>OU426988.1:72114720-74514720 GCA_911387755.1 Chrysotoxum bicinctum | reverse complement strand
GCTCCTATGTAATAGACTAGGAATTTTAAATGTTATTAAAGAAAACTGTTCATAAGGATAAAATGAATTTTTTAAATTCTTTTAGTAGTAAGAGATAAAAACAGAATGCTATGCAAATATGAACTTAGCAGGAACAAAAATTATATGTATGTCGTTGTAGTGGTTCTTAAAAAAAAAGCTTTTATGTACAAAATTTTTAAAACATTTTTAAGAAAAAATTTTGGTACGCCAACCTTAAGTTTTTATTATTTTACGAATAAAAGTCTAATTTCCAAAAAAAAATACTAAGCCGTTCTTGAGATATCGAATTTTTCAAAAAAAAAATACTTTTTTTTCTAAAAATTGAAAAAATATTTTTTCTTAAGTTTTTAAATGCAATATTTTTTAAACCTTTTAGGAGCTTCTTTATAAAAAATTTCGTTAAAATCCGTTATGCCGATAATGAGAAATTCAAAATTCGAAAAAATTGTTCTATGGTAGGTACAGTCAGTAATATCTAGATTTCAAATTTTTTTTTATTAAATTATAGATCGTATACATCAAAAGGAAAAAAATTTTAGCAAAATTCTCGGAACCGTTTTCGAGAAAAATACGATTTTCGAAAACCATTTTTTAAAATTTGTATGGAAGGTACCGTTAGTTTTAGAAAAAACAAATTTTTTTTCTCAAATCTTGTAGATTATGTTAAAAAACTTTTATTTGTCAAGTTTGAAAAAGATCGATCACGGGGTTTTCGAAATATTGAGTTTCCAAAAAAAAATTTTGAATTTTTTTTTTAAATTCAAAAAATAAAAAATTGAAAATTTTAATATGTAATAATATTCAAACTTTGGAGGAGCTTTGGCATAAAAAAAATGATTAAAATCGGCTGTACCGTTTTCGAGAAAATCAAAAACAAAAAAAAATGGACCCAAGGGGCTACCAAAAATAACAATTTTTTGTAATTTTTTTTTTCAACCATTAGCTAGTTTTAACCAAATAAAATTTTTCAATTTTTTTTTTTAAAATTCTGTGGGACAGGTTTTGAGAAAAAAAAATATTTATAAAATTTCGAAAAAAAAATCGTATGGCAGGTACCGTTATTTTTGGTCTTAAAAAAAAAACAGAAAAAAACGTCCGGGGGGAAAAATTAAAACCCATATCTACCAAGTTTGAAGAAAATCGGCCGAGCCGTTTAGGCTGTAGTCGAACCGACAGACAGACAGACAGAATTGCGAGACCCACTTTTTTGGTCTTCGCTATCATCGCAATGTCAACTTTGATCAAAATCTCGAGATCGATTTTTTTTACGAATGCATAACTTGCCTTAAAGTACCTATAAGTCGCAAGTAAAAATATACTTGATATTTATATCGGCCATGACCCTGAAATGATTATTAAAAATTGACAAATTAAAGAACACGAAGTTCTTTTAATTAAAACTAACATTTTGAAATATTATCAAGTAATATGTGATCAAATCACAGCTAGGATTAATATTAATGGTAAAAAGTTATCTATGTTACGTTTCTTGGACCCAGAAGTTATAAAATTGGGAAATGAATTCAATTATTTCAATTTGGTTTCAGAGTTTGAAAATTTAATTTATAATCCCGAAAAATTAATAGAAGAGTATAAAGCTTTGGAGTTAAAAGCTAATGATGCTGATTTTGAGAGTATTTTTAAAATTAAAAATATAGAACAATTTTGGTTCAAAATAGAAAACTTAAAAAACCACTTAAATGAATTTATGTATCCAAACTTATACGAATTTGTAAGAAAAATATTGACTTTGCCGCACAGCAGTGCATGTGCTGAGAGAATATTTTCCAAGCTTACACTAATGAAAAACAAACTTACTAATAAATTATAAATTGAAACGTGCCATTCAATGCTTGCAGCTTTAAATGTTTTAAGAGGCAAAGATTTGGAGTTAGAGGTAGAAGAATGGGTTCCTTGTAATGTTCTTATACAAAAGTACAGAGAACAAATATTAAAGAAATAATGTGATATCAAATACGAAGATTTTTTAAAACTGTTTTCTAAACAATTTGTCTAGTTGTTAATCGCTTATGTTATCTGAATGTATGCAATATTTTTTTGTTCTTAATTGTTATAATAAAAAACTTTAATTTAACATGCGTTTTAATTGACGATTCTATGGGACACCTTTTTTGACACTTTTTGAAAATTTTCAGCGGTAACACTGGCTCTGACTCTGTTCAGAGCTCTATACTGAACTAAAAAAGAAAAACGCCTAGTATTATACTAGGTTACATTTACAAAAGTCAAAAGGGTCTATTTACATACTTAGTATTTTGCACGAACTGTCATTGTTTTAAGTTTGTTCAGAAGCAATTTATTAAAAAATAGGCTAGTTAAAATATGTTTGAAATTAAGTAAGAGTTATTAAGTTTACTACTTTAAAGTAAGCAAAATTTTAAGTAGTATCATATCAATACCTAAACACTAGGCTGTTTAAAATTTGTTTTAATTTGTTATTGTTGAGAAGAATTTCATATTCTATTTAAGTGCTGTTTTTTAAATTTAATTTTCATTTTCATTTTAAGAAATTGTCTTACTAATGCTTTAAAAATATATTATTTAAAAACCGGAGCAGTCAATCAACCGGACCGCAGCCCGCATTCAAAACGATCTACATTGTGCCAAACTAGGCAGCTTGTTCAATGATTACAAACTCGATCGATTGATCTTTTGGCCTCTGTGCCTTCATAAGCCCCCGTCAAAACCTCTAGCTCGCAAGCTTTCGGTCTAAGGAAATAACCGGAAGTTCGTAAATGTCGTCAAAAAATTTGCAAGTCTAGTAGATCATCTTCGATAGGAGGAGACCTACTTTTTAACAAAAGATTTGAGTAGAAAGCTATGCAGCCTTTGGGGTGGCCGTGGCGCGATGTTTGTGTGCTCGCCTGTCAACCTCAGTATCACAGGTTCGATCCCTGCCGTCGTCTATGTCGTCTTTAATTCCATTAAAAACCTTCCAAAAATTTGTCATCAATGGGTTGCTGGTTTACTCATTACATGTTGTTTAGGCATAACACTAACAACATGTGATTGAGTAAAACTAGTATGCCCAACAAGGATGAAAAACGAATAAAATAATGCGAATTATAAGGGACATAGAAATAAGACACGGCAATTCTCCGCTTTAGTTCAGCCGCCATCCCTGGAGATAAAAAGTCTGAGCCAACCACCTTCAGTCTCAGAACATCGTGCCACACATCTTTCCTATCCTTCTTTCTCTTCCGTAACTTCACGCCCGCGCTGTGTTAAAACATTTAAAGGGTAATCATATTCCCTTGAGCGTGAGTTAATTATAAAAAAAAAAAAAAAAAAGTTAATAGTTTTCTAAATTGTACGCACAATCTCGTAAAGAGCCGTTTCTATGGACTTAATCTTAAGGGCTACATAGTTAAGAAAGAGGAATCATTTGAACATTATTTCTAGCCATGGAACAGCCACAATATGTTGTGGCATAATTGGCAGTATGCCATTCTGACCTGAAGACTTATACGGAGAGAAAGTTTTAATTGCCTATGCAATTTTCTCTTTTGTTACAACAGTATTTATACTCTATATGAGCCCATTACGTGTCACAGAATTAGGAGGTTTGGGGCTGTTGACGTGTGCTGCAATAAGTAGTTCCAATGACTAATCTGGAGAAATTGTCCAGAATCCTACAATGAATTTTATGGTTAGGTCTTTTAAACATAAGATTAAGTCGTGCAACCCAGTCCTGCATTTAATTTATTGATTGACTTAGCTTGTTCAACGTATGATGTCTTCAAGATTTAAATTCGAAAAATAATGAATTTGTTAACCAATATGAAGGATTGAGACAGTGAATACCGTTATAAGCAAAAGTGGATTCGAATTTTGATATAGGAAAAAAAGAATATGCAGAGTAAGAAGAAACCAATTTGAGATAGAAAGAGAGAGAGAGTGTGGAGTAAGTACTTATGAATTGAAAAACTTTATGGACAAAAGACAGCGGTTAAAACCAAATGTCATTCAACTTTTGATTTGTTCAGTGAATGGTTTAATTTACATTAGCAATATTTAATATATGGTCCGGTTAATCGTGTAGTCAAGAAATTCGAACAAACAGGGTCTTTTACAAGGCATGTGCATTACCGGAATAACTGTTCGATAGAAAACATCGCTACATTCATTTTGATCTAGGAGCAATGTCCTAGCGGATAGCTGCGAATTATTGTTTTTATATGTATGCAATAATTTTCAAATTTTGTATCTATCAATGGAAATACAGATCTTAATTGGTTCAACCTGAAGATGTCCATAGACATGGACGAATCGTCGTGAACAAAACTACTCATAAAAAGATAACTGGCTAAGCGAATTAATTCTTCTAATGAAATGAAAGACTGAATTAAAATTTTGTATGTAAACATCCGCCATATTATTGTTAACGATTATATTGTAATCTAATAATAATTAGAGGAGCGGGTTCAAATAATTCACTTATAGGAAACTAAAATAAATAAATTTCGTGTCACAACAGTTTTGGAAAGGCCTAGACTAGACACATCTGCCGAGTCTCAACGGCGGATAAGAAGCAAATTTTTCATGACAAGATATACTCTTGGAGGATTTGCCACTTCTTTCCTCGGAAAAAAGTTGTACCCCTGAAATAATTTGTTTTATTTTTACGGTGGCAGTCGCTGGAAAACGATCGCCGACCTTCTGCGCAAATAATATATACTGCGCAAATAACTATACTTTTGTTTGACTCTAATTTTCTGTTCAAATTTGCTTGTAAAATGATCTCTAACAACTCGTATCAACGTTCGAAACACAGAATATTGCATATAAAGTTACTTTAGGAGTATTTTTTGACAGTTTATTTCCAACGAGTGAAAAATATTATTTGAGTACTCACCGATGCTGCCACACCTATCAGCACTGAACAATTTCTTTTATGTTTTGTAGCAGTCTTATACCTCGCATGAAGTTTCTTTCCAACCCAAACGGGTATTCCTATAAAATAAATAAATATGGATTGTAAAAACTACAGAAATACAGTCATTTTATTGAATACCAATAATCATAGCGGGAACTGCAATTCCAGCAACAAGAGCTATTCCTACGGGTGCGCCAACTAGTGTACCAAGCTGCCATAGAAGTTTCTTCTTTCTAGACCATGGTTTCTTACCCCAAAATGTACAACCAGATGGACTGTTAGAAAAAATCAGTAAGATAGAATCTTTCATAATATATTATCATTTGTAACAATTTAACCAAACCTCAAATAATGAAGATCACTGACTTCTTTCATACACAGCCAACAGAACTCAGATCCACAAACTGAGCACACCATATGATTGCATGACCCGTCATCCATTTTAACAATAAGGACTTGACATCGTGGACACGGTTTAATATCATCCCTATGCTGAGAGTCCTGGCTTATGCTACCGGAAGGTGCGCGAGTCGGACTTTGACGCGAAGCTCTTGCTGCATCGCATGTCTGATCCGGATGCCATTCTGCTTTGCAATGATAACAAAAATTTACACCACAACCTGGGCGTTTGCAGCGTATACGAGGGCATGACGCACAACCAGATGCTATAACTGCATAGCTATGAAAGTTAATTAATATTTTAAAAGCGAATTCTTGCTAATAATAGATTCAACTTACCTGCAATCTGGTGCTGGACACCATCTTGAATCCGGATCGGCTAGTAAAAATCTTCTAACCATAAAATCTTCATATTTATTTATGAATTCTGGATGGTCTTTGAGTAGGACTTCAATATTACTTGGATGCATCGCCTCTGAACATTGAGGGCAAGCTAAATGTATTAAAACAAACAATGAGTTCAAATTCTAAAAAAAAGTTCAACCCACCCACCTATATCAGTCCTTGATTCGTTGATTTCATTTTTCAAATAGCGCTCGAGGCATACACGACAAACAGTATGCTTACAAGTGTCCAAACTATAGAATGGATTGGCCAATGTTTCTGTTATGTAGCAAATGGGACAATAATGTTTTCCATTGTCGACTTTGAATGGTGAGATGATTGTTGCGTTTTGTTGTGATGAAGACGATGACGAAGATGAACCTTGTAAATTGGAAGCACTGTTGTACGGTGGTGGTGTTGACGATTGTTGAGAAGTGTTATCTCCATGAATGCTCTAAATTATAAGTGGTTTTATATAAGTCATGTAAATTTGCAATCAAATAACATACAAAGAAGATAATTTAATTGATATTTTTAAGTAGGTACTATTAATTTAATTTAATCTAGGGACACAATTAAAAGAGCGATAACTTGAATCTGTCAGTTACATGTAGTGATTGCAATAATAGCAAAAAAAAAAATATTAATTTATTTCAAATTGTCGTCATTGTTGCTCTATATTTTGTTATTTTTTTAATAAATTATCAATCTCGGTTCTTTTTGAATATTTTTTTTCTTTATTTATTGGCTAAAATATGATCGCTTATAAAGGTAAGAGAACAATTCAAATCGTTTTCAATGTCGAGGTAATTTATATCTAAATTTAGATTGCGAACGTGTTTTTATTGTAATTGTTTGTTTAGTTTTGTTATCATTTAAAGATAAGCTAATGTCGCAAATATAAATGATGATTTATTCATTGTTTTTGGTTTTAATCGAGGAAATTAAGAAAATGCATATGATTGTGGCTAGCTATCCTGAATTCAGATTTCAATCTAAGAATTGATTTTATATAAAAACACTGCGACCTAAAGATCTATTGTGTCCCCCATCTAGAACTGGATGAGGTTGACTCATCATTACAGTTCTTCCTCCAATTTGTTCCTTTTAGGAATCGAAGTATTTGGAGTATTTTAAAGGATGATAATTCACTCTCTTTTATGTGGCGCTTGCCCAGATACCTATGCCTTTGATGCATTAGTGCATCACATTTCCCCAGTATGTGGTCAGGTGTCTCTTCGTGAGTGTTGCAGAATCTGCAAGTCGCGTTGTTCACCAGGCTAAGGATGCTGAGGTGTCTTCTCAACCTGCAGTGGCCTGTGAGAAGCCCCGTGATTTTCCGGAGGTTGTTTCTACTTAAGCGAATGCAGGTTAGAAAACGCTCTCGGTTGTAGTCCCCGAGTAGGAGTTTTGACTGTCTCAGCTTAGGGAGTTCTTTCCAGATTTTTGATCTTTTTGCCCCCTTTTCTATTTTGATTTTATTTTTGATCACATTTTTCCTATTCCGCAGTAGGGATCTGGCCCTGTAAGGGGTGTCAATGCACCTATTTTTGCTAAGGAGTCTGCCTCTTCGTTGCCCTGGACTCCAACGTGGCCTGGTACCCAGTGAAGTGTGGCAGTGTTATTCTTGCCCAGTTCATTAAGCTTTATCACGCATTCCCAAACAAGTTTGGAAATAATGGTCTGTATGACATGATGGCAATGTGTTGGTTTCCTATCGAGGTTTCTTGCAGCACATATGCCTATGTCATTTACTTCTGCCTGCAATATGCTAGTGGACTGTACGATCTGTAGGGAGAGTTTAGTTCTAGGCCCAAAAACTCCAGCTGTTCTCGATCAATCGGTGTACCATTTGATGGTATTTTCTTTAAGACTGTAGTTTACTATTTCGTCTAGCCAGTCTGTTTTGCAGCTTAACTGCGTTTTGAAATGTTTTTCGAAGTTATATCTTTTGATCGTACCATCTCTTGGGATGTCAAGAAGGTTTGTTACTGCGGACCGGATTATCGAGTCTTTTTCCCTGTTTCCAACAAGTTTACCCGTCGCAGTATCCTCCTTGGCAAACCTCATTATGTCATTATGGCTCCCATAGCAACATTTTCAATAGCCACGTGTAGTGGCGTTAGATGAAGGATAGTCTCCATCGCTGCTGTAGGGCAAGTTCTCATTGCTTCTGTTATGCATAAACATGCAAGCCTTTGCAATTTGTCTTATGATTTCCTAGTTGTGTTTAGTTCAGTTCTTTTATGCCATGCAATCGTCCCATAGGTAATGATGGGTCTTACCATCATGGTGTACATCCATCTTATGATGTTTGGTCTGCAGCCCCATGATTTGCCTGCAAGTCTCTTGCATATCATAAGGGCATTTGTGGACAGTTATTTTGACGTGCTTGTTCCAGAGGAGTTCGCTATCTAGTGTAACTCCTAAATATTTTACCTCCCTCTGGGTGTCGATTACTTCTCCCGCCAACCGAATGGGTTTCATGCGATGTAGAAGTCTTTTACTTGTAAATGGTACTATTTTTGTTTTGGTAGGGTAGATGTTAAGTCCTACATCATTTCCTGGTTATAGACAGCCCCCTCTGGAATATATCACAAAGAGTTTCTTCGTACTTCCACAGTGCCGTTATAACGATGTCATCAGCAAAGCCAATACATCGAATCCCTTGGGTAGTTAGACTTTCTAATAATTCATCCACTACAAGACTCCACAGCAAGGGTGATAATACCTCTCCCTGTGGACAGCCTCTTGTTGTAATGACTTTCTGGACGTTTAGTCCTGCGTATGCTTCCGCCGTTCTTGTACTTAGCATTTTACTTATCCCTCTGAGAAATCCTTAAAGTTTTTTTTATACGAAAAATGATCGTGCTTCTAAAAACGGATTGATACAGGGTGGCGTATAAGCAACATTATAGTTTAATTATTGATTTTTTTTTTTTTTTCCAGAATGAACTTTGAAAAGCTTGGGAAATTTATGATGCAAAGAATCAGCACAGAATAAAGAAAGTCTACATTCAATTATTCAGACACAAAGATCATATCGAAATTTCTTTCATGCTCCAAAAATTGACCGATCAATTCAGCGTTTTCAGCAACAAGGGACTGTCTGCGATCTTCGGCGTGCTGGGAGACCTTGTGCAGTTCGTGCAAGTATTGAGGAAACTTCCACCAGACGGAGTTCTCAGCATTTAATGATGTCTAGGCGGTCTTTGCAAAGTATTTTTCGGCATTTACACCTTTTTCCATATAAGATTCAATTGGATCGCGAGTTGAAAGCAAATTATCTACACGTACCCATTCAGCATTCTCGGGTTTTTAAAAAATTGTTCAGAGAGAACCACGAGTTTATTCACAAATTCATGCGCCACCATTTTTACCTCAATGGTAATGGGAATAAAAAAAAATTGCAGAATATGGGGTATCGAAAATCCAAAAATACGTGTTGAACGTCAAATGCATCCACTTAGATGCAGAGTATGGTGTGGAATAACCTCAGAAAGGATTTTTGGACCATATTTTTTCGAAAACGACGTACCAGTTGCGGATAATGTGGATGGCTGTCAATACCGGGCAATGATTGAACATTTTTAAAGGCCAGAGGTTGGACAATTTAGAGTTAAGGTTCCAACAATATGAAGCCACCAACTAAGGCTCTACTGAGGAAAATTTTTGGTAATCGGATAATCTCATTTTCTGATTTTAACTGGCCACGGTGTTCGCCCGAATTAATGGCCCACTATTTTTTTTTCTCTGAGAATATCTAAAAAGTAAGGTATATACCAATAAGCCAAGAACCGTACAACAGCTTAAAGCCAATATAAGAAGTGACGAAGTTGGACGAAATTCTAAGAAAAGTAATAGAAAATGTTATGAAAAGAGCACGTCAGGTCGAAGCAAACAATGGGCACCATTTAAGGGCGATTATCTGTAAAACATAATGTGAACATATTTCTTAATCATAATCTAAATTTTAATAGATGCTAGTGTTAAATAAATTAAGAAAGAAAAATGTTATTTATAAAATATATCACAACCCTGTATTAGCGATGGAAAATAAAATATTCATCGATTGAGTAAACTTAATTGGTTCTTTAACACTTCCTAATTGATTCCTAATACACATATCTAATATGTGATGGGGGATTTGAGACTAGATTTAGTTTCAATAGCTTTTTTGAATCTTTGTAGTTCCGGTGTTCAACAAAACTTTTTGCAAAAAATAACACCTTATGTAACTGGTATACTTTTGAAATATATTTTCTGGATAAAACGATAAGATTTGTTTTTTGAGTGTTGGTATCCAATCTCCACCGATCTGCTCAGCTCCTTAACAGAATATTCTCTACGAAGAACGGGAGATAGAATATCGCTTTCGGTAGTGTCTCTACTTACAGATTTTCTTGTGGAAAAACGATATTCTACTCTAGAATATGTATCGATTTTAGTTAGGAGGCCCTCTATATCTAGGAAAGCTGAATTGCAAAAAATCATGTTGAGTCGTAAACAAAAGTTTCGTATCAATGCTTGTTTGTAAATTGATAAAAATCAATTTTTCAAGAGTTTTTAAGAAGAATTTTCCAACCAAGGGTGAGTTTTCTTTTTTTCAGTTGAATTGACAATTTTTAGTAGTGTTTTAAAATTAAAGTTAGGTAAGAAAGATGAAGAGCTTTTTATTCAAGTCTATTGATCCATCATGGGTGTAAGAATCTATAGATTCATTTTCCAAGAATGTCAAGTCCTTCCAGGTTGTAAAATGGTAAATTGTCCAATCGAATTACTGGTTTATTCAAAAGTAGATTAACAATTAATGGAAGAGGTATAGAAGGCTGTTAGATGGAGCATAATATTTGATAGAGCGGAGGAAGTTGAGAAAATTGGTTCACTAATGCATATACAACCTAATCATTAAATTTTGCTAAGCTTTTTTGATGAGTTTTATGCATCAAAGGGGTCCACGTTTTCTGTTTAAAAAGTCCGTTTTAACAACAAGACGTATTTATTGTGTCCAGTGAGTAAAGCTAGTTTGGATCACTGTGAAATATTGAAGTCTATTTTGCTTATAATTTAGGTGTTCAGTTTTACATAGTATAAAATACGAATAAAACGATAAACTTCTGCATAGGATGCATCTATATGGTATAAGGAGCGTGTAAATGCTGAATTTTGTATTTCGTTATTATTGATAGTAATTTGTAAAAATAGAAGAATTTAAAACACTCGGAAGCTCTCTTGATATGACAAAAGCTATGTCATCTGCATCAAGCCTTCATGTATTCTGAATTGATAAGTTTTCAGGCAGGTCAGTATCTCATTCACCAATTATTTCCAAGAAGTAGACATAAAACCGCACAACCAGAAAACTCCTTTTTTTGATCAATACAAATTCGAAATCAATAAAATTGTAATATTCTAGGATTTAAGAAGTTTTCAACATAAACGCAATACCTATGGGTATACTTAATTATTTTTCGTACTAAATTTTGTAAATTATGTGCAGCAGGATTAATTTAATTTAATTTATGACTATTTTCTACATTACCAACCAAAATATCTTGCTCTTTTTTACCTTGTTCTCGTTCATTCCGAATGCACCTTCAACAGATTTCTTCTCTGACTTGGAAAGACCACGCTCAACGTCGCATGATCTTTGTCCGAGGCGTGGACTACCACGAGCTGCCCGTGCTCCTTGCAATAAAAGTCGTCTCAGTGAAAACCCAGGTCTGGTGAATGTGTTCCTTCTGCTACTTCGACTCATTTTGCAATTATTTTTACAATAAATATATTAATAGCTATTTTAAATATTTATCTTTTTTATTTTTAAGTATGAATATTTTTTATGATTTATTTTTATCACGAACACTATGATTAGCAGCACAAAGATTTTAGCATATTATTTTTTTTTCTTATTAAGTGGTATTTTTTATTGTGGTTTTAATATTCTTGTATTTTGAAAGTAGTATTTACTCGAAGTTCGTAATTTTTTTCGACTAACAAAAATTAATTATTGCAAACTGTCAATAATCGAAATAAATAGGATAAAGTAGGATATTTTTTAAAAATCATTTTCAGATTTTAAACTTATTAAAAATTAGACAAGAAGAATTGAAGTTAAAGATGGTAGTTTTAGGACGACAGCGGATTTTTTAACTATGTATATCTTGAGATGCGTTGCATTTGCTGTTACAAATCTGAAATATGACAAGAAAAATAATTTCGTTGATAAATCTGGTATCTAAAACATTAGTAATTAATAAGTAAAATTGTATTTATAAAAATATATTGTGTTTTAGAACTGAGATATCTTGAAAGAAAATAACCAGAATGAAATTTGGTATATTGGTCAATATACTCGTAAAAGTTTACGTTAAAAAGCTTGTTTTTTTTATTAAAGAACTTAAATTTACTACTAACAATTTTACTGAAAATTTACCTGCAATAAACTATGTAAGATGATAGATATTACGTAAATTGTCTAATTTAAAAAATCTACCTGAATTTTGAAGGTAATAGATCAATAAAACGAGGAAGTAGACAGAGGCACTTATAGCTTCACTTTCCCACATTAAGCTCAGTAGATGCAGTCACGTCGAGTGTATAGTTAACAATTAAACCTGCTAAGGTAGTCTTCGAGTACCAACCCCCAGGTTCACGGTGATAAGGACCGAACCTTCGGATTAAAATGCCTATCTTGCCCGACAGGGTAAATATAGGTATGCCTATAGCAACAAGTAATCTTACGCTGAAGCGAATCGCTCTGGAACAATCAAACACAAGATGGCTTAATACTACCACTTGCTTGGCGACCAAACAAATCTGGCCCAACCTGGACGTGAAGCGGTCAAAGTGTTTATTGTCCCTCGGTAGATCTCAGATCAGCTCCGTAATAGGTGTCATAACTGCACACTGTCTTATTGGTAGACACGCCGCACGACTCGGTGTCCTATCAAACGATTTTTGCAGGAGTTGCTTGGACGAGGAGGAAGAGAAAACAATCCCACACCTTCTTTGTACATGCCCTGCTCTCTCTTACAGACGCAAACTTCATCTAGGAGAATATTTCTTTAATGAACCAAGCGATCTCATAAACATAAACATCAAAAGTCTCCTTTGCTTCATCAGAAGCTCTAAATGGTTTTAACTAATAGAGAACCTTTTTATTCCCTATTAAATCGTGGTATCACAAAGGACCTCTACTGGTCTAAGTGTGCCAGGTGCTTTAATGACGGCCACTTTAACCTACCTACCTACCTACCTTCGGATTAAAGACCAAACAATAACGGATGCGCGATAGCTTGGCCTAGCTGACTGGAAATAGGAGGCTCGGGATCACAAATTATGGAATGTCAGCGTGTACGAGTATAAGGCTAGTACCCTTCATCGACCGGGAGCAAACTAAGAAAGTTAGATCTGACACTGGTCTAGTTTTGTATGTTTGTTTTTACTTGCGACTTATAGGTACTATAAGCGTGTTCTCGTGACTAGCAAGTAAAGCAAAGTAAACAAAATTCACGAAAACGATCCACATCTCAACTTAATTTTTATATTTAGGGATTGGCACTTATGTTTTTTCTGTCAAAAAAAAACAAAACAAAAAAAAAAACAAACAAGAAAAAGAAATAATATCAAAAATGGAAAGTACAAGAAATGTTGTAAGTACTAATAATTTTTTAATAATAATTATTATCAATGTACATAAACATATTCATTGCTTTCAAATTTCATTTTAGATCTTAAAGGAACTGATTGAGATGGAATCGAGCAGCGAAGATGAGTATGGAAATAAAATCATTAGAATGAAATTCCAAGAAAGCTGCTCCAACTCCGAAGACTCATCGTCATCAGATGAACAAGAGAAGCATGCTTCTGTGGAAAAATTTATGAATACTATTGATATGAAATTCAATTAAAAGCTCAAGTGAATTTCATTCAATCACTCCACTTAAACAGAAATAATTTTTTATCTTCAATGATACTATTGATATGTTTAGTGATTCGGATTTTAAAAAACATTTTAGACTAAAACGGTCAACAATCGAGAGTTTAATAAATATGTTCCTCATTCAGTTTTTTGTCGATTGATTCCCTTAATTGACTAAATAATTGTTATTTTTCAGATCTTTATGCCCAGTCTCATTTTCCACCAAAATCAAAACATGGTGGTAATCCAAAAATTGGACCAAGGAAAGAATTCCATATGTTCGTGTGGTATCTAAGCAACACGGTCACGTTCAGGCAACTCGGAAACCTGTTTGGATTAGCAAATTCCGCAAGTTGGGCTGTAGTGCAACGTGTTTCTGACTGGTTCATAGAAAACCGTCACAAATATATAAAATGGTCATACGGAGATGATGTCAAAAAAAACAACAGGAAATTCGAAGAAAAAAGGAAAATTCCTGATGTATTGGGCGCAATTGAGTGTACCCGCATTGGAATCGAAGCACCAAAGGTTGACAAAGTATGCTACTATAACAGAAAGCAATCTTTCACAATTATTCTTCAAGCAGTCGTTGATGCCGATAAAAAATTCATCGACGTATGTTGTGGAGAACCCGGCTCCTTGCATGACATGAGAGTTCTGCGAAGGTCTCCCTTATTTGAAAGAGCGAATAGCAATTTTGTCGAGCTGTTTCCCAACAACACTTTCATTTTAGGGGATTCAGCATATTCATCTCTATTTTGGCTCGTTCCTCCTTTCAAAGACATGGACATGGAATTGTAGTTGAAAATGCTTTTGGCCTTCTTAAAGGCCGATTTAGAAGGCTTTTGAATTTCATGGGGCAGCGAGATTTGCATTTTATAAAAAAAACTTGTTATTAGTGCATGTGTTCTCCATAACATTTGTATATCTGAAAACGATGAATTCGACGAAGTTGAAGAAAAAGAGTACAACATAGAGCAGAATAACTTGAACAACTTGGAAATTGATGTTTCAACAAACCGACGCACGTGATATCATTTTTCGAAATTTAATTGAAAAAAGGATTATACATATAAAAATTAAATTAAATTTTATTCATGTTTGTTTAAGATAAGTTGAAAAATGAAAAATAAAAACAAGAACTCGAAATTTTAATAAAAAAACATGTACATATGTATATACATATGCAATGAGATAAAAAAAAAGTCGTTTCTTTTACTGCGCGTCCAAAATGCATATAAGTGAATCCATTTTCCTTATTTTCTCACGTTGAATTTGTATTTTTTCTCTTTGTAGGCTCACGTATTGTTCGAATTGCTCTGCATTTTGTTTCTGTTTGATGGCTTTTTGTTTTAGTCTCTCTTCGTAATAAACGGCCTTTGTAAATTTTCGTTTGGGTGCACGATTTGCTTGGACTTCGTTTTCTTCTCTTGTCAAGGCTGACGGAGTTGGAGGAATATTTTCTGCAGCAGTTTCCAAGTTCTAGAAGAACAATTTTTATAGAAATATTTTTGTTCTATGTATATGTGTAGAGTTAGTTATTAAAGTTACCGAATTGTTGCTTCCACTGGAAATTGTGTTGAAATTTGAAATGGTTGGCTTTGTGCCAAATATTTCATCCATTTGTTCAACAAATGAAGCAATGCAAGGAGCGGCACCAGTTCTTTTGGAATTGTCCTTCGCAGCCTTGTATGCTCTTAAAAGCGCTGCCATTTTAGCGTCAAGGTGTTCAATTGTTGTGTTTGAATCCTGTAAGATTTTTTAATTATTTAGAAAATATTACTTAAAAAAAGTTTGAATTATAACTTACCGTGACACCAGAAGAAATCATGTCTTCCAGAACGTGTGCATATGCATATTTCTTGCGCCGGCTGTGTTGCTTGGCGTCCATCTTTTTGCTTTTTATTTTTTTAATGAATTCAACTGACAAATTTTCACACTTGCCAAATATAACAAAACAAAAATCAGTTTTGCCAACATTCAACATCATTAAAAAAAATCAGTTCAGCGCCCTCTTAGTTTGAAAAACTTAACTAATCATCGGAACTCGATTTTACTTCCGATGAGAAGCTAAAGTAATAGCCAGTAAGTTTTTGTTGTTGTTTTCTTTGTTAAATTTCTACTTTGCTTTACTTGCTAGTCACGAGAACACGCCTTATAAGGCAAGTTATGCATTCGGAAAAAAAATCGAACTCGAGATTTTGATCAAAGTTGACATTACGATGATAGCGAAGACTAAAAAAGTGGGTCTCGCAATTCTGTCTGTCTGTCTGTCTGTCCGTACGATTGCAGCTAAACGACTCGGCCGATTTTCTTCAAACTTGGTAGATATGGGTTTTAATTTTTTCCCCCCGGATGTTTTTTGATTTGATTTTTTAAGACCAAAAATAACGGTACCTGCCAAACGATTTTTTTTCGAAATTTTATAAACATTTTTTTTTCTCAAAAACTGTTCGACAGATTTTAAAAATAAAAACACAAAAAAATTTAATTTAATTAAAGCTATGTATTTGTTGAAAAAAATTTTCAGAAAAATGGTTATTGAGGGTACCCCCCATGGAACCATTTTTTTTGTTTTTGATTTTCTCGAAAACGGTACAATCGATTTTGATATTTTTTTTTTGCTAAGGCTCCCCAAAAACCTGAATAGAATTGTGTACTCAAATTTTCAAAAAAAAATTTTTTGGAGTTTTAAAAAAAACTTCGATTTTTTTTTTTCAAAACTCAATATTTCAAAAACCCCTCGCTAGATTTTTTTAATCTTGATAAATAAAAGTTTCTGAATATAATCTACAAGATGTGAGAAAAAAAAATTTATCTTTCCTAAAAATAAAGGTACCTACCATACAAATGCTAAAAAATTAAAAAAAAATGGTTTTCAAAAATCGTATTTTTCTCGAAAACGGTTCCGAGAATTTAGCTAAAATTTTTTTTCTTTCAATTAATTTTTACGATATTTATTTTATTAAAAAAAATTTTGAAATTAAGATAATACAGCTTGTACCTACCATAGAACCATTTTTTCGAATTTTGAACTTCTCATTATCCACATAACGGATCTTAATGAAAATTTTTATAGAGAAGCTCCTAAAAAGTCTAAAACACACTGCATTTCAAAACTTTAAAATAAATAATTTTTGAATTTTTGAAAAAAAAAATCTATTTTTCTTTTTTTTTTGAAAATTCGATATCTCAGAAACGGCTCAATATTTTTTGTTTGTAAATTTTATTTTTATTCGAACAATAATAAAAACTTTAAATTGGCGTACCAAAATTTTTTCTTAAAAAGCTTTGAAAAAGTTTGTACATAAAAGCTTTTTTTTAAGAAACCACTACAACGACTTATAATTTTTGTTCTTGCATAAATTCATATTTGGATAGCATTATGTTTTTGTCTCTTCTCTAAAAGAATTTAAAAAATAATTTAATCCTTATGAACAGTTTTCTCTAATAACATTCGTTTTTAAAATTCCTAGTCTGTTACATAAGAGCAAGTTCGTGCGACCCAGTCGTGCATTTTATTTTTTTTGTAATGCTGAGTTACTTTAGAGTTGATTGAATCAACACTCGGTGGCTTAGGAAAAAATTCTGAGCATTAGATGTCCATACTGTAAAAACCAGGCCACAGTTTTGGCACTTAGCGAAACCTAAATGGGAGAAAATTCTGATCACGCGGAATTCAGCCTGCCTGGTTATAGTATGGCCACGTTAAGTATGTACGTAATGATGCTGCTTATCAGTTTCAACCAAAATATGGCACTTTTTTAAATACAAATTTTGATTCCATGTGGTTTAAATTCACAATCAATAAGTGTGTCATTCATACGTGCTTTATTTATCGCAGCCAAAGTTTGGATAGTAACTCGACTTCTAAGAATTCGATGTGCTGTCGGACTCTATCCAAAGAATTGTTTCTCATTTTCCGCGCAGTGAATTCGTTATTACGGGCGATTTAAATGTACACAATTCTTCGTGGTTGCGCTATTCTGGTCAGAGAACACCCGAAGGAAGGTAAGTCGAGATTTTTTCTGAGTTAAGCAGCTTGACTCAGTTCGTTCATAAGCCTACCCGATTTCCTGACTTTGCAGGCCAATCCGCCAACACTCTAGACTTGTTTCTAACTCTGAATAGTATAGTGGAATAGTATCCCCCAAATGTTCTGAAGAGGTGTTTTTTTACGCTGGCGAAACCATTGCGTAATCTTTTCCAACTGTCCTACTCTACTGGTTTCTTTTCGAGTAGATGGAAAACAGCATTTGTCCAACCTGCCCTAAAAAGGCAAATATTTTCAAAATCGATCGAGCCGTTAAGGCTCTATTCCAAAAGACAGACAGACATACAGAATTGCGAGACCCACTCTTTTCGTATTCACTATCATCGTGATGTCAACTTTGATCAAAATCTCGAGTTCAATTTTTTTTTCATAATTTGCCTTGCATATAGTGCCTATACATAAGTCGCAAGTAAAATTTTCCTATATCAAACTTCAATACATCGAAGTTCTCCTTATCACGAATTGATTTCAGGTAAACAGGTTTTTCGTTACTTTTTTAGCGCCTGTTGATCTCCTTAAGGTGTGTCCACACCAAAGAAACATTTCAGGAAACATTGTTTAAAAAACGTTTCTGAAATGTTTCCCATTTGTTTAAAAAACATTTCAGAAACATGGCAGAAACATTTCATAAATTTTTCTGATTTGTTTTTTTGGTGTGGACGCTTTGAGAAACATTTATGAAATGTTTCTTTGTTTCCCATTGTTTCCAGATTGAGTTCTCTGTAATTTTTTTTCACGCCTGTGTTGCTTTTTAAGCGCATGAATTTTCTTTTTCTACTTTATCTTTATCACAATTTATATCTTCGCAAATTTCATATATTTCACCGGCTTTTTTTGATTTTATTTTTAAAATTTTCGACAAGTTGATCCCACGAAACTTTTTTTATTTCATAAATTTTTATAAATTAGATAACATTCTCGTTGCTCCACACTTTTCGCGACGTTTTATATTTATATTAATAACCACCCGTGCATTTCTACCTATGTAAATGCTTGGGAAACAAATAAAGTTTCCCATTCGGAATGGGAAACAGAAAAACATTTCATAAACATTTCAGAAATGTTTCGCGAGCGTCCAGACCAAACAAACATTTTTGAAACATTTCAGAAACATTTAAGAAACATTTCAGAAATGTTTCTCTGTTTCTGAAATGTTTTTTAAATGTTTCTGAAATGTTTCTTAAATGTTTCTGAAATGTTTCAAAAATGTTTCTTTGGTCTGGACACACCTTAACGAAAAAATTTACCCAACTTTCATGCGTTTTTTCTCTTAGCTTAGCGAAAGCTCGTTCACATACCCAAACTATATTTCAAAAGGTTTAATTTGCAGAAAATTTCAAAATAAATCATATTCTCGAAATGGTTGTTCTTCTAGGGTCTGTGTTCTTGGTCCTTATTTGTTTCTTGTTTACATCTACTCTCCTTTTTCTTAAAATCTTACTTTTCAGAAGTCAACGCGTTTGCAGATGCTTTGGGTAATGCATATTGTTCACCTCAGTAGTACCCCTTTGAATAATGGTTAAATAATGGTTATTGCGTTGGACTGTCATGCAGAGGGTCCTGGGTTCGTTTCTTGTCATGAAAAGTGCTGCTCGTTAGCAGGCTGTCCAGCTGTTAATCTATTTCAATAAAAACTCATACGAGTATTTTAAAATTGAAACATTATTTTTAGTCATCACTTCAAATTTATTTCAAACTGAAGAACTTTGGAATTCTTCCTTCTCAAGTCTCATCTCTTTCTGTCTTGCGAAAATGTGTTGTAAGAAAAATGCGAAGCACCGTTTTTCTCATTTTTTTTAAATTAGAATATTGAACAAGTAAAATACGTACATATACTTCGTAGTAAGTAAGTAATAAGCTTCAGAGCTAATAAAACATGTTTTTTTTTTTTATTTATCGAAATGGAAACCTTGGGAAGATAAAACGAGGATTTGGATAGTGAAGAGCTATGATGATTTAGACTCAGGCGGCAACTTCTCAGAGCCGATGGGTTATTATGATTCTGAAACCCCCCTTTTCCGAGCGTGCGGGAATATCTTGAAAACATGGTATTTTAAAATCCAGAAGCACAAAATTTCGAATTTCAAAATCCGGTATACCTACGGTGACCATATTTCTCAAAGCAAAACCCGGGACATACTTTTTTTTGCTTTTTTTTGTAAGAAATCAACAAAAATCTCAAAAACAAAAGAATACTAAATCCCAGCACAAAATGCTTAGAACTAAACAAAACCTACATTTTTTTTAAATATTCAGTCTTTCTTTACCAAGACTTTGAAAAATAATCATTAATCACACATTGTCCAAGAGATTATTGTTTGTTTTTTTTCCTAACAAATTTTTTAGATGATATTACCATTTTCTTTAAAATATTTTTTTAAATTCCTGGTAGATTAAATTATAATTTAATTTTACCATTAACATGGCTATGGAAGTTCCAAGTTCAAATATTGTTCATTATGGAAAAGACTCTTTCGGTTGGACCATTTGAACCTGGAAGACACAAGTCGAACTCTTTAATAAATAAAAGAGTTTTGAAGTTTATATTTTGTTTACGAAATTTCTCTAAAATTTCTCTCCATTTTTGAGGCAACAGTAGTTTTGTTTTCTGTCAATTTTGTTATAATTTATTAGGTTAAGAATGATTTTAGACAAACAAATTCGTCAAACAAGTTTTAATCATTCCTATCAGCTTTTGGTTGACAAAAAACCAAGATTCTATTTCTGGTCAGTTAGTAATGTTTTGAAATTATACCCAACTAAAAACTCCAAGTTCTTTGAAAGATACATCCCACTGGTTTAATTATTATTCTTAACACGTTATGTAAAATTGTTGAATATTTGCTTTCCATTCGTTTTGAGTAATTAATTTTTGTTCGACTTTTTCCTTCATCAATTTAATATTTTCCTTCTTCAACTTTAGAAATGCAAATTTCTTGCAAATTGTAAAATGCAAATTCTTTTAAGGGATTAATTTGTTTTATTATTATTTAACTAGCTTAGCTATTGAGAGTAAGGTATTCAGTCTTTTTTTTTCAATTTTTCTACGCGAACAGTGTGGATTTTGATGATGACAACTTTTATATCTATTGGACAACATTCAACTCCAGTTTGTTTACAGTTATTTAAAACGTGAGCAGCACAATTAACTCCAATGAGATCGATACCGGTTACATTACATTTGATCAAAACAACTTTTTATAAATTTCGATGCGCAATAATTATATTTATTTATTTTATGGTTATGTTATATTGTGTGGTAAGCCCAGGTGCTTTCATTAAATGCATTCTTCTTTCCAGGTCCTTGAAAATTTGATGAACTAAAAAATCATTGTAAACTTTCGCTTAAAGCGGCAGCAATGTCGGATTCTTTGTGTTTTTTTGTTTTGCTTTTAAGTGCTGTTTAATATCACCACTGCGTATTGAAAACGTATAAGCGATTTTTGAACAGGTTACTACCTATATTGGGTTTTTCCATTTTTTTCTTTGTATGAAGAAAAATTTCTTCTGAAGATCATCGTTGAATTCGCATTTTTTCTTTGGAGTTATTTTACAAATTTGTAAATTTATTGTAAATAATTAAGAGAATCAAATTCCATTTTTTGAACCAGTTTATGCTCAAATTTTTTCTTTAATTCGGTAGAAGTACATAAGCTTATATTTTAAAAAATGATGATTTATATACTTCAAATTTGTGCATTGTTTCCTTTTTGTGAATACACATTTTGAAAAGCATCTAACAGCTCAGCTAAAATAAAATTTAAAATTTTGAACGTTATTCGAGTAATAAAAATATATGAAAATACGGGACAAACCCGTGACAAAAAATCAAATACGGGACAGTTGTACGGCCCGGATTTCCTTAAAATTTAGCCAGGACAAACGAGTAAAATACGGGACTGTCCCGGGAAATACGGGACGGATGGTCAGCGTAGGTATACCAATTTCGGAAAGACTAAAATTCCTCATCACTATCTTACCGAATATAAATAATATGTCAAAAAGAAATTTTTTAAAGTGATTAATTTAATGTTTTAGTTGAACAATTTGGGAAAATTCAGTTAAAAAAAGTGTAAAAATTAGGATTCGTGAGAAAAAAGTTAAAATGTTTTATTTTCTCTGAAATTCCACCCGAGTCTTAGGTTCGTGGGGTGTTTTCGACACAATTTTTGGTTAAAGAAATACAATTTCGATTTTATGATTCCCTTGATAAATTGAAACTGTACAAGGATAACCAAATCAACTAATTTTTGTTATATACATACTGTGCAGAAATAGTATTAAACTTTTAGTAAAACAAGGATTGAAATTCGGAAATAATAACGGGATTATAAGTATGTCTTTTAAGATTCGGAATTTCATTTTTTCGGGATTGTTATTTTTTTGGTTGGTGTTTTGATTTATATATTATACAAAACAATTTTGTCACATTTTTTTTATAAAGTTCGAATTAATAAAATATAACAAATAACTAATGAAAACTACTTCACGATCACTGTTCCTTGAGGCAAATGTTGAGAAGTCATAACTTGCGGAAGTCTCCAGTTTCTGATATTCTATTCTCCTATCAACGCGCTTTAATTTCACTTTAACATTATCCCTTCAAATAGTTACTGATAAAGCCTCAGTCTTGAATATAAGAGCAGTGCCTCACCTACGCTTTTTTATGCATTTCACAGTAAAATATACATATTTATATAGTATAGGTACACAAACTCATGGCTATAGCAATAACCGTTGCAATAAAAAAAAAATAAATCCGTTTCTCTTTGTGTAGAAACATACATCTGGTACTCTTCCCCCAATAATACATAACAAAAAAAAGTCAGTTGAATTTGTTAACTACTCTGGCCATAATTTGCTTTATTTTTCCCTTTTTAATATTTTTTTGGGCTCAAGGGTATACGAGTATTTTACAAAATTTACAACCTTTACATTATAATCGTAATGTCTCATCGAATCGAAATAATTTTTTAAGAAGAAACATTTTTGAGGTCCATTGTATAAGAGTACATACTCGAAATACTGCTCGTTACTGAGTATAT
Source organism: Chrysotoxum bicinctum (assembly GCA_911387755.1). NCBI lineage: Eukaryota > Metazoa > Arthropoda > Insecta > Diptera > Syrphidae > Chrysotoxum > Chrysotoxum bicinctum. The sequence goes on along the minus strand of OU426988.1, from coordinate 74,491,999 downwards.
ATAGGATATTTTTACTGTATCCATTTACCTATCTCTACCTCTTGACTATGGCAAAATCTTAAATTTATACGTCGTCGTATTACTTTTTGCCTTGAAAAAAGTTTATTTAAGACTTTTTAAAAAATAATATTTTCGGTTCTAAAAATAGTCGACTAACAAGTAACGAGAAGGTGCTTTTGTCATTCAAGAAAGTAAGGGGGTTGCTGGCAGTCGAGTCTGCAAATCCAAGTAAATCATCCCAACGAGCTGATGTAGGCCGTGGCTATGGCTCATTTCTATAATAATTTGTATAGTCTCGCGCAAGCTTCGGAAGCATAAAAACTAATTGCATAATATAAAACAAGACACTTAAGATGTCAGCCTTGGGTCAGTATGAAGGCAAATAATATATTATTGGGTGTTAATGAGTTTTTATTGACTGAGGGTTGTATGTTCATTTTATACCATAGCGTTCCGTCAAATAAAATTTACTATTTCGTTTCTTCTTGAAACCATGATGATTACTTGGGGACTTAAAAAAACATTTAACTTAGGAGAAATTCTTTGACATATCTATCGCGATTAACGAATCTTCGGTAGTGGTCCAAATGCGAACAAAAACACAAAAAATGAAAGTTGTGATTTGAAGCTGATTTTGAAGTTTTATATGTAGTATATTAAAGTATTAAAAATAAAAAATTATGGAAGATAAGACTTTTATCAACTTTTGGAATTTAACTATTTTTTCGTCATTTGACAAAAAACTTTTCAATGATTGTTTGTTGAAATAAATTTTTGTTTGAAGCTTCTAAAAACAAAAAATATTACCCCAAATAAAATAAATTCGTTCTTATCTGAGTACAAGGTGTAGATGAATTAATATTTTATTTATGTTTGTCTTGAGTTTTAATTAAGGCTTCACTACAGTCTGCTATAATATACAAGGTGGCATAAAATTAATCATCCAATTTTGCTTTTGAATTTCTTTTTACTTAATAAAAAAAAAAATGATTTCCGGTAATAACTGTTCGCATTCTTGTCGAATATTCTCCTCAAGCTGCGATTGTCTAAGGCTTGTTGGCATAAACCTGCGACTTTTAGTAGCCCCAAAGAAAGAAGTCTAGGATGGTTATATCCAGCGACCAGCAAACGCTTCCTTTACAATATTCATTGCGCTTCGTACTGTGTGTTCGGTTGCATCGTCTTGTTGAAACCACATGTTCACTAAGCCACACTTATGCAATTCCGGCTCTAAGAAGTCGTTTATCATGGCCCTATAGCGTTCGCCAGCAACAGTGACTGTATTTCCGATGGCGACTTAAAAAAATCACTCCTCCCGCGCGAACGCCGCACCACATAGTGACATTGAGTGCATGCATTGGCGTAGCGTGTGTGGGGCGGAGGGGGCGTTCCGCCCCGGGCGGCAGCCGGGCGGGGCCGGCAAAATGTCACCGGTGAAGCGGGTAGAGTAGAGATCATATGTTTCATGACAGAACGTTTGACAAGTCAACAAACAACAATGACGTAAATGCATAATTTATTTTACAGGCAGAAGAAAAAGACGTGCCTGCCATCGAAGTTGGAAGTCGTTCAGGTCCCATCACAGGGTCAAGACGAAGTCTTGCAGAAGAAGTGAACCTCAATGTTGCCAAAGAAGACATAATTGAAATCGAGCCTTCTGGTCCTGCCGAAGCCAAAGATGTGAATCTCGACGATGTAGGTTGCTGGTCTTCTACTATGACCGACGAAGTCAGAACGCTTCTAGTACGTCGCGGATCTGACTCAGTACAGCACATCGATTCCAAATTTGCCGATGTTGTTCGCTCAGGGACTTCAACGAAAGGCGGTACCCGAAAACTAACCAGAGAGTGGTTCTACAAACCATTATCTAATGGTGAAAACGTTCTTCGAACTTGGATTGTGTACTCGCCTTTGAAGCATTCATTGTATTGTTTCTGTTACAAGCTGTTTGGCATCCGGCTCGAACTTCGCATCTGAAGGAGGATTCAACAAATGGTGGAAGCTAAATCCAAGAAACGGAGACCATGAAAACAGCCTGGACCATGAGCAGAGCTTCTTGAAATGAAAGAAGTTGGTAGTTCGCCTGAACTGTAAAGCAACCATCGATCAGAAACAACAAGAAGTTTCCGAATGTGAGGAGAAGAAGTGGAGGGATGTACTGTACCAGGTGCACTAACTCCGTCACAAGTCAAGCAGTGAAACGAGTTTGTTAAACGCGCTGGAGCGCTAGACATCAAGCTGTCAAGACAGTTAAAAATAAGTTTGAGGAAGTTCTTGAGGTACTGGAAGAATTGACGGATTCATCTCAAACTTTCGAAACAAGATGGGGAGCCAGTCTTCTTCTGACAGCTATGCAGTCATTTTACTTCCTCACTTTTCTTGGCTTTTGGGCTGCAGTGCTACCTTAAGTAGATAACGCACAGATTTACCTGCAGCAACGAGGACTGAGTGTGGATATGTGTGCTCAGAAACTCTGCGCTTTAAAAGCTCTCCTAGTGGAGAGCAGAGACCATTTCGTCCATAACCAAGAATTTTCAGGAAAAAACGCATGCATGGTGATGAATCCGCAGCTGCAGCTTTGTCTCACGAGCAAGATAATTCAAGAAATGACGACTTGATTCCAGCAAGTTCAAGAAATAGCGGACAAGTTCGGTATTTTGACGCCAGCGAAACTTTTGGACAGTAAGTATGAGTGTGATCTTTCCCATGTATTAGAAGACATCGACAAGGACGAGTTTCAGATAGAGCGAAAGCGTCTCCAGCAGTTTGTCGCCAGTTCTGAATCAGAGAAAGATATAAGGGGCAAAGGACCACTAGCTCCTGCAGTTCATTCAAAAACTAAATCTGGGAATTTCGGTTCCAAATATATATATTCGTATATATTTGACTTTGGTAATTAGTGTCGCTAGTTGTGAGAGAAGTTTTTCAAAGTTGAAGCTAATCAAAAATTATCTCAGATCCACTATTAGCTCCACTAGACTATCAAACTTGGCCATTTTGTCGATTGAACAAGAATTGGCTGCAAATTTTGATTTTGACAAAGTTATTTCTGACTTCCCTGCTCGTAAGGACCGTAGAATCCGTTTGTGAAGCCGCTGATCCTATTTTACCTTCAATAAAGGATACCTCATTGCCTGTGAAATGATGTCTCGAAATTTAATTTTAATTAAGTATTGAATGGGGGCGGCAAAATTGGTCTCCCGCCCCGGGCGCCGATATAGCACGCTACGCCACTGAGTGCATGTAATGGCTCTCCGTGCATCACATGCGGATTTTCAGTGCCCAGAAACGAAGATTTTGATTATTGACGTAACCAGTTAAATGGAAATGCCCATCGTCGGTCATGATGATTTTCGACACAAAATAGTCCTCTTCCTTGTTGAGATTAAGGATGGCTTGACAGTAATTCACACGCGATGGACGGTCAGCATGCATTAAATGATGCACTGTTTTGCACTTCAGGGAACATGTGTAAGTTTTTCACTAAAATTCGCTGTAGGGTCTATCTGGTTGATGTTTTTTCGTTATCAGCGATATCGTCAGCCACAGTCGCGATATTCTCGTCTCCTGTGGTTGCATTCTGTTCGAGATGGGTAGCTAAACGCCGGAATGTTTGCTTATTTAGCGCTACATGATTAGGAAATCAACGTCGAAATTCACGCTGCGCTAACACAACCGGCTGATTTATTGGCCAACAAAATTGACACAATTATTCCGCTCTCTTGCCAACTATAGGAATCCATTGCTTGTTTGTTTGTATACTGCAGCTGTCTATAGTTCACAAATGTCAAATATGATTGACGTACGACGCCATTTGTAAAAATTGTAACATCTTCCGATAAGGTGATTAATTTTGCGGTTTATATACTTTTCAACAATACTCATCTACAAGTTCTGATAAAAATTATACCCGTCATAATCTGATTCTGGAGTACAATGGTCACATTTTTTTCTGAAAATGAGTATTCAGAAACACTGTTTTAAGGTTGATACGGATGAAAAAATAATAATTTCTTCAAAAATATTTGCTGGAGGAATTTATTTTAGTGTTTCATTTTAAGAAGAAATATCAACCTTCATTTTTTAAACAATTATATTTTACTTTGAACACAACATTAAACATGTATCGACATTGAACTTTTTTTTTTGTTTAAAGTAATGGGGGTCCGAAAAATTTGAATGTCCAAATAACTTAAAAATAATATTGTCATAAGATTTTAGGCAAATTAGTACGATCTTTAAAGTATTTTTGTATGTACGAATAATACTGTCTGTTCAACTTTATCATAAACGGCTAGGCCGATTTCTTCTTATTAAATAGCATTTTTTTTATTCATCCAACCCCCCTACACTTGTTTTTTATTAGACCAAAAATAACCACACCTGCCATATATGTAAATGTTTTTTTTTTTTAAATTTTGGAAAACGTTTTTTTTTTTCTCAAAAACTGTTCCACAGATTCAAAAAAAAAATGTATGTCCTAGCCAATGGTTGAATAAAATGTTCCCCATAGAACTATTTTTTTTATAATCGATTTTTATAACTGATTTTGATGAATTAATTAGTATACAGTTACAGATTTAGACACCCAAATATTACTCCTCTCTTTCCATTAAAAAGTAAAGAAGGAAATTCCTGAATGTCGTAACAATTTGGATAAAAATCAATTTATTTCTCCTGAATGTAACTTAGATCAACACGTAGAGCTGTGCCAATCGTTTATTTTAAAAGATCGAATCAATCAATGATTGATTGGTTCATTGATTCGATCTTTTCAATCAATCGTTCATTCAATCAAAATCATTTTTTATCCAGCCGTTTTGTTTCGAACGAGACCAAGAGGCCAAGACCGTTCGTTCATTCAACTAATTTTTTTTTTCAATCGTTTCGTTCTGATCGAGATTGAAACAATGTGAAAATGAACGAAAGTAAGTTTGGCTTCTTTTCGACTTCGTTCACATCATCTTCCATTGTTTATTAAATGAAGAATACACATTTCGTTTCATTTCCAGTCCTATTTCGTATTGTGAAATTACTAAGAACAAGTTGAATGAACGAAACATAACTTTTATTCGTTCTTTTTGTTTACTTTATTATATACATCGGTTTCAGTGACAAGAGATTGACATTAGTATTGATTGATTTGGTCTATTGTAAGGCCCCAGTTATAGCTTTCATTGAAATGCATCATTGGAACAAATCAGTGGAATGCTGACTTCATTTTTTTGACAAGCCAGTTATAGCAATCATTAAAAAATTGGTTTCAGTAAAAAATCCTGTCAGTGGCTGATTACAACCAATTCTATGCATTTGAGGTTAGAGTTGATCATTGAAAGAAAAACAGACATTTGAGAACAGAAAGAGAATCGAACACATTCAGTGGAACAATTGCGTTAAATATTAAAGAAACGAAAATCAGCTGTTCATTGAAATTGATTTCTATCAGTGAAATAAAAAAAAGTGGATTTAAAAGAAAGTTTAAACCAAAATATTGTATTTTATAGAGTAAAAAAAAATCTACGACTCATTACCTTCATTTTGGTATCAATTAAAGCCATTGCAGTTAGTTTATTCGTCTTAAAAATGGGAATGAAAATTTTCAATGATGGATTTCAATGATAGCTATAACTGGCCCCTAATGGCAATCAATCAATTTTTTTGGTGAACGGGTCACAAGAACCGAATCAATCGCAATTTGCACAGCTCTAGATCAATGGGTAGATCAATAGAAGATGTTAGAAGAAAACACTGCAGCTTTGTTTGTTGATATTACAAAATTTTGAAATGCTGCGTTACAAAAAGTGTGCTCTAAAAACCTAATGACCATTAAATATATAATGGCATTTTCCATTATATTTTCGGGCGGGACTAATTGCAAAATAGAGCCATTATTGATATTGCAAAAAAGTATCGTAAGGATTATTTATAACAAACATCGTTTGCATCCTAGTTTGCCCATATTCAAGAATTTAAATATTCTTCTTATTCGTCATTTATTTTCTTTTAAAGTACTAAAAATCTTTTTCTTTAGATCTGGAAATCTTAACTTTAGATTTTTTGACAATCGCAATTTACGAATAATTTTCTTAAATATGTTTCGATTCCCAGATATCGGTCCATAGCTCTTCGTAATTTTAACACTGTAGCTTCCTGTCGCATTCTTATTAAATAACCTCCGGTCCTTAGAACGATTCATTAAAAAAAAATATGAAAAAGATCTAAAAACCTGGATTTTGGATTTTCAATCAAAAGATTTAGAATGTTTCCTAATTAAATATTTTATTTTTATATATCATAAATTCATTTATTTTTAAAACAATGAAGATCGAATTTTGCATTATGTAAAAAGTTAATATAAATTAAAATTATATTAATGTACCAATATATTATATTTTCAATATCGTTCGCTCCTCTGCTTGAAATATTTATTGGAATTTGAATCACCCCACCCATAAAAGATACAATTTGTAGATCTTTATTGAAGTGGCAATAACACTGTTTAGGTTTAAATAAAAATGTTTTGGTTAAATCAGTTATTGTATTTATTATAATAAATATTTATTTTAAATTGAATTCAAAATAAAATATTTATTTTTAAAAGTTCCTTGCAATGTTTTTTGGATACAAAAAAAAAACATTTCAAAATGTTTGATTCTTTTTTGAATAAATAATAAAAATTTGCGTACGATTTTTTTTTCTTAAAAATGATTTAATGTGTAACCGCTACGATTTAAATTTTCAATATCTCTTCAATAAATAAGCAAGTTCCTGCGACTGAGTTGTGCCTTTTATTTGACGTTAAAATCACCGAAAACCGTTTTAGTATCGTAATAACTTCATATGACGCTCTGGTATTTCGAAATGTCAAAAAGGTATGTTTGGATGAACAGTTACGGTGTGTTCAGGAGCAATTTATAAAAATAAAATGAACGACTGCATCGCACGAACTTGCTCTTATGGAAAAGTACTTTGGGATTAAAAATACATTTTATAATATAAAACACGAATTTAATGAGATAAAAATGTTCAAATGCATGGAATTGCCGTCTGATCTCCGGAAAAGTATGAATTTACGCAAATAAAGTTTAAAAATCGTTTTATTAAAATAATTTTTTATATAACAAATTTCTTTAAAATTTTTCTAGAAAAAAATTTAGGATGCCAATTTTTAGTGTTTAGTAATATAGATTTAAGAAAATAATTTCAAAAAATAATCGTTCACACGTTTTCAAGTTATTGATTTTTCAAAAAAATTAATTGGATTTTTTTACATATTTCAAAAAACAAAAAAAATATTTTTTCGAATATTTTTATATACAATGGTGAAAATTTTTGGTTAAAATCGGTAGAGCCGTTTATGAAAAAGTCGAAAATAAAAAAAACGGTTCTATAACAGGTACCATTAGTAACATTTTGCCCTAAAAACTTTTTTTTACTAAAATGTAGTTCATGTCCATTATATGACACCAATTTTTTTTTTATCAAAATCGTTAGAGCCGTTTTCGAGATAAATAAGATTATGCATTACTGGTGTATGGGGTGTACCGTTAGTTTTGGATCTAAAAAAAACTTTCAATTTCCCCTCTAGGGAATCACCGAAGAACCTTAACTACCGGGATTGAAGAACATTATGTAGGTCTAGTGGTATAGGCTGCAGGGGGAGGTACAGACATACAGACACATTGAAACATGTTTTTTTGTCTACTAAATTGTAAAATTGTAAGTATTCAATAAAATACATTTTAAAAAGTAATTTAAAAATTTAACCGTGTATCCGTTTTCAATATATTGAATTTAAAAAAAAAAATTTTTAATTTTTAAAAATCCAAAAATAATTTTTTCGAACATTTTTTTAAATTATATTTTTTCAAATGCATAGGAGCTTCTGCATAAAAATTTTGATTAAAATCGTTAGAGCCGTTGATGAGAAATTCGAAAATCAAAAAAAACCGTTCTATGACAGGTACCGTTAACAACATTTCTCCCCAAATTTTTTTTTACCTAAATGTAGTCCATGTCCATAATATCACACCTAATTTTTTTTATCAAAATCGTTAGAGTCGTTTTCGAGATGAATAAGATTATGTATTACGGGTGTATTAGGGTACCGTTAGTTTCAGAGCTAAACAAAATTTTAATTTCCACTCTAGGGAATCACCGAAGTATCAAGTTTTAAGAAAATAGGTCCAGTGGCTTAGGCTCTAAATCGAGGTACAGACAAACAGACAGACAGACGGAATTGTCGGACCTACTTTATTCATTTTCGCTATCATCGTAATGTCAACTTTGATCAAAATCTCGAGTTCGATTTTTTTTTCCAAATGCAGAACTTGTCCTATAGTACCTATACGTACAGTGACGGGCAAAAGTGGTCAAATGATTTCGCTTTTTTGAAAAATTGATTTAAGTAAGGATGTTTTAATAGAATTAAAATCTTTTTTTATTTTTTTTATTTTGTTTATTTAACTCACATTTATTATGTATAGTAAAATTTTCAAAAAATAATATATTATACAAAAAAAATAATAATTTCCTGGTTTTGTCCAATTATGCACGTTTTAGTTTCAGGAGATTTAACATCGTTTTTTCATTGAGAGATGTTCCTCTCTATTGTGCTTTGTTTGTTTTACTGTTATTTAACAAGTAACAGTTAATATAATTTTATTTGTTGATAGTTTGTTGTGGGTAAATCGTTCATTTTAAAACATGTAAAACTGATTATTGTCAAAATGAAAAAAAATTATAAAAATACCATCGACCGCGCTATTTTTTTTAACTAAAACGTAGTGAATCATTGCGTGAAGTGTCTAAAATTTTGAAAATTTCAAAAACTTCTGTGCTTAGTATTAAAAAACCAAAAATTTGATGTCCCCCCAATGAAAAAAGGACGGAAATGACTACTTCCTGATTTGGAAGCTAGAAGAATGGAAAGAGAGTTGAGAAGTTGTGGGTCCAAAACACCTAAGCAGGCAGTCCAAAACATAGACAAGCCAGTTAGTGAATGGACTGCATGCCGGGCACTCAAAAGAATTGGGTTAAACGCTAAAGAGAAACCGAAGAAGCCTCTGCTTTCAGCGAAAAATATTAAAGCCAGGTTAGTTTTGCTAAAAAGCGCACAAACACTGCACCATTGACCAATGGAAAAAAGTCATTTGGTCGGACGAGACGAATGTCAATAGAATAGGAACGGATGGTTGATCTTTTTATTGGTCACGTCCTAGAGAATCACTTCAACAACATCAAGTTCAAAACCGTGTAACATGGAGGAGGTTCGGTGATGGCTTAGGGCTGTTTCTCGTGGAACTCTGTTGGTCCTTTGGCGAAAATCGATGGCATCATGAACAAGAAAAATATTTGGACATTTTGAAGACAAATTTACCACCTTCTACTGCATCAACAGGCTTCAATGATTGTGAAATAACTTTTCAGCAGGACGGAGATCTGAAACACACGTCAAACATTGTCTCGGAATGGCTGAGAAATCAACAGTTTACGACGATAACATGGCCAGCACAAAGCCCTTACCTCAATCCAATTGAAAATTTATGGTCAATTCTGAAGCGACGGTTGGGGCAGCACAAAAATCACCAATCAAACACTCAGGAGCTTTGGCAACGAATGGAGCTGGATTGGGGCCATATTCCAGAGCAATTTCTCCATAATTTGGTGGAAAGTATGCCAAAGCGTTGCTCCCAAGTAATTAAAAATAAAGCTTTATGGGCTAAATACTAAAGAAAAAACATTGAATTTAAACGTGCATAATTGGACAAGTCTAAAAACTAATGGAATACATTTTGTTTTGTATAATATATTATTTTTTAAAAAAGTTTTTATAAATAATAAAATTTAGTTAAATAAACAAAATGAAAAAAATAAAAAAAGATTTTAATTCTATTAAAAACTCTTACTTTAAATAAATTTTTCAAGTAAGCGAAAACATTTGACCATTTTTGCTCGTCACTGTATATCGCAAGTAAAAAACAGCCCTAGCTACTAGGTTGATTCCAATTTCGCGCCATTAAAGGTAACTTAGAACGCGATCCTGATTTTTATCAACTTTGACGACTGTATTATATTTTTTTTAAGTCGGCGGGGCAGTCTCATTTTTGCCACATCAACTATTACTGGAATCAGTGAATTTTTCGAACATTTATGTTCAAGAAGCCTTTAAGTATCAATTTTAGTCAATTCTAGAAGCATTTCACTTCTTTTAAAAAGAAACAAGAACTGTCATTTAGTCAGATGCTACAGAACAAATTAAAAATGCTATATATAGTTATTAGTAAATTACTTTTAATAGTTTATTTAAAAGTTCTAAGTTTGAACGGATAGTTTTAATCAATGCTTATCTTTTAATTTTTTTGAAAATGTTAATATTGATAATAATTCGAAACATTTTTAATTAAATTGTTTACCAATTTTCTTAAGTCGCAAAAGAAAAAAACTATGTTACTCCATGCAATTAATTCATACCTTTTTTTTCAGTGTACGGGCGAGCTCGTTATCAAATTTAAGCCTAACCCCCTTAAACTAGTTTCAGTGCATTAAATTTTGATTGTCCAACCGACAATTTTTTGTTATTACAAGTTATGTCTTCCAATTAACGTCATATATGTCATATTGTTGTGAATGGCAACATTTTTGTATGCACAACAAATTTGAATAGCTTGCCTATATAAATGCAATTTCTTTCATTTTTTTTCAGTAAAAATCTTTATCAATCAATTAATTGAGAAAATTACGATTCAAGAAAACAAGTTATTTCTGAATATAATACAGATGTATGTATAAATGTAGGTAAATGAATTTATATGAATCTCAGTGCCAGACGAAAAGAAATTCCGACAATTTTAAAAGAATACAAAATGTAAAATTTAACAAAAATTAAAAATATAAACAATTTGTTATTTCGAATAAAACCGGATTAAAATTTTAGTGGTAATTCGGTGCAACATCCTTTGGAGTACGCAGACTGTATTTAGTAAAATAGAAAGCAACAAAATAAATTTAGCAGAATTACTGGGCGGAGTGCTAAATGCCATTTCGGTCGAAGTACTTCAAGCTAGTGCTATTTTATTTTCGCTTGTGATGTCATTTTTAACTCAACTTATTGGTTCGATAAATATTTTGATTTCGAGATGCAAATCAAATTTGGGAATACGAAAACGATAGCAAAATGTAACATTGTAATGAAGAAAGCATCAACCCCTGTCGAAAAGTAGCGTCGGGAAAAGCAAATGTAACAAACTTTGCTTATGCAGGGTGGGCCATCTAGTGGTACTTTATAAATCATATGTTATTTTGACACTGACAGCTGTTTCCCGCTCGAAATTAGTATTTTAAATTCATATCAATACACAGTGGTTTATCTAAAAGGTAAAATGTAATAGGTGTCAGAATTATCGTCTCACATCTGGATATGATATATACTACTAACTTTTAAACAAAAATTGTACTCCACCTTAATTCAAAGTGATACCGTAATGGGACAAACGTTATAGGTCTTAAATATTGATGTGAGAATTATAGCCTCATATCTGGCTACAAAAATTTAAATCTTATTAAGGTCTTAATACTTTTTATCGATATCATTTCCCTGTAATAGTGTTTTCTATGTTGAAAATTTCTTTACAATGAATATTGCAATTAAATGATTCAAAATACCTTTTATTTGACCTTTAGTCCACGAAAATGGCGTTTCGTCCCGGCGCACAGTGGGGCAAAATGGCGAAAAGATGGCATTAAATCAACCAACAGGTCTAGAAACTTGAAATTTGGCACAAATACTACTGATAACAATGTTAATACATGGCCAAAGTTTCTAATGGCCACGCCCATTTCTAGGGTTACCACCCATACAAATTTAATTAGTTTACGAAACTACTCAAAAACGGCTCAAACGATTTAAATGAAACTCTGCGTGTATTGCATCCTTCGTGATTGTAATACAACTACATTTATAAAAAAAATTATAAAAAAAAATTATAGGGTTACCATTTCGGGATATTTTGTGTTACTAATTTTTGTTTGCTAAACTTAGTATCCTTTCTTCAATAGAAATGAATTCTTTGCTTTTCAGCTACATGTACACTTTTAAAAATTCAGTTTTAATAGGTCTACAATATCTATTTGAGCTTGGACGTGAATTTTTGTATATTATTTTAACACCAGAAACTAAGCAAAGTGGAACAAGGCAAGTAAGAAAAACAGTCGATTCTACCTGGTTCAATTCATAAAATGCTTGCTTATTTGAATAGTGACCAAAACTCCTATCAAAGTCCCATTTAGAGTACAAGCATACATTTACCAATTCTTAGTGAAGTGAATTAATCTCATCTTTTTAGTGAATAATTAAGCCTTTAACTGTTAGGTTTAACAAACTTTGTAAACTTGTACTCACAGAAATTTTCGAAACAATGATATATGTTCAGGATCGGGATAGCAATTTTTTTAACACTACTGAACTATTTTATACGAAGGAAATACAAGAAGCTTTTGATCTGATAATTTCATATTGAAATTTAGATAAGCCTGCTTCGAAAATTAACGCAAAAGCTTCTTCACCATTCATCGAAGTAGGTTAAATGGACTGTCTTAAAGCTTTCCTACACTGTTTGACTTTTCTAGGACTTTGGAGTACTTCGTGAATTAGTTTTGCAGCTACCGACTGCCCAGATGTTCTCAAACTAATTTCAGATGCTTATGGCAATTCAGAAAGAATGTATGTCATTTCAAAAGTTACCCAAGTATTGAGTTTGTCTTACAATTTCTTCCTTTAAAAAATCCATCTGGCTATTAAATCCTTGGCAACTTGACTTCTTCTTTATATTAAAAAGATCTTGCCTGGTTATTGGTAGTATTTTTGATTTTGTTCGGCGTAAGGAATGTCAAAAATACAATAATATTGACGAAAAATATCTTTTTCTAGAAAGTGACGTCACCAACAAAAATGTACACAACACACAGGGGAGCAGGTTGGAGCAAGAAAATTTTGCACATTCTGAAAGGAGAATGTACACTTAACAAAATGACATATAAAACTTATTGGCACCTTACGGCGAACACAACTAAACGTCTAAGGATTTCAGAGAAATGCAAAAAAACAAGCAATTTTTTAACTTTTTTTTATATTCAACTACGAATTAAAATAAAAAGAATTTATTTTTTATAAAAAGAAAAAACATACAAAAATGCTCCTGACCTTACTGATTCTATTGCAATTTATTTTAATTTGATACACGCAATAAATAATAAACTATACACAATTTACTTAACCAACTCGAAATGACAAAAAGAGGTTTGCGATCGACTCAAAACGTGAACTTACTCTTCATTTGAGACGATCTGCAGAAGATTACGTGATTCAAATAAACTTTCTCTCTCTCATTTCTAATTCTCTATCATATTTGGAAGAGAAATAGAACGGTTATTTAAGACAAAGCTCAACTTCATAATTTGATTAAATGCCAGCTTTTTTACGTTTTGCCCCATTGTGCGGCGCACAGAGGAGTATTCGACCTAAAAATCCGGTCAAAAATATTTTTTTTGTTTTTCTTATTGGAATTGGCCTAAAATATTATTTTATAACTTATGATGCATTAAAAAGTTACACTGAAAAAAAAAATTTCGGGTTAAATAAAAATAAATTTTTTTAATTACCTAAGTATTTTTTTTTTCAATTTTATTTAATTAATTTTAATTATTTATACATGGAATTTTGTCGTTTATTGCTTTCCCTAAAGTAAATAATGATCTTCTCGTTATTTGAGTGTAATTTGGTTCTATATCTAAATTAAACATAATTTTTTAAACAACAAAGAGCAAATTGACTAAAAATACCTCAAGACTAAAAAACCCCATTAAAAAAAATGTGACAAGATGGGTGACTTTTTTTTATGTACATGAGATGACAAAAATGTACAGTTAAATATACAAGAAAAATTTTTGCCCGACCGTACCCGGAACTATAACAAAAACACTTTTTTTTCCAACGAAAATTACATAAATTTTCATGTTTTTCTATGCATTCTTGTCATCTCAATTTTTAATACTTTATCAATAAAATATATGGAAATTTCTGTATTAAAATAAAGTACATACTTAGACCTTGGACATCCATTAGAAATTTTTCACAATTATCACAAATCACAATAAAAAAAAACAGACTTCAGTGTTAATGATTAGAAAACAAAATAAGCTTATGTGGCTTGAGCTTATAAAATCGACTAGATTTAGACTAAGATCTTGAGGATTAGGGGGTCAACAGTTATTATTTGAAACCGGTTTTAGTTAGCATGGGTATTGAGGAATGCGAAAAACACAAATTAACGGGTCGAATGCGATTTTTTTTTTACTTATGACCGGATTTTGGGGTCGAATACTCCTCTGTGCGGCGATCTCACATGGACTTATCAGTTGACTCTGAGGGCCTTGTCAATACGCAATGTTTGTTAAATTCAGTTTATCTTACAACGATTTTTTGACAAAAATCTAATGTGAACTATATACAACCAAGATTAAAATTTTTAATTTTAATTAAAAAAATAAAAGCTATTTTGAATCAATAGTTCAACAAGTCCAAATATAGGGCTAAGTCTTCTACTTGGCTGATTTATTTCAAGAGTAGATACTATAGTATATAGAATTTATAGGTCCTTATTCGGAATCCCCCCCCCCCCACCAAAATGCACTTTTTTTTAATGAATCGTTAAAAAAAAGTGTGCTGTTGATAAAAAACATCAAATTATGGAGGAGAAACACTTTTTTATGGTAAAAATGTGAAATATAAAAAAATGAAAATTTTATAACTATACGATAAAAAAAAAGGTCGTTGGGCGGAGGAAAAAGCAGGGTGTGGCCCCCGAAAAGGGAGTTAAAATTATGAGAGCCCGCGAAGCGGACCACCCACAGTACTGTTAAACAAAAAAAACTTTTGACATAGGCGCCTGCCTGGCGTCTTTACATACCCTAAGCGGAGCAAACACTTTTTTATCGATTCGTTAAAAAAAAGTTCATTTTGGCGAATAAGGTCCAATGTATATTATAAAAAAACCTTCATATTGAAATTAATCATTTATAAATTTTTTTTAATAAATTATTTTGTGTGTTTTCCTACAAATTCTTCTACAAATCATCGTTTTCTGATGAATTGTTGAAAAAAAAAGATTTTTAATTTTTTTTTTTCAAAGAATACCACAACCTTATTTTTTATAAATATTGACGATAAAATGAATAGCAGGCATATTGGGTAGGTCGAAATTTGATCTGATGTGTTTTTATTTTTACAAGTTTAAACAAATAAATAAAAAGTTCCAGTCAGTTATAGTTTGCAGATTTCTTTCTTTTTTATACAATTTTTGTACTAGGTTTATCAAAGGGCACGGTAGTGCACAGCCAAGTTCTGGCACTACACCCTTTTTACAGGAACAAACTCAGGCGATTTTTGACCCCTCGATATCTTCAGTACCAATGAAGTCAGAAAATTAAAATTCCGAATATTTGCTTAGGTACTCAGGCACAGGCGCCCCACCAAATTTCAAATTTTCTAGCATAAGAGGTTCCTGAGATATAAGGCCTCAAAAATCGCAAAAACCGTAACTGACTGACTGACTGACTGACAGATCATCAAAATTATGGAGCACTTCCCGACATCGTAGAATCTTGTAATTTTGCACAACGGTAGGTCTTGTCATACAAGCAGAGGAAAAAAATTTAAGTTTTCCATTCAGAGGGCGTGGTATCCACCCACTTTCTCCGAATTGGTGTTGGTTGAATGGAGCACTTCCGACTGCTGTAAGACGATGAAATTTGGTGAATCGGTAGGGCTTAAATTACATATAAAGGACCAAAAATAAACACTGAGGTTTTCCTTTCGGGGGGCGTGGTATCCGCCCACTTTATCCGAATTGGTGTTGGTTGAATGGAGCATTTCCTACTGCTGTAAAACGATGAAATTTGGTAACGTGGTGGGGCTTAAATTGCATACAAAGAAAAAATATAAAATTAGCGGTCTTCCATTCAGGGGCGTGGTATCCGCCCACTTCCTCAAAACTGATGAAAATTATATATGGCACACTTCCGATTGCAGTAGAGCAATGAAATTTGGTAGAACGGTAGGGCTGAAATTGCATATAAAGGGACATAAATAAGAGCCAATGTTTTCCATTCAGGGGGCGTGGTATCCGCCCACTTTCTCTGAATTGGTGTTGTTTGAATGTAGAACCTCCGACTGCTGTAAAACGATGAAATTTAATAAAGTGGCATTGCTTAAATTGCATACAAGGAGAAAAATATAAAATTTGAGGTTTTCCATTCAGGGGCGTGGTATCCGCCCACTTCCTCATAACTGATGTAAATTATATGGCACATTTCCGATTGCAGTAGAAAAATGAAATTTGGTAGAACAGCAGGGCTTAAAGTGCATATAAAGGACCAAAAATAAAAATTTGGGTTTTCTATTCAGGAGGCGTGGTATCCGCCCACTTTCTGAAAAAATGTTTAATTTATATGGAGCACTTCCGATTGCTGTAATTAAGGTAGGTTAGTGTTAGGTATCTTGCCAGGACAAAAAGAATAAATTGAAGCGCAAACCAAAAGAAATAGGAAGCTTTAAACTAAGTTGATTTTAGCAGGTAGAGTCCACCCTTCTATCTTTCCGTATCTTTCGAGATTTTGACATGGCAAAATATTAGAATCTTTGCAAAAAGGAGTGAGATCAGACCAAAAACATAAATGTTAAAAAAAGAGCCAAGTTCTCCTCTACAAAAACCTTTGTGTAACAAGTTAGCCGTGAAAAGTACTGGGATCTAAAAGTACGCCAAGTTCTTACTTCATGAAGGTTTAATACAGAATATTTAAAGTAGAATTATATTGAAACAGCTACAATGTAATAGAGAAATTTTATTATTTAATGATTTCCGACTAAAATTTGATGGGCTTACTTGGCAAGTTTTTTTTTTAAGCCCAATTCGAAAGGTTTTAAAAACTTGACGAGTGAACCCATCAAATTTTAGTCAGTAAACTCTATTCACAATGTTCATTTCGGGTGGAATTTAGAACACCAACATTTCACATTCGAAATGAACAAATCACAAAAGTCATTTTATGCGGAATGCAGAACATCAAAATTCACTTTTCTTCCTCGAGTTTACAATAAGTGAAATGCAGAAAATGGTGTGAATTAAGCATCCCTCTATAAACTTTAGCCCCAGTTCAAATTTAATGGACTTTAAAGAAAACGCATTCGAAAGACATACAAATAAAGCTCTCCGCTACAATTCAGATTTGTTGTAATAGAGTTTTTTGTAGTTTGACAATTTTTGTTGTATAATTTAAAAAAGCACGCTTTGGAAATAAATGTGTGAAGCTTAGAGTTAGTCAAACTAAAATGACTAACCGCGTTTGTTAAATATGCTGTTGCTGGTAAAATTGTTATTAGTTCGAAAAACAAAGAACCTCTTAAAAAACACCCTGTATTAAATAAATTTATATCAGTAAGAGACGTGCCATCTTATAAGTTTGAAAAAAAAAAAAATCCTATATGCAGCTTACGATTTTCATTAACAAATTATTAAGTCGTAAAAAAGTAATGAATTCTCAGAGAATACTAAGCGTTTACACGGTATTTCTGTACTATCAGTGTTACTTTTCTACATTTCCATATATGCAGCTTTAAGCTTTAATTGTTTACATGCAACTCAACCTGCCTACATATTAAAAATATTAATTAAATTCACATTATAACCATGCTGTGATTTTTATAAGAATCGTTAAATATCGAAAGGCATGCTTGGAGTGTTGATGTCATTTAAAATTTTCCGCAAAGCCCATTTTGTTAAACTGTTAATTTTGTTTACATACCGTGATTGGCAATTAATACAAAATACATCAATACAATCATTCAGCGGAAAATTGACAGTCTGCTTGCGAGATTGCGATCTTCACACAGACATCTATAATAGCCTACAGCAAATTTTTGGAGGCAGATTTTCATCATATAACCAACATATTGATTATGAGGGTTTATAGTTATTCTCGTATATGCCTTTGGTGAGAGTGAGAGGTTAAAAATAGCGATTTTTTTAAATTATTGTTTCTGGGTTATCATTATTTTAAATATTTTTTTTTAAATTAGAAATTATTTGTACTTATAATTTTGCACGAACAAAACTACCCTTAAAATGTTTGATCACAGTGGGTGCGGTTAAGGAAAGTTGGAGAGGATTTTAAAGGAGATGCCGATGCACATTGGTTTTGAATGTCTGAATACCACATTCGTGTATTGCAGCTATAGGAAGAATCTCTGAATGTCTAAAGTTGGGACCAAGGATAAACTAATGAGCTTTCCCTGAACTGCGAGTTTTAAGTGGAGAAATACTACTGGATATTTTACTAGAATATTGTTTATAAAAATTACGGTAAAATAATAAAAGACAAGAAAAATGGATGCAGTGCTCGAAAAATGCAAATGTTTTTAGTATGCTTGTATTATTTATCTATCATTTTGAAGGATCTTTTTTGGGTTCCATCCAAGAAACTGAAGTGGGTTATTGGAGCACCTGTCAAAATATGGGAATTGTTCCTGAGCTTTCGACGAATAAAGGCCTTTCAGATTTCTGTCTGAACATAAGGCATACAAAATTTCTTTCAAAACGTCGAAGAAAAGCATTGCAGTGGGTTCCGCTTTATTGATTGAAGACGGAATTGAGTTTTTGAAGCATTAAATTCTACGCAGTTTATGGTTCCCCATTCGGCAACGCTATCGAGATCAGAATTTAATGAGCTTATCATACTTTTCCGTCCTAAATACTCATCTAAAGGACCAGACCGTAAATCTGACAACCGAATATGAGCAGATGTCTGTCCTCTGAAAAACAATTTAATTTTTTTAAACGCCATCAGCAGCGTTGCCACAAAGTGCCCGATCGGGCCATTTGGCCCTCTGTTTTACATTTTGGCCCTTTGCCCGGGCCAATTAGAAATGGCCCCCAAATCTTAATTTTAGAAGATTTAACATCATATCGTATCGTGCCTAATAATAATTAAAAAGCCACTACATTTTGCTTTCGTCATCTACCATCTACGTTTATGTAACTTAAATAACAAAAAAATAAATCTGAGAAATTATACCTAACGTAAATTTCCCAATACTGAAGATCTTCTGATAAAATATTTGCGTTTGCAAAAATCAAATTCTGATTTTTTAAATAAATTTTAATATATGTATGTATTGTATATACTTAATTCAAACTGAATCGAATCTAAGACTTAACAGTCAATTTTTTTTGTCATTTATCTTCTTCCTTTGTTTCGGCGCTGTTATGATCTCGATGTCGAGGGGATCATAACTCTCCCACGTATCTGCTTCACACTAGTGATCCGCCTGTGGGGTTCGCCGGATTGACCTCAGAAATCGGCGGCAAGCCTTCCGGTTTTGTATTGTTCCATTTCTGAGGCCAACTGAATGCTGGTGTTTTTGCATTTGTTTGTACCAGGAGTGTTTAGGCCTACCTTTCTTTTTATTGTCATTTATCAATGATAAAAAATGTTTAAATGTTATACCCAATTGCATGCAATATTCTGGAAATACATCTACTAACATTTCAACAATTTGCAACTTTTTTGCAGACTTTTTCCACTCCGTTTATGATCCCCAAAGTATTCCCTCTAACCTTTCTACAATTTCATGTTTAAATTCAATCAATATCGGTCACTTAAACTTAAGTAACAAAAATGTGGAATTAGACTTAATTGGACTTAATGATGATAAACAACCAGGACCCAATAGTATTCCTCCGATCATTTTGAAAAACTGGGCAGATGCTCTATCGGGACCATTAACCTTATTGTTTAATAGTTCTCTTGGAAAGGGTTATTTTCTTGATGATTGGAAAATCTCATACGTTATTCCTATTCATAGATCAGGATCAATGCAAGATGTTTTTAACTATCGCCCCATTAGCAAATTTATCAAAGATACCAAACATTTTGGAAAAAATTGTCTCTGATAAGGTTACTTTTGTTTTTAAAGAAATTATTTCCCCATTTCATCATGGATTTGTTGCTGGAAGGTCAACAACGACCAACCTCGCAATATTTAGTAATCAGATTATTATTAATTCTGAAAATGGTTTCCGAACATATGCCATATATACCGACTTTGCTTGGTTTGAATCCTACTTAAACGGAAGAAAATAGTTTGTGTGTATTAATGACGTACTATCGGATGTAATTGAGGTCACATCAGGAGTACCACAAGGAAGTCGCTTGGGCCCTCTTCTATTGCTGCTGATCAATGATATCACTGATTTCTTAAATGTGTATGCTTCGTAAATGTGTATGCTTCGTCAAGGCATCTGCGATCTCTTTTCCTTTTTAATGAACCTTATCATCGGATAAACTATAATCCAACCGAATTATTTGTAATCATGTTGATTTTTTTTCTCAACAAAGTCGAGAATCTTTTAAGAAGCACATATCGCTTATACATATGTTATATCTAATTCGTAATCTGGTGGTATTAAGTTATTGTTTTAGATTAAGTTTATAATTTTATTTTGTTTGCTCCACTTATTAATTATTTAGTTTTTCTATTTTTTAATAAAAAAAAATTGTAGTCTGTAAGGCTAGTCGCGCACTGGCAACTGTGATCGAAATCAAATAGTTTAATCACCAGTTGAAAGAGAACCGCGCATTGGCAACTCTTTACTCACGCTCACACTCTTTTCTCTCTTGCTCTTATAGAAAACAGCTGAATCGAGTTGCTCTAAGTGTTCTAAGTTTCGAAACTAAAAATTGAATGTGCGCGCCTGGCCCAAGATTATATAATTATTTGTATAAATCTGCTTGATGAAATAAAAATAAATAGATAAATCGTATAGACATTTGTTTTTTTTTCGCCGCTTGTTGTTTATGTATGTATGTATATATGGAAAAGCAATGTATGTAAATATTTAAATAATATTACTGGTGTGATTTATATTTTTTAAGATATTTTAAGGTAATTCCCAAGAAATCAAATCAGACGACAGAGTCAAGATCTGCTTCTGCTGCCTAATACATATATTTAAGAAATGCATTAAATAAATAAACAAGAATAAATACAAATATTAATAAATTGTAAATCTTATTTGGCCCCAACTTTTGTCAAATGGCCCTCAGAAAATTTCGAAATGGCCCTCTCAGCTTTTTTTCTTCGCGGCAACGCTGGCCATCAGTGCTGCTTAATGCAAGCATTTGTATAACAATACGAGCCCAAACGCAAAATAGTTGGACTACCTATGATAAAAAACAAAAATCTTCTGATTCTTAAATTCCTTTGGAAATAAAATCAATATTTTAGTATTTTTCTTAAGATATATTTATTTTGAATAGGAATAGGTAACAAAAACAAAATGACTTCAATTAAATAACGGTATAGAGCAATCTTACAAATTAAAATAACGATTGATACATTTTTTTAAGCGCAAAATAGTTGGCCTATGGGTCTTAATTTTTATTTTACCATGGTGTTACGTCGCCTTTGGCCTTGATAACTGCTTCTATGCGTCGCACAGTGGGGCAAAATGGTGAAAAGATGGCATTAAATCAACCAACAGGTCTAGAAACTTGAAATTTGGCACAAATACTACTGATACCAATGTTAATACATTTCCAAAGTTTCTAATAGCCACGCCCATTTCTAGGGTTACCACCCATACAAATTTCGTTAGTTTACGAAACTACTTAAAAACGGCTCAAACGATTTAAATGAAACTCTGCATGTATTGCATTCTTCGTGATTGTAATACAACTACATTTATAAAAAAAATTTAAAAAAAAATTATAGGGTTACCATTTCGGGATATTTTGTGTTACTAATTTTTGTTTGCTAAACTTAGTATCCTTTCTTCAATAGAAATAAATTCTTTGCTTTTCAGCTACATGTACACTTTTAAAAATTTAGTTTTAATAGGTCTACAATATCTATTTGAGCTTGGACGTGAATTTTTGTATATTATTTTAACACCAGAAACTAAGCGAAGTGGAACAAGGCAAGTAAGAAAAACAGTCGATTCTACTTGGTTCAATTCATAAAATGCTTACTTATTTAAACAGTGACCAAAACTCCTATCAAAGTCCCATTTAGAGTACAAGCATACATTTATCTATTCTTAGTGAAGTGAATTAATCTCGTCTTTTTGGAGAATAATTAAGCCTTTAACTGTTAAGTTTAACAAACTTTGTAAACTTGTACTCACAGAAGTTTTCGAAACAATGATATATGTTCAGGATCGGGATAGCAATTTTTTTAACACTACTGAACTATTTTATACGAAGGAAATACTTAAGAAGCTATAATTTGATATTGAAATTTAGATAAGCCTGCTTTGAAAATTAACGCAAAAGCTTCTTCACCATTCATCGAAGTAGGTTAAATGGACTCTCTTAAAGCTTTCCTTCACTGTTTGACTTTTCTAGGACTTTGGGGTACTTCGCGAATTAGTTTTGCAGCTACCGACTGCCCACATGTTCTCAAACTAATTTCAGATGCATATGCCAATTCAGAAAGAATGTATGTCATTTCAAAAGTTACCCAAGTATTGAATTTGCCTTACAATTCCTTCCTTTAAAAAATCCATCTGGCAACTTGACTTCTTCTTTATATTAAAAAGATCTTGCCTGGTTATTGGTAGTATTTTTGATTTTGTTGGGCGTAAGAAATGTCAAAAATACTATAATATTGACGAAAAAATTATTTTTTTAGAAAGTGACGTCACAAACAAAAATGTACACAACACACCGGGGAGCAGATTGGAGCAAGAAAATTTTGCACATTCTGAAAGGAGAATGTGCACTTAACAAAATGACATACAAAACTTATTGGCACCTTACGGCGAACACAACTAAACGTCTAAGGATTTCAGAGAAATGCAAAAAAACAAGTAATTTTTTAACTTTTTTTTATATTCAACTACGAATTAAAATAAAAAGAATTATTTTTTTATAAAAAGAAAAAACATACAAAAATGCCCCTGAGCTTACTGATTCTATTGCAATTTAATTTAATTTGATACACACAATAAATAATAAACTGTACACAATTTACTTAACCAACTCGAAATGACAAAAAGAGGTCTGCGATCGACTCAAAACGTGAACTTACTCTTCATTTGAGACGATCTGCAGAATATTACGTGATTCAAATAAACTTTCTCTCTCTCATTTCTAATTCTCTATCATATTTGGAAGATAAATAGAACGGTTATTTAAGACAAAGCTCAACTTCATAATTTGATTAAATGCCAGCTTGTTTACGTTTTGCCCCATTGTGCGTCGTGGCATTGTGTCAACTAATTTTTCACATTCTTCGGTACCAAAAGACTCCCAAATATTTATGATTTTAGCTTTAAGGTCTTGAAGAGTCCGGCATGGTTCTTTTCGCAGTTTTTGTTTCATTTTATGCCAGACAGTTTCAATTGGTGAAAGGTCAGGGCTGCTGGAAGGCCATTCCAGTAAAGGAATAGCTTCAGCAGATAACCACGCCATTGTAGACCTTGCAGTATGGCAAGAAGCTCCATCCTGTTGGAAAATATAGTCTCCATCACTAGCTTGAAGTCGTGGTATTGATGGGAGAAGCTCATTTTTCAGAATATCCCTGTACTTGGCAGCATTGACAATTCCATTTACAAAATGTAAATTGCCCAAACCCCGCCCCGACATGCATCACCATATCATTAGAGATGCTGGAAACTTGCCCGTTTTTTTAAGGCAATCTTTGTGAAAAACCTCTTGAATTTCTAATGACTCGTTTTCGTTCGTCGCCCACGCAAACTTCAAACCTGAACTCATCACTCCAAATTACGGACCGCCATTGACTTAAAGTCCAGTTTTTGCGTTGTTTGGCCCACTCTAGCCGCTTTTTCTTCTGTTTAGGTGTTAAAAGTGGTTTTTCTTTGGCCTATGTTTTTCTCGAATTAAAATAGTTCTAATTTAAATAAATCTAAAACAAACCTTAAAAAATTGGTATCCAATTTTTTTCATAGTCCGTTTGCAAGTGTCGACTGAAACACTTTTTTGGATTCTTTCTCTCCATTGAACAGTTATTGCAGCGGCTGTTTGACGACGATTTTCTTTTATTATTTTTTTTAAAACTCAGCAATCTCGAGGTTTTGCAATTGGTGGGCGTCCCGTTTTTTTACCGATCTCCACATTTCCACTATTTTTGAACTTCGAGATAATGTTTCGAATTGATGAACGCGGTAAATTAAATTGTTTTGCGATTTTATAGCTCGATAATCCCGTTTCGAAGGCTTTAATTATGGATTCCCTAAGGTCTCGCGATAATGCAACGCCACGCACCATGGTTGACATTAAACTGTTGCTGGCTTGCATAAAACAGGAGATCAATAAACAACAAAACAAGTGCATGTCATTTTTTTAATAACGGTTAATTGAAAATCTATTTAAATCTTCATAGGCCAACTATTTTGCATCCCAGAAAGAGTAGTCCAACTATTATGCTCTATCTTTGTTTGAGAGAATGCAAACTGGAGCCATAAGTGCTTTCTCAAATTTAGTTCTATTTGGTCTAATTTACTTATCAAATGTAATTTATTACATCGACAAAAAAAAATTAAACAACAACTGCTTGGGACCAGAAAATATAGGTACATAAAAAATGGTAATTTGTTAATTGATGAGTAGGCCAACTATTTTGCGTTTGGGTCGTATTACTTTTCTATTCGGGTTTTTTCACCTTTATTTATTTATTTATTTATTTATCTAACAAGTACAATAGACTTTAGTAGACAATACAATAAAACATTTTACATAACTACACTAAAATTATATATTATAATATTTACAATGCATTTAAAATAATAGTCTTGCATTCATTTCTAGTCATACTGAAATCTAACAAGTCTTCAAATTGATTGTAACAGACTGCGGCATTATCTAAAGGATTATTTGAACCATAATTAGTAAAGTGTCTTGGTATATAAAAGAAGGCGTTTTGTCTAAGTCTTAGGGAGCGAGAAGGAGCGTAAAAATTGAACAAAGAAAGTAAGTGTGAACAGTCTATGTGCCCACAAATTACATCTCTTGCAAACATAGCAAAATAATAAACTCTTCTTTCGTGAAGAGGTAATAATGCAATCAGTTGACATCTAATTTTATAAGTGGGCATATCTAGTTGAGAGTAGATTTTGCGAAGAGCATACTTCGTAAACCTCTTTTGAATTCTTTCGATGCGTAAAGAACCATTGCTATAATAAGGTGACCAGATTATGCAACCAAAGAGATAAACACAGATTTTAGGGTGTAGGGATCACTAAACTCCTTAGAGTTGCGAAAAAGAAACCCAAGCATAGCATTTGCCCTAGATATTATAAAATCCATATGCAAGGCAAAATTTAACTGGGAGTCGAAAACAACTCCCAGATCTTTTTTGACCGAAACGCGCAGAAGATCATTACTATGGATGTTATATTGAAATACAATAGGATTTTTTGACCTTGTAATGGACATGATGGAGCATTTACGGATATTAAGGTGCAAGCAGTTGATTTCACACCATTCTGATAGTCTGTCTATATCTTCTTGTAGTTGCGTACAATCAGACAATGATTGAACTGACCGAAATAGTTTAAAGTCATCTGCAAATAGTAAACCAGTAGAATTTAAAATACAACTAGGTAAATCATTAATGAACAACAGGAAAAAGAGTGGCCCAAGATGGCTTCCTTGCGGCACTCCAGAGTGATTCAAAATTACTTTAGAAATATGTGACACAATTTTAACGTACTGTTTTCTGTTAGTTAAGTAACTCATTGTCCATTTCAACAAGGTTGAGTGAAATCCAAATCTTGCTAACTTTTGTTCCAAAATATGGAATTGCACACGGTCAAATGCTTTGGCAAAATCAGTATAAACGGTGTCAATTTGAATGTGACGCTCCAAGTTACAAAGGCAGTAGTTAGTGAAGATCGCTAAATTAGTTACTGTGGACCTTCCACTTACAAACCCGTGCTGTGACTCCGATATCACACCCCGTACAACAGAGTAAATTTTACTTTTAACAATAGCCTCGAAAATTTTGGGTAGCAACTGAAGCTTTGCAATGGGCCTGTATTTTTCGACAATTAGCTTCGAACCAGACTTATGAATTGGAGTTACAAAAGAGTACTTCCAGTTATCCTGTTTTTATTCAATTTTTTAATTTTTTATAACATTGACCATTTGTTTGAAGGTCGTGACCTGAAAGCTCAGTTGCATAAATATTTTTACTGAGAGCAGATTTGCGGACATATCGATCTCAAGAAAAAAAGCTAATAATTACGCCTAAAAAATTTGGTGATGCGTCAAGACAGATATTGTAGACGATTTTATTTCGGGGAAAAAGATATTTCCGAAGAATATGATGTAAATAAATCGTCGGTCTGGCGAATCATAGCTCGATATCGTAACACAAAAGAAGGAGCTGTTTTGCATCTCGGCGGCCAACCACGTAAAACAAGTTATCGAATGAAGGCTAGTTGGCAAGAAAATTTAAACAAAATGTCCCTTCCTATGTGCACCGAAATTAGTCCAAGAATTCCAATTAACAGTAAGTGCTAGAATGGTATCTTGTCGATTGGCTCTCACTGATTTATTTTCTTACCGTCCTGCTAAAAACCCTTAATTTCGATCCGTAACCAGAGAAAGAGAACTCAGTTTACAAAGGAACATTTCTTTTGGAGCAAGCAGAAATGGACAGCAGTCCTTTTTAGTAATAAATCGAAATTCAATATCATGGGTAGGGATGGAAAATCTTACGTTATAGACCGAGAGCCCACAGCAATTTTTGGGTGTGATTGATAACAAAAAATAATTAGCATAACAAGTTAGGCCTTTAGTAGTTATTTACAAATGTGAACGTCTTGCATACTCTAGTGGGCGCAATAGTGCATTATAGTGCATCAAGTATGCAGTTCTTTCCTTATTCTAAAAAATTGGGAAAAAATTTGCCATAACTTTAAAATGAACAGCTAAGTGCCCTGATTGCAAATATCGAAGTCCATGACGTTTTGAAGGTGGCCTTCTTAGTGCAAGAAGTTTCTTATTCTTATCGCGTCTGGCAGGCAGAAGGCTGTCTGTAAAACGTCTTGGACCTCGATATTTTCAATCAGGGGGCTTAACTCTACATTTTGGCAAAGTTGTTATCACAATTATTTGGATTTGGAAAGAACTGCATACTTAATGCACTATAATGCACTATTGCGCCCACTAGAGTATGCAAGGCTTTCACATTTGTAAATAACTATAAAAGGCCTATCTAATTAAGCTAATTATTTTTTGTTATCAATCACACCCAAAAATTGCTGTGGGCTCTTAGTCCATTAGAAAACCTCTGCAAGCAACTTCAATCACGTTACTGTTTAAAAACTGTTCGGCATGGCGGGGGGAGTTAGATGGTGCAGGGTTGTTTTTCTGCTGCGGGTTTCGGGTCATTGCATCGCATTAATGGAATAATGGAACAAAACAAAAGTATCTTAGAGGATGTTATGGTGCCGTACGGAGAATGGGAAATGCCATTGAGTTTGGGTCTTTCAGAAGGACAATGACCCAAAGCACACTTCGAGGCTAGCCAAAACGCGGTTTAATGATCACACGGGTCAACGTTATGAATTGGCAGCCGCAATCACCAGATTTGCACCCCATAGAAAATCCTTGGGAGAATGTCACACACAAAATTAATTACGAAAATGTGAGAAAAGCGAACGATTTTTTTACAAGAATAGAGACGGTTTGAATTGAAATTCCATTAAAGATAATACAAAACTTAATTGAATCAATGCCAAGAATGTGCAAAGCAGTCATCAAAACCATGGCTTTGCCCAAATTATTGATTATTTTTAAGTTTTTCTATATTTGAATTCAAAGTTGCAATTGTTTTGTCGCGTTTAAATTTTAAGTTGATTGATATAATTCAATGTTAATAATTAACGGTTTATTTCGATTTTGACAATTATATATTTTTATTTACAACAAATAGAAAGCTTTTATAAAATATGAAGAATGTTATGTTTTTTGAATAAATCCCTTATAATTTTGAAGAATGTGCTTAATTTCATTTCTGGTTGCAAATGTTTTGTCCGATACTGTATGTATGTACATTCATTTCCAAAATTTACTGTCGGTTCTTGGTCTATGTACTTTGGAAAAACTCTCATCGGGTTCTAACTCAAATATGCAACAACTCTGGAGACAACCTTCATATACTTCATTTTAGATATTTTGTTAGATAAGATAAATTGTATTATTTCGTTAAAAATAGTAATGATTATAAAGTTTCATAGTAATTGATTATTATTTAGGTGTAGCCTTGGCTGCCACCTCATGTGGCAAGTAAAAAATAATTTCAAAACTATGCACATCATTTTTTTTTTTTTTTTTTTTTTAAACAAAATTAAAAAGTGAACAGAAGTTACTATTGAATGAATGCGTAAAGATTTTTTTTCATTTCGGCTCTGTAGCGGTAAATGCGGTAAAGGGTTCCCAACCTTCACTTCCGTTCGGAATATTTCATTTTCTCTCCGGTGTATGCTCGGTGAACTAAAAGAAGGATTTTCTGGTCTCTCAATATTGCGATAAAATGAAAAACATCCTCACGAATTTCAAGGTTTCATATATTTTAATTGTGTCAATAATTAACAATATCAACCTTGACATTCAATTCAGTCTATAAACTTGTGTTATTGTTGAGTAAGTTAAAGATTTCAAAAACAAGTTCTTCAAAATTTATTTGCATTCATCATTGAAGAATACAAAGCAAAGACTAAATTTCAGTGCAGTTCAGTAATCGAATGCATACATACATAATATTCTACATATGCGTACAAACACCGGATCTTAATTTTGATTTTTGCAAACGTGTTTTTTTTTTTAGTTAAAGTGTACGTAATATATGAAAAATTTATTTGCGCTCTTTAGCAAAAGACCATTTAGTCTAGTCAAATGTTTTTTGTATTTAGAGTAGCAAAAGATTGTTTGAATGTATAGGACAGCCATCTAGAAAACGTCAATGAAGAGTCAGAAAGTCAAAATTAAAAAAAAAAAAATGGCTTCTATATTAGGTACAGTCAGTCAAATCTTAATTTCAAAATGTTTTTAAGAAAAATACGATTTTCGAAAACAATTTTTTAACATTTTCTTACATATTGTAGATAATATTGAGAAACTGTTAATTGTCAAGTTCCAGAAAAATATAGTAAGTTCTTTTGGAAATACTGAGTTTTCAAAATTAAATAAAAAAATAGAAACAAAATTTTTTGGAAAATTTTAATACAAAATTTACTTTTCAAACTTTTCAAGGACCTAAAGAATAAGAAAAAATAGATGAAAATCTTGGCACCATTTAAAAAAGAAAAAAACAAAAACCAAAAAAAATATGGGAGGTACCAATAATAATTTTTAAGAACCAATATCTAGTTTACTAAATAAATTTTTTTGAAGTTTAAAAAAAAAATCTGTGACATAGTTTTTGAGAAAAGAAAATATTTTCTAAAATATTGACAAAATTATATGGAAGGTATCGTTACGAAAAAAATTTAAGGCCGTAGTCGAACAGACAAACAGAATTGCGAGACCCACTTTTTTAGTATCCCTATATAACTCTTTAATGATATTTTTTTTTGAAAATGTTCTTTTGCGTAAGCTTCGAGGATTTAGGTTTTTGTAAATAAAGCGAGTATAAAAGCACCAACAGCTACATATGTTCTAGATTTTACTTTCACATGAAATTGAATTGAAATCGATACAAAATAAAAATACAAAATTAAAATCAGTATTTTTGAGTCTTGAAGTAATAATTATAATATTCGACAATTTTTCTTACTTTTTAAGAGCTCAAGTGTCCCCAATCAACTTTTTTTTTTTGGGGTACTATCCTTGCGAGGAAATGACAGGAGTATCTTTTATCCTGAAATTGCTTCTCATATTAGCTGTTCGAATTCGGTAAAAATGAATGATTAAGAATTGTAAGGTTGCGCGTACAGTAGTGCGATAAAGCGATGCGAGAAGCGTTTGCGTGCGAGAAAAATATTTACATTGATTTATTTATTTATTTAGCTTAATACAAGCGTGCACTAAAATCTATGGTGGGTTTTTTTTTTTTTAATTTTAATTTTAATATTAGTCTGGGCCCGTAGTCCCACCCACCAGTTTAAAAAAAAAAAAAAAAAAAAGAGGATGAAGTGGGCTTTGAATTGAGAGCGGTTAAGAACTAGAAGAGAATTTTTAAACTCAGTGGAGGGATTGCGTGGTTAAGGTTGGGAATATAGCGAGATTTTGGGAGAGTGTTTGGAGGTGTGAAAGAAAGAATTTTGCATAATGTTGGAGGAACGAAGCATGCGTGTCAATGGTTCATTACTACCATAATTAGTTCGGTGAAAATTGACATCAAAGAGAGACACCAATCTAAGATTTCTAGGGTTAGTATGCAATGAAATTTTTTGGAGAAGTGTAGGACAATCAATATTACCGGCTAAAATTTGATGAATGAATACAATGTCGGCTACTTTGCGACGTTTATCAAGAGGTTGCAGATTAATAAGTTGAAGACGATCAGTATATGGTGGGAGGTGAAACGAATCAAGCCAGGGAAACCCGCGAAGTGCAAATCGGAGGAATCTTCGTTGAACGGCTTCGATACGAAGGGAATGGGTATTGTAACAGGGTGACCAAACCTGGCTGGCATATTCAAGAAGGGGCCTAACAAATGTGAGGTAAAGGGATTTTGTAACGTAGGGGTCTGAAAATTCTTTTGACCAGCGCTTAAAGAAGCCAAGAGTTAGCTCTATTAATAGATGTGGTAATGTGAGATCTAAAATTAAGTTCTTTATCACAAAGAATACCTAAATCACATAGTGAGTCAACTACTGTGACTGTCTCATTCTTAATAAAGTATGTTCGAGGAGGGAGAGGTGAGCGTTTACGGGAGTATGTTATAGCTAGACACTTACTAACACTAAGTTCAAGAAAGTTCTTCTGGCACCAGATAGAAAATCTATTTAAATCTTGCTGAAGAAGAATGGAATCGGAAGGTGAGGAAATTTTTCTGTAAATTTTTTTATCTTCAGCATAAACAGAAATCATAGAATCATTGATGACGCAGTCTACTCCGTAATGGTCAAAATGAAAATTAGAGGGCCGAGATGGCTTCCCTGCGGAACGCCAGAGGTTGCAAGGATGGGATTTGATTCGATACTTCTAAAAAGGATTGTATACTGCCTATCGCTCAGATATGATTGGGTACATGCAATGAAGGAGCGAGGGAAGCCAAGTGCTTTGAGTTTGAAGAGAATAAGGGAATGAGAAATTTTATCAAAGGCTTTGCTGAGATCAGTAGCGATGACGTCAACTTCATTCCCAGCCTCCATGGTGCATATAGTACCAGAGACATAATCAACTAGGTTTGTAGTAGTTGATCTACCGGTAAGAAGTGGAAAAGCAAAGTGTCATAGACTATGCTTTCAAAAAGCTTAGGAATACACGACAGCTTAGCTATGGGGCGGTAGTTACATATATCTTTTTTAGGGCCTTTTTTATAGATCGGGATAATATAGGAATTTTTCCAACGAGAAGGAAATATTCCTTGTGAGATTGAGAGCTGAAAAAGAGTGGTCAATGGCTCAATTAAAGTTGACGAGCAATTTTTTAATATTATTGAAGGCAAGCCATCAGGACCACCAGTAAATTTAACCTTGAGTTTATTAATCTTATCTTCAACGATAGAAGAGGGAATGACGATTGAAAAAAGTGAAGTTTGGGAGCAGGTGTCTAAGAAGGAAAAGTAATCCGAGTCTGGTAGGGAAGTGTTATCAGAAAATGATTGACTGAAAAACTGGGCATAAAGGTTAGCGATAATTGAAGGATCGTCTGAACTGGTATTCAAATAAGTAAGCGTAGAAGGGTAGTTATCCGACTTTCTTTTAGCATTAATAAAATTAAAAAAACTTTTTGGGTCAGATAAAATGTTAGATTGAACTTGAATAAGGTATTTATGGTAGAGAGACTTACAGAGTTCGGAGAAATTTTTATATACGTGCGCACAGGGAAGCGATATTTGATGTGAGTGTTGCGAGTTTCTTTCGTGCCTATCGCATGCATCTCGCATAGAAACTGTTCAAGCGAGTTTGTGCGAGAAGGCTCATATTGTTTGTTTTGAGGTTTCAAGAAAAAAAATCAAATGAGTAAAATTTTGTTACTTCACTGCTTGTGTTGTGTGGTGCAACTTTTTCATAATTTGGGTGGCAATAATTATCAAGGAATTAACAACACAACCGCACAAAATCGCTTTTACTGTGCGCAGTATGTCGCATCTCGAATCGCTTGTCGCATCGCTTCTCGTATCGCATCGATTTGTCGCACCACTGTACGCGCAGCCTAACAGTTCGCGTACACTAAAACCGATTCATCGGCCGATATCGGGTCGGAGCTATTCGGACGACTGTCCCGGACGTTCGTCTCCATACACACTTTCCGATCTCGGATGGTGTCGGTCTAGAGTCAGTCTGTGAATCTTGGATATGAAAGTAATAATTTTTTTCAATGGAAAATTTTTTCTTTATGTCTCCAACAGTCAGTTCCATTTCCGATGAAATTCCGGCACATAGTCGTTTAGCAATGTCTCAGAGAGGTGCCCTGTTATAAATGGAATTAATTCATTTTTCAGTATCCATATTTTTTTTTTTTTGCATGAATTTGATCAGAAGAATCAAATTTCGGTACAGTAGGCGAGTTGGACGAATAAAAATTAAAATTAAATATTGACCCATTTTTGAGTCGAAAAATATATTTTTGTAATGCTTTTCGGACATCTTAGAAAATTTTATTAAAATCCGTCATGTCGAAAATGAGAAATTCGAAACAATTTTTACATGGTATGTACAGTTAGTAATATCTTAATTTCCAAATAAATATTTTCTCTCACATCTTATAGGGTGTATTAAATATAATTTCAAAAAGTCGAGTATGGGGTTTTTGAAAAATCAAAAACAACAAAAAATTGTTCTAAGGGGGGTACCAACAATAACTATTTTTCAGAATTTTTTTTTAAACATTACCTAGGTTTAACTAAATTAAATTTTAATTCAAAATAGCTTTTTTCTTTGCCTTTAGTCCACAAAAATTGGCGTTTCGTCTTGTCGATCTCACATGGACTCATCAGTTGCCTGTGAGGGCCTTGTCAACACGCAATTTTTGTTAAATTCTGTTCATCTTACATCGATTTTTTGACAAAAATCCAATGTGAACTATATCCAACCAAGATTAAAATTGTAATCATTAACGTTGGAAGATTTTGCCCGTGGCCTGAAATGAAATTTGTGAAAAAAAAAATATTTTATAAATTTTCTAAAAATAAAATGCACGACTGGGTCGCACGAACTTGCTCCTATGTAATCGACTAGGAATTTTAAAAACGAATGTTATAGAGAAAACTGTTCATAAGGATAAAATTAATTTTTAACTTCTTTTAGTAGCAAGAGAAAAAAACAGAATGCTATCCAACTATGAATTTATGTAAGAACAAAAATTATAAATCGTTGTAGTGGTTTCTTAAAAAAAAGATTTTGTATATAAACTTTTTAAAAGCTTTTTAAGAAAAAATTTAGGTACGTCAATTTAAAGTTTTTATTATTGTTCGAATAAAAATTAAATTTACGAAAAGAAATATTGAGATATCGAATTTTCAAAAAAGGAAAAAAATAGATTTTTTTTTTTCAAAAATTCAAAAAATATTTATTTTAAAGTTTTGAAATGCAATGTGTTTTAGACTTTTTAGAAGCTTCTCTATAAAAATTTTCATTAAGATCCGTTATGTGGATAATGAGAAATTCAAAATTCGAAAAAAATGGTTCTATGGTAGGTACAAGCTGTAATATCTTAATTTCAATTTTTTTTATTACATTAAAGATCGTACAAATTAATTGAAAGTAAAAAAAATTTATCAAAATTCTAGGCGCCGTTTTCGAGAAAAATACGATTTTTCAGTTTCAGTTTAATTTTTTTTTTTTTTTTTTTTTTTCTTCATCTTCAATTTGTTAACATAAATCATATTGAAATTAACAAAAAAGATCTGAGTCTAACATAGCTAATTATAAATAACATAATATTAGATATAAATTGTAAGTGTTTTTCCAAAAAAAAAGAAATTGAAGAAGAAAAGATACACTCTGTTGTCCTATGACAAGTGTCGAGTGCATCTTTGTATATAATATACTTTTTTATTATATATAATTTCAAATAAATAGCATATAAAGATACAATTTCAAATTATGCCTTACAAATAAATATTGTTGTGGGGTAGAATATTAAAAAATAATATAAAAGAGTAAAAATAATATGAAAATGATTAAAGAACATATACATAATTAGGTACTTCATTTAGACTAATAATGAGATTATGTTGTTGATTTCATCAAAATTAAAGTTAAATAGCCATTTCTTAATTTTTGCATTAAAATAAAATAAAGAACGAGTGGAACGGATTTCAAAGGGAAGAGCATTATACAATCTAGGAGCTATTGACGTGTAAAATTTAAAAAAGTGCTGAGTATTATGGACTGGAATAAAAGCAAGATCTCTCTCACTACTACGTAAGGAGTAAGCAGATAAATTTCGATTAAAAAGATAACTACATCTTAAAAAAAAAATTTGTAGAACTTTATAAAAGTAAAGATGTTTTAAAGGTAGAATTTTTGAGTTGAAAAATAAGGAAAAGCTATGTTCAAGTCTTCTTTTTTTCCAAATAATTCTTAATATATGCTTTTGAGATATGATAAAGGGCTGTAGATAGTTTTTAAAGGTACCACCCCAACAAACTATTCCATATTGGAGTTTGGATTGAACCAATTCATAGTAAATGGTTTCAAGAAGTTTTCTAGAACAGAGTTTTCTTAAGTGGTACATTATATATGTGGCAGATTGTAAATATTTCTTAACGAACAAAGTATGGGCTTTCCAATTCATATTATTATCAATAGTTAAGCCAAGATACTTAAATTCACTAACATTTGCGATTAGGAAACAATTTGATGAACAGCCCACTTCAGCTTTAAAAGTAATAGGTTCCAAAGATGCAGAACAAGTATCAGAACCCAACGATTTATTTTTGCAATCACAGCTATGATGAATTAGTTGAGGAGGACTAATTTGAAGTAAGGGTAAGTTGAAAAACATTACTTTTGTTTTTTCACTAATGACAAGTTTATGAACTCCTAACCAATGTCTTATAGCATCTAAGTCATGATTTATGTCAGCAATCAAGTTCAAAATGGATAAGCTGGAATAGGCACAGGCTATATCATCAGCAAAACCTGTAATATTGCCTTTCAGATTTAGCCTAAATATAGAGTTAATATAAATCAGAAAGAGTATTGGGCCCAAGACAGAGCCTTGGGGAACCCCAATATTTATATTAAGACTTTCACTTAACATCTCACCGATTTTCACCTTTTGTTTTCTACCTTGAAGAAATGATGAAAACCATTTCAACATAAAGCCCTTGAATCCAACCTTTTCTAATTTTTTTAACATAATATTATGGTCTATTGTATCAAAAGCTTTTTTTATATCGATAAATAAGGCTGCAGTGGGATTTTTAATGTTCATACTCTCATAGATGTGTGTACAAAAGTTTAGCAGAGCATCTTCAGTCGATTTACCTGCTCTAAATCCAAATTGATTTGAACTAAAAAACGATATACTTTCAAGATAGGTTATAACTCTACTTTTCACAACTTTCTCAAAGATTTTAGAAAAAAACAGGTAGGAGAGAAATAGGTCTATAATTCTCGATACACTTTCTATCACCTTTTTTGTATATGGGAATAACCTCAGCTATTTTTAAATTGGTTGGGAATTGACCATGAAAAATACTATTATTAAATACATGCGTTAAAACATCAACTATATTTAGGCAAATCTTTTTAATAAAATTATTAGAAAAACTATATAAAGTGTTCGAATCCGAATTGTCCAATGCCATTATAGTCTTATAAACCTCAAAAGAAGAGATTGGTTCGAAGTAAAAACTATTTGAATAAGATCCTTCATTGAAACAACTATCAGGGCAAATATTGGAAGTTTCGTTGAAAACCATTTTTTTAAATTTTTTAGCATTTGTATGGTAGGTACCTTTATTTTTAGGTAAAATAAAATTTTTTTTCTCACATTTTGTAGATTATATTGAGAAACTTTTATTTATCAAGTTTAAAAAAAATCTAGCATGGGGTTTTCGAAATATTGAGTTTTGAAAAAAAAAAATTTTGAAGTCTTTTTTAAAAATCCAAAAAAAAATTTTTTGAAAATTTGAGTACACAATTCTATTAATGGTTTTGGGGAGCTTTAACAAAAAAAAAATTATCAAAACCGGTCGAACCGTTTTTGATAAAATCAAAAGCAAAAAAATGGTTCCATGAGAGGTACCCTCAATAACTATTTTTCGGAAAAATTTGTTCAACCAATACCTAGATTTAATTAAATGAAATTTTTCTGTTTTTTTATTTTTAAAATCTGTCGAACAGTTTTTGAGAAAAAAAAAATGTTTATAAAATTTCGAAAAAAATTCGTATGGCAGGTACCGTTATTTTTGGTCTTAAAAAAACCTGTTTGGGGAAAATTTTAAAATGCTATCAACCAAGTTTAAATTAAAAAGAAAAAATAGAAATGCAATTTAAAAAAAGTGGTAAATCGTTGCAAATTATTTAAATACCCTCGGTAAATTAATACTAATAATAATAATATGGTGGACCTTATTCGGAATTACCACACCCCCCCCCCCCCCACCCAACCAAAATGAACTTTTTTTAATGAATCGATAAAAAACATCAAATTATGGAGGAGAAACACTTTTTTTGATTATAGTTCTATTTATACGTTTATTCGGATGATTGGAATTCAGTTTCGCACAGACCATGGCTCCGTACACGTTTTTATCTCTCGCAAGAGAATTGGATACGAAAGAAAAAGCCGTTTCGTTTTTGCAAAAAAAAAAAAAGAATATTGATAAAAAAAACACCAAACACTTTTTTATCGAATCGTTAAAAAAAAAGTTCATTTTGGTTTTTGGTAATTCCGAATAAGGTCCACCATATTATTATTATTAGTATTAATTTACCGAGGGTATTTAAATAATTTGCAACGATTTACCACTTTTTTAAAATTGCATTTCTGTTTTTTTTCTTTTTAATTGATGATACATTATCTACGGAATTGATCTTTGCAGTTTTCAGAAAATATTCTCAAGATGGCTACCAAATTCCACACCTTTGATTCTCAAAGCAAGATAAAAAGTTCACCGGTTTTAGTTTTTAATTATTTTCATTCACAAAGTCAATTCAAAATTATTAATTACTTGTAATGAAAAATAAGACAAGATCTATCATCGGTTTAGAAATAAATTACAATGTTATCTCCCAGGTTATTTCTATTATTTATCTGTCGATAGCGGACAGCCTATTCAGAAGCAATTGGAATGCATTTATTATGAGCACATTAATGCAGCAATTAAATCCTCTCTACAATGCAGATAGGTAATTGACTTTTATGGTCTTTAGTATTTGCTCATTAGGCTTTAATTATTATCTGTTTATCTCGCACAATTAATATAAAACATTCTATTAAAATAAGTTATTAACACGAAATCAATTCAATTGCACAATTAAACAATAACTTACATTACAACAAAACCAATATTACATTCTTGAACAAAAAAATATCATCAGCACCAGTCATTTTTATCGCTCCATGCATTATCCGGATAAAATATTTGTATTATTAACTATGCGGTCATTGAATAAACATCAAGTACTCTGCAGTCCCTCAGCTCATTGCAAACACCGTAGTTTCATGATAGAAGGAGATTACGATTATTATCACTAATTTATCATATCACCACCATCTGTTGCCACAGCCACTATCATCCACGCACTTGAAGGGGAAGAGGGAAAATTAAATTTCACTTTCGTTTTCATTTTCAGTGTAAATTTTGTTGAACGTGTTTTCGAAAACTCGTTACGTTACGATGCTAACGACCGATTGAGGTGAATATGGACTGAAATGATGCGCGTCGTTAAAGTCTTACGAACCTGTCTGCCTTTGATTAAGGTAAAATGAAGGTGCAGAGGGTGCGGTGGCGGCGGCGTTATTGGTTACTAGCACTCGATTGGACAGCACACTGTTGCGTATACGCGCAATTGCACTAAATTGATTTTCTCAAAACTTACGCACAGAATCACGTAACGCGAACTGTTATTTTGAAATGGTGTGTCTTTTATTGTTAATCCACCACACGTCACTTTTCAATTAATTAAGAAAACACATAACCACTTTGACGATCTTGAAGCGACACGGACATGGACAAGAGCGTAGTGTTTGCGATATGACACTCTACCCGACCAATCAAGTTGTTGTTTGTTTTGATTTTATTTAGCTTCGAGATACGAGTTGTTTGGCTTAATTTTGTTATCGACAAAAGGTCGAACTTCAGAGCTTCAAAGTGGTTAACTGTGTTTGTCTTGACGGATCTATTTACGAGAGTATGACAGGAGCGATAGGGCACACTACGGCGCACGGAACAACACCAACACCGTTCAGACAACGTTTTGAATAAAACTGAGAGTTCCAAATAACACCATATCGGCGAATAAACAATTCGTTTTATTTTTTTCTGTACCACATTTCCAATGTAGGGTAAATTAGTGTTGTGTTTTCAGGGAAACAAAGAGAAATAAAAACGACAGGAAGAACAACAAGACCTGTGTTGGGCAAAAGTTTCTGCAAAGATGAATTACAGTGGCTACAAAATAAATAGCACATGTAGTCTTAAATTTCTGTGATGCAAGTTTTTCCCACTTTCTTAAACTTTAAAGAGTTGTTTGACTTATGAGGAAGTAAGACCAAATATACATATCTCTGATTTAAAAATAAAATGAAGTATATTGAACTCATAAAAAAAAACTACAACAAAATGAAATACACAATTTAAGTATACTAGGACAAAATAAATAGCACATTTCGTAAATAACAAATAAAAAATATATTAAATAACAACATTTTAACATTATTTGAAGAAAATATCCGGTATTTGGTCGAGTAGCCCTTATTTTTAATCACAGAGGAATACCGACGTTTTATAGACGAAGGAAGACTCCGGAATCGTTCAACAGATACTGAGTACCAGGCTTGCTGGACTTTCCGTCAAAGTTTGTCGAAATTTGAAGTATCAGTTCAATTTATCGCTTCGTCCATAACATTCCACAAGTACTAAATAGAATTACGATCTAGGGACTAAGCTGGCTTATTCCTTAACAGCGTTTTTTTCAATGAATAGCCATTGCTTCACAGACTTAGCCATATGGTTAGGATCGTTATCCTGTTGAAATTTACACGTCAAGGGCATTTCCTCCTCGGAATACGGTAGAATTGTATCCCGTAGGACTTCCTTGTATTATAAATGGTCCTCAATACCCTCTATCTGATGAAGTGGTCCCATACCATGCCAATGAAAACATCCCTAAACAAGAATGCTACCCCTACCATGCTTAACAGACTCTATTGTGTATATTCTTGTCATATTTCTGGTGGATTTCTCGTCGAAAGTAGTTTTTGCCATCTGACCCAAAGGATTAAATTTACACTCATCGCTCCGTAAGATATTTCTCCACCAATTTTGAACTTTTGAAATATGCTCCCTTGCAAACTGCATCCGGCGTGAGAGATTGCTCTTAAAGACGTCTGCTTTCTTTCTGGCAAATCGTCCAAACAGCTTTTTTTCACTGAAACAGTTTCTAATCGTACTTACAGACACATTAACACCAAGATCTTGTTCATTTGCATGTTCAATTTTTGGGACTTAGCTCAGGCAGACGATGTCAAAATTAGTTCAGGGGGTGGTTTTTCTGGTCTTACTTAAACGAATTTTTTTTGAACACTTCCTTCTTCTTCGCAATGATGAAGAGCATTATTTATAACATTCTTATTCTTCCTTGAAAAATTTTATTTCCCCTCTAGTTCAGATTTCGTGTGACTTTTTTTCATAAAATCAAAAACCCCTAGGGTAAACGTCAGCGCTGATTGTTTTCCACTTCTCATACTAAAATTTAGCAATTAAAATTGAAGCAACTTAACTAAGAACCTTATTAAAACTCATAACTTTTCCACTAAGCTTTTAAAAGTTAAGAATATTTGTTAAAAATGTATTAAATTTGCAATGGAAACAATATGTGCTATTTAAATTGTCCTCACCTGAGTGCAACCTGTGTACCATCTGACTTACATTTGACTTTTTTATAAAATAATTTATGGAGAAGTCTTATCCCGTTATTTGATATTCAAAGTCAAGATACTCAACATTCAAAATCTACAACAAAAATGGTCTTACAGTACCGGATTTCAAAATGCACTTATGTTTTAAGGCCAAGAAAGAATTTTTAACAGAAGTGTGCTATTTATTTTGTCGCCACTGTATATATTTTGTACATAATACAGAAATTATTGTATTTCAGAATTAAGAAAAAAAGAGGTTGTGTACTGACGTACGTGCGGTAGAAGTAAAACTTCTTTACCCTCAAGCAAAGCCTCTGTAATGCTAGCTACACACGAGGCAACTGTTGCCGCAACCACAGTACAGTTGGAGCAACCGACCGAAAATATTAAAACATTTTGATATTTCTGGCAACGGCTGCAGCAACTCAAAATTAATCGGCAACACAGCTACACACGAAGCAACCGTTGCTTCAACATGACCGTGTTGCTGCAACGGTTGCCTCGTGTGTAGCTAGCATAAAATTCTAACCTATAAACGTACAAATATTTTATATTATAAAAACATGTCGCTGTCTTTGACTGATAACGTGTCGTTTTGACATGTCACTGATAGCTGCATAGAAATTTTTTTACCCCCAATGCTGGAAAAGAAGTTTT
Organism: Chrysotoxum bicinctum; assembly: GCA_911387755.1. Lineage (NCBI taxonomy): Eukaryota > Metazoa > Arthropoda > Insecta > Diptera > Syrphidae > Chrysotoxum > Chrysotoxum bicinctum. The sequence goes on along the minus strand of OU426988.1, from coordinate 74,451,052 downwards.
ACTTCAAAAACAGAATTTTGGAGTAAAGTATAAAGTAAAAAATATACAAAGGAAAATATCAATAAATATAAGTCTATAAATGTAAAGACAAAACAAATTTTTTTCATTACCAATTTTTAACATTTTTTTTTTTTTTTGAATTGATATTAGAAGGAATTTCAAAATAATTAACTTGTAACTTGTAGAGTTTTCTTAAAAAAGGAAAAACGGAATAAAAATGAACGTGAGAACTCCTCGGATTTATTTATACTATTGCCAAAAGGTTATTACAAGCTGCACAAGTACTAAGAAACTCCCCAATACGACGTAAAATAGTTGAGATGAAAACATACGAGTACCATCCATCTCAGCCAAATACCATCCATAATTCAGCACAATATGAAATCGACTGTGCATCTGGTCACAAAATATAAAATTACAATTTAATATTCAAACAATTTGTTTGCGGTTTATTTGGTAATTCAAAAGTCGTTATTTGTTGGTAGATTTATATACAGCGAATCAAAATTTTAAACACTAAACTACAATAAAGGAATACGGCGGATAAATTAGCCAGTAAGATAATTGCATTATAATGGTGCAGATAATATTTTTGGAATGTCTGGAATAGTATGACACTCAAATGGGTAGCTGAAAAATATGTTTTACATGAGGTTAGCAGGTTTTTATTTTTTGGGATGTGTTCGGTGATATTTGTTTTCGAAGGAGACAAAATGACGTGGTTTCAAATATTAATGCACGATTAGACGGGCAACCTAAATAGTCAACGCTTTGAATACTTCACGTCACTAAAATATTATAAATACTCGTACTTACAATGTTGAGTGTCAATGCGTTTATGCATACATATGTGTCAAAGTGTTAACTGTTCTGACTTTATAAATCTTTTGGTATGTCGTTTATATAGATTGTTTTCTATCTGTAATTTCATCGAAGGATGTCTCGATGTCAATTGATTAAAAAGCATACAAAAATGAAAATTCTTTTTTCTGATCAGCTGATTGTCAATTCTAATAAAATGGAACAATTTTTTCCAATGATACGTGTTTCAATTTTTAACTGTTCCATTGACATTAGGAAAAAAAACTGGTGCAATTCGCAACAGTAAAACATTTAATTGGATGAGTTTGACACTGACAGCTGTTCGCCGGTCGATATATTGACAGAAAGTCAGTATCATACCTCCGCGGAACGAAATGAGTCGCTTTATGCTTGAACAGCGTTGGGAAATATTGGTGTTTAGCCCAAAGAGTGCGTTTTTGGAAAAAAAGTTTTGACCGAAATAAACCACCCACTCCGCCCGTTGGTGGAAGACTGGTATGATAGTGATGGATAACACTCATGGTCGTCGTCGTCGTACTGTACGCACAGACAAGAATGTGGCTGCTGTAGAGTGTGAGACTCAATTCACGAACATCAATTCGCCATCGATCTCAACAGCTCAACATTTCACCTACTAGCCTGAGTAGAATTCGATTATTCGCTTTCAAGGTAAAATTGACTCAGCAATTGAAGGCGCTTGAACGACGTTGTGTTCCATAATCAATGGCAACGTTTGCTATTACTACTAAAGCCATAATGCATGAATTTAATTTTGTTCATTTTATTGCATTTTTAAAAAGAAACTTGTATTTGTACGCCATTGTGAATTTTAAGAATTTTATTGTGTTAAGTATTATGCCAGTTTTATGACAGTGGTCCGAATCCATAATAGACAAATAACTTTACGTTTAGAATAAATTAGTGATTGATTTTGACATTTTATTAAAAATTATACAACAAATTTATGGCTTCAGCTAATTTTTTAATAATTTTATTTTTCACCTCCAAATAAGCATTAATTTCAACTTGGAATACAACAACGTACGCTTTTTCAGCACATCTTTAAGCTGATTCAAAACAAGTTTGTTTATTTGTAGTTTTTTTTTTTGTTTTTTTTTTTTTACTTTTACTTTGTTTAATTACTTATGAGCCTGAAACATTTAATAAATAAATATGATTTGTTAAGGGTAGGTTCTCCTTTTTCGGCGACCGAAAATGTATTTTTTTTCCATTTTTTTTAGTAAAATATGTGTAGTATATGTAGCTAAAACCGTTTGTCCGAATACTTTTTTTTTTTAATTTATAGAACAAAAACGAGACCTACGGTTTTGTCTCGAAAATTGACATTTAGCGGTATTTTGATCGTAGCATGTTTTACATAAATATTTTATAATTTGGCGCCTATATATCCATACCATGGTAAGCATAGGTACCATATGGGCCACCAGGTGTCGACACATGAGACATGACTGGAAAAAAAAAATTTAAACGCGTTTTTCTCGAAACCACGTTTTTCCAACTGTTGGCCACGATTACTTTAAAACTACTTGACGGATCGTCATAATTTTTTTTTGTTTTAAAGCTTATTAAATTTATTGGAGTCTGGACCAAAATCAGGCTGATATATTAACACTATTTTACTTGCGACATATAGGTACTGTAAGGCAAGTTATGCATTCGTAAAAAAAAAATCGAACTCGAGATTTTGATCAAAGTTGAAATTACGATGATAGCGAAGACGAAAAAAGTGGGACTGGCAATTCTGTCTGTCTGTCTGTTCGATTACAGCTAAACGGCTCGGCCGATTTTCTTTTTTGATTTGATTTTTTAAGACCAAAAATAACGGTACCTGCCATACGATTTTTTTTCGAAATTTTATAAATATTTTTTTTTCTCAAAAACTGTTCCAACGATTTTTTAAAAAAAAAATTATAAAAATTTTATTTAATTAAACCTAGGTAATGGTTGAAAAAAAATTTCCAAAAAATGAGTAGTTTTGGTACCCCCCTTGGGACCATTTTTTTTGTTTTTGATTTTCTCAAAAACGGTACCACCGATTTTGATCATTTTTTTATGCTAAAGCTTCCCAGCAGTTTGAATATTATTGTGTATTCAAATTTTTCAACAAATTTTTTTTGGATTTTTAAAAATAACTTTCAAAATTTTTTTTTGAAAACAATATTTCGAAAATCCCATGTTCGATTTTTTCAAAACTTGATAAATAAAAGTTTGAAAAAGTAATCTACAAGATATAAGAAAAATAAATTCATTTTACCTAAAAACAACGGTACCCTCCATACAAATGTTAACAAATGGTTTTTGAAAATCATATTTTTCTCGAAAACGGTTCCGAGAATTTTGCTTAAATTTTTTTGCTTTCTATTATTTTTTAATATCTGTAATTTAATAAAAAAAAAATTGAAAACAAGATATTACTGACTGTACCTACCATAGAACGATATTTTAAAATTTTGAATTTCTCATTATCAGCAGAACGGATTTTAATGAAATTTCGTAGAGAAAATCTTCTAAAAAGTGTAAAGTGATTTCAAAACTTTAAGAAAAATATTCTTTTGAATTTTGAAAAACAAAATCATTTTTTTGTTTTTTGAAAATTCAATATTTCGAAAACGGCTCAATACTTTTTTTTGTAAATTTAATTTTTATTCATACAATAATAAAAACTTCAAATTGGCGTACCAACATTTTTTCTTAAAAATGTTTAAAAATTTTCTTATATAAAACCTTATTTTTTAAGAAACCACTACTTATAATTTTTGTTCTTGCATAAATCTATATTTGTTTGAATCACATGGCATCCTATTCTTAGCTTTAACTACTAAAGAAGTTTTTTTTAGTCATTTAAAAAATGAATTTTATACTTATGAACAATTTCTCTAATAACATTCATTTTTTAAATTCTTAGTCTTTTACATAGGAGCAAGTTCGTGCGACCCAGTCGTGCATTTTATTTTGTATAACGCTCAGAAGAGCGAAAAAAAGTGGAAAAAACGAACACTAAAATTCAAGCGTCAGCCATTTTTTTAATTTTTTACTTTGGACAATTATTTTTTATAATTTTTGTCCAGACTCCAACTACACTCTTTTATTTTATAAAAATTGATTTTTTAATTTTCGATCATTTTTGCAGGAGCTAGAGTGGCCAACAGCGAACAACTTTTTTTGGAGGTGTTCTCGTTCCGAGGCGCATTGTTTTTTCACGGCCCGGTATTTTTTGATGAACAAATTATTTTTTGTACTTAGTATGATAATAAACAAGTAAAAAAAAATTGAATTGATTATATCAGTTCTTCAATTGATGTTCAAATGGTGGACACGTGCACCCTAGAGGACACAAGCGTCCACAGGTTTTTTTTTCAAAACCCACCTCTGTCCACCAACTCCTACTCTCACCTCCCCGTGGTGAACATCGGGTACCTAGTACCTCAACTGGAGATTGGGTCTCAACCCCAGTGGAAAGTTGTTGGGGGTAGCAAACGAGAGAGGGGGGGAGTGGTGTTCCCACTAAGACACCTCTCCTTTTACCCAGACGGCAGCGGAAGAATTCCCCAGATGGAATCAACGGTGGCGTCTACAGTTCCAGTTAGGATGAACTACTTGGTGAACACCTTATTTGGGCTACTACGACATATTCGTAGCTCAGGCCTATAAGGAGCGGATTCGTCCGGCTCCCTACCCTTGGAGTTATACTAAGGGTCTGGTCCTCCAGGTCGGGGGTTGTGCGTCCCTACCACGTAAAACAAATTATTGGTTCCGAAACAACAACAAGCCTCGGATATGGATGATTTTAATGTTGACGACCCCAGCAAACGAAACAAGGACAACGATTTTCGGTTCTGCACGTGGAATGTCCGGACCTTAAACAGGCCACGTGCTGCCGAACAAATAGTGGAGAGCCTGGATAGGCTAAAGGCTGACATTACAGCCATCCAGGAACTGCGATGGGATGGAGAGGGCATACGAAGGATGAAAACGTGTGATATCTACTTCGGCGAGTGCTACAAGGAGCAGGGTCAGCGGCTTTTTGGATGTGGTTTTGTGGTAAGGGGAAGACTTAGGTAAGAAGTCTTGGGCTTCAGAAATGTAAGCGAGCGTCTGATCACAATCCGCATCAAAGCGAAATTCAAAAACGTGACGCTGATCTGTGTTCATGCCCCAACGGAAGAAAAAGATGACTCAACCAAAGAAGAATTCTATGACCTTCTCGAGGAAACGTATGATAGGTGCCCCAAGTACGACGTCAAGATTATTCTTGGTGACTTCACCGCCAAGATCGGAAAGGAGGGCATCTTTGGTTCGATAGTCAGAGGACACAGCCTGCACGACAACACTTCCGGTAACGGACTCAGGCTGATTGACTTTGCGGCGGGGCGAAATGTCATCATAGCTAGCACTCGATTCCCACACCTCAATATACACAAAGGGACCTGGCGGTCTCCGGATCAACTAACCATCAACCAGATTGATCATGTTGCGATAGACGCGAGACATGCTTCCAGTATCCTGGATGTCCGAACATTCCGAGGAGCCAACATAGACTCGGATCATTACTTGGTGGTAGCCCAAGTACGGATGCGGATATCCATGACAACACAACGACGGACGGATGCTGTGAAAAGATTCAATGTCGCGAAGTTAAAATCGCAGGAGGTCGCCAGGACTTTTGCAGACCAAGTCTCTCTTAATCTCTCAGCAAGCCCGCCTCCAGCTTCATCTACGGAGGACCTGTGGACGCAGTGCCAGAATGCTATCAGTAGTGCCGCCACTGATGTGCTGGGTTTCACAAGGAAAGGAGATGCCCTGACATGTGCCAATTACAGAGGTATAAGTCTCCTCAACGTCGCATACAAAATCCTGTCGTCTGTACTGTGTGAGCGCCTAAAACCGTTTGTCAACGAGCTGATCGGCCCCAATCAGTGTGGTTTTAGGCCCGGCAAATCCACCCTGGATCAGATGTTCACACTTCGACAGATTTTGGAAAAAACCCAGGAGTTCCAAATCGATACACACCACCTTTTTATCGATTTCAAAGTCGCGTATGATAGCGTGGACAGAGAACAACTATATAGAGCCATGTCTCTTCTCGGAATCCCTGCCAAGCTCGTCCGCTTGTGCAGGATGACGATGGAGAAATCTCGCTGCTCCGTCAAGGTCGGTAAGAACACCGGTGCTGTTACCGGTGCGTTTGCAAGTATTGAACTGGAGGCGGCAAAAATGGGTTTGGCTGTTAATGAGGACAAGACGAAGTATATGCCATCATCGAGAAAGGAATCTCAACATCGTCGACTCGGGCAAAACGTCACGATGGATAGGTATAACTTCGAAGTCGTCAAAGACTTTGTCTAACTGGGCTCCACTATAACATCGCAAAACGACATCAGTGCAGAGATCAAGCGAAGAATTACTCTTGCCAACCGCTGTTTCTTCGGGCTAAGAAGGCATTTGAGTAATAAAGCCCTATCTCAAAGAACCAAGGAGACCTTGTATAAGACCCTCATCATCCCGGTCCTGCTGTATGGGGCAGAAGCATGGGCACTGTCTAAAATGGATGAAAATCTGCTTGGGTGCTTTGAAAGAAAAGTTATTCGTTTGATCTTCGGTCCAGTCTGTATCGATGGATTATGGAGGAGAAGGTTCAACAACGAGCTGTACGGGCTTTACAGCGACGTTGACCTAGTCAAGAAGCTGAAAATACAACGGCTGAGATGGCTGGGACACTTGGAGCGTATGGACACCAACGCACCAGCCCGTCGAATCTTCGAATCTACCCCTGATGGTCTGCGCAGCAGAGGAAGACCCCACCTCAGGTGGCGCGCACAAGTGGAGAGCGACCTCAACCAACTTGGAGTGCGTAACTGGAGGCAGCTAGCTAGGGACCGAGCTAGCTGGAGGGGCTTGTTGGTTGAGGCCTTAGTCCACCCTGGACTGTGAGCGCCATCTAAAGTAAAGTAAAGTAAAGCCATTTCAATTTTTATTTTGTTCCAAAAAAAATTTGTGCATATTTATTTTATTTATTTTCGGAGTTAGCTGATTTTAACATTCAAATTATACCAACTGAAAAATTTGAAATACAATTTAATAAAGCATTTAATTCGGACTTGCTTTGTTGCGCTAAGTATAGATTACAAATTACCAATTTTTTCTTATTTTATATCAAAAATCTAGACGAATCAAACAAGCAATTAACACAACTTAATTTTCTTAAATGACTCTAAAATATGTATTTTAATAATATAAATAATAACATTTTCCACCTGCCAGACTGGCCGCATTGGATTTTAGTGAATGAGCCGAAAATATATTAAAGAATTTCCTCATAAAAATACTTTCTCGAAAATATTGCATTAGTGAGATAGTAAGTCTACGAATAGTAAGAATGAAGATTAACGAGTTCTGAAAATATTGTTGAATATTTTGTTTTTCTGCTTTTGAAACTTCAAAATCTTCTTTATTTGAATTTATTGTTTTAATATTATTTATACTATCAGAAAGAAATGTTTCAACTGAATGAAGTATGCTTTACCGATATATTTTCCGTTTTTTTTTTTTTTTTTTTTTTTTTTTTTTTTTTTTTTTTTTTTTTGTGGTCTTTTCATTAATAAAAGTGTAATGAGCTTTAAAGATGAATATAGTGGTCTTTGAATTAATTTAAAAAAAAAAACTTATTTAAATTACAAGCCAATTTACAATCATATACAAATTAATGGCCACATTTGACTTCTAATCACTTAGCGTGATAACTAGTGGGTTGTACTGTCAGACTGAGGAACCTAGGGACTGAATTCCAGCCTATACAGACTTAACAAACAAAAATGTTTTTCCATGAGTACTTCCTCTTACGATGGAATGGCAAATCTTCTAAAAGTAAATCTTCTAATGAAAAAGTGACTCCCGTGTTAGTCGTCCGGATTCGGAAGAAAATTTTAGGTCCTGCTTATTCCAGCAACACGCACATAAAGTTCTAGTTCACTTTGAAAGTTCTAAGATACTAGATCCTAGCTCTCCGCACAAGCTGCCACACCACAAAGTTTATATTTATTCTACTTACTATTAAATTTTATCTGAAACCGGTCTAAAAAATATAAAATCTAAAGCCCCCCAAATTCATATTGTATCTTTTCAACTCAAATAGGGTACAACCAATATAATACCTGCCAAACTGCAGTCTGTTGATGGTTGTTTTTTTTTTTTCATATTTTTGCTCATTTTGTTCCCGCAATGTATTTTGCTCACCTTTACAATAAAATCCATATCAGCAGCATACCGTGCCTGGTCTATGCAATCAGTGAGTGAGTTTCCATTGTTGTGATGAGATCGGTCAGCTGATGGTGATACATTACTAGCACGAGCATCATCGAACATTTTCATCGACAGAGATAGTGAGGACACACGGAAAGGCCAGCTTTTTGCATATATAAGTTGTAACGTTTAGCGAGATTATTTGTGTTGCTTAAACATCATGCGATTTTTAATTTATTCGAATTTGCTTTTTTCAGTTTACTATCAACTTAATGTGATTAATTCACTCTTATTATAATTCACCACAAGTTGAATGTTTCTGCTGAGAGTATAATGTTCCTATGTACATACTCGTACTTATGTATATTTTTTCAACGCAGATTTGCATTGATGCCTAAACAAAAATGCAAAGAAATAATTTTAACGCCGCGCCGCGCAAAGCCGAACGCTTTTCCAACAATTTAACATTTTTTTCTCGTAAATTAATGGAGAAAGTCAACTTGTTCTTTTTTTTATTTTGCGATTAAAGAAATAACTCATTTTATTTATTGCACATAATTAAAGAGACGTCAATCATTGGTGAACAAAATCAATGCGGAAGCCAAAGTATGATACATTTAAAAAAATTAAAAGTATGGTTCATTGTGTTTTTTTTTGTTAGAAAGCACAGGGTAATTTTAATTGATTGAAATATTTCTTTTCAATAAAATAAAAGAAATTAGAATTTGAGTTCTGTTAAAAGTTTTGAAAGTCTTATGTTTTCTTAGGGAGTCTAGGTTCCATTACCACAATATTATCAGAGAAGTTCTATGGAAACTAAAAATATTTTTTTTATGGAGTTTTTTGCATTTTTTCTGACTTAAATTTGTAGATTTTTTACTTTCAATATATGTAGGTACTCTAGTCGAGATTTTGATCAAAGTTGACATAACGATGACAGAGAACACGAACAGAGTGGGTCTGGCATATTCCTTCTGTCTGTTTGTATGTCTGTGCCTCGATCTACAGCTTAAACCACTGAAGCAACTTTCTTCGCTGATTCGCTATAGGAGAAATTGAAATTTTTGTTTAGCTAGAAAACTTACAGTACCTGCCGTTTGCAAAATCTTATTTATGTCGAAAATGGCTCCAATGATTTTGAAAAAAAAAAAAATGGCATGGACTAATTTTTAAGGAATAAAATGCACGACTGGATCGCACGAACTTGCTCCTATGTAATTTTAAAAACCAATGTTATTAAAGAAAACTGTTCATAAGGACAAAATGAATTTTTTAAATTCTTTTAGTAATAAGAGATAAAAACAGAATGCTATGCAAATATGAATTATCCTAGAACAAAAATTATAAGTCGTTGTAGTGGTTCCTTAAAAAAATAAGCTTTTATGTAGAAAATTTTTAAAACATTTTTAAGAAAAAATTTTGGTACGCCAATCTTAAGTTTTTATTATTGTACGAATAAGAGTCTAATTTCCAAAAAAAAATATTAAGCCGTTCTTGAGATATCGAATTTTCCAAAACAAATGACTTTTTTCTAAAAATTGAAAAAAAAAAAAAATAATTTTTTTTAAGTTTTGAAATGCAATGTTTTTTAAACTTTATAAGCGCTTCTTTATAAAAAATTTCATTAAATTTTGTTATGCCGATAATGACTAATTCAAAATTCAAAAAAATCATTCTATGGTAGGTACAGTCAGTAATATCTAGATCTCAAATTTTTTTTTATTAAATTATAGATCGTTAAAATTAATCAAAAGAAAAAAAAATTTAGCAAAATTCTCGGAACCGTTTTCGAGAAAAATACGATTTTCGAAAACCATTTTTTAAAATTTGTATGGAAGGTACCGTTAGTTTTAAATAAAACAAATTTTTTTTTCTCAAATCTTGTAGATTATGTTAAAAAACTTTTATTTATCAAGTTTGAAACAAATCGATCTGGGGGTTTTCGAAATATTGGGTTTCCAAAAAAAAATTTTGATTTTTTTTTTTTAATCCAAAAAATAAAAAAATTAAAATTTGAATATGTAATAAACTAATAATATTTAAATTGCAGAGGAGCTTTACCATAAAAAAAATGATCAAAATCGGCTGTACCGTTTTCGAGAAAATCAAAAACAAAAAAAATGGACCCAGGGGGGCTACCAAAAAACCTAGTTTTAACTAAATGAAATTTTTCAAATTTTTAAAAAAAAAAATCTGTGGGACAGTTTTTGAGAAAAAAAAATATTTATAAAATTTCGAAAAAATCGTATGGCAGGTGCCGTTATTTTTGGTCTTAAAAAAAACGTGTGGGGGGAAAAAATTAAAAATGATATCTACCAAGTTTGAAGAAAATCGGCCTAGTCGTTTAAGCTGTAGGCGAACCGACAGACAGACACAGAATTGTGAGACCCACTTTTTTATCGTCATCGTAATGTCAACTTTGATCAAAATCTCGAGTTCGATTTTTTTTACGAATGTATAACTTGCCTTATAGTACCTATGTATAAGTCGCAAGTAAAAATCATTGGCTATCAGAATGTCTCGTTTTGAGTTAAATTTATCAAGTGTTGCTATTTTTATGACCAGATTGTTGGGATGCCTAAAGCAAACGGACTACAAATTTTTGCAAACCCCTTCTAGGTTTCAAAAATTTTTATATACTCGTACATAGAATAGATTACTTACCACTAATATATAACACTAATATTTTTTAATATTTGCCTAACTAATATTATATGATTTCCTAGAAATGCCTGTTTGAACCTTCAATCGGTGAAGTCTTCAGCGAGAAATTCGAAAACAAAACCTTCAATGAGAATGTAGACATTATCGCATTCTCGATCATCGTGAGTTCTAGTTTGATTGAAATATCAGGTTTGAATTGTTTACGAATCAAAAAGTTGTAAGTAAACAATTAATAACATGGCGTGAATTTGAATTGACAAAAAAACAAAATTTATTTTAGAATAGCTTAAAATGTGTCATTGTCAGCCAAGGACTTGAAAATAAAAATAAATAAGTTGTGCCAATATCATCTGAATCAAAGTTTATTTTTGTTTAAAATTTCAAGTTAAACCAGCTCATAACGTGAATATAAATTGGGATTGAAAATGTCACAGTTCTCGAAATTATAGTCGATTTAAATTTTTTGTTTGTTAAATCAACATTCGTGGTAAAGATCGTACGTCCTGAAACTCGCAATGAAAAACAAGAGACAAAATAATATGCAACACTCGATTACACGAACTTGCTCTTGTGATTAAAGACTGTAATGTGGCTTGACATTGTAGTTGTTTGGTAACAAGTCAATAATTTAATGATATTGTTAAATTGTGAAAAGTTAAAAGATACATATTTAAAGATATATTTTAGCTAAAATCGAGTACTTAGTGTTAAACTAAAGAGATACTTTGGTTTTATTGACAGAGCGGTGCATCTTATAAATGATTCAGCGGAGGATCTAGGAATTGGTCATGGGGGAGTCCAACTACATCTAAAAATGCTACACCTTTATCAGCTAAAAAAATAAGGATAAGTAGGGATCCGATAATGGAAAAGATGGATAATAAGAAGAAAATAGGAGTCAGCTCTGTAACCTTGTCTAACAAAGCAAAGAATATTTTTGATCATCTTCAGCGAGATAAAGGAGCTTCTCGTGAACCAGGAGCAGAACAGCGAATTTTACAGCAAGTAAAGGATGATTCGATAAATTCCGAAAGCGACATAATCTCCACAATATAAAATTTACCGGATGTAGAAGCTTTCAACAAATTCAAAGACGAGTTCAAAGAAATCATTAAGGATGGTGGATACACCCTCTTAAAAAATTTTGAATGCGGATAAAACCGGACTTTATTGGAAACGTATGCCCAGCCGAACTTATAACTCCAAGGAAGAAAAAATAGCATCAGGATTCAAGGCAGCAAAAGATGAGTTCACTCTCTTATTTTGTGGGAATGCTAAAGGTGACTTTAAAGGTAAGCCATATCTTATCTATCAATCTGAAAACCCCAGAGCTTTTAAAATATAAAAAAGACTGAACTCTCTGTGCACTGGAGGGCAAACAAAAAAGCTTGCATGAATTCACCACTATTTTCTGACTGGTTCAGTAATTGCTTTTGCCCAGAAGTTGCAATCTATTGTAAGTAACAAAACATAGACTTAAATCCCCAGGTGATTTGCAATTTAAATCCCAACGCCAAAATGGTATTTATGCCCCCAAACACTACATAATTAATTCAGCCAATCGATCAAGGAATTATTGCAACATTTAAGAAGATGTATTTACGATAAACATTCAGCAACATGTTAAAAGACATAGATGGACCAAATAAACCTACTCTTTGCGAGTTTTTGGCGAAGCTATGTATAATATTGCTGATGCAATAGAAAATTTCAAGCCATCATGGTGTGACATCAAAAGATCTACGATGAATGCAGTATGGAGACCAGTATGGCCAGAGTGTGTTGAAGATGTTGTTTGGGATGCTTCCGATTGTGAGGTGGAAAATTTGTTGGGCCTTGGTTGACAGATTGGAGGAGAAGGCTTTCAAGACCTGGTGTTAAGCGATATAAATGAGCTCTTGGAAGCGCATGATGCTGAGCTTTCAGTTTAAGAACTGATGGATCTTTATGAAGAAGAGTGCAAAATAGCTGATGAAGACATAAGTTCAGAACATGAAACTGAAGATTCGACCATTAAAAACCTTGAAAAATTAATCACCAAAATAAATGAGGCTGTTGAAATAATTGTAGAATCTATTGACTCCAACTTGGAAAGGAGTTAAATTTGTTCAGCAGGACTGCTAAGCTCGATTGCGCCATACCGACTTATTTTGGAAGAAAAACGAAGAGCAGTTAAATAACCAAGCATTTTAAAATTTTTTAAACCAAAAAATGGTAATCAATGTCTTTTTTTTTCATGGATTGTTTTTTGGTTTTATTTTCATACTCTATCTTTTGTTTAAGTTTTTGTAAAAAAAAAAGATTTTTTTCAAAATATGTACATACATACATACAAAATAGCTTATTTTGGAACGCATCTCTATAATTCATACAGTTTCTAGTCTCCGTATACGCCAATTCGGTATACGCGGTGTTTTCTTGGAACGCATCCCCCTCGCGTATAGGGGCGGTTGCTGTATTCGATTATTGCCTAAACTGTAACCATATGTTTTAAGGAACTATATAGGACTATTTAAACTCTATAGTACTCTCATGGAACAGAAAAAAAGTTGTGGAATACACTCTACCGATGGCGCTGTCGGACATACATAGGTAGAAAAATATTTCTTTAAGAAAATCTAATAGGAATGTACTTATATATTTATTAAAGAAAATAGCGTTTACATTATGTACATACCTATAGAAAATTGGATAAAATTAAAATAGAAGAAATTTGGTATGGGAGAAAATAATTTTGATTACAAGAAAAAAATTATTTTTATGCGTAGATAGGTAGGTATGTTTATATAATTAAAAATAAAAGAAATTTGATATAGGTATAGACCCGTTTTTAAAATTTATTCATATAAACTTTGTTTGTAAGAAATATAAGCAATTTTTAATACTTTTTATGTGTAAATACCTATATAAATCAATTTCAGAAATTCATATATATTCACATAAAACTATTTTGAAAAAAAAAAACAATCAAATACGTTTTTCTTGAAAAAATAATTTTCACTCGTTTAGAAAATTTAAATTAATTAAAAAAAAAATAAAATTAGAATAAATAGAATAAAATTATTATTGACATAATACCTTTTTTTTTGGAAAAAAATATTTTGTATGCATATACAGCTGCGGTAAAAAAAAATAGCACCATTACGAGAAAAAAATTTCGTTGCAAAATAAAATGTATGCCAATATATCGAGGGAAAATTTGAATATGCAAAAAGTTTATATTAAGTTAAAACAACACATTTCAAAAAGAATTTTTATTTTTATTCATCAACTTTTTGAAAAAAAAACTTATATTTTCTCCAACAAATCAAACAAATAAGCGGTAAAAATAATAGCACCATTGCTTAATCGTACAACTTAAAACTAAATCATGGTAAAAATCCAAAATCTTTTTCTATGATTTTATTTCTTAGAGGTAGTCCAACAAAATCAATATTTCGTTGCATAGCCTTTGTTGGCTATTACTGCTTCACAACGTCTCGTCAATATTCTCCCAGGACGCCTTAACTGCCGCCCAGAGTGCTTCGTTGCTGGTCGGTTTAATATCTGAGACTGCTTTCTTTACGTCGGCCCACAGATTTTCGATGGGATTTAGGTCAGGCGATTGCGCTGGCCACTCCATTACATTAATTGAATGATCTCCAAACCATTTTTTTGCCTTTTTACTGGTGTGCTTGGGGTCATTATCTTGTTGGAAGACCCACAAAAGCGGCATTTCTTCATCTGCATACGGGAGCATAACATTTTCCAAAATATTCACGTAGACGTGTTGATCCATGATGGGTTTAATCCAGTATATGGCAGGCACGAGGCGTGACTTTTTCGATAGCGGAAGCACTGAACATAAAACCAAAAATGAAAGACCTTTGAGATCCAAACTTTTAAATTCCACTTAATGATAATACACATAAAATAATATACATAAATAATATATTACAGTAAACTCTAATTAAAAAAAAGAGAGCTTGATGCCTTGCGCAAAGATTTATCCTTTTTCTTTTAAGGCAAAATTATCTAAGTACGATTTGATGAGAAACTAAACTTTCTTGTCCACATTTATTTCTCAAAAAATATTTAATTCTCTTAAAACATGAATATAATCTCTCTACAGATGCCATTATTACGGGATATTAAAAATCTTAAGATTCCTTAAAGTTTTTTTTCATTTAAAATCTCATAATTGAAAATAACCTTTAGTTATATTTCTGCTGGAATGTCAAGAAACCTCAGATATGAATATTAGAAATACTATTTTTGACCACTTTTTTTTTATAATAACAAAAAATAAACAGAAAACAGGTGGATTGTATTTATCGCCACGAAAATAATTAAAAAACTACCACCTTTTAAATTCATATTTTTTTGTTTTCTGATAGTTATGAATTGCACGAGTTAAAGATTCCAATTAAGGATTAAATAATATTTTCTTTATTTTTAATTATAGAAGACTAATAATATTGTTCAAAGTCAAAATGAATATGAATATATTTCTTATATATATTTATAAAAACAAAGTTTTCTAATACTAGATGTTATACATAAAAATGAGTTTAAGGAAAGTGTTTTAATAGAGAGGTGTTTCTGTAACTCACGCACCTAAATTTGCACACACATTATATTAAAATAAAACTTTTCTACCCCTTTTGTCCATGAAATTAAACTCATTATCAGTTTGAGACAATAAGCAACTCAATAGATACATCTTGGTTTTTCTATCTATCTCTTGTAGGAAATTCTCGTAATGCATTCACTCAACTCATTCTTCACACATTGGGCAAAAGACAAGAAACGAGACAAAATTATTTTGACTTTGGGTTGAGATCTAAATTAAGTATGCGAAATAATGGAATGCGCAGCCGTTGTGCATTCTTTATATTGTTTGAGAAAATTGTTGTTTGAGCATTTTGTGAATATTGGTGAGTGATGTTGTAGGCAGAGTTGGGAAAAAATGATGTACAAAAATTTCAATTACAATTACTCGTAATTGAAAGCTCCAAACATTTTTTCAATTACTTTTAAATGTAATTGAAGAATTTCAATTAACTAATTACATGTAATTGAAAATCGTAAATTACGAGTAATTCAATTACATTAATGTAATTGAAAACACAAGTAATCATACAAAAGCAGTAATGGTTCTTTTTTCGGTAATCATTACACAAAAATGTAATTAAAGTATTTTTTTGTCAATTACATTTTACGCGATATACAAATAGTTGTTTTTAATTAATAAACATATGTATATTTTATTCGTTCTTATCAAGTTTTTAAATTTACATTTCGTTATTTGAACAATCCGTGTTAGAAAACAATAATATTAATAATAAAAAAATGAGAAAACTACTCTTACTTTTAGTATCTCGCTAAATACCAAGCCTAAGCTGGTTGTGCAGAGTAAGGAGCTTAAATATTTTATGAATTTTGCAACAAAATGTACTGTTCTGATCTATGTCTTTTTGGTAAATGCCGACTTTGCAAAGAAAAAACAGTTGTTATTAAGTTTCATCCAGGAGTTACTTCCAACTTTATAACCCATTTAAAAAGAAAGCACCACAATGAGTATGAAAAATATTGAAAAAAAAAGAGGAACTTGAAAGTCGAAAAAACGTAACAAAACAGGAACATTTCAATAATGACATAGTGGATTTCATTGTTCAAACGGCATCTCCAATTACTATTGTAGTAAATCAATTTTTCAAAAAGTTGTTCCACAAACGAATTAACTAGTTAGAAAGTACCAAATAGAAAAATAACAATAAAAAAATTAAAAAATAGGTATGGGCTTATTAAGGAAATGATCAAAAAAGAAATGAAACTATATTTGGTCAAATAAGCATAAAAGTTTTGTTGGCTATACCTAACACTGTTTGGATAAAAATAACAATTAACAACGCAGATCAGCTGCTTTATCCTGTAAACGTTCCACGGATTCACATACATATACATTAGATCGTATTGCAGAAATGATATCATCTATAAACAGAGAATTTGATTTGAATCCCTTTAATAATATTTTAACCATCACCGACAATGGATCTAACTTCGTCAAAGCATTTCGAGAATATGGTGTATACACTGAAACATTAATAGATCTTTCAAATAACATCGAAGTATGTAATCCAGGCCATGAAACGGACACAAGTTCATACAATGAGGACCTTCCAGATAATGTTGCACAAAATATATGTAATGAAAATATAGAATTTGTAGATATTAATTGAATCGCAAATAACCTCATTTTGTCAAAACATTTCCGTTGTGCAAGTCACACGTTAAATTTAATAACAACAAATGATTTCATCTCTTATAAAGTTTTAACATTCATTTACAGGTAAATTAAATATTTTTTTTATGTTCATCTAACTTAATTTATGTTTATGAAGGCGATTTCTAAGTGCAACCAGTTATGGAAGAAATCCAACCAACCAAAGTCGTCTGAAATAATAAAAAATCTTTTAAAAATGGCACTCAAGAGTCCAGTGGTTACTCGCTAGAATTCTTTGTATGACTCAATAGCCCAAATCCTGGAAGCGAAAAATCAACTAAATGAGCTTTGCATATATGTAGCTGAATTGTGAAATCTTTTCAGTTTCTAATAAAGCATATTTAAAAGAATATTGCAAGATCATGAAACCCTTTGCTCATATTTTGGATTTTTTGCAGGGCCAAAACGGGAATTACTTTGGTATGCTAATTCCATCTTTAGCAAACTCTAAAAGTCAAAACCGACAGAATGTACTGTCAGAAACACAAAACAACGTTGGATTTAAAAAAATGGCAAAACCACCAGTAACAATTTCAACCATAAATATTTTTGATTATGGCGACGAGTCAATAGGTATATATTGTAAAATAATTGTTTTCAGGAAAAATCATAAGCTGCCTTAACCATTTCAGACTCTTCTTACATAACACTAGTTTACAAATTTTCGGTTTTTGGCGAGTACCTCAACAAAAAAGTATTTTCTGGACTAATTTTGGCTCTCTGAACACGAAAATGGCAATCATTTATTTTTCCAAAGAAGCGTTTTCGAGATATGACCAAAAAACGTGTTTTTCTGCTCCTTTTCCATGTGTAAGCCTAATTTTCAAAAAGGGTCGAACTAATTAACATATACTTTATAGTTTTGAACAGATATTTTGTTTGTCTTTCCAACAGTATACGACTTGTGTAAATCGGCCCAACAATCATCAAGAAAAAGCCGTTCAAAGTTTCAAAAAACACAATTTTTCGCCGTTTTTTGAAAATCGCTTGTTTTAAGTCATCCCGTAAGGATAGACAAAAAATTTTTAAAATAGTTTTAAGATCTCAGGTGGAAGATATTGTTTTTACAAAGCTAAAACGCATAAGATCAATGAAATCGGATAATAAATGTGGAAGTTATGAAACATTACGTGAAGGCAGATCATTTCAGGTTTTTTTCTTTTTTTCATAATTTTTATTGAAAATATGAATTATTGTATACACTTCTTCTTTTATGTGGCGTTGAATCTTCGCGGAGCTGCATCCAGCAGTAGTCATTCATCATCCCTTGGTCCCAAAAGCCCTCATACCCCTTTTCCATGATAACAAGGTCCTGGTTTACGCTTTCAGCTCCTAAATTCGAGGGAAGTTTCCAAATGGCTGTGCAGGAAGTGCATTTTCAAAGACATGCGAGCACCTGAAAGGAACACAAATATTTAAGTTTTAGTTGTCAATAGAATTCATTGTAATCATCATTTTTTCGATCAATTGACGATAGTTTGGACTTCTGTGGTTTCCCAAAAATCCATGAATTACGTCTTGAAAAGCATTCCATGCTCTTTTCTCGTTTTTTTTAGACAATTCAAAAATCCGGTGTCACTAAACAACTTTTTTATCTGTGGACCACCGAATATCCCCGCCTTAATTTTTTCGGTCGACAGCTTGGGAAACTTTGTTTTCAAATATGTTAATCCTTTGTTTTCGGGATCTTTTGCTAAGGCTTTTACAAAATTTTTCATAATGCCGAGCTTTATGTGCAATGGTGGAAGTATTACATTTTGTTTTTCAACAAGTGCTTTTTCAGCAACGTTGCTCTTTCCTACTACATGATTTTCACGAAGTGGCCAATTTCGTTGGATAAAATGCTATTCATCTGCTCTGCTATCCCAAAAACATAGAAAACAGCAGTATTTTGTGTAGCCACCCTGCAGGCCAGTAAGTAAAGCCACGACTTTTAAATCACAGCAGATTTTCCAGTTATATGAAGAAGAAGTTTTTCCATGGTCTTGTAGTCCTCTTTTACATTTGTGGAGTGACCACTCGGGATTGATGGTTTCGTGTTCCCTTTATGAAGTAAAACAGCCTTCACGCTATACTTGCTACCGTCGATAAAAAGCCGCCAATCCTTAGCTTCGTTGTGTTCTCCAAATTCAGCAAATAATCCTGTCACATCATTGCAATAACAAAAGTCACCCGTTTTTGAATAATACCTTTCAAATTTCTTATTCCGATTTCTGTAATAAGTGACTTTTGTTTCTGCTTCCAAGCAGTTAAATTCCTGCAGTCTCGAAGCGAGCAACTCAGACTTCTCTTAAGATAAGTTGAGATCACGGCATAAATCATTGAGTTGGAATTGATTAAATAGCTTTAGTTTTGGACTTTCAATCTCCAAACTGCTGATGATACTGGAATTCAAATCTGATACTTCTCCGGCTGTTATTTTTGTTCCTGGTGGTTCTTGTTTTGGATACCGAGAAGAATGTGGCGCCGTCTTTGTTACTTATTGCACTTCGGGATAAAAAGCTTTCCGAAATTTCCATCCTTGTATTTTAGTTAAGCAGAAGTAACAGTCAGTCACATGATCAATTGGGTTTCTCCATTCAACTGGCTTTCCAAACGATAAATACTTCCTATTTCCGTTTCCAAATGCAATTAACCTCACAAAGCACGTAGCACAGGTTGGCAATATAGCATTACTTTACTATAAAGCACTACAGTAAATGCTCTGAGTTTGTATATTTTTTACAACAATTCTTAAACAGGTAGATAAAACTAAAAAACGTAAATTTTTTTGAAAAAAACTGAAATGGTCTGCCTTCACGTAATGTTTCATAACTTCCACATTTATTATTCGATTTCATTGATCTTATGCGTTTTAGCTTTGTAAAAAGAATATCTTTCACCTGAGATCTTACAACTATTTTAAATATTTTTTTTTCTATCCTTACGGAATGACTTAAAACAAGCGATTTTCAAAAAACGGCGAAAAATTGTGTTTTTTGAAACTTTGAACGGCTTTTTCTTGATGATTGTTGGGCCGATTTACACAAGTCGTATACTGTTGGAAAGACAAACAAAATATCTGTTCAAAACTATAAAGTATATGTTAATTAGTTCGACCCTTTTTGAAAATTAGGCTTACACATGGAAAAGGAGCAGAAAAACACGTTTTTTGGTCATATCTCGAAAACGCTTCTTTGGAAAAATAAATGATTGCCATTTTCGTGTTCAGAGAGCCAAAATTAGTCTAGAAAATACTTTTTTGTTGAGGTACTTTTTTTGTGTAAACTAGTGAATTAGTAAACCTATTATTGCATCAGATTTGGAGTTTGAGAACTATTTTACAGATGGAGAAACGTCTCTCCACAACTTGAGAAAATACCCACTGGTGTCAAAAGTGTTTGAAAGGTCAAATACTCCGTTGATATCTTCGGCACCCGTTGAGAGGCTTTTTTCTTTTGCAGGAATTGTTGCACCTCCTCGACGACAAAACCTCAACGACGCTAACTTTGAAGTGCTGTCGAAGGCTAACCAACGGTTTTGCCAATAGTTTAGTTTCCATTTTTATAAAGAAGTTAAAAATGAATATAGTTTTATATGAAGGTTCTTTTCAACAAAAAATTCTATAAACCACTGAAATAAAACAGCGGAGAGGAAGACTTCGCCCTATTCAATTGGGGACCACCAGGACAAAACGCCAATTTTTGTGGACAAAATGCCGTTAAAATCTATTCTGAACCGAATATTGGTTTAGTTTTTCACTTAAAAAACCTTTTATTTACTTTTATTATTACTATTAATCAATAAAAACTTGTAATGAATTACATTCAATTGAATTAATTACCTTTAATGTAATTAACACAGTGTTTTCCTTCAAGAACTTGCAAAAATCCATTACTATTTTCAATTACATGTAACTTGTAATTGAATTTTTTCAATTACAATTAAAAGTAATGGCAATGTATGTTTTTTTCAATTACAATTAAGTGTAATTGTAATGGAAAAATTTCTATAAATAATTACTTTTAATTGAAATGAAAGTTGAAATAAATTACAAAAAGTAATCATTATTTCCCAACTCTGGTTGTAGGTATATTTTCAGTTGACTTGGAGTGGAAGGGTATTTTGAAATTGAGTTAAGGAGGCGATAATAGGGAATGCATAGCTGTTAAGCATTTTAGCAAGAACTTTCATGAGATTGAGCATTATAAATAATGGAGTGAGTGATGTTGAGCATTCTCAGTTGGTTTGCAGTGTGGCATTTTAAGTTGTAATAACAGGAGAGAGATTTGATTTCCTTTAGTAATTTTAGTAAAAGATGATAATGTTAATGATGTTGGAATGTAATTTACAGAGTAAATGACGATTCATTAATAGATACAAATAATATAATAAAATAATTAATACAATTTGGAATTTTGAATTTAATTCCTTGCTAGGTACGATTTTTCCAAATGGTTCAACGGTAGCACTCATTCCACTCAATACATGGACGCTTCGTCCCTGGTATATGGGTCCAACTCCATAGTAGGAAAAACAAGCCCACACCATTATGCTTGAACCTCCGTGCTTAACCACTTTATTTGTGTATTTGGGTTTATATTCCGCTTTTGGAGGTCTTCTTACGTAGGAGCGAAATCCTTTACCGCCAAACAACACGATTTTGCTCTCATCCGTCCATAAAACGTTGCGCCATTTCGCTGCTGGCCTGTTCAAATGGTGTCATGCAAACATTAAACGCTTTTTTGCATGTTTTGCAGTTAAAAGAGGGACTTTTCTGGGACTACACGCTGTTAAATTATGTTCTCTCAATCTGTGGCGAACGGTTTCAACACAAGCTGTAATATTCAGATCTTTTTTGAGCTCAGTTGCAGGCTTGAAAGGATTTTTTTGGCTTTCTCGGACTAGGCGTCTGACAAGAGTTTTCGACAAAACTGGTTTTCGCCCACGAGTTTTGGTTTTGGGTGCGTATATTATTGAATTTCGAATCATTTTGTTGGAACAGCCAACAAAACGTCGAACTTCTCCGTAAGTTTTACCTTCTGAAATCAGTTTTTTAATAATTTCTCGTTTTTCGTTTGTGCAATGTTTTCCACGGCCCATTGTCTTTGAAAAACTGTAATTTTTTTTTGTTTAAAATGAAGAAACCTATTCAAAATTAACAAATCTTAACATTTGGTTACTTTACCTTGAAATATGACACCAAAAAATGTTTTTTTCTAGCGAAAACTGCGATTAGTGCTATAATTTTTACCGCAATAAAAAAGGGTTTTTCCCCAATATGGACTCGTAAAAAAAGAACCTTTACCATTTAAGTGCCAGAGATACACAATACAGAGAGTTAACACTTCAAGCAATAACAAAATACAGTAGAGGCTGGAAATATGTGTCCATTTACTAATTTAAAAAAGTTAAAATGAAACTTGTACCGGTGGTGCTATTTTTTTTACCGGCACTGTACATAGATACATATATGGGTCATTTTTTAAAAATTGACATTTTTTTTTGATCGTTTGAAAAAAATTTTTTTTCAGTTTTTCTTGGGTTTTAGTTCCTAAATCTATAGTAAACAAGTAGAAAAGGAGTTCTCCGAGTTGCGCAAAAATAATTTCAAATATTTTCCATTTTAAGAGTATTTTTTGATAAAAATTTAAATTTTAAATTTCGAATGTACTAAAAATGTTCTTTTCTTGCATAAAATAACAATAATCCACGAAAAAAAATAGTAACAATAAATAGTTGAAATTTTGTGGAAAGCAACTAAATTTAATAAGATAATTAATAAAAAAGTTGTTTGTTTACGAAATGATTTTGTTTAAAAGCATGAAAGACAAAAAAAAATAATTTTAAATAACGGCACATAACTTTCTTGGAACTTTTACGGTACCAATATTGTAAGGAATGATGAAATTCAGTATATTTATCTAGAATATAAAAAAAAAAAAAATAATATGAGCCATTATAAACTAAAAGAACATATTTAAAAACAAATACGAAAATGGCCACGGAGATTACAGGCCACGGAGATTACAAAATCGACTATTTCTTAATTTTAATATAGTAAGTGTAATTCAATGTCATCCAAATTATATTAGGTTCAAGTATGAGTAAATACCCTTCTTTTGGCGGTGGTTAGACTAAAAAATATTTATACGGTACAAAGATAACAAGGCCACGGAGATTACAATGAATTTTTACTCGGATGAAAAAATTATTTTGTATGTAAATTTTAAAGGAATTAACTGCAATAATTAAAAAAAATCATTTTCATCATTAAGAATATTAATAAAACTGATTAAGCATGAAAATCACATCCCAAAAAGGCCACGGAGATTACACATTATTAATTACCATGGCTATTCGTTACCATCAATGGATCTGCAAATTTGTTCTTATAATGCTGTCATATAAACACAGTTCCATGCCGAATTTCAAGTCTTTAAATTGAAATGCAAAAAAAATAGAAGCTATAACGCACACCACATGAAATTTATAATATGTATTATATAAAAAATTAAAAAATAAGATATTTAGTGTGCCAATTTTGAACAAACAAATATTTCTTTTCATGTTTGTCTACGAATTTTTATCAAATTTGGGAATTATTAATTCATTAAAATAAAAAAAAGTTATAACTGTTTTCTTTGATCGTGGCCTTTTTATTTATAAAATTGATGTTTGTTCTAAATTCAAAATTTTATGGACTAGAGTTGATGTTCAGTATTTTTCATAATTAAGTGTTAAAATACTTTATAATTTTCATACGTTTTTTATAGACTAAAAAATAATCCAATGTGGTATAGAGGAAGGCATAGCCACTAAATTAATATTACTTTTTGTTTTATGTTTTTATCACTCAACGTAAAATTATAAAAATTAATAATGCTAGAAATTTTGAGTTTTTTTTACTATTTTTCGTTGATTTCCGAATGTCCAGTGCATAAAAGTCCTACATATATCCACAGGAAATTTGAAGTTTGGTTTTCATTCGTATGGAAGAGGGTTCTATATATATTTTCTGAGTTTTTTTCAAACATAATTTTTTTAAATAACCGTGACGTTTTTTGACATCAGGACTTCAAAATCGTTATGTTAATTATTTTAGCAGAGATTGTTTTTTCTGATTTAGTAGTTGAAGTTAATTATAAATTAACCAAACAAAATACATATATTTTTCTTCCATTAAAAGTAAAAAATATGAAAATTATTTTTTTTTCTTTGACTTTTTTGTTTTGAAACCACAATGATTTTTTTTTAAGGTTAATATGGAATTGTTTTAATTTGCATATTAAAGAAGATAAAAGAAACTCCATATACAAAACAGTTGGAATTTACCAACATTTATTTTTGAAAAAAGTTATTTTGAAAAATCTATAGTAATTTATTAATAGGGGAGAGAGGGGCACATTTGAACACTTTTTGCTTTCCAGACTGATAAAACCTAAAATATTCGAGCAATTGGCCTGATATTTTACTCACATGGAACAGTGGTATTGACGTTCAATTTATAAAAATATTTGGTTCATTTAACGAAATATTTATATTGAATTTTTATCTCTAACCTATATAGGTTCTTATGTTCAAAAGTGCCCCATGTAAGGGGTAGTTTTGAACTTGGAAGGGGCTCTTTTGAACAGTGATATAATTTTTTTTACTGACTAAAAGAACTTTTAAATTTAAGTTTTATATTAATTTTTTAATAAGAACTTATCAATAAAACTCAAAATTAATACTTTTGTTATATTAATGTATTTTTAGAAAAAAAATAAAAATCCACAAAGATTAATAAGAAAAAAAAAAGCTAAATCTAAAACTTGTATTTTTAAGCAAAAGCTGGATTTTTTGTGAATAAAAATAAGCTTAAGCTAGCTAGTTAAAGATGTTTTCTAGTAATAGCTATTTTAAAATAGCCAACACTAAGTTCATTTAGTTTTACCTTGTTTTCCAAGCCTAAGATTCAATTATTGTGAATAGCTTAAACTAGAATATTTTAGTTAAAGCTACAAGAATTTCAAGATTTGTTCAATCTGTCTAAAAAGCTTTAACTAGGTCTTATTTTCAGTATTCAAGAGCTCAAAAATGAGACAGAGAACGTATAGACGCAGAGACTGACAGACGATATGACAAGAACATTTTTTACCTGAAACTAATACTTGCCCTAAAGAACAGATAACAAATTGCTTGATTAATTGCTTAAAGCTGAGTAAATGTTCTCTTAAATGTCTTAAATATGTTAAAAAAACCTAATCGTGGGAGTTTTGAACATGTTCAAAAGTGCCCCAACACGCTTGTTCAAATCTGCCCCAACTGTTCCAGTGACATAAAATTTATTATAAATATTTAACTGAAATATACCCAGTAAAAAACTTACCGTAATAAGGTTTAAAATTTATTTTTCCTCCAAAAAAATTTGTTCCTGTTTTAAAATTGCGCAGTAATTTTTTTTTAAACTCTTAAAACTAAAAAACGAAAACAAAACAATTCCACTAGCAAAAGGACCTTTCACCTCTAAGTCCGAGAGACAACTGAGAAAATCAAGGAAAGTCAATGACGTTTATGGATATGGTATTAACAGGTTAAAATTTTTAATTACTTTTAAAAAAGAGTAATAAAGTAAAATTTTATAAGCATTGTTCAAATGTGCACCGTATTCAAATGTGCCCCACTCTCCCCTACGAGATACCTACTTATTTAATTAAAATACATATGTACTATGATTTGAAATATATTTATTTAGGTGGAAATGGATTTCACATTGGTTGGTTCTTTTTTTTCCTTATTTTGCATTTCAAAATTCTACTTATCAAAATTCTGAATTGTAAAATTTTACTTTTCAAAAATTTACATTTTGAAATTCTACTTCTCAAAATTCTGAATATTCTGAATGAAAAAAAAATAAAAAAATTCAATATATACTACTTGTCAAAATTAAAGTTTTTAAAATTCTGCATTTTGAAATTCTATTTATCAAAATTCTGCATTTCGAAATTCTACTTTTCAAAATTATTACTTATTAAGTTGTCTGCATTTGAGAATTCTACTTCTTAAAATACCTTTTTCAAAATTTTACTTTTTAAGTTTTCTGCATTTCAAAATTCCTTTTTCAAACTTCTGCTTTTCAAAATTCTTTTACACTTTTATGCATTTCAAAACTTCATTTCCCAAAATTCTGCATTCCAAAATTCTACTCTTAAAAATTTTAGCTTTCAATAAAATTTTTCTGTATTTCAGAACTCTAATACTCAAAACTCTAATACTCAAAATTCTGCATTTGAAAAATCTGCTTTTAAAAATAATTATTTTAAAACTTCTGCTTTTCAAAATTTTACTTATTAAGTTTTCTGCATTTAAAAATTATATTTCCCAAAATTCTGCATTTCAAAATTCTACTTCGAAAAATTTAGCTTTTAATATAATTCTTCTGTATATTTCAAAATTTTATTTCCCAATATTCTGTATTAAAAAATTCTACTTCTCAAAATTCTAATTCTAAAAATTCTTCTTTTAAAATTCTGCATTTAAAAAATCTGCTTACAAAAATAATTATCTTTCAATACAAAACAATTGTTCTGAGTCGTAACCACTTAAAAGTTCTTGTATTTGAATAAAAAATCCTACATTTGCTCCAACATATGTACATACGTCACAGCGAACGAAAAAAATCAAACCTTCATTCCAACAATATACTGTTTTTACTTGCGATATAGGTACTATAGGGCAAGTTCTCCATTTGGAAAAAAAATCGAACTCGAGATTTTGATCAAAGTTGACATTACGATGATAGCGAAGACGAAAAAAGTGGGTCCGACAATTCCGTCTGTCTGTCTGTATGTCTGTATGTCTGTATGTCTGTATGTCTGTATGTCTGTACCTCGAACTACAGCCTAAACTATCGGAGGTATTTTCTTCAAAATTGGTAGTTGAGGGTCTTCGGTGATTCCCTAGAGGAAAAATTGAAATTTTTTTTTTAGCTCCAAAACTAAGGGTACCCCCCATACACCCGTAATGCATAATCTTATTTATCTCGAAAACGGCTCTAACGATTTCGATAAAAAAAATTAGGTGTAATACAATGGACATGGACTATATTTTGGTCAAACAAAATTTTGGGGGGAAATGTTATTAGGGGTACCTGTCATATAACGGTTTTTTTGATTTTCGAATTTCTCACCAACGGCTCTAACGATTTTAACCAAAATTTTTATGCAGGAGCTGCTTTGCATTTGAAAAAATATAAACTAAAAATTTTTTCGAAAAAATAGTTTTTGGATTTTTAAAAAAATAATACAAAATTTTTTTTGAAAATTCAATATCTTGAAAACCGATACACGATTAAATTTTTAAATTACGTTTTAAAATGTATTTTATTAAATAATAACAATTTGCATATCAATTTTTTTTATAAAAATTTTAAGGAAAATTTAGTACACAAAAAACATGTTTCAGTGTGTCTGTATGTCTGTACCTCTCACTACAGCCTAAACCACTGGACCTATTTCTTTCAATCTCGGTAGTTAAGAGTCTTCGGTGATTCCCTAGAGGAAAACTTGAAATTTTTTTTTTAGCTCCAAAACTAAGGGTACCCCCCATACACCCGTAATGCAAAATCTTATTTATCTCGAAAACGGCTCTAACGATTTTGATAAAAAAAATTAAGTGTGATATTATGGACATGGACTACATTTTGGTCAAAAAAAATTTTGGGGCAAAATGTTATTAGGGGTACCTGCCATAGACCCGTTTTTTTGATTTTCGACTTTCTCATTAACGGCTCTAAGGATTTTAACCCAAAATTTTTAGCAGGAGTCCCCTTAAGTTTAAAATAATATTGTATATAAAAATATTCGAAAAAATATTTATTGGGTTTTTAAAAAAAAAAAAAATTTTTTTAAATCAATATCTTCAAAACCTATGAACGATTATTTATTGAAATTATTTCCTAAAACCAATATTATTAAATACTTAAAATTCGCATTCCACATTTTTTGCTTGAAACATTTTAGAGAAATTTCTTATATAAAAAATTTATTTAATAATAAAACGATTTTTTAAGGTTTATTTGCATAAATTCATACTTTTCCGGAAACCAGATGGAAATTTTATGCATTTGAACATTATTATCTCAATAAATCCATGTTTTATATTTATAAAATGTATCTTAAATTCCAAAGTACTTTTACATAAGAGCAAGTTCGTGCGATCCAGTCGTGCATTTTATTTCTTTATGCGTGAAGCCTCGTACGCAGATCGGGAAAAATTTTGTCTCCCATACATTTTTTTTCCTGGGACAAATTTTGTCTCGGATATTTTTCCTAGCAGTACGCAGTTCGCGCGCAAAATGCATACTATTGTGAATTGCTCTACAAAATGTCTCCACTAAATTTTGCTAGGAAAAAGAATGATACAAGCATTATTTTGCGGGACAAATTTTGACAGCCACCGTATTTCCGAAAGTGATTTTTGTCAAAACTGGTTTTATGTAAAATGTGCTGATGCTTCTCTTTAAAGCATCAAGAGAAGATTCCAAAAAGGTTTGAACGACTTTTGTAAGACAATCCGTTCTAGAGATACACTACAAAACACATTAAATTAGATTTTATCTCTCCAAATTCAAACTTTTGCGCGAGATTCGGAAACGTTTTGTAGAGATTAAAATTGTAGAGATAAAATTTGTCTTGTCCCGATCTGCGTACTAGGCTTGAAGCAAAAAATGCCACATCATACTTATTTGTATAGAAAATTAATAAAAACAAAACAGAAAATAGCTTTCTTGTTGTCGCTTTGTTCTGCACCTTCGGTTTGCTTTTACCGAAAATATTATCACCCCTTCCTGATTCTCGACTGTCCTTACTCTCCACAACTCTACGAAAAAAGTTGTGCAATACGCTCGTCAGGCGCCGCGTCGTTCGTTCCTCTTTTCTTTCTTGTACACCAAATTGAAATATAATTGAATTGAATTGGTTAACCAATTGAAAAGATAAAACACAAAAATACAACAAAAAAAAGTTCTCTATTTCAGTTCTGCAAAAGTTTTTTTACAAGAACCCGAAATACACTGTTATTTTAATTGCTACATGTATAAAGTTTAATCAAAATCTTAACATGCATTTTCGAGAAAAACCGAAATAGATGTTTCGTAGTTTCCCGATCTAGAATTTTTCCTCTATTGAATCATATAAAAGTGTTGAAGCTCTAGCTCAGAATCATAGACGCACAAAAAAAAACAGAAGGACGGGCGTTATGACAAAAAACACTTTTTTGCAATTCACCACAGTCCTAGTGTTTAATTTAATAAAAACTTTGACTTTTGTTTTACTCGAAACCAATACTTGGCCTCTAGAGCAAGTAGGTATACAACAGCGAAACGAAATTAAGAACGACTAGTTAACTGATATGAATTTTAATAAAAATGTCCCAAATACATATTTGTTTGTTGTTAAATTTTATTTTTAACTACCTTGTCTACTATTTATAATATGTGTTAATTTGTGTCAATTTAAAAATTAGATTTGCATAAATATTTGAATTTAATTGCGACTTATAAATACGTGAAATTCAGACTTTCGAAGGGGTTTTTTCGCATGATGAAAACATAAATATGTATAAAATAATTTAGTCAATTATGCACAAACTACTTTTCCTCAATTTTCCGCTTGTTAGAGAAAAAAATGTTTTGCTTCTTGTGCGCTGTAGTGTGTTCAATGAATGGACCATTAATAATTTTAAACATGTACGGCGGCAGCCTCAGTGTCTCCGGCCGATCAAGCACATTGAATAGAAAGTCCAATACAACATTGTTGTCATGCAATTAGATGTTAGGTAATACTTAAAAAAAAGTAATAGTACGAGAGGTAATTTTGCAAAATATTAAACCATTTTAAGTCTTCTTCTTTCATTATTTCATCAATGAATACAAGTTCTCCAACACCTGAAGATGCCACCATACTAACACTCCACCACCCGCATGTTTCACTACACGGTTTGTACTCGTATGTCAACTTTGATCAAAATATCAAGTTCGATTTTTTTTTCCAAATGCAGAACTTGTCCTATAGTACCTATATATCTAGTAATAACTGAGTGAATGATTTAAAAATAATAAAGTATCTTTGCTGAGAATTTAAATTCCAGGCTTCTGAGATAGCTGAGATCACGGAAACCCCAAATGGCTAAATGACAAAAATTAACTTTTGATAAATGTAAACAGATGCATACGGTTGAAACCAAAGCTATTTTAGACCGGTATGCCTATGAGATTTTAATACCCATCCACGACTAGATATAAAAATAAAATAAATTTGTCCATACATATTTAAAGTAAATGTTTCAACTTACAGAGTTGAATGAAAAATAAGGAGATCTCAGGACACAACGTCCTTGTTCCGAGCACAACAACAGTGCCAGTGCTATTGTGACTTATTTTTTGTCTATCTATGGCCTTCTTCGCGTGTCCTTTTGAAGCTAAATACTTATTAATTAATAATTTACCATACATCATTATTGTTAATACAAAAATCATTACAGTATGGCATTTATCGTCCGTCAGATTGATAATTAAAATTGAAAAAATCAATGTACAGTGGCTCACAGCGTATTGGATACAATGTTTATATCCAAAATAAAAACAGTGTATCTTCAAAGGTAAAATGTACATATACAGTGACGAGCAAGAGTGGTCAGATGATTTCGCTTTTTTGAAAAATTGATTAAAGTAAGGATTTTTTAATAGAATTAAAATATTTTTTTATTTTTTTTATTTTGTTTATTTAACTCGCATTTATTATGTATGTATATTAATAATTTTCAAAAAAAATATATTATACAAACAAAAAAAATAATAATAATTTTCTGGTTTTGTCCAATTATGCACGTTTTAGTTTCAAGAGATTTAACATCGTTTGTTCATTGAGAGATGTTCCTCCCTATTGTGCTTTGTTTGTTTTACTGTTATTAAACAAGTAACAGTTAAAATAATTTTATTTGTTGATAGTTTGTTGTGGGTAAATCGTTCATTTTAAAACGTGTAAAGCTGATTATTGGCAAATTGAAAAAAATTCGTAAAAATACTGTCGACCGCGCTGTATTTTTAATAAAAAGTGGTGAAACATCGCGTGAAGTGTCCAAAATTTTGAAAATTTCAAAAACTTCTGTACATAATATTAAAAAAAAAGCAAAAACATCGATGTCCCCCAATAAAAAAGGATGGAAACGACTACTTTCTGATTTGGAAGCTAGAAGAATGGAAAGAGAGTTGAGAAGTTGTGGGTCCAAAACACCTAAGCAGGCAGTCCAAAACATAGACAAGCCAGTTAGTGAATGGACTGCACGCCGGGCACTCAAAACAATTGGGTTAAACGCTAATGAGAAACCGAAGAAGCCTCTGCTTTCAGCGAAAAATATTAAAGCCAGGTTAGCTTTTGCTAAAAAGCACAAACACTGGACCATTGACCAATGTCAGTCGGACGAGACGAAGGTCAATAGAATAGGAACGGTTGGTAGATCTTTTTATTGGTCACGTCCTGGAGAACCACTTCAACAACATCAAGTTCAAAAGACCGTGAAACATGGAGGAGGTTCGGTGATGGCTTGGGGCTGTTTTTCGTGGAACTCTGTTGGTCCTTTGGTGAAAATCGATGGCATCATGAACAAAGAAAAATGTTTGGACATTTTGAAGAAAAATTTACCACTTTTTACTGCATCAACAGGCTTCAATGATTGTGAAATCACTTTTCAGCAGGACGGAGATCCAAAACACACGTCAAAAATGTTTTCGGAATGGCTGAGAAATCAACAGTTTACGACGATGACATGGCCAGCACAAAGCCCTGGGGCCAAATTACCGCATCAGTTATCGAGTAATACGTGACTGAATTATGTGAGTTTGGCATTACCGCTTAGGCGCTTACGTTATCGAGCAATAAATTACTCCAATTTGACATTTTCATTTGATCACTGATGGGCCTCACTCACTCGTCACTGAAGCGGTAATTCGGCCCCTGACCTCAATCCAATTTAAAATGTATGGTCAATTGTGAAGCGACTGTTGGGGCATCACAAAAATCACCCATCAAACACTCAGGAGCTTTGCCAACGAATGGAGCTGGAATGGGGCCGTATTACAGAGCAATTTCTCCATAATTTGGTGGAAAGTATGCCAAAGTGTTGCTGCCAAGTAATTAAAAATAAAGGTTTATGGACTAAATACTAAAGACAAAAACATTGATTTTAAACGTGCACAATTGGACAAGTCTAAAAACTAATGGAATATTTTTTGTTTTGTATAATATATTAATTTTTGAAAAAGTTATTATAAATAATAAAATTTAGTTAAATACACAAAATGGAAAAAATAAAAAAAGATTTTAATTCTATTAAAAACTCTTACTTTAAATCAATTTTTCAAGTAAGCGAAAACACTTGACCACTTTTGCTCGCCACTGTATGTCCAAAATTTAAATGTCGGTTTGTAGGCGTATGTTCAAGGAGTAATTTTTAATATGAGGATTTACATGTTAACCTACACATTCACCATAATAATGGGGAATAGTAACTTTGTACCAAAAATACCTCACAACGTATTTGATACAGCTAACTTAGTGCACCTAATGCTCAAAATTTTCACGCAATTGATATTTAATTTATTTTTGTTTGTCACTTTGGGTTTGTTTGTGATCAATTTTTCATATTTTCTAGTGTACCAAAGTAACAATTCGTGTCTTTTTTTTTAAATGGGTCGTCGCACAACAATTGAAGTTCGCGAACTACTTGTAGTTATTCACCACTATAAAAGTGGACAATCCATTCGACAAATCGGAAAATGTGTTGATTTAAGTGCCTCTACAGTGCAGCATATAGTGGAGCGGTTCGTCCATGAAAATCGTGTTAGAGACAAAGGAAGAAACGAACCGAACAAAATTTTCAACTCGCCTGACGAACGATACATTGTTCGAAAAATTAAAATTAACTGATGTTCAACAAGATTTAGGCAAGACATGTTGTGCTGAGACCATTCGCCGTGTGCTTTGCGATCATGATTTTAATGGCCGTGTTGCTCGTAAAAAGCCTCTCATCAGCAAGAAAAATCAAAGAAGCCAACTTGCATTTGCTAAGTAGCATTTTCTCAAGGATTTGTTTTTGCAGACGAATCCAAGTTCAATATTTTTGGCTCTGACGGGATGTCCTACGTCTGGCGAAAAGCAAATACAGAGCTTAAAACGGAGAACCTGAAAGCAACTGTGAAGCATGGTGGAGGAAGCGTTATGGTATGGGCCGCCTGTATGTCTGCAGCCGGGGTGGGAAATTTGGAGTGCGTTGAGGGGACGATGGACAAAAATATGTATACCTAAATATTTTGAAAAAGAATTTGATTCAAAGTGCCGAAAAATTGGGTATTCGTCCAAATTTCCGGTTCTACCAGGGCAATGACCCCAAGCATAAGTCAGAATTTGTGCAGACCTGGCTCATTTGGAACTGCCCTCATTTAATGACACCTCCGGCGCAGTTACCTGACATAAATGTGATAGAAAATTTGTGGGCTTCGTTGGACAACAATATTCGAAATCATAAGATTTCCAACAAAAATGACCTTAAAAATGAAATTATAGAAGAATGGCAGAAAATATCACCAGAAGTCTCAAAGAAGCTTGTTGATTCCATTCCATGGTTGGTTTGACAGTTGAGTAGAAAGGTTATAAAAAAAAAGCGCAGCGCGATTAAAATCGAATTAAATTTTTATTTTGGAATAAAATTCCTTTATTTAGTTTACAAATTGGATTCTAACTTTTATTTATATGGTGGTTACAGTCACTTTAATAAAAAAGCTATAAATAATGGCGAGGTGTGAAAAGTGCAAGGTAGCTATTCGCGGCGAGACTGGTGTTCGTTGTGATGGTGTTTGCAATAAAGTTTTTCACTGTAATATTAAATGTTCGGGATTAGACGAATATTCTAGTGGAATTCTTGCTTCAAATTGCATGATTAAGTTCATTTGTAAGGATTGTATACAATATATCCAGAATGTTGATTTGGTGGTTAAAGAGATGCAAGAGCAAGTGGAAAGAAATTCACATTGTTTGCGCGAATACAAAGAAGAGTTTGAGAAGTCCTTGAGACAAAATGAAGACGAGATAAAGGAACTTTTGGTTGCAATTGAAGGCAGGTATATGCAAAGAGTTGCAGAAATGATGGATGGCCAAGAATCTATAAAAAAGGGAATAATGGATTTGCAAAAGATTGGTGCGGTTGCTGAAAATTTTAAACAAGAAAGTGAGAGATTGTGTAATGAAATTAAAAAAAGTAATGAAATACAAAAAAATAATGGTAGTAAACAATGCATCATGGCGGGAAATCAAATGTCATACGCAGAAAGTGTCAAAAGGGCTAATGACAAAAGTCATGAAAAAGTGCTGCCCACAATGCGAAAAGAGTTGCCACTTATTATAAAACCTAAGGAGAAGCAAAATAGTAGCAAAACAATGGAGGACTTAAATACCAAAGTTGATCCACAAGATTTCAAAATTTCTAATATTGAAAACTCTCATAGTGGAATAATTGTTATAGAGAGCGAAGATGTGGATGCGCGTAATAAAATTAAAAGTGCTATTGAAGTGAACATGGGAGATGCGTATGAAATAAAAATACCAACAAAAATTAAACCAAGAATTTTTATATCTAACATGAAGTTTAAAGTTGCTAAGGAAGATATTATTGAAAAACTGAAAAAACAAAATAAATTAATTGGAAGCAGTGAATTAAAGTTAATCACATATTTTGAAAGGAAAATAAATAATGTAATTAAGTACAGTGCTGTGGTTGAAATTGATGCCGAATCATTTCCTAAAGTTATTGAGGCAGGAAAACTTAATATTGGATGGGAACGTTGTAAAGTATTTGATGGTGTAGACGTTTTAAGATGTTATAAATGTAAGGGATTTAATCATATTTCATCGGAATGTAAAAAAAATGAAGAATCGTGTTTAAATTGTCTAGAAAATCATACTAGTGAATGTAAAAACGATCCTTTATTAAAGTGTATAAATTGTAGGCGTGTGAACAATAACCTTAATATGGGCCTGGATGAAAACCACGGGACGTTAAGCAGATTATGCCCGGTCTACTTAAATAAGCTTGAAGTTAAAAAAAAAAAAAATTGGTTATTAGCAACTAAACAAAATAAGTAGAGTGTATTTAAATATACAGGGTCTTACTGGCAACTTTGATGTTCTTGAGGAATTTGTGCAAAAAAATGAGTTTGACTTTGTTGTATTGAGTGAAACACATATAACAGAAGATATAAATGAAACTGAATATAAAATAAATAATTACAAATGTTTTAGCTGTTTATCGAACTCAAGGCATACCGGGGGAGTTACAATATTTGTTAATAATAAAATGAAGTCAATTAAAATCAAGTCAAAAGCTATTGATTACAAAATGTGGATTTTAATGATAAAAATAAAATGTGAAAATGAAGTTTGGAATGTAATGGGAGTGTACAGATCAGATGTAATGAGTGTATCAGAATTCCATACTTCACTTAGTGAATTTGTGGAAACAAATTTCAGTTTTAATGAAAATATTTGTATCGCTGGTGATTTTAATATAGACTATAAGACTGACAGTTCTGAAAAAAGAAGATTTGATACTGATTTTTTAATGAGATTTGGATTTAGTCAACTAGTTAATGAGTATACGAGAAATACGAGTACATCATCTACACTTATCGACTATATCTTAAGTGATCAGGTATCGGGTTTAAGGGTGGCTGTAATCAAAAACTGGATTATATCTGATCATGAAACTATTAAAATTGATCTTCATACACAAAACAAAGAAAATGAAAATCCACTGATCGTAAGATTTGTGAAATTCGAAAAAACTAAATTTTTAATGGAGTTGTCGCGTAGAAACTTTGAAAACATACTCTTAAATAGTGAAATAGATATTCCACATAAATTCAAAAATATTATAGAACAGTGTTTAAAAAGTCAAATCAGGTCTTTGAAAATAAATAATTATTATGTGGAGTGGTTTAATGAAGAGCTTGCTATTCTTAAGCAAAGTAAAATTGAATTTTACAATTTATACCGTTCATCGAGAACTAATGAAAACTGGCAAAGTTACAGAAGAGTTCGAAATAACTTTAAAAATAAGTGCACAAAAATTAAAAATAATTATATCAAACATAAAATAGAGGCAAAAGCTGGAAATCAAAAAGAAATGTGGAGAACTATAAAAAAATATGTCTTAAACAAAGATTATCAAGAACTTTGTGAAATTGAAGTTAACAACATTAAAATAAATAATAAATCGGATATGGCAAACAAATTAAATGAATACTTTGTCGATAGTGTTATAGAAATAAATGAAAGCATTCCTAATGTTCAATATAGTGATCTTATACAAGAATCTTCGCGTACATTCCAATTTTGTCAAATAAATGATATACAACTTGAGCAAATAATCAAAAGTATAAACAATAAAAATGATTTTAACGGTCTCAATACAAAAATTATGTTAGAATGTAAGAATGAGTTCTTCCTAGTTTTATTAAACATAATAAACAACTCGATGATGGAAGGAGTATTTCCAAGCTCATGGAAGGAGTCAGTTGTCGTACCGGTCGAAAAAGAAAAGAATGCAGTCAAATTGGATCAATTTCGTCCCATAAATATGATGCCGATCTATGAAAAAATTTTGGAGAAAGTGGTATGCATTCAATTAGAAAGTTACCTGACGCAACATGGAATTCTTTGCGAGGAGCAGTCTGGATTTCGAAAGGACCACTCAACGGAAACAGCTTTAGCATGGGTACTAAATGAGTGGAAAAGAGAGTTGGATTCAGGAAGTTCGGTATTAGCGTTATTCCTTGATTTGAAGCGGGCATTTTTAACAGTGGAAAGAAGTATACTACTAAGGAAACTATATAAGTATGGAATTCGGCATAATGAACTTAAATGGTTTGAATCTTTCCTATCTTCAAGGAAGCAGAAGGTTAAATTGGGTGATAATTATTCATATGAAAAAGATGTTAAATTGGGTGTTCCTCAAGGAACTATTCTAGGAGTTATCCTTTTTTTACTCTATGTGAATGATATTAAAGATTGTCTAAAATTTTCTAAAGTGTCATTATTTGCAGATGATACACTTATTTACATTGTTGGGAAGGAATTAAATGAATGTGAGAACAATCTAAATGCTGATTCTGAATCATTATTTAAATGGCTGTGTAAAAACAAATTGAAATTAAATGTGTTAAAAACAAAAAGTATGTACATCGGAAATAGAAATTATGATATTAACATAAAAATTGAAAATTATGAAATTGAATGTGTCAAAGAAATAAAATATTTAGGCGTTTTAATTGATTCTAAATTAAACTTTAACAATCATGCTGATTTTATAAGTGCTAAAATTTCTAAGAAAATTAATTTTCTGTATAGAATAAGAAAAAGAATATCGAAAAAATGTGCAATTTGTATATATAACTCTATTATATTACCACACATAGATTATTGTTCTTCTGTATTAAGTTTGTGTAACAATGGAAAAATTGATAACCTTCAAATTTTGCAAAATAGAGCTATGAGGTGTGTTTTAAAATGTGGTAGAAGAACCCATATATCTGATATGTTAAGTAAGTTGAAATGAATGAATGTAAACCAAAGACTGAAATTTAACCTATTAATTTTTATATTTAAACTTAAAAATGGATTGTATCCTACGTACCTTCAAAGAAATTTACAATATGTTGGTAACTATTACAACCTAAGAAATGTAGGTGATTTTAGATTGCCTCTATTTAGGAGAACTAGTTCTCAAAATAATATTTTGTATAAAGGAACACAAATGTTTAATAACCTTGATGTAAATATAAAAACAGAAACTAATATTAATTTATTCAAAAATAAATTACGTTGCATATTGTGATTTTGTATATACATAAGTACAAAATTGTTAAAAAGAGTTTTTTTAAAAAAAACTAATAAAGAATTAAAACTAAAACTAAAAAGACTCCAGGCTCTTGGAAAGACCAAAGGATATCATACAAAATATTGAAAGTGTCAAAAAATCAATAACTTTTAGTTATTTCTAAGACTGTATCAAATAAGCTGTGACATCGAATTTAACAGTGTTTTTAATTTTGAATAGTTATCTTGTTAAATACCGATCTATTAAAGTAAATTAAAGTTCTTTGTTCAAGTGTTTTTGTTTTTCTTCCAAATAGAATTGAAATTTTTTTGATAATCTTTCTAGTCTACAAGTTATTGCAACATACATTTGAAATCAGATACTGTATCAAATAAGGTGTGAGCCACTGTATGTAATTAGCTATCACAAATTTACAATGTCACACATTTTAAATCAAGAATAAAAAAGGAGTTTTAAACCCTTAAGATCCAAAAAAAAAAATAAAACCCTCGGTAGCAAAAATTTTCTTCAAAATCTTCGTTTATTATTCTTGCTCTATACTTCAAAGAAATTTTGCAGTATTCATAAAGCCTTCCAACATCCATCTTATTTAGCTGAATAAGAACTTGATATGTGGATAAAGTCACTTCCAAAAATACATCTTCTCGTTTTACTAAAAGTTGAACTCTTTCTGACGAAGAGGATGAAAATCTTCTCTTTACGAAAAGTTGCACATACTGCACTCCAGTGGTAAATCGGGCCTGTGGGGAATAAAGTTCAAGGTGAGTAATTCGCTCCGAAGCCTGATCATTATCGCAGTCACGTGCACATGCACACTATTTGAATCATAAAAGTAGTTTTTATCTGCTAGATTATGATTAAGCCTGCTGCACGCTGATCTGAACAAGGATCCGCATGCTTCAGCTTCATACTCTGCTCGGCAACGCTCATCTACCATTTGCACAATTATTTCATAATGGTGTGCCCTATATCTTCAAAGTCTATCTTCAACGCTATGTTACATTTTTCTGCTAGACATGACCCTATCTGTATCATTTTGGTATCGCATAGCTTTGAGCACCACTTTTTTGACAGGACGGGTTGCAGGCAACTTGCAGACGTTCAGTAAATAACCAGCTTGGAGCTTCAACAATTTTATAAATAGGGGTCACATGTCCCAATCCTATCATCCTGATGTCCGAGCATCATATAGAAGAATAGTCTCTGAGACTGCTTCGAAAATCCTATATTAACTACTGTGAGCTAATTGCAGTTTTTACATTTTTTTTGAGAAAATTACGCCTAAATACTTGTATTCATTGACACTTTCAATATCTTCTCCATTAAAAAGGTCCATTTTTCGTTCGACGGACGTCTTCCGCCGCCTCTTCTGAAGATTATCACCCTAGACTTTTGTGTGTTGTCTTTTAATTTCCATAACAGACAATATTGATGCACCCTGTTGATCAATATCAACCGCATCATCCGCAGAAAGCAATGCTTTGACATGTACCCCTGCAAAATCAACCGATTGATAACCGGTCTGATGATAATATATCACACCAAATTGCACATCAATGTCTGAATAATAATGGTTACATTACAACTGATAACAAGTTACTGATATTTACCTAAGGAATCGAGGTGTAGAACACACCATCGATTGGCATAAACTCTCTAACGAAAAAAATCATTCTCATATTCTGAACAGCTCAAAATTGATTAAGTAGTCATATTCGGAATTCCGAATATTGCAAATGAAACAACTAAGTTTACGTTTTAGTGCCTTTTTCCCTCATTTGTATTCTTTTACATTTATCGACAGTGTTTTCAGTTCCCACAACTTTGTTATATTTATTTTACCCAATAACGTAGTATTCAACAGACTCTTAATTTCCCTATCTATTATGTAAGTTTGTACTCAGAAACTCAAATGAAACACTAGCTCCGAAACTATAAAGGTTGCATTTTAAAACATTCAAATTGCCATTACGAGCATGATTGGCGAACAAATCACATGCAAATCAATGTGTACATGGCTATGCCACCATCACAACCTTACTATAAATCTAGTTGATGCCGCAGCCGCAACTCAATAGACAAAGTGTCAACAAATTTTATTGACTGTGGGCAAGAAGTTTGACCGCGAAGCCGGTCTTAGTTGGGGCACATTGGACTTTACATTTCTGAAAGTGAAAGTTTGTGTTGGCTGCGTCAGCAATATGTTGCTTATTTTCGGGATGTCAACGTTGATAGTTGAATTTTATTTGTAAAATCTATGAATTTTAGGGTATATTGTGTATGTTATCATATTTTACGAAATAAAAAAAAGTTTAAAAGATCTCATGAATTTCGAGAAAAAAAGGTAAAGATGTATTTTATAGGTACGAGTATTATTGTCTTTTTTATAAACTCGAAATTTTGGTTAATTAATCTACTCAACCGATATTTTCATACATTATACTATTTAAGAATTTATAAATAGTGTGGTAATAATTTTACCAAAGAAATTTCACACAACTAAATGTTTTATAAAGAATTTTATTTTTATAGATCAAGGTTTATCAAAATTAATTGATTTATTTCATTTCAGCTTCAGGTGTTGTTCGGAACTATTACTTGTTTATTTCTGTTATATTTGAAAGATTTTTACTAGTTGCATCAAGATTAATCTTATAATAGTATCTAAATAGCCTTACTTGGTCGCTCGAATTTGCTCCTATGTAATAGACTAGGAATCTTAAAAACGGATGTTATTAAAGAAAACTGTTCATAAGGATAAGATGATTTTTTTAAATTCTTTTAGTAATAAGAGATAAAAACAGAATGCTATGCAAATATGGATTTATGCAAGAACAAAAATTATAATTCGTTGTAGTGGTTCCTTAAAAAAATAAGCTTTTATGTACAAAATTTTTAAAACATTTTTAAGAAAAAATTTTGGTACGCCAACCTTAAGTTTTTATTATTGTACGAATAAAAGTTAAATTTTCAAAAAAAAAATACTAAGCCGTTCTTGAGAAAATATTTTTATTAAGTTTTGAAATGCAATGTTTTTTTAGGAGCTTCTTTATAAAAAATTTCATTAAAATCCGTTATGGCGATAATGAGAAATTCGAAAAAAAATCGTTCTATATGGTAGGTACAGTCAGTAATATCTAGATTTCAATTTTTTTTGTATTAAATTATAGATCGTAAAAATTAATCAAAAGAAAAAAATTTTAGCAAAATTCTCGGAACCGTTTTCGAGAAAAATACGATTTTCGAAGACCATTTTTTAAAATTTGTATGGAAGGTACCGTTAGTTTTAGATAAAACAAAATTTTTTTTCTCAAATCTTGTAGATTATGTTAAGAAACTTTTATTTGTCAAGTTTGAAAAAAATCGATCATGGGGTTTTCGAAATATTGACTTTCCAAAAAAAATTTTTTTTTTTTAATCCAAAAAATAAAAAATTGAAAATTTGAATATGGAATAATATTCAAACTTTGGAGGAGCTTTGGCATTAAAAAAAATGATTCAAATCGGCTGTACCGTTTTCGAGAAAATCAGAAACAAAAAAAAATGGACCCAGGGGGGCTACCAAAAATACAATTTTTTGGAACATTTTTTTCAACCATTACCTAGTTTTAACCAAATGAAATTTTTCAATTTTTTTTTTTTTAATTTTGTGGGACAGTTTTTGAGAAAAAAAAATATTTATAAAATTTCGAAAAAAAAAATCGTATTGCAGGTACAGTTATTTTTGGTCTTAAGAAAAAAAAAACGTGTGGGGGGAAAAAATTAAAACCCATATCTACCAAGTTTGAAGATAATCGGCCGAGCCGTTTAGGCTGTAGTGGAACCGACAGACAGACAGACGAATGCATAACTTGCCTTATAGTACCTATGAGTCGCAAGTAAAAAAGGGTGAGATAAGACTCTTTATTAAGTGTTTCTTCTACCTGGATCTACAAAATGTGACGAAGACCTTAAAGAACAAAGACCAAAATAAATTCTTCGTATAGATTCAGAAACCGCGTGACAAGAACTTAATCTATCATTAATTTGAAATCCTAGGTAGTAAACTTTTTTGAAAAATTCAATTATTTGCCTATTTAAAACTCAAACTCAAATATAGTCAATTTGACTGTCAAAACGAGGATTTCACATCACAAACTCTTACAGCTATTGATAATTATCATCCTCTCTTGTTACTAACGTTCTATCACGATTCTCCTACACAGACTTCTCCCTCTACAAATGTATCTTCTCATGATTTTCATAAAGCCAATTTTTCTCAAATTAATGAAAGTTTCCTTTAATTTTGACAACCTTACTGTGAATGATGCAATAGACATATTTTATAGAGAAATATTTAATTCTATTTCTCTTACGCGTTTCTCGTCGTAAGACTTCATCTTCTTCCCCACCTTGGTATAATCACAGGCTACGGTCGATGCGTAATAAGAGAAATAAGCCGCAATGTTTCTTGTCTTTCATTATTGTTGCATTCCTCCCCTTAAACAATTTAACTGTAACACTCGAGCTTCAGTGAATGTTCATCAGTTTACCCTTGAGCCCAACCTCGGACGTACTGTTAAATACAGAGATTCCCGACTCTATATTTCCCTCCCATTATGATATTCAGATATTCAAAACCAAATTGCATCGGTGTCTCCTTTTAAATCCCCTCCCACTTTCCTAAACGCTCGCACTGTGATCAATCATTTTAAGGGTAGTCAAAAATCCCTTTAGTGCGCGCAAAATATATACATATATAAAAAAAGCTTTGGTCAATTTTCCTTCATTCGCGATCTCCAACAGATGGTATCCCCGCCATATTTCTCAAAAAATGCTCTTCAATACTTTCCCTTCGCCTTTCGAAAATTTTCGGTTTACTCTATCTCAAGGAGTATTCCCTCAGTTATGGAATACCTCTTTTATAAACCCAATACATCAAAAAGGCCCAAGGTGTGAAATTACAAACTATCGTCCAATCGCTAAACTTTCACATATTCCCAAAATCTTTGAAAGCATTTTGTATGATATTTTAAGTTTTTGTTGTAAGTCTCTCATTTCCCCTAGACAACACGGCTTTGTAAAGGGTAGGTCCACAACGACTAACCTTGTTGAATTCGTATGCTTCAGCCTCTCAGCGTTAGAAAACGGAAAGGAAGTCGATGTTGTCTCAACCGATTTTAGTAAGGCCTTTGACAAAATCTCACATAAGCTTATTCTATTCAAACTGTCCACCCTTGGCCTTGAACCTATCTTCTTAAGATGGATTGCTTCTTACCTAAACACCCGTTACTACAAAGTTCGATTCAGATCTTTCTTCTCCTCCGGGGTTCCACAATGCAGCCACTTAGGACCTCTCCTCTTTATTCTTACTATTAATGATATTGAAATGGTCATTAAACATTGTCATATCTCACTCTACGCTGACGATACAAAGTTTTTCAAGA
Source organism: Chrysotoxum bicinctum (assembly GCA_911387755.1). Taxonomy (NCBI): domain Eukaryota; kingdom Metazoa; phylum Arthropoda; class Insecta; order Diptera; family Syrphidae; genus Chrysotoxum; species Chrysotoxum bicinctum. Next base: position 74,407,705 of record OU426988.1, on the reverse strand, counting down.
CCATTTCTTCAACACATGATGCCACTCTCCTACAACTTGATCTCAACAGTTTCTCTGTCTGAGGCCTGAAAAATTTCTTAGAACTAAATATTTCCAAATGTCAATCAATAACTTTTTCAAGAAAACGCATCCGATCTACTCCCTATCTATACCTTCTACATTATCAGCCCAAATCCACCGCTGAGTCAATTCGAGACCTTGGTGTTTTATGTGATAGAGAACTAACCTTTCTCACACATATTGACGAGATTATACTCAAACCAAACTCTACACTAGGCTTTGTGAAACGTTGGTCCAAATAATTATCTGACCCCTACGTGACCCGTTCTTTAAACATAACCTTTGTTCGCCCGCTTCTTGGATACTCCTGTCAAGTATAGTCCCCTTATCAACAAACTCAACGTTGTTTCCTACGTTTTGCACTTCGTGGTCTGTTATTTTACTCCCGTATCAAGACCGACTTCTGTTAATCAACTTGAATACGCTGGAAGAACGAAGAGAAATAGGCGAGATTCTCTTCATTCATCGATTACTTTCGGGGTCTGTTGACTGCACAACTCTCTACAATTCCATCTCTCTCAACACTAATTCTCTTAATATAAGAAATCCTCGTCTCTTCTATCTACCTATCCACCGTACTTCTTACGGCTACAACGAACCTATTACTCGCATGCTTCGGAGGATTAATTGTAACATTACCTGCTTCGACTTTAACCTCAGCTCATCCTGCCTGAAACTCCGTCTTAATCATCCTTCCAATTCCCAACCCTAGATTTAAGAGCTATACTTAAGTTAGATTAAGAATAAGCTTGTATTAAGCCTAATAAATTGGGGTATTGTCCCCACCAAAATTAAACTAAAATTAAACATTTGTATCGGGATGAACTATCTATTATTATATTGTTGTTCAAAGCATAAAGAATCTTAATCCGACATGCTATAAATGGAACGACAATCTTTTTATTTAAATTGGATAATTAGATTCGCTGGACAACCCACAAAGATACCAAAGAGTCAGCGAAAATTTATATTTTTTAACTAGCTCAGTATAAATATTTTATTTTTTTATTATTATTTATTACCGAGTAAAAGGTTCACATTAAGATTAAATCTCATGAGCCCACTGTCGTACCTGGGCGAAATATACAGACATGATTTCAAGAGTTTTACATTTGATATGAGAGTTGAGAGTAGACAAATTTTCCAATGTTAGTTTTAAAAATCAAACAAAAAGGATTAAATTAAGATAATTTATATAAATACAAGTCAATTTATTAAATATTTATGTATCACTGGTCAAGTGATTGAAAAGAAGGGTTTTGAATTTGCTTGTGATTATGATTCTCCTAAGTGTGACGAGTAGTGAAATCCATAAAGGGGTGGCATGAACAAAGAATGTACACTCAGATTGCATGCGAAGCAATCTAGGCTGAATAAAAGTAAAAGTTCGGTGAGAGCCGACGAAATTTAGTCTACTGTACAAATACTCTGGTTGTTGGGTCTGCATTATACCATGCAAGAGGATTAAAATGACATTTAGTTTACGCCTTTACATATGACAAGGCCACGTGCTTCGCGGCTATGAAAAAGACTATTGTCGTCGCATCAACGTCCGTGTGTGTTCTCTCATTTATCCCCAGGAAAATTAATATTGTCAGGTGAAATTCTCATAGTCCTTTAGAATGTTTCTTATCTATTTCGGGCATCCTTAAATCATTAGTACAGGAAACTTTGATGTAAAATATAGAAAACTGCAAATTTTCAAATAAGCAATCTGGAAATTGACGTTTAGCAACAAGTCCCATTTTGTTGCTTAGTTTTAATTGTACTACGAGCCCAAACGCAAAATAGTTGGACTACCTATGATAAAAAACAAAAATATGCTGATTCTTAAATTCCATCGGAAATAAAATCAATATTTTAGTATTTTTCTTAAGATATATTTATTTTGAATAGGAATAAGTAACAAAAACAAAATTACTTCAATTAAATAACGGTATAGAGCAATCTTACAAAATAAAATAACGATTTAAGCATTTTTTTAAGTGCAAAATAGTTGGCCTATGGGTCTTAATTTTTATTTTACCATGGTGTTACGTCGCCTTTGGCCTTGATAACTGCTTCTATGCGTCGTGGCATTGTGTCAACTAATTTTTGACATTCTTCGTACCAAAAGACTCCCAAATATTTATGATTTTAGCTTTAAGGTCTTGAAGAGTCCGGCATGGTTCTTTTCGCAGTTTTTGATTGATTTTATGCCAGCCAGTTTCAATTGGTGAAAGATCAGGGCTGCTGGAAGGCCATTCCAGTAAAGGAATAGCTTCAGTAGATAACCACGCCATTGTAGACCTTGCAGTATGACAAGAAGCTCCATCCTGTTGGAAAATATAGTCTCCATCACTGGTTTGAAGACGTGGTATTGATGGGAGAAGCTCATTTTCCAGAATATCCTGTACTTGGCAGCATTGACAATTCCATTTACAAAATGTAAATTGCCCAAACCCCGCCCCGACATGCATCCCCATATCATTAGAGATGCTGGAAACTTGACCGTTTTTTTAAGGCAATCTTTGTGAAAAACCTCTTGAATTTCTAATGACTCGTTTTCGTTCGTCGCCCACGCTAACTTCAAACCTGGACTCATCACTCCAAATAACGGAGCGCCATTGACTTAAAGTCCAGTTTTTACGTTGTTTGGCCCACTCTAGCCGCTTTTTCTTTTGTTTAGGTGTTTAAAGTGGTTTTTCTTTGGCCTATGTTTTTAACGAATTAAAATTGCTCTAATTTAAATAAATCTAAAACAAACCTTATAAAATTTGTATCCAATTTTTTTCATGGTCCGTTTGCAAGTGTCGACCGAAACACTTTTTTTATTCTTTCCCTCCATTGAACAGTTATTGCAGCGGCCGTTTGACGTCGATTTTCTTTTATTATTTTTTTTAAAACTCGGCAATTTCGAGGTTTTGCAATTGGTGGGCGTCCCGTTTTTTAACCGATCTCCACATTTCCACTATTTTTGAACTTTGAGATAATGTTTCGAATTGATGAGCGCGGTAAATTCAATTGTTTTGCGATTTTATAGCTCAATAATCCCGTTTCGAAGGCTTTATTTATGGATTCCCTAAGGTCTCTTGATAATGCAACGCCACGCATCATGGTTGACATTAAACTGTTACTGGCTTGCATAAAACAGGAGATCAATAAACAACAAAACAAGTGCATGTCATTTTTTTAATAACGGTTAACTGAAAATCTATTTAAATCTTCATAGGCCAACTATTTTGCATCCCAGAGAGAGTAGTCCAACTATTATGCTCTATCTTTGTTTGAGGGAATGCAAACTGGAGCCATATGTGCTTTCTCGAATTTAGTTTTGTTTGGTCTAATTTACTTATTAAATGTAATTTATTACATCGACAAAAAAAAATTAAAACAAAAAACTGCTTGGGGACCAGAAAATATAGGCACATAAAAAATGTTAATTTGTTAATTGATGAGTAGGCCAACTATTTTGCGTTTGGGTCGTATAACTCACCCTTGAAAAACTCTCAAGATTAAAAAAAATAGTTTAAATTTGACATTGTCTTTCATACTTTATTCCCAATAAAATATTTATCCGCATTATCAATAAATTTGTACAAAAACGAAGTAAGAATTCAATGAATTTTGTTAAACATTTGTGTGCTAATTACTAATATTCATTTCCATAATTAATTTTAAATTAAAGTTCACAGTCCTCTAATTAACCAAGAGCGAAAGGACGTGTCCATATAATAAAATAAATTGAATTTGTTTGCTTTCATTTTCATTTATGGGAATCATGCTTATATTTATGTGTTCTTTAACAGCATTTTATTAATAACTGAGTTCTCTGACCTTATTCAAATATTAAATTAGTCATTATCTTCGTACACATATAGGTACACTCACCATGTTATTGTAGGTAAAGATTTAAAAAAAAATTAATTCTGTAATAGCATAATCACCTTTCAGTGATTGAGAACAACTCCATAGACACATACATACGTGTAATTTAACATTTAAAGCTGTTAAAAATAGGGTGCTCTATATATTTTTCCCAGCAATTTATAGCTGCTTATATCTTTTTTATTTGATTTTTTTTTAAACTTCGACACCTCGTAAGATATTAAACTCATCGGGGTTATGAACGCTGCAGAGCAAAGCTGAAATTCCTTTTTTATATTTCTTTTGAGTTTGTTATAGCTTTTAGCAAGTTTTTGTTCAGTTTCAATGTTATAATGTGAAAAGAATTGAAAAACACTCACGCTGGTCGTTTTGCATTTTATAGCTTTACCGCTTGTTATTGTTTCAGTTTTTTTTTTAAGTGCAAATTAGTAGTAAGGTCAGGCGCCTATTTGGTATTGCTCATTCATGGAAGCAGTTTACCATCTATGTATGTAAGTCAAGTCATGTTCGTCGTCGTCTGTTTCAGCAAAGAAAATCTTTAACTTGTATGAGATAACTCTGCATAATTCAACTGTTATGGAATAGTTTTTTTTTTATATTTTTTTATTATTATGATGTTATTGTTTTTTCAAATTCTTTACACTTGCAACGTGAGAATAAGTATGATTCAATTTGCTAAATATATTTAAATTTAATGGTTTGATAAGCTTTTACGTTTTTTTTTATTGAAATGAACTATTTCAAATCATGTTTATGAAATACTGCAATAGTGGTTTTTTATATATTTACTCCCATATATATGTACATAAGTGATAGGTACTCAAGAAAACTCAAAGATAATAAATCCATGAAATCAGGGAAACTGTATATACATACATACTTTATACCTAGCTCTGTTATTTCATTATTCTAAAAATTATTATAGTTTGATAAAGAATAAAGTATATATAGATTGGTTTGCCTCTGTTTTAATAAAAGAAGACCCGTTACACAATCATTTATTTTTTTATTTACTGTCGTATATAATACTCAAGCAAAATAGTGTGAAATTCATTTAAGTTACTTTTCAATAAAGCTGAATTTACACTTCGCTTACGAAAAAAGTATGTCTTTTTTTAATATCGAAGGCCAAAAATGTTGACCTTTGCGCAATCCACTTAGTTGACTCTGATCAAATAAGCTTAACGAGTAGAAGAAAATTCAACAAATTTAGCAAACAATTACATATGTATGTCGATATTCACACATTTGTGTCTTATATGAAAAGTCCAATATATTGTGAATTTGGAATGTTTTCCTATGGTTGAAATTGGCTTAAATGAAAAGGTGGTATACCATCACCATCAACAAAGAGCGCTACTGGTTGATGATAACCAATTTCTTCTGGCCAAAATTGTATAACATGTATTTATTTCAACGTCAAGTGGTTCCAAGAGGACGGCGGCGGCGCTAAGTGCAACACCTAACATAACTTTAACCGTTTTTGTGAATCAAATCTTGTATGTCTAGATTTCTAAGATTCGCTACCTTATAGCCAAATGGTTAAGCAACCTACTTACATTTTTTTTTAAACTAAAGCCTGTAAGCAAAATTAATTTTATCAAATCAAGTCGATTGTTTATTCAATTCTCAACTCTTAAATTCACTAAAAATTATTTTAATATCGGCAGTAAGTGATTCCAAAAATATAAAAAAAAATGTAATTTCATGAAATTCAGTCCGATCTATTCGTTCTCAAACATTGCTTAAGTTATATTTCTTTTAAACGATTCAAAAAAGCTTTCATCGTATTGTAGACACAAAAAGTTCTTTTTCGTTCTTGATATATGATATTCGTTAGACACGCCTCACCTTAGTCAGATAATTTAAAACGAAATAAATAACAATTAACAACTATCAAATACTCTATCTTTTTTCTGCAGTCAAATGAAATTGTGATGATTATTTGTGGAAGCATTTGAAACCTTGGCATTTATATATACAAAATAATTTGTTTTGCATTTTATGTTATGATTTATACAATTCTAACGAAAGCGAAACTTTTATCTACATATAATTATTTATTATTCAGTTTATTATGTTTTCCATCTTCAGACAAGCAAACAACGCCGGTTCGCTTGATGGAGGCTAAGCCAACATGCTTATATTATTGAGTTGTTTATTTTACATCCCCATTTTTGCCACACAGAAACCGTCAATAGGGCCGAATTCATTTTTCATAATTTTTCTTGACCACGACTGGCTATACGAAAACAGAAGAAAGGTATGTAGAGATCTTTGCTCAGTTAAACCATTTAACTGAGCTTATGAACTCACCAACATTCCTTACATTTATTCCTGATAAATACACTCACCCATATTCCACCAATCGTATTTTGTCTCGTACTCGTATTCGAACTCGAACTCCTTTCGTATCAAAATCGTTATTCTTCAAGTCGTATACGTTGCGTACCATTTCTGGACGTTTCAACGTCCTTAGAGGCTATATCAATCATTTTTAGAGAGATTTCTGTGTGTGTGTGTGTGTACGTACAGTGGTGGAAAAATAATTAGAAACCATTTTGTGGTTCTTTAACTTCATTTTAACATAAACAAAATTATTTTTTTTTTACAAATAAAAGCTGCATGTGATATTAATTACAAGAAAATGTGTTTTCAGCTGGAAAAATAATTGGAAACATACTGTAGTTAGCATGTGTTTATAGCATTTTTATTTAATCCAAAGCAAATTTACGGGATTTTCCAACTTGAAACATTAGTACTTGGTCGGGTAACCCTTATTTTTAATACGGCTGCACAACGCCTTTGGAAGGCTGGCTACCAGGTCCTGACATCTTTTCACTTGAATTTTGTCCATGCTTCCTTAATGTTTTTGAAAAGCTCAGATGCAGTTTTGGATTTTGTCTTATGTAAAGCTCTCTTTAAATCCCCCCATAAATTTTCTATTGGATTGAGGTCCGAACTTTGAGCTCGCCAATCCAAAAATTTAATTTTTTCTTTTCCAAACCAACACTTCACTAGACGTAAAGTGTGTTTTGGACCGTTGTCCTGTTGAAAAATGTAGGAAACAGCATATTTTCAAACGCATACGGCTCCATTACATTTTCCAGTATATTTTTTAAAATCTGATTGATCCATACGTCCTTCAATTCGCACTATAGGACCCACACCTTGCCAGGAAAACGCTCCCCAAACCATCAAATTTCCGCCCCATGCTTGATTGTCTTGATTGTGTACTTGGGATTTAGCTCCTGATTAATTGGACGTCGCACATAATATTTGCCTTCTGATACAAATATGTTTACTTTGGATTCATCACTCTATAAGATTTTTTTTCAAAATGAGAGTGGTTTTTCTAAATGTTCTCGCGCAAACTCCAGGTTTTTGTTTTTTATAGGCATGTTTTTTGACGAGCAATACATCCCCACAAGCCACTTTCGAGAAGACGATTCCGCCTAGTCCTTGGTGTTATTTCATGGCTTAATTGTGATGAAATGCCATCACGAATTGCTTGACTGGTGGCAAAAGGATTGACCCTACTCTGTCGGACTATGAGATGATCTTCTCTTGGAGTTGTTTTTCTTTTTCTCTCTTTCCTCTTGCGGTTTTCAAGGTTGCCAGTCTCGGTGTGAATCTTTATAGCATTATGTACCATCTTCTTTGAGCATTCTAACTGGCTTGCAATGGCTCCCATGTAAGATTTTCCGGAACAGTACATCTGCACAGTGACTTTACGCATTTCAGGTATGCATTCCAGCGAAGAACAGACTAATAATAGTTGTGTTTATATTTAATGTACTTGCTATTTGTATTGACTAGTTAATAGGCCAAAATTTTATAAAGAAACACAATAGGTAATTGTTTTTTTTTTTATCGTACGTTCGTACGTCCGTACGTTCTGGTACCATTTTTCGTCGTCGATATCTCAAGAACGAGTAAAGATATCGACTTCAAATAAATTTTGTTTAATAGATAATAACTTCGAAAGAGGCTGAAAGGGCGTTTATTAAAATTCAGTAAGTAGTTTTCTCACTATAACGGTTTAAAAAAAAAGTAAACATTTTGGTAAGTTTCAAAATCACGAAAAAAATAATGCTATTGATTTCAAATAAAATTTAATGTACTCATTATAAGGTCATACAGATTTGGTATGAATTTGGAAAAAAATGAACATACCGTTATTTTTTTAAATAAAAAAAACTGAAAAAAAAATTTCATAACCCAAATATTCTAAGAACGGAAAACAATTTGAAACTCAAAATAATTTTATTTTACGAAAAATAATGTGTTTGACAACTGGTGAAAATTTCAAAAAAAATCAGTTTACAGATTTTTTACAAGAAATAAAAAACTATATAAAATTCTATTGAAAATCGGTAAAAATTGTTTTTCGACTCAAATTTCTCGAGAACTAGTAGTGATATTGACTTCTAATTTAGTTTATTTTATACATAGTTTAATTTATATTGAAATATTGAATTAATAGTTTTTTTTTTTAAACAAATGGGAAGTTATCAGTGTGGGTCGCACTCAGCCTCTTTTTTGTTTTTTCTTTTTGTTTTTTGTTTGTACGAGTGGTGTTACTGGCTTGTGAATCCTCGTTATATTCTTGGACTATGTCAGTTTCATCTTCAGCATTTATCGTGTCGACTACAGAAGGAGGCTGAAAAACTCCAATATTTGATCCTTGGGGATCAACAATTTAAATTTAAAATGTTAGCAATGCACTCCACAAATTTGCTCTAGCATATGGTTGTAATTTCACCACCTTTGCGCCTTTAAATTGCTGCTTATTGTGATGCAGTTTCTGTTGTAACTAAATACTTTTGATCATTGCAGACCTAAAGAGGCATGTATTACAATTTGTTAAATATTTCTTACTTTAAGACAAGCTGGACCATTTCGGATGGGTGGCCCAAGGCTATTTAGTTTTACCGAAAGGTCCGCCCAAAACTGTTAAATATTTGCTTTGAGTTTTCCACTCTTCCTATGGCCCCTTGCTACCTCCAAATATTCTTCCAATGCACAAACCAATGCCTCAAATTGAGAACGATTTATTATTTTACTAAATATGAACGCGTTAATAACGTTGAGTCCAAATAAATAAACCAATAAAAAATGTACTTTAAAAAATTTGGTGGTGCAACAGCTCGAAGTGAACCAGGACCTATAGTGACTTACAATTCTCAACCATTCCTGTGTACGTGTTACCAGGAACGGAGGGGCCCTACAATTTTCTGCCGATTCCGAACGGCTAATGTGCAGCAATTTCCGAGACAAGAGATATACTCTTAGAGGATTTGTCAATTCCTTGCAAGAGGCCGTAACCTCCTGAAAAACTTTTTGCTGCGGCTGAGAATCGAACTCCAGACCTTCCGCATGACAGTTTAACACCTAACCATTTTGCCAAGAGGTACAAATGTACTTACATTAACTTTTTGTCCATTTTTATCGAAAAAAAAACAAGTCTCGTCTAGAAAATTTAATACGAGTAAAAAAGTACACAAATACGACTTCAAGTAAATCGAATACGAGATTCGGAATAACGATAAAATATGAATAGTCGTATGCGATGTTTTGCGTTTCCCAATATTAGTACAAGTAAAGTCAAATGTACGACTCCTGGAATACCAACATACGACTATAGTCGAATACGAGTTGCAGAATATGGGTGACTATTAGTGTCTAAGAACCTTGAGTTAGTTTGTATTTTATGTAGCATGGAATTTCCCACTTGAAAACTTTTTGTACAAAATAAACTTACTGCATGGATCCTTCTAAATTAGTTTCTATTTTTACATTATATCAGCTAATTTCTCAATTTTTCAAAGAGAAGAGTCTGGCAATATGATAAATCAAATTGTGATGGTCTCAAGAATTTGTTTTGGAAGTTTCCAGTTCTGACATAGTAACAGGCATTATTTTGAATGGAATGATAACTTTTATACCCAACAGGACTAAATCTATAAGTTCCAAACATGATTCTGGGTGCAATTATGTAGTTATCAGTATGAGAAAGTTAAGTATCTGATAGTATAACAGAAAAGCCATTGAGGATTGAGGCAAGGAATGCTTAAAATTTGTCTTTTATAACACTTGTTCACAAATAACACTCCTGTCTTCAGCTTGAAATCGGCCGAATACCGAATATTAAATGGAGAATAAAAACAGATTTATTATCTGACAAAAAATGTTGTATTTTTATTAAATTTTTTTATTTTAGTATTTAAAATCTACTAATGGTAAGTTGTGGTGAATAAAAACAGCTTTTTCAGCATTCGCTGGCAGCATACGTTTTATGTAACCTCTATATTCGAAATCAATTTAGGCTTCTGCAAATAACCTCTCACTAATACACTAGTACCAGGAGACGTGAGGTAGATTTCAGCAAATGTTGTCAAATTAGGAAACAGATTTGTATTTGCTGACTACCACTTGTAAGGGTCTGCCATCCGATCTTGTCGAAAAGTTCTTTAAAAAAATCTATTTTGTTTTCAATGGCAGTTTTTTCAACATCTTTATCATTTTGTCTATAGCAACTTCCTCAAAACATTCCCAGAAACGCATCCATATTCTGAAACTCGTATTTATGACCCGTATTCGACTACAGGGGTATGTTGTTAATCCAGGAGTCGAACATCCGACTTCACTTGTTCTAATATTGGGAAACGAAAAACATTGCATACGACTGTTCCTACGACTGTAGTCGAATACGAGTCATAAATACGAGTTTCAGAATATGTGTGAATGGTATGCCTCGTCAAAAGTCACGTATGAGATAGATACATAACACATCGTTTCGTTGGCCGAATGTTCGGCTGCCGAATATTCGGTATTCGGCCGACTAGTGTGGCCGAATATTCGGTATTCGGTATTCGGCCGAGTCACTATTCGCGGCATCTCTACTTTCAACTACATATAATTTAATTGAACATGCACAAATGAAAGCTTCCCCAAAATCATGCGATTTGCAATTACTTTAGAGTCTTGAATATTGAACCATATTTGTAAGAAAAATTTTATCATCATTTTTTACTTGCTATAGGTCTCGCAGTTCTGTCTGTTCGACTACAGCCTAAACGACTCGGCCGATTTTTTTTTAAACTTGGTAGATATAATTTGTATTATACCCCCCCCCCCCCATATATAACGGTAACTGCCATACGAATTTTTTTCGAAATTGTATACATATATTTTTTTTTTCTCAAAAACTGTTCGACAGATTTAAAAAATAAAAATACAAAATAAAGTTCATTTAGTTAAATAGATAATGGTTGAAAAAAATTCAGAAAAATAGTTCTTGAGGGTACAGTACCACCGATTTTGATCTATTTTTTTTTTTGCTAAAGCTCCCCAAAAATTTAAATATTATTGTGTATTAAAATTTTCAAAAAATTTTTTTTTGGATTTTTAAAAATAAATTTAATTTTTCTTTCAAAACTCAATATTTCGAAAACTTGTACCTACCATAGAAATATTTTGTTTAATTTTGAATTTCTCGCTATCGACAGAACAGATTTTAATGAAATTTTTTATAGAGATAGAGATACTTCTAAAAAGTTTAAAAAACATTGCATTTCAAAACTTAAAAAAAAAAAATATTTTTTGAATTTTTTTCGAAAATTCGATATCTCAAAAATGGCTTAATATTTTTTTTTGCAAATTTAATTTTCATTCGTACAATAATAAAAACTTAAAGTTGGCGTACCAAATTTTTTTCTTAAAATGTTTTAAAAAATTTTTATATAAAAGCTTATTTTTTTAAAGAAACCACTACAACGACTTATAATATTTGTTCTTGCATAAATTCATATTTGCATAGCATTCTGTTTTTATCTCTTACTACTAAGAGTTTAAAAAATATAATTTATTCTTATAAACAGTTTTCTCTAATAACATTAATTTTTAAAATTCCTAGTCTATTACATAGGCAAGTTCGTTAGAGCAAGAGCTTGTACTTGTTGTTATAGTGAGTCATAATTATTACATTTTGTGCAATCAATCCTCTGATCTACAATTTCCCATAGAATTTCTATAGCACTGAGGACAGGGTATTGCGTTTGCCACTTCATATTCTTAATTTTTTCTTCGTTAAGAAAATCCTTCACAAATTTAGCGATATGTTTAAGATCGTTGTCACATTGAAAGATTCATTACAATGAAATTTTTGCCTCTATGTAAGGAAGCATAACGTTTTGAAGGATTTAATGGTACATGAAACACTTATTTTATCAAGTAACAGGACTGCTTGCCCGGAAAAACTTCCCCAGACCATAAACATATCTTCCCGGTGCCCTAGTGAAACGAGGATTGAGGCGTTAGCCTTTCGACTTCTATACCGTACAAAATCCGTCCGATTCTTTTAAATAAAATTTTGATTCATCGGAAAATAGAGCCGCCTTCCATAGAGTAAGCAAATTGTAATGCGGAACTTGCAAACTTAGAGATTTGCATGGTATGCACAACACAACGACAGTTAACCTATACGTTCCGGCGCGTTGTTTAAGACCAAGGGTTAACCACTGTTTCTTAATTCCACATCATTCAACTAATTACGGTATTAATGGACCAATAACACGAGCCTGTAAACTGTTTAATAAAAATATGCAAATGAAATAGATTTCGAATGCTCTAAAAATGTTTTTAAGAATAAAATATTGAATCTGATTTTATTTGAATAATTTATATTATGTATCTTGTATCTTCAGATTATTATTAAATAGTTTTGATGTACATTTTTAAGCATATTTTGTAAGTCTAAGAAAGTTTTTTGTACTTATAGGCAAATAAATAAATAAACTAAAGAATGAAAGAGAACCTTCTGCCCGGTGTTTCTTTTGTTTTCCTTTCAATAGTTCTTTTTCTTTTTGTGGAAACGAATACGATTATTGGTGTCCAGAAAACTTTCACATCGGCCTGAATTGTTTTTTGTTAACGTTAGACTTAAATATTGCAATAACTTTATCGCGATTTACTTGAATAAAGTTAAACTTATTATTTTTGTATTCAGGCTGATTTATTTTTAACTAAAAGGTTTATTGTCACGTTCAATCAAAAACAATCACGATTTTTATGTTCTTTTTACTTGCGACTTATAGGTACTATAAGGCAAGTTATGTATGCATTCGTAAAAAAAATCGAACTCGAAATTTTGATCAAAGTTGACATTACGATGATAGCGAAGACGAAAAACGTGGGTCTGGCAATTCTTTCTGTCTGTCTGTCTCTCTGTCTGTTCGATTACAGCTAAACGGCTCGGCCGATTTTCATCAAACTTGGTAGATATGGGTTTTGATTTTTTACCCCCGGATGTTTTTTGATTTGATTTTTTATGACCAAAAATAACGGTACCTGCCATACGATTTTTTTTCCGAAATTTTATAAATATTTTTTTTCTCAAAAACTGTTCCTGCGATTTTCTTAAGAACAATTCAAAAAATTGAATTTAACTAAACCTAGGTAATAGTCGAAAAAAAATTTCAAAAAAATGAGTAGTTTTGGTATACCCCCCTTGGGACAATTTTTTTGTTTTTGATTTTCTCAAAAACGGTACCACCGATTTTGATCATTTTTTTTATGCTTAAGCTTCCCAGCAGTTTGAATATTATTGTGTATTCAAATTTTCCAAAACAAATTTTTTGGATTTTTAAAAAAACTTTCAATTTTTTTTTTTGAAAACTCAATATTTCGAAAACCCCATGCTCGATTTTTTAAAAACTTGATAAATAAAAGTTTGGAAAAATAATCTACAATATATGAGCAAAATAAATTCATTTTACCTAAAAATAACGGTACCCTCCATACAAATGTTAAAAATGGTTTTCGAAAATCGTATTTTTCTCGAAAACGGTTCCGAGAATTTTGTTTAAATTTTTTTTCTTTTTATTATTTTTTAATATCTGTAATTTAATAAAAAAAAATTTGAAAACAAGATATTACTGACTGTACCTACCATAGAACGATTTTTTAAAATTTTGAATTTCTCATTATTAGCACAACGGATTTTAATGAAATTTCGTAGAGGGAAGCTTCTTAAAAGTTTAAAAAACATTGCATTTCAAAACTTTAAGAAAAATATTTTTTTGAATTTTGAAAAAAAAATCAATTTTTTGTTTTTTGAAAATTCCATGTCTCGAAAACGGCTCAATACTTTTTTTGTAAATTTAATTTTTGTTCATACAATAATAAAAACTTCAAATTAGCGTACCAACATTTTTTCTTAAAAATGTTTTAAAATGTTCTTATAAAGAGGCTATCAGGGTCAGAGAAGTAAGTTTCCGATGTTATAAAGCCAACCCTACTGAGGAAAACCGGAATAAGTTTAAACAAGCTAGAAAGACCTGCAATGATCATATTCGACAGACCAAGTTCTTGCATGACCAACAAATTAGGCAAAAAATACTACAATGTCCCAAAGGGTAGCACAAATTTCTGGTCATTTGTAAAAAACATTCGAAATACTACTTCGTCCTCGGTCCCAACGCTCGTTATCAATGACACCCCCTATATCAGCTCACTAGATAAAGCCAATTTACTTGCAGCACACTTTGCTGCTAATTCGACGCTGCCAGAGAGTGTTATGACTCCTCCTGTACTTGAGAACACAAATTTTTCCATGGGACGAATCTTCTTTCGTACTCGTACAGTTGCAAGAGTCCTGAAAGATCTTGACATACACAAATCCGCTGGCCCGGATAGTATCCCTCCCATTGTTCTGAAGAGGTGTTCTTCAACGCTGGCAAAACCACTGCGTAAGCTTTTCTATCTATCCTATTCCTCTGGACTCTTTCCGAGTAGATGGAAAACAGCATTTGTCCAGCCTGTCCCTAAAAAAGGTGAATCTTCTTCCCCCTCTAACTATCGTCCAATTGCACTTACGTCCCTTCTTTCCAAGGTCATGGAAACACTGATAAATAATCAGCTCAAGAAATATCTCGAAGAACGAAAGCTTCTTAATGACCGACAGTACGGCTTTCGTAGCAATAGGTCCAATGGTGATCTGATGGTATATCTCACCGAAGAGTGGCACAAATCTTTACATCGTTTTGGAGAAAGTAAGATTATTGCACTTGATATTTCAAAAGCATTTGATAGAGTTTGGCATCAAGCTCTCTTATCGAAAATGCGTGCATTTGGTATTGATGAATCTCTTCTTCGATGGATTAGAAATTACCTTTCAGGCCGCTCAATACAAGTCGTATTGGATGGCCTCAAGTCTGAAACTCATAAAATAAATGCTGGTGTACCCCAGGGCTCCGTTTTGTCTCCGACTCTCTTTCTCATGTTTATCAACGATCTCTTATCTGAAACTTCTAATCCATTAAATTGTTTTGCTGATGATAGTACCCTCAGCTTTTCATATTCGTTTAAAGATTCACTTCCTTGTTCTTCGGAAGTGGAACTTGAACGGCAGCGTATGATAAGCTCATTAAATTCTGATCTTAACAGCATTGTCCATTCGGGAATAAAAAACCGTGTAGAATTTAATGCTTCAAAAACCCAATGCTGTTTTCTATCGTTAAAGCGAAACCCTCCCCTTTTGCAGCTATCCATGAGCGGCACTTGCATTGAGGAAACTGAACAACTCTCTGTGCTCGGTATGTGCATTACAGACCACCTTGTATGGAATGATCACATATTCGATGTGGCCAAAAACGCTGCCAAGTGTTTAGGATTCCTTCGACGTTGCAAGAAATTTTTTACCCCTTCTGATCTGGCTGTAATCTATAAGGCTTATATTCGTCCAAAGCTCGAATACAATTCCCATATTTGGGCAGGTGCTCCAATAACACACTTGAGTCTCTTGGATAGAATCCAAAAAAGAGCTTTAAAAATGATAGGTGATAGAAGTATAACAGAAACATTTGAATCTCTCGAGCACCGTCGCAATGTTTCTTGTCTTTCATTATTTTATCGTTACTTCTATAAGCAGTGTTCTAGCGAAATAGCCAGTTGCATTCCTCCCCTTAAACAATTTAACCGTAATACTCGCGCTTTTAGGAATGCTCATCAGTTTACCCTTGAGCCCAATTTCGGACATACTGTGAAATACAGAGATTCTTTCTTTAGCCGGACTACACGCATGTGGAATGCTCTACCCAGCTCTATTTTTCCTTCCCATTGTAATCTTCAAAAATTTAAAACTAATGTGCATCGGCATCTCCTTTTAAACCCTTCCTTGTTTTCCTAACGCTCGTACTGTGTTAATCATTTTAAGGGTAGTAATAACCCCTTGAGTACGCGCTAATTATAAAAAAAAAAAAAAAAAAATATAAAACCTTATTTTTTAAGAAACCACTACAAAGACTTATAATTTTTGTTCTTGCATAAATCTAAATTTGCTTGAATCACATGGCATCCTATTCTTACCTTTAACTACTAAAGAAGTTTTTGTTAGTCATTTAAAAAAATGAATTTTATGCTTATGAACAGTTTCTCTAATAACATTCATTTTTGAAATTCTTAGTCTTTTACATAGGAGCAAGTTCGTGCGACCCAGTCGTGCATTTTATTTTTTATCGTTTGGCAGCTTGTTAGTCTTTTTATCTAAACAAATTGATCAAAAATACAAGTGTTAAAAGCCTAGGTTTCTAGATAAGCATTTTCGTAACAAAAACTATTCCCGCTAATGAAATCGACTCGATCTCGAATATTGATGACTTTTTTTTCTTATATTCAGACAAAATTTGGTTTCTTAAACTTGAGGAGACTTTGCCTCTGTGAAAGCGAAGGTTCTTGCAACGCCAGATTCCTTCAATTACTCGTTCACCTAGCTTTGGCTTCTTATTTTCGTCAGACATTAATTCACCAAGCATATACCTAGTGTTTTATTATCAGGTACATAATAAAGGCAATGAAAAACTTAAATGCTAAGCTAGACAATAACAAAGACAGACTTCAGTTACTTGGGCTTCGGAGCCGAAAAATAGGTAAACAAATTCTATGAGGGCTCGCAATCAAGGTATTTAATTCTATTCTACTGCTCTGCTCTGCAATCACAGGCCAAACGCCAAACAAGTGTGAAAAAACCAGCTGAAATTGTAAAGCTGAAGATCAATATATCAACATTTCTGGAAAATTGGCAGAGAATATAAAGAGAATTTCCAATATCCAAGAAGTTTTACGATGATTACCCTCAGAACATATCAGAGACCTAAGAATAGACGCTATTAAACCAAGACTTAAGAAGCATTCTACTAGACATACGCTTCGAAAAGGCAATCATTGTATTGGGAGCCAAGCTGTAAAATGCAATTCATTGACACAAACATGGCGTAGAACATTTAAACCAAAATACTAAAAACTAAGCAACATTTCGAAAACAATTTAACATAATGTAAACGTTAAACTTTCGGTGCACTTTGTAAGTACTGGACGGAATTAATCAATGAACTTATAAGTAAGTTTATAAGTTTTAAGTTTATTATAAGTGAGTGCCCTACATTAATTAGATCTTCTTGTTGTAAGAATAAAAAAACTTCTGATAAAAATTGTCAACAAGAACCCGTTCAACTTACAATATCAATTATCAAACATTTCTTTGCATTATTTACGTTTTGCTTTGATTTAAATTGCAATTGCATAAACATTTAAGCCAATTTTGCTACATGACATTTGTTGGAAGCATGAATGTTTGGTTTAACAGTTCAGAAGTCATGTTTAAATCCAATTTGATTTGCTATCATTCCACCAACAGGCTCACCTCCTTCTTTTTAAATGCAAATTACCTGCCCACCTCCACGTTCCAACGTAATAATTCTGCATCGATATGAACAAGTATGCCCTGTGTAATGTGTTTTAGCATATCTAACGACAAGTGTCCAATATAATGAACAGAAAAACAAAAACAAAAAAACGTGCGCCGACTTCGCGACAACGAAAACAAAACATGCTCAGTCCAACAGAATCTTTCATTACTTATGCAGCGCGCTATTTGATTTTTATTTAAAGCAAAAATGCGACGGACTCACAGACGACGGAAGGATTGGCTACCAAAACAAGAACCCTCATAGAATAGCGATGCGGAGTTGGGGAGCTATGCGAGGAGGAAGTGTGTGCGATTCAATAATTAAATAACACAACAATGAGTCACTAATTTGCATATAGTGCAAGCAGTGATTAGGAATCTCAAGGCAAAGCCTTCGAGTTTGTGCATTTGGCCAATTTCTGGGTTGATGTGTGTTTGCAAGATCCCAAGGGAAGATGGATGTTTATTGGAATCTAAAAAATGTCCTGATGGATCCACAGAATGCAATGGTATTCTTGGAAATTCGAGAGAGATCTATTTTCCAATTTGACCAATCTTCTTTTTTTTTTAAAAAAAAAAAGGCATTGAAGGTATAAATAGAATTGTTGAATTTTTTTCTTTCGGACAAATATACATAAATTCTATAAAGATGATTTAGGATTGATTTATCTGTCCTGAATCTTAAGCAAAACTTACCTGACAAGAAATTGAGAATCGGTGAGTGGTAGTCGCGAATGAGCAGTTTTTTTCTTCTTTTTGTTGATTTTTTTCTTCACACAGCTGTCGTCCTATTTGAAGACAATTTAACCATTTTTTACGGCAGATTTGAAAAATTTCTCCACTTTATTTATGTTTCCGATTATTTAAGGAATAGAATTGATAACAAAACACTCGCATGTACTACCGAAAAAGAGAAGTAAATTATTTTTTCTTATTTTTGTTGAAAAAATATAAACGAAACTATTAGGCAAAAACTTTTTATTGAAATTTTTCTTCGACTTTTTGAAGTAACTATACAGCTGTCAAATTTGAACGTAGTTTCGTTGAGTAACCATTTTGGATGATGGTTTCTTTAACGAAAAGTGCTGCCAATATTACTTTGGCCAATTGTAGTAAACTTTTTGATATGAAATTTAGTAATAGACTTTTATTTAGTTTCCACTAAAATTTAATCCTGATTTAGATTAAATAAATCTTTGTACTGTTTTCACTTCCAAGGAGATTATTCAGTAAATTGATTTTCACTTAAAAAATACGAATTATCTTGAATTTCATCTCATGAAGTCAATTTCAGGTGGTAGAAAGCCTCATTTTGTAATATCATTCTTACAAGAAACCAAAACGCAGTTTTTTCGAAAAAAAAAGAGATTTACGAGAGATCGCAAAAAATCTAAAAAAAAACTTTTTAGATGTCTCATTAGTATCGTGCTAAAGTTATTTTTTAGGAAATGTTTCCGAATACACCTTAAGTAATCGGAGTTTATGAAAAAAAAAATAAGGGCGGTATTCACCGAACGCTCATAACTTAAGAGGCTCACAAACCCATTCACCAAGCAATAATATTGAATATTTATGAGCGTAAAAGTTATGAGTGCCCCTGATCACTCATAAGTTACGAGAGCTCTTTTCGAAAACTTATTCGAAAACATTCGAAACAAACTGACTTTTTTTTCATATTGTCACTGTAGCAATTTGATTTGTGACTTTAATTTGTATTAAAAAAACTTCAATCATAAATAAAAAAAAAAACATCAACAATTAAAAGTATCAACGCAATTTTATTAATCAATTTTACATGATTTTCACTGGATTTTCTTAATTGTTTGAGATGCAGAGCAATCAACATACTTGCAACGCAGGAGAGTCTGGACGCATGAAAAGGAGCACGTTGATGATCCATACGTCAGTCGCTGATGACCTTTTCAATTTCGATAGATTCTGTGAGAGGCCTGGAGCTGAGACTGGAGGAGATGAAGACTGAAACGAATCCGATGATTTGTTTTCCAACGTTGTTTCTCATTTCAATGTGAATCCGTCCACGGAACTGCGGCTTTCCCTACTTCTTTCGGCATAACTCTATGTTTTCGACAGCAATTCGTAAATTTCGTATCGGGTATCCGTTTGAATAGTAGCAATAGCCATTATTTGAGAATTTTAATTGAAGGTTTGGTTGGATAATAAAATAAATGAAAAGTTTTGTGTGCAGAAAAGACTTTCGTTTTTTTGTTCTTTAAAGATGAGATGACAGTTCAAAGTTGATGCGTTTTGTTTTTATGACTAATATTTCACATTTGACTTCTCCGCTGTCAATCTTGTTTGAAAATTGTTTGAATTCACAGTTTGAACATGCCTGGTTAAGAGAGAATGGCTCTCATTTTCGGACTTCGAAAAATACTTATGAGGGGTTGGTGAATAGCACAAATAATTTCCAATTTATGAGCCACTTAAACTTAAGAGCTGTTTATGAGTCTTCGGTGAATACCGCCCTAAGTAAACAGATAATGGGGCCTATAGTGAATAAAATTTCCCTGGGAATTGTTCCCAACTTTCAAAATTGTCATCTCGAATAATGTCGAAAGCTTCCCTTGGATTTTATTGATATTGGGAATTAAGTTTCATTGTGACTTTGGCTCTCATTTAAAAAGGCCAGTCGACAGCTTACAATGAATAGTGCAGAAGTATGACCTTTCAATTTTCGAATATGGGGAAAATTCCCAGGAAAATTTTGTTCACGATAGTCCCCAATATGTTTTGATGTTTGTCATTTCAAAGAGTCATATGAAGCATGATACTAAAAAAATAAAATAGGTATTTGATTATCTTAACTGTAATAAAAGGGTAGAAGAAATATAATGCTATACTCGATTAAAATTTGCAAAACCGTGGTTTTAACTTAGTTTCATACTAAAACCGCATTAACATCAACTAAAATTTTGCGCCAGTAGATTTTACCGATTGTACCGCTCATACAAGCATGTTTGCTCACCAGACAAGCGCATATGTCGTTAGTTTTGATACGTACGCCTAGTACGCAGATCGAGACAAGACAAATTTTATCTCTACAATTTTAATCTCTACAAAACGTTTCCAAACCTCGTTTGAATTTGGAGAGATAAAATCTAATTTAATGTGTTTTGTAGTGTATCTCTGGAACGAGTTGTCTTACAAAAGTCGTTCATACCTTTTTGGAATCTCCTCTTGATGCTTTCAAGAGAAGCATCAGCACCTTTTACATAAAACCACTTTCGGAAACACGGTGGCTGTCAAAATTTGTCCCACAAAATAATGCTTGTATCATTCTTTTTCCTGGCAAAATTTAGTTGAGACATTTTGTGCAGCAATGCATAAAAGTATGAATTTTGCGCGCGAACTGCGTACTGCTCGGAAAAATATCCAAGACAAAATTTGTCCCAGGAAAAAAATGTATGGGAGACAAAATTTTTGCCTAGGCTTTATGTTTTACATTCAAATATGAATTGCAAAGGTTTTTCTCACATTTTGATACATCTAGGAAAACAGCATATATTTACGTCTATTCGGCGTGATCTTTAAGGCTAGGCGCGCACATTCAATTTTTAGTTGTAGAACTGTTTGGTTCCTTATAGAAAACAGATGAACTGTTTGGTTGAATGTCCGCGCAGGTGCATATAATTATATATGTTACACAAAATAGCGAACTCATTTAAGGCAATCGTTTAGTTTGTGTCAAAACACAAGCTTTTTAGTTGCTGGAACCAAGCAGTTGCGCAACTAAAAATTGAATATGCGCGCCTAGTCTAAGAGGTAACGTTTTTACTCATATGATGATATATTTAAATTATTAATCACAGCTGATTATGATTATGATAGCAGATTTTAGTTCAGTTTGATAACAGATTTCGTTTTCGAAGTTGCATGACAGACTTTTATAAAAGTTCGAACCTCTGAATTCCAATCATAAAACAAATTTATAACAGAATAACAGATATGACAGAATAGGCTTTATTATTTTACCCCAGTCAAATTAGCCTTCAACCTCGGAATGAAAGCGAATAAGCTGAAAATTTGCATCAACCTTTATTTTGATGTTCTAATGACTGACAAAAAAGTCTCATATCATATCGTGTCGGCGTCACAAGTTATTCGAGGTCAAAGGTCAGGTAAATCGGTTTTTTGCAATTATTTCGTTTTCTATGCGAAATACCGCGTTCGAGGTTATTATGAATTTTGTAGATCATACACTTATCTACAATTTTAATTTCAATCATTTTTTTATAGCTCCAACCATTCTCGAGATATAACGCACAGTGGGCAGAAAGCGTGGTTTAAGTGGTCAAAAATCCATAGCTTTTGAACCAGTTGAGTTTTTTTTATAATTTTTTTTTTGTTTGTAACTTTATTTAAGTACCTTTCAATATATAATTTATCAAATATGTGTTATTTTGATTTTAAAATAAATAATAAAAAAAAGTTGTTTTTCTCCCTGTTAATGTGGGATGACAAATTATTCAATATTGACTTAAATTGGATACAAAACTTATTTTAAAAGAACTTTCTTGAAGATCCAACAAATAGTGACCAGTAAACTATTTGTTTGAAATTCTTAGGTTTGCCCTTTGGGTCATCACAAAAACACTCAAAAAGAAATTTGTAGTTCCCATTTTGTCCTCTTCAAGCCAACACTTTGTTTAAGAATAGTAACCAAAACCTTAAATCAATTTGGTCATTTCCATCATCCAATTATTAAATGTAACGGAACAATTAATGAGAACCACATAAAAAGAGCATACCACAGAAAATAAGTGCAAGTAAATTTACTAACCGCACTAAATAAAAACAATATGGTATGTAAGGTTAGGTAAGGTTAAAGTGGCTGTCACGATCTTATATGGAACAAAATGGTTCCCTACTAGTTAAAACCATTTGGAGCTTCTAATGAAGCGAAGGAAACTTTTAACGTCTGTATTTAGTAGATCGCTTAGTTCGTTATAGAAATATTCTCCTAGATGAAGTTTGCGTTTGGGTATGTACAAAGAAGGTGTGTGATTGTTTCCTCTTCCTCCTCGTCCAAGCAACTCCTGCAAAAATCGTTTCATAGTACACATAGTATGACACCTATTACGGAGCTGATCTGAGATCTACTGAGGGACAATAAATACATTGACCGCTTCAAATGTAGTTTGGGCCAGATTTGTTTGGTCGCCAAACATGTGGTAGTGTTAGGCCATCTTGTGTTTGATTGTTCCAGAGCAATTCGCTTCAGCATAAGTTTACTTGTAGCTACAGGCATACCTATAATATTTACCCTAACGGGCAAGAAAGGCATTTCCGTTCCAGTTCTGGAAGTTCGTTGGCTTTACAATTCCCCGGGATGTCCCTGTGTCCCGGCACCCAGAATAGGTGAATATTAAATTGTTTGGGCATCTTCATTGGAGACGAACGACAGTCTTGGTACATGGTTACAGTACAACATGTAAGATTTTGCATACAGAAGAGTCGCTATGTAAAATGTTTTTTCGCTCTAACTCGTAAATGCGGATACATGCGGATATAAATCTTTCGAGTTTCGATAGAGCACATAATCAATTTTCAATTCGTAAACAAATTAAAGTTGTGAATTTTTGTATCGCCTTTATAAACTGGAAAATTGAGTAAAATTAAGATGGGTGTTTCAAAATCAAACGGTACTAACTACTTAACGTTTCTTTATATTTTTTTTGCGTATTATAACATATAAATATGTGAAATAATTAGCTGTAATAAATTCGATTTCTTTCCAAAAGGATTTTCAAAAAAATCGGGAAATAAAAATTGTGCCAAAAATGCTTCACACATCGATTTACAAGTTTTTCTCACTTTGAATTTATTTTTCTCTTAACCTCAGCATATTTATTTAAAAAAAATGTCATATATGTAACGTATAAATATTTCTTTAATTAATTAAAATTAAACTTATGTGATTCGAAAAAAAAAAAATATTTTTGGCCACTTAAATCACGATTTATGCCCACTGTGCGGCGTCGACAAGTAAATTGTAGATCATTTTACTTGGAGGCGGATAAGATTTAGTCTCGACGATATCTTCTCTAATAATTGCAGCTGTAAATTCTACTACACGCATTCGTTCTTCTACCCAGTGCCTTTTTTATTATTATACCAAGCATTAGATAAAATATTAGCTTGCGTATCACGAAAACAAATAATAGTAAATGATCCTATTTTCGTCGTTATTATTACTTCAGTTAAATATCTTTCCCTTAATTTTGAAATTATTGTTTTATGACATCTCTCAGCTTTTTTAATGTAAATTCTTTCTCCTTCCGAGAGCGGTTTATCACATATAAAACACAAATCAGTCATTATGCATAAAATGCTAAGTATCTACGTTTTAAATTTTCACTCTCCGCGCTATATCTCGAGAATGGTTGGAGTTATAAAAAAATGATTGAGATGAAAATTGTAGATAAGTGTTTGGTCTACAAAATTCATAATAACCTCGAACGCGGTATTTCGCATAGAAAACGAAATAATTGCAAAAAACCGATTTACCTGACCTTTGACCTCGAATAACTTGTGACGCCGACACGATATGATATGAGACTTTTTGGTCCGTCATTAGAACATCAAAATAAAGGTTGGTGCAAATTTTCAGCTTATTCGCTTCCATTCCGAGGTTTGCCCCTTTTTCTGGCTTATTTGACTGGGCTATTTGTAGTTTCTTTAATATTTATATGGGCAGGGCTAATTTAAGTTGCATATAACTTTACTAATTACAATCTCAGCACTAAACAATTGTTATTTTCGTGTTTTGAAGCCTAGTAGACATCTATTTAAGTAAGTTTCCGATCTTGTATAGTGAAAACATGATCTCGAGATTTAGTGACAATATCCTTAACTAATAGATTAAGTGCAAAATATCATTAATAAAAACAATATTGACATCTAATAAATGCCATTATTTAGAATGGAAAAATTATAATTTATGAAATAAATGTGTTTAAGATTGGAAAACAAAATAATTGTCAAAGAAAACGGATTTCACGCAAACAAATAAAATAAAATAAATCCTTTCAAACTGCCAGCTCTAGTTGTAAATACCGCTTTTACTTAATCTTAAGAAATATCTAAAGTCACATTTTACATGTCATATTACAATTGAAATTTCAATAACGGGTAGCTTACTGAATACTATATAGTACTGCAAATGAAACTGGAACTGTTTCTGCAATTTTTTTTTTTCAATTTTTTGTGTTCAAATGGCCTTAAACTGTTCCTGTGCAGATTTTGGTTTTCTGCAATTTATCCTCAGATACGTGTTTAACTCATTTAAATAATTCTCTTAAATCTACTTTGTATTTTAGCAATAACTATATATTTGAAGTTATTGACATATATTCGGAAAATACAAAATTGCTTAATTGATATTGGTAACATTGCAATTTTGAATTTGAAAATTATTTTGAATGCAAATTTAGCATTTAATAAAAACGGAAACGGATACGGTTTTGTTTTTAAATATTCAAAATGAAAAGCTTTCAAAAGCTTAGAGATTGGATAAGCTTCTTAGTTGAAGCATTTTAGCTTAATACTGTACCTGTGTATACATAATTTTAAAATAACAAAAGTTCAATATTTGGTACTAGATTTATACAGAAAGCATAGGTTTTGTATCGTAAATAAGAATTACTACATTTTGCACTAGTTTGATTTTTACAACTTATTTTATAAGGCGTGTATTTATTTGCAAATCCCTATAGAATTGTAGAAAAAAACGGCTTTGGGACTTAGAAAACTTCTTTCCAAAAAGTTGGGAGCACTGTGCACGCTATGACATCAGCTGTATTGCCGATTAGAAAAGTCAAAATGGCAAAATAAAAAGTACTCTCATATACACATTCCAAAAATCCAAACTGGCCGCCATAAGAATTATGTAGTACGTGTGTTTTTATTCAGGTAAATCAATAAATTTCTAAATATAAATTGATTGTAAAGCTATAAATTTAAGTGTTTTAATTCTCTTAAGGTACTAGTAAGGTCTAGAATGCCAAAAAAAAACGGACGATTTTTAGGAATTTTTTTCTTGGAAACCTCATTAGGTAATAACATATACTGCTTTTACACAGAAGCGATTTTTAATCTTAGTTTCTCTTTTGGAGTCATCTTCCGCCTTATGTAGTAACCCCGCCACCGCACACTTCTCTCTCCCACGGGCTTAAAAATCGCAAAGTAATATTGCTTCGTTTAAAAGCCGTCATAGTTGTTTTTTTTTTTAATAATGAATACATGCGTCAAGAGTACAAAAACAAATTTTTTTTTAATTTTCGAATTTTGGCCGATTGCGGACAGTTAATCTCCGGATCTACTGAACCGATTTTCAAAAAACTTGTTGCAACTTAATTGTTTGTATGTTTTCTAAGACAATTTATCACTATTTGACCAAAAAGTTATAAACAAAAAAATGGCGACCCAAAAATGGCCAACAAAATTGCTAAAAAAAAATTTTTTTTTTCAAAGCTTGTCATTTTTTTTTGTTTTTTGCGAGAAACAGATTAACACAGCAACTTCAACAGCAACTTTAACAGCAACGACAACTTCAACATCAAAAGTCTTGTGAAATAGATTAAAACGTGAACAGCGTTTTTGACAGCATATATAATCAAAATAGTTTCAAATGCGAAATGAATTTGCCGTACATAATTTGATAAAAATTAACGTAAATTGCATCAATTTAAACGACTTGCAATTTGTCGTACTAAATTAAATTGTTTTTTAGTAATTCTTCCATTGTCAAAACCAAAATAAATAGACAAAACAAAAAGATGGTTCTCACATTTTCATTTGAGTGTTGATAATACTGACAAATTTCACCTTAAAATTTGGTAGCATTTGCACAGCGACAGCAAATTTAGGGTTTAGGTCTAACGTTGATGTCGATGTCGAAGTTGCTGTGTTAATGTAATCAAAGCCATTTAAAACCACTGGCTCTAAAAAGAGTGACGTGGTTGTCAAAGTTGCTGTTGAAGTTGCTGTGCCAATCTGTTTCTCGCATTTGACTTTTTAAACAAATTGTGGTAAATTTTCTCGTAAGAAACCTTCCTTTAAAAATGGTTGGTAAAGTTGTTTTAAAAAGAGCTTATATCTTATTCCTTCATTTTGTTGAAGATACATGCATTTTTCAGAGTTCGACGAACATCTACTCTCAATTAAGCCTCTCAATAATAAATCCAGGTGTTTAATTTGTTATTCAATACTCTTTAATGGAGTAATACATCGTCCATTCAAGCAAGAAATGGTGAAACCTATCAAGGTCGCCAATTCTTCATTCATATATCATATCACACTGAAAAAGGATTTGGCGTGTCGAAATTGCATCTTTAAATAATCGAAAATTTGAAATACTCAAATATTAGCGTCCTCCTCCCGCAACTTCAGTTCAAATTCAAATACCGACATCCGTTAACTGCTACACTGCTGGGTATGCACCACATTATTGGTATTTACAAAAACCGAATGTTTAATACTTTTGCATACACCATGAATGAATGTTGCTTATACTTTTTAATTCACACTAAGTCACCTATTACACGATGTCTGACGAGACTCACGTAAGTGCGAAAAAGGAAGCAGATATGAGGAAATGAGATGCAAAAAAATATTCCCGGTGAGTACCGGGCTGATTTTTAGTATTAGTCTCATTTTGACGTTTCTTTTTCTCATATTCGTTTTATGTTGTGTTGTGCATTGGAAAATACGAACAACTGTCAAATTTGAGACATTAGTCTCATGACGCAAGGCGGCGTCCTCTCTCCTCTCCTTTGGAACCTAGTCGTAAATAAACTACTAGTGATTCTTGAAGGGGAGGTGCACAGGGTGATTGCCTATGCGGACGATGTTGCGATAGCGATATCTGGTAAGCATCCTAATACTCTGAAGGAACTCCTACAAAATGCTCTAAACAAGCTTACTAACTGGGCAGATCAATGTGGACTCGGTGTCAACCCCCACAAAACTGAACTTGTCCTATTTACCAGGAAATATAAAATCCCACACATAGACCCTCCCCTCATCAAAGGTATACCGCTTAAATTCTCAGACAAAGCAAAATATCTGGGTCTTATTTTGGACAAGAAATTAAGTTGGAAGCCCAATATCCAAGAGAGAGTCAACAAAGCCAACATAGGTATGTAGCTCTTTTCTCTTGCAAAAAAGCCGTAGGCAACAAATGGGGTCTACAAACTCATATAACACACTGGCTATACATCTCAGTCATTAGACCGATACTTACATAAATGGAGTGACAGTATGGTGGACTGCGCTGGAAACAGCAACAAACCGCGATAAGCTCAGCAAAGTCCAACGAACAGCCTGTTTAATCATGGGTGGAGCTCTCCGCTCAACTCCTTCTGCTGCACTTGATGTTCTTTTTCATCTCATACCGCTAGATATTTTTAGCAAACAATCGGCCGCTAACACAGCCATTCGACTTAAAGCCTCCTCGCAGTGGATCAATAATGATATTGGTCACTCTACTATACTGAACTCGTTCAGTAGTCTACCTAGTAACGTCGATTACACCACCCCTCATCCAAAATTTGATAAAAAATTTCAAGTATCCATCCCTTCCAGGTCTTCTTGGGAAAATGAGTCGTTTTTGATAGACGAAGCGATACATTTCTATACAGATGGATCTAAAACCGATAATGGGGTCGGTGGAGGTGTTTACTCCAAAAGATTAAATCTTTGTCTATCTTTTCGTCTTTCCAATCACTGTAGCGTGTTCCAGGCAGAGCTTTTAGCAATAAAAGAATACCTCTTTTGGGCTAAAAGAAAACGTTATATCGACTACTGATATACGTATCTTCTCAGACAGTCAAGCTGCTTTAAGTCACTGGACTTTGTCTCCATTAACTCACAAACAGCCCAAAATTATCGATCATCTCTGGTGGAGATTTCAAAACAGTTTAACATTCACCTTATATGGGTGCCGGGGCATAGAGACATTCCAGGAAATTGTAAAGTCGACGAACCTGCAAAAAACGGAACAATCTTACCTTTGTTGGATAGCAAATCTAACATCGGTATACCCCTAGCTACTTGTAAACTTATGCTAAAGCATGATACCATAATGAAAGCTAACCACAGATGGACCAGCACCCCAACTTGCCGGTCTACCAAACTGATTTGGCCATTGTTTGATGCTGAACGCTCAAAGCAACTAATTTCTATTGGTAGATTGCATATTACGTAGCTCCGTTATAGGTGTCCTTACTGGACACAGCCTAATAGGAAGACATGCTTTTCGTCTTGGAGTTCCTGCAAATGATTTTTGCAGAAGCTGCATGGATGAAGAAGAAGAGGAGTCAATTCCCCACCTTCTATGCTCTTGTCCTGCCCTAGCGCAAAGACGTAGACTCCACTTGGGAGACTACTACTATAACGATCCTAGTGATCTAAATAATTCAGATATTCACTTTCTCAAACGCTTCATTATTAGCTCAAAATGGTTTAACGAGTAAGGGGGATTTTTGAAATCCTTGTGGTATCACAACGGACCAAATATTGGTCTAAGTGTGCTGACCTTTTCCGGTCAGCAGCCACTATAACCTAACCTAAC
This sequence comes from Chrysotoxum bicinctum, assembly GCA_911387755.1. Lineage (NCBI taxonomy): Eukaryota > Metazoa > Arthropoda > Insecta > Diptera > Syrphidae > Chrysotoxum > Chrysotoxum bicinctum. Next base: position 74,378,438 of record OU426988.1, on the reverse strand, counting down.
CTAACCTCATGAGACATGAGTCAATGTGTAATAGCTTTTGGCTCACGGGATATAAATTTAAAAGGAAAGTCAAAAATGAGACATGTCTCATGAGGCAACGTGTAATGGGGGACTAACTGATTTCCGTAGATGTAACTTTGCTGATAATTTGTCATTTACCGTGCCTGTGAGTGTACCAAGAGTACTGAAAGATCTCTATATACGAGTACACAAATCCGCTGGCCTGTCGCTAAAAATGGTGAATCTTCCTCCCCTCTAACTATAACCCAATTGCACTTACATCCGTTCTTTCTAAGGTAATGTGAACGCTGATAAATTATCAGGTCAAGAAATATTTTGAAGAAACAAAGCTTCTCAATGATCGGCAAAACGACTTTCTTAGCAATAGGTATCCACCGGTGATCTGATGGTTTATCTCACCGAACAGTGTCACAAATCTTTACATAGTTTAGGAGAAAGTAAGATTATTGCACCTGATATTTCAAAAGCATTTGACAGAATTTGGCATCAAGCTCTTTTATAGAAAAGGCGTGAATTACGAGCCCAAGCTGAAAAAAAAAACAAATTCAATAAGATAGTACGTATGTAGTACTATAATGTTTTAAGATCATACTTTATTCTTCAAAATATCGCTTAAGACTAACATTTTTGGCACGCTTATATAATATTCGCAGTACCCCTTGGGATAATGGTTAGTGCGTTGGACTGTCATGCGGTAGGTCTCGAGTTCGATCCAGCCGCTGCAAGAAAGTTTTTTCAGGGGTGTACTGCCTCTTGCGATTGCGAGGACTTGATAAATTATCCAAGAGTATCTCTTGTCATGGAAATTGCTGCTCATTTACCGTTCGGAAACGGCAGAAAATTTTAGGTCCCCTCCGTTTCTGGTAACACGCACACAGGAATGGTTGAGAGTTGTTAGTCACTAGGTCCGGGTTCACTCCGAGGTGTTGCACCACCAAATTTATTTTTATTTTTTTATATGATCTTCATATATGTATACAGAATAAAATCTGTAATCCTCGTTCAAGGACTTGATGGATATAATCCTCTGTTGTTGTTACGTTGTTGTTGTTTCGTACTGTGCATCTCCTTTTGCAGTACTTATCTCTAATACCCGCTCAAGGGCTTGATGGGGATAATGCTTCTGTTGTTGCTATGCTGTTGTTATGTTACTTTGAGTGTTGCTTATGCGAAGTTTTTCTTGACACGTGCATTTGGTATTGGTATGTATACCTCTCAAACCGCTCAATATAAGTTGTATTGGATGGTTTTATAAAATAAATGCTGGTGTGCAACAGGGCTCCGTTTTCACTAAATTGTTTGCTGACGACAGTACTCCCTTGGACAGTATAGCCTTGGTGTTCGGATGTGGATCTAGAATGGCAGCGTATGATAAGCTCATTAAATTCTGATCTCGAAAGTATTATCAAATGGGGAATTATAAACAGCGTAGAATTTAATGCTTCAAAAACTCAATGCTGTCTCCTGTCGTTAAAGCTCAAATTTAGGGATTCTTTCTTTAGCCGCACTACACTACACTACACTACTCTATATTTCCACCCCATTATAATATTCAGATATTCAAAACCAATGGGCATCTCCTTTTGGATCCTCTCCAACTTTCCTGAAACGCTCGCACTGTGATAAAACATTTTAAAGGTAGTCATAATCCTTTTAGTGTGTAAAAATTATAAAAAAAAACATTAAATACCTTCTTAGCTTATTATTGTTATTAGTATTATTGTATGTAGTATATGAAAAACCATGTTATTTTATTTTAAGCTAATATTGTAAGATTTTTAAATAAAAATAAATATTGAGAATTAAATATTAAAAAAAAATGCTTTCTTCTGTTAACTCTAGAACCGCTATCCCACCACACTTACGAGTATAAGCAAAAAAGGATACACCAGTAATACTTTAAAAATATGCAATTATTTTAAATGGAATTTGACTTGCATCACCCTATGAGACGGTGAGTGAAAAGAGGTTATAATTTTAAACCTTCACCTTACTGAAATCAATAAAAGTTTCAAATTCATCTGTTCCACTCGAAAATGCGTGATTAATAGATGATCGTAGATCAGACAAGGAATGATGATGCAAACCGTATTTTTGTCGCACCAGGTTTTTAATCAACTCATAATTGAAGAACGTCCTCGAGGCATAACATACAAATCTTTTAAAAATCCTGCTCAATTCTTGTGTAACGTCCAACAAAAAGTTTTATCAAATTGACAAAAATTATAGAATTTTGTTGAGGTAACAAAAAATATTTTGTTGTATCCACAAAATTATTTTGTTATGCTAACAGATAAATTTTTTGAAATAACAAAAATATTTTGTCAATATGACAAAATTTCGTAGAATTTACAAAATTAATTTGTCATATTAACAATTCTTTTGTTGTATTAACAATTTTTTTGTTAGTGTTCTTGTTTTTTTATTATTATCGGATTAACAATTTTTTTTTGTTAAATTAACAAAATTGTTTTGTTAAAAAATTAACAAAATTGTTTTGTTAAATAATTAACAAAATTGTTTTGTTACATTAACAAAATATTTTGTTAAATTAACAAAAATTTCTTGTTATATTTTGTTAAATTAACAAAATATTTTGTCAATTCAACGAAATATTTTGTCAATTTTACAAATTTCTTTTTGAAACCACAAAAAACAAAATTAATTTTGTCAAAATAGTTTTTTTTTTGGGATTTAAGTCCACAAAAATTGGCGTTTCGTCCCTACGATCACACATGCAACCATTTGTGAGGGCGTATGGACAATACGCAATTTTTTGTTAAGTTCAGTTAATCTTACATCGATTTTTTAACAAAAACCAAGTGTGAACTATGTCATACACAAAAGAAATTTTTTGGTTTCCTTACAAAATAGTTTTATCTATCTGATAATATTATTTTATCAATATTACAAAATAATTCAACCCCAAAACAAAATATTTGTCATTTTAACAAAAATGTTTTCATTTTTTGTTAAATTGACGAAAAAAAATTAACAAACACTTTGTGATATTGACAAACATTTACAAAACAGATTTTTTGTAGATACAACAAACATTTTGTTTAACATCACAACCACAAGAAAGTTTGTCGATGTGACAAAAATCTCTGTTTTATTTTGTTATATTAACAAAATTTGGTTTGTTAAACTGACAATATTATTTGTAGTGCATATTTTGTTAAACTGACAAAAAATCACGCTGGATTATACAAATTTTGTAAAATCAACAAAATCATTCTTTCGTATTGACAAAAATTGTATCAAAACGATAAAATTGTTTTGTTAAAAGTCAACAAAACGTTTTTGTAAATATTACCTAGAAATTTATTTTCAGTGTAATTTGCGTTCGACCCATATATAGTTCACAATCAGTTTATACAGAAAATATAACAAGAGGACCTACCTTTATGGAGGAAAGTCACTTGTTTGCTACGGTCGAAGCTGACGAGCTCGATTTTAGCTTACAAGGCAACTGAAATTGTCCAGCTATTTCGTTCCATAAGTTTGGTTTGAAGAATAAACGTCCTTATTGGGGGCTTTGGTACCTGCCGATCTGTCGGTGTTTATACATTGGATGTGCCTACCAAGGGCCTTAAACCTGCCGATCTAGTGCCTACCAGGGGCCTTAAACCTTCCGATCTAGTGCCTACCAGGGGCCCTAAACCTGCCGATCTAGTACCTACTAGGGGCCCTAAGCATTCTGATCTAGTGCCTACCAGGGGCCTTAAACCTGCCGATCTAGTGCCTACCAGGGGCCCTAAGCCTTCGGATCTAGTGCCTACCAGGGGCCCTAAACCTGCCGATCTAGTGCCTACCAGGAGCCTTAAGGCTGCCGATCTAGTGCCTACCAGGGGCCTTAATCCTGCCGATCTAGTGCCTACCAAAGGCCCTAAACCTGCCGATCTAGTGCCTATCAGGGGCCCTAAACCTGCCGATCTAGTGCCTACCAGGGGCCTTAAGGCTGCCGATCTAGTGCCTACTAGGGGCCTTAATCCTGCCGATAGTGCCTACCAGGGGCCCTAAACCTGCCGATCTTGTGCCTACCAGGGGCCTTAAGCCTGCCGATCTAGTGCTTACCAGGGGCCTTAAACCTGCCGATCTAGTGCCTACTAGGGGCCCTAAAACTGCCGATCTAGTGCCTACCAGGGGCCCTAAACCTGCCGATCTAGTGCCTACCAGGGGTCTTAAGCCTGCTGATCTTGTAAGCGCCAAGAGCGTAGTCCGTACTTGTAAGAACGTAACCCGATACCGAAGACGAAGAAACCAATTACCAGAATAAACCTTTCTAAAGAAAGCCGGCAGGATCACGATACGAGGAGAATAACCGATGTTTACCAGATACACCATGCCAGCTGTGAATTAATTGGGGTCAAGAATGTTTTAGTTGTTATATGAATTTAAAATTTGTTTTCAATAATGATTTTGTATAAGGTTTTAAAGACCTTCCTACTGAAGTTTCGTGTTTTCTTCAGAGCGACCCTGGAAATCCGGTGAGCAAAACCTCGGCTGGAAAGCAAAAAGCACATCATAGGATCGAACACTGGAAATGTAAGGCTGCCATCTCCTTTCCGTTCTGTACTGTACTTTGAGCAATATTTTAAAAATATTTGCAATACATCATTTGAAATGATCATTTTTTTTCTTGACGTGGTTCCTCAGTATTGACTTCATTTTAGTTTTCTTCTCTTATTAAAAAATCTTTTTTTTTTTTTTTTTAATTAAGAACGAAATCCAGATCAGATGAAAAGATGTCCACTTTTACATTAATTTTAATTCAATTTCCACACAAATGTGATTCTATGTCACCTGACCACTTTTAAAGTGATAATAACAAGTCATTGAGCATAAATTTAAATTTAATTATAAAATGTACATATATGATTGTAGAGCCCGAAAAACTTCCTTGATTTATTCTGAAAATTTCAAATACTTGAAAAATAAATTGAATCTAGGTCTTTATCATTTTCCACTTATAATTTCTAATTAAAATAACGAACATCTTGCTAGTTTCAATCACAAAGTAACAATACTATTATTAAGGCTAAAGGCAGACCAAAACCGTTTTCCGACAAAAGTAGAAATACCTACCTTTTTTCATTGCTGTCAAAGTTTTACTTTTTTCTAATAAAAAAAAATAAAAATCTACTTAAAGAGTTAAAACAATTAGTTTCTCTTATAATAAATATGAAAAATCTCTTATTTACACCTTTTTGCCTGCTACATTGTCCTTGGAATTTCCTATAAGCAGCAAAAAAAAGTTACGAAGAAAATGAAAAAATAATATAAACTCTTTATTACACAAGACTAAGCAAAAAAAAAATATTGCTGCAGCAGCCTCATTAAGAGACAATTCAAACCTTTTTCTTTAACGAAAACTCAACTGTACTTCCGCTCTACGGTCACGAAGACAAATTTATATTACTGCCAAAGAATGAAAGGATATGAAAATAAAGTTTTGAAAAGATGGCGTGATGAACACAAACAATCAACAAGAAATGGGGTATTTTTTTATTCACCTGCTGCACCGACCTTATATTCACAGAATCAACACGAGCGTCAAAAAAGCACTTTTTGAATGAACTGCGCTCAATTATTATCACAATGATATATACCTGGGGCCGGGCCGGGTGAGAATAAGGCAGAATTTAAGCTAAAATGACTTCTTAATGAACGTCATAAACAGTTGACAGCCTTTAGACCTCAGCTTTTATAATGTGGAACTACTTTTAATATGCCTGGTTTCTCTTTTTGTAGGATGATTAATTTTGTTTTTAATTTCAAGAGAAATGTTTGGTTTTGATGAAAAATATAAAATGCTTCATTTTTTGAACTTAAAATTAGGGACAAAATGTGACTAAAAAAAAGAAGACTTTTGAAGTTATAACAAAAAAATAGTCTAGAGGCGTTAAATCGCACGATCTAGGCGGCCAATTGACCGGCCCCAAACGTGAAACAAACTGTTTACCGAGCTCGCCTCTCATATTGGTCCATTTAAGCCAGATATAAACTGTTCAAAGCATGACAAGCTCGGGCAACTGTATTAGTGAAAAAGTCACACGTATAGATTGGATGTTGGCTTGAAGCAAAATCAAAATCTTTTGATTTTCTTTCAAGCTAGCGTCCTGCATTGAAGTTGTGTATATGCAAGATTGATGATTGATCATGCATTTAATGGTCATTTGCGTATAATACCTTGAAGAGATGAGAACACAGCACAACATAAGCACTGATTTAAATATTAAAACAGTAAACAAAAATTGTATGAAGAAATGGACAGACAATATTAAACATATTACTCGGTGAAAATTGAAATAATCTTAAAGAAATTCGTAAAACACAATTTTGCCGAAAAAAAACTCACAAAGCGCAACGTGCTCCCACCACACCGTCGATGTAAAAATAAAAGATTGCAGACTCATGCTTGATGTGCATTTGCACGTGCTTGTCATGCATTTAAAAACAATGTATATCTGGCTTTATGCGTCCTGTGTGGCATGTGGCACCGTCTTGTTGAAAGTACATGTCATGCAAGTCAAGCTCTTCCATTTTGCGCAAAAAAAAGTAAAGTTTCTTATCATCGCACGGTAGCGCTCACCATTCACAGTAACGCTGCAATTGGCATCATCTTTGAAGAAATACGGCCTAATGATTCCGCCAGCCCATAATCCACACCAAACAGTAACTTTTTCTGGATGCAATGGTAGCTCTTGCAATGTTTCTGGCTGCTCTTCACTCCAAATGTGGCAGTTTTGCTTGTTCACTTATCCATTCAACCAGAAATGAGGTTTGTAGCTGAACACAATTTTTCGATAAGAAAGTGGATCTTCGGCCAACTTTTTAAGAGCCCATACACCGAAAATTCGGCGTTGTGGTAGGTCGTTCGGCTTCAATCAGTGTTGTTCCATGTAGACAAAAAATGTAGACTACACGATTGTCTACGTGTAGACAATTCAACGTATACAATTCCTGATTGTCTACATGCCAATGTCTACAATGTAGACAACGTAGACATTCAATTTTTCTTATTATGTTTCGTCTAATAAATCAGAGCTCGAGCCAAAATCATTGTAATCAATCAAAACAATCATAGAGACATCGCCGGATTAAGATGTCGCAGGTGATTGGGATTGCTTACAGGCATTGCTTTCGTAAATGAATGTGAAGGCATTATTATTAGGATATGAATATGCTTTTTTTAACAAATTTTTATTTACCTGTGCAGTATTTTGTAGATTTTTGTTGCACACTGTACAATATGCTACAAATTTGTTACTGTTTTCCATTAAAAGAAAACCTAGGTGATCGAAACCTTTATTTTTTCGTAGACCAATATTTGAATAAGAACTCAAATTAACACCTGAAATTTTCTTAAATGAAGTAAACAATGTGACAGAGAATTCAAGAATGACAGATTGGCTGGCATGCTTTGTCTACATTGTCGACACCATAGTCGACATTGTCTACATTGTCTACATTGTCTACATTGTTGACACAATTGTCTACGCATTAATGTAGACAATCAAAGTCGACACGTAGAGGAACAACACTGGCTTCAATTCTTGCACCAGCTGTATTTTGAAAGACTTTACACCTAAATTCTTCTGCAAAATTTTTCACGTAGTGGAGTAACAGAGGCCCAATTGCTGCGAACGGGGCCGAATCGATAATTCACGATCATCACTAAAGCTAAGTGTACACGATTGGTAGATCTTACAATATTGTCAGATCTGTCAGTGAAAAACATGCTTACAGTGTCTAACAACCGTGTAGTCTTACAATCAATTGTCAGAAAATTTGTCTGACAATTAATTGTAAGAAGGTAAATTATAAGGTATTTGATAATCATGTACACACACAATTTATTGTCAGGCCTGCACTCAAAAAATTTCGTGTGTAAATATTACTAGTTCATGCGTACATTCTACGAATTTTATTCGTGGTTTTCAGCCACGAATAGTATTCGTAGAATGGAGGTTTATTAGTACATATTACTAATATTTTATTAGTATTCGTAGAAAATCAAACGTATATTGTACGAATACTATTGGTACAATGTACGAATATTATTCTAATATTTATCAATGCCATTCGTATATTGTACGAATACCATTGGTACAATGTACGAATTTTTACCAATGCCATTCGTATATTGTACGAATATCATTGTAATATTTACTAATGCCCTTGTAATTCATTCGTAAATTATACAGCTCCATTTGTATAACAAAAGATATTTATGTTGTAAGTTAAAAATAGTATTTTAATTCATTTTATTGTCATATATATGAATAAAGTTAAAAAATAATTAATTCAATATAAATATAATTAAAAATCAATTAAATATTTAAAAACTCCTCATTTTATGTACTAAGGGCCACTGAAAATAAATTAAACATTTAAATTATTCAAAACTTCGGAAAAAAATTGTACTTACATTGAAATTCTTTTAGGAATAAAATTCCCACATGTATGTATGCTCTGCTGCTTCTGGATGCTGTATATTAAATATAAAATTAATAAGCTTTAAAGCATATGTATGTACATATGTATGTCTAGGTACTTACCTCATCTTTTCTTAAAAAGCAGATGTTAGTCTGATCCACCACTGCAGCACTTTATAAAAATAATATCACGTTTGAACGTGTTGACTAATGGAATACATTTAATTTTCAGAATTGAACACATATTATTTTTCTTACTCATGATTAGTAAATAATACTAATGTACTTCATGAAAATACGAAGTTATTAGTACATTCTACGCATAATGCGTACGGTCAGCCTACGAATGAATTCTGTCTACTAATATTAGTTTTACTTAGTAAATAGTACGAATTTATTAGTAAATACTACGAATACAAAAGATTAAAGTACGAAGTCATTCGTACGAGAAATTAACGAATGTTATTAGTTATGTATATTAGGGTGTCCCGACAAATTTTTTTTTGGATTTTCCGAACAAAAGACCTCTCAAAACATGCGTAATTGGACTTATATTACAAAAATATATAAAAAAAAAATATTAAAATTTGTCTAGGGGGTTGTACCGACCCTCAAAATTTTGACAAATTGATATTTTTATGCTTTTTTTCCCTTCCTTAATTTCGGTTTTTGAGCTACTATTTATTATAAAATATTAACTTTTTGATCTTATTAGGTTTAGAACATATGGTATTTGACGTTTTGGTTTGCATGCAACAATACGTTTCCAGCGGTTTCAAATTTATAAGGTTTTAAGCTAAAAATACCCCCAATAGGTGACCAAAATTGAATTTTTTTAATTTTTGGCGCATATTGCTATTATCATCATTTTCCTGGAACTTAAAACCACTGCTCTATAAATCTGACACAATTTGAATTAAAGTTTCTATACCTATCCGATTCTGAAGAAAAATTTGTTTATAAATTTGAGGCCTACCTGCACAAATGACTTAATTTATTGATGTCCTTTAAGGATATGGGTTTTTACCTGTTTCCTACCTGGAAAATACACAACTCAATCCGGTAATAAAGTCGGATTTAAAACTGAAGGCTGTTTTCTACCTGACAAATATCTACACAATTCAATCCGGTAATAAAGTCGGATTTAAAGCGCAAGGATTTGAAAAGTGGGCGTTTTGTGGACAAATATGGGAAAAACCACATATGTGGTTTATTGAGGAAACGTAGAGGTTTTTCATTCACCATTTGTTTATGACTAAATGGGTTGTTGATGAACTCCATAATTTGTAGACCTGATCTTATACAAAAGCCACACTTTGAAGTCCTTAGTATTCATTCGAGATCCTCAACGGGTTGTGTAAAGTGCGTTGTAACAGTTTTAAAAGCAATTTTTGTGATTTTTTTAAAATAATGAGTTCAAGACGTAGTGGGACTACTTGTGCTATATTGGGATCATACAAAAAACTTGACGATCGGCAGCTACCAACTACAAGAGATGTCATTAAATTCATTTTGTTTGTAAGGAACGAACTAAAACTTAAATTCAACGGAAAGGATCCTTCCCATTCAGAAATATATGCGATTGTTTTTGAAGAAATCGACAATATTTGGGCTAAAGCTTCGATTCCAATTGTAACTAAGGAAAGAGTTATTCAATTACTTAAATCCTGTTTCGAAAGGTACAATATTGTGAAGCGATACCCCAAAAGCAAACAAAATGCTAGTTTCGAAAACAAACTGAAGTGTTTTTTAGAGTCATCTGAGAAGCTTTTCGACGTTGCTGCTTGTAAATGCACTTCATTTGAAACTTGTTCGTGTTTAAAACCAAAGAAAGTTCCCATCCATGAGAGAAGTTTTTTGTTGGATCAAAGAAATGAAAGGAAAATGGTTATAAGCGGGGTTGACAAGAAAGAAACAAATATCTTGAAGAAACGACAGCAGAGAGGAAAATATCAACAAACGCAGGATATATAAACCACCAAAGATCAACTTCTCTGCTAAAGATTATACCGAAATTATTTTGTGGTACGAATGTCAGGTAACATCACCTCCGGTTCTTCGACATATTTCTTTTGAAGACCTTCACATCATGTCAAAAGATAAGAGCTTGGAAATTGTTGACTTTCCCTGTCACACCCAATCTGTGGAAAGATGTGTTAAACAGTTAACAGAGGCATCACAGAGTGTAACTGACCCTACTTCTAGAGATGGCTTTATTAAAAACAAGTTGAAATCTCGTGCAGAAATGCCAAATTTTGGACACAAAAATAAGTTTAAATTCTAAGGTTATGTCATTAATTAAAAATTATTTCTTGCTTATTTTGTTTTTATGTGATTTGTTTAAATAATATTAATAATAAAATACGTTTAAAACTTAATTTTTTTTATAGTTTTATTCAAACGGTTAAAGTATGTAAAAACATGAAATTTAAAAATCTTCAAAGCCCGGTACTACCCCCAAGATAACATGTTCTTTCAGTTTTTTTGACGTTTTCTTTATCTGTGTAAAATTACGCAAATTTTGATACCCCTTTTGATAGTGTAGCTCGAAAAAAAATTTTTCTCATACATCGACGGGACACCCTAATGTATATGTACACAATAATTCGTACAATGTACTCAAACAATTTGTTTACTTCTTGCTTACGAATGAAATTAGTATATTAAACGAAAAGATTCGTAGATAGTGCGACAGTTATTAGTAAAATTTTACGAATGCATTCGTAGATATACCACTGTACAAATACTTCGTACATCTTACGAATATTCGTACAATGCACGAATATTTTGAAGTTATAACAAAAAAATAGTCTAGAGGCGTTAAATCGCACGATCTAGGCGGCCAATTGACCGGCCCCAAACGTGAAACAAACTGTTTACCGAGCTCGCCTCTCATATTGGTCCATTTAAGCCAGATATAAACTGTTCAAAGCATGACAAGCTCGGGCAACTGTATTAGTGAAAAAGTCACACGTATAGATTGGATGTTGGCTTGAAGCAAAATCAAAATCTTTTGATTTTCTTTCAAGCTAGCGTCCTGCATTGAAGTTGTGTATATGCAAGATTGATGATTGATCATGCATTTAATGGTCATTTGCGTATAATACCTTGAAGAGATGAGAACACAGCACAACATAAGCACTGATTTAAATATTAAAACAGTAAACAAAAATTGTATGAAGAAATGGACAGACAATATTAAACATATTACTCGGTGAAAATTGAAATAATCTTAAAGAAATTCGTAAAACACAATTTTGCCGAAAAAAAACTCACAAAGCGCAACGTGCTCCCACCACACCGTCGATGTAAAAATAAAAGATTGCAGACTCATGCTTGATGTGCATTTGCACGTGCTTGTCATGCATTTAAAAACAATGTATATCTGGCTTTATGCGTCCTGTGTGGCATGTGGCACCGTCTTGTTGAAAGTACATGTCATGCAAGTCAAGCTCTTCCATTTTGCGCAAAAAAAAGTAAAGTTTCTTATCATCGCACGGTAGCGCTCACCATTCACAGTAACGCTGCAATTGGCATCATCTTTGAAGAAATACGGCCTAATGATTCCGCCAGCCCATAATCCACACCAAACAGTAACTTTTTCTGGATGCAATGGTAGCTCTTGCAATGTTTCTGGCTGCTCTTCACTCCAAATGTGGCAGTTTTGCTTGTTCACTTATCCATTCAACCAGAAATGAGGTTTGTAGCTGAACACAATTTTTCGATAAGAAAGTGGATCTTCGGCCAACTTTTTAAGAGCCCATACACCGAAAATTCGGCGTTGTGGTAGGTCGTTCGGCTTCAATCAGTGTTGTTCCATGTAGACAAAAAATGTAGACTACACGATTGTCTACGTGTAGACAATTCAACGTATACAATTCCTGATTGTCTACATGCCAATGTCTACAATGTAGACAACGTAGACATTCAATTTTTCTTATTATGTTTCGTCTAATAAATCAGAGCTCGAGCCAAAATCATTGTAATCAATCAAAACAATCATAGAGACATCGCCGGATTAAGATGTCGCAGGTGATTGGGATTGCTTACAGGCATTGCTTTCGTAAATGAATGTGAAGGCATTATTATTAGGATATGAATATGCTTTTTTTAACAAATTTTTATTTACCTGTGCAGTATTTTGTAGATTTTTGTTGCACACTGTACAATATGCTACAAATTTGTTACTGTTTTCCATTAAAAGAAAACCTAGGTGATCGAAACCTTTATTTTTTCGTAGACCAATATTTGAATAAGAACTCAAATTAACACCTGAAATTTTCTTAAATGAAGTAAACAATGTGACAGAGAATTCAAGAATGACAGATTGGCTGGCATGCTTTGTCTACATTGTCGACACCATAGTCGACATTGTCTACATTGTCTACATTGTCTACATTGTTGACACAATTGTCTACGCATTAATGTAGACAATCAAAGTCGACACGTAGAGGAACAACACTGGCTTCAATTCTTGCACCAGCTGTATTTTGAAAGACTTTACACCTAAATTCTTCTGCAAAATTTTTCACGTAGTGGAGTAACAGAGGCCCAATTGCTGCGAACGGGGCCGAATCGATAATTCACGATCATCACTAAAGCTAAGTGTACACGATTGGTAGATCTTACAATATTGTCAGATCTGTCAGTGAAAAACATGCTTACAGTGTCTAACAACCGTGTAGTCTTACAATCAATTGTCAGAAAATTTGTCTGACAATTAATTGTAAGAAGGTAAATTATAAGGTATTTGATAATCATGTACACACACAATTTATTGTCAGGCCTGCACTCAAAAAATTTCGTGTGTAAATATTACTAGTTCATGCGTACATTCTACGAATTTTATTCGTGGTTTTCAGCCACGAATAGTATTCGTAGAATGGAGGTTTATTAGTACATATTACTAATATTTTATTAGTATTCGTAGAAAATCAAACGTATATTGTACGAATACTATTGGTACAATGTACGAATATTATTCTAATATTTATCAATGCCATTCGTATATTGTACGAATACCATTGGTACAATGTACGAATTTTTACCAATGCCATTCGTATATTGTACGAATATCATTGTAATATTTACTAATGCCCTTGTAATTCATTCGTAAATTATACAGCTCCATTTGTATAACAAAAGATATTTATGTTGTAAGTTAAAAATAGTATTTTAATTCATTTTATTGTCATATATATGAATAAAGTTAAAAAATAATTAATTCAATATAAATATAATTAAAAATCAATTAAATATTTAAAAACTCCTCATTTTATGTACTAAGGGCCACTGAAAATAAATTAAACATTTAAATTATTCAAAACTTCGGAAAAAAATTGTACTTACATTGAAATTCTTTTAGGAATAAAATTCCCACATGTATGTATGCTCTGCTGCTTCTGGATGCTGTATATTAAATATAAAATTAATAAGCTTTAAAGCATATGTATGTACATATGTATGTCTAGGTACTTACCTCATCTTTTCTTAAAAAGCAGATGTTAGTCTGATCCACCACTGCAGCACTTTATAAAAATAATATCACGTTTGAACGTGTTGACTAATGGAATACATTTAATTTTCAGAATTGAACACATATTATTTTTCTTACTCATGATTAGTAAATAATACTAATGTACTTCATGAAAATACGAAGTTATTAGTACATTCTACGCATAATGCGTACGGTCAGCCTACGAATGAATTCTGTCTACTAATATTAGTTTTACTTAGTAAATAGTACGAATTTATTAGTAAATACTACGAATACAAAAGATTAAAGTACGAAGTCATTCGTACGAGAAATTAACGAATGTTATTAGTTATGTATATTAGGGTGTCCCGACAAATTTTTTTTTGGATTTTCCGAACAAAAGACCTCTCAAAACATGCGTAATTGGACTTATATTACAAAAATATATAAAAAAAAAATATTAAAATTTGTCTAGGGGGTTGTACCGACCCTCAAAATTTTGACAAATTGATATTTTTATGCTTTTTTTCCCTTCCTTAATTTCGGTTTTTGAGCTACTATTTATTATAAAATATTAACTTTTTGATCTTATTAGGTTTAGAACATATGGTATTTGACGTTTTGGTTTGCATGCAACAATACGTTTCCAGCGGTTTCAAATTTATAAGGTTTTAAGCTAAAAATACCCCCAATAGGTGACCAAAATTGAATTTTTTTAATTTTTGGCGCATATTGCTATTATCATCATTTTCCTGGAACTTAAAACCACTGCTCTATAAATCTGACACAATTTGAATTAAAGTTTCTATACCTATCCGATTCTGAAGAAAAATTTGTTTATAAATTTGAGGCCTACCTGCACAAATGACTTAATTTATTGATGTCCTTTAAGGATATGGGTTTTTACCTGTTTCCTACCTGGAAAATACACAACTCAATCCGGTAATAAAGTCGGATTTAAAACTGAAGGCTGTTTTCTACCTGACAAATATCTACACAATTCAATCCGGTAATAAAGTCGGATTTAAAGCGCAAGGATTTGAAAAGTGGGCGTTTTGTGGACAAATATGGGAAAAACCACATATGTGGTTTATTGAGGAAACGTAGAGGTTTTTCATTCACCATTTGTTTATGACTAAATGGGTTGTTGATGAACTCCATAATTTGTAGACCTGATCTTATACAAAAGCCACACTTTGAAGTCCTTAGTATTCATTCGAGATCCTCAACGGGTTGTGTAAAGTGCGTTGTAACAGTTTTAAAAGCAATTTTTGTGATTTTTTTAAAATAATGAGTTCAAGACGTAGTGGGACTACTTGTGCTATATTGGGATCATACAAAAAACTTGACGATCGGCAGCTACCAACTACAAGAGATGTCATTAAATTCATTTTGTTTGTAAGGAACGAACTAAAACTTAAATTCAACGGAAAGGATCCTTCCCATTCAGAAATATATGCGATTGTTTTTGAAGAAATCGACAATATTTGGGCTAAAGCTTCGATTCCAATTGTAACTAAGGAAAGAGTTATTCAATTACTTAAATCCTGTTTCGAAAGGTACAATATTGTGAAGCGATACCCCAAAAGCAAACAAAATGCTAGTTTCGAAAACAAACTGAAGTGTTTTTTAGAGTCATCTGAGAAGCTTTTCGACGTTGCTGCTTGTAAATGCACTTCATTTGAAACTTGTTCGTGTTTAAAACCAAAGAAAGTTCCCATCCATGAGAGAAGTTTTTTGTTGGATCAAAGAAATGAAAGGAAAATGGTTATAAGCGGGGTTGACAAGAAAGAAACAAATATCTTGAAGAAACGACAGCAGAGAGGAAAATATCAACAAACGCAGGATATATAAACCACCAAAGATCAACTTCTCTGCTAAAGATTATACCGAAATTATTTTGTGGTACGAATGTCAGGTAACATCACCTCCGGTTCTTCGACATATTTCTTTTGAAGACCTTCACATCATGTCAAAAGATAAGAGCTTGGAAATTGTTGACTTTCCCTGTCACACCCAATCTGTGGAAAGATGTGTTAAACAGTTAACAGAGGCATCACAGAGTGTAACTGACCCTACTTCTAGAGATGGCTTTATTAAAAACAAGTTGAAATCTCGTGCAGAAATGCCAAATTTTGGACACAAAAATAAGTTTAAATTCTAAGGTTATGTCATTAATTAAAAATTATTTCTTGCTTATTTTGTTTTTATGTGATTTGTTTAAATAATATTAATAATAAAATACGTTTAAAACTTAATTTTTTTTTATAGTTTTATTCAAACGGTTAAAGTATGTAAAAACATGAAATTTAAAAATCTTCAAAGCCCGGTACTACCCCCAAGATAACATGTTCTTTCAGTTTTTTTGACGTTTTCTTTATCTGTGTAAAATTACGCAAATTTTGATACCCCTTTTGATAGTGTAGCTCGAAAAAAAATTTTTCTCATACATCGACGGGACACCCTAATGTATATGTACACAATAATTCGTACAATGTACTCAAACAATTTGTTTACTTCTTGCTTACGAATGAAATTAGTATATTAAACGAAAAGATTCGTAGATAGTGCGACAGTTATTAGTAAAATTTTACGAATGCATTCGTAGATATACCACTGTACAAATACTTCGTACATCTTACGAATATTCGTACAATGCACGAATATTTTCTTTACGAATATCATTCGTAGCCATTTTACTAATAAATTTTTTGAGTGTGCCAATTTTTATCGTTGTCTGACGTTTCTGACAATGAAGAAATTGTAAAGCTAAGTGTACACGATTGGTAGATCTTACAATATTGTAAGACCTGGCAATGTTTGACAATTATCTACCAATGAGCTGACAATTAGGTTGTGTGTGTACACGGTTGGTAGAAAATCTACCAATCTCTTACAATTTATTGTCAGATGTTGGCTGAAAATTTATTTTCAGATAGCCGGCTTAATACCAACCAATTAATTGTAAGAGAATGGTAGATTTTCTACCAACCGTGTACACACACAATTAATTGTCAGTTTTTGTTGCTTCAATTGAACCTAGGCTGCAAATTGTCTGACAATGAAAAAATTGTATGATGCTAAAAACACGAACATCTTACAATTTCTTCATTGTCAGAAACGTCAGACAACGATAAAAATTGGCAGGCCTGACGTGTGTGTACACGATTATCAAATACCTTACAACTTACCGTCTTACAATTAATTGTCAGATACATTTTCTGACAATTAATTGGAAGATTACACGATTGTCAGCTAGCGTACACATGATTGTCAGAATTCTTACAATAATTGTCAGACAATGATCTAACAATTAGTTGTCAGACAAATTTTCTGACAATTAATTGTAAGACTACACGGTTGTAAGACATTGTAAGCATGTTTTTCACTGACAGATCTGACAATATTGTAAGATCTACCAATCGTGTACACTTAGCTTAAGATGTACGTTTTTTAGCATCATACAATTTTTTCATTGTCAGACAATTTGCAGCCAAGGTTCAAATTCAAATGAAGCAGATTCCATAACCAACAAAAACTGACAGTTAGTGGTGTGTGTACACGGTTGGTAGAAAATCTAACAATCTCTTACAATTAATTGGTAGGTATTTGGCCAGCTATCTGAAAATAAATTGTCAGCCAACTTCTGACAATAATTTGTAAGAGATTGATAGATTTTCTACCCACCGTGTACACACACAACTTGATTGTCAGCTCATTGGTAGATAATTGTCAGACATTGTCAGGTCTTACAATATTGTAAGATCTACCAATCGTGTACACTTAGCTTAACACTGACCGATACAGCTGCGATATTTTCCTCAGTTCGCACTCTACGTAGCGTGTTGGTGGTTTAACGTCCAACAATGTAAATTTGGTTGAAATTTAGTCACAATAGCCCGAATAGTAGGTCGATTAAACTGACCATAAAATGGAAGAAGCGCGCGATTAACTTTCTTAACAGAGCACGCATTTTGTTAATAAAATTCAATAATTTGCAAGTGTTGTTCGTTTGTAAGACGATTCATGGTTAAATTATAGACCAAACTGAAGATGTTTGACAGTGACACAAAACACGAAACGTGCGTCAAAGAGCTGTCATGACCAGTGTTGCCAAAACGAAAATAGCAAAAAAATCACCCATTGCAATACAAAAATTTAAGAACTTCAACGCAAGAAAAAAGAAATGAGGAATTCCTATATAGAAAACTAACAAATTATATTCTAACCAAGCAGACATAAGTCTTGCTTAAGTAAATATTTGCTCCACAGTTTTTCGAAAGGACCCCTTCAAATCTTACATAACGGACTCCTGGACCGTCTCAGCCTGAGACACGGTCGGTTTCCATCCTCAATGATCCGATACTGCCTCATGCATTCCGAACAATCTTCTATATACGGTGGCTTGGTCTTCTGGATGTTCCTAGGGGATGTAATTCGAGCTCTCTCTTATTTGGAGAATTATTGTCCATTCAATCGAAGTGGCAGTTTCAATGAAGTCAATTTGTTTAAATTTTTGAGAATACGCGTATCATATTCGTATATATTACATTTTCATCTTGGTCTAGCACATAGGGTTCCCGGTTGTATTTTCTATTATTAAACCTTCTTCATCCCTTACATTGTTCAATTGATATTTGAACATATTCTTTTCACAAAGCCGAAGTAGAAGTGGTTTCCCCAATTAATTTTTGTACTCAGCTATTTATGTTAGTCACCAGAAGACCAACTTTTTTCAGCAGAGACCGAACTGTTAAAACGAAATAAATTTTATCATTTATAATAATTTAATAGCAAGTCAGAGAAATAGAACTATTCTAATAGAGAATGATGTGAGCAAGCGACAATGTTAAACACGTCAATGATATCAATCCGATCCATATTCTAGCCTGCCCTGAAGATAGTTCCTCATAATGAGTATTAGATAAATTGCGGGAATACTGTCAAGTAAACAAACCCATTATTATTCTAAGATTGTTCCTTTTTAAGCAAATATAGCAAGTAAAGTGTTTTTGGTTGCATCTCTCAAGAAGCAGGTTGGGAAATGTGTTCACATTTTTGGGCTTCTCTTTTTTTTATTTTATTTTAATCACATTTTGTTCTATTCCACAAAAAGGGTTCAGGTACTGTTAGATATATGTAGGTCTTGACATTGAATGCTATAGTATGAAAAGTCGTCTTGAAATTAGTTGGACATTCGTAGCATTTGCTTTAAGACTTTACACCTGCTTAAGATGCTCGCAAAATATCTTATTAAGGATGTATTTGCAACGATTAGGATGAACACTTCTCAATAGTTCTTCCAAGACATACTATAACCATTTTTGTAGATAGGTCGTATAGAGCTGTTAACACATTCAATCTGTATTTTAATAGCTCCCTTGATAAACCAGTCAAGAATCGGTGACATTGTTGTTCTTGAGCTTTTTTCAGATTAATCTACCTCTTCTATGCTCGGTGGTGGAACTACATACAGCGATGATCGTGGAGGATAATAGAAAGAGCTGGCCCATAAATTATGTACGAAAGTTTTACCGAGAGGTAAAATACAAATGTCACGGGAAAAACTGCTGAACAGAAAACTGCAGAGAAGAAGGACATGTAGTATAGTCACATTGGGTGATGAGATGTTTGGGCATTACTTCTGTAAACTGTTTAACTGCGAGGAATACCAAAATACAGTTGTCAGGTGAAATAAATAATTCAAGCTAGCAGAAATAAAATGCACGACTGGATCGCACGAACTTGCTTTTATGTAAAAGTACTGTGGAATTTAAAATACATTTTATAAATATAAAACATGGATGTAATGAGATACAAATGTTCAAATGCATGGAATTGCCTGATTTCTGGAAAAGTATGAATTTAGGCAAATAAAGTTTAAAAATCGTTTTTATTAAAGTAATTTTTTATATAACAAATTTCTTTCAAATTTTTCTAGAACAAAATTTGGGATGCCAATTTTAATTCCTTAGTAATATAGATTAAAGAAATAATTTCAAAAATTAATCGTTCACACGATCACACGTTTTCAAGATATTGATTTTTCAAAAAATAAATTGGATTTTTTTTAGACAAAAAAAAATATTTTTTTTCGAATATTTTTATATAACAATATTATTTTAAACTTAAGGGGGCTCCAAGTATAATTTTTTGGTTAAAATCGTTAGAGCCGTTAATGAGAAATTCGAAAATCAAAAAAACCGTTCTATGTTAATAACATTTTTCCCCAAAATTTTTGTTTACCAAAATATAGTCAATATCCATAATATTACACCTAATTTTTTTATCAAAATCGTTAGAGCCGTTTTCGAGATAAATAAGATTATGCATTACAGGTGTATGGGGGGTACCGTTAGTTTTAGAGCTAAAAAAATTTAAATTTTCCCTCTAGAGAATTGCCGAAGACCCTTAAGTACCAAATTTAAAGAAAATAGGTCCAGTGGCTTAGGCTCTAGATCGAGGTACAGACATACAGAGACAGACAGACGGAATTGTCGGACCCACTTTATTCATCTTCGCTATCATCGTAATGTTAACTTTGATCAAAATCTCGAGTTCGACTTTTTTCCGAATGCAGAACTTGCCCTATAGTACCTATATCGCAAGTAAAAACTGAAAACATTTATCTAACTGATAGAAGTGAAGTAAGAATATTCAAGATCAAATCCTAATTTCCTCTGCAAATCTGTTTTTGAACTCATTTTAACAGATTGATCAAAAGAAGGTTTGCCTCATGAAATATTTCTCAGCACTGTTCGCCCAGTCCAATAAAAAGGAGACCGTCTCTATTGCACGAACCATAGATGAACTAATCTTCTGAATCTCGCATATAAGATCTTGAAATTTTCACTCTCTGGCAGCTCATGAGAAAACTCTTCACAGCCTTATTTATTATTTTTCACTAATACTGGGTTCAATCTCGGAATAGTTAAACCGAGCCGAAGCACTTACTTCGGGTTTACGCCACGTCAAACAAATCCTTATTTAAAATTATTTTCTTAGCCGTTTTAGCTACGCCTTCCTTATGTCAAATATACTGGGAAAAAAAGTGACAAATCTAAAACTCTGGTTATTATACACCTAAATCAAACCCCAGCTGATTTCCATTATTGTTCATTTTATTGTCATTGTATGCATATTGGAAATTGGATACATTTAAAATTGGATTGTATAAAGTTCAAATCCAATAAATGAATGTACCAACCACATTGCGTTCCCAAAACCGTACAACTGTTAGAGCGTTGGGAAAATATAAATAATTTATTATTGCAAAATATCTATCCTTTTTGTCTTAGTAAGAAGCGAAAAAAAAATTGTTTACACTCCTTTTTGTAAATTTCACAAGATGTCATCTCAAAATGACATTTAGATACTAAAACTAGCTAATTCCACCGCTATTCCTCATGCATTTTCATTATAAATAAGGGTTTCTGGATTAGAGCCGTTGTAAAGTCGAAGTAACTTTACTTCGTCGCTAAAACGAGTTAGTAAATAAGGCTGAAGATGTTGAAATTGATATCTAGTTTTGACATTCCGAATGTGCAGGATGATATTAGGAAATGCTCAATCCCTCAGTAAGTTTAAAATTCACTAACACATTCGATGTTAGGGTAAGCAGCCGTCATCGGTTAGAACGTATTGCACAGAACTTACAATCCAACAACCACTTTTCAACGCCAAATTTGAGACAACCGATTCGTATTCAATCAGCCAACATTCGTAGGTCAAAGAAACGCACGATCGGCCGAGAACATCGCCGCGATCAGTGAAAGTGTCCATCAGAGCCCGGGGCAGTCGATTAAACGATTAAAACGCTTTATTGTTAAATGAAAACACTTAAATTGTCTTTTCCGTTTGGCTTCCGAATTACATCTAAATACATACATATAGCTTGGTTTTTCCTCAATTCCTTTTATCAGAACGAGCTATTTGATTGGACGATAGAACGCGCTCCCATTTGTGGAATATTTTTCGTTTTTGACAACACGAGACGATCGTCCAAAGTTAATAGAACGTATATCTAAACAGTTACATGTGTTAATTTCACATTGAGTTAAATAAATTAAATAAAATTTGGTGGTGCAACAGCTCGGAGTGAACCAGGACCTAGTGACTTACTACTCTCAACCATTCCTGTGTGCATTACCAGGGAACGGAGGGGACCTACAATTTTCTGCCGATTCCGAACGGCTAATGAGCAGCACTTTCCATGACAATCGATACTGTTGGAGAATTTATCAATTCCTTGCAATCGCAAGAGGCGCAGTACACCCCTGAAAAAAACTTTCTTGCAGCGGCTGAGAATCGAACTCGAGACCTTCCGCATGACTGTCCAACGCCCTAACCATTATGCTAAGGTGTACTACTTTTCACATTGAGTTACACGTTGCATAATAACTTGAGTTACACGTTGCATTACAAATATAAAAATAAATCAAGTTCTCTAAATGTATTATAATTTAAAAGGAATGGATACTGGAAAAATATGAAAATAAAGCGGAATGCAGTTAAAAAATTGACACCTACATGCCAAATGCATTATAAAACCCCATATGGTCGAGTCTTGAAAACGGCACAACAAGTCGTTAGTCGATTCGGACGCATTATTGTCAGTGTGGGAAAACGTGGAAGCATGGAGTTCCAACAAAGAATGTTTCACTTTATTGCTGAAGGTATAACGATGATGCATCATGATGATGGTCGTTCCCAACTGTTCCTCTCTAGAAGGAAAATGAAAAAAAATCCCTATTCTTTACCAGAATCCGGAGATACAATTTTTCCTCCATTTTGGCTGATGATGCTGTTGTGTGTTATGTGCGCTGCAAAGGCAGTGAAAGTCCTGCGTTGCAGATTAAAATGCAGCAGGATTAATTGAGTCTCTTCTCCTCATCCTGCAGTATCTCCGCATGATTGCAGTGCATGTCAAATATTCTACTGACTATACAGACTGCATGCTATTAAAATACAATTAAAATATAAAAAATGGAAGAAAAAAGAACCCATGACTTAGATTTCTGACTCGGTAGACAGTATATTTGCAGAAGGAGCAGAACCACTACTTGGGATGGGGATGGTATGGTGAGCTGTATGCATTGTGTAGGGGCTTAGAGATGCAAGCTGTGTCGTAGGGGTCGACAGCAACGATGATGTTGATGATGATGATGGTGATTTGCTTAGCTGTTTGTTGCTTTCCAAAGAAATGAGGCAGGATTAATGTAAGAAGATTTTATAATGTGGTTAAAAGAGACAAGTCTCTGTGTCCTCTGCCGTGCCGCCACCACCGTTTAGAAAATGGTAAATAAAAATTTAATTATAAGGGATTTCATGCGAAGTAAATTGCTAGTCGTTTTCTGAATGACATCCGAAGTAAGCACTTCTAAGTTGTAATATACATATAATGAAAAAGAATGATGGTTTAGCGTTTAGGTATTAAAAGCTTGTTTTTTAAGCAGACATTACTTCAGACAGCAATTTTCCATTTGTGAATGATATCTTAAGAAATTACAAAAGTGTAGATACTTATAGATTAAATATTGTCTATATAGAAGCACCGCGCCAGGGTTTTGGGCGGCTGCAACCACAGTAATAAGTAATTTACACACTGGGGGGAAACAATTTATTTTTATACAGTTCAAGGCTTTAAAATACCTAGGATTTGAAGATACAAATGTTTGTTCATTAAAATAATGTAGAATTTAAAGAGAAAGGATTTCATGAAACGATGTTTCATTAAAACTTTACAATTCGATGATGAAGAAGTCCCAAAAGCTGAACTCCGTCTTACCGTCCGTTGTCATTGTCATTTCAAACAAGCGGATTTGGGATTCGGAGACACTCTTTGGTAGAAAATTGTTGTAAAATCGCTGTATCAATGTAGTCGAAGTTATTGATTTTTCGGAACTACATCCACATCTTAATACAGCTCATACATTTGGCGGCTGTATGCAAATATCCGTCTAAAAAATGTTCTTTCGAAAAAGTCCAATATCGGCTCTTCCTGTCGGCTTATCGTCAATCACTCAACATCGTAAAGTTGGAATGGGTGTTTCAGGGTTCTGTAGACCGTGGACTTACACAACACTGATATTTAAATAACCGGCAATTTAGGGTATTCATCTTATATGACAATATTTTAAGAAGCTGATGGAGTTGTACAAGGTGGGGCAAAAGTTGTTACCCTATATGCTATATCTTTACAAATGGCAGCAAAATTAAATTTAAAAATTCTTTCGCTTCCTTTAGGAGTATAGCGAATCATGTCTTGTTGACTTGTATATTCAATATGTTTACTTCACAAAAATGTCAAAGTAGAATTTGCATTTAAAATAAAAGCATCTTCTGACAAATTTTCAACCACCTTGTAATTTACTACAAACTCTAATTTGAAGAAACATAAACTTAAATCCAAAGAATAAAAGGTAAGCAAAATGATGCCATACTAAGGCAGCATGCACACGGCAAAGCCATGCTTTATAGATTTTTATAATTTGTATGTAAATAATTTTAAAGCAAACATAAAATCTCATTATACTTACTTACTTACCAATTACATACTAAAGGGTTTGTCAATTGGTAGATTTCGACGGCTTGCGGCAGCCATTTTGGTTTGGTTACATCTGTCAAATAAATTGTATATGGCCAAATTCCTAAACGCAATTGCGCAAGAAATGTTTGACATTTGCACAAATGTCTCTGCATTTGCGCATGAAAGTAGCATCGATTGCATTTTGGGACACTCTGCTTAGCAGAGATTTTTGTATTTGCATTTTGGAACTGTTTGCTTAGCAGAATTTGCGCAAGATATGCGTTTAGGAATTTCCCTATTATTTAGCAACTAATGCCACATCACCATCGCAAGTAACAAGACTAAACAGCACGTTAAAATGAAAAAAACTATACCTACGGTACACGTGGTGGCTCTTCGACTCTTCAAATTTGAGACGACCGGTTCGATAAATCAATCAGCCAACATTCGTACGTCAAAAGAGCACACGATCCGCCGAGAATATTGCTGCGAACAGTGAAAGTACACATCAGGACCCGAGGCAATCGATTCCTCGCCGTGTACAAGAACTTTCGCAGAATTCAACTTGGCGAATGTTGCGTCGGGACTGGAACTTTCCACCGTACAAGATCCAGCTGACCGAAAAGCTCAACATTCATAGCCATAAATTACGCTGTTTGTTCGCTGATTGGGCTTCTAGGCGTTTGGAAGAGGACCCCAATTTTGGTCGAAAAATCATCTTTAGGAACGAGGCGCACTTTTGGAGGAATGGCTGTGTTAACAAGCAACAATTCTGTATATGGAACGGCACGAACTCTCTTGTGGTGGATTCGTTCTTTTTCGAAAACGAAGATGGTGAGGCGGTCAAAGTCAGTGGCGAGCCCTACAGAACGATTATAACCAATTCCTTAAGGTCCAAGTTGAACCATGTGGACTTAGACGACATATGATTCCAGCAGGATGGAGCTACGTGCCACACAGCCGATGGCACGATTGACATTCTGCATGAGAACACTTTCGGGGTAAGGTTATCACCCTCAGGGGTGACGTGGATTGGCCAACAAGGTTATGCGATTTGACCCCGCTAGACTTTTTTTTTTCTTGTGGGGTTTCCTGAATCCGCAGGTCTATAAACCACAATCGCCCGATGCCCTTTAGGGGAACATGAATTCAGGCAAATAAGTTTTTTTTCAATTTCATTAAATTTTCGATTAAGTCCGCACACCTTTCAAAAGATAGCCTTCGAAGGTAAATTCAGACTTCTGGCTTGATTGTTATTAGCGAAAATTCATAAAACGTGTTTTTATGGAACCTTTTTTTTTGGTAAATTGAATGTTTGTTGTATCTTTTTACTTGCGACTTATAGGTAGTACGATTATAAGGCAAGTTAAGCAAGGAGAAGGAGATGCCTGGCTCCGTCGATTTTCTTTAAACTTGGTAGATATTATTTTTAAATGTTTACCCCTACAAGTTTTTTCTTTTTTTTAGATTTAAACTCAGTATTTTTGTTTTCTCAAAAACTGTTCGACAATTTTTTTTTAAGAAAAGTTTTTTTTGTTTTCGATTTTCTTAAAAACGATTTTGATCATTTTTTCTAAGCTAAGGTTCCCCAAAAATTTGAAGAGTACTATGTATTTAATTTTTTTTTTTTCAAAACTCAATATTTCGAAAACTTCATGCTCGATTATTTTTTTTAAGTTAATAATTAACAAATGTTAAGGAATGGTTTTCGAAAATCGTATTTTTCTCAAAAACGGCGCCAAGAATTTTGATATTTTTTTTCCTTTCAATTAATTTTTACTGACTGTACCTACTGTAAGATCGTTTTTTTTTAATTTAGAATTTCTCATTATAAGTATAACGGATTTTAATGAATTTATTATAGAAAAGCTTCCAAAATGTTTAAAAAAATAAAAAGTCATCTACACGGATATTTGAAATAGATCCAGATAGAGAGCAAAATGCCAACTTGTTCTTGTAATGCGTGTGAATATTAATCTAGATCCAGATCCATACTGGTTCATAGATAATAAAACGCATGATTTCATACCATTTTATATGAAATAGCACAACATTTAAATGACGGCATCAGGCTCGCTTACAGTTCTTCAAGCGTTCGGCGTTATTCTGAGAATAGCTTTCCAAATATTGGCCTCCAGCTAGCCCAAAGTGATTGGCTTGCCAGGACTTAATGAGCGTTGCGTCGTTTTCATGGTATGTAGAACCGTCTCTTAAAAATCACAGCTTGGATATTTAGATGTTGTCGAGACCATTGAGTGTAAAAAGGTAAATGCGACTTTTCGAAAGATTATAAGATTCAATCATGCATTTTTGGCCAACATTGAGACCTCCGTCCAATATTTCCAGATGCCAAATTTTAATGAAATAGTAAATCTTAATTGCTGTAGAATATTTAAAAAGTAGTTACTTTGACAACACTGCTGAAACATAATAATTGGAAAATTATCATTGCTATTATATATTTGCATAGGTTTGAAGATCTTCAGAAAATATATGGAAATGAAACTATTTAAGTCGTTTGCAGGATACGTAATATAAAGGCAAAAGCTTTTAAATTTAGCCAAGGAAAGTCTGATTGCTATACTTAGTAAATGAGTTGAACAAACAATTCTTTCCTTGATTTTTATAAAGTAGTAACTCGTAATGAAGGTCATTCTTTTGTCTGTCAATCAACTTAGGTTTTCTGGAATCGATTATTCTGAGGTGATTCAGCCAGGCTTTATTTTTTGGGTAAATCAAATGCAGTTGGATTTGATAGTGTAGTGTAGTAAATCCTGACATATTTTCCGAGAATTAAAAGCAACTCTAGATAGTCTATGTAACTGATATTCTGTCAGTAGACGAGAACTTGCAAATGCCTTTAATAAAAAAATAAAATACGTTTATGATCTTAAGAGTTCTTAAGGCATCTCTGACTCTGACCTAAAGGTACAATGAAGTACAAAAATTGCTTTTAGACTTAATGAAATTTGAATTCATTTCAAAACAATGTAATTTCATTACGAAGATTAACCTTATTTAAACCAAAACTTTTTAAGAGATGGTAAAGTTACGGGCAAATAGATTTTCTACAAAATTGGTACGTAGCGTTTTTAGGACGCTCGCTTCCCTAACACATTTGAAGAAGCAATAAGCCAATAAAGAATAACATAACCATCATTTTCGACTTCTCGAAAAAGATTTTGCGGATTTTTATCAGATTTTGTATGCAGAAGCTTCTAAAAAGATGAAATATCAAAGTAACTTTTAAGGTTTTGCGGTTGTTAGACATGATTTGTTAATATTTTAAAACTCATATCTACCAAACTTAAGGAAAATCAGCCATGTCATTTAAGGTGTAGTCAAACAGACAGAATTGCGAGACCCACTTTTTTGTCTCGTTCGAATTTTTACGAATGCATAACTTGCCGTATGTAAGTCGCAAGTAAAATTAATCTTAGGGCCAAATGTGGTGGTAAGTGGAAGTTCCTGTCAGCAAAGAATCGACACACTTAGAAAAATGTTGGCTCGTTATAATAAAATGTAGTGATACTTGCAGTAGGACAAATAAAAAACCGTTTACGAAATCTTATTTTTCTCGAAAGGAATTTAAGTGAAACATTTGATCTGTGCTGGAGATACTATTGATTAAACAAAATGTTTTCAAAGTTGTTATCAACAACTCACAATAATTTTTTTTTGAATTTATACATTCTCATAATCGGCTTAACCAATATAAACCAAATTTTATGTAAAGAAGCTTTAAATATTATTGGACAGTAAAGAAGTTGAGTTTTAGTCGTTACCTACTGTTAGGCATATTTTTATTTTCGATATAGGTACTGTAGGTAAGTTTTGCACTTGAACAAAATTGAACTCGAGATTTTGATCAAAGTCGACATTATGATGATAGAGAACATGAAAAAAGTGGGTCCTGCAATTATGTATGTATTTCTGCACCTAACCCTACTACCTAAGTCGCTGATGTGATTTTATAAACTTGGTGTTTAAGGTTCCCTAGATGAAAAATTGAATTATTTTTAGCTCCAAAACTAACGATTTTGATAAAAAAAAATTAAGTGTGCTATTATGAGAATGGACTACATTTTGGTAGAAAAAATTAAAACATTTTATCAACGGTACCTGTCATAGAACCGTTTTCTTATTTTCTCATTAACGGATCTAACGAATACGACCAAAATTTTTATACAGAACCAAGGAGCTTCTTCAAAAAATATTGTATATAAAAATTTTAGAAAATAATTTTAAATCTTAAGCAATTTTCTTATATAAAATATTAATTTTATAATTAAATTATTTTGTAAGCTTTGTTTGCATAGACTTTTCTAGAATCCATGTTTTTTTGTAATCAATTTTTAAACTCAAAAGTATTTTATCATATGAGCAGGTACGTAAGATTCACTCATTTATTTTATTTTATTTGCATATCAAATCTTTTGAGTAAAAGTTAGTTTTAAGTCGTTGCCAATGCACTTACTTACCTTTAGGTATATTTTTTAAATATTTCCATATTCCCAAGAAATAATAAAAAATTCCACTTTTTTTAAAACTGAAATATTTATTTTATTATTTTAAATTATATTTACACCGTTTATATTGGAGTCTTAACAATTATTTCCAATGATGTTTTTCTTCTTTTACATTCAGAAAAAAAAAAAATATATTTTATTCTGGTATTAAATTTCAAAATATTCTTTAACACGCAGTGAATATTTTTTTTTTCAGTAAACAATTTCTCTTAGGTTTTTAATAATGTATTTTATTTTAAAATTTTTAATGTAAATTTAGTTGAAGTTTTGAATTTTTTTTAATCATATTTGCATAAATATTTATTTTTACATTTTATTGTTTAAATTGTAACCAAGCTGCATATTTATTATTAGTGTTTGGAAAATTTTACGTGTCGATTTATGTGAGTGGTTTTTATTTTTATTTACAAATTTTATATTCTTAATTGATTTACCTTTTGCTTACATATTTATTTTTAGTTTCATTTAAAAAAAAAAAAAAAACATTTTTTCTTTAATTTATTTATATTTATATACACGTGATTTTGATTGCGAGCATTAAATTGTATAACAAAATAACAGTGACGTAATACACTCAAAAACTAATTGATCATATTCTCAAGTATAATTCAATTTTGTTAATTTAAATAAAATCTTTTTAATTCCGATTTATTTAGTCGGACGGATTTTTATTTTAGTTGCTGCAATTATAATTGATGCTTTGCGTTTTTCATATTTTAAGTTAATATAATGATTTATTTGAGTGCTTAGCAGCACTATTTCATATCATTTTGGGAGCAATTTTTTGTGCTTAAGTATAAATTAAAATACAGATATACACTTATACTCGTATAAATAAATAATATAAAAAAAATTTTCTTATATGAATTATTTTTCCGTCAAGATTAACAAAATACAAAATATATAAAATACAAGGTGGCACAAAATTAGTCACCCTATCGGAAGATGTTATAATTTTTGCAAATGGCGTCGTATGTCAATCATATTTCGTCGTCCTAATATTAAAGTGCCGTATACGCAATTTTTACATTTTTGGGAAATCACTTTCAATAGTTCGGTATTCTATTGCGATTAAACCAACCGTTGATTTTTTTTTAAATGTTTTTACACAATATCTAATTGTAAATCCACTTTTAACTATCGCTATGAGATATCCCCAACGGTCTTAGATTTCAAAATATTAAACTTTTTGTAAAAAGTGAGTTTGTCGTATATGCCATTAAAATCAAAAGACACGTACCTAAAAAAAGACATATACTGTATTCCAATAATGAATAAGTCCAAGAAATTTCCTTTCTTTCAGTGAATACGTTTTGCTAAAAAAGTTTTTACTTCTTGATAAAAGAATAATTTTTTTGAGAAATAAAATTTTCTTTCATAATTTTTAGAGTTACTTATTTAAATAGTACATTTTATAAGCTTTTTTTTTCATAGAAAAACTTTTTACAATCTTGATACATGCTGTCATATTCTTGCATATAAAAATTAAAAATTTAAATGGAGACTTGTAAGAAGTTGGCTTTTCTTTGTCCGGTAAGCTCCAGAATGATTTGTGAATTTGTTCTATGTTTTGTTGAGAGACGTTTTTTGAACAGAAGTAAAAAGGTATGCTTCCAACACTTTTCTTTTTTGAATAGATTTTACACCTCTCCGAATTCGAAAACGCTTCTGAATATGTTGTTTCTATGTCTTAGCTTTTTGAAGTCATATAGCTTTCTATTTAGAAAAATGTTGGCTTGTTATTTAACTCTTATACATTCTGATCAAATTTTTACCAGAAGTGTCATAGCCGGATGGAATATTTCTAAAACTTCTTACTAAAGGGTGTTCCCTACTTGTATCCAGGGCCCGATCTAGGGTGGGGCAAGCTGGGCAATTGCAAAATCGGGAGCGAGAAGCACAATAACAATTCATTTACAAACTGCACTGTTCAAGTCCTAAAAATTAAAATTTAAAAACTTATTTCAATCTAATTTAAAAATAAAACATCGACACTAGGGTGTATGATGCAATTAAGATAAATGTAAATCCAAGTCACAAGCGGCGAATTGCCAAAACCAAAAATAGCAGAAAGTAACTTGGCTTTTCAAGGTACAGCTGATAATCTGTACCAATATAACAATGACCACTTTTTGAAACTTGTAGAGTTGTTAGCAGAGTTTGATCCAGTTATGAAAGAACATGTACCCAGAGTTTTAAAGAAAGAGGAGAAACAAGCAACGTATACTTAAGTAAAACTATTCAGAATGAGTTAATAACTAAGATTTCCGACAGTATAAGAATCCATATTCTGAAAGCTATTAAAAAATCAAAATATTATGCTATTATATTAGATTGTACCCCCGACGTAAGCAAAACTGAGCAGATGACTCTTATAATTAGATATATTACTATTAATAAAACTGAAAACCATCCAAGAACGGAAGAAATTATAATAAATGAAAGTTTTTTAGGATTTGTACCAATTGAAAAATCTACAGGTCTAAAACTAACTGAAGTTATCTTAAAACATATCAGATTTTGGACTGTCCTTTAAGAACATAAGAGGGCAAAGTTACGATAACGGATCGAATATTAAAGGCATTCAAAGTGGAGTCCAAGCCAGGATCAAAAACATTAATCCACGAGCATTTTATGTTATTTGCAGTAGTCATTCATTAAACTTAGTGGTAAAGGACGTGGCAAAGTCTTCATTAGAAGCTACAAATTTTTTCAATATAGTGCAAAGAATAAGTATATGTTTTTTTTCCTCTTCAACGTTGAGATGGTCTATTCTATTGTTGAATGTAAAAGGCATTACTCTTAAGCCTATTTGTGACACGAGATGGGAAAGTCGTATCGAAGCAATAAAACCACTAAGACATCAAATAGACCAGATACACGATGCATTACATGTATAGTGTTACCAAAACACGGACATGGATACCTCTGAACGGGATGAAGCTTCAGGGTTGTTAAATCAAATTAAAAGTTTTAAATTTTTGTGCTCTATTATAATTTGGTACGAAACTTTGAATCAAATAAATCCCGTCAGTAAACTAATGCAAAGTAAGGATTTTGATTTAAGTTCTGCCATTGAATTGATAAAAAACACCAAAGTCTTTTTTGAAAACTCACGATCAGAAGAGTATTTTACTCAAGTTTGTGAAAACTTCAAAGCTTTAGCTGCTGAAATTGATAGCGAGGTGTTAGGTGTTAGACTTTGAAAATGTGCCTAAACATCGGGCCCGCTCTAAAAAGAGACAGTTTGATTACGAATGTGATGACGAACCAATCTTATTGATCCCTGCCAAAAATATAAGGTCGAAGTATTCTTTCACATCATAGACACAGCTATAAACTCATTAGAGTTAAGGTTTTCCCAAATTAATGAGCACAGCAAACACTTTTCATTTTTGTATTATATACATATATGCCTTAAGAGAACTACCTAAAGATGAATTATTAGACCATTGCAGAAACCTTGAAGTAGTTTTAACACATGACAACTCCTCTGATATAAATGGGTTAGAACTTTCCGAGGAGTTGTCAGTGTTATGCATGATTTTAGATAGTCGCATGTCTCCTGAAGAGGTTTTGAAATTTATAACGGATTTAAGATTTGGTTCTAATATAAGTATTGCACTTAGAATTCGCTTGACCTTACCAGTAATGGTTGCAAGTGGAGAACGAAGCTTTTCTAAATTGAAATTCATTAAAAACTATCTATGGTCTACCATGACACAAAACCGATAACGGGATTGGCTTTGATATCAATTGATAAAAAGGTTTGCGATAGTATAAATTTGGCAGAAATAATCAAAGATTTTGCAGAGCAAAAATTACGAAGAAAATTATTTTAGTCACTAAAAAGACTTTATTTTTGTTTAAATAATATTTTAACTGAATTTGTGTTTTTTTTCAAGAATTGATTATTCGTTTTGTAACCGAAATTAAAATTAAAATAAAAAACTGATTTGTTTTTTTTTATTGATTTAAACTTTATGAGTATCATTTGATTGTTTAGTCGATCTAAGGAAGCATACATACATAATGTTTAAAAAAAAAAACAATTATTTGAATATAATAAATAGTTTCGAAGAAAATTTTTGAACAAACCTACAGTTTATAGATATGTACCCAGAAGACTAACAGTACCTATTTGAATATTGTACCAACAATACAAACATACGGTGGCAATAACTTTTGTATGTCTTTTAAGGTTTGATTTTAAAGGGCGGCAAATAATACTTTTGCCCAGGGCGGCAAAAAAGCTAGATCGGGCCCTGCTTGTATCTCACCAACATAGTCAGGTTCTTTCACACTATCATTGGCTCCTATTAAAAAATATTGGTGCAAAATTTTCATTGAATTAGTACGATGCTAAAGCTGTTTTAGTATGATACTAGGTTAAAACAACGAAATTGCAAATTTTAATCGAATATATCGTTATACTTTCTCTACCCTTTTATTAAAGTTAAAATCATCGAATACCTACTTTATTTTTTTAGTATCGTGCTAGATTAATATCTCTCTTTGACATTTGCAAACATCAAAAAAGGTTCGTATACTTACTTTTTTACACGAAATGTCATTGATTTAGGTGTGTTCAGAAGCAATTTATTAGGAAAATTGGCTTAGTACGATACTAGTTAGAAAATGTTTAAAATTAAGAATGAGTTAGTAAACTACTATAAAGTTAGCAAATTGCTAAGTATCATACTAATACCTTAATAATAGGGTGTTTAAAATTTTGCGCCATTATTTGTAAGAACAAAAAAATTATTTAAAAGTTTTGGCAAATTCTGATTCGGTTAAACTTGAGGAATAAGCATTATTTGTGTCTTCCTTAAACTCATCTATCTTTGGAACCAACTCGTCAATTGACCTAAGATAACGAAAAATGCTTCAATAAAAACCTACATATGTCCATTTTTATTTTATGTCATAAATTCTTACGTTAGAAGTTCTTGGTTCATATATTGGGTACTGGAGAGCCCCAATTTTTAGCACGAGCGAAACACGTCCTCTGTCCACAAAGCTTAGCAGACTGTTGAAATATTTTTAAGTCGGCCATGACCGTGACATTCATACTTTTGTACGGACATAGTAAAAGTTCTAATGCAAGAACGGCAAATGAAGGATACAAAATATTTTTCGTGTTCGTGGTGTACAGGTATACGGTTTACAAATATTATATTGAAGTTTGTATGCACCATACGTCAACATGAACATGAACATGCGATTATTTCATGGTGGACGTGGCAAAACAATAATGTCGTTTTTATTTGGCAGTCCGGAATCTCTCTCCGATCCGGAATCCCAACTGAACACTTTTGTTTGCTTCTGATGATTCTGAAGTTTTGTTTGATTGTATAATATGTGAAACATCAAATGCGTACAATAATCAAAATCAAGAAAAATATTTGTTGAAAGCAGGGTTGGCCGAATTGTCAGTTTTTAGAAATAACTACATTAGTTACGTCTGCTACGTAGTTTATGTAGTTAAATGTAGTTAACTGTAGTTAATGTAACAAATTGTAGGATTGCTGTCAATTAACTGTCAGTTGTGTATTTGAAATTTGAATTTTTAAATTCAACGTTCAGTTATTCCTACAATTCTTCATTCTTATGGTAAATGAAACTTTTTTTTTACAAACCTTCATTAGATCATAAAAGTGCAAAATCGTTTTTTTTTTCCTTTATTATATTGATTTTTTATGAATTAACTACATACATGTGTAGCAGACGTAACAAATTGTAGTAAATTAGGCATTTATGGTAGTTTCTTCAATAAACTACGCGTAGTTAAATACTACGTTTATATGCAGTATCGAAAGATCGAGTTGGATTAGGGTCGGATTTTCGACCCACATTTCTACTCGACGCCGCTGAGCGATTGGGATCAAGTCGAACGAAGCTCATTTCAACTCAATACAGGTATATAAAGGTTCGAAGCGATCTTCAAGCTCGCTTCAACACCTCATTCAAACGTAGTAAATCATGTAGAAAATGTAGTGTAGTTAATTCGGCCAACCCTGGTTCGCACAATTTGGATACCAAAAATCACAGCTGTTGAGGTTGACGTTTAAGTACATGAATGTGTGAGTGCTTCTGGTTTTGCTTCTGATTTCAAATCCAGAAGCAAATTTCTCTTCTTTTCAGAATCAGAACTGTCATTTTTTCCCAATTGAACACTTTCAGAAGAGTCCGGAAGGCTTCCGGATTGCCAAATACCAAAAACGACATAAGACGTACATACGTCAAAGCAATCTTGAGACACATTTGCCAAAATCTTACGTTTACGGTAAAACAATTGAAATTAATGATTTTGATGGGTATACTTCAAAATCATTCTGAATATCTCATCAATGGAAACAACCAATAACAGATTTGAAAAGAACACCACCCAAAACATAAGACTGCATACCTAGTTCAAAAAGTGCAATTTGGCGTATACGGCACTTCTATACAAGGGCGACGATTTGACATTTTTGAACAAGACAGCCGCAGTATACAAACAGACAAGTAATGGAGCGCTATACTCTGTAAAGGTGTGTCCACACCAAAAAACATTTCAGAAACATTGCAGAAACATTTCAGAAATGTTTCTGATTTGTTTTTTGGGAAACATTTCTGAAATGTTTCTTTGTTTCCCATTGTTTCCAGATTGAGTTGTCTGTAATTTTTTTTTCTCGCCTGTGTTGCACTTTAAGCGCATGAAGTTTTTTCTACTTCATCTTCATCACAATTTATATTTTCGCAAATTTTAGATATATAATCGGCTTTTATGATTTTATTTTTAATATTTTTCGTGAAGAGTCGATCCCTCAAAACTTTTTTTATTTCATAAATTTGTATCAATTGGATAACATTCTTGTTGCTCCACACTTTTCGCGACATTTAATATTTATATTAATAACCACTCACGCACTTTCTACCTATGTAAATGCTTATGAAACAAATAAAGTTTCCCATTCGGAATAGAAAACAGAAAAACATTTCATAAACATTTCAGAAATGTATCGCAAGCGTCCAGACCAAAGAAACATTTTTGAAACATTTTAGAAACATTTCAGAAATGTTTCTCTGTTTCTGAAATGTTTCTTAAATGTTTCTGAAATGTTTCAAAAATGTTTCTTTGGTCTGGACACACCTTAAGGGCGTGGAATAATTGTTTTAATTTTTTTTACCAATAAACGGTCGTTGGTGTTAGCACAGCGTGAATTTCGACGTCGATATCATAATCGTGTCGCGCCAATTGAACAAACACTCCGTCGCACAGTGGGCCCCTTCATACTAAGCAGTGCTCAAAATTCAAAATCTTGTTTCAAATGCTAAGAACTGTAATAAATAGATACTAACTGCTGTTGAAAATGAAAATATTATTAATATTGAATATAGTTCTGACCATAGTAAACATTTTCAAGGTTATTGATTGATTTATTTTAAGAAAACAATTGTTCTTCGAGTAACATATTTATGACTTCAGGATAAAACATTTTTCGGTGAATGACTGTCGTTGTGCGCGATGTTATCAAGGGATTGGCAGAGATAAACAACCTATTTAAAACATCTCACATGTTATCCTTCTTTCTTTTGTGATGTCTTCCCGCTGAATTGTTGCCGATATATGAAAACCTCTATTTCGCACCTCCTGGTATTCTTCGGATAACTGGCTACTTGGAAGTAGGGCATGAGTCATTATGTCACATTCATTGATAAGGATTTGGTGCAGACTTGTGGTCATGGGATACCAAGGACAGAGCTTCACGTAAAGTCGAGCTGTTTCTGGGAAAAAACACCTAAATTCTTCCGCATGTATCTGAAAACCGATCTTATATTAAGCAAAAAATTAACAAAAAAATCGATATGACTCACTAAAAAGCTTATATTTTAAGTTCTATCAGACGGATGGTCAATATTTAGGTATGTAAGCTTAGGTTTAATTACAGAGCATCAAACTGCATATTTAAATTTTATATTTATATAAGTGGTTACATTCCTGGAACAAAGATAGGAAAAATAGATAGTTTTGAACTTCACCCCTACCCCCTACCCAAAGTTGAGAAAAAAACCTGCCGGAGTTTTCGGATTTGATATCATGATAAACCTACCTATAAACCCACATACTCATATTTTAGCTAAACATCCACTACCAACATTTTTTGTCGGCCTTTGTATTATCTATTTATTCAACCGCGAACTCAAACAGTGATATTTCAAACTGGCGCACCTAACTTTTACTTCTGTATTCGGATTTTTAATAACAAATATTTCTTCTTTCATGCTGTGTACTTAGATTTAAAAGTTCTCTGCGCCAGTTAAAAAAAAATCATTTTAAAAATTTCATTGCCCGTGAGTAAACCCGACATCCATTTATGTATTTTATACACTAAGTAACACCTTTCAATCGAAAATAAAAATGTATTTGCAATCTACATGACTTCTTGAACAAACAACATATTTTTAATTTTTTTTTTGTTTAACGGAGTTAACTTTTAAAAATAAAATAAAACTACACAAAATTAAAACTTGCGCATGTCTAATAAAAACCAATGACAAAGAGTCAACTTGAATGTACCGTAACTTGGCCATTAGACAGAGAGGGAAGATAATACTTACAAATGACATGTGCTATAATATGTATATTAATTATGCATTTCTATTTTTTTTTTTAAGGCAAAAATTAAAAATTGTATTTTGAGCACTGATGTGTATGGAGAGGACCCACTGTGCGTCGGTCGCTTAAATACTCGACTCGATTGGAACCACAGGAGACCATGCTGGGCGTGGCCGCAACCGGAGTCGCTGACAACGAAGAAACTTCAACCAGACTAGGCGTCACGCAATATGATATCAGTAGACGGACCCTACAGCGAATTTTAGTAGAAGACTTTACACATGTTCCCCTAAAAAGTTTAGGCAGTGCATTAATGTCTGCTGACCGTCCGTCGCGTGTGAATTACTGTCAAGTCATCCTCAATCGCAGCAACGAAGGGGACGATTTCGTGCCGAAAATCATCATGGAATTGGATGAGCGGGGCTTGGTGAACATGTGGTTTCAATAAGACGAGACGGTGCAACCGCACACACAACATATTTAGGCTGGTGTCCCGATTACACATTTTAACATATTAGATAGAATTCAAAATAGAGCCATAAGACTTATAGGAGATAGATCATTTACGGAAACTTTTGTTTCTCTCGAACACCGCCCGAAATGCTTATCAATTTACCCTTGAGCTTAACATCAGACGTACTGTTAAATATAGAGGTTCTTTCTTGAGCCGCACTGCTAGAATGTGATATACTTTGCCCTTCTCGATTTTCTCCCCTCATGGTGATGTACAAGCTTTCAAAACCAATGTGCATCGTCATCTACTATTAAATTCTCTCGACTTTTCCTAAGCGCTCACATTGTGTTACATCATAATATTACTTGTATAAGGGTATTCAAAACCCCTTGAGTGTGTGCGAATTATGCAGCATTTAATTAGAATATTTGAAAGGAATGTGAACAGTTATCGCCGCAAATCATGGAAAATGTGATAAAACGTGCGTGCACAAATGTGTATCAATACTTGCGGCCACTTGACGAATATCATCTTTGCCACCTAACAGAAATATTGTAAAGGTCCAAATTAAGGTTGCCATCACTCAAAATCATTTTTTTTATTAATTAAAAAAGTAATTCAAAAACCAAATTGGATGATTAATTTTGGGCCAACTCGTATAACAAACAAGGTTTGGTAAAATATACATACATACATACATACATATATATTGTTTATGCTACTATAATTTTTTTTTTCAATTTTATGTTTTTCAACAGTAGGAAATTTTCCTAAGTTTAAAATATTAACCATGTATTGACACTTTTATTTGCTTGTGTAGGTATCTCTCTTTCACAATTTGCTTGCTTTGTAGTTTTAATTTGTTCTAAAAATTATTTATTTTTTTTTTTGTTTTTTGTGGTTGTAAATTCTATTTTCTAGGTAGTAATGATAATTATTTTAAAACCGTATCTACTCGTATAATTGCATAAATAATTTTTATTTAAGCAAACTATCTGCTTATGCAATTAAATGCCATCCATGTTATGTAGAAAATAAAAATGAATCCAGTCGATAAGAGTTTTGGTATTCTATTTGCTGCATTCGGTGATGTGACTGAAAATATAGATTAATAAGAAAACGCAATTATTAGTTAAATTAATTAATGTGATTTTGTTTGATAAATATAAAAATATATTGCATATGGAGGCCGAGCTGGGACTTGATGAGGTTGTTTTTAACGGTCACAATTTGTTTTTCGAAGATTGCATCTATATTTGGTGAATACCACCCTTGAGGTATTAAAGTAAAGTATGTTTTTTCGAAAGTTATTTATGTCTTTATAGGTAGGGGCATTATATTTTTTTCAATAAATCTTAATTTTGAATCAAAAGGTAGATATTTTCTTTTTGTTATGATAAAGTCAACAAATATAAGAATAAACAAAAAATGAGCTTGTAATGAACCTGATGAGTAAGAGGACAAAAATAAGCTAATAAGTAAAGACAACTAATTCAACTGCTCAATAAGGAAAATATCATCAACCTACTTAATTGCTATGCAGGTTATGTTAGGTAAGAAAGGATGATGATACGGTAGGAGGTTTCAGGTCACTGGCATCTCAATGGATTTGTGTGCCCAGAGCATAGATAAGGAAGAAAGGAGTTATTGGATAAGTTGAGATTGGTGTCTCTCTGACAATTCTGAGTGAATTTTTGTTTGATCCTTATAAGGGCAAAAAACGGGAGGTTTACCTGTTTGTCGAGGAAGCATTCTTCGAAGATTCTTATTCTGATTCAGGCAAGCATGAACATACTTTGTCAAAAATTGATGCAAATTTGTTTTGATTCAATGAGAGGTACGAGTATATGGCCTTTTAAGCAACGTCTTCACGGACAAAAAGCTAAAAAAAACAGCAGCTGGCCAATGGTTCCAGACTTGAAATATATGAACACACAAACCCGACGAGTCTTTGAATCTACCTCTGACGACTATGAAGCAGAGGAAGACGCAATGTAAATGTTATAAGGTAGGTGTAAGAAAATTTCTCATAAGCTTTGACAAAAAAAAATGCGAGTCTAATATAAAAACAAATGATGCAATGTTTTGTCATTATTTTAATATGTTTTCTTGTTGTGTATGTTTAAATGTATATGTGTACATTTATATCGAAATGCGAAAATGTATACAAATAAACTATGGGTTTTCATAAATGTGTTGTCTATAGATAAATACTAAGTATATACAAAAAAAAAAACATTTCCAACCAATTTCATTTTATTGAATTAACTTGAATTCGGGAAAACAAATGCTTTAGACTCTTTAAATAAAACTCCTTTTACTTAAAAATAATCTCTACAAATGTAAGCAGTTTACCTTTGCTTAATAAAAAAATAAAAAAAATATTCGGTTAAACAAATAAAACGCCTTTCCTCTTCAACAGATCCACAACAACTGAAAACCTGATCATATCTTTATTCTCTCAGTATATTCTTCTACTTAACCGGTAGTCTCTTTCTATTAAATACAATCATTATATCTTTCTTTCATTATATCTTCTTTCTGAACATTCATTTGTTTTTCTTTCTTTCGGAAGTGTTGCCACACAAATAACTTATGTATTCGAAAATTTGAGTAGGATCAGAGCTTAAACTATGCTAGACATGAGTACCAGGATTCAGAGTAAGTTTTAGAGAATTTTGTAATGGAACTTTAATTTAAAGAGTTCTGCGAAATAGACTGAAACATTAACATAAGTTTTAAATGCAGATCATTTAAAACAAAATTCGTGGGTGATCTCCAAAGAAATGTTTAATGGAGAGTTTCACATTCTTTTTTAATAATTTTTAGAAACATAATCAATTGATTACGTAAACTTAACTCTTCCTTAACGTCTTAAAAAATTCAAAACAATGGTTACTAATGACATCTCCCAAGTAACTATTTTGTTTTATATACGATTTTCACAAAAATTATACAAATCCTAATGCATCAAATTTGATAGACATTTTTTTTTCATAATACAATTTATAGAATTTATATTAATTCTAGAAGTCAGATTATTTCTTTTAGCTAGCTCAAATAATAATATAGTACGACAAGTTATGCATTGGTAAAAAAAACCGAACTCGAGATTCTTGACATTACGATGATATGCACGAAGGAAAATGTGGGTCTATCAATTTTGTCTATCTGTATGTACATTGGACATACATATATTTGTGGTGTTTGGTACAAACATGATAAGTCCATAAAATAATTAGCGTTATTACGTTTACTTTACATGGAGCTAGGGCTGAAACGGGTTTACTGATTTTTTTCTGATCATAGATACATACAATTCGAAATTATTGACGAACCTCCTAGCCAATCTACCTTTTGTAACCATCAAAAAACAGACTGGCTAATATATAGGGAAACTCTATTAAGGTTAATCTAACCTCATTTATACAGCATACCCTACAACACTGAGGATCTTGATATTAAAGTCAACGACCTCACAGCAGCCCTCAACAAATCTCTGGAAATTGCTTGTCCTCTTATACAAACAAGAGGTAAAAAGAAACCACACTGGTGGAACTCGGGACTGGATCCGTTAAGAAAAGATTGCAGAAAACTCTTTAACAGAGCGAAAACCTCCAGAGAAGCTTCTGATTGGGATTCCTTTTCCTATAAAGATTCCCTCAAGATATAAAAAAAAGAACTGAGGAAAACCAAGCGGGTGTCATGGAGAACTTTCTGTAATAATATAGAAGGCAACTGAGAGGCATTAAGATTAAGAAAAAATCCTCTCCAAAAATCCAGTCATGCCAAGTTGCCTAAAAAACACTGACGGTTCCTGGACAAACTCAAGCGAAGAATCGCTCAATCTGCTCCTGGATGTACATTTTCCAGATAGCTCTCCTTTCGTTAATAACACTGATCCTAACAACATCGACAGTACGAGTAGTATAACTCCTCCACAAGGTCTGATTATAAAGGAAAAATTAAAATGGGCAATCAACAGCTTCAATCCATACAAATCTGCTGGGCCAGATGGAATAATTCCAGCGGAATTACAGAAAAATTCCGATATCTTAATACCCATTCTGGTCAACATCCGTCAACATCCTAAATGGTTGTATCACTCTGGCTCACATCCCTTTGTCATGGAAAGAAGTCGATGTTATTTTCATCCCCAAAGCTGGCAAACCTAGCCATGTTAATCCTAAAGATCTAAGACCTATTAGCCTTTTATCATTCCTTCTTAAAACATTTGAACGTCTGATTGAAATCCATTTGAGGGCGCAAAATGATAAATCCTTACTATCCAATGCTCAACATGCCTATAAGAAAGGGAAATCTGTAGAAACCGCTCTACATACGCTGGTTCGTACTATCGAACATTCCCTTCATCATAAGGAGTTCACCTTAGTTGCTTTCATAGATATAGAAGGAGCTTTTAACAATTTCGACGCATCCGTAATCACATCTGCGCTGTCATCTCTGAAGGTGGATAAATCAATCAGTAGATTGATGAATCATATGCTGATAAGCAGGTTTATAAATTCAAAACTGGGCGATTTTACATACTACTCGAAGAACTGTCAGTATAGGTACGCCGCAAGGCGGCGTCCTCTCTCCTCTCCTTTGGAACCTAGTCGTAAATGAACTACTAATGATTCTAGAAAGGGAGGGGCACAGGGTGATTGCCTATGCGGACGATGTTGCGATAGTGATATCTGGTAAGCATCCTAACACTCTAAAGGAACTCCTACAAAATGCTTTAAACAAGGTTACTACCTGGGCAGATCAATGTGGACTCGGTGTCAACCCCCACAAATCTGAACTTGTGCTATTTACCAGGAAATATAAAATCCCACACATAGACCCTCCCCACATCAAAGGTATACCGCTTAAATTTTCAGACAAAGCTAAATATCTGGGTCTTATTTTGGATAAGAAATTAAGCTGGAGGCCCAATATCCAAGAGAGAATCTACAAAGCCAACACAGCTCTATTCTCTTGCAAAAAAGCCGTAGGTAACAAATGGGGTCTACAAACTCATATTACACACTGGCTATACATCTCATTCATTAGACCGATACTTACATATGGAGTAACAGTATGGTGGACTTCGCTGGAAACAGCAACAAACCGCGATAAACTCAGCACAGTCCAACGAACAACCTGCTTAATCATGGGTGGAGCTCTCCGCTCAACTCCCTCCGCTGCAGTTGATGTTCTGTTTCATCTCATACCGCTAGATGTCTTTAGCAAACAATCGGCCGCTAGCACAGCCATTCGGCTTAAGGCCTCCTCGCAGTAGATCAATAACGATATTGGCC
This sequence comes from Chrysotoxum bicinctum, assembly GCA_911387755.1. Taxonomy (NCBI): domain Eukaryota; kingdom Metazoa; phylum Arthropoda; class Insecta; order Diptera; family Syrphidae; genus Chrysotoxum; species Chrysotoxum bicinctum. The sequence continues at coordinate 74,335,081 of OU426988.1, read as the reverse complement.
ACTCCACTATACGGAACTCGTTCAGATCCCTACCTAGTAACGTGCGTCGATTAACCACCCTTCATCCAAAATTTAATAAAAATTTTCAAGTGTCCATCCCTTCCCGGTCTACCTGGGAAAATGAGTCACTGTTGGTAGACGAAGCGATACATTTCCACACAGATGGATCTAAACCGACGATGGGGTCGGTGGAGGTGTATACTCCAAAAGATTAAATCTTTGTCTATCTTTTCGTCTTCCCAATCACTGTAGCTCTGTCTCCATTAACTCACTAACAGCTCAAAATTGTCGATCATCTCTGGTGGAGATGTCAAAACAGTTTAACATTCACCTTACATGGGTGCCGGGGCATAGAGACATTCCAGGAAATCCGACAAACTTGCAAAAAACGGAACAATCTTACCTTTGTTGGATAGCAAATCTACTTGTAAACTTATGCTAAAGCATGATACCATGAAGAAAGCTAAGCACAGATGGACCAGCACCCCAACTTGCCGGTCTACTAAACTTATTTGGCCATTGTTTGATGCTAAACGCTCAAAACAACTAATTTCTATTGGTAGATTGCATATTAGTAGCTCCGTTATAGGTGTCCTTACTGGACACAGCGACACAGCCTAATAGGAAGACATGCTCTCCGTCTTGGAATTCCCGCAAATGATTTTTGCAGAAGCTGCATGGATGAAGAAGAAGAGGAGTCAGTTCCTCACCTTTTATGTTCTTGTTCTGCCCTTAACGGGTAAGGGCGATTTTTGAAATCCTGTGGTATCACAACGGACCAAATATTGGTCTAAGTGTGTTGGCCTTTTCCGGTCAGCAGCTACCTTAACCTAAGTTAACCTATTCCATTTTTGTCTTAAAAATCTGTTGAATAGTTTTATTTAGTAAAAGCTAGCTAATGGTTGCAAACGATTGGGGCGACATCTTAAGCATAGCGATAGTACTTGTTAGATTTGTCTCTGCTAAATTTAATAATAAAATATTCTCTTTTTTACTACTTATCCTATTATCCACTGTAAAATCGTGCGCTAATTTCAGCGCCACCACTAGGATAGCGTTGGTACCACAAAATCAAGCTCCATGATAATATGGGTTATATATACAAAGGTATTAGGTATTCAAATTTTTTAAACAATTTTTCTTGAATATTTTTAAAAAATATTTTCGAAAACTAAATTTTGCGAAAATCATATTCTAGATTTTTTTTAATCTTGAAAATTAACAGATTTTTTATAAAATTACAAGATGTGGAAAATTTTATTATATTTCATCCAAAAATAACAGTATGTATTCACTATATAATTGTTAAAAAAAGGTTTTCTAAAATCGTATTTTTCTCGAAACGGCACCTAGAATACTGATAAAATATTTTTTCTTTCACTTAATTTTTACAATTTTGAACTATTTTACACAGAACCATTTCTTCGAATTTCGACTATCTCAATATTGATATTACGGATTTTAATTTTTCATACAGAAGCTTCTTCTTTGCGTATCAAAGTTTAAAACAAAAATTTTCTTGAATTGAATTGAATTTTTGAAAAAAAAAATAATTTTCTTTTTGAAAATTCGATATCTGAAAAACGGGCCTTTGTTTGAGATTAAAGTTTTATATCTACGATAATAAAAAGTAAAAGTTGGTGTGCCAAAATTTGTTCTTTAACATTTTATTTAACTCCTATCTAAAATTTATATACCTGCACTTTTTTCTTAAATCACTACTAAGATTTACAATGTTTGTTCTTGAAAAATGTATATTTCAATGAGAAATCACGTGGCTATGGTATTTTGTTTTTAGCTTTAACTGTAGGAATTGTTTTAGTCAGTTAAAAAATGATTTTTATAGTAAACATTTTCTTATAATAAATTCATTTGAAAACCCTATTATACAAGAGCAAGTTACATAGTGTGACCAGTTGTGTATTTTATTTCTAATAACATTAGTGTTTTTATATATATATAATATAATTTATAAAAATTGTTAGCCTTATTTAATTTCTTAATGTGTTTAGTTTCAAACCACCGACTTCGAAAACATATCGGAAGACTTGTTTGATAACCTGCTCTAGGAACTAAATCTGCAATTGTTCATTACGTAACTAACAAAAATAAAATGCACGACTGGGTCGCACGAACTTGCTCCTATGTAATAGACTAGGAATTTTAAGAACGGGTGTTAAAGAAAACTGTTCATAAGAATAAAATGATTTTTTTAAAATCCTTTTAGTAGAAAGAGATAAAAACAGAATGCTATGCAAATATGAATTTATGCAAAAACAAAAATTATAAGTCGTTGTAGTGGTTCCTTAAAAAAATTATCTTTTATGTACAAAATTTTTAAAACATTTTTAAGACAAAATTTTGGTACGCCAATCTTAAGTTTTTATTATTGTACGAATAAGAGTCTAATTTCCAAAAAAATTACTAAGCCGTTCTTGAGATATCGAATTTACCAAACAAAAAATGACTTTTTTTTCTAAAAATTGAAAAAATATATTTTTTTTTAAAGTTTTGAAATGCAATGTTCTTTTAAAATTTTAAGGAGCTTCTTTATAAAAAATTTCATTAAAATCCGTTATGCCGATAATGAGAAATTCAAAATTCGAAAAAATCGTTCTATGGTAGATACAGTCAGTAATATCTACATTTCAAATTTTTACTTGCGATATAGGTACTATAGGGCAAGTTCTGCATTTTAAAAAAAATCGAACTCGAGATTTTGATCAAAGTTGACATTACGATGATAGCGAAGACGAATAAAGTGGGTCCGGCGATTCCGTCTGTCTGTCTGTCTGTCTGTCTGTATGTCTGTACCTCGATCTAGAGCCTAAGCCACTGGACCTATTTTCTTCAAACTCGGTAGTTATGGGTCTTCGGTGATTCCCTAGAGGGGAAATTGAAATTTTTTTTTAGCTCTAAAACTAACGGTACCCCCCATACACCCGTAATGCAAAATCTTATTTATCTCGAAAACGGCTCTAACGATTTTGATAAAAAAATTAGGTGTGATAATATGGACATGGACTACGTTTTGGTAAACAAAAATTTGGGGCAAAATGTTATTAACGGTACCTGTCATAGAACCGTTTTTTTGATTTTCGACGTTCTAATTAACGGTTCTAACGATTTTAACCAAAAATTTTCAGCAGGAGTCCCCCTTAGTTTAAAATAATATTGTATATACAAATATTCAAAAAATTATTTGTTGGGTTTTTTTGAAAAAAAAAATTTTTTTGAAAAATCAATATCTTCAAAATCTATGAACGATTATTTTTTGAAATTATTTCCAAACATCAATATTATTAAATACTTAAAATTCGCATCCCACATTTTTTTCTTGAAAAATTTTAAAGAAATTTCTTATAAAAAAAATTTATTTATTTAATAATAAAGCGAATTTTTAAGGTTTGTTTGCATAAATTCATACTTTTCTAGAAATCAGACGGCAATTTCATTTTTAATTCATGTTTTATAATTATAAAATGTATCTTAAATTCCAAAGTACTTTTACATAAGAGCAAGTTCGTAAAAATTAATCAAAAGAAAAAAAATGTTATCAAAATTCTCGGAACCGTTTTCGAGAAAAATACGATTTTCGAAAACCATTTTTTAAAATTTGTATGGAAGGTACCGTTAGTTTTAGATAAAACAAAATTTTTATTCTCAAATCTTGTAGATTATGTTAAAAACTTTTATTTGTCGAGTTTGAAAAAAATCGATCTTGGGGTTTTCGAAATATTGAGTTTGCAAAAAAAATTTTGATTTTTTTTTAAGTCCAAAAAATTAAAAATTGAAAATTTGAATATGTAATAATATTTAAACTTTGGAGTAGCTTTAGCATAAGAAAATGAATGAAATCGGTTGTACTGTTTTCGAGAAAATCAAAAACAAATAATTTCTTGGAAAATTTTTTTCAACCATTACCTAGTTTTAACTTAAAGCAATTTTTCAATTTTTTTTTTTAAATTCTGTAGGACAGTCTTTGAGAAAAAAAAATATTTATAAAATTTCGAAAAAAAAAATCGTATGACAGGTACCGTTATTTTTGGTGTTAAAAAAATAGAAAAAAACGTGTGGGGGGAAAAATTACCTACCAGATTAGATTAGATTAGATTAGATAGATTTTTATTGAATCATTCGTTTCAACATATAAATATTGATAATATACAAAAATCTTTATAGCATGGCACTAAGCCGTCTGCCAGATTGACAACATAAATAATTATTTGTAAAAAGCTATCCTTTTATTTGATTAACATATCTTTTATGTAAATTTTTAAACAATGTGTTGTACTATATTTCTCAAAAATCTTCATTAATTATTCTTTCTCTATATTTCAAACAAATTTTGCAGTACTCATATAGTTTTGCAACATCCATCTCATTCAGCTGCATAAGAACTTGATCCTCCGATAAGAAGTCACTACCAAAAATACATCTCCTTGTTTCTCTTAGGGTTGGGCACTTTCCGATGAAGTGGATAACGTCTTCCCGTTCAGCTAAGTTGCAAATACTGCACTCTAATGGTAAATCCGTCCTGTGCGGAATAAAGTTTAACCTAAGTAATTCACTTCGAAGTCTGACCATTGTACTAATCATGTGGACACTATGTGTATCACTGAAGTATTTTTTTTCTCCTAGATTGTGTTTAAGACGGCTATAAATTGATCTGAATAATGACCCAGTTGCTTCAGCGATATAATCTGATCTACATTGCTCATCTACTTTTCCGATTATCTCGTACATGTGTCTTTTAGTGCTCTTTAAATCTTCGACGTTGATGTTCAAGATCATACCACAACTTTTTTTTATTTTCCTGATAAGCCGAGGTTCAGGCATCTCTAAGACTTTGAGCAAATAGTCCACTTGTAATTTTAGGGTTTTTATGTATATAGAGGCGACAATCCCGTTTCCAGCATAACAACATAGTTTGGTGTATTCGGAGGTAGATGAAATATCCTTTTCACATAGTTCCTTAGGAGTTTCTGAACTGTGTCGAATTTTTTGCATCCCCAAGCCTCAGAACCGTACAGAAGAATAGTTTCCGATACTGCTTCAAATACCTTGAACTTGCTGCTATGCGCTATGTTCTTATTCATAAAAAATCTTTTCCACGAAATATTGATTGCCGTTTGTGCCTTTTGCAGCTTCTCCTTGAAATGTGTCTCCATATTAAGGTTTCTCGAAAAATATACGCCAAGATATTTGTAATCTTTGACACACTCTATACTTTCTCCATTAAAGAACCATTTTTCATTCGCCGCTCTTCGTCCACCACCTCTTTTAAACATCATTACCTTAGACTTTTGAGTGTTGAGGATTAGGTTCCATAGCCGACAATAGTCACACACTCTGTTTATTATGAGCTGTAGCGTTTCCGGGGAATATGAAAACAATACTATATCATCCGCAAAAAGTAAAGCCTTAATACGCATACCTGCAAGATCAACTCCGCCAGGTAGACAATCAATCAGGTCATCAATGAAGAGTGCAAACAAGGTGGGACTCAATGCGCATCCCTGTCTAACACCAGAGTTTGTTTCAAACCACTCGGAAAGCTCAGAACCATTCCAAACTGCCGCTTGTGTAGCTCTGTACAACTCTTCTAGTACACGACCAAACTTAAGCGATAGTCCCAAACCATATAATTTGTAAAACAAGGCTCCTCGATCAATGGTATCGAAGGCTGCCTTGAAGTCGATAAATAACACATAAAGTTTTCTGCCTTGCAAAAGAAAGCTCTCAGCTACACTCCTCAAAATAAAAATGTTGTCTACTGTCGAATACCCTGATCTAAAGCCAGCTTGAAACTCTTTCAACAGGTTCTTTGACTCTATCTACGTTGTAAGTCGTTTTTGTAAGATAGATGTAAATATTTTATATGTTCCATTCAGGAATGAAATTCCTCGATAGTTTACTGGATCGAATAAACAGCCTGTTTTGTGTACTGGGAATATGACCGCATCCTGGAATTCCTTTGGAAAAAGATGGCCCTCCATTACTTTATTAAACAGTGTAACCAGCATTTCTCTGAGTTTACTGGTCCCATATTTATAAAATTCGACTGGTATATTATTCGATCCGGCAGCCTTTCCATCTTTCAATTTTTTTAGCACTAGATCTAGTTCTTGCCAAGTTATTGCAGGGTCAAGAATTTCACTAGTAAATCCTGGTACTGCAAATTGCCACTGTAATGCACTTGTAACTGGATTAAGTAAATCTCTGAAATGATCATGGAGTACATTTTTGCAAAGCCTTGTCGTAGCCGTAAATTGTTTGCCACTAAGTTTCCACGCAAGCTTCCAAAATTCCGCTGCATCTTTACACTTTGCCAACTTGATCGCTTCCAGTTCACCATAGGTCCTTTTTTTAATTTTACAGAGGTTTTTGTATTTTATATTGGCTTCAATGTAAAGGGTTTTCCAATAAGAGGTGTTATTTTGATATTCAAAGAAAAATGGCATTTTTGGAGATAAATGATCGGATGTTTATTTCATTATAAAGAGGAAGGTATGCCGTTAATAATGGAACACAACATGAGCCAAATGGCCGCCAAGACCACGCTTACAGGACCATATCCTTTTCATGAAATTTTCCATAACCAAATCGCAAAGTGGCTGCCCTATGTCCTCGATAGCCTCACGAATTTCATCTTTGAGGTCTTGAATCGACGCTGGGCTGTTGGCGTAGACCTTATCTTTCACGTGGCCCCAAAGGAAGAAGTCGCAAGGTGTTAAATCACAAGATCTCGGTGGCCAATTGTGATCACCTCTTCGAGAGGTAACACGGTCCGGAAACTTTTCCCGTAAAAGATCGATGGTTTCATTGCTTGTGTGGCACGTAGCGCCGTCTTGTTGAAAGTAAACGTTGTCCAGATCAATACCATCCAATTCAGGCCATAAAAAATCATTAATCATCTCTCGATAGCGCAATCCATTGACCGTAACTGTTGCTCCAGCCTCATTTTCGAAAAAGTAAGGTCCAATGACCCCGCGGGACCATAAACCGCACCAAACAGTCACGCGTTGAGGATGGAGAGGCTTTTCAACAATAACTCTTGGGTTTTCCGAGCCCCAGATGCGACAGTTTTGCTTGTTGACGTAGCCTCCGAGGTGGAAATGGGCCTCATCAGTCAAGATGATTTTTCGATGAAATTCCGGTTTTTTTTTTTTTCACCATTTTTATAGTGAATTTTAATAATTTCAATGCGTTGTTGAAGCGTGTATCGTTCCATTTTTATTAATAGCGTAGTTTCTACTTGTCAAATGTCAAAAAATGACAGCTTCGAAAGTGACAGCTACCGAAATAGCGGGCTATTCAAAATAACACCTCTTATTGGAAAACCCTTTAGTTTTTGTAGGAAGTAAATGCATATTCGAATTTTCGTCATTTGCGCGAACTTGATGTTGAAAAGTGACAACTATTGGAAAATGATCCGAGTATGGTTCTTCTTTGATCTCGAAGTCCGTAACCAAAGACTCCCACTCCTCTCCCAACACTCCATAGTCAATTACTGATGAACCTTGGCCACCAGCAAATGCAAAGTTTCCCGCAATATCACTTAAACTGGTACCATTTTGAATGCGAAGGCCGAATGAGTCACAAAGCTCGATCAGTTTCCTTCCTCTTGTGTTGCATATTCTGTCTTTTGATTGTCTAACGATTCCCTTGATTGAATTCATCATTCCTACCTACCAAGTTTGAAGAAAATCGGATGAGCCGTTTAGGCTGTAGTCGAACACATACAGACAGACATACAGACAGAATTTTGCAAAAAAGTAATTTTTTTCCTAATTTCAATAAATTTTGTTTTAAAATGTAATTTTCTTACTATGTCTCTCACAAGCTTTAACTTACGTTGATAAAATTATGTTAATAGATAGCTAAAAACTCCTAATTTCGAACAACAGTAATAATGGGAACATTTCAATACAACACAAAATATACCTTCATTTCTACGTACCTTACTTTTAAAGGATTCTTGTGTAAACTTTTAATAATGCAATGTTGAAATGAGAGATTCAAATATAATAGATACAAACATCTGGTGCAACCTTAAATCGTGACTAAAAATGAGATCTTAATACTCTTATTATAGCAAAGCTAAAAGACAACAACAATTAATTGGGTTAATTTATAAAATTATGCAAATTATTTGTCGCGGATTTCTATCACAGACCTTGTCGAAAACCAATAGATGAATACAAAGACAGAAGTGGGTGGAACCAACATCAAAACATCGCTGTAGAAAAGAAGCATAGTAAGGAAAGATGATCCCAATTATAATAAGAAAAGTAAACCAAAAAAAAAAAAAGAAATAAAAAGAAACTAAATTCGGTCTTAATGAAATGTCAACGAGAAGATTTACGAGATTTCACGGGGTAGGTAAAAGCTAATTTTGCAGTTCTTTCACTAAGCATAATCTACCCCTTCTTCTTAAAATCAAACTTGGCAAAACACACAAGAAAAAGCGATTATCTTGATATGTAGGTATATGTATGTAGATATGTATGTTTTAAGTTTAGACGCAATTTTTTTTACAACATAACCTTTTTCTTTATTGTCATTTACCACTTCAAAAGCGTTTAGCTACTTTTTTCAATTTCCCAACCAAACGATATTCTTATTAAGCTTATGATACAAAACACCAAGAATATCCTTAAATCCCCCATCACATCACCCGCAATCATCCCTCTACCAAAAAAATAAAACCACTCAATCCAATTCCCTAACGACACTAGGTGTCAAGCTTATAGTATTCCCTAAACGATGGCAAGTAACTTCTTCTTAAAGATATTACTTTTATCTTTTTCTTTTCCCTCGATACCACAACCACCAACACCATCACTGACGTGCACTGTCTAAATGAGACATAAATATATTAATGTCAAATGAGAAAGATGCCGCAGCATGAGAAGAAGACAAACCAACCCAGAAAAGTCGAATAAGAAAACCCCTTTTTGGAAGTTTTTTTTTCAAGGAATATCCGGTACTAGATTCCCTTACGTGAGGAAAATCTTAAAAAAACTGTGTCCTCGAAGTGCGCTGCCCATCTAAGTCAATACAGCTTTAGCTATGAAAATAAATAGTAATCGTTTTCCGATTCTAGCACCTCATTTGCGTACATATCGAATACATACATACATATAAACTTACGTACTCGCATTATCTCAGTAAGACGCCACGGGTCCTTTTGTCACTTGCTCCAAAAATAAGCTGATTGCTCCTATCATTTTGGAAGAATTTATTTTATTGGTTTTTATTCGATGGGATATTGGGACGACCGACAGCAGGTACAACACAAAAAAAATATCTGCGTTTTTTCTCCACCTTAGGTGGCACCCATGGTAAATTGTTTCCATATCGACAACGGTAAGGACGATGAACTAACAAAAAATAACCCAACATGTGAACCCCTCAGGAGGAAAAAAGTGTCATCCTAAAAATTGGATGCTAACGTTCGATGTCGCCGTTGGAATCGTCGTCGCATGGTTGTGGGTCTAGAAAAATCGGGTACCTATAGGTGGTAATGGTTCGTTCGCCACTTTGGTTTGCTTTTTTTTTATTTGTATTAAAATACAGAACAAAAAATCAGGATAAAGGTGTTTTTCAAATACCTAACCACAACTTCGAAATCCCTTTTCAACATTCACAGGGTGCATACAATTATTATAAGCTTGATGTTTGGTTTAAAAAAAAGAAATAAACTCAATTAAAAACAAATTAAGACTTCAATTAATCAACTCATTTATAAGATATGGCAATAGCGAAGTTTGTCCTATATTAAAGATATGACGTCATTTCATGTTGCCCATTAGGTCTTACCTTTACTTTATCAATTCTCCTTGACGAACAGTCAGGGAAATAATATTTGTGAAACGTAACTTCGCATATGAGTTTAAAGAAGCCTCGTAAAATAACACTATTTCAATAACTTTTTATTCATTGTTAAGTTAACATACCAACATCTTTGAAATCTTGTAAAATAAGAATTGCACAAATTATAACATTAAAGCATTATTTAAATATTGTCTCTAGTTATTTTCAATTTTACTACACACCTCGTTGTTTTAGTGTAATAAATGTACACATGTTTTAGTTTCTTATTACTTTTTTATTCACTGAGGGACAGAAAGCAACTGCTTAATGACATCTAACAATTATATAGCTTACATACTAATACACTAATATTAAGGGAGCGTAACGGAATCCCGCTTTTTATAATCTCGTTTTTTCAAAAATCTCGCAAAAAATGTTTTAAAATACCGGTCTCTATAATACAGTTTTTTTTTTAATACCGCTTTTTAAAAACCTGTTTATTTAAAATCCCGTTCTATTATAATACCGCTTTTTAAAATCCCGTTTTATACCGCTTATCCCGTTTTTTTTAGAATACGTAGCTAAAACTTATTGATTTTACGTTGGTTATTTTTCAGATTCTTTGAATGCTAATTAAACTTTGCATACACCCAATCTGGCACCTATCCCTAATCCTATAGTGTGCCCAAGCAGGGAGGTTGCATCACTGTTTATACGTCGTAATTATAAAAAAACGGGATTATAAGAGACGGGATTTTAAAAAGCGGGATTATAAAAAGTGATGGGATTTTAAAAAAGCGGGATTATAAGAAACAGGTTTATAAAAAACGGGATTATAAAAACGGGATTTTAGAAAACGGGATTATAAAAACCACATATATATATATATATATTTATATATGTACGTAGGTATATTAATTGGTGTTACATTTAGCGTTTCAAATATGATGAATATAGAGTCTAGTCTTGTGGTAAATTAGCGCTGTGTCTAAACACAAATAAGCGGATCATCAAGCGAATGTACTAAAATTGTTCCTAGTTTTATAAACATTAAGGCAATTGTTAACGGTTAAACTAAAGCAAGAAATTTTGAACAAATTGATTTTTTCGTAAACAAATATCTACAAACACAAAATTAATTAAAAACGGATATTTTGTAAAACTTAAAATTTTTGTTGCTTTAAAAATAAAAACATACAAATTGTTTACAAATATGTTGAAATATGTCACACCACCGTAGGTGTTTGATCGATTCCCAGCCAACCACCAAAAAAATATAGTTTTTGTTTTCTGTTTCGAGAAGGTGAAAAATCCCCCAAAGGGTATCTATTTTCATTAGATGTGCTTCTCACATAGCCGTTTGTTGATAAAAATATTGTAGATCACCTGCATTCCTGACACCGACATGAACAGAGGAATTGTTGAGAGTTGGAAATCACTATAGGCCTTAATTGTATTTTCACTTGCGACTTAAAGGTACTATAGGGCAAGTTATGCATTCGGAAAAAAAAAATCGAATCCCCCATGGAACCATTTTTATTTGTTATGATTTTCTCAAAAACGTTACAACCGATTTTGATTATCTTTTGTATGCTTAAGCTCCCCAAAAGTTTGATTATTGTTATGTATTCAAATTTTCTAATTTTTTTTGTTTGGATTTTTAAAAAAAGTATCAACATTTTTTTTCAGAACTCAATATGTATTTCGAAAACCTCATGCTCAATTTTTTAAAACTTGATAAATGAAAGTGTTTTAATAAAATCTACAAGATGTGAGAAAAAAAAATTATTTTACCTTAAAATAATGGTACCCTCCATACAAATGTTAAATAATGGTTTTCGAAAATCGTATTTTACTCGAAAACGGTTCCGAAAATTTTGATAATTTTTTTTTTTCGTTAAATTGTTACGAACTATAATTTAATAAAAAAAATTGAAATATATTACTGACTATCTATCATGGAACCATTTTTTCGAATTTTGAATTTTTCATTATCGGCATAACGGATTTTAATTTTTTTATAGAGAAGCTTCTAAAAAGTTTAAAAAACAATGCATTTCAAGGCTTTAAGAAAAATGAATTTAAAAAAAAAAAAAACAATTTTTTGTAATTGTAATTTAATAGTAAATTCTACTATGAAAAGTCGGGTTTTGCAATGGGATTTTCGTTTGCCCTTTTATGGTTCTTTTGGAACTACGTTTATTCTCGTCGACATTTACAGGAAGGACATTTCTACCGATTCTATGTCAATATCGTCTGCCCCGTTGCGTTTACAACGAGAACCACTGTGTCCATATTGACAATGGTCATTTCATCGAAGTAAAATGTTTGAAGTTGTTAGCGTTCTTGTTTTTTTTTTGTAGTTGTGTTTGAGTTCTTTATCTTTTAAAATATGGGTTATTCAACGTTAATTCGCTTAGGTTCTGTTTTGAAATCTACATTAGTTAAAAGAGTTGTCTAAAGTGTTTAAAATTATGAAAAAAGTTAGACAAAGGATTTAAACTAAACGACTGTGTTAGGAAGAGTCGGTTTTATTCAGTAAACGAGCAACGTTTAAAATTTTACGCCATTATGATTGTTTGAAGCTTCAAAAAAATTCAGTGCGTTGGCATTCTGTATAATTTTTAAAAAGAACAATTGCTTCAATCTATTTTCAATATGTCAAAGAATATTTTCCTCCAAGCGTTTAAACTTAAATCTATTGATTTTGTTATAACTTACTTAAGGGTTGGGTACGATATCCCGCTTTTTATAATCCCATTTTTTTTAAATCCCATTTTTATAATCCCGTTTTTTATAATCTTGCTTTTTTAAAATCCCGCTTTTTAAAATCCCGTCTCTTATAATCCCGATTTTTAAAATCCCCTTTCTTATTGCTACGTGTAAGCAGTGAGGCATGTAACCCCCCTGCTTGGGCACACTATTGGATTGGGGGTAGGTGCGAGGTTGGGTGTATGCAAAGTTTCTTTAGCATTTAAGGAATCTGGAAAATAACCAACGTATTAGCTACGTATTCTAAAAAACGGGATTAGCGGGATTTGGCGGGATTTTAAAAAGCGGGATTATAATAGATCGGGATTTTGAACAAGTGGGATTTTAGAAGACGGAATTTAAAAAAAAGCAGTATTTTAGCAGACGGGATTTTAAAACTTTTTTTTCCGGATTTTTGAAAAGCGGGATTTCAAAAAGTGGAATTCCGATACGCTCCCCTTATTTAAGGTAGTTTACTGGGTTCGATTCTCATTCGAAGGAATGTAGTGATATAAATTTACAATTTGATATTTCACAGAAATGTCAAGTGTAAATCCTCTTAGATACGTATCTGATATTTCTGGGTTTTATTTTTCATTTTTATTTTATTGTGATGCTAATTATGTTCTTAATATTTTGGTATTAGATTAATTTGATCTTATTTTATGTTTTTTTTGTATTAGTCGAGTAAAAATATTTAATATTTATCGTGTGCAATTCTTTTCTCACCGCGAACCATTCGCTAAAAATTGCATTGAGCATGGTCACAGCCGGGAAACTGCTAGAAAAATGTTACATTCGATAGCAGTACGTAGGTTCTACGAGTATATTGCGTTGTTGATGAGGTGGAGATGGTTGGGAGCAAACCGTACTTTGGAATTTAAGATACATTTAATAAATATAAAACAAGGATTTAATGAGATAATAATGTTATGTATGTTATATAAGTATGAATTTATGCAAACAAACTTTAAAAAATCGTTTTATTATTAAATAAATTTTTTATGTAAGAAATTTCTTTAAAATTGTTCAAGAAAAAAATGTGGTATGCGAATTTTAAGTTTTTAATAGTTTTGATTTTAGGAAATAATTTCAAAAAATAATCGTTCATAGGTTTTGAAGATATTGATTTAAAAAAAAAAATTCAAAAAACCCAACAAATGTTGTTCCGAATATTTTTATATACAATATTATTTTAAACTTAAGGGGACTCCTGCTGAAAATTTTTGGTTAAAATCCTTAGAGCCCTTAATGAGAAAGTCGAAAATAAAAAAAAAACGGGTCCATGGCAAGTACCCCTAATAACATTTTGCCCCAAAAATTTTGTTGACCAAAATGTAGCCTATGTTCATAATATCACACCTAATTTTTACTTGCGACTTATAGGTACTCTAAGGCAAGTTATGCATTCGTAAAAAAAATCTAACTCGAGATTTTGATCAAAGTTGACATTACTATGATAGCGAAGACTAAAAAAGTGGGTCTCGCAATTCTGTCTGTCTGTCTGTCTGTTCGACTACAGGCTAAACGACTCGGCCGATTTTCTTTAAACTTGGTACATATCATTTTTAATTTTTCCCCCCACACGTTTTTTTCTTTTTTTTTTAAAGACCAAAAATGACGGTACCCCCCATACGAATTTTTTTCGAAATTTTATAAACATTTTTTTTCTCACAAAACTGTTCAACAGATTTTAAAAATAAAGATACGGAAAAATTTCACTTAATTGAATCTAGGTATTGGTTAAAAAAAATTCTCCGGAAAATGGCTATTGAGGGTACCCCCCATGGAACCATTTTTTTTGTTTTTGATTTTCTCAAAAACGGTTCAACCGATGTTGATCATTTTTTTTCCTAAAGCTTCCCAAAAACATAAATAGAATTGTGTACTCAAATTTTCAAAAAAATTTTTTTTTGGATTTTTAAAAAAAACTTTTTTTTCAAAACTCAATATTTCGAAAACCCTATGCTAGATTTTTTTTAAACTTGACAAATAAAAGTTTCTCAATATGATCTACAAAATGTGAAACAAAATTTTTTATTTTACCTAAAAATAAAGGTACCTACCATACAAATGCTAAAAAATTAAAAAAAAATGGTTTTCAAAAATCGTATTTTTCTCGAAAACGGCACCTAGAATTTTGATAAAATTTTTTTTTCTTTCAATTAATTTTTACGATCTTTAATTTAATAAAAAAAATTTCGAAATTAAGATATTACAGCTTGTACCTACCATAGAACCTTTTTTTTTGAATTTTGAATTTCTCATTATCTACAAAACGGATCTTAATGAAAATTTTTATAGAGAAGGTTCTAAAAAGTCTAAAACACATTGCATTTCAAAACTTTAAAATAAATATTTTTTTGAATTATTGAAAAAAAAATCTATTTTTTCTTTTTTTGAAAATTCGATATCTCAGAAACGGCTCCATATTTTTTTTGTAAATTTAATTTTTATTCGAACAATAATAAAAACTTTAAATTGGCGCACCAAAATTTTTTCTTAAAAAGCTTTTAAAAAGTTTGTATATAAAAGCTTTTTTTTTTAAGAAACCACTACAACGACTTATAATTTTTGTTCTTGCATAAATTCATAATTGGATAGCATTCTGTTTTTGTCTCTTACTACTAAAAGAATTTAAAAATGAAGTTTATTCTTATGAACAGTTTTCTCTAATAACATTCGTTTTTTAAAATTCCTAGTCTATTACATAGGAGCAAGTTCGTGCAACCCAGTCGTGCATTTTATTTTTATCAAAATCGTTACAGCCGTTTTCGAGATAAATATTACATTACGGGTGTATGGGGGGTACCGTTAGTTTTGGAGCTAAAAAAGATATTTCAATTTCTCCTCTAGCGAATCACCGAAGACCCTTTAATACTGAGATTGAAAGAAATAGGGAGAGGTACAGACATACAGACACACTGAAATATGTTTTTTGTGTGCTATTCCTTACTTAAAATTTTTATTAAGAAAAATAGATATGCAAATTGTTAGTATTTAATAAAATACATTTTAAAACGTTATTTAAAAATTTAATCGTGTATCGGTTTTCACGATATTGAATTTTCAAAAAAAAATTGTATCATTTTTTTAAAAATCCAAAAACTATTTTTTCGAAAAAAATGTTTGGTTTATATTTTTCAAATGCAAAGTAGCTCCTGCATTTCGGTTAAAATCGTTAGAGCCGTTGGTGAGAAATTTCGAAAATCAAAAAAGCGGTTCTATGACAGGTACCCCTAATAACGTTTCCCCCAAATTTTTTTTTGACCAAAATATAGTCCATGTCTATAATATCACACTTAATTTTTTTTATCAAAATCGTTAAAGCCGTTTTCGAAATGAATAAGATTATGCATTATTAGTGTATGGGGGTACCGTTTGTTTTAGAGCTAAAAAAAATTTCTATTTCTCCTCTAGGGAATCACCGAAGACCCGAGTTTGAAGAAAATACGTCCAGTAGTTTAGGCTGTAGTTCGAGGTACAGACAGACAGACGGAATTGCCGGACCCACTTTTTTCGTCTTCATATCATCGTAATGTCAACTTTGATCAAAATCTCGAGTTCGATTTTTTTTGCAAATGCAGAACTTGCCCTATAGTACCTATGCACATTATATCGCAATTAAATAAAATGCACGACTGGGTCGCACGAACTTGCTCCTATGTAATCGACTGGGAATTTTATAAACAAATGTTATTAGAGAAAATTGTTCATAAGGATAAAATTAATTTTTAAATTCTTTTAGTAGTAACAGAATGCTATGCAAATATGAATTTATGCAAGAACAAAAATTATAAGTCCTTGTAGTGGTTTCTTTAAAAGAAGCTTTTATATACAAACTTTTTAAAAGCTTTTTAAGAAAAAATATTGGTACGCTAATTTAAAGTTTTTATTATTGTTCGAATAAAAATTAAATTTACAAAAAAATATGGAGCCGTTTCGGAGATATCGAATTTTCAAAAAAAAAGAAAAAAATAATTTTTTTTTTTCAAAAATTCAAAAAATATTTATTTTAAAGTTTTGAAATGCAATGTGTTTTAGACTTTTTAGAAGCTTCGCTATAAAAATTTTCATTAAGGTCCGTTATGTGGATAATGAGAAATTCAAAATTCGAAAAAATGGTTCTATGGTAGGTACAAGCTGTAATATCTTAATTTCAAATTTTTTTTTATTAAATTAAAGATCGTAAAAATTAATTGAAAGAAAAAAAATTTTATCAAAATTCTAGGTGCCGTTTTCGAGAAAAATACAATTTTTGAAAACCATTTTTTTTTAATTTTTTAGCATTTGTATGGTAGGTACCTTTATTTTTAGGTAAAATAAAAAATTTTGTTTCACATTTTGTAGATCATATTAAGAAACTTTTATTTGTCAAGTTTAAAAATAATCTAGCATGGGTTTTTCGAAATATTGAGTTTTGAAAAAAAAATTTTGAAGTTTTTTTTAAAAATCCAAAAAAATTTTTTTTGAAAATTTGAGTACACAATTCTATTTATGTTTTTGGGAAGCTTTAGCAAAAAAAAAATGATCAACATCGGTTGAACCGTTTTTGAGAAAATCAAAAACAAAAAAAAATGGTTCCATGGGGGGTACCCTCAATAACCATTTTCCGGAAAATTTTTTTCAACTAATACCTAGATTTAATTAAATGAAAATTTTCCGTTTCTTTATTTTTAAAATCTGTCAAACAGTTTTTGAGAAAAAAAATGTTTATAAAATTTCGAAAAAAATTCGTAGGGGGGGTACCGTTATTTTTGGTCTTAAAAAAAAAAAGAAAAAAACGTGTGGGGGGAAAAAATTCAAAATGATATCTACCAAGTTTAAAGAAAATCGGCCGAGCCGTTTAGCCTGTAGTCGAACAGACAGACAGACAGAATTGCGAGACCCACTTTTTTAGTCTTCGCTATCATCGTAATGTCAACTTTGATCAAAATCTCGAGTTAGATTTTTTTTACGAATGCATAACTTGCCTTATAGTACCTATAAGTCGCAAGTAAAAATGGTTTTTAAATGTCCCTTCCGAAGAACCGTTTTTGTTTGTTTTCGATTTTCTCGAAAACCGTACAACTAATCAAAATTACAAAATTATTCATAATAAAGCTCCTATTAATTTTTATTTTGGATTAAAAAAAAATTTTAAAAATTGTTTCAATTTTTTTGGTAAACTCAATGTTTCCCAACCCATATGACCGATATTTTTATAAACTTGACAACTAACAATTTTTAACTCTATCCAAAAGATGCAGAAAAAAAATTATCTTCTATCCCAACAGAACTACAAAGATTGAAAAAAGCGTTTATGTATGATCTAACATTTTTAATCATATTTTATGATTATGACTTTCTCAAAATCGGTGTAACGGATTAAAATTTTTGATTTACAAACCACGAACAATTAAAAAAAAAACTATTCATTTCAAAATCTAAAAAAATATTTTTTAACTTCGAAATTTTTCTTATACCTATATACGGGTAAATGACTTTTTGTTTTATTTTACAATGATAATAATTAAATAGGAGCACGAAAATTTTAAAAATGTATTAAATTTATGTACGAACTTAATGAGAGCAGGTTCATGCGAGCATATTATTTTATTTTGATTTTGAGCTGATCTTGGAGGGGAACTCTTCCCTAAAATATATGTAATTTTTACGTGCGACTTTTAGGTACTATACCTACTCGAGATTTTGATCAAAGCGAATGAACGTTGAATAACCCTTATTTTGACAGATAAGGAACTCAGACACAACTACAAAAAAAAACAAAAAAAAAAAAAAACAAGAACACAAACAAATTCAAACATTTTACTTCGATTTGCTTTGGTATGATTATACACGCAATATTTAGAGTCAAATCTCATTTTAAAATTGACTTAGAACAGGTTTTAAATATTTAAAATTTTGCGCCAATAGTTTTAACTTTACAGTTGACATTACTATGATAGAAAACACGAAGAAAGTGGGTCTCGCGATTCTGTCTGTCTGTCTGCCTGTTCGACTAGAACCTAAACGGCTCGGCCGATTTTCTTTAAACTTGGTGTATATCATTTCCAAATTTTTCCCGCCATGCGAATCTTCTTCGAAATTTTATAAATATTTTTTTTCTGAAAAACTGTTCGACAGATTTTCAAAGAAAATTTAAAAAAATTAATTTCTCGTAGTTAAAGCTAGGTAATGGTTGAAAAAAATTTCCGCAAAATAGTTATTAATGATACCCCCCATGGAACCATTTTTTTTGTTTTTGATTTTCTCAAAAACGGTACCATTGATTTTGATCGTTTTTTTATGCTAAAGCACCCTAAAAATTTGAATAGTATTATATATTCGAATTTTTTAAAAAAATATTTTTGGATTTTTTAAAAAAGTTTAATTTTTTCCAAAACTCAATATTTCGAAAGACCCATGCTCGATTTTTTTTAAACTTGACAAATAAAAGTTTCTTAATGCATTTAACCAGATGTGAAAATATTTTTTTTTTTCATTTTACCTAAAACTCCCCATATTAATCTTAAAAAATGGTTTTTGAAGATCGTATTTTGCTCGAAAACGGCGTCTACAATTTTGATAATTTTTTTCCCTTTAATTAATTTTTACGATATCTGAAAAACTGCTCAGTATGTTTTTTGAAAATTAATTTATTATTCGTACAATAATAAAACTTTAAGTTGACATACCAAATTTTTTTCTTAAAAACATTTTTAAAATTTTGTATTTTTTATATAATTTTTGTTCTTGCATAAATTCTTATTTGCTTAAGAAATCACATGGCATTCTGTTTTTATCTCACTGCTTAAAGAGTCTAAAAAAATATTTTATGCTTATTAATAGTTTTCTCTAATAACATTCGTTTTTGAAATTCTTAATCTTTTACACAACAGCAAGTTCGTGCGACCCAGCCATGCATTTCATTTTTTCAAATTTTCAAAGTCATATTTAGATTTAATGCTTTTCTTGTTTAACCCGAAAACAAGGAATGCAAACTGTTACTATAATGGAAACGTGAATGAATTTTAATTCATTTAAGAAAAAATATAAAACATTTTTAAAACCGGCTAAAAAATGACTGAGTTAAAATTCGTTGGGTATTAAACAAAATTGAAAAAAAATTAAAAAATTGGATATATTTAGAGGTGGTTTTATTATTCTGCTTTTAATAAATATAAATTTAAAACTTTGAAATCAGTAATGAAATCTATTAATGAAATGTAATTTTAAAAATCTGAAAAAAAAACTTGGGAATATTTTTAAGACAAAATCAAACGAATCAAAAAGAATATCGCCTTATTAAGAAAAATTAAAAAATTATCAAGTTTTATTTGAGATTGATTGCAATAAAAGTGCGTTTCAGGTTTTTGTTTAAAATTCACAAAATAGAGATAGGGTCGATAGTACGAATTTATCCCAATAAAAAATCCCGCAAATCTACTCATACGCCAATATCCAAAACCCTGCAATGATGATTTCGAAAACTAATGCATAATAATGTTTCGCAATTTAATAAGTTTTTTAGTAATTTTTTTATGAACTAAATAAAATTCACATTTATCAGAAATACCTTACTTATTCTGATGCCCCAAATCTTTCCACACCCTGTAATGTTAGATATGAAGCAAAGAGGTAAGTGAGCTGAAGTAACGTCAGCTTTGGGGCATTTGGGGTTGGAAGTGGCAGGAAGGACAAATTTGTATGCGTTACGCAAAGCATTGGCAATTTTTCACAAGACAAAACAAAAATAAGACGCAAACAATATGAAGGCAACTGAAGAACATTATTTCTCCCATGGGGGTAGTTAAGAACGAAACGAAGGTAAAAAGTGAACAACTCTCAGTTTTGGAGGGTCGGAATCGGAGTATTGAAAGTTAACATGAGGCAGGTTATACGTATGTCCTTTGTTGCTTATATGTATATCCACCTATAGAAAGGCCTAAGCAATAATTATGTCAATAGCCTGATGTTGAATAAGGAAATAGAAGAAGAACTCAAGAAAAAGAAACACAAAAAAGGTTAAATCCTTGCCCGAGGTTTATATTGCTTCTGCTTGGGCTCGAAGTTCAAGGGACACACGTGATAAGGGGGTTAACGCAAGGCAGCAATAAGGATACTTTGGACTTTGTTAAACAAATTTTATTGGGTTGATTTTATTTCTGATTTAAATTTTATTCTGACGTTTTGTATTTTTTTGTTTTCCTTTTTTTTTTGTATTTTTTTAATAATGCTTATAATGTGTATGTATGTGTGCTCGTTATGGAATATTTAATTTGATGATTATTTATCCTTTTATTGGTTGGGTTTTCATAAGGACCGCAACGTGATTATAACAAATTATGTGGTTTGTGTTCATTTGAAAATTGTTTAAGGATTTTGCTTTAATAAATGTAAATCAATAAAGCGCAAGGATTATTATGTGTTCTATATTATGTAAGTAATCATGGTTATATGTTGGTATAATAAAATATTCAATTTGGAATTCATTTTTTAATATTATTTGAAAATTCGGTAGGAATAATTAAAAGCTTTTGTCACGTATTTTTAATCATGGTATTTTAACCAAGCAATACTCCATATTGGTTGAGTTAATTTTATTTCGCAAAAGTGTTTAATGTTTTTAATAATGTACTTTATTAAAGCACAGATGGATTTTGTATACAATCATTTGTTTAATGCACTCAGATGTAAGGAATTTCAGTAACGGTTACATAATTTCCAAAAAAAATCACTTTCTTACTTAGTTCAATTTAAAGCAGATTTTAAGATTAAATATGTGACTTTATATGAAAAGTGATAGAAAAAGAGTCATCTTGGATTCGATTCTCAGCCGCTGCAAAAAAAAAAGTTTTTCAGGGATGTACTGCCTCTTCCGAGGAAGTGCTGTTCATTAGCTGTTCAGAATCGGCAGAAAATTGTAGGTCCCCTCCATTCCTGGTGACACGCACACAGGAACGGTTGAGAGTTGTTAGTCAATAGGTCCTGGTTCTCTTTGAGCTGTTGCACCACCAAATTTTTTAATTAATTTAAAGATGTTGAAATCAAATCAAAGAAGCTGTGTATAATGAATGAATGAATAATTTGGGGTATAAAAACACTACGACCTAAAGATCTAGAACTGGATGAGGTTGGCTCGTCACTACAGTTCTTTCTCCAAATTTGTTCCTTTTAGGAATCGAAGTATTTGGAGTATTTTAAGGGTTGATAATTCTATCTCTCTTTTTTATGTGGTACTTGCCCAGATACCAATGCCTTTAATGCACGAGTGATCTAGAACTGGATGAGGTTGGCTCGTCACTACAGTTCTTCCTCCAAATTTGTTCCTTTTAGGAATCGAAGTATTTGGAGTATTTTAAGGGTTGATAATTCTATCTCTCTTTTTTATGTGGTACTTGCCCAGATACCAATGCCTTTGATGCACGAGTGCATCAAATTTCCCCAGTATGTGGTCAGGTATCTCTTCGTGAGTGTTGCAGAATCTGCAAGTCGCGTTGTTCACCAGGCCAAGGATGTTGAGGTGTCTTCTCAACCTACAGTGGCCTGTGAGAAGCCCCGTGATTTTCCTGAGGTTATTTCTACTTAAGCTAATGCAGGTTAGAAAACTCTCTCGGTTGTAGTCCCCGAGTAGGAGTTTTTCCTCTCTCAGCTTAGGGAGTTCTTTCCAGAATTTTGATCTTTTTGCCTCCTCTCCTGTTTTGATTTAATTTTTGATCACATTTTCTCCTATTCCGCAAGAGGGCTCTGGCCCTGTAAGGGGTGTCGATGCACCTATTTTTGCTAAGGAGTCTGCCTCTTCGTTGCCCTGGACACCAACGTGGCCTGGTACTCAGTGAAGTGTGACAGTGTTATTCTTGCCCAGGTCATTAAGTCAACAAGTTTGGAACTAATGGCGTAGGAGGTTAGTGCTTTGAGTGCAGCTTGACTGTCTGACATGATGGCAATGTTTTGGTTTTTATATTTTCTATCGAGGTTTCTTCCAGCACATATGCCTATGGCATTTACTTCTGCCTGGTATATGCTAGTGGACTGTCCCATCGGTAAGGAGAGTTTAGTTCTAGGCCCAAAAACTCCAGCACCAGTCCCAGCACCAGTCCCAGCACCCTCCTTGGTAAACCTCATTATGGCTCCCTTAGCAGCATTTTCAATGGCTATACGTGTAGTGGCGTTAAATGAAGGATGCTGCTGTAGGGCAAGTTCTCATTGCTCCTGTTATGCCCCCCCGACGGGTTTCATACCTGTCCGAGTGCAGCTTGCATAATTCCCTTTCTGAAATTTAAATCTTTGATAATGAAGTTTCTAGATTCTCCATACCTAGTTATAAATTTGTTGCTTCTTGTAATAATTCTTATTCTGAAATAACTCAACGAGTTATAAAACGTCTACCATTGATCTTAATATAACTGATCATTTGTTAACGGCTATTCAGCTCGATCACAGTATATTCAGAGAGAAGCCTTTTGTTTTTCATTAGATAATCAACATTGATTTCGTTGCCCTTAGATCTGTCCTTGTATTTGAGTTTTGGGATGAAGTATATCGAGCCCATGATCCCTCAACTGCTTTTCAGCTGTTTCTTGAAAAACTTCAATATTATCTACTGAAATAAAGTGAAAAAACTAGAAAAAAAAGAACAAAAACAAATTTCTTAAACAGTGGATGACTGTTGCGCTATTGAAAAAAATACGAAAGAAACATTTTCTCTATAAGTGTTTTAAAAAACATCCCAACAACTCTAGGTTGAAAAGGTCTTACGATAAGTTGTCTGAATAACTAAAAACTGAAATACCGATTCAGCGAGACACTTATTTTAGTAATAGGTTAGTTCAAAATATGGGCAATTCAAAAAAAAAGAATGGGAAGTTGTCAACGATATTTTAAATAATAACAAGCCGATTGCGGATCTCGTAGTCAGCATAAATAATACTTCCGTATCCGGGCCTTTCGAAGTTGCCAATGCTTTTAATGACCATTTTGTAAGTATTACTAGTACTATTCGGGATACTTCAATTAATAATGCCTCTTCTTGCCAATGTGATATTGCCAATATTTATGATCCGTTTCAAAGACAGAGTTTTTTTTTGTGAATTTTTCTCACCTTTGGAAATAAATAAAATTATACAGTTGCTTAAAAATTCTAATTCTAAATCATGTGACAATATTACAAGTAATATTTTGAAAAAATATATCTTTTCTTGTTTCTGATGTACTATCTCATATTTTCAACTTAAGCTTACAAAAAGGTATATTTCCTGATTTACTCAAAGTAGCAGCTGTTATTCCTTTACATAAAAAAGGCGATGTTTTAAATTTAAATAACTACCGACCCATTTCCCTTGTATCAGTTTTTGCTAAGGTTTTTGAAAAAGGGGTATAATCTAGAATGTTGTTATTCCTTGATAAAACTAATTTTTTTAGTAACTCACAGTTTGGTTTTCGTAGCGGCAGATCTACCGAGGATGCATTGTTAAAACTATGCAGTGAAATTTATAACAGTCTAAATGAATCTGACATTCCAGCTGCTCTATTTATTGATATTACCAAAGCTTTCGATATAGTAGATCATAAAATTTTGCTAAAAAAATTATTCAACACAGGTTTCAGAGGCTTCATCCATGATTGGTTTGCTTCCTATCTGTAAAATTGTTGTCAACGAGTGAAGATTAATAATACATTTAGTACTAAAAAAATGATTAACCTAGGTGTTCCACAAGTATCTGTCTTAGGACCAATCTTGTTTTTAATCTTTGTTAATTCACTTTTTCTACAACCCCTTAAGGGCAAAATAACAGCTTTTGCAGATGACACAGCTTTGTGTTACAGTGGTAAAAATTATTTGAACCTATCTGTGGCCATGAATCATGACTTAGAATTGCTACGTAGTTGGTTCAAAATACATAAATTGGTAATTAGTGATAAGACAAAATTCATGATTTTCAATATAAAAGGCAAAATATGTAATGATATGCCATTAAAATATCATTCGCCCAATTGTGAAAGATTCCGTTTAAGAAATACTTGCTCTCACTGTAATTATGCACTCGGGTTTCTTCCTGATATTTGCTGCTCTGACAACTGTTTTGAAATTGACTGCGTTGACAGTTTTAAGTACTTGGGTACTTAAAGCAATTTTTAAATAATTTAGTAAGACAGATTTATCTCCTAAGCCAATACTGTGGCTTATCAGTTCTAAAGTTAGTTTACAACGGCCTTTTTAAATCCAAACTTTAATAAGGTATAGTCTGCTGGGGCGAGACTAACCGTAATAAAGATGAACCTTTACTTATAAAACAAAAGCATGCTATCCTTATTATGTGCAAAGTAAACCGGCTAACTCCAAGCTTTGCGTTGTTTAAGAGTCTTGAACTTCTTCTATTAAGGTATTTGTATTTCTACAAATTCTTAAAAGTATATTTTTCGAAAATTCCGGGTATAACTCTTCTAGAGTTTACGAAAATATAAATTTGCGTGTTAACACCAGAAACCTCGCCTATGTACCCACCATCAAAAAAGCACTTTTTGTACACTTTTATACTGTAACTGCCCCCCGTCTATTTAATAAGCTACCTGAAAATCTTAGATGTGAAAGAGTTAAATCAGTATTCCTAAAAGTATTAAAAAATGGCTATTTTTATTGAATAATGATGATATTGAAAATTTACTAAATCCATTGGTTTGATCATTTATGTATAATAAATAATTATTATTTTTCACTTTCGTTTTTCCTTACTTTTGTTTGACTTTATCTTACTTTTTTTTTAATTTGAATTATTGTTTCTATGAATTCGTAATTTTATCGCTTCCCCATCGATAAATGCTTTAAATTATATAAATACTCGTACCTTAGTATAGTACTTTCGCCTCTTGTTTTCGAAGTTCAGAATGTATACTTATCTGTTTCATTTTTCTTGTATTTTTAATTCATATTAATTGATTTATATTTTGTAATTTATATAGATTTAAGTACGTTGAAAATGAAATAAAGTCTACCTGAGCAAAAGACTAGGATGCACATTATGTTATTGGTTTCTACCCCGGCCGACTTCTTGGTGTGTATCCTTTTGGGTGGACAAGCCCAGGGTTTTGCAGGAGCCCATCTGGAAGTGACGGGTTCAGATCTGGAAATTCCGAAGCTTGAGACAAGAACTTGTACTAAGTCCGGGTTCGGATCGCCTATGAAGCTCCATGAAATGACGAAGTTGCGAAGCTCCACCGGAAGCTATATTCTGGTACCATGGGAGATAGTGCCCATTTAGGTTTGAGAATTGAGTTTTATCCTCTGCTCAAACCCTATCTATGAGTTAGGCCCCCTAGTGGGAGCATCATGGTGGCTTAGTTTACTCCGAATGCGGAAACACACGGTTTTCAAGATTCTTTTCTTGAATTCAAGAGGTGTTAAGTAGACCCCGCCTCCAAAGCAAGAGGTATGCATATTCTGCAACATATCACAACTTTGCGACCGAGATAGCTTGCTATGTCGGGGTTAATTAATGGTCAGGACTAAATCTGACTTCGATGGAGGTAGGCCTCCCGTGGGAATGAGCCGTAACAGGCAGGTGCTCACGTAAAACCAAAAGACGATCTTGCTCCTGTTATGCATAAACATGCAAGCCTTTGCAATTTGTCTAGTGATTTCCTAGTTGTGTTTAGCTGTGTATAAGGTTTTATCAAAATGTTTTGTTTGAAAGGTCCATTTGTGATATTATATACGGAATATGACATCGATTAAATGCCCTCATCGCGTTCTTACGGTGGAATGGATCCGAGTGGTCCAATTTTCAATGACTCTTCCGCATAAATCCAGCTGAATTTGAGCGATAGTCCATATTGTGTTCACTTTTTTTATATTATATTATTATACGCGCACTAAGGGGGTTATAAATACTGTTATAATGTTAAACAAAGTGCGAGCAATTAGGAAAGTAGGATAGGATTAGAAAGATGATACCAGAGCACATGGCTTTTAAATGTCTGCAGATTGCAATGAGTGGGAAATATTTATTTATTTATTTTATTTATTTATTTATTTATTTACATCTACAAGCAATTTACAGCTAACAGATTATGGATAAAATTAAAACTAAAGTTATATACTACATATAATGCTAAAAAATAAATAAAAATAAAAGATTAGCTTTAAAGATATTTCTAGAAAAACTTATATCAATACTCATAAGTCGGCAAACTTCATTGAAATGAGTTATAGCTCTAGAAATAGGCTCATTACTACCATAACTGGTCCTGTGGTACCGTTCAAAAAGCAAATTCCTTGAACGTAGTGATCTAAACGGAGCATAAATTGGCATAATTGAAAGTAAAGGAGGACATCTTATATGATAACATAATACATCTCTTACAAGCATTGCATCATGAATCGTTCGTCTTGAATCTAAAGATTTAATTCCAAGTAGTAGACATCTAGCTTTATAATCGGGGGCAAAATTCCATTTCATTTTAAAAAATATAAATTTTGTAAAACGCCGTTGAACATTTTCAATACGATTTGAAAGATTCTTAAAGGCTGGATTCCATATAACGTCGGCGTATTCAAGTATCGATCTAACAAGTGATATATATAGTGATATCAACGCATAAGGGTCGGAGAAATCAACACAGTTTCGCTTAATAAATCCAACAAGTGAATTCGCTCTACCAACAACATATTCGATATGACTTTTAAAAGAAAAAGTTGAATCGAGCATTATACCAAGATCTTTGATTTGTTCTACACGAGATAACAAATTAGATTCAATCAAATAGTTGAAGACAATGCGGTTACTAGAATTATAAAATGAGATAACGTTACATTTCTTAATGTTCAATTTTAATCTATTGTCGTTACACCATTCAACAACTCGGTTTAAATCAGATTGTAAACGATAACAGTCCTCAACGTCTTTTATGTCCAAAAATAATTTAAGATCATCTGCATATAAAAGACATTGGGAATGTTGAATAGCTAACACAATATCATTGATAAATATGTTAAAAAGGAGAGGACCCAAATGACTCCCCTGTGGAACACCAGAACTACATTTTATAGACCTCGAAAATGAATTATAAATTAAAACTTTTTGAGACCTACCAACAAGGTAAGACGAAATCCAACTAAGAAATTTAGAGTGAAAACCAAATATCTCAAGTTTCCTTATCAGAGTTAGATGGTCAACAGAATCAAAGGCTTTGCTAAAATCTGTATAAATAGCATCAACCTGACACTTTCCCTCAACGGAATTGATCACATATGATGAGAAAAGAGCCATGTTAGTAGTGGTAGATCGCCCAGATATAAAACCATGTTGTGATTCCGATATGGATTCTTTGGTTAAAAACTCTACTTTATTTTTGACTATACTCTCAAACAACTTGGGAATTGCTGAGAGTTTTGAAATACCTCTGTAATTTTCAATTAAGTTCTTAGACCCAGATTTGTAAATAGGAACTAGGTAAGAGATTTTCCAGGTGTTCAGAAAAACTCCTTCAGCTAGAGACTTATTAAATATTTGAAGCAGAGGATAACAAATTGAAGAAGCACAAGATTTGAGAAATATAGCGGGTATACCGTCGGCCCCTGAGCTTAACTTAGGTTTGAGAGATTGAAGTCCCGAGAGAATTTCAAAACGACTTAACTGTAGTTCTCCAATATCAACCTTACTTGGAATATTAGGCATGTTTGAACAGTTATTCAAATCAGGGGTTGAGTAAACTGATTGGAAAAAGTTTGCGAACAATTCAAGTATAGAAGTATTATTTGAAGCTTCAATATTCTTAAACGACATATTTTTAGGAAAACCAGTAGATTTTCTTTTCGCATTAACAAATGACCAGAACGAATTACAATTGCCTTTAATATTACTTTCAACATTCATGATGTAACACTTATGAAGGAACTTATTAAGAGTGAAAAATTCTTTACGCAATTTACTAAAGGAAGCATAATCTAACTCATTTTTGGATTTTTTATATTTATTATAAGCTTTACGTTTCACGTTTTTAAGATTAGATAACTGCTTATTATACCACGGAAGCTTTGGTAGTTTAGTGTTCAGTTTTTGAGCCAGAGGTATAAATTTTGAAAAACTCTCAAAAATTATCGAAGAAAATCGCGTATACATTTGTTCAAGAGTCAAATTTAAAAATTCATCAGACCAATTAAAAGTAAAAAGAAAGTTATTGAGATCAACAAAGTTTGCCTTTTTAAAGTTAAAACATTTTGAAGGTTGATTAGGAACATTTTCAGAAAAGATATACATTTCAATTTCAATAAATAATTCTTTATGATGAATAGATTCATTTAAAAGTGAAAAAGGAACAGTCGAAACTTTAGCATTTAAAAAATCATTACAAACAAAAACTAGATCTAATATTTTATATAATGAATTTAAAATATTATTAATTTGAACGAGATTTAATGAATAGATAGAGTCAATAAAAATTGATTCATAATCTCTTAACATATTGGAAGCAATTAGCATACTTTCATTATCGGATAAGTTCCATTCTATATTTGACAAGTTAAAATCGCCAAAAACACATACATTATCAAATTCAGAGCAAATATTATTAATAAATTCAATATTCATAAGATGTTTTTCATACAATTCAACATTACTATTTGGAGCAATATAACTGATAATAAAGAATAGAGAAACATTATGCGTGGTATGAAGGTTAATAGAAATACACATTTGCTCAACGTCCAAATAACGCAAAGCTAATTCTTTACATCTAAGTGTTGACCGAACAGCAACCATTATTCCTCCTCCACGCTCAGTTACAGTACTACATCTGTCAAGTCTGTATACGTTGAATAGGCGAGAGTCAAAAAGTTCAGATGAAGATATTCCAGGATATATATATATATAGATTCGTTTAGATAATTCGAAGGAAACGCCAATCTTAAAATTAACAAATCTAAGATTACGATCGGAATCTTCATTTTTGATTAATTTGTAGCATAAAATAGCAGTTGAGTCAACTCCAAGGTTAGTGGATATGAAATTGACAATCCCATCAACGGTGGTAGCGGGATGGAAACTTCCAATATGGAACCATTTTAAATTTCTAGCTATTTTAAGATCATGGCATTGTAATTTTGAACCAACGATTACCTTTTTGGATGCGATAATTTGACCATTAGAACTACCGCCAACATTTTTAACAGCATCAGCAACTACACCATCAGCATTAAAATTATCGAGAGCAGCAGTACCAAGACCATCAGCATTACCAACACTTGCAGAACCTGCGACAACTGCGGCACCAACAGCATTTCCATCATCAATAACGGCATCAAGACCAACAACGTTTTCAGCACCAACAGCATTTCCATCATCAATATTATCAACAGCAATTGACGGTACGACACCTATGGCACCATTATTCGACTTGCCATGTTCGTCGCCAACAACAGGAGCAGCAGCATTACTATTAACATTATGAATCAAAATCTCAATGCCGTCAACATTTTTAACAGCAGGAGGCACAACCTCTATCGGCCCTTTAGAGTGCAAATCATCTACGCAACATCTCCCATTGGCAGCAACAACATTTTGTTTATACACATTATTATCGGATTTGTTGACATCTAAAGCACTCATCGGTTTATGAACCGTTTCGATGTTCTGTTTAGAGTGCGAATTCGATGAGCTAGTAACAAGATTACCTTTAGTTGCAGACGACGAGGTTGTTGGTGCACATATTTTTCTGGGACCCTTTGAAATAAATGAGTTGTTGTTGTTCTTCAACGGAACACGCAAAAACGACGGAGACTCCGATCGAGAGTTAGAAGGGCGAAGAGATTCATTTTTTTTTAAAGGTCTTTGGCAGCGAGTACTTTGCCTAATGTCTCTACTTAAGTTGAGAGAATTATTTGCATTTTGTTTTGACTGATTTTCGTAGTCATCACTGCACACAGAAATATTAGAATTAAAAGCACTCATATTGTCATTAAGAAAGCAATGTATTTGGTTTAATTTAGCAATGCATAGAAAAGGAGAAATGTTTTTACAGTTTTCACATTTAAAGAGAATATTATCATTATTAGATATTAATAAATATTCACTTTTTTTTAATTTAGAACATTTAATATCAAGAGCTCTGCCACAAAAGCTACATTCAACCGATTCATTAGTAATCAGCTTAGAACACTTTGAGCAATTTATTGAACGCATACTGAATTAGCAACAAAGAAAAAGTAAACTGAATTCAACGGCATACAGTCAGAGACTGAGCGGGGTAAAGCATTCCACATTCGTGTTGCTAAAAAAAGAATCTATGTACTTGAGAGTAAGACCGAAACTGGGCTCAAGGGTAAGCTGATGACCATTCCTAGAAGTACGAGTATTACGGTTGAATTGTTTGAGGGAAGGAATGCAACTGGCTATTTCACTAGAGCACTGCTTATGAAAAAAGTGGTAAGATAATGATAGACATGAAACATTGTGGCGGTGCTCGAGATATACAAATGTTTCAGTAAGACAACAGTCGCCTATCATTTTTATAGCTCTGTTTTGAATTCCATCCAAAAGACTCAAGTGGTTTTTTTGAGCACCTGCCCAGATATGAAATTGTGCTGATCACTCCACAAAAGATAGTCTGTGTTGCACATACCTATAGAATTGAAAGCAGCTGTTCAGTCTCCTCGATGCAAGTGCCATCCATGGATAGTGGCATTGAGAGAGGGTTACGCTTTAACGACAGTAAACAGCATTGAGTTTTCAAAGCATTGAATTCTACATGGTTTTTGATTCCCCATTGGACAATGCTGTCAAGATCAGAATTTAATACGCTGCCATTGGAAGTCTACATCCGAAGCACAAGGATGTGAATCTAAAAACGAATATGAAAAGCTGAAAGTACTGTCATCAGAAGAACAATTTAGTGGATTAGAAGTTTCAAAGAAAGATCATTTATGAACATAAGGAACAGTGTTGGAGACAAAACGGAGCCCTGAGGCACACCAGGGTTTATTTTGTGGATGTCAGAATTGAAACCGTCCAATACTACTTGTAGCAAATGGTCTGGAAAGTAATTTCTAATCGAGCGAAAAAGAGATTCCTCAATACCAAAAATGCTCGCATTTTCGATAAGAGAGCTTGAGCCAAACTATATCAAATGTTTTTGAAATATCAAGTGCAATAAACTTAATTTCTGCAAAACGATGTAAAGACTTGTTCCACTGTTCGGTGAGATATACAATCAGCTAACCAGTGGACCTTCTGGCGGTCATTAAAAAGCTTTCGTTTTTTAAAAATATTTCTTAATCAGCGTTTCCATGACCTTGGAAAGAAGGTATGTAAGTGCAATTGGACGATAGTTAGAGGGGAGGGAAAATTCGCCCTTTTTAGAGACAGGCTGGACAAATGCTGTTTTCCATCCACTCAAAAAGAGACCAGTAGTGTAGGTTAGATGGAAAAGCTTAACCTGGAAAAGTTGAACTTTGAGCTCCTGAGTCAGTTACATCTTGTTTGGTTGTGAAACTAAGTTCTAACGCAAAATTCGCTCATTTGAAGTCTTCGAAAGGCCGAGTTCTTGTGCGTGGCGAGTAATCAACTGCTTTGGGTTTTGCTGTACACTTTCACGGACCGCGGCGGCGATGTTCTTGGCTTTCCTTTGACATACGAATGTTGGCGAACAAATCGTTTCAAATTTAGTGACCAAGCATTGAAGAGTCGACTGTGAAGGGCCACATCATCTACCGTAAAATGGACATAACGCTCGCAAGGTTTGCAATAACGAACGTTCATTTTGATAATAAAGTCTTATCACTTAGATCTGCTGTTTAATCATTCAACTTGAAGTCGATATTAAGTAGCAGTTTTATGACTTCCTGAATGAAGCTCACGTATAAAGATAGCCTACGTAGATACAGAAGAAGAGGGAAAAAGAATAGTCTGTGCATAGTTTTTCAGTTGCAGAAAGTTGTAGACTATTAAAATAGGAAAACACTCGGAGTTTTTATAAAAAAATGAAATCAATTAACTCGCCGGAACACAGGCTCTTCGAAATAGCGAAATAAACCTGGTGAACAAGGCACATGGAAAAGTATAAAATAAGTAGATTAAACAGTATTTCCAGGAGCTGCATCAGTTCCATTACCCAATAAAAAATATGTAGATTTACCTATAAATAGACTTAAGCACAACAGGGTGGAATGTATCAAATCAGCTAACAATTATGGTAAGTTGAAAGCATGCCCGATGAGTGGACTATCAGTTCATTTACAAAAACGGCACTAGTATATGTCTTGCACGAACTATTAAGGCAAATCCCAGCTTAATGTGGGAACTTAGTTTTATCGTATTTTGAGCATCTTAAGATCGGCAACGGAAGCAAGCTCTGGAAAAGTCTAACGAATATAATACCATTTCTCACAATGGATCTTTATATGGCGAGATATTAGGAAAAGCGTTTTCGTGTGCAACTAGAGAGTTTCAACTCGATACTATTTCAATTATACATATATGTATACGGTTTTAAAAAGGAGGTTCATTTTTACTTGGTGTGGGGGTGGTTTGTTGTATAGGGCAGGCATAATTATGGGTCAGACTATCTTCAACATCTGCTGGATAAGTTGCTCCAATGTTCCGTAACAAAGGTATTCATGGCGATTGAGTAACAGGGAAAACTTCAAAATTATTTATCTTAAAATAAAATAACGACAAAAGTACATGCTATCAATATAAATACAAACAAAATCTGGCCACCTCTAAAATGAGAAGCCAACTATTCGGAAAGTTATTCTTTGACGGCCTTAACGAACTATCTGCACTAAAGATCAATAACTTGATAACTTTTCTTGAAATGGCAAAGTGGCTCTGAGACGAAATTCGACGACTTCTGTTAAGAGTACTCCTCGGTCTTAAGACCGCGAGGTACCAAAATTCAGATAAAGGGGAGCTCATGAATCTCTCGAAATATCCCACTTAATCCATCAAATGAGTTTATTGTTTCAAAACAGCCAGCGCTTACTCCAGCAATAATTGGGTCAGACTACTCGTTATCTCCATTTATACCTATGTACCTACCTATCTGTTCTTCTCCTTGGACAAAATACTATTGAAAGCACACATTTCGAGATAGCTTAGAAGTTTAAGTTCATCGGAGGAAACATTAACTAACAAATATTCAGGCAAGAGATTCTTGGTATTACAGCGAAAGAAAGAAAGACCGAATCTCTGGTTTAAAGGCTAACCCATTGCGGATTCCAAAATACTAGTTACAGATAACTTGATTCCGTGATTCAGGGTGAGACCCTTGATGGATGGAGACGAATAAGTGAAGTATGTACCATAAGTAATTTATTGACAATACCGAGTTCTATTGACATACTTAAAAAACAAATTACAAACAAATAAGAGTATTCCCATTTTGCTTCACAAATAAAAGGTCCCAGCAGAAGATAAGGAAATTAAAAAAAAGGACCATAGGTATAACATATTACTCCAAAAACCTGATCATTGTTTTTAAATCTATCAAATTATTTTAAATGCATCTTCATCTGAATTAAATCATTTATACAAAAGTGCTACATCTTGGAAATAGATATGTATAAAACATCAGTCGATTATGAACATTAGCTTGTCTCCTTCACACTCCAGGTTCTTAACTTCAGTTCAAACAAAAATATTTTATAATATTTTTTATAATAAAAGGTAAGCATATAAAAGAAAACTCCCCGAATATAAAGTCACAACTAACAACGATTACCTTCAGGCTTCTTCTAATTAGGAACTTTTCCAACCGCACCCTTTCAGAAAAGTTTATCGAGAAAACTTATTCCGTAAGGTTAATTACTTGTTTTCACTAGTTGCTTAAAATTCAACTCCTAGAGTCGTCCCTAAAAACCCACTCACAGATACATATACATATACTCGTACCTAAATGAAAACCATAAATCATAAGGTCTTTGTTTTTGTTAGCATAGCAAAGGGGAACTCCTTATGTACCGAGAAATGATTCATCCACATACACAATGGTCTTCTTTGGAAGTAGAAATTTCATTAACTTATTAAAGAAAAGGAAACAGCACGAACAGGAACGATCCCAGGAATGTCCTTTTTTATAATCATAATAAAATATGTATGTCTCTTATGCTGATGATTTAATGCTCCTCCATGAAGCCCAACCCAGTCCAGTTCCGATGAATTCACGTGTGTTGGATTTACCTAAAAACATGAAAACTCACTGGAAAAGCTGATATCCTTTGAAAATGAATTTCCCGAAAACGAAAATATTCTTGCTTGGTTGGTAGATACGGGATGATTACCTACAGTCGCGATGGTGATAAATGAAATATATATCCTGTCGCGCCCCAGGATGATGGGACAAGTTTCAACTTTGCTGGAATTTGATTACACCGGGCATAATTTCCCACACTTTAGATGGTCTTTAAGGAAACCTTTCCTTATGATAAATAATAAAGGACACTCAAATGTGTTTACGTGTGTATAAGTCCACTTTGATTAAGTCGTGACACGCAAGAAATTAGCCACCTATATGAGGGAGGACACAATTTTGACATCCTCATAACCACATGACTAACATATCCATAGGCAAGGGATGTGTGCAAAACGATGGTACGTGTACGCCAACTGTTTTGCTGAAATTACACACCATACAAAATATCCTTGGAGCGTTTTGTGGCATGTTTTCTGGTGAACAAAAAGAAGGGTGTTGTCACAATGACACACTGTCGTCATCGTCACCGTGTCGTCCTTTACTTTGTCGTTTTCGCTGGCAGGAATACAAAAAAGAAGACAAGATAAGGAATCTTTTTGTTTTATGTGGGTACAAAATGGTAGTGGTGGCGTTATGGACGTTTTCATTTCGGCAGCCAGCAGGGACACGGTGGGTGCTTTGTTACATATATTGTAATGGAGGTCACGGATCCGTTCGGCAATCTTCGTTGCCACTGTTTGGTCCTCTTGTCGTTTACTTAAAACGACCGATGCGATGTGTGATGCGGATAAGGTTCTTGACACTGTGTCTCTTAGGGACACGACCTAAAGGAGTCTTTGATTTCTATTAAATGTCCTGTCATACACGCATCATTACCGTTAAACGGAATAACGGCGCACCCATAAATGGTAAATGGTATTTAAATTTGTAGGCTAGGCTCTTTTACAGACCACGCATAACGTATAATAAAAGCAACAATCCCAATGCGGGCCTTTCTGTTCTTACAATGTACGAGTATATGTGTATATGTAGATATATATAGTCGGTGGTGGGTGCATAAGCAATTTTTGAGATGACTTTTTCTTAGAAACACTCCCTTACGATAAAGCAGACAGTACCCATAGGCCCCTCTGGCGGTGACAAGCCCCAGGTGCAGATACACGACGAGGGTGGAGAATTAATATTTTTTTATTGCATATTCGTGTTATAAAACCTTGTCAGTTTTCTGGTATTTTTTTCTTTGAATTTTTTGCACTGCTCCAGGGTTGGAGGGTTCTAATTTTGTTAGAGTGTTAATATAGAGGGTGTAGTAGTTTTTTTGTTGCTTTTCAAATCCGTCAGATGTCAAGGTATTTTTTTTTTATTTTTGAGAAAGATTGAGAGCCTTTTTCCTAAAGAGAAAGGCAAGGGTGGTGTTGGTTTTGTTTATCGAGATCGAGAATTATTTCGAGTCTTATAGAGGTACTAGTTTATAAGTTGTGGTACTAATGAAATGAAAGATATTAAGGTATGAATTCTTTAAAGCATACAAATTTAATGATACGTCACAAACTTTCTTGTTTTTACTTGCGACTTATGGTACTATAAGACAAGTTATGCATTCGTAAAAAAAATCGAACTCGAGATTTTGATAAAAGTTGACATTACGGTGATAGCGAAGACCAAAAAAGTGGGTCTTGCAATTCTGTCTGTTCGACTACAGCTAAACGGCTCGGCCGATTTTCTTCAAACTTGGTAGATATGGGTTTTAATTTTTTCCTCTGGATGTTTTTTTTAAGAGCAAAAATAACGGTACCTGCCATACTTATTTTTTTCGAATTCTTATGAATGTCACACAGATTTAAGAAAAAAATCATAAGATTTCATTTAGTTAAAGCTAGGTAATGGTTGAAAAAAAATTTCCAAAAAAATATTATTTTTGGTACCCCCCTTGGAATTTTTTTTTGTTTTTGATTTTATCAAAAACGGTACCACCGATTTTGATCATTTTTTTTATGTTAAGGCTCCCCAACCGTTTCAATATTATTATTTATTCAAATTTTTTTTTGGAATTTAAAAAAAAAATTTAAAATTTTTTTTTGAAAACTCAATATTTCGAAAACCCTATGTTAGATTTTTTCTAAGTTTGATAAATAAAAGTTTCTTAAAATAATCAACAAGATATGAGAAAAAAAATTATTTTACCTAAAAATAACGGTACCCTCCATACAAATGTTAAAAAATGGTTTTTGAAAATCGTATTTTTCTCGAAAAAGGTGCCGAGAATTTCGGCTTAAATTTTTTTCTTTCCATTAATTTTTAAGATCTATGTATAATTTAATAAAAAAAATTGTGAAAAAAAGATATTACTGACGTACCTACCATAGAACGATTTTTTAAAATTTTGAATTTCTCATTATCGGCATATCGGATTTTAATGAAATTTTTTAGAGATAAGCTTAGAAAAAGTTTAAAAAACATTGCATTTCAAAACCTTAAGAAAAATATTTTTTTGAATTTTGAAGAGAAGTCTATTTTGTTTGGAAAATTCAAAATTTCGAAAACCGCTCAATATTTTTTTTGTCAATATAATTTTTATTCGAACAATAATAAAAACTTAAAATTGGCGTACCAAAATTTTTTCTTAAAAATGTTTTAAGAATTTTTTATATAAAAGCTTATTTTTTTAAGAAACTACTACAAAGACCTATAATGTTCTTGCATAAACCTATATTTGCTTGAACCACATGGTATCTTATTTTTACCTCCAACTACTAAAGATGTTGTTTTAGTCATTTAAAAAAATAATTTTATGCTTATGAATAGTTTTTCTCTTATAACACATTTCTCTTATAACACATTTTCGAAATTATTAGTCTATTACATAGGAGCAAGTTCGTGCGACCCAGTCGTGCATTTTATTTTTTTTTTTTTTTTAAAAATCGAACTCGAGATTTTGATCAAAGCGATACCATGATAGCGAAAACGAAAAAAGTGATTCTCGACTATAGCCTATAAGCTGCTCAGCCGATTTTTTGTAAGCTTGGTATATAGAATTTTTAACCCCCCCCCCGCACATACATTTTTTTCTCAACAACAGCTCCACAGATTTAAAAAAATTAAAAAATTTCATTTAGTTAAAGCTAGGTAATACTGGACAAAAAATTCCGAAAAATGGTTATTATTAATGGTACCCCCTATAGAACCATTTTTCTTCAGATATAATTATACCTATTCTGGAGACACTGTTGCTTAAATCTGTTATAAATTCTCCAGCTATGGAGAGAAGTTGAGGTTGTGTTAATATTTAAAGCCGGTAAGAGTTCCCAAGTAAACCCGAAAGATCTCAGACCTATTATTTTATCATCATTCCTTCTAAAAACTCTTGAAAGATGGACTGATATCCATTCACGTGCAATAATCGATACGTTTACTGCTCAACATATTTATTGCAAGGAAAGATCAGTAGATACTTCTTTACACTCGAAAGTACGAACTATCAAATAATCCTTCCACCATAAAGAGTACACTAAGATTGCTTTTCTAGAAAGCGCTTTAAACAATGTCGGCACACCTCCTGCATTCGCATTTGTACTGTTATATCTGAATGTAGATGGGTCGCTTGGTGAACTGATTAACCAAATGTTGACTAGCAGTGTTATCAATTCAAAACTGGGCGGCTTTTCTACTAGAAGATTTATCAGTAGAGGCTCGCAGGAAGGTGGGGTTTTTTCTCTCCTTCTCTGGAACTTGGTAGTAAATGAGCTGCTGACATACGTGCGATTGCTTATGCGGACGATGTTGCTATTGTCGTACCAGGAAAGTGTCCTAACATCGTAAAAGAACTCCGTCAAAACGATCTAAATAAGATAACAAACTGGACAGGGCGGAGTCAACCCTCACAAAGCAGACCTTGTCCTATTCACTAGGAAGTACACAATTCCAATAACATTTTCAGACGAAGTGAAATACTTGGGACTTATTTAAGATACAAAACTGAGCTGGATGCCTAATATACAGGAAATACTCAAAAGGCCACAGTGATCCTCTTTTCATGTAAAGAAGCTACCATATTTGGGAACAAATGTGGCCTTCAACCCCGCATTATTCACTTGCTTCATACTGCGCTAATCAGACCGATCTTCACTTATGGTGTTGCAGTATAGTTTACCACTTTTTAAAAGGCTGGAAATTGTGACAAATTAAGAAAAGTCCTTCGACCCCCTCTACCGCACTAGAAGTTCTGTTCCATATACCACTCCTTGATATTTTCATCAAACAGACAGTGGTGTGCACAGTTACACGCTTTTAAGAAATTGGCCATTCTATCATTCTGAATTCATTCGGATCACATTCAAGTCAATTATGCTATCCCAAAAGTTTGGCAATACTTCCAATAATAATAATAATAATGATAATAATAAAAATTTAACATCCTGTTTAACTACAAAATAGATCTGCCCCATCCTTGATCTAAAGTGTTTGATATTCTTAAGTGTCGTAACTGGAAACTGTCTAATAGATTAACACACATCGAGGCTTGCAAAAGGATTTTTGCAAGATCTATATGGATATAGAACAGGTGAAATCAATTCCTCATCTATTGGGTAGGGCCAGGCATGTACAAGTACATAAAAGACATGCCCTGTTCTGTTCCATAGACGTAGGCTCCATCTTGGAGAGTTTTTCTTCGGGGAACCTAGTGATCTAATTAATATAAAAATGTATAGTCTCGCTCGCTTCGTAAAGAGCTCCAAATGGTTTGACAAGTAGGGAGAAAATCTCTGGATTCATGTGGTATCACAATTGATCAACTCTGGTTTAAGTGTGTCAGGTGTGACGCTGGTAGCCACCTCAACCTAATTTTACCTTGCCTAACCAACCATTTATTTTTGGCTCTAACACATGGGCTTCTCTTTCATTTTCTATGTTAGATCTGATTAGGATCTCGCACATTTCTTAACACAAACTCTGACACTTGTCTATTGTATTAATAGCATTAGAGCAAGTTAAAAGATTTTTCTGGACTTACACTATATTTTAGAATTAACACAGATTAAAGTTTTGGAAATCCTGAAAATTTAAGGTATTAAGTGCGAATTATTCGTATTGTTTCAAAGTCACTAGGGCGTATGTGGAACATTTTTTTCTAATACAGGGTATGCTCCATTTCAACTTTATTTGGTTGGCATTTTTGTGTGGATACAATTTGTCAGTTGGCATTTGACAGTTGTAGGAAGCAGCAGGTACAAATTTATTACAGTTACAGAAAAATGACATTACCGTCGTCGCCGAGATTGTAGTGCTCGAGTCTAAGAACTCGTTATTGACGACCGAAATTTTTGGCAAAAATATCATGTTTTGGGCGACAAAGCACATTGCTAGCACATTAGCTGGCTTTGTTAATAAAATAATAATCACTATAGAGGTACTCAAAACCCTCGATTGATACACCAAAGGCAGCTTGTAGAGTAACTGTGTGGTGTGCCATTTAGGGCGGGGAGGCGTCATTGGGCTAAATTTTATTTAGGATATCTTAAGCAATAATGTAACAGATACGATGACCTACAGAAAATGTACTTGTAATCAGATGGTTTCATATCTAACACAACTGGTGCTGCAATGCAAATTTTACGAAAAATATTTACCAGTCGAATAAAATCAAAAAGTGGTGATAACGACTGGCCCCACGATACCCTGATCCCGATTTCATTTATAGGATTACTTGAAGGAAAAGCTGTTCAACAACAAACCAAGCACAGTCTCGATGTTGAAATAACAACAGAAGTCTGCAAAACTTGTATGCAAAATGCGCTTAAAAAAGCTTGCTTTTACGCCACGGCCAGAGCTGCCCACTTGACCTACGTCATTTTCTACATATAATTTAAAAACCATCTATCAATAAAATATAAATTATAAAATTGTGTTTGATTTAAAAATTATTTATAAAAAAGACATCGACATGTAACACAAAATACACCCTGTAAATTCACATTTCCACCATATTTAAGGGTTATGAATTTTCGATTTAGTTCTCAAAAAGGTTAATAATGATATAAAAACTAAAAGATTTTAGATAAGGAATATATTTTTTAATATTAAATTCATTTTGATTTTTATTATTTTGATTCATACTCAAAACAAAAGCAATAATAAAAACAATACAGATTAACACCCGAACAACCTTTTTTGGGATTTATAGCACCATAAAGTTATAAATAACAGTCTATTTCACGCTCTTAAACTTTCTGCAAGCAGATTTTAATCTTTCGTCATCGAACACATTGGCACTTATTTTATAAAACAAACCTTAATATATTTTCTTATTATTAGGTATATCAGCCGACATAAAAATGTTTTAATATCCTTTGAATGTTATTGTTATTGAAACAGAACGCGGAGCCAATATAGAATGGGTCTACATGCAGGGTTGGAATTGGAAAAAATAGGGCAACCAGAATCAAACTTTTTATATTAAATTTATTTTGTTTCATTTAAAACATAGAAA
The DNA here is from genome assembly GCA_911387755.1 of Chrysotoxum bicinctum. NCBI lineage: Eukaryota > Metazoa > Arthropoda > Insecta > Diptera > Syrphidae > Chrysotoxum > Chrysotoxum bicinctum. The sequence continues at coordinate 74,293,857 of OU426988.1, read as the reverse complement.
AGATTTAAGGATATCTTAGCTTCAACTCAGCATGTAATAAGGAATGATAGAAATTCTCGAAAAAATTTAATAACTCAATTGTTATTCTAAAATATTAATGATAATTTAGATCTTGTAATATTTATTTTATTTATAATGCTGTACGAAACTTTCTTGAAGACGATAAGCCATTATTGCATTTATTATCATTGCTAAAAACCAGCTGAAACAAAGAGAATATTGAAGTATTACTAATATCGTATAGAGCCCGCAGAAGTTTTTCGCCCTAGCTCTCCAGCCTTGTCTTTAACCAGGTGTGTGTTTCACTTTTGTCTACATACTAAAAGGGATTTATTTTTATATAAGACTAATATTTATTGCAATTTTAATGTCTGCCCATAAAAAGGTGTTTTGTATTCATTGCGAATAATAGAAGAAATAATTTTTGAGAGTCAATCCTTGGCTATATTGCTCTTTTGCTTAACTGTATTGTTAATTTGTTGAGGATTTTCCAGTCAATTTGATTTTAAATCATATGTATTGTCAAAAGTATCAAATTTCGTTTTAAAAATTTAGCGATTAAGAAATAGGGGTCTAATAAGTCTTCAAATATAATATTGGAATTCTATTCTAAGAAAAAAATCGTTCAACAGTAAGACTCTACATCTCATAGATAAAGGTTCTTTCTCTTCAGATATTTTGGACACGTGACAATTCAAGTGTTAATGTATTTTTAAAACTAAAATTTGCTTTTTAAACTAAAATTTGTAAACAGCAAATTACGTGATCTGTATAAAGCTGTTGATTTCGTCTAGTTTTACCTTTTCAAGGGTCATTTTAAATATTTAAGGAAGAAAAAAAAATAAAATAAAAATAGGGTTTTCAAAATTTTGCAGCTCACGCCAAAAAAATGTCTTACTATTGGCAGAAACACCAGCTGAACAGTGTACAAAATATATACAAAAATCTTATTTCAAAATTGAAAGGATTACAAATCAATTACTCTCAAAATTGTTGGCAAGGTTTATATTCAACATGTTATACAAAAAATTGCGATGATTTATGATGACAATATAAAGAAAATTATGGTATCTATTGGAAGATCTCAGGAAGTTCATTGGAAACAAAGGGTTTAAAATAACGAAAATTAATTGAAGTTAAAATTTGAAGATCATGTCCAGAAAAAAATAATCCAAAGCATTTCATTTTATTCCAAAAAGAAGACTACCAATATACGCATCCTGCAAGTTTATTTTCCGATGTCATATTCTCGCGAATATCAAAATGAGGTGAAGAGTGCACTTTGGGCAAGGTAGAGTATTACCCTTTTTATAGCTGATATGCTTTCAAAAACAAGTGCTAGTCATATACCTAAAATAAAAACTAAGATACACATTGACTAAATAATTGATACTTTATGAAGTGATGGGCCATTCTAGGAATAGGCTCTTACATTCCTGTTGTTGGAAGAATTTTGCTAATGCATATACAAAAGGAGAAATTGACAAAATTGGGGCTAATATTAAATGCCTTATGAGCAAAAAACCTATGTCTCAAGGCTATGTATTCTTTTGTTCAGTAAATCTTTAATAAGAAATTTTTTTGTAGAATATGCTTTTTCGTTATAAATATTCATAAATAATCTTTATTAAACTGTTTACATTACATAAGAGTACGTGCTATTCAGTCATCCATTTTTACTTGCGACTTATAGGTACTATAAGGCAAGTTATGTATTCGTTAAAAAAATCGAACTCGAGATTTTGATTGAAGATGACATTACGATGAAAGCGAAGACTAAAAAAGTGGGTCTCGCTATTCTGCCTGTCTGTCTGTCGGTTCGACTACAGCCTAAACGGCTCGTCCGATTTTCTTAAAACTTGGTAGATATCATTTTTAATTTTTCCCCCCCACACGTTTTTTTCTTTCTTTTTTTTTAAGACCAAAAATAACGATACCTGCCATACCATTTTTTTTCGAAATCTTACAAATATTTTTTTTTTCTCAAAAATTGTTCGATAAATTTAAAAAATAAAAAAAACAAAAAATTTCATTTAGTTAAAGCTAGGTAATAGTTGGTTTAATTTTAAAAAAAAAACTTCAAAAAATTTTTTTTTCAAAACTCAATATTTGGAAAACTTCATGCTAGATTTGTTTTTAAACTCGATAAATAAAAGTTTCTTAAAAAAATCTACAAGATGTGAAAAAAATAAAATGCACGACTGGGTCGCACGAACTTGCTCCTATGTAATAGACTAGGAATTTTAAAAACGAATGTTATTAGAGAAAACTGTTCATAAGGATAAAATCAATTTTTTTCAATTCTTTAAGTAGTAAGAGATAAGAACAGAATGATATGCAAATATGAATTTATGCAGGAACAAAAATTATAAGTCTTTGTAGTGGTTCCTTAAAAAAATAAGCTTTTATGTACAAAATTTTTAAAACATTTTTAAGAAAAAATTTTGGTACGCCAACCTTAAGTTTTTATTATTGTACGAATAAAAGTCTAATTTCCAAAAAAAATACTAAGCCGTTCTTGAGATATCGAATTTTTCAAAAAAAAAAAAATTACTTTTTTTTCTAAAAATTGAAAAAATATTTTTTCTTAAGTTTTTAAATGCAATGTTTTTTAAACTTTTTAGAAGCTTTTTTATAAAAAATTTCATTAAAATCCGTTAAGTCGATAATGAGAAATTCAAAATTCGAAAAAATCGTTCTATGGTAGGTACAGTCAGTAATATCTAGATTTAAAATTTTTTTTTATTAAATTATAAATTGTAAAGATTAATCAAAAGAAAAAAATTTTTAGCAAAATTCTCGGAACCGTTTTCGAGAAAAATGCGATTTTCGAAAACCATTTTTTAAAATTTGTATGGAAGGTACCGTTATTTTTAAATAAAACAAAATTTTTTTTCTCAAATCTTGTAGATTATATTAAGAAACTTTTATTTGCCAAGTTTGAAAAAATCGAGCATGGGGTTTTCGAAATATTGAGATTCCAAAAAAAAATTTTGAATTTTTTTTTTAAAAATCCAAAAAATTAAAAATTGAAAATTTGAATATGTAATAATATTCAAACTTTGGAGGAGCTTTGGCATAAAAAAAATTATTAAAATCGGGTGTACCGTTTTCGAGAAAATCAAAAACAAAAAAAATGGACCCAGGGGGGCTACCGAAAATAACAATTTTTTGTAAAATTTTTTTCAACCATTAGCTAGTTTTTACCAAATGAAATTTTTGGAATTTTTTTTTTTTAAATTCTGTGGGACAGTTTTTGAGAAAAAAAAATATTTATAAAATTTCGAAAAAAAATCGTATGGCAGGTACCGTTATTTTTGGTCTTAAAAAAAAATAGAAAAAAACGTCCGGGGGTAAAAAATTAAAACCCATATCTACCAAGTTTGAAGAAAATCGGCCGAGCTGTTTAGGCTGTAGTCGAACCGACAGACAGACAGACAGACAGACAGACAGACAGACAGACAGACAGACAGAATTGCGAGACCCACTTTTTTGGTCTTCGCTATCATCGTAATGTCAACTTTGATCAAAATCTCGAGTTCGATTTTTTTTACGAATGCATAACTTGCCTTATAGTACCTATAAGTCGTCGCAAGTAAAAAATTATTTTACCTAAAAATAAAGGTACCCATCATAAAAATGTTAAAAAATTAAAAAAAAATGTTTTTCAAAAATCGTATTTTTCTCGAAAACGAGCGCCTAGAATTTTGATAAATTTTTTTTCTTTCAATTAATTTTTATGATCTTTAATTTAATAAAAAAATTTAAAATTAAGATATTACAGCTTGTTTACCTACCATAGAACCATTTTTTCGAATTTTGAATTCCTCATTATCCACATAACGGATCTTAATGAAATTTTTTATAGAAAAGCTTCTAAAAAGTCTAAAACACATTGCATTTCAAAACTTTAAAATAAATATTTTTTGAATTTTTGCAAAAAACATCTATTTTTTCTTTTTTTGAAAATTCGATATCTCAGAAACGGCTCAATATTTTTTTTTGTTATTTTAATTTTTATCGGACAATAATAAGAACTTTAAATTGGTGTACCAAAATTTTTTCTTAAACATTTTAAAAAGGTTGTATATAAAATATTTGCATAGCATTCTGTTTTTGCCTCTTACTACAAAAAGATTTTAAAAAAATGTATTTTATACTTATGAACAGTTTTCTCTAATAACATTCGTTTTTAAAATTCCTAGTCTATTACATAGAAGCAAGTTCGTGCGACCTAGTCGTATGTTTAATACATATTTGAAGTCGAAAACAAAATTATGCTAAGAGACAGAACAGCAGATAAAGGTAAATAAAACGAGAGTGTAAACTTAACCAATCTTGAGGAGTCTAGCACCGCCACCATTAGCCGTCGGTTTTACAAAACAATCATGCAACTGGCATCAGGTTATAGGACCGGCACTCAAGCTCTTCGAAATAGCGAAGGAAACCTAGTCACCAAAGTACAGGGACGTGTTAAAAACAGCATTTCCAGCAGCTGCTTAATTGGCATTATTTAGAAGAACCCACAGGAGAACAAAGAAGCACTGAAGAGGTTAAGAAAGCCATCCACAAGCTTAAGAACAACAAATCCGCTGGCCTACCTGCGGAATTCTTTAAGTATCGATGTCTTGATAGGGTGCATGAATCAGCTCATTAACCAAGTTTAGGAGCTCCATATGCCCAATCTAAAAAAGGGGATCCTAAGTAATGCAAAAACTGCAGAATCATATCCCTGCTTAATGTTGCCTACAAAATCCTATCCACCGTACTATGTGAGTGTCTAAAACCTTTCTGCAACACTATGAGCGGGACATAGCAGTGTGGCTTCTGGCCAGGCAGATAAACGATAAACCAAATCTTCACATTGAGGCAAATCCTGGAAAAGACAAATGAATTTCAAGTCCTTTCATTGACTTCAAAGCCGCATATGATAGCATAAGTCGCCAAGAGCTTCTATTGGTGATGTCGGAACTCGGGATCCCGAAAAAACTGATCCAGCTATTCCGAACTATTCTAGACGTGTACAGGGCTCACACAAGGAGATGTGCTATCATGTGATTTCTTCAACCTAGTCCTGGAGCAGATAGTGCGCAAGAGTGATGTTAACCTGGAAGGTACTATCTTCAACAGGTCTTCCGAACTGTTTAGCTATGAGGACGACATCAACGTCATCGCTCCAAGCGAGCTGTGCTAGAAGCTTTCACAGCTATACATGAACACGTGAAACGCATTGGTCTTGAAGTGAATGAGGACAAAACAAAGTACATGCTGTCAACAAACAAAGCCTCAGCTGTCCATCGCATAGGACAAAATGTCACTGTTGGCAGCAGTTATTTCGAGGTAGTCAAGGACTTCACCTACTTCGGAAGAATCATCAATTCCACGAACGACACCTTAGCGAAAATCCGACGAAGAATTACCCTACCGAACTGCGCTGCTTATTCGGTTTGGCCAAACAAAAGGGTTCAAAAATCATTTCTCGAACGACAAAGTCCACGCTCTACAAAACACTAATTTTACCAGTTCTACTCTACGGCGGCGCCGAGTGCCGGACGATAAGTAAAAAAGGGGAATTGATACTGGACACTTTCGAGAGAAATATTTCAGCCAAGAAAATATTCGAATTCCAGCCCCCAGGTTCGAGACGACGAGGAAGACCGAACCTCCGCTACAGGGAACTGGCAGTTACAGGCGCAAGAGCGCTGGGTTTCGATGTATAATGAAGTTATTAAATTTATCATTAAAACAAGGAATATTTCTAGATGACTGGAAAACTTCGTTTATTACACCAATGCACAAAGCGGGTTCTAAACAAGACATTGCCAACTACAGACCTATATCTAAGTTGCAATCAATACCAAAAATGTTTGAAGCGTTAGTTATAAAACGTATTTATGAGAACATATTAAGACATGGTTTCTCTGAAAACCAACACGGATTTGTTAGTAATACGAGTAGGTCAACTACTACAAACTTACCTCTCTTATCGCCGTTTTGTACGAAGGGAATGGAGCGTGGTGGTCAAGTTGATGCAATATACAAGAATTTTTCGATCGAGTACAACATGTTATCTTGTTAGAAAAATTAAAAGCTTTTGAATTTAAATCTGATATTTTAAGGTGGTTTGAACAATATCTTACTAATCGAACTCAGTGTGTAAAAATAGGTTACAATTTATCAAAGGAAATTAGGAACTTTTCTGGAATTCCCCAAGGAAGCTACCTTGGACCTCTGTGTTTTGATCTTTTTATAAATGACCTTCCCTCATGGGTGAAACATTCTAGTAATTTAACTACTAAGAAAAACACATGCCTAATATTTCTTCACTTAGGGGGGTTCACCTTCAACAACATGTTCATCAACTTTAATCGTGTTGGCGGATTTGTGTAATGTGAATCCACATTAATGTTTCGGGTTCTGGCTTTGGGTTTTCGTTTTCATTTTTCATATTCTGGATTTGACATTTCTAACTATGTTTCAGTCGATTTGACATTTCTAATTATTTTTGTTTTTGTTTTCCGGGCATTTTTTTGCAATTTTTATTTATTAGTTTTAAGCAATTTCTGTGTAGTATATTTAAATAATTTTGGCATTCTGCACATCTATGCAAAAAATGCTTTCGTTTAATATGTAATTTATGCCCCTTCGGTTTTTGTGGGCCGCGAAAAGTGCACCACAAAAAACATGTTCGCCGTTTTATTATATGATATTGCAGTTTTGTGTACATATGTATGTATATGAATTTTGTTGTAAACATATTTTGTATAGAAATGCAAATATAAAGTTACAATACAATAATATTTGATTAGGTATTCTATTATTATCTTGAGATTGCGTTTTAAAGCGATAGGTTTGTGAATTGGAATTAGTTCTGTTCACAAATATTGAATGACGCACTCACCAGCGGCTCTATTTTTTAGTCCCGTTTTTATAATCAGAACTTCATAATAATCATTTCCTAACACATGCCCTGCAAATTAATATATGTATGTATGTATATTTTTTAATCTCTGATTTAGGTTAAAGATGAAACAAGAAAAAATCTGACAAACAAATGAAGCTACGTTATTATTAATGCAAAATTAAATCAAGGTTCCATACATTTTGTATTGAAAAATATTTTCTTCAAGATACTAAATCATATTGAAAGGGTGAATTAATGCGTAATTTGTCTTCTTTATTCTTAAAACAGACCCCGTTAGATTTTCTTTTTTGCTTATAACTTTTCAATCCCTTTGAAACATTAATATATTTTCGGTGACATCCTGTCTAAGACAGCCTAATCAATTAATCACTTATATATCAATAAATTTTGACAATTTTAATGGTTTAATGTGTCAGGCATGCCAAATAATTTATATATAAGTTATAAGAAAAAGGAAATCAAAATTTAAAAACGTACAAAGTGTAAGAAGAAACTGCTCAATTAATTTTCAAAATTTGTTGAAATAGATTATTATTACTATCAATAGCTAGGAAAGCAACCAAGAAAAGCGTGCAATTGATTATATTAATGAGTTGTCCGTTTTGATAAGTTGATACAAATTATTCTGCATTTATTTATTTTCATCAATTTTTATATTATATATAAATACTAGCTGACCCGGTAAACGTTGTTTAGCCACATAAATTATTTTTAGGGAATTTATAGTGTAGAAAAAAAATAACTAACTTATTGTAAGTGTGTAAGGATGTGGTATATGAGTGAAAGAGGTATGTAGCGCTGTAAACGATGAGGAATATAAAAATAAAAAAAAACAAACATTATTTTTTTTAATTTATTATAATATTTTTCCTTAAAATTATGTATATCATTAATTAATTACGACAATAACACTAACAAACTATATCAATCTCTTAATGCTATAGCGTGAACAATAATTTTTGTTAGCGCATCCTTAGCTAACACAAACAAACTGGATCGTTTACTCGAGAGCATGCCATGTATGTATATATTGTCCGTGCGAAAAACATGGTGTGCTCAAATCTAAGTCACAAACAGACATCGTTTGGCCTTGGGACTTAGGGGCCAGTTATAGCTATATTTTATATGCATCATTGAAAATTTTCATTTCCAGTTTTGAGACGAATAAACAAACTGCAATGGCTTTAGTTGGTACCAAAACGATGGTAATGAGAAGTAGAATTTTTTTACTCTATAAAATACAAAATTCTGATTGAAACTTTCTTTTAAATCCACATTTATTATTTCACTGATAGAAATCAATTTCAATGAACAGCTGGTTTTCGTTTCTTTAATATGGAACACAATCATTCCACTGAATGTGTTCGATTCTCTTTTTGTTTTCAAATGTCAGTTTTCCTTTCAATGATCAACTCTAACCTCAAATGCATAGAATTGGTTGTAATCAGCCACTGACAGGATCTTTTACTGAAACCAATTTTTCAATGATTGCTATAACTGGCTTGTCAAAAAAATGAAGTCAGCATTCCACTGATTTGTTCCAATGATGCATTTCAATGAAAGCTATAACTGGGGCCTTATTGATAGTCATTGCAAATGCCAATCTAATCGGAAACTGAATACGTTTAAATTGAACTGGCACATCTGTAGGTATAAGCCTAGTACGCAGATCGCGCTAAATTTTATCTCCCACATTTTTCTCCAAACATCAGCTAAGATCGATGCTAAATTTTGACATAAGAACCTTGTGGAGAATATGTCACAGAAAAGAGCTGTTCTCTAATTGAAATTTTTTCAAAGATTTAAAAGAATTTGGTTTAAAATATGATCTTTTAAGAATTATGAATGAGAACGAATAAGAATTATGAATTCTGAATGATTTTTGCTGTGGAAAATCTTTTAAGACTTCCGTCACGAAATATTCTTCTATATATTATTCAAATATTATTCCATTTCAAATTGAAATTGAAATTTAGGTCGAGAATAAATGTGCCAGACAATTACTATTATGTGCAGATAAGTTATGTACAGTTCGAAGGGAAATTTTATTTTATTAGCTGGAGCAGGGTACCTGTCGGCTAAAATGCTTGACATAATTTTAGCTTGGCTAAATTTTGGAGAGAATTTTATATGGGAGATAAAATTTAGCGCGATCTGCGTACTAGGCTATAATAGGGATTCGTGGCACTAATATATTTTCACCTCGGAACTTGCCATTTAAAATGCTGGCTTCGATAACGTGTTTCATTAATTTTTGAATGACTAATCGCGTACCGTTGCACAGCCGTAGTGGGTTCAAATTACCAAGCAAAATAATCGGAGATCCAACCTTCAATTGTAAATTATGCGGTGGCATGCCTGACAAATGCAGTGAGTTCAAAAACTCTGTTGAAAAATTTACAGCTTCACTGGCATCGCAAACTGTATCAATAGATTTGTATGACACCAAGTTCACTGGCAAAAACAGTTGTATCTTCAGATTTAAATCTTTCTAAAAGCCACTCATGTTTTATGTACTGTGTGTGTACATCGAGAAATATTTGCTCAATAAGAGCATCTTGCGAGTCAAATGATTGTGCAGAAATCGGTCGGTAATTACGCACCCAGTTTCATCTATAGTAACTTTTCCATCGCCGATATCTAAGAGTTGTTTTGAGAATGTTTCAGCGGATGGATCTTGAAGCATTTGAACGTGCATATTTACTTTCAGCTGTACTTTTTCAACATTACGCCACAATGGCGATGATTTTAAGCAAGCGTTGATCTCATCAGCGTACATATGTTGAACGTGGAATGACGAGAAGTGTTTGTCTGAAATCACCTGAAAGATCTAACAGAGTGCTGCCAAAAAGTTTGTCGTTTTTTTTAATATCTTTCAATGTCCTGTTCAACACCTCAAGTAAATGTTTGTGTGCCATAGTACATTCATCCCAGATAATAATTTTACATTGTTTCAGCACTGTGGCCACGGACGATTGTTTTTTTATGTTGCACACTGCGCCAGGGTTATTTTGAATATTTAGTGGCAGCTTAAATACTGAATAAGCTGTTCTGCCTCCATCCAATAAAGTTTCCGCTATGCCCGATGATGCAACGGCCAATGCGATGCCATTTTTTGATCGTATTTCGGCGAGAATTAGCGAAATAAGGAATGTTTTGCCAGTTCCATCTGGTGCATCCAAAAAGAAGATTCCACCTTGTCCTACTGAAACTGCGAGCATAATGCGGTTGTAAATGGTTCTTTGTTCCTCATTCATTAGTGGGAAATTGCGAGTAACAATCGCCACCATTTTTTACAGTGTTGTACTGCAGTTCACGATTCGTTTCAGTGTTCATTAAATCAGATGCAGTTCGATTTGGTAAATTCATACCGAAATGACTGAGTGATAAGTTGGCAATGATAACTGAAAGATCTTCAATAGCAATCAATGCTTCATTAAACATAGCGTCGCTGAATGTTATCGTTAGATCGTTGAACCATGTACGATGTTGATGCAATATATCATCAGTCATTGAATCTTTGTGATTATCCCACAATATCTCTGCTCGGGCTGGAAAACATGTAGCCAACACTATAGCGAATAGTAGACGAATTTGTATTGCTGTACAATTCAATGCTGCTTCAGCAAGCATACATTCCCACTGGTTGTCGTCTTCCAGCAAGCTGAGTGCAAGGCATGCATCTTTATGCGTTGGATACTGTTGCCAGTAACATTAACCAACAACAGTCGAAAATAAAAGCACTCGGTCTGCCTTGGATTGACTGTAAATACTGTAAATGTTAGTGGTGGACAACCCTTATCACTAACGTGTATGAAAAATAAATAGTAGCCGATTCTCAAACCTACCGAATATGCATATGAAATTTCATAAAAATCGGTCAACCCGTATATATTGTTAAATGAATTTCTACTTATATGTGAAAATTAAAATCTATGAAATTCGAAGCGTTATTAATCTCCCTGATATTTCGAGTTAAAGGCTCATTAGGGGCATAATTGAACTTATGAGCACTTTCCTGGAACAAGGTTCGAGTTCTTAGATACCAAGAGGAAGGGTATAAATCTTTAAATGCCAACAGAAGTGGACAATCTATATATATTTTTTTATATATTTTGTGCGAGTTAAAGTCTTTTGTCTTCTAGTATAAAATAAAACAACGATATTTGTATACGTTGTATATTATTAAATGAGATCCAGACTTAGATTAGATTAGTAACCAAAAATAACACCAATAACTACTAATCTACTGATATGTTAAGCCACTCTCAAATAGCCTTGAACTTGAATTTCAATATTTTAGGCAAGTGCATAATATCTGGCGACATCTGCACTTGTTTGATTATAATCAGCTTGTGGAATTGCCATCATTGAGACTTTAATTAAGGGTTTCTGAAAAGAGCCCTGCACCAACACGTATATTCACCTTGGAACCGTGGATATATATTCAGTGTCGGATTTACACAATTCCCAAGTATAGGCTATTGAATTTTTGCCGCCCTTACCTCTACAATAATTGTGAATTGTCAGTTCCTAGATTATCTTTACAATCCAACAATTCAGTTCAAATTGCACACGAAATAGTTTTTGAGTATATTTCTGAGGTAATCAAAGTTCAATGTTCTACAACAAATTAGAGGAGGTAGGTATGCCACTCACACAATAATGTACTTTCGGTTAACGTAGTTAAATAATTGATTCAAATTAGCTTTTTTGGCCTTTAGTCCACAAAAATTGGCGTTTCGTCCGGGTGATCTCACATGGACTCATCAGTTGACTTGTGAGGACCTTGTCAATACGCAATTTTTGTTAAGTTCAGTTCATCTTACATGAATTTTTTGACAAAAATCCAATGTGAACTATATCCAACAAAGATTAGAATTGTTATCATTAATGTTGGAATTTTTTTTTTTTTTTTGCCCGTGGCCTGGCATTGAATATTTATATGAGGTTTTTATAATACAAACTCTATATACTACTGAAATAAATCAGCCAAGTAGAAGACTTAGCACTATTATTGGACTTGTTGAATTATTGATTCAAATTAGCTTTTTTGGCCTTTAGTCCACAATGCATATAAGTAGTTAAATAATCTTTATTGCGCTTACAAACAGTTAAAAAAATAATAATTTCATGTAACTTATTAAAGTTTCTTACAATACCTTTTTTCGCGGTTTTTTGTTGGCAAAATCATCGATAATGTCGTCGTCGTAAGTCTTCTTGTTCATTAATTCTGACTCTATACACAAAAGAGCTAAGGCGTTTAATTTTTCTGACTTAAGGTCGATCTCAGATAATTGCTTACCCTTTTTAGACAAAAAAAGCTTCTCTCACCCGAACAATTTGTCGCTGGAGTACATAATGCCATCCGAAGAGTTATGCCCAAGTTAGGATAAACGTTATACAAGTTCTGTTTTCGCAGAAACGAAGATAGACTTTCCAATGATTCAGAATTTGGTTTTACCGAAATTTTGTCCGTGAAATGTGGCTTTGAAAATGAATACATTCTTGAACTAAGTCAGTCTCTAAATCAGTAGAATATATTTCGTCCAAGGCGAGAGCTTTTTTTGTAAGGGTTGATGATGACAATTCACTCATTATGTTCAAAAATGAAAACTTTTCGTTGAACTTGTTGTAGGCCTTCTGTCTTTTTTATAATTCAGATACAAGTCTATCAATAAAGACTTATAGAAATATGTTAACTCTGAAAGTATAGTTCTGTTCAACCAGCTGCACTGGACTACTCTGGGCAGAAAAGTGTAGCTTTTTTGTGATCATTGAGAAAATTTCTGCACTGACTTACACTGATTACCGTTCATTGAGCTAACTAGTGTACACTAGTTCAGAATATTTTGCACTACCTTTTGAGCTAGTGTAGGTTGGTGAAAAACTGTCAAAATCAGTTGATGTCATTATTCGATTGTATTTTGTTAACGAATAAAGTTGATTTTTTTCCGCGCTTTGTATTTTTGATTAAAGTTTAGATTAGAGCCAACTTCGAGTGAAGGGCAGTCTCTGGTGATTCAGTTTTCAGTGTTCTCCAATTAATCCAATAATATCTTAATTAAATCTATGTATGAACATAATATATTTGCAGGAAGAATTCCGAACGAAATTGTTTGAAAGTTCGATGAAAAAAGGTGAAGAGGAGGAAGAGATTTTGTGCCTAAAAAGCCAACAACGTCGTCACAGGCACTGGGAATGAATTTCGTCTCCTTGCCATCGAATTCAGCGCAGGGATAAGGCATTTTACTTGTGCCGAATTTAATTTGTTTTCTTTTTTTTTAACATCTGACGTATGACGTTTTTGCTTGAGTTTGCTCTGACAGTTTTCATGAACCTGCACTGCACTACACTACTCTACACTGGCCTTTTCCTGGTTGAAGACAACTTATCACTCGCGGTCATTTTCATTTCTGCGTGGCTTTGAATTTTAGCTTGTAAGCCATTGTACATTCTAGACATATTCGCGGCATTATCATATGATTGTCCATGACAGTCTTCAATATGTATTCCCAAGGTTTTTAGTTTTTTGTTGTCTCGTGCCTTATTTTCTTTTGTTTCATTTTCGTTTTTCAATTTGATTTATCAACAATGTCAACATATCCTCCATTCTCCATCCGTTCGGAAAAAACGATTCGAGGAATCGAAGGAACCCAAACCTTTCTTGGAATGGGGAATGGGTCCCGCAACGTACACGTGTAACATTGATAATATTATAGCGTTAAAAAAAACATCGCTTTCGGGGAAAAAACATTTTTTCGGCTGATCTAGTTTTCAATATGAAAAGTAATTAAGTTTCTTTTTAGCATTCAAATAAAATTTTCTGAAGTTAGCACCTCTTCAACAAACAGTAGTCAACACATAAGATTAAAATTGATAAAATGTTTCGATTATTATTTTAAAATCTTTGATCCATTTAAAACGAAGAATATCTTAACCAAAACATTTTTCTTTGCAACAATTTTTTATGCAGATCTACCACACCGACACAATCCCCTCAGTTCACAGCCCCCAACCAGCAGTCGGACTTGCCTGAGTACGTAGTGCGAGTGGGAAGAGCGTTAAATATATTTTCCGCAATTTTCTCATTTCACTCATAGAAAGTGTGGGCAACGGCCGATTTCTGGTTGGGCCGTTGACTGGATGTTTTACCGTAGAATATAGAAGTTTTACGGTAGAAGAGGGAAAAGTCATCGGAAAGGTGTCTTGTGGACTTCTAGAGAGATGGCTTTTAAATTTGCCGCCCCTAAAATCTGCCGCCCTAGGCTCAATCCTACTTAGCCTGCTGGTAAATCTGCCACTGTATATATGACTTTCATCGATTTGCAGGTTGATTTACTAGTCCTCTCTGCTATGAAAGGCGTACGTACAAGGTTTTTAAAAGTCTTAACGGGGTGTTATATAGTCAGGGCATAGATACTCTATTTCCGGTGTATATCTGTAGAATCTGCGCACGATCTATGTATCAGATATATCTCGGTTAACAGTTTGACCAAGCCGAAGTGCGCTTTTAACTGCCGATTCTTGTTTAAATATATCTAGAGGTTTTAAGTTGATAGTAGCTTCCAGACCCACTTACGGGATGAACTTTATTGCCACAGTGATTCCAATATCTACATGTCATTTTTTGTACTTTATTCATCATTTAAAGTTTAGTAAGTTTATCCAATGCATTCCACCAGACTACGTTACGGTATGTCAGTAACAGGTCTAACTATATCCATGAACATCCACTTGATAAGTTTTGGGCTTGGCTCGCAGTTTCTACCAAATATTCTATAAAACCGCAGTTCTTAATACATGTACAGTATTCCCCGCTTAATTGCACTGACCATTTTGTCAGATTTTTCGGTCAATTATCCGGGTGGTTCAATTAACGAAACCCCGCTTGATTGACCGTACTGTTCAATTAAACGAAACTCGTATAATTGCACGAGTCGGTCAACTAAAAATTAAAATATTCATCCCAGAAATTTACTATGAACATTTCATTTTCAACTTACGAAAACCTTGACAAAACTGAAAAAGAATACACACACAAAAATATTTGAACACGTTTTATTTAAAAAATAAGCATACATACTAGGGTGGGTCAAAAAAATCAAGTATCTTTTTTTTGGATTCGACACATGAAAACAAGTTCCTAGGTACCTCTAGAAAGTACTTACCAAATAATAGCTCTTAATATTGACGGGAAGATTATGCTCATCATAGTTTTCCATTTTCAATTTAGTATCATATAAAAATGGTCATATCTTATCAACAATAGATCGTTTAACCAATCGCATAGTCAATATTTATAGGAAATTGAACGCTCTACAAAAAAGATCTCTGTAGTTAATCGATTACTCTAGCTATTCAAAAGATATTCCAATGCCTACTGATTTTAGTAGTTTTTCAATAAATATTCCCAATTTACCCAGTTAATTTTTGAATTTTAAGATAGTTCATGTTCTATTTCAGGAAAAGAAGGTTTTTATTTAAGAAATATAATTAAACATGTCAGCAGAAAAAAAAATTCTATTTCACCATATGAAATTTTATGATTTAATAAGTATTGATACAAAATGATTCAAATTGGAACTAGTTTTCATGTGTCGGATCCAAAAAAAAAGATACTTGATTTTTTTGACCCACCCTAATACATACATAATTAAAACTATGAAACAGACGTAATAGTTATTTGCATACATTGGTTTGAAAAAATTTGTGATTTGATTTTGATTGATTGTTTTGTTTTGAACAATGTCTTCTTGTTTTTCAGCTCAACTGTAAATTTATTTAGTGGTAAGAAGTATAAACGTAGAGTTGCAATGTCCTGAAGAATTTCGAAAGTCGATGGTAATATGGCTTCAACTTCTTCTTTTTCTTTAACCATTGTACTTAAGTATGTTGTCTATGACCACGATATCATTTTCCGGCTGCTCTTCATCTTGAATAATACCTGTCTTTTAAAAAACCACTTCAGACGTAGATTAAGTAATAAAATATTTCTAATATTTGTTTCATTAAAATTTATTGTACGTCCAATTATCCGAAAAATGTCCATATATTTTTTTTTTCGGGTGCATATTTTAAAGTTCAATTAACCGAGTAATTCAATTAAGCGGGGTTCAATTAACCATCTAAAAAGCTATGCTACTAATACGGGAAATTTTGCAATGCAAATTTTTCGGTCAATTAAGCGGGATGTTCAATTAAGCGAGGTGCAACTAAGCGGGGATTACTGTATTCTCTAATTGATGGAGTTTTGCACCAGGCTCTCTTATCGAAATTGCGTGCGTTTGGTATCAAGGAAACCCTTATTCCTTGGATAGAAATTACCTTTTAGATAGCTTAGTACATGTTGTTTTGGCCAGTTTCAAGTCTGATCTTTACAAAATAAATGCTGATGTTCCCCAGGGCTTCCTTTTGTCCACGACTCTCTTCTTCATTTGATCTCTTGTCTGAAACTTTTAATTCATTTCATTGTTTTGACAATGACTCTACTCTAAGCTTCTCTCAATCATTCTAAAATTCACTTCCATCTCCTTTGGAAGAGGCATTGCAATGGTATCGTATGATAAGCTCTTTAAACTCCGATCTATACATCATTGTTAATTGCGGAATAAAAAACCGTGTGGGATTTAATGCTTCGAAAATTCAATGCTGTCTATTGTCGTAGAAGCAAAATGTCCCCCTTATGCCATTGTCCTTGAATGGCACTTGCATCGAAGGAACCGAAAAGCTCTCAGTACTCGGTATGTGTGTCAACGGCGATCTTCTTTACAATGACCACATTCTCGAGAGTGCCAAAAATGCTGCTAAATGCTTAGGATTTCTATATCGATGTAAGAAATTTGTCTCCCCCTTTGATCTGGCGTTTAAACGTCCAAAACTCGAGTAAAACTCACACTTTTGGGCAGGTGCAGCACAAATTTCTCTCCACTTATTGGATAGAATTCAGAACAGAGCGTTAAAACTGATAATAAACAGAGCTAACTTGGATTCATTCCCATCTCTTGAACACTGTCGGAATATTTCAAGTATGTATTTCCTTGTTTAATCGCGTCTTTTACAAGCAATGTTCACTTGAAGTAGCCAGTTGCATTCCTCCACTCCCCTCGAGCCTTGTTTAGGTCGTACCGTCGAATATAGTAAAGAGATTCGATTATGGAATAAATTACCCGGCATGGTTTTCCCTTGCTATTTTAATTTACGAACATCCAAGACCAAAGTTTATCAATTTGTTTAAATGTATAAATATTACTAAATTATTATATTTTAAAGGTCCCTTAATGAACCCTTGAGCGTGAGAATTATAAAAAAATGATAACTTAATTATGATTTGATCTACTCGTATCTCAAGCGATGAATTATGAGATGAAGGCAATGTCAGTTGTGTACAGGTGTGTAAAGAGTGCACAATTGTTCTTCAATATATGTAATAAGCATTTTCTAAAATTTAAATTTAATACAAAAGAAACGCTTTATTTCATTGTATTCACATATCTAAATCATATTACTGAAGCGTAAAATCAACATCGAACAAAAATATAACCGTATCCTAGTCTTACTAAGTCTTATTAGTCTTTAATAAAAAAAAGTATTTTTTTTTTGGAAAAACAGAAACAGAATAAGATATCTGTTCAATAACATGAATATATAAAAATATATCTACATTACATGTACTTCGGCTATGGAAAGTCTATCCGACCATGTATGCACTGAAATGTTTATTATACTTTCAGGAGAAAATACCTAACTTCTTGTTTTTGCATAGAAAAATACTCAAATTTCGCTCTGTTCGCATTTGCTTTAGTTACGGTTACGTATCTTTCTTTCGAGTTAGGTTTCATCTTTGAAGATATGCATAGTTAAGAGTTCTTCACAAAAAAATAATAAAATGAAATAACAAACAAAAATAAAACACACAAATTTGAAACAAAATAACTTTTTAACTAAAAAAAAACATTCTTCTTTTTTTCCTTAAACTGGGTTCTTGCTTCCTACGACAGAAGAAAATGGATGTTTTCTTTAATGGAAATGAATATCCAAACATGCATGGGGAGAGCAAAAAAACGTATGAACAAAAGTCAATGTATAGTTTTTCATTATTTCAGTACAACATCCAAACACTCCGAGTCACCTGATTGATGATTGAATATTTTTAACAAAATACGTTAGTGCATGAAAATGGTACAAATATTTTACATCGCAAGGCTGAGTCACAGGTTTAGTTTCTCTCAATTGTATATACTAATTTCCGTAGGCCTAATACTTCAAGGATATACCTAATAAAAAATCTTACTTATATAGTTATAAGTATGAAATTTTAGGCGCAGGGACATAAGTCCCCGGGACATAAGTCTCTTTAAAGTGGTACCAGTTATCACTATAACTATTGTACCAAGTGCTATACTACCTGATTAGTTTGTTAGGAAAAATATTCTCAGCAACTTTATTGAAACTCTAGGTATTATGTGGATTGACCCTATCTACTGCTGCAATTGTTGTCCCAACAAGTAAACAATCATTCGAAAAATAAAAGTCATAACTTTTTAGTTTGAAAAAGAATGGGCCTGTAATATCTTCAGCTGTTATCGATCAATACTTTTGATGACGTTCTTTAGAGCTGTTGTTTCACCAGAATCACATTTTCTGGTGTTGGGGTAGATTTTACCACAATAAGTTTCACCTGCCTTTTGGTTTTGTTCGCTTCAAAATTGTTAGCCTTCCTTTTCCATTCCAGCTTTCAGTGAAAAAAAAGTGAAATCTTGAGCAAATATAATGTTGAACAAAATTTAAGTTAGATAAATTGATACATTTGCTAAAGGGAATTTTCGTAGTAAAGCAACGCCTGGTGTGTTTCAACTTTAATGCGATCGTCTTGTCGAAGGAATAGAGGAGACCTTCAATTTTCTACCTAGTCCAAACTGCTTAGATGAAAAACACTTTCTCATGAAAACTTATTTTTTGGAGGATTCGTCACTTTCTCGTTGGTAGTGGTCACGTCACATAAAAAGCCAGACCTTCCACGTGATGGTCCAATGCACTAACTATTACGCCACAGGGTACTACACATACATACAGCTAAAGAAATGTATTGAAGATCGAAAAATTTTCAATGACCAAAAGTATGGCTTTCGTAGCAATACATAGGTGCACTGGTATATACTCGTATCAACGAACAGTAGCACAAATCTGTGCATCGTTTTGGGGAAAGCAAAAATATTGCACTTAATATTTCAAAAGCATTTGATAGAGTTTTCACAAATGCGTGTATTGATGAATCTCTTCTTCGATGGATTAAAAACAATCTTTCCAACCGCTCAATACAAGTTGTATTCGGTGGTTTTAAGCCCAAAATTCATAAAATAAATGCTGGTGTGGGATCCGTTTTGTCCCGAAACTCTTTCTTATATTCATCAATAATCTTTTGTCTGATCCATTAAATTGTTTTGCGGACGACAGTACTGTTAGCTTCTCATATTCGTTTCTAGATTCATGTCATTGTGCTTCGTACGTAGATCTAGAACGGCAGCGTATGATAATGGGAAATGAAGAACCATAAACCGCGTTGAATTTAATGCTTCAAAAACTCAATGCTTTCTTTTTTCGTTAAAGCAAAAATCACCTCCCATGCCAATATCCATGAGCCACACTTGCATTGAGGAAACTCAACAGCTCCCAGTTCTCCTTATGTGCTTCACAGATCACCTTGTGAGGAATGACCATATATTTGACGTCGCCAAAGTGTTAAAGTTTTCTTGGAAGTTGCAAGAAATTGTGTACTATTTTTGATCTGGCTGTAATCTATAAGGCTAATATTTCTCCAGAGCTCGAGTTAAATTCCCATATTTGGGAAGGTACTCCAATTACTAACTTGAGTCTCTTTAATAGAATACAAAAAACAGCTTTTCATATGATAGGCGAAAGAAATACAACAAAAACAGTGCTTTCGAGCACCATCGCATTGTTTCTTGTCTTTTATTATATAACCCTTATTTTTTATAAACTGTGTTCTGGTGAAATAGCCAGTTGCATTCTTCCCCTCAAACAATTTAACCGAATTACTCGGACTCAGGGAATGCCCATTAGTTTACCCTTGAGCCAAATTTCGGATGTACTTTTTAATTCACATTCGTGTTGTGGGGCTGAGGCTTTCCTCGAATGTGGAACGCTTCACCCGACTCTATATTTTCCTCCCATTATGATATTCAGACATTCAAAACCAATGTGCCCTCTGCAAATTTCTTTCCTTTAAGGATAGTCATAAACCCTTTAGTGCGTGAGAATTATACAAACGTGAATTAATTTATTTGAGGTCTAATTTATTTAATAAAATTAAATATCAAAAATAGATTTTATTTGCTCTTTGCTAATAAATAGCGAAGCTGCCAAAAAACTATTTACACTCAATTTTTGTATCTGCTATGAACTTTTCTACAAGAAACCGTTAATACTATTCGGCACAAGGATTCATTAACCGCTTTTTGAAAACAATTTTTTGAACCACTTGCTACGTCCAAACAAAGAGTATGATCAATTCATTTAAATTTAATAGTATCTAAGATTTCATTAAATCTTCCATCTTCAATGCGTCCTAATATTCCCAGAATTGTACTTTAAATTCATGCCATCTTTCCATTTTTAAAATTAAACTTAGGTACTAAAATACTTCAACAGCAAAGAACAAATTTGTGATGAACAACATGGATTTATGCCTGGCAGATCCACTGCAACCAATCTTATGCTATATTCCAGATATGTTATTGATGTTTTTGAATCTAGGCACCAAGTCGTGCAGTCTATACAGATTTCGTAAAGGCATTTGATACTATTTGCCATTCCTTATTACTTAGTAAATTAAAATCCTTTGGAGTTCATGGACAGCTTCTGAGTTGGTTATTTAGCTATCTTTCTGATATCACACAATGTGTTAATCTTGGAAATACTACTTCGAAAACATTTAAAGTTCTTTCTGGAGTACCTCAAGGTAGTCATCTTGGCAGTGGCTTAGCGTTGGGGGAGCGGGGGGGCGGTCCGCCCCGGCGGCAGGCCCAGGGGGGCGGCAAAATGTCGCCGGTGATGCGGGTAGAGTAGAAATCATATGTTACATGACAGATCGTTTGACAAGTCAACAAACAACAATGATGTAAATTTGAAATTTGCCACCCTATCTGTGGTTCGTCGTTGACCGCTTTCGTGAATTCGTAGACGGTGAGTAGGGCCGTAAGAGTGCATTCCGTATTGTCGCGCTGATCGCGAAACTAAAACAAAACGTTCCGAAACTCGCGCGAAACTGAAAGGGAGTGTTCCGAAACATATGATATGCATATGCGAGATATGATATAACTAGGATTCGACGGAAACGTTATTCTAGTCTCAGCCAGCTCAATGTTTTTGCTCCCTCCCGCATCACAGAAAGTTATTTCGATTGTGTTGTTTATAGTTTAAATACTGTTGAATCTTCTAAAACTAAGAACTTAGTACTTCACTCAACCTTTGAACTAGTTTTTGAAAATGAAAAGAGTTAAAGGAAGCGGCGCGGAATACCGCACGAAAAAGGCTAAGAAAGAAGCAGACGCGAAGACGCGAAATATTTCAGTTCTAGTTCTGGTTCAAAAGCTACGTTAACGTCTTCGGCGGCATCCAGCAGCAGCGGAAGTGATTCCAATGTAAGTAAGATTCCTCCATCTACAATCGTGAGTGACCTAGAATTGTCCTCCGGCCACAAGCCTGCAGAAAAAGTGACCCTCGTGAAGCTGTAAAGACGCTTAAAAATAAGTTTGTGGAAGTTCTTGAGGTACTGGAAGTATTGACGGATCGGTAGCCAGTCTTCTTCTGACAGTCATGCAGTCATTCAACTTCCTCACTTTTCTTAGCTTTTGAGCTGCAGAGCTACCTGAAGAAGATGACGCACAGATTTACCTGCAGCAATGTGGACTGAGTGTGGATAAGTGTGCTCAGAAACTCTGCGTTTTAAAAGCTCTCCTGGTGGAGAGCAGAGACCGTTTCGTTCAAGCCGCAATCGACTTTTCTAAGACTTTTTGGAAAAAATTCGGAATCGATCTCAAAACGAGTACAATTCGCAGGAAAAAACGCATGCATGGAGATGAATCCGCAGATGCAGCTTTGTCTCACGAGCCTCATTCGTAAGGCTCGTAAAATCCGTTTATGAAACCGCTAATTCTATTTTACTTTCAATAAAAGATACTTCATTGCCTGTGAAATGATGTATCGAAATTTAATTTTAATTTAGTATTGAATGGGGGCGGCAAAATGGGTCTCCCGCCCCGGGCGCCGAGATGGTACGCTACGCCACTGCATCTTGGACCACTTTTATTTAATATATTCATTTATATAAATGACATTCCTTTTCTCCTAAAAATTCATCAGATTTTTACAATCTTCAAAATGATTTGAATTCTTTGCTTGATTGGTGACAAACAAATTTGCTACCATTGAATATTTATAAGTCTTTACGGCCCATCGTATCTTAGCCCCAATGATGAACAACTATAAAATTTTCAACCAAATCTAAGATTCGTGATATTGGAGTCATTTTTAATACAAAGTTGTCATTTTTCTTACACATTGACTACATCATTGCAAAGGCAAACTCTATGCTTGGTTTTGTAAAGCGAAACTGCAGTGAGTTTACTAACCCATATGCTTTAAAATCAGTTTATATGTCCCTAGTACGTCCAATTCTTGAATATTGTTCGATTGTTTGGTGTCCTTCATCTTCTACTAGTATAAGTCGCATTGAAAGAGTTCAAAAAGCATTCACAAGATTTATGGTAAGACAACTTAAATGGAGAATTGATACTCCTTCATATCGCTTCATATGATGTGCCTTAATTGGCCTTGACTTTTTAGAGAAAAGACGTGATGTTCATTGCTTGTTGTTTGTTCATGATGTTTTTTTTTACAGAATCAAATGTCCAGTAATTTTACAAATCTTTGAAATATACATATATTCCAGAAAGGAGAATGCGCCAGCGTCATAGGTGTAATTTTGGATTTAATGAATCATTCACTAGGTGTATAAGACTTTATAATAATTTTTGTTATGAAATTGATTTATCAATGAATAGGTTTGAATTTAAAACTAAAATATTATATTTATTGAATTAACTATAATTTAAATTTTCAATATTGTTAGTAGTCTGTAAGATGAATGAATAAATAAATAAATAAATAAATAATTCAATAAATAGGCGCTAAATTTTAGTTCAATTAGTACGATGTTAAGGCAGTTTTAGTATGAAACTAGGCTAAAACAACGATTTTGCAAATTTTAATCGAATATACGAGTAGCATCATACACTTTATCTACCACTTAATTAAAGTTAAAATCATCAAATAGCTATTTTGTTTTTTTAGTATCATGCCAACTTTATATGACTCTGACATTTACAAATGCCATAACAGGTCTGTATACTTCGCTTTTTGCACGAACTGTCATTACCTTAGGTGTGTTCAGAAGTAATTTATTAAAAAAAATAAAAAGAGTTTGTAATCTACATACCTTAAAGATAGAAAATTGTTAAGTAGTGTCATACTTAATTCCTAATGCTAGGTTGTTGCAAATTTTGCACCATTCCGCTTAAACGGGTAAAAGGGATGATAGTGTTTCATTACTGAGCTATAACTAATTCTTAATTTCATTTAAATAGGATAGGGAAGAGCATTTAAGGATAATGTCAGCTACAAGATCTAGAGATATTAAGATTGACAAACATATTTTCCCGAAAAATGCTTATTGATTGATAATTTTATTTTACCTAAAAATAAAGGTACCTACCTACCATACAAATGCTAAAAAATTAAGAAAAATGGTTTTCAAAAATCGTATTTTTCTGGAAAACGGCACCCAAACTTTTGATAAAAAGTCTAAAACACATTGCATTTCAAAACTTTGAAATAAATAGTTTTTCAATTTAAAAAAAAATATTTTTTCTTTTTTTGAAAATTCGATGTCTCAGAAATGGCTCAATATTTTTGTTTTGTAAATTTAATTTTTATTCGAACAATAATAAAAACTTTAAATTGGCGTACTATAATTTTTTCTTAAAAATCTTTTAAAAAGTTTGTATATAAAAAGAGCTTTTTTTTAAGAAACCACTACAACGACTTTTAATTTTTATTCTTGAATAAATTCATATTTACATTTTTTTTTTTTTTTTATAATCAGCGCACACTCAAGGGGTTCTTTGTATACCCTTAATATGCCAGAGACACAGTGTGAGCATTAAGAAAAAAGGGAAGGGTTGGAAAGGAGGTGTCGGTGTACATTGGTTTTGAATTCTTGAACATTGCAATGACTGGGAAAGACAGATCGTGGCAAGGAATTCCACATTCGCGTAGTACGGCTGAAGAACGAATCTCTGTACTTCACAGTACGGCCGAAGTTGGGCTCAAGGGTAAACTGATGGGCATTCCTAGAAGTGCGAGTATTACGGTTAAATTGTTTAAGGGGAGGAATGCAGCTGGCTATTTCACTAGAGCATAGTCCGTTAAAATAACGGTAAAAAAGGGTGAGGCAAGAAACATTACGACGATGTTGGAGTGACGTAAATGAGTCAATGATGTTATTGTCGCCAATCATTTAAAAAGCTCTCCTTTGAATACTGTCCAAGAGACTTAAATAAGTAACTGGAGCACCAGCCCATAGATGGGAGTTATACTCAAGTTTTGGACGTATATAGGTTTTATAGATTGTAGCCAGATCAGAAGGAGAGAAAAATTTCTTGCACCGTCTCAGAAAACCCAAACATCTTGCGGCATTTTTGGCAACATCGCGTATGTGATCGTTCCACAAGGGGTGGTTCGTAATGCACATACCGAGAATATCGAGATGTTCAGTTTCATTGATGCAAGTGCCACTCATAGATAGTGGCAAGGGGGGTATATCACGCTTTAACGATACAAGACAGCATTGAGTTTTCCAAGCATTAAATTCGACGCGGTTTCTTATTCCCCATTGTACAATGCTGCTTAGGTCGTAATTTAATGAACTTATCATATTATGTCGTTGCAGTTCCACATCCGAAGAGGAAGGATGTGAGTCTGAAAACGAATATAAAAAGCTGAGAGTACTATCGTCAGCGAAACAATTAATTGGATTAGAAGTTGTAGACAGGAGATCATTAATAAAAATGAGGAAGAGAGTCGGTGACAAAACGGAGCCCTGGGGCACACCAGCATTTATATTGTGGGTTTCAGACTTGAATCCGTCTAGTACAACTTGTATTGAACGGTTCGAAAGAAAATTTCTAATCCAAAGAAGTAGGGATTCGTCGATGCCGAAAGCACGCATTTTCGATAAAAGAGCAAGATGCCAGACTTTATCAAATGCCTTTGAAATATCAAGTGCAATAATCTTACTTTCTTCAAAACAATGTAAAGATTTGTTCCACTTTTCGGTTAGATAAACCATCAAATCACCAGTGGACCTATTGCTACGAAAGCCACACTGCCGGTCATTAAGGAGCTTTCGTTCTTCAAGATATTGCTTGAGCTTATAATTAATCAGCGTTTCCATGACCTTAGAAAGAAGGGACGTTAGTGCGATCGGTCGATAATTTGAGGGAGAAGAAGAGTCGCCTTTTTTCGGAATCGGCTGAACAAATGCTGTTTTCCAACTGCTCGGAACGAGCCCAGAAGAATAGGATAGATGGAAAAGCTTACGCAGGGGTTTTTTTAGCGTGGAAGAACACCTCTTCAGAATAATAGCGGGGATACCATCCGGACCAGCGGATTTATGTATGTTGAGATCCTTTAAGACTCTTGCCACGGTACGAGTACGAAAGAAGATTTGTCCCATAGAATCATTAACGCGCTCAAGAATTGGGGGAGTCATGACACTAAACGGC
The DNA here is from genome assembly GCA_911387755.1 of Chrysotoxum bicinctum. Taxonomy (NCBI): domain Eukaryota; kingdom Metazoa; phylum Arthropoda; class Insecta; order Diptera; family Syrphidae; genus Chrysotoxum; species Chrysotoxum bicinctum. The sequence goes on along the minus strand of OU426988.1, from coordinate 74,268,066 downwards.
AAGGTGGAATTTGCGGCGAACTGCCTTACAAACAAGTTAGCTTTATCAATAGAGCTAACTTGATTTTTGATCATGTAAAATTTGGTCCGTCGAATATGGGCGTTGCAGGCCTTTCTGGCTTGTTTGAACTTTTTCCGGTTTTCCTCAGTTGGGTTGGCTCTAAAACACCGGAAGCTTACCTCTTTTTCCTTGATAACCTCTTCACAGCTCAAATCAAACCATGAATTATCCTTGGGTCTGATACTTTTAACCCAATTCGGGATAAAATGTTTCATTCCCAAAAGAATTATTTTAGTTATCATATCTGCGCTGGAGTCTACGTCACTATCGAGGAAGCATAGTGACCAGTTAAAGATCCTGAAAAAGTTATTCAAACCGTACCAGTTGGCTTTCTCGTACTGCCATACGGTTCTTCTAGGAGCTCTTTCTCTAACTGGGTTTGTTTGACACGAGAAATTTGCAGATATAACACTATGATCAGATGTGCCTAGAGGTGTCAGTACACTTATTGTGTATTTATCAGGGTCAGAGGTAAGGAACAAGTCAAGAGTATTTTCTGCTCGGCCATTAACGTCCGATATTCGAGTGGGCTCGTTGACAAGCTGAGAAAGGTGGTTAAACTCAGCAAAAATCTCAACACACATTCCTTCGGGTGTTGTCTGGCCAGAATGGCGAAGCCAAGAAGAATTGTGAACATTGAAGTCGCCCGTAATAACGATTTCAGTGCGAGGATATAGGGAAACAATTCTTTGGATGGAGTCGGATAGAGCATCAAATTCGTGAGAAGTTGAAACTCTATCCAGATTCGGGCTTCGATAAACAAAACAATAGTGAATGATGTGCTTATTAATGGAAAATTTAAACCACATAAAATTGAAGAAGGAGTTGGTGCAGCGACCATATTGTGGTAAGAACTGATAAGCAACATCATTCCTAATGTAAATGGCGAGACCGTGGTGGGAAAAGAATAATGGTACCAAGCTATACCCATGAATAAAAAATTCAGCAGGATCGGAATCCTCACCTACTTGGGTTTCACTCAGTGCCAAAACAGCTGGCCTGTTAGATATATATGGATATATACAGCCAGAAAATTCGCACTCAGCCCACGAATATTACAATGGTCTACTCTAAAATAACCAGCCATTGCAATATAAAAAAAAATAACTAAAACCAAAACAGACGAAATCTAAGAAAATCACTGTAAAGACTAATTAAATAGCATTATGTTTTTTTCTCTTACTACTAAAAGAATTTAAAAAATTAATTTTATCCTTATGAACAGTTTTCTCTAATAACATTCGTTTTTAAAATTCCTAGTCTATTACACAGGAGTAAGTTCGTGCGACCCAGTCGTGCATTTTATTGAAATAGTTTCTGAGCACGATTAAAGTAATGGCAGTTCATGAAAAAGAAACTAAGAAAACAGAACTGTTTTGATGTTTGTAAATGTCAAAGAGTTGAAGTTGGCATGGTACTAAAAAAAGAAAATAGCTATTTGATGATTTCAACTTTAATAAAACTGTGGAGAAAGTATGATGCTCAATTCGATTAAAATTTACAAAATCGTCGAATTAACCAAGTTTCGTACTAAAACAGCTTTATGATATTAATTAAAGAATTGATCTTAGAAAGAAATTTTAACTTTTAATTTTTTGACAACAGTGTGAATCTGGCCTAAGACTAACATGCTGAAAGTTGATATTTTCGAAATTTTACATTGTTCGAAATCTTACTTAATATCTTTTAAGAATAAAATGCAAGACTGGGTCAAACGAACTTGCTCTTATTTAATAGACTAAGAATTTTAATCATGAATATTATTAGAGAAAACTGTTCATAAAATTCATTTTTGAAACTTTTTTAGTAGTAAGAGAAAAAAAGCAGAATGCCATGTGATGTAGCGGTTTCTTCAAAAAATAAGCTTTTATATTCAAAATTTTAAAAATATTTTTGAGAAAAAATTTTGGTACGCCAAATTATTGTACGAACAAAAATTAAATTTAAAAAAAAATAATGATTTGTTTTTGAGGTATTGAATTTTTAAGAAAAAAATTGATTTTTTTTTCCAAAAATTCAAAAAACATTTTTTTTGATTTGGAAATGCAATAAATTGTAAGCTTTTAAGAAGCTTTTTTATACAAACATTTAATTAAATTATAGATCGTAAGAATTATTCGAAAGAAAAAAAATTGCATCAGAATTCGAGGTGCCGTTTTCGAGAAAAATACGATTTTCGAAAACCACTTTTTAACATTTGTTTGGTGGGTACTGTTATTTTAAGATAAAATTAAATTAAATCTTGTATATTGTATTAAAAAACTTTTATTTACCAAGTTTTAAAAAAATTGAGCATGGTATTTTGGAAATATTGAGTTTTCAAATAAAAGTTTTGAATTTTTTTTTAATCCAACAAGTTTTTTCAAAACTTGAATACGCAACACTATCCACATTTTTGGGGAGCTTTAGCATAAAAAAGAGACCAAAATCGGTTGAACTGTTTTTGATAAAATCAAAAACAAACCATAAACTAGCTTTAACTAAACGAAATTTTAAAATTTTTTTTTTTGAATCTGCCGAGCAGTTTTTGATAAAAAAAAGTATGAGGAGAAAAAATTTAAAATGGTATCTAGCATGTTTAAGGAAAATCGGCCTAGTCGTTTAGGCTGTAGTCGAATAGACAGACAGACAAAATTGAGAGACCAAATTTTTTCGTGTTCTCCAAATTCGTTATGTTAACTTTGATCAAAATCAAAAATTAGAGTACCTTTAAGTGGCAAGTAAGACTCTGGTAAGAAAAAACGTGTTTTCATCATTTTTGTAGAGCATTCCATGACTTAGAAATTTTACCATTTAATTGTATTCCAAGTTTCAAGTGATATTTTCGAAAATTGAGTTTGTATGCTTATTTTGAATAGAGAGGACAATTTTTGAAGTGATTCTAAAAGATAAAATTGCGGCTCATTTCGTATTAAATCTTTTTCAATCAAACAATAATAATTAAATTAAGTCAGCTACAGAATTTCAGAATGTAAGAAACTCAATTTTTCAGGCACATTCCAATTGCTTGTTTAATTAAAAAAGATTATACTGAACACACACATAAGATGTATCTATAGTAGCTATAGGAACATACCTATGGGGAGAAAAATAAATTCCTCAAAAAAAGGTAACAAATCCTTTCATATACCATGTCTTTAAATCCCACACAGAAGTTAAATCACACAAAATTTATCTTTTTTCCAAAACAATTACCCAAAGGTCTTTGTGATGTCGTTGTGTTATGAAATCTCAGTATATGCTTTCTCCAGGGAGAAATTTTACACGAAGACCGACGCTGTGGAATGTCTTCGGATAATTATACACCTGAGGATGGATTGTTGACGCATTTTTCAGAATTATAACTTACATGTGAATCCGGAACGGAAACTCATCTCTCAGAAGAGTGCACTCCTGTAAAATAAACCTTTTGGAAACACACACGTTTTCATCCCTTGTGAGCTTTCAACTTGCCTCATTGATTTCAATTCATTTTTACTTTGCCGGGGATTACAAATTCGTTCGCTTACAGTAAATCCCGCACATAACCAAATTATCTTCTGAAAATGAGCATTTAAATTATTAATTACATACTTATAGTGTGAGACAACTGATTGTTTAAAAATGAGTTAATTAAGTAATGTTTTTTATAATTTGCATATATTTAATTTTATCTTAGAAACACAAATTCCACATGTGTTCCATATTTTAGTTTCCTTAAAATGGTACGTATAATTGAGTCTAACTGTACGTAACTCGCAATTCTGTTGGAAAAAAAATTTCAAGAATTCTTACAAAATTTCGTATCCCATGGCCCAATTTTCTTATGATTATCATTTCTTTTGTGTGTTTGTGTAGAGCTAGCGTGAAAAATACTCCAAAGACTCCAGGAAAGATGGATTAGCAGAATTCTGCTAAAAATTTTAAAGTCGCCCGATTAAATTAACATTCATTAATCATTGTGACGAATGTGCCGGTGTGTGTAGTAGGCATACCTAAAGTGTGGAGAAAATTGGATGCAGACGAGGTATGTGAGGACGTGGGTGGTAGGCAATTTAATTTAAGCACTTTGTGGAATTTATATGGATTACAGTTACTTAGTCATCCTCCACATACATATAAATCGGCATATAAGTTTAGATATAATAACAAGCATACATTATTTTGATAGATATGTATGTCCTTGAACGAGCAGAATCCCTTAGAAATGGGGAGATTAACAGATACGGTGTCGGTGTCTTGCGAAAATTTAGACACGCATTAATTTGCTTTAAGGTTTTATTCGTTCACGGTTGCCACATTTTTGAAAATATTCTACGAGTATATATCCGGGCTTTCTAAACAAAACTTTATAAAAATATGTTGTGTGTGTTGATGATCCAAAAATTTAAATAAGTTTTTGTACATATCGCTTATATTGAGAATATTTTTACATTATAACTAAAAAAAGGCTGCTTTGAGTTATGATGGTTTAAGAATAAGCGATATTTAAATCTATGTTCGTCGATATAGCCTTGTTTCTATCTACAAAACTCTTTATTGGAGAATTATTTCTCATTAACAGAGGTTTATAAATAAAGTTTTTGCTCCTCATAACGTTTGAATGCGTTCATTTATTCATTTATTATTTTAATTATGTTGCATGTTAATAAAACTATAATTATTTCGATATAAGGGTGTCCCTTAATTCTTGCATAATATTTAAGGGTGTGAGTCTTGGGTATATTCTAAGAAAAAAAATCGTTTAAAAATAAAGGCATATCTTCAATTTTTTATATCATGTATCGGGGATTTAAAAAAAGGCCTACTTTGGTGTACTCTGACCAGTGGCGTAGCGTGGGTTTTTGCCGCCCGGGGCAGAGCCAATTTTGCCGCCCCTAGCAATTTTTTCTGGGCCTTTAATTTTGTTTGCTGTTTTAAAAAAACATCAAAGTGAAACAGCTACTTAACTTACCTTGTTATAATTTAATTTTTTATTCACAGATTTTTTATATTTATTTATATTATAATTATGTAGATAGAAGTATCTAATCGGGTGATAATTGCTGAAAAATAAAACCGGTTTCAAAAAAAATCAACTCGCACTGCCTTTAATTATTATTATTCTTATATTTATAGTAGTAATTATTATACCTATAATATTTTTTTATTTCTATTATTGTTATGCATAAGGAAATGAAGAAACAGAAATATTGGCCAAGGATTATTTTTCACTTAAACATATTTCACAACAGCCCATCAAAATTAAAGTGTTGAAAACTGGTTTAATCTTTTAAAATCCGAAATTGATTTGACACCAACGTTATGTACACCGTCTGATTTATTATTATATAGGTATGTACATTTACGTATATACAATTTTGAAAAATATTAAAAAAAAAAATTGGTACGCCATTTTTTAGTGCTTATTAATGCGAAGTTACAAATTTATTTAAAAAAAAAACTATGCACTCATTTTTGAAATATCGAATTTTCAAAAAATAATTTTGATTTGTTTTTAATCCAAAATTTAATTTTTCGAAAATTTTGATGTGCAATATTATTCAAACAGGAGCTCCTGTTTAAAAAAAAAATCATTAAAATCGGTTGAGCAGATAATGAGATAGTCGAAAAAATGTTTCCATGAGAGATACTTTTATTAGACGATAAAATTTTTTTTTACAACAATATTATCGTAGATCGTATTTATGTATGATAACTCACACAAAAATTTTGATCAAAATCGTAGGAGTCGTTTTTGAGACAAATGAGATTTTCCATTCCGGTTTTTAAACTTATGTACGGAAGGTACCGTTATTTTTGGTTATATGAAAATTTTTTATTTTAAATCTGCTAGATAATGTCAAGAAACTGTTGCGTACCAAGTTAAGTAAAAATCGACCAACTTGTTTTCGAAATTTTTGAAAATTTTGGTATACAATACTTTAAAACTTTTAGAGAACATTCTCTGTAAAAAAATTGATCAAAATCAGAGAAATCGTTTTTGAGAAAATCGAAAGTCAAAGAAATGGTTCTATGGGAGGTATCATTTGTAACCATTTTTGGGAATTTTTTTTATAAAATGGTAGCTTTTTTGTAAAAAATTACTGATTTTTTTTTTATAGTTGTGGGCACGATTTTGAAAACAATAAGATTTTCATTTTTTGCTAAAACAAATTGTACGACAGGTACCTACCGTTATTTTTGGTATTAAAATGCCCAAAAAACGCTAGGTACCAAGTTTAAAGAAAATCGACCGAGTCGTTTAGAATTGCAAGACCCACTTTTTTCAACTTCGCTATCATCGCAATCATAGAGATAACGATGTCAACTTTGATCAAAATGTCGAGCTTGATTTTTTTACGAATTCATAACTTGCAATATACTACTAACCTATGTATGTACATAGCTGGGCATTAACTCGTTAATCCGTTAATCGTTAATTAACGAAGTTAAAATTTTGATTAACGGATTAACTTTTAAGTTAACTTTTAAAAATGTTAACGGACACGTTAAATCCGTTAATCCACGTTAAGTCCGTTAATCGTTAATCCAATGACTACTATTTACCGCGCGGCGCAAAAAACAGGTTCAGACAAGTATGAGACAAGTGCGGTGCGGCGCGTGCCAGCTAGGTACGTATTATATTTCGACGGCACGTGCGAGTGAGAAAACTACGAAGAGATTCTTTTCGTTTGATCATTTCATTATGCCGGTCGTCCACTATGTGCGCGCTAAGTTCAACCAACTTCGTTTAACTTTTTATTCAACTCTTTCGTTGGATAAACGAATTTACAACCTCGTACACTAGTGCAGCAACTTCCGTAGTTCACGTTGAGCAACTAAAGCTGATTGGGACCCCCGTACACATAATTGACCAACTTTCCCATATGTTGATTAACACCGCACACCTAGTTGATCAACTCTTAAAACTTATTCCAGTGTTGAATAGCTCCGTACACCTAGTTGACCAACTTACTCAAATGTTGAATAACCTCGTACACTAGTTGATAAACTTGTTCGATTTTGACAGAAAAAAATTGTTTTCGAGTTGATCAACTGCGTTTTCGATATTGTTGCTCAACCAATTGATGAACGAGTTGATACCTTCGTACACTTATCCAAGGATCACTCGTTGGGAAACGCGTTGAACGCACCACGATAAACAAAAAACTCAAACATGAAACCTGAAATAATTTTGACTTCAGTACGGTACATATATTTATTGTCGACGCACGCCTTCGCTTTGAAATATTCTTAAATTTGTTCCGTATGAGTACGATTTCCTCTAAGAAAAAAAAGTGGCTGCCGCATTAATAATATTAGAAAATGAACGACAAAGGAAAAAAAAATAGCCAAGACGATTCTGGGTAGATGATTTTTTCTTGAGTCGCGAAGAAAATTGTTTTTTCAATGAAATAGGTATATGAGAAATTAAAATCTATTGATCCCACCGCGCCCGTGAATTCGAATTCAAAGTTTAGGCAATTGCATTTTCGAGGAAATTTGAGACCAAGCCAATTCCCTGGCATCTCGATTTTTATAAGAGGGGCTCTTAATGTCCCATATATTGGGCTTTTCCTCAATTGCTGAAATTAAGAAGTTGATCAACGCGTTAAACAAATAATGTGCAACACATTATCTTGAAAATGTTGCTCAACGTGTTGATCGAACATTTTCAAAGAGCAACACGAGCTCGTTAACTACCCGTACACTTGTTGCGCAATTCGTTGAGCAACGGCCAACAACTAGATCCAACCCGTTGGTTGGACAGAATTGAAGGCACCGTACATTAGAGTTGAATGCGTTGAATTAGAAATTTGAGCGTTGATCACCTAGTTGACGACCGGCATTACTTAGCGCCGGTGCTCAGAGTAAAAAAATATAAAAAATGCAACTTTTATCACATGTTAACGGATTAACGATTAACGTTAACTTGCGTTAATTCTTCCGAAATTTAACGCTTTAACGTTTAACGAAGCTAACTTTTTTAGTAGCGGATTAACGATTAACGAAGTTAACTGTTTGATTAACGGTGCCCAGCTATGTGTATGTATACATATATCGCAAGTAAAAATCATTTAACTTTTATTAATTAATTTATTAATAAAATTTTTCTTGAAATCGTTTCTCTATTTTTAATAATAACTTATTATAACTTTAGATTTCTCGGTAAAAATATAGAACTCAATTTTTTACAAAAATGTGAGAAAATGTTTTTTATGGAACTTATGGTTCTTGAGATATGGAGAAAACACTCCAAATGGGGGTTTCAATTCCGAAAAATCAATGAATTATTTCCGAGCCATCAGCTAGGTATTTCGTTTTATCAATTGACTTACTTTATGTAATCAATCCAAAGGGGTAAAATGAAAATCTCTTGCGCTTACGTAGGTAGGTACTGTATCCGTACACGCAATTTTAAAAAATTTTCACAACACACGAAATAGAGACAAGTTAAATGTTAAACTGCAACTAATTTTGTATTTAACTAGAAACATCCTAGTTAAATACAAAAGCTTTACTGCATTTTACGATGAAATAAAACAGAAAAAAAAATACAACTGACTAACACACCTTGGATAAAAGATACAACAATATACGAATACATGGACTCTTATGAGCCAACTCACATTGAATCAATCGAAACAAACGAAATGTTTTTGTCTCAACTTCTAGCCTTACGAGCAGGGTTCGAAACGCAGTAGTAAAATTTTGGAGCAGGCTTATAAAAAAATAAACGAATTGAAAATATCTGGAGTAGATTTAGATTTAGTAATTCAGAGTCAGATTTGGTTGCAAAATTTATTAATTTATTAACACATTCCCTTTCATGTGGTTTGGCTAAAGAAATTTTGAATTTTTCAGTGTGGAAAAAAATTAGTACCTAGGTACCTAAATCTTAAAAAACGGAGTAACGAAGTAGATCTATTTATTTTCGTAAAATTGAAGTAAATTTACTCCGATTGGAGTAAGATTCGAACGCTGCTCATGATTGGTAGTCGAAAGAAGGCAAACAAAAAAGCTTTGCACCCTGACACACATAGAATGAAACAATCATTTACTGTTCCAAGTCAGAGTCGTTGTCAGTTATTGTACTTCACACTTCCTTATGGCTCAGACACAACATGACAATGACACAACAAAAAACAAAAAAATAAAAATCAAGAGAAAGACGTGTGTCATTGCCGACAGCAAAACCGTGGCGCGAAAATCTTTTATATTATGTACCTACGTCCTACGCACACACACGGAACTTTCAGCTCAAAAGAAAAAAATATATTTCCGAAAAGGACAGTAAATTTTTTCACAATTAAAATTTGTTACAAAAGTAAGTTTACACTTAGCTTAGAAAAAATATAAAAACAAAACATACAAAAACCATTTACATTAACGTATTTAGAAAAATTTACAAGATCGTAGCCCGAAAACTCGGAGGTCAGAAGGCACCCTCTGTGCTGAATAAAGAGAAGATGGAACGCATTGTGGATACACTCTTCCCAACTCGTCCTGTTAGGCTACCCGACACCATACTGGCTCAACGACAGGAAGTTCCAGCTTTTAGTAAAAAAGAGTTGAGCATAGCTGTACAGTTGCTACAAACCAAAAAAGCTCCTTCCCCCGACGGAATTCCTACAGAAGTACTAAAAGTGACAGCTCGAATTATGTCCCCATTAACTACTCAACATGTTCAACAGCTGCCTCAAGGAAGGCATCTTTCCTAAGAGCTGGAAAAGACAACGCTTGGTGCTGATTAGCAAATATAAAGGAGAACCGGATTCCTCATCGGAATACAGGCCTCTGTGCATGCTAGACACCGCGGGTAAGCTCTTGGAAAGGCTGCTTAAGCCACGTCTGATAGCGGCAGTACAAATGTCAGGTGATTTGTCAGAGAGGCAGTATGGTTTCGAGAGGCCGTTCTACGATTGGAGCTATTAAAGAAGTAGTGGACGACACGCAAATCGCTCAACAAGGACACTACAACTCTATAGGAAGATCGTCTTGCTGGCATCCTTCAACTCGGACAGGTGGACCGACATTATAGACGCACTCGAAAGGAGATTCCACATTCCAGTATATCTCATGCGAATAGTGAAGTACTATCTCATGGATCAAGAGTTGATTTACAAAAAATTAAAAGGCCCGCGAGGAGCGCAGGCATCGATCTCTGGAACATCTCCTATGATGACATTCTCTGCGTGGAGATGTCTGAAGATACCTTTCTGATCGGGTACGCAGACGACGTCGCTGAGGTGATCAAGGCAATAGACACCAAAAACGCGCAAAGAAAGCTAAATCAGGTCATGTGCGAGCAAACTCATTGATGGATGAGCATGGTCTCAGCCTGGCAACAGAGATAAAAAAGAGAATTTCCACTCAAATCAATTTCAAAGTCCGAACGGAAGCAGCTCCGCAGTGAAGCATTTGGGACTTAGGCTCGACACCAAGCTCGTCTTCTAGACACAAACACAGGCAGCAGCGGAAATAGCGTTAAAAACAACTGCATTGCATCACTGAGCAGATTAATGGCAATTGTATTCTTTTAGCACATGCTATTTTTCTATACAGAAGCGAAATCTGTTAAACAACCTTATACAACAGAAGTAATGAAAACTTATGGTGGCAGTACAGAGACGTGGAGCTCTACGAGTAGCCAGCTCCAACCGAGCGGCAGAAAGGAAGCGGTATCCGAAAGGGCCAAGCAGCTTACAAATCAGAAGTGACAAGAGCGTTGCAGCTCAGAAAGCAGAGGAAGATGGACTGCGAGGCTGATCAGGAACGTGGCTGTGTGGAACGATCGGAAACACGGTGAATTTAACTACTTCGTCACCAAGTTACTCACCGGACATGGTTATTTCAACGATATGAAAAAAAAACAGTTCAGCTTATCAATATGGGGATTTACAAGAAGACGATGCAAACCATACCTTCTTGGCGTGCAAAAGATGGGAGTCCCTTCGTCAAGATTTGCAAAGAAGTACTGTGTGATTCAATACCCAAAAATACTTTAAATACTTTCTCTAAAATAAAACTTCAACTTTTACAAAGTTCAATTCAAGTGATCGGCAGTTTAAATTAAAATTAATTATTTAGATTATATTATTAATATACTATGCTCAATTTTACGATACTAAACCTTTTAAAAGAGACCGGAATATATTTTCAATCGTACTTTAAAATGTGATTAAAATACCAAGCTTGTTTTTTAGGAATTTTTAAACATAAAACTGAAGAATAACAAATAAACCGACTAAAGTGGTAACCATGTATAAACTTCCGGATACACGAAACGGTTTATTAAACTAATTGCGTTGTAAAAGAATCATGAATATAAAAAAGGACGACTGACACAAACAATAATAAAGAAAAATACTCTCAAGTGACTTGATTAAATAATAAAAATAAACACTCTTAAAAGTTAACGCCTGTTAATTATGAAAGATTTACATTGACGTAAGCCCTGACGGGGATGTCCCTGTGGTACTACAGCGGCAGCAGTTGTTGGTGACAACAATGTTGGCTATACAAAATGCCAGAAGCAGAAATGGTTTTACATGTGTGTTGTGTGTACTATTAAGGATTTAGCTTGGAGCCAGGGCCGCCGCTACCATATGTGCAAAATGTGCGGCGCACAAGGGCGCCAACGTCTAGGGGCGGAAAATTAAGATATCGATCTAACTCAACCTATACAGCATACTCCAAAAGTTTTCCTTTAGCTATTGGAACTTGTTTACATTTGACCGTTCACTACGTAGTTCCAAACACAATATCTACTACAAATCTTTATTCATACATATTTTGTTTGTGACTGTCGCCTCTCAAACCAAATAACCTCTTCGAGTGCAGTCATTGGACACAAAAACCAACGGTAAAAAAAATGTTTCTAAATATTTATGTTTCTTTTTAAATAATGGTTTACGAATAGTTTTTAATTAATTTTGGAATTGAATTGATAAATAACTTAAATGTCAACGAATTGAACAAAATCGGAATAACCCAGAAATTTAACGTTTCATTGGTTGTTCGAATTTAAGCTTTCAATTGACATTCAGAGTTCAGACTCTATTTATATCAAAATATAGTTCCCACACAAGCCACAAAATGTCAAATTTCATCAAAGCACACCTCAGATCCGGAAGTAAATGATTAAGTGTTTCAAAAAGAAAGTGGAAACAAAAACTTTTAAAAATATCAAAAACCACTTTGTCTTCTTTCTGTCAAGCTATAAACTATTGGTTTTTACCAAAGGATTGATTTGACATACAGACATAAATTAAAAACTGTGCTAGTAACTCGAATCTTTGTATTTTATATGAAAATAGTTTTGTTGAAGAAAATTATTCGCAATCGCCATATTTTTTATTTCCTCTTAAAATAAAATGCACGACTGGGTCGCCCGAACTTGCTCTTATGTAAAAGACTAAGAATTTCAAAAATGAATGCTATTAGAGTAAAACTGTTCATAAACATAAAGTTCACTACTCTTTTAGTAGTAGCTGGAGCTGAGAACATGATGCCATGTGATGCAAGCAAATATTAGTGTATGCAAGAACAAAATTTATAACAAAGTTATAAGTCAAATAATCTTTTATATACAAATTTTTAAAACATTTTTTTTATTACTTTACGAATAAAAAATAAATTTCCAAAAAAAAATATTTAGCCGTTTTTTGAGATATCGAATTTTCAAAAAAAACATAAAAAATTTCATTAAAATCCGTCCAGCCGGTAATGAGAAATTCTCAAATCGTCAAAATAGTTCTATGTTCGGTACATTCAGTAATTTATATTGATTTCAATTTTTTTTGTTTAATTTTAGAACGTAAAAATTTATCAAAATTCTCGGAGACGTTTTCGAGAAAAACACGATTTTCGAAAACTTTTATTTATCAAGTTTAAAAAAAATCAAGCATGGGGTTTTCGAAATATTGAGTTTCGAAAAAAAAAATTTGAAATCCAAAAAAAAAAAAGATTTGAAAATTTTAATGCACAGGAATATTTTAAATTTTGGGGCGCTTTAGCATAAAACAAATTATCAAAATCGGTTGTACCGAATCTTTAATTTTTTTTATTTTTGTTTAAATTTGTTGAACATTGTTTGAAAAAAAATTTATAAAATTTCGAAAAAATCGTATTGCAGTTACAGTTATTTTTGGTCTTAAAAAAAAGAAGAAAAATAAACGTGTGGGGAAAAAATTTCGAGACCCGCTTTTTTCGTCTTCGCTATCATCGTAATGTCAACTTTAATCAAAATCTCGGGTTCGATTTTTTTACGAATGCATAACTTGTCTTATATGTAGTACCTATAACTGTGCATATAATGCTATAATGACTACGTTCATTGTATAAGAATTTGGTGTAGCTGGGAACGCGACAACAGCAATGCACGTTTGCTTAAATTTTTTAACTGCGAAATGGAGAATAAATAAAACTTTCACTTATTCGACGTAAATACCCCCGTGCACCCGAGACATGGGGCGGTAATTTAAGGTTCTTGCACAAGGGCGCACGAACACCCAGCGGCGGCACTGCTTGGAGCATAAAATGAATATGTGCTCACATGAATGTGTAGTGCAAGTTTCATGAGAAAACCGAAAGTGTTGCTGCAAAAAAGTTTTAAAATGCTACACATGCCATTGCTTAAGTATTTTAACTCTTAATGGAAAAAAGAGAGAACAGTCTTCTATGGTTTATTATTAGTAAGATGGTTCTTATGGTAAAAGGTATTCTCTGAAAGAATTTCAAATTTTTGATTTATATTATGAAAAAAAATTTAAAGGTCGTCTTTAAGAGGGTATACTTAAGGTATAAATTGGTGTTAAGAAAGTTTAATTTGGGCTTTATGGTTAGTTAAAAGTTTGAGGGAAAATAATTAAATTCAATTGAAAGCTCAAGTGACCTCAACTCCAATCTCCAAGGTGTGTTTCGCCCAGGTACGACAGTGGCTGAATTAAATCAAATCACTCCACTTAAACCGAAATAATTTTCATATCTTGTCTTTAAAATTATTTGAACTTTAAGAGTTCTTCAACATTTCATTCAAAATATCAAACTACTATTTTGTGGTTGTGATGATTTTTCTTCGTGACTGAAGTAAGCTCGTTGGTGGCCAGGATTCTTCCCCAAGAAGCAACAAAAATTGGGCTTGGAGGGTCTCCGAATGAAATAGCTTCTATTAATACTGCTTTAGGTACTCCCAATCAATTTATTTCTTAGATTTAATTTTTAACACAGTATTTCATATAATGAAGCTTAATATTTGTTTACCTTAAGATAAATAATACAATATTCAATAGCTTAAAATAATTAACACGGTACTTAATAATATGTATGATCTAGAGAACAAAATGTTTGGAACCCTCAGAGGAGAACCTGTCCAGTGAAATACAGAGGAACCCAAAGGAACTAAACGGTCGGGTATTCTTATAGAAAGCCCTTGTCCCTAGCATGCAATTTAGAGAACAAAACGGCCGGAACTCTCAGAGAAGAACCTGTCAAATGAGGTTGAAGAAATCAGAGGAACAAAACGGTCAGGTTAGTAAATAACTAAGTAATAAATAATCATTCTTATCAGTAGACTTGCCCTACTCTATCTAATGCCCCAACAATTTATAACAAAAATTTAGATCAGCTTCATATGCTGAGTAATACCTATCTGTCACCGAAACGCCCAAAAAGGGATTTGTTTGTTCGATCTTAAATTCTCTATGCATTAGATTGGTATCCACACTTGGACGAGCATAAAATACAATTTCTCATTTTCTTAATTTACACTTACCAAATATGCTTTTATAAGTTAATGTGAATTGAGAATATAAGAGACAAAGTTGTATGGAATTCCATGTGAGTAATGATTACATGGCTTCATGCGCACACTGAATGTGCATTATGCTTATTTAATAAGGCTATATTAAGGTGTCGTAGCGTTTCGCTTGGTAATGTGATTAGGGGTATAAAGGTTATGTAACGATTCGTTATATTGCTTAGACTTTGCACTAAAAAAGCCGTAGGATAAAAAAGTTAAGCGAGTAGTAAGTTTTCAATAAACGGATTGATCGTATCTTTTTATATTTATTTTGGACCTTCACAATGTAGTAACCAGTTGCATTTCTCCCGTTCACCTGTTGTTGCCGCGATATTTAAATATTGTTCAGAAACCCACTGTTCTAATCTGTGACTTCTACATGTGGACTGAATATCGCTTTCGTCATCAGATGGTTGTTGTTCTAAGAGACTATATTTTGCGTCAAGGTACTCTTTATCTCTTTTCTCTTTTTCTAAAAAGGATTCTCTAGATCTTTCTTTTCGAAGGCACATTTCTTCTTCAATTCTTTTCAAGGTAAGCTTGATCGACTTTGAAGAGCTTGCCGACTTCAGAGAAGGAACTTTCTTTGCTCTAGCCTGGTGAGTTTGCGTAACAAGAGGCAACTCTACATCTTTAGATGATCGCGCTGGTTGTTTGTGAGAGGTTGATGCTTGTTGTGAGCTTTGTTGCTTGTGGGAATTCTAGTGTTGAATGATGATGTTCTGCTGACTTTTTTGTGGTACAGTTCCGACAGCACCAGTCTTCATTTTCAATATCTGCTGACACGTTTACACAATCAAAGTGGTGCCATTCATCGCAGAGATCACACTGGACCATATCGTTGTTATCAGGCCTAGAACATGACTTACAGTTGAATTCATTGTCTTGCTCGATTTGTAAAGAGGGTCTTTGACGTTGTACTACATTAGAGGACTTTGATTGTGTTGATGGAGGTTGAGGTGGAGGCAGAGGCGAAGATGGTGGTAGTGACGGTGTAGGCGGAGGCGAGTGCGAGTGCGCAACTTTGCTTGTCAAATTGAAAATAATTTGGTACGACATTGCTTACCTGACAGTGATGGTGTGATGCTGATTAGAAGGATTCAGGGTGATGTGCTGGGGCTCGATTCTTCTATTGTATTATTTACATACTCGTATGTATGTTTATAAGTTTTCACTATTGTTCGATATAGTTCTCGATTCTTCTCGAAATTGAAAACGAATATAGGTGCAGAGAGACGTGATGATGATGAAGGTTCTTCTCAGTGGATGATGATGTAGACTTGGACTATTAGAGATGATGCTGACAAGTCGGGCAATGACGTTGAGTTAACTTGGCAGACAGTTCTGTATAGGTGCTTTATTTTTTACTTCACCAGTGTTTTTTTTTTCCTGTTTGGAAGAGTGGAAGCATAACGAAGGAATACCAGTCCTTAAATATATTATATAAATATAACTTATAAGGCAAAAACCGCGTGGTGCGGCGCGGCGGTTTATTGTAAAGGAACGTTTTTGGTCTCTGGAACTAAATACGCTGCAGATAAGGTACACAATGCGCTGTGCCTTTCGCTGGGTGCAGTCTTATCTTGAAGATTTCAGCAGATCCAAATTAGCAGACTTTTTTAGTTAAACTCCTTAGCCATATAAGGCAAACGAATGAAATTAAATTTTTAGAATGTTGCCGCGATATGAAACAACTTCGAAAAATTTAGTTAATAAATTCAATTTTTAATTTACATATAATTTTGGTCGTACCGTTAAATATAGAGATTCATTTTTTAGTCGCACAACACGACTCTCTCCCCCCTAATTTTCCCATAGACCGTTCTTTATTTAACAATATAAAGGTTCTTAATAAACTATTGAGAGCGTGGGAATTAAAAAAAATAATGTGTAACCTAAGGCAGCATATACACTACAGTGTTAACAAATCTGTTCAAAAGGATAAAATTCAGTTTTTAAACTCTTTTAGAAGTAAGAGATCAAAACAAAATGCTATGCAAATATGAATTTCTGCAAGAACAAAAGTTGTAAGTCGTTGTACTGGTTTCTTTAAAAAATAAGTTTTTATATACAAATTTTTTAAAACATTTAAAAAAAAAAAATTGGAACACCAACTTAAAGTTTTTATTATTGTTCAAATAAAAATTAAATTTCAAAAAAGAGAAATACTGAGCAGTTTTTGAGATATCGAATTTTCCAAAAACCAATAATTTTTTTTTTTTTCAAAAATTCAAAAAATATTTTTTTTTTTATTTTTGAAATGCAATGTTTTTCAAACTTTTAGGGAGGTTCTCTATAAAAAATTTCATCAAAATCCGTTATGCAAATAATGAGAAATTCAAAATTCAAAAAAATTCGTTCTATGGTAGTCACAGTCAGTAATATGTATCTTGATTTAAATTTTTTTTAAATTAGAGATCGTAAAAATTAATCGAAAGAAAAAAAAATTAGCAAAACTCTCGGAACCGTTTTCGAGGAAAATACGATTTTCGAAAACCATTTTTAAAGATTTGTAAGGAGGGTACCGTTAGTTTTAGGTAAAACAAACTTTTTTTCTCACATCTTGTTACTTGTATTGAGAAACTTTTATTTATCAAGTTTAATAAAAACGAGAATGGGGTTTTTGAAATATTGAGTTTTGAAAAAAAATTTTAATTTTTTTTCTTAAATCTAAAAAATTTTTTTTGAAAATTTTAATGCACAAAAGTATTCAAACTGCTTGGGAGCTATAGCATAAAAAAAAATTATCAAAATCATTTGTATCGTTTTTGAGAAAACCAAAAAAAAAAATTGTTCTATAGGGGGTACCCAAAATAATAATTTTTTGGAAAATTTTTTTCAACCACTTCTTAGCTTTAACTAAATGAATTTTTTTTTTTTTTTTTAATTCTGTGGCACAGTTTTTGAGAAAAAAAATATTTATAAAATTTCGAAAAAAATCGTATGGTAAGTACCGTTATTTTTCGACTTAAAAAAAAAGAAAAAAACCTTTGGAGGAAAAAAATAAAAATAATATCTACCATGTTTAAAGAAAATCGGCCAAGCCGCTTAGGCTGTAGTCGAACAGACAGACAGACAGACTGAATTGTGCGACCCACTTTTTTCGACTTCGCTATCATCGTAATGTCAACTTTGATAAAAATCTTGAGAGGAATCCCAATAGATGGCGTTACGCGCACGGTTTCACGTTTTACAGATGAGTAGTACATTAGATCATTCCACATTGACGATTGACACGAATAACGTTTGAACCACAATTGTCTGAGTGAAGGCGCAATATTAGCTGCGTAGAATAACATCGATGATCTGAATGTCATTATTCAAAATTAAATTGCAGCTTCACTGCGTCTTAGAAAATTTGCAACTCAAAGTTATAATTCTGCTTAATCTAAACCAACCAAAACTCTACGCAAAGGAATAAGTTTGATTCACCATTAAACTCATACTCAAAAACAACGCATTCAAAGCTTTCAAAATAGTCCGAATTTCAAAAAAAAAAAACTTTAGCTCATTAGTTAACGAATATTGCCTGATCTCCATTCGGCTCTTTCTTTCGAAAGTCCTTGAAGGAATCTTGAGTCAAGAGATTTCTTCCATTTTGTCAGTTAACAAATTGTAATCTTCGGTACAAGCTGGCTTTAGACCAAAATATAGATGACACTCACGACACGGGACGCTTCATTGGTGTTGTTGCTCGATTTTGATTCATTTTCGACTAAAATTTAAAAATGCCTCTCAGGAAGAACTCAAGCTGTGTTCATGAATTCCCAGTTTTTAGATTTTCTTCCAAAAAAGCTAGCTGGTGTCCTTCAGGGGTCAATACTTGGTCCTTTGCTGTTCTTGTTATTAATTAAGGAATTTCCTCAGATTGTTTAATTTTTTAATATATCAACTTAAGTGCACCGATGATTTACAATTAAACTTCAGTTATACGATAGGTATTAGACATGTGTAACGCAGCGCTGCGCTAGCGCAATACGTTAAAGCAGCAACTGCGTTATGTGCACTGATACATCACTTTATAACTCAGTGGTGCAAAAGCGCAGTTCATCAAGTCATCAACTCAATATTCATAAATTGTGATCCGAAATTTCTGCGACTTGATCCCAAAAAAATACCCAAGCATTCGAAATATGTAAAAACAAAAGTGACACTTCAAGTTATCCTACAATAGAGCTTCGGAGCTCAAAGCATCCATATTTTGAAAATGCCAAAAATGTATGCATAATTTTTATCCAAACCTTAAGTTAGGATGATCCCCTGTTGGCAAAAAATACTGTGCACTCAGAGTTCTTCATCTCACTATAGCAGTTGCCTCTTAGTAAGATACAAAGCCATTGTGGTAAAAGCTGTTGTCCTACCAATCATAACCTATGGTAGCTTAATTGTTAGTAATGTTGACAGTTCGAGCAAAAGAAAATTGGGGGTTGCATTTAATAACGTTATAGGTTTCTTGTTTATTATCTCCGTCGTCGGTTAGATCACGTTTCCGACTTCTTCTTTGGAATTTCATTTCAAAACCGTTTAGAGAATAAGGTGCTAATTTTTGTATTCACTTTAACACATACAAGAGCTCCTATTAAAAAATCATTTTTCTTTGTTAGTAATTGTGCCAAACTATAATTTATTATAATGTTTCCAAACGCCAGTTTTTCATATACTCTATTGGTCTGTGGAACTAATTACGCACTAAGCTGAGGATGAGGAGGTGCTAATTTCAATTTCAATATTGAGAGGATTATGCCCACTCATCATGTACCATAACATTGATCTGGGAAGGTACAACATAATAGAATACAATTCATTCCTTTTCTTCATGTGTCTTTTTGCACAAGCACAAGTAGGTATTACAGGCAAGATTAAGATGGTAAATTAAGAGAGTTTTTCTCTTACTTAACTAAATAAAATTTGTAGATGATTTAAGGGGCAGCCAGTTCCAGACTGTTACATATAAATTAGTGTGATATTAAATCCTAGTTTGACTGGTCCACTACACATGTACAACAAGTTTTCCTAATCGGATTAAACATAATAAATATAAAACTCGCATATCGTGTTGATCACTCGTACGATACCTATAAAAATCCTCTGTTCATATGTAATTCAAATAATAAAGCTAATAAAATCGAATTACAACATAGACTACTTATTATTCGAACGCAAAACATAGCAGTAAAAGCTTTAAGGATAATTAATCTTCAGGGACGAGGAAATTTACGGCACTTTAATCGAAATGATATTCGATGCTTATAGTTATTTAAGAAGATGTGTGCACTGTCTACCACATATCATTAGTGTTTATATTTATGTTTGCTACAAATTATTATGTTGACGGTAGTTGACACACATGGAGTATGTTGATATGTGTAGGAATGAACGTGGTGGGGAAGATTGTCAACTGTATCTAAGTGTTGACTGATTTTAATCCGATGGGATTTGGTAAACATGTTTTGCCTTGGAATTATTTTTTGAAACACCCGGATTGTACACACTTGACAAAGATACAAACAACAAACTCATCTATTATATTATAAATTTCAGCACATTGTTTAAAAAGACGTTGAACTATTTACTCCTGTGTAAGGTTTGGTATGACAATTATTCACATAAGATATGGACCGATGCACAGTGCGGCCGAAAGCCGCTTTGTGTGGCCAAAAGTCGAAGAACGTAGAGAATGATCCACAAATTGGTATATAGGGGATTTTGGGGTCGCTGATTACGAATCTGTTATCAGAACCAGCAAATTCAAAATGACCGACCTAATATGGCGTCATGTCATACTTATAAAAAATAAAATAACTTTGATAGTTCGTTAAAAAATTTTGTTTTCAGATTATTAGGGCATGGACTTGAAAATTTACTAAAAATTAACAAATTCATAATGGTGGAATGCAATATGGCAATGTTATATAACAAAAAAAAAATCAAAAAAAATTATTTAGATATTTTTATTGAAGTCGAACACAGTAATTTAGAAATAAAAAATGCAATTTGAGCAAACAATATTGATGGCGCTACGCTTTGGGACTTATTAAAACACTTGTTCAAATTTGCTGGCTGAGTTTTAATATTCTAATAAAGAGTTGGAATTATTTATACATACAATATCCAATGTCGGCGGCGTGCTCCATCAAAATGAATGCATTTCCTTTTACTTTATGTTCTAGAAAAAAGGGAGTGCATTCAGTGCATCAAATAAACCTTAACGAAGATGTGTTCTAAATGCATTCATTTTGAGGGCACGTCTGTATTAATTCAATTTTAAATTTAACGATACTTTTAAATTCAATGATTTGTTTAAATGATAATAATAATAGTAAATGATAAAATTAAGCGGCGACAAATATATAAGTTAACCCGATATTTACATGAAAAAGTTTTCATTGACCATCTCGTAACAGTCACAATCATCTATATCTGTATCTGTTTCAGAAGCGGAAGAGCTGTCAAAAGATTGTTGTTCATCTTCTGTTTGATTATTTACAGGTGGAGGTGCTAACAAATTGACACAGTCTTTAGATAAAGATTTGATTGGTTTTAGATATAATTTCCGACAACTTGATATTAGTGGATCGCATGCGATCAGGAATCTTTTAAAAACATCCTCCATTGTCTTTTAGTTTAGTTTAGTTTAGTTTTTATTATTTCAAAATTCTTCTTACATTTTAGATAAGTTATCTTATAAATTAATGTAATATTATAATTTGGGATCGTTTGTATATAGGGGTATATATTAACCGCGTTTTATTATCTACGGATCTATGTGCATCCGGATCTGGATTAATTTTTAACATGTATTACAAAAACAATTTGGGATCCTCTTTTTTATCTGGATCTATTTTAAAAATGCAGAAATTAGTTCTTTTTCTGGCGAGTAGATGGCTTTTTATGGTAGATAAGGTAGTGTAGGGGAGACCGGGGATAGTAGACTCAAAATTTTCTTATATATTTTTTTTAAGAAAACTAAGAAAGATATCAACACAAATTAAATGACCTTTTATAAAACATCTTTTTTGCTTTATAAAAAAAATATGTTTTCTAAAATTAGTTAATATTAAGACCTTTTTTTCCTAATTTTACAAAACGACCTCAAGTGGGTCAAATAACCCCTGAACCGGGGTAAGTTGGCTAAGGCTATGGGGTCAGTTGACTATATTCTTATTTCCAGCTTTTTAATACTAAAACTATAAGCAAATAGAATTAAAAATTAATTTTGTTTGAAACAAAAAATTATTATTATACACAAAATATAAAGCGATGCATATAAAAAAAATTAAATAAATTAAATTTTTGCACATATTATCTTTGCATGGTTTTATATGGAATACCATAGTCATGAGCAACAGATCGTATGCTTTTTCCGTTTCCACAAATAAGCTGGCACGCACGTTCCAAAACTGTTATTTTAGTTGCCCCTCATGATGTTTTTCTTACATATGTCCTCATTTTTCTAGAAATTACCAAACAAAAAATGAGTCAATTTACCCCCAAGAAAAAATGTCAACTTACCCCGATCGGTCTTTCAGCATTCAATGATTTTTTTTCGGTTCTCAGAAATCAAATGAACATAAAACTACCTGGTGTTATGAATACAAACACTTACTTGCTCTTTTTCTTAAAAAAAATTTGACGTTAGGCAAAAGCACCCTTACGAAAGAAGAAAAAGAAAACGAAACAAAAAAATTACTCACGAAAGCAAAAAGTTGTTTTTTCGCGATAACCTCCGAACGACGCCGGACTCTGGCGAGAGACAACACGAAACTAAGCAAGCAGCTGTGCTTGATGTAATAAAAAGAATAAACTTGAAAGAAATTGTTTTGTTTTGAAGTTATTGGCGGTTAGTCTACTTGCCCCTGGAGCCAACTATCCCCGGTTACCCCTAAACTGCATCAGTGTACAGAAAAAAGACAAGACACATTTGAAAATAAGCAATCATAAGCAAGAGGGAGATGAGCATACAACAAAACTGTCACTATGATCCATATCGTTTTATTTTCGAGGGTTATTCTATATGAATCATTGGCGATAATAAAACGCGGCTATTATGGCAAAGAGAAAGAAAATAAAATGCCCGACTGGGTCGCACAAACTTGCTCCTATGTACTAGACTAGGAATTTTAAAACCGAATGTTATTGGAGAAAACCGTTTATAAGGATAAAATTAATTTTTTAAATTCTTTTAGTAGTAAGAGATAAAAAGAGAATGCTATGCACATATGAATTTATGCAAGAACAAAAATTATAAGTCGTTGTAGTGGTTTCTTAAAAAAAAAGCTTTTATGTACAAAATTTTTAAAAGATTTTTAAGAAAAAAATTTGATATGCTAACTTTAAGTTTTTATTACTGTACGAATGAAAATTAAATTTTCAAAAAAAAATATTGAGCCCTTTTTGAAATATTGAATTTTCCAAAAAAAAAAATTTATTGTTTTTTTTTTTCAAAAATTCAAAAAATATTTTTTTTTAAGTTTTGAAATGCAATAGTTTTAGACTTCTTAGAAGCATCTCTATAAAAAATTTCATTAAAATCCGTTACGTCGATAATGAGTAATTGGAAATTTAAAAAAATGGTTCTTTGGTAGGTACAAGCTGTAATATTATCTTAATTTAATTTTTTTTATTAAATTAAAGATCGTTAAAATTAATTGAAAGAAAAAAAAATTATCAAAATTCTAGGCGCCGTTTTCGTGAAAAATACGATTTTTGAAAACCATTTTTTAACATTTGTATGGTGGGAACCTTTAATTATAGGTAAAATAAAACTTTTTTTCATACATTTTGTAGATTATGTTGAGAAACTTTTATTTATCAAGTTTTAAAAAATCTAGCATAAAGTTTTCGAAATATTGAGTTTTGAAAAAAAAATTTATTTTTTTTTTAAATCAAAACATTTTTTTTTGAAAATCTAAATACACTAATCTTTTCAGGTTTTTGGGGAGCTTAAGCAAAAAAAATTATCAAAATCGGTAGTACCGTTTTTAAAAAAATAAAAAAAAAATGGTTCTTTGGGGGGTACCCTCAATAACCATTTTTCGGAACATTTTTTTCAACCAGTACCTAGCCTTAGCTTAGTAAAAATTTTTTGTATCTTTGTTTTTTAAATCTGTCGAACAGTTTTTGAGAAAAAGAAAATATTTCTAAAATGTCGAAAAAAATTCGTATGGCAGGTACCGTTATTTTTGGTCTTAAAAAAAATAGAATAAAACGTGTAGGGGGGAAAAATTAAAAATGATATCTAACAAGTTTGAAGAAAATCGGCCGAGCCGTTTAGGCTGTAGTCGAACAGACAGAGACCCCTTTTTTTTAGTCTTCGCTATCATCGATAGATAGATAGATAAGATAGATAATTTGATTTATTTTTTTTTTCAATCATATTTTTTTACAATTTAACAATTCATAAATCATATCAGCATGACTTTTAAAAGCCGTCTGCCAGAGTTTGCTCAATTTTGATACAATGAGAAAAAAAAAATAAAAATAAAGATAAAAATAAATAATTACATATACTATAAATCAACATAATGTACAAAGTTTTACACGGTTAATTTTAATTTTAGGCTTTATTGATTTTCAAAACAACTCTTTTATTATTTGAAATCTGTATCTTTCAGCTTTCGAAGTGTATCTATATAGTCTTTCCCAATCTCTTCCATTCAAGTATTCTATCATTTCATCTTCACTCAAAACATTTTTTCCGAAGTATGCCCTTCTGATTTCCTTCAGCACCGGGCACACGCCCAAGAAGTGGAAGACATCTTCCCTTGTCCTTTGGTTACACATTGAACATTCAACTCTTAGATCTTCTCTATGCGGCTGATAGTTAAGATTTTGAAGCTCTCCTCTCATCCTGAAAATTGAAGATATTTTTTTTACACTGAAGTTGCTCTGGAAGTAGTTGCCATCTTCGAGGATGTGCTGAAGATTTACATATATTGATCGATGCATTGACGTACTCGCTTTCCATTGACATTCCTGCATCCATTTCTCATCCAAGCAGTCCACCATTTCATACAATTGTTCCTTCCATGTCCCGACGTTTTCCAAGGAAAGATTCAGTTGAACTCCACATACCATTGCTAAGTTGTACCATTCATCAAACCACAATGATTTTCGTTGCAGGGCATACAGAGCAATTTTTTTGGGCAGCCTTTCATTTGGAAGAAGCATAACTTTTATGACATAATCAATATGCAATTTGAACGTTTTTGTAAAGAGCTCAGGCAGCCCAGTTTCTACATGCAGCATATAGTTCGGTGATGTTGATGGTAGACCGAAAGTTCTTTTCAGAAAAAATCTTTGAATTTGTTCCACAATATCAAATTTTTCATAACCCCATACTTGCGCACCATAAAACATGACTGACTCCATAGTGGCTTGGAATATTCTATACTTTGCACAGTGTGATACACTTTTATTTCCAAGACAGCTTCTCCAGGTAGCGTTCAAAGCATTTTTAGCCGCTGCAAGTTTCTCGCTTAGATATTTTGACATATTTAGGTTGCTTGTGGAATGATGAAGCTAAATCAGTTATAAGTAAAAAGAAAATGGCTTTCAAGGCTTGGTCGAAGTGCCCCTCTAATGATACAGAGCAAAAGTCACGCCTCGAAGTGGAATATAGAAACTGCAAGAAAGAAGCGAAGAAGAAGTGCGCCCAAATTCAAGCAAAGAATACAGAAAACCTGTATCGGGAGCTGGATGAAATTTCTACCCCGACAGCTGGTGCTATTCAAGAGCTACGGCAAAACACGAATAAGGGCGCAACTATCTTCAAAATAGCCGCTCAAAGAAGAAGAAATGCCCAGGAGATTTGTTCGCCAAAGTTCATTAACAATGCTCAAGGCCAACTACTTGTGGAAGACAACGAAATTCTTCACAGGTGGCGACAGTATTGTGACGGACTTCTAAACGAACAATTTCCAAGGCTATACTTTCCAATAGCTTCACCTAACTTAAGCGAAGTATCCGACGTCACAGTCGAAGAAGTTAGTGAGGCGGTAAAATACTCCAAAAAGGGAAAAGCTGTTGGCCCAGACGAAATACCCTCAGAGTTTTGGAAAAAGATGGGAGACATCGGGTTTAGATGGCTCATGATTCTTGTCTCCAAACTTATACGAGGTGATCGCATGCCTAATCAATGGAGGGAAAGTTACCTTCTTCCAATTTATAAAGGAAAGGGTGATACTCGAAGCTGTGATAATTACCGTTCGATTAAGCTGATGTCACACACCATGAAGATCGTTGAGCGAGTCTTGGGTAGCCGACTGCGAAAAATAATTAGGCTATCTGATGACCAGTGCGGGTTTGTCGGGGGTAAGTCAACCACGGATGCAATCCAGAGTATAAGAATAATTATGGAAAAACATCGGGATTCTTTGGAGGATTTGCATGTCGTATTGGTTGATTTTGAAAAAGCATTCGATCGGCAACCACGGGATCTAATATGGGTGGCCCTCAGGCAACGAGGAGTTCCAGAAACCTATGTGCGGATAATTATGGACATGTATGATGGAGCAGTTACTAAAGTAAGATGCGCAGCTGGAGTCACCGAAGAATTCGAAATCACAGTAGGTGTACACCAGGGAAGTGTCTTGAGTCCCCTGCTCTTTATTACAGTTCTTGATTACCTGCTTGAAGGCAAAGTGACGGAACCAAAAGTACATCAGTTATTCTTTGCTGACGATGGAGCCATCATAAGTGAAGACCCGATATCCCTACAACGAGCACTTGACGTATGGGTGGATGTTCTAGAAGGAAGTGGGTACCGCATAAGCGCGAAAAAGACAGAATACCTATGCTGCCCATTTTCTGATCCACACAGGCCTATTCCAGACATTTATTTGAATGGAGTAGTGCTTCCCAAGTGTGAAAAGTTTAAATATCTGGGGTCTATGATAAATAACGAAGCTACTTGTGATGACGATATCAATCATCGCGTAAGCGTAGGGTGGATGAAGTGGCGGGAAAATTCTGCTATCTTCTGTGACCGAAAAATGCCCCCTAAGCTGAAAGGAAAGCTCTACACTTCAGTTGTGCGTCCAGCACTCACATACGGTTCACAATGTTGGACAATGTACAAAAAGTATGAGAGTAAGCTAACGACAGCTGAGATGAAGATGCTTCGTATGACAGCAGGAGTTACAAAGCTTGATCGAATTAGAAGTACGAAGATCCGAGGAAGCCTTCATGTTAAGAATACCATTTCCCAAAAAATTGAACACGACCGACTCAGTTGGTATTGCCATGTTCGAAGGAGAGATCCTGAGAACCCCGTCAAAAAGGCAATATCATACAACGTTCCAATTCGGAATAAAAAGAAAGGTAGGCCTAAACACTCCTGGTACAAACAAATGCAAAAACACCAGCATTCAGTTGGCCTCAGAAATGGAACAATACAAAACCGGGAGGCTTGCCGCCGATTTCTGAGGTCAACCCGGCGAACCCCACAGGCGGATCACTAGTGTGAAGCAGATACGTGGGAGAGTTATGATCCCCTCGACATCGAGATCATAACAGCGCCGAATAAAAGGAAGAAGAAGATTTAGGTTGCTTGCTATTGTGAATCCAAGGTATTTGTAGTGTTTCACAATTTCAATACTGTTTCCATTGTAGGTCCAGTGTTCCATCCTGGAATACCTTCCTCCACCAAGTCTAAAAATCATAGCTTTAGTTTTTTCCAAATTAACAGACAATCCCCAGAGTTGACAATAAGCGTGTAGCCGGTTGATCATCATTTGCAGAGCTTCAGGCGAATTAGCAAAGAGAACCAAATCATCAGCAAAAAACAACCCCTTAATTTTTGTTCCAGCAAAATCTACACCACCACCTAGAGTATCAATAAGGTCATCAATATACATGATGAAGCTAATCGGACTTATATTGCAACCTTGCTTCATGCCTATAAATGTTGAAAACCAGTCAGAAAGTTGTTCCCCGTTCCAAATGGCTGTTTTTGTGTCATCATACAAGGTTTCTAAGGCTCGTCCAAATTTATATGACACCCCTTTACTATAAAGTTTATAGAACAGAGCTGGACGACTTACTTTGTCAAATGCAGCCTGAAAGTCAATAAAGAGTGCATATAACTTTTGCTTTTTATTAATGAAAGTTTGTGCCATATTTCTTAGGACAAAAATGTGATCAATTGTGCTACGACCGGGTCTAAATCCTGCTTGACACTCATTTATTTTGCCATTCTGGTTTATCCATAGTAATAGTCTTCTTTGAAGAATCATGGTATAGATTTTCAGTGATGCATTTAAAAAGGAAATTCCTCTATAGTTTCCCGGATCATTAAAACTGCCTTTCTTATGAATGGGGAATAAAACTGACTCTTTGAAACTTTGTGGTATATTTCCTGTTTCGAAGACTTTGTTATACTGCCGAGTGAGTTCATATATAAATTCGTCTGAAGCATATTTAAAAAATTCAGTTGGTACTCTATCTGATCCTGCAGCTTTATTATCTTTCGTTTGCGATAATACAAATTTTACTTCGGCCATTGTGATTGTTGCATCTAAAGTTTCATTCTGATTGAAGGGCCGAGCATAATATGGAGTCAAGAATTGCATATCAGCATTAAGCAGACCTTCAAAATATGACTTCAGCACATCTATTCTCAAGTTGGTACTAGTTTGGTATTTATTGCCCCCATTAATTTCCCTTACATTTTTCCAAAAGTCTTTAGCATTCTTGCACAACGCCAGGTTTCGTGCTAGCTTTTCTAGGTATACTTTTTTTTTTAATCTTACAAAGAGACTTAAAATTTGAGTTGGCTTCCAGGTATAAGTTTTTAAAATAAATTGAACCGGTTTTTCTATAGGTTCTAAGCAGACCAAATGATGTATCCCTTGCCTTAGAGCAATCTTTATCAAACCATTCGCTTTTAATAGTATTCTTTTTTTCTGTTATACGATTTACAGTTGTGTATGCGTTTTTAATAATAGCTTCCAAAGAATCTAGTCCTAAGTCACCATTTTTATTCTCCCGTTCGACATGTAAACATTCATTAAGAGAGTAATTATACATTATTCTCATCGATTGTTTCCAACTAAGTTTGGGCAGAAGTTGAAGCTCTCTAACATCCTCCTCTCTAACACCATTTATACTAATAGAAATTACTAATGGAAGATGATCAGAGAAAGGAACGCCTTCTACAGCCATGTCTTCCAAAAAACACCGCCAGTGTGCGCCATGTAGACAAAAATCCACTACCGAGCTACCTCTGGGACCAATGTAGGTCATCTCACCTTCTGAATCTGACTTGCTGCAACCATTCACAATCTGCAACCCGAAAGCGTCACACATATCGAGTATTTTTTTTCCATTAGTATTCAGTAATTTGTCTTTTGAGTTTCTTGAACAGAATATTTTCGAGTTTTCTTGTCCAGGTTCGTCGCCCACTCTTGCATTTAAATCTCCTATCACCATTATATTTTCTGTTCCATTTTTGCTTATTAAATAATCATATACTTTCAGAAAATCTGTGTTCCAATTATTTGGATTCAAATAAATCGGTACAATTAACAGCTTTTTTCTTTGGATCGTTATTTCGAGGACCATACTCTCATTTTCATCATTGGTTATAAACTTGTATTTGACGCACTTTTGAAGTGTATTTTTAACTCCAAAGCATAAGCCTCCACTACCTCTTCCTGCTACGTGATTTTTGATTGCATATACCCATTTTAATTCATATTTATTTAACCTGTTCTCTATAATATCAGCCATTACTTTATCTACTATATGTGCTTCATACAAAAAAATCAAATCGTAATTATTGATAAATTCAAAAAATTCATTAAATAAAAGCTTATTTTTAAAACCGCAAATGTTATAAGATAATATTTTAATTTTTTTAGTATAATTTAAATCTAACGTATTTTCTTTAATGTCATGGCAGACGGCTATTACCTATTGATTTCGGGCTCCGGTTGATGTACTTGCTAAGTAAGTTGCAAAATTCTTCGATGGTGAAGATCGAGGCGCTGCCTGTACGCTGTCACTTTCAATTGTCATTCCTACCTCCTTGCTTCTGTCATCGATGTTGTTTATAATAATTTGGTCTGCTTCAAAATGAATTCCCAGTTTTTTTTCAAGAATTGAATATCCATCGCATCCACCGCTTCTCAAACCCGTCAGGAAGCTCCAGGTAAACATTATGCCTTCCACCAGCAGCTTATCATTCCTCAATGAAATCTTCGCAGACGGAGACTTTTGCTTAATTGCATGACCCACTTGACCTAGCATAGCCCTCTTTTTTCGGCAATTGTATGGCAGATCCTTTCGAATTGAAATGCCTGTGTTTTTTACCTTGTTTGAGGCTCTAAGAAGAGACAAAGCCTCCTCCCCAGATCTTAGCTTTACCAACACATTTTGGAATTCGGCATGATTCGGCGTCAGCTGACGGATTTGGCTTTCTTCTAATACAGTTCCTGCCACAAGGTTAGTACATACATTTCTTGCTTTTTCTTTAACTTCTTCACCCTGTCGTGCCTTAAAACGAAGAATAACATTGTTTTCAGTGCGTATCTTTTGTAGATAATCAATTTGCTCTTCTAGGAATTCGCACTTTTTTTCTAAGGTGTTAATTTTCTGCGTGAGTGTCTTGTTCGTTTGCAATATAGCATTGTAGTCCACTCTTAGGTCGTCTATATCTTGTTTGGATGCCAGATGACTGATCTTCCCATCTAGCATAGTGGCGAGCTCCAGGATGGTCATAGAAGAGACCAAGCTCCCATTTCTCTCGCTTTCGGACATGGTGATATTCCTACAAGCTTGTTTCTTTTTGGCGGGTCTTGTGATTTCTGGTGACAGTGTTTTCTCGTCTCTTTTCTTTCTTTTTTCAGACATAAATCGAGTGTTTTTTTACTATATCTTTTAAAACAGTGCGTTAATTTTTACTTTAGATATTTTTTTTTTTTTTTTTTAATTTGTTAAGACTATTTAAAATCAAAAAAAAACTCGAGACCTTAACTTTTATGTGCCTAGTCCTTTTGACAGTTCAAACACGCTATCATCGTAATGTCAACATTGATCAATATCTCGAGTTCAATTTTTTTTTTACGAATGCATAACTTGCCTTATAGTACCTCTAAGTCGCAAGTAAAAAGAAAGAAAGAAAGAAAGAAAGAACAAATTAAACTATAAATTCATTTTTTTTAAATATGTAGTTGTTATGAAAAGATTCATTGGCCAAATACAATAAAAGATTCCTTTTAAAAAGTTTTGCGTTCGAAAACGCCTCAGCGAGATAGGTAAAGAGTTGAAAAAGCGAGAGGCTTGAACGAAAAATTGATGTTCTGAGGTCAAGCAAGTATATGTAGGTTGAATAAGTACACAAGATCTTAGTAAGACAGGAAAAGCCAGCTTGTTGAATAAGTATTCACGTTGATTGCATGAAGTTTAAGGTAATTATCAAACGAGTCTCCAAAAACTTGTTTTTGAATATGATCCAATCTTTTCAGATTGTAAACATATCGAGTGACATTGTTGAAAGCCAATTTCAGTTTCCGTCCTGTTCTACTACAAACTTTGCAAAAAACCTCACAACAATACAATAGTATTGGCAATACCAATATTTTTGCAATTAAAGGTTTCATAGTGGTTGGTAAAAATGATTGTGCAGCCCAAAGAACTCGAAGCGTGCCATAAACCTTGCCAAAAGTTTGGTTTATATGGTCGTCCCAATCCCAAGTTAGAGTACGGTTAAAAGTGAGCCCGAGATGTTTAGCAGTATTTACTCGTACATATTCAATATCTGAGTTCCTTAGTTTTAAACTTGGAAAAGAAACTACATTATATCAAACCAGTTACGATAAATATTATTATATAAAATTAGCTCGATAGATTAAAAAAAAAAAAAAAAATTACGGGCTTCTTTAGCATCTTCCGACAATTGGCCGATAGGTAACACTGAATATTTTATTATTTTGGGGCCATGAGTTGAAAGTTTGTGAACTTTTTCTTTTGACTTTTGGCCGCATAAAGTGGCCTTGGGCCGTACTGTGCGATGCTATAAATATATGTATAAAGGGTGGTTAAATTTTAAGGGCAGATGTTGAATGTGAATAGACTTTAAGGCCACCTATGATAGCATAGCCAGGGTAGAACTTTGCAAAGCCATGAGAGAATTCGGCATCCCAAATAAATTGACACGACTATGTAGGTTGACCATGACCAACGTAACAAGCCAAGTAAAAATACGAGTAGCCAAATTGCTATCCAGACCAATCAACATCCTTAATGGACTCTGACAAGGGACGGTTTGGCCTGCCTCCTCTTCAACCTGGCGTTGGAGAAAGCAAGAATCCGTGACTCTGTCACGGCAACAAGAGGGACCATCGTCAACAGGTCCAGCCAGTTACTGGCTTACGCAGACGACATCGACATCATCGGAAGAACCGAACAAGCTGTACACGATTCCTTCATCCAGATGGAGCAGGCGGCACAAAATCTGGGGCTGCACATTAGTGAAGGTAAAATAAAGTACAAGGTGACGTCGAATTTGAAGTGGTGCAATCCTTTAAATACCTTGGGTCAATAGTACCAGCCGATAACAATATAGAAGAAGAAATACGCGGGCGGCTTCTCAAATCCGACAGAGCCTACTACAGTCTGTCAAAGCTCTTCAAATCCAGAAATCTCACCATAACTTCAAAACTGCTGCTGTACAGGACCATGTTCCTGCGAGTACTCACATATGGATCCGAGACCTGGGTGCTTAGCAAACGGCACTCCGACCTCTTAGCTGCGTTCGAGAGAAAAGTCTTAGGGCGAATTGTTGGCCCCATATGTGGGGAAGGACGTAGACCAGGACGCCCGTAGCCTTGGGGTGCGCAACTGGATGGCGTCGGCTAGAGACCGGGATAGGTGGAGAGGCTTGTTGAAAGAGGCCAGGACCGGAACCCGGTTGTCGAGCGATAATGATGATGATGTTGAATGTGAACCACACCTAAACGTCAAGTTTTTTTCTGCATTTCATTTAACATTTTTCAATTTCAGACTAACTCAATTTGAACCATGGAAAGATACACAATCGAGCAACGCGTTAAAGTTATTCAGGCTTATTATGAAAATGGGCGTTCAAGTCAAAATGCATATCGTGCACTTCGTGATTTTTTCGGTCAACTTAATCGTCCAAATGTGCGTACAATCGGAAAAATCGTACAAAACGGGTCTGTAGGAGATGTGAAAGCACCAGTGCATGCTCGTACAGCTCGTACTGCAGAAAATATTGCTGCTGAAGAGCCGTCCACCTCAACTCGTCGTCGTGCCCAACCATTGCACCCTCTCACGCTCGTCGTTGATGAATATTATGCATAAAGACTTGCATTTACACGCTTACAATGCAATTGACTCAAGAACTAAAGCCTCTTGACCATTTCAAGCGTCGTCAATGGTCAGAATGGTGGCAAGAAATGCCAACAGTGGATGATCAATTTTCGATGAAAATCACCTTCAGTGATGAGGCACATTTTCACCTCAGTGGATTCGTCAATAAGCAGAATTGCTGCATTTGGGCGAATGATAATAATTTAAGAGTGACTGTCGAAAAACAAATGTACCCACAAAGAGTGACTGTTTGGTGCGGTTTATGGGCTGGCGGCATCATCGGGCCGTATTTTTTCCAAAATAAGACCGGTCGGGCAGTTACTGTGAATGGTGTTCGCTATCGTGAGATGATAACGAACTTTTTATGGCCCGAATTGGAAGATATGTATGTGGACGATATGTGGTTCCAACAGGACGGTGCCACTCGCCACACAGCTAACGAAACAATGGCTCTTTTGTGGGACAAATTCAATGGCCGTGTTATCGTGGTGGCGATGGCAATTGGCCGCCAAGATCATGTGGTTTGACACCGTCGGACTTATTTCTTTGGGGTTATTTGAAAGAAAATGTGTACGTCGATAAGCCAGCAACAATTGAAGATCTAAAGATAAGATAATTCGGCACATTAATGGCATATAACATTTTCATTTTCAAAAAGTGTCACAAAAAACACAAAAGTACAACGAAAATGATATTCAGCGAGCTCTTCTCAACATAAATAAAAAGTACACGACTGAATCGCACGTTCTTGTTCTTATATAAAAATACTTTGGAATTTTGAAAAATTATATAAAAATAAATATAAAATATGGATTGAATGAGATAAAAATGTTCAAATGCATAAAATTGCTGTCTGATTTCTAGAAAAGTATGAATTTATGCAAACAAAGTTTAAAAAATCGTTTTAATTTTAAATTAATTTTTTATCAAATATATTTCTTTAAAATTTTTCAAGAAAAAAATTTGGGATGCCAATTGTAAGTATTTCGTAAAATATATTCTAGGAGACAAATCCAAAAAATAATTGTTCATACGTTCTGAAGATATTGATTTTTCAAAAAAGAAAATTGGAATTTTTTTTAAAAACCCAAAAAATATTTATTCCAATATATTTATACAATATTATTTTAAATTTAAGGCGACTGATGTTAAAAAATTTTGGTTAAGGTCATTAGAGCCTTTAATGAGGAAGTCGAAAATGAAAAAAACGGTACTTGTCATGTACTGTTAATAGCAATTTTTCCTAATTTTTTTTTTTAACAAAATGTAGTCCATGTATATATTAGCACACCTAATTTTTTTTTATCAAAATCGTTTGGGCCGTTTTCGAGATAAATTATAATTGATTTCGCACTACGTGTGCATGGGGGTACCGTTAGTTTTGGAGCTAAAAAAAAATTTCCCCTCTAGGGAATCACCGAAGACATTTTTACTCGTAAGTACCGAGTTTGAAGAAAATACCTCCAGTTGTTTAGGCTGTAGATCAAGATACAGACATACAGACAGACAGACGGAATTGCCGGATCCACTTTTGTCGTCATCGCTATCATCGTAATGTCAACTTTGATCAAAATCTCGAGTTCCAGTTTTTTTCCAAATACAGAACTTGCCTTATAGTTAGTACCTATGTATTTCGCAATTTTAATCTTAAAGCAAATTTTAGCTTATGACATTTTACACAATAAAATGTATAGATCAGGGGCGAACGCAGGTAGGGATTTTAGGGGTTCAAACCCCCCCCCCCCCACGAAACGACCAAAAAATATAAGGGTTCATTTTGTTACAGAAAAAAAAAAAACAAAGTGTTATTTTCGTGCCATAAATTCTTCTGCTAGTGTTGTTTTTTCTTACGACTCATAAGTACTATAAGGCAAGTAATGCATTCGTAAGAAAAATCGAACTCAAGATTTCTATCAAAGTTGATATTAATATGATAGTGAAGACGAAAAATGTGGGTCCCAAAATTCTGTCTGTCTGTCTTTTCGACTACGGCCTAAAAGGCTGGGCTGGTTTTCGTTAAACTTGGTAGATATCGTTTTGATTTTTTCGCCCCACACGCTTTTTTTCCTTTTCTTTTCAAGACCAAAAAATAACGGTACCTGCCATACAATTTTTTTTCGAAATCTTATAAATATTTTTTTCTCAAAAACTGTCCGACAGAATTTTGAAAAAAAATTCATAAAACTTCATTTTCTCATTTTAGGTAGACAATGGTTGAAAAATTTTTTTCCAAAAAATGGTTATTCTTGGAAGCCCCCTTGGAACCATTTTTTTGGTTTTTGATTTTCTCGAAAACAGTACAACCGATTTTAAACATTATGAAGCACCTTCAAAGTTTAAATATTATTGCGTATACAAATTTTAAAAGTTTTATTTTTTTCTGGAAACTCAATATTTCGAAAAACCCTTTGCACGATTTTTTTAAACTTGATAAATAAAAGTTTTTTAATATAATCTACAAGATCTGAGGAAAAAAAATTGTTTTACCTAAAAATAAAGGTACCCAGAGTACAAATGTTAAAAAATGGTTTTCGAAAATCGTATTTTTCTCAAAACGGCTCCGAGAATTTGGATAGTTTCTTTTTGTTTCGATTAATCTTTACTTTTAGAGAAGCTTTTAAAAAGTTTAAAAAAACATTGCATTTTAAGGCTTTAAAAAAAAATATTTTTTTAGTTTTTGAAAGAACAAAATTTATGTTTTTTTTTGAAAATTCGATACCTCAAAAACTGCTCAATATTTTTTTTGTAAATTAAATTTTTATTCGAACAATAATAAAAAGTTTAAATATGCGTACCAACATTTTTTCTTTAATATGTTTTAAAAATTTTGTATACAAAAGCTTATTTTTTTAAGAATACACTAAAACTATACTCTGTCCAACAAAAATATGCATTGTGGGCAAGATAGGACGTTTGCTTCGCATTCTGGCTACAGTGAATTGCATAAATCTGTCCTTCATTAAAGCTCTCACAGGATTATTGTAGTGTTGATTTTAAACGGACCCTTTTTTTAAAGCTCT
Organism: Chrysotoxum bicinctum; assembly: GCA_911387755.1. Lineage (NCBI taxonomy): Eukaryota > Metazoa > Arthropoda > Insecta > Diptera > Syrphidae > Chrysotoxum > Chrysotoxum bicinctum. The sequence goes on along the minus strand of OU426988.1, from coordinate 74,231,889 downwards.
AAAATCAAAACCACCTCAACAGAAACCCAAGGAAAAAAAAACTGAACAAGTTACGAAATGAACAAGGGTAACTCTGAACGCACATCAATATTTAAAAGGGGTTGAAATTGAATAGCACCAACAGCCATAGGCCACAGCAAGTCAGCAATTCAGTGCACACTCAGATGTCAGATGTGCAGTCAATAGGACGTCGGGCCTGCGTCAGATGCAAACGAAAATTTATGGGCGCACAAACACTTTTTTATGGAGGAGTTCTTTCAATTTAGTATGGTGCAAAAATATAGAACGCTACTGATTTTGAAAAGGCTCTCCCATAAGACGTGTACTGCATATTTTTGTTGGATGAAGTATAATTACAATTTTGTTCTTGCATAAACTAATATTTGCTCAAAACACATGTCATCCTGTGTTTAGCTCCAACTACTAAAGGAGTTTTAGTCATTTAAAAAATGAATTTTATGCTTTTTCTCTAACAACATTAATTTTTGATTTCGTATAACTCTTTTTCCTATGATCGCAAAAGTACAACAAGTTATAACTGCACGTATTAATATATGCCGGATTTACATAGTTTTGCAGATTTGGATCACTAGGTGAACCTAGAACTTATTATAACTCTATTGTTAGGTACACCTATGGAATCACTTACATTCTTTTTCTTTCGTTTCGTTAATGATATTATACGAACCAAATAATGGCCTCCATCACAGGGCCCGTAGTAAAAGTCTAACAATTAATTCCGGAATAAAAATGCCCAAATGGGAAGCACCAAAAACGCCCTCGTAGTGAATATTTTCCAACTTTTGGTAACATTATTCAAATTTGCCAAATAGGTATCCATTGTAACATCCTTATGATGTTTTGTTTCTGCGATTAGCTGTATGAAATTGTTCCGATAGGTCCTATCCCTAAGAGCAAATATTAGGTGCGTTTTATTATTCACAAATCTATCTGGATCCGGATCTGGATCTTCCCTTGAAAATAAAACGATACGGATCTTAGTGACAGAAGTGTTATAAGCCCGTCTCTTTTTATCCTTGGGTTTGTAAATTTTAAATTATGTCTTGTCTTTTTTCTTTACACTATAGCTTACACTACCTTACCTTAAAAAGTCATCTGCTCGCCAGTGTAATAACTAATTTTTGGATCTTTGAAATAGATTCCGATAAAAAACAGGATCCCAAATTGTTTTTGTAATACATGTTAAAACTTAATCCAGATCCGAATCCAGATAGATTTGTGAATAATAAAACGCACCTATTATTTAGTTATAACATATTTATGTTAATTACAATAAAGAATATGTAATTACCTACAATATAGTAATAAAATAATATATTTATGAAAACCTCATATTTTTTTGAAACCCCCCCCGAAATTATTTTCTGCGTTCGCCCCTGGTATAGATACTTATTTTCAAACACTCAAGTCATTCGCTTATGCTTCAGGTGTCAGAATGTGCTGTTTTTAAGATGTTTTTCGATTTCATATCACAAAGTGTTTGTGCAGCTTAAAAATAAGACCCATATACTAGTTATTATGTTGTCATTTATAAAAATGGCAACAACTTAGTTTTGAATGTATGATATCCTCCGAATACTTAAAATCCATTTAATATTGAAAAGTTTTTCCAAATAAACTAAAAAAAATAACGAAAGTAACTTCAAAGCCAAACACAAGAGCTAAGAATTTTTAAATTAGAACAAAAAAATTATACTGTCAAAAGACCTCAATTTTCGTTGACTTAGCATTCCTTTAATTTTTTTCTGTGAATCCTGTTAAACCGATTTAAGAAAATTTTATTCTTAGATCGCAAAGTAAACGGTTTGTGAATGCCAAATGGAAGACGAACGGCACGTTCGTTCTTTCATCTACAAAAAGAAGCTCAAGGAATTCCCTTTATCCATTAATAGACTGGCGACAAATTATTATTAGTGCCTTATGCGATGCGAAATTCTTTCAATTACCCACCTAATAAGCACTCTAAAGCAAACTTCGCTGCAAGTCACTATCCATTTTTTTTTTCAATTTTATTTTAATTTAATTTTATATTATTTTCCCTTAGCAGGAAACCCTTCATAATGCAATTTCCTTGTTTCTAACCTTCTTTTAAATATGCGGTCATCCTTGTAATTCCAGCTTTTCATTCGAGAAAAAAATGAGAGCTTATAGTTGTACTACATATTTTGTTATGCATTTCCTTTCAATATCCTTCATCGTTGGAGATATTACCTTTTACACAAAATTACAAGTCCTTGCCATTTATATGTATAACTATTTATCCGGCGTAAGAACTGCTAAGCAGCAATTATTACTTTGTGCTGTGAGCTCCTTTTCTGAGTTCTCAGGGTGTTCACACTTTGGCTGGAGTTTATGGAAATATTTTCAAGCTTGTAGCAGTTTCTGGAACCATGAGCATACAACAGTATAGACAACGTTATATTAGCCAAAGACAGTTGGGCAAAAGATGAAAAGCAAAAATAAAAGCAAAATTTAATTTCATTGCGCCAATTCAATTGGAGTGGAGTGAAATGTGCTAAAATGCCGTAAAGCTGGTGCACTGCAACGTTGTTTATAGTACGAAGAGATCCAAAAAAAAAATTATTTCTCTCAGCAGAATTTCGTTATCCTAGAGCCCCAGCGTTGTGTGTTGGAGCGAAGAAGGCGCGTGGAGTCATTTTTTGAAACCGAAAATCCACTGAAATGAAATTTATTCGATTTTTAAGTATTCCTTTCTTTAGAGGACAAAGGGATGACAGGACAACCGGGAAGAAGTATTTTCGTGCTTGTTCATCTATATGGAAACTTTGTAGAATGCTGTTCGTTGCGTTTCGTCGTGTCGGTTGCATTGGATAGCCGTCGTGCTTTCCATAATGGCTCGCTCTGTTAAAGTAAGTAGTTCTTTTGAACAAATTACATTTGATGGTGCTGTGTTAGTGGTTTCTCTAGATGCCTCTTTAGTTGCATAAGCTAAAGTGAGTGGTCTTGACAAGCAAGCATAGTATTATTAACAAGAAGCATGATTGCAGATAAGAATATTGGAAAATATCATTAACTAAGCTCGTTTGATTATTAAAATAAAAAAAGAGGCTGGGTGCGACCCACACTGATAACTTCCCATTTGTGGTCTTGAAAACTTTATATTTAGTTTTTTTCAAATAACCAAATTTTCAGCGAAACAAACTTTAGCTGTAAAATTCAAACGAACATTATTTTAAGATTGAAAAGCATTTTAATTATTTAAAGAGATTTGAAATTGAGATTGTTGATGTTGATCGTGAGCAACAAAAAAATTTGTTAGATGTCACTTAGTTTAACCAAAGTTGTCTCTTAGCACACTATGATTCAACTAGAACTTTCTTCGTTTTTTTTCGTTTCCTGAACAATTTTAGAAATGTCGCAACAACAATACTTTAGAAGGCACTATCGGTGTTCATTCCCAAGAAATTCGACTTGAAATACAATTTTAACTAGTTTTTACTAGAATTTTTAACAGTTTTTTTTTATTTAAAAAAAAAAACTATTAATTTAATATTTGTCAACATTTTACCAATTGTACAAAATTATACTATGTATAAAATAAGCTAAATTAGAAGTCAATATCACTACTAGTTCTCGAGAAATTTGAGTTTGAGTCGAAAAACAGTTTTTACCAATTTTCAATAGAATTTTATATACATAGTTTTTTAATTTTTGTAAAAAAACTGTAAACTGATTTTTTTTTTAATTTTCATCAGTTGTCAAACACATTATTTTTCGTAAAATAAAATTATTTTGAGTTTTTTTGTTTTCCGTTCTTAGAATATCTGGCTTATTTTTTTTTTTTTTTTTTTTTTATAATCTACACGCGCTCAAGGGATTATGATTACCCTTTAAATGTTTCAAAACAGCGCGGGCGTGAAGTTAAGAAGAGAAAGAAGGATAGGAAAGATGTGTGGCACGATGTTCTGAGACTGAAGGTGGTTGTCTCAGATATTTTATCTCCAGGGATGGCGGCTGAACTAAAGCGGAGAAATGCCGTGTCTTATTTCTATGTCGCTTATAATTCACATTATTTTATTTGTATTCATCCTTGTTGGGCATACTAGTTTAACTTAATCACATGTGGTTAGTGTTATGCCTAAACAACATGTAACGAGTAAACCAGCAACCCATTGATGACAATTTTTAGATGGTTTTTAATGGAATTAAAACGACATAGACGACGGCAGGGATCGAACCTGTGATCATGAGGTTGACAAGCGAGCACACAACCATCGCGCCACGGTATGTTCATTTTTTTCCAAATTCATACCAAATCTGTATGACCTTATAATGAGTACATTAAATTTTATTTTAAATCAATAGCATTATTTTTTCGTGAGATATTTGAAACTAACCAAAATTTTTACTTTTTTTTTTAAACTGTTATAGTGAAAAAAACTACTCACTGAATTTTAATAAACGCCCTTTCAGCCTCTTCCGAAGTTATTATCTATTAAACAAAATTTATTTGAAGTCGATATCTTTACTCGTTCTTGAGATATCGACGACGAAAAATGGTACCAGAACGTACGGACGTACGAACGTACGCACGTACGAACGTATGAACGTACGTACACACACACACACAGACATCTCTCTAAAAATTATTGATATAGCCTCTAGGGACCTTGAAACGTCGAGAAATGTCAAAAATTTCAATTTGACAAATCGGACCGATTACAATAACTCCATATGGGAAGTTAAACAACTATTATTCTTATTTCGACCATTTTTTTTAGACCAGTTTATGATACACACACATATATTGCATTTCTCCCCAAAACTTATTCAACGGCGGTCATATTCGCGCTTCAGGAAAAGCCCAACAATTTAACCTTGAGTCCAACTTCAGGCTTACTGTAAAGTTATTGGAACACTTTACCGGGCTCTATATCTCTCTCCCATAGCGTTATTCAAAACTTGTGCTCATCGAAATTCTCCACTAAAATCCTCTCCAACTGTTCTCAAACATAATTCATTAATAGCGTGGAAAATATAAGAAAGTTTAAACTTTGAACTCCATGAGCTAGGTGTTGAAAAAAAAAAGTTTTTTAAAATAGGGTTAGCAGTGCCATGAGCAGGGCGGCCGCCCCCGCCAAACTTGCACCCTGTGCTATATTTATAGAAACCCCCTTTTCAATTTTCACACATACATACATACATACACTGATACACTTTTAATATGTTTTTATTTATTGAAGAATACCCGGTAGGCCTAGTCCTCAGTAACAAACAAATATGTTTACATATTGGTTTGTATATGTATGAGTTTTTTGAAGTAAAACTTCTTTTCCGGCGTTGGGGGTGAAAAATTGTCTATGGAGCTGTCAGTGACATGTCAAAACGATACGCTAAAGCGACATGGTTCTTACAATAATTGTTCGAACCTTTTTTCAATGAATTATGTGGCCGACCGATTTCTCGATCGAAAACCACTTTCCTTTGTACAAAAAACACAAACAAATATATATTTTTTATATTTTTATTTATTTAAAACATAGAACACTTTAAGCTAAGCAATACTGAATACATATTATACTATTTAAATTGAAAAATAAGCACTAAAATTTACAAAATACTTGAAGCGAAATATAAAAAAAAAACACTTGTAAATAAACTGTCTGCTTTAGTGCTCTCTGTCGTCTAGGCTTGTGTAGTTCGCGAACGAACTAGTTCAATGAACTAGTTCATTTAAGTGAACTAGTGAACTTAGTTCACATTCTTAGTTCACTAGTTCATTTAGTTCTCGAAGAGCGGGAAAGTATTTTTTTCGATTTCACAATTTTCTTCTATTTAATAACATTTATGTGGACCCATTTACAGACAAAGACAACAGAAGTCATTTATGACATTGCAGAACGCAGAACTGCTCATACTCACCTAACTCAATAATCTCTTTTTATGTTTTCTGTGGATGAAATAAGTTCCTATCTATATTTCTATCATTTGTCGTTTGTCCTTGTCTTCTTTCTAGACATGGACCCTCTAATTATATCCTCATACATATATACAATCACGTTTTAAAAAGATTTTGTATTCAAGCTACTTCGGTTCCATGCGTGTTCCATGTTTTCTCAGCAATTGGTCAAAGAATTAATGACAGACGAACATTGGTGAACCCAGAGAATGTCAAAATTTTGGTATTTTTGCATTCAAATAAGTAGATTATCAATAACCGTGTTTTTTTCGCAACTCCATGTAGAATTGTAGAAAAAAATGACATCGGGATTAAGGAGCTTTTTTCCAAATAGCTGGAAGCACAGTGTACGCTATGGCATCTGTCAGCTGTATTGACATAGCATCAACCAGCATCCAAAAACGTCACTTTTGACTTCTCTGAACAAATTATCGATAAACATATGTATAGATAATATTATTTTGGCATCACCATTTTTATCGGGTCTTAGATTAAGTCTCGAAAATTATCTGGTCTTAGCTAATTCTGTATAAATTTAAGTAGTTGTTGCATTTGCATGTAAAGCGCTTAGTCCCGATGTCGTTTTTTTTCTACAACTCTATATGGACTTGCGAAAAAAAACACGCCTAATAATAGATAGCATTTTTTAATATAATAATATGATGAAGTACATATTGTGATACAAAACAAATTGTTTATGTATATTTTTGTTTACGGGAAATAAAATATTTATTTTTATTAACTTGGTGTTTGGCTTAAATGTAAAATCCTTCGCAAGCTAAGGTTTTGTTCTTATTCTTTATAAAATGGACTATTTTGAACTAAACTGAACTAAATTGAACTAGAATGAACGAACTAGTTCAGTAGCGTGATTTGAACTAAATTGATCGATCACTCAAATGAACTAAATTGCCCAACTCTACTGTCGTCAAATAATAAGCTAGCATTGCCATATGCGAAGAATTTTAAATTCTATGTCAAAATTAAATTAGCATTGCCTACAATTTTAAAATCCTTGGGCTCCAACACAATGAATGAGATAAGAAAAAAGAGATCTGGGCGTGATGAAACATCGTCGTTATTGTAAAATCAGTTTCAAACTATGAAAGCAGACGAGGATATACGTAATTAAGCATTTCTTTAAATTAAAATAATTAATGAAGTAAGAACAGTAGCGCACATTCAATTTTTAGTTTCACACCTGTTGGATGCTGAGATAAAACATATGGGCTTATGTTTCATTTTACTATATATTAACCATATGTTTCATTTTACCAAACAGGTGCGAAAATATATTACTCTTCAGGCCTAAGGAATTGCGGAACGATTTTATAACAACGAAAAGGTGACAGTTCTCTTCACATTACGAATCGGACATAATTCGGCCGCAGTTATAGCTTTTATTGAAATGCATCATTATTGGAAGTGGAACAAGTCAGTGGAATGCTGACTTCATTTTTTGATAAAAAAGCAGTCATAGCAATCATTGAAAGATTGATTTCAGTAAAAGATCCTGTCTATGCATTTGAGGTTAGAGTTGATCACTGAAGGGAAAACTGACAGAAACAGAATCGAACACATTCAGTGGAATGATTGTGTTCCATATTAAAGAAACGAAAATCAGCTGTTCATTGAAATTGATTTCTATTAGTGAAATAATAAAAGTGGATTTAAAAGAAAGTTAAAATCAGAATTTTGTATTTTATAGAGTAAAAAATTTTACTACTCATTACCTTCATTTTGGTGTTAATTAAAGCCATTGCAGTTTGTTTATTTGCCTTAAAAATGGTAATGAAAATTTTCAATGATAGCTATAACTGGGGACTTTTAAAATTTTTTTTCTGTCGTTTTGAATTGTTTTTCAAAGTCAAAATCCGACAAATTTAAGCGAAGATAAAAATGAACTAATAAACGGCTAGTATTGTATTAGAGCTGTGCCAATCGTTCATTTTGAAAGATCGAATCAATCATTTCAATCAATCTTTTCAATCAATTGTTTATTCAATCATTTCTTATGCATCCGTTTCGTTGTTGTTTTCAATCATTCATTTAACTAAAATATTTTTTTTCCAAACGTTTCGTTCAGACCGAGACCGAAACAATGTGAAAATGAAACAAAGTTTGGCTTTTTTCTACTTCGTTCACGCCATCTTCCATTGTATATAAAAAGAGGAATATACGTTCTGTTTCATGTCCATTCCTATTTGGTATTGTGAAATCATTGAGAACAAGTTGAATGAATGAAACAATTTTTTTTCGTTCGTTTCGTTCATCGGTTTCAGTTCCAAAGAATTGACATTAGGATTGATTGATTTGGTCTACTTTGATTGCAATCAATTAATCTTTTTGGTGAACGGGTCACAAAGACACAATCAATCGCGATTGAAACAGCTCTATATTGTATTAGCACAGATAATTATATACAGATGTCTCACCTCCATACAAAATTCTGTCATCGAAAATTTTCTCCAGCAGACAATCTCCAGCAGACAAAAGCTTTCTTGAGAAGGTTTCATAAGAAGAAGAGAATTTTATAGTCATCGTAAGAAAACTTTTCTGAATTAAAAAGAGAACAGTATATACTCGTACATACATATAATATTCTCTCTTTTGTTTAAGAACTTTTTTTTATTATGCGCGAGAAAGATAATACTGGCAGACAATGCGGCTACCTTTATTCATGTGGAATAGATGTACATAGGTAGGTATCTACCAAAAAAAGCAAATTCCTACTGGGGTATCCTATTTTTTTTTAGAAAAAAGGCAAAAGGTAAGGCATTAGGTAGATAGAACATATTCTATTAATATCTCCATCATTTGTATTATATTAATTTATAATCTTTGCTTTTTTTTAAATACCTTACACCTGTTCGTCATGTTGATATTGTTTGTTTGTATGTGTTCATCCATGGAGTAGCCGTATGTATAGGTCGGTATTCTATGAAGAATGTGCATGTGTTTTTCTATAAGTTTGACAATACGGAGCCCACACCGCGCATGGGTGAATGAATTTCAGTTTTTGTACAAAACATTTTTATGAAATTTCCTAAAGTGTAATTTCACAGTCAAGAGTCTTTAATTTTTTTTTATAAAATCTATCTTAAAACCAATAATATTATTACTAATTCATTTTTGCTGAAATGAAAAAAAACACCACCTTTATGTATTTTGAAAATAATCAGGGTCTTTTTTCTATTACGGGTGGACAAATAAAAGACAGGCGAAAATTTTAAACATTTAAAACCTGTCGACTCTAAAAATTGCATAAAACGAGAATTGACATTTTGTCAATTTTGAAGGACATAAACTATACTTAAACGTTAAAGAGCTCGTCTAACTTTAACAGTAGCAAATAGCTACTTTATCTTCTAAAAGTATACCTTATCTATATTGACAATGATCATTTCATACCAAAGCAAATCGAAGTAAAAATCTTTACTAATGTTTTATTCGATTTTTTAAAAGATGTGCTTTGTAAATAGACTCAATCACTGAATATTAGAAATTTGAAACAGTCGTACAGTTCTACGATCAGCAAATCTGTAGATACAAGTGTACTAGTGTACATATGTTATGTACCTATGCATGCCAAGACGAGTATAGCCAATTGAATTTGCACCTTGGAGAAACAAAATTGAATTGGAATGCTGTTAATTAGCTATATGAGGCTGTCAGTGCAATAGTGGCGTAACCTATAAAATTCACTTTAGAGCTACGAGAGATTTAATAAACAGGTTTCCTTTAAACATTTTTTGTATTTTTCCTTTGAGATTTTTGATTTATCTAAAAACTTGGAAGAGTTTGAAAAAAGGCATATTTTTTTTTTAATTTAACTTCATTTTGGAAAAAAAGTGGGTTACGCCGCTATTGCATTCATGGTTTTCTGTAAAAATAAAGAAAAAAGATAGGTTACGCCAAACTAATTATATTTTTTTTATTTCTCTCATAGTTCATATTTTAACAACAAAAAATTATAAGTACATTTTTACTTGTTTTTTAATGATTTTACTCCTCGTCTGATAAATCGTAAAATATTTCGATTGGAACACTTGTTGACGCTTTTAAATTATTATAGAAAAAGTGATGGATTGGTGGTATAAATTGAAGCAGTATTAAGTCATTCTTTTTTTATCGTCTTTTTTAGGTTGTTCAAGCTGGTTGAGTTTTTTAATATTAACGGATTGTCTCTTTTTTACATTTACCTCTTCGAGTAACACATCGATGTCATTAGAATATTTATAAAAATTGAAAATAATGACTTATTTTTTTGGAAAACCACTGAATTTTAAGCCGTTCAACCTTGGAATTTGAAATGGACAGTTTCCTATTTGTGATAGGTATTTTTTTTTTGATAAATTTTGTGGAAAAAAAATCATATGAAGTCATTTTCACAATTTCAAATAGGTTTCTCTTTCTGGCCGAGGAAATGACGTTAACATCATCTGGGACAAATATGTCTTTATATTTTTTTTTATTCTTTTCTATTATACCAAAATCTTGGTCATATGGCAAATAGGAATGGCCACTAACTAAAAATTTATGGTCGATTTCTTCAACCATAAGAACGGGATGGGGTACCAAAAATTGGCACAATAGTTTATATTTATATTTTGGCTCCCACATTGGTCAGAATACATAATAATTTTTTTCTAAGAGAAGTATAGAGGTAACGCCACTATTGCACTCAAACTATGATCAAATTATAAAATGCAATAACACCTTTTTGAGTGCCATCTAGTTTTGAGTGTATATAGCTGCATAAGACAATTTTTGTATTAAAATATATATATTAAGGGACCCATTTTTATGAAAAACTCATTTTTGAAAAAAGTGGGTTACGCCACTATTGCACTGATAGCCTCATATATACTTCATTTTTGAAAAAAAGTGGGTTACGCCACTATTGCACTGATAGCCTCATATATACTTCATTTCATCTAAAATAATGTAAATCACTTATAAACAATCAAAATCTGTACGGAGGTAGTAGATATATGAAGTTGACTTTTTCCGACCAAAAATTATTTGCTTTATTTGGCTTCTATTTTTTTTTATTTGTGTTGTTGTGTTTGAGTTATGTATCTTTCAAATTAGATTTGTTCAACGTAAATTCGCTTAACTTCTGTTGTGTTTAAAATTGTGAAAGAGTTGGACAAAGCCTCCAAGCTAAGCGACTGCGTTAAGTAAGGCCGGTTTTACTGTTTAAAATTTTACGCCATAATTTCTAAACGGTATATTTTTATTGCGAATTCATTTCACAAAACGTTAATAGCTTCTATTAAAAGAACGAATAAAAAAATAAATAAAATTAATTATTGTCTTCATACAAATTTCTAAGCAAGGAAAGAGTTTTCTAAAGATAAAATAAAATAACACAGGTCCCTGTGCAGGGACGGGTTAGAATATTCCTGCAGCGCCTCCTCGCTTTTGTCGTAAAAGGCGACTAAAGGAGTAAATACATCTGTTTTTTTTATTATTTCGCCACTTTGGATTGGACCATTCCAGTCTTCTTCCAAGAAAGTGTAATGTAAATATTAGGTACTTGAAATTCTGGTGCAATCTGAAGCCAACGGCTTTTAGTTTGATCTTGGATCTTTAAGTTTTTCGACTAAAAACCGATCTGCTATTTTGTCAAACCTACATATGTCAAACCAGCATATGTCTGGAGTAAAATTCTCCATAAAGCTGGGTCTTCAATCATATACATATGTATATCAAAATATTCGTCTTCCGAAAATATTTTATATTATTTTAATGGACTTATGACAAGAACGTTAGAAAAATTTAAAACCTTAATATAAAAACAAGAAGCTACAGAACTAATGAATGCATGAAAAATTAAACAGTATGAAAAATTAAAAATGGGTTGTAAAAATAATAAATGTAAAATGGGATGAAGGGTGGGTTAACTAAGCAAATACCTACGCAATTTACAATTTAAATGCTTCAGACATTTCATATGGAACAGGCTAAGAGCAGAAAATACCTATTCAAAAAATACCTATTTTTTCTTCAATAATACTACGAGTAGATATCATTATTTTTTCACTTACAAACAAAAAAATAGAAAACAGAAAAACCGTTCTTATGTACCTTCGTATGTTTATACTACGTTTTCTTATTTATGCTGAAATGAAATGATTTTGAAAATCGTAGTAGGTAGATATTTACCTATAAATTGTTTCGTTTGACAACTCGTAACATTTATAAATTAACTTCTGCTACAAAGGTATGTTTATATCTAATTGATAACTGGAAAATTGTCACCATTTAATAAAAATGAATTCCTGGACATATGTTTTTAAAAAATTGCATGTACTACCTATATACGTCTGTACAATGTGTATTCTCGTACCTACCTTTATTCTTCTGGTTGCGTTTTTTATGAAAACATACAACCTATCATACCCATAAACACTTCGAAAATTATGGAAAATGATAAGTTTATTTGTATAAAATAAATACCTAACCCGTAAAAAAATCTGTATCCACAATTTCTTAGGGTTTTATTTTCTTCTTCTTTGTCGCCCTATTTCAAATTGAAGTTTTAATTTAATTATTTTTTTTTCAGATTGTTTTTATTTTTATCAAATCCAAAAAAGTCAACCACCCTATTCTCGCCATCATCAAAAGATCGCACCAAATCAAATGAAACCAACCTTCCTTCCTGCAGGCGTCATCATAACCTCATGAACCTGAATCCAAAATACGCACATACATTATGTATCTACGTATGTATGTAGGAACTAGGACTAGGAGTAACAAACAATATTGTATCTGTTTTTGGCTCTGGTAGACAAAATTGCCTTAGATTTCCAGATAAACACAAAATATCATTTTTTTCTTGCAAAGATTCCTCTATGAATAATGTAGGTATCTTGTGTTCTTGTGTCCATAACAAATCTATTTAAAAAAAAAGGGTCTGGCGGTATTGAAAAAAAAACCAAGAATACAGACACAGAGTTGAATACGCAAGAGCAACAGACGAAATAGATTTTATTCGTGAATTCAGAGAGCACACATTTTAAAGAGAAAAAGCACTTCTCACATAATCTTAAAATAATAAATTGGAAACAGCTTTCTTAAAAGCTCTTTCAAATGAAGATTTTCATTTTCATATGTCAGTTTTTTCTATGGGCATGCGACATCTGTATATAATTATCTGTGGTATTAGTGTCCTTTCACGATTTATGATGTGCACCCAGCTTAATAATCATGTGCGTTAAAAAAGCGCCATCTGTGCGTCATAAAGAGTGCCATCTGTTCGTCAAAAAAGCGGCATCTGTGCGTCAAAAAGAGCGCCATCCATTTTGATCAACTTTAGTAACAAGCAAGTTATATACCTATGATTTTCTTAATAAATTCAAGAAATCGGCATATAGACCAAAGTGGTCATTCCAAAACTAATTGCATCATTTGTATAATTGAATCAGTTTTGAGTTCCAATTTAAACATCCTAACTTATTTTGCAAATCATTGTCAGTTCTAAGAAATATCTATTTAAAAAAAATGTATTTGGAAGTGGTTTTGTAATCTTGCAATTTACAAGACTATACTAAAACTACTTTTAAATAGATTTTGTTGTATGTTTCCGAAAAGCACATGAATCGTACAGACTACAGAGGCTTTGCTTTTGGGAAAAGAAGTTTTACTTCAAGCGCGCGGGTTATGTCAAAGCATCCAACGGTGTTGACAAAATCTCAAATTCCCATAAATTGGGAATTGTAGCATAAAATCATAATAAAATAATTTTCCCAGCGGAAATGCAATGCACACAGAAATACGATATTATTTCGAGGAATTGCAATTCCGCTGAAATCAAAAATAATTAAATTAAATTAAATTCTTTTCCCAACAAATAAAATTTGTTTAAAGAATCGTATTGCAATAATTTTCTCAGCGGAAGTGCAATGTACAGAAATACGATATTATTTCGAGACATTGCAATTCAGCTGAAATAGAAATTAATAAACTGCTTTAGTTAAGTTTTAATAAATTTGTAATGTTCAGTTGTTAAGATCATCAAGTTGAATAAAGACGTGAAAAATAAAAAGTTTAAAAATAAATTGTTTTTTTTTATTTTCTCGAATGTGAAGAAAAACATAAGTCGCGTACCTCAGTACACACACATTTTTATGACCAAAACGCAGCGAAAAAATGTGCAGAGGAGAAATGTTTAAACTTGGAAGCTTACTTTTCTGGCCTTAGCTTTTGCAAATTCAGAAATGTAATGATCATAGTCTAAAGAATTAAATAATTCCTTTTTTTCAAAAGACATTATAGACAAGCCTTCCAATGTCCTTCTCTTTAAGTTAAGAAAAACTACGTTCTTCTGAAGCTTCTGTGACCGGGATTATATCAAGAATTTGGAGAGCAATAACTAAGCTAGCAGCAAGGTCTTGAAGGCTATAAGCTTGAAATTCCCCACCATCTACATCCTTAAAACTACCAAATGTTAAAATATTCTGCAAAATAAGGCATGAAACACGTAGATTTTTATTTTTTAAACATTAGCTTAGGTTTCTTAAAAAGGAAAAATTGATAGATACTATATGCCTCAAGCTGCTGAAACCTTTCTGTAATTGATTGAATGGCTTGATCAAGTATTTTGAAAAACAGACGGACCTTACAAATATTTACTAGTTTTATTTATATTTTCTAAAATATCAAATCAAATAAGCAGACAGCAAATAAATCTAAAATCAAAAATTTTATTTCCTAACAATTTTGTAATGTTTTTCGCCTTTGGATTTTCTATTTCAGATATTTTTATAAGATTTATATCATCTCAATGCATCTAACCAGCTCCCCTAAATAGTCTTAGAAAGGGGTTTCAAAGTAAGATTTGGAATTGTTTTCTTATAAATATCCCACCACGATGTGAAACTGGAAAAAAAGTTATACAAACATTTAAATGTATCGAAAAACTAAACAGCATATAATGAGCACCGAGCAGCATCATTATCTATACTAAATTTAAATAATGGAACGAAAAATGCTCTTGGTACAGGGCTCGAATTCGATTTTTAATACCCGCTTCTCTTCTTATTAAAATTCCAGTTCAAGCTTGTCTAAGATAAACGGAGTCAGTCCCATTCCGGTCTTGTCTTCCCCCCCCCCCCCCCCCCCTTCAAAACCCTTAGAAATGCTATTGCACTGTAAAAGTTTTTTAATTCTTCTCCACAAACCTAACGACAATAGTAAGTTGTTCTACCAAACTTTTATCAGTTGTAGAGTCTTCAATAATTGAAAAATATTTTGCTTCTTTAAGCATTGAAACGATTGTATTGCAATCGGTTGTGGGAAAAAAGCTTATTATTTCAGTCAGTCACCTTTCCGTGGTGCGGAGGCTTAAGTTTCATCTGACCTGCAGGTTTGGAAAGACCTAATTCGGTCGTGATTTTGAGGAGTTACGAACTAAGAACTGCCCCCCCCCCCCCTTAATCCACCCCGATGAGTTTCACCTTGTCGTGATGGGGTGGCTTACGTCTTTCTCTGGCTTGCTGAGTTAGACAACTAAGAAAACTCGTAGAACTTATAAAAAATAAGTTACGTGACATACATAACAATAAGCGATCGAGACATCTCTTTCGTTCGATGTATGCAAAAGCAATCTAAAGTAGTGACATAAAATGATGTAAAAATGAGATTGCTAAACAAGTAAGAAGAAATTTTGAACGCAGTAAGGACATCGGTTGTAGTTCAAGCCATGTCCGAAAAAATTTTGGTGCCATACCCAATGTCAGAAATCGGATAGATCTTATATCAGGAAACTGAGCAACGGGTCCCTGGTGCTGATTTATACAAATCTTGAACTATGTGATGTGGGGGTCACGGCCAATGACGAAAGGTAGTTGAGCGAATTTACCGTCTCTCTTGCTTATTAGTCTTGGTATAGTAATCACAATTGACGGTCCTTCCTGGTACCTGAAATTAAAGATTGCGAGGAGTGTCTCTATCCCTTTTGGTGTAGGACAAGAAGACTAATCTAATTCGGTGCAGGTTGTGGTTGGCTTCGGTCAGCTGTGATCTGCACCTTCACTTTGCTTAATTTATTAAGCGCATGTAATATTACTGGTGATATTTCTAAAATAACTCCATAATATTTTAAAGTAACAAGTAAGAACAACAAGATAAAGATATCTTCCGTAGAGTGACATCTATAAGAGAACACCCTAATTGGGTACCTCGGGGATAGTGATTGCTGAATCCCCCGCTAATTATAGCCCTTATGGAGTAAGGACCATGGAATCACTGTCACTGGGAAGGCCGAGGTGGCTGTTGGTTATACCAATCAAGTTACGCGATTGGCTATTGTGGCTTGCTGCAATAGTTAGATAAAAAACAATTAGATCCGTACCAAAAGGTAATGAACTGCCTACACAGTACAAAATTTGGAACAGCCTGGAGATGCCTGATTCGCACTCCCCTGACAAGACCAACGATGATGCATTTGGACCGATGCGGAGAACAGTTTGTCTTGGGGGGCTAGTCTTGCACGAGGCTGAAAGGGAGTGGCTACCTTTCATCCAGATAAAAAGCAACTGGGACCTAGTCCTGGGCCGTCAGTGCTTGACGTTAAGCAGTGGGGTAAAGCAATAATCGACAGGTATCCACTATAAGCTTAAATTTCAGTTCTGCCCCCTCCTTAATCCAGGGTGTTACGTGAACCGTGACTATTGGATGGTTTGCAGCCAGGGGGTATACTGGCTGTATTCTAACGGAACCTCTTCGACACCAGATCGAATCGAAGAGTAACCAAGACCTTACCATATCATGCGGAGCTCTGATATGGCGGACCTACTCTAGCTACTCGTGGGAACCAAATTCAAAAAAAAAAAAAATTCCAAAAAATAAGAAAATAAAAAACTATACAAACCACAATAAATTTAACATTCCGCGGGATGTCACCGCGAATGAGTGTGCGCATTAGACTGGGCCAAAAAAATTGACAATTTTTTTTTTTGAAAGATATATCGAAAATATCATTCAGAATGACAAAAAAAAATTTTCGTAAAAGTTTGAGCCCTTAATATCAATTTTAAGAGGTCTATCATCGCTAATTTTGATTTTTAGTCATAATTTCATGTTTTGCGTCAGAACTGACAAAACATTGAAGTAAAAAAAATTCATTTTAACTTACTTTTATATAAAATTAAATTCCCTACAAAAAAGGTTTAATTGAAAATTTTCGTCAGACAAGCCGTTTTTGAGTAATTAAGCTTAATAAATTGTTATTTTTCTTCGATTTTACTTTTTTAATTTGGAATTTTGTAACTAACGAAAAATAACAATTTATTAAGCTTAATTACTCAAAAACGGCTTGTCTGACGAAAATTTTCAATTAGACCTTTTTTGTAGGGAATTTAATTTTATATAAAAGTAAGTCAAAATGAATTTTTTTTACTTCAATGTTTTGTCAGTTCTGACGCAAAACATGAAATTATGACTAAAAATCAAAATTAGCGATGATAGACCTCTTAAAATTGATATTAAGGGCTCAAACTTTTACGAAAATTTTTTTTTGTCATTCTGAATGATATTCTCGATATATCTTTCAAAAAAAAATAGTCAATTTTTTTTGGCCCAGTCTAGTGCGCATCGTATGGAGATTAACCACCGTGGAGACGATTCGAGACCGGGCATCAGTCACTTTCTCAACAGAAAACCTCATGGGGAAGTACAAAACCGGGCAGTTCAAGGAAAATCATCTACAATGAGTCAGGGGAAAATGCCACCCAGGCGAGTTATAGATGATTCTTCTGGCACATCTGTAGCAAGCATGAGGAGAAAACGTCATGCACCAGAAAAAATAACGGTCCCCTACAGGATGCCAGGAAAAAGGTAGACGAGAGGAAGGCGGATACAAATAAGGAACCTGCAAAACGCCTAGAACAGGGTAAGAGGAAGAGCAACCGCATAACCCCTCTCTTCAGCGGCAAGACGCCAAAAAAGCCAGAACGTCGTCAGCAACCATAGCGGGTACTCGCTCTCGTACGCGAGCGCGGCCAGGAGTTTAAGGATTGCGGTTCTACTAAGGGAGTACCCTCAGGTTTCCCTCAGTGCTGACGAAATATCAGTATTGGAGGAGGCCATTATTGAGGAAGTCTTCATTGAAAATGTTGCTAAGACACTAATCTAAAAACAGCTCCTGTGACCAGTGATCAGCTATTCCTTCCCAGTCTGGTTTTCAATCGCAGCTTTGAGATTAAGATACTGAGGATCTGTACTAGACTCTACTTCGACCGGCAACAACAGAAACACTTCATGAAAGAGCATCTCTACACAGAAGCGAATTCATTCCCACTGACAAACACCCAATACTTTTAACAAAGAAGCTAATGCGGATCATCATCGACCACCCGAATAAGCCCATGAGAAGGATGACCACGAAACAACCTTATTGTGATGGAAACTGTGGATGACAACGTAATCATGGACAACAGGGAAGTAGTCTCGTTTTACGCTGACATTGTGTGAGCCTACCACTGGCGGCTAAATGCCATCCCTCCCTCTAGTGGGAGCAATAGTGAGTAAAACTGCATCAAATATCTATGCAGTTTTTTCCGAAGTCTAATAATTGTGATAACAAATTTACCATAAATTCAAAATGTAGAGCTAAGCGCCCTGATTGCAAATATCGAGGTTCAAGACGCTAAGACATTTCAATTTTTTTTTTTTCAAATTCGATATTTCTTAAATGATTTTTTTAATTCAATATTTGTCTGCTTATAATAAAACGGATAGACATTTGAGTTGTCAAAAGTGAAAGTAGTGAAGTTTTGTTAGCTCCCGATTTTATTAAAAAAAGTCTAAATTAAATTGAATTTATTTGTTTTTGTCTCCGACAACAAACTGAAAAACCATTTTAAATCACCAGTTGAAGAAAATTGCCTGTATTTTCACAAGGTAGGCAATTAATTTAAAGTAAAAACAAAAATTAAAATTGCTTTTGCCGAGTACCGGAATACAAATTATTTGTATGTACCGCAAAAGAGGGGTAGCTGAAACATCGCCGGAAGTAGAATCCTACAACAAAAGATTCATTGCAAGCACTATGACACACACCGTTGATGTTGGAAAGCTTTCAATTCCCGATCTAAAACAAATCTTAAATGACTGTCTAACCGAGAAAATCAAAGACATTGCTAGAAAATCTGATATCGCATCATTGTCAACTGAAATTCAAACACTAAAACTGACAAACAACAAACTTTCTGAAAAACTGGCTCTAATGACGGAAAGATGTGATCTTCTCGAATCACAATTAGAAGCTTTATCACGAAAAGCCAATGAAAATATTGTGGTTGTACATTTGCCACTTAATGAAAACACCAATCCAACCGAATTTGAAACTCAAACTTGCAGAGGACTGCTTAAATTCGCACAGACTGATGTGTTACATGTAAACAAATCTCGGGAAATTATTAACACACAAAAAAAACGAGGAACTGTAATTTTAGAGCTTCAATCCAGAGAACTTGTAGATCGCATCATATCGGAAACGAGTAAACTAAAAAACTCTGGAATCAGTATCAACCGCGAACATTCACTCATGTATAGGAAAAAACGACAAACACTTTATTCAATTAAAACTAAATTACTTGAAGCTAACCAGGCGGCGAAAATATTTATAAAAGGCGATAGGCTTCAAATTGATCAACACATGTTTGTTTACAAATTATCACAAGGCTTAATTGTCAAAACTGTCAACGAATTGACATTTCTAAAGCAGACGTTTGGGGAGAACGTTTTGAAACTATTCGACTGCAGCGGGGGACTGAAGGTACCTACAGCTGGTGCTGTCAGTGCATCAAGCTCTCATGCATCATCACCGCCATCTATGTGGCAAATACAAAACAATATTCAACACCATTCACAATAGGGTGCACCTGCCGTCTGCCATACAAAAATAAATGAAGTAACTAATTTTAAAATATTGTCTTATAACATAACAGGTCTCAAAAGTAAACTTTTGTTACCAGGTTTTTTTAAATTTATATTAGATTTTGATATAATTATTTTATTAGAAACATTTATTGAGCAAGGAAATGAAAATAATTTTAATAAGTATTTTAGCGGTTATAAATTAAAATGGGTTCCAGCCACTAGAAGTAATGTTATGGGAAGAGCTAGTGGAGGCATTCTATGTGGCATTAAAACAAGCACTCTTGGTAGTTTTGTTGAGTTTAAAAGTATTGAAAACAGGGTTTTTATACAAATCAATAATAATAATTCCAAGTATTTTATCATACCACTCTATTTAAATTGTAATAACTGGCAGAATGATTTCGATTACTTATATAATTTGATAAATACCAGCTCTTTTGGAAATATAATGTTAATTGGAGACCTTAATGCTCGAATCGGTGAATACCAAAATCCCATTTAACATCACACAGAATCTCAAACGGTCTTCAAAGTGAAAAAAACTCTAAGGACGGTACAATTAACTCTAATGGCAGAACTCTGATAGATTTCTTCGAAAACTTTGGTTTCTTTGTTTTAAATGGAGTTTCCAAAGGAGGTGATAAAGGCGAACTCACTTTCATAAGTGGTCAAGGACACTCTGTCATTGACTTATGTGCTGTGTCTGGTCTATGGATCGAAACCGCAGTTGACTTCGAAGTGCTTGCAGCTACTTTTTCTGCTCATCAACCAATTGCAGTGAAAATCTGTTTCGAAAATATAATGCTTCAAAGACCCTCACTTAAGTTGCAAAAATTAAAATGGGTGGAGAACAGACGTGTTCTTTATCAATATCGTCTTAATAGAAATATTAATATCCTCCCTTTAATACAATCATCAAGATCATTTGATGAGATCGCAGAAAGTATAATGGATGCAATAAAGACTTCAGCTTCATATGCACTCACCAAAACCCAAAAAGCTGAACCAGTAAATAGATGGTTTGATAATGACTGCAAGCGACTACGAAAGAAATCTTTTGTGTTTTTAAAGCTTTTCAGATCGACCAACGCTGCTTTCTTCAAAACCCAGTATCTGCACTGTAATTCGCAATACAAACAACTATGTTCAAGGAAAAAGATCGATTATCTGAAACTTGTAGCTCATAAACTTTTCTCTTGTAAGAACTCGAAAGAATTTTGGAATAATGTAAGAGAACTAGGAGGGCGCTCTCAAAAAACTTCAAACAATAACGCTATAGGAGAAGACAGTCTTGCAAATCATTTTAAAAAGCTGTTAGCAATTAATGAAACTACCATTTTAGAGTTAAGCTATGCGCAACCACTCACTTGTGTATACGAACTAGACTGCCCAACTTCACTGAACGAACTACATATAGTTTTGGATAAAATGAAAAATAACAAGGCACCTGGTATCGACGGAATCCCTGCCGAATTTTATAAATTCGCCACTTTACAGTTCAAAAACTACCTGTTAAACTTCTTCAACCAACTCTACGATGATGCCTCCGTTCCGATCTGTTTTAATAAAGCGATTATCTATGCCATTTTCAAGAAGGGGGAGGCGAGCGTTGCTGAGAATTATAGGGGCATATCTATCCTAAATACTTTGCGAAAAGTTTTTAGCTCAATTCTCTATGAGAGGCTTATCAGATGGATTGAGTCAACAAACCGCTTAAGTATTTTTCAAGCAGGGTTTCGGTCCGGATTCTCTACTGTGGATCATATCTTCGCGCTGTCTAGTATTGCATCAAAGTATTTAGAGAATTCTAAAAGGCTCTACGTTTGCTTCGTAGATTTTAAAGCGGCCTTTGACACGGTAAGCAGGCAAGCATTGATCTACAAGCTATCATGTATAGGTGTATCTAGGAAATTTCTTCTATTATACTCCAAATTCCTGGATTCAACAACTGCAGCAGTTTGGAATGGAAGCAACTTATCGGAATGGTTTGGGACGTCTTCGGGTGTTCCCCAAGGATGCATTCTCAGCCCAATTTTGTTTGCCCTTTATATTGATGCTGTCACTAACATTCTTCCGGGAGGTGTATTTTTTGCGGGCTACTTAGTCAAAGTCTTACTGTATGCTGACGACCTGGTGCTATTGGCTGATACACCATGTGCTCTGCAACTGCAAATCAACAGACTTCAAGACTACTGTTCAACTTGGGGCCTAAAAATCAATACAAGTAAAACAAAAGCTATGATTTTCGAATCTAGACACCGAAGAAGGCTACCGGAAGAATCATGGACCATCAACATTGAGTGCATCGATGTAGTAAAGGAGTTCAAGTATCTGGGAGTGTTGATAACATCTAACCTTAACTGGAGCAAACATGCAAAGGAGAAAGGTAGGGAAGCCAAACTAGCCATAAATCTGATGTGACCAACGTTTTTCAGCAACAGAAACATTGATGTAGCATCGAACATGAGGAATTCGAAAGTATCCAGAGGTTCTTTTTCAAACGACTATTCCGATTACCTAACGCAACACCAACGTATGTTTTACATGTGGAGTCAGGTTTAGCACCGATTTACATCCAAAATCTTAAATCGCATGCCAACTATCTGGCTACAGTAGTGAAAAGAGAAAACGGACTACATAAGTCAATTTTGTTAAGGCAACTTCGAAGAAACGCAACACCTTTCAAGGAATGGAACCATCTTGCTGCGGCACAAAATGTAACGCTTCCTCTAACTGAAAATAACGTTATTGAATGGCAGAATTTACTTGATGACCTGATTGCTAAAACTGATAATGCGATATATTTACAATATCTAGAAAGAGCATCCTCTTCAGAGAGTAGAAACATTTACAGGAACCTGAACCACCAATTGTCATCCGATATGAATTATTTTTGCAAGGAACTGACTGCAGAAGCTATCGGTATCATTTTTAGAGCTAGAGTCGAAATACTTAATCTAAACTTTGTGCCTTATAGATCCGATTTATCACAAATCTGCACTCTCTACAATTAAAGAGAACTTGAAGGTACTCACCATTTTATAGCAGTTTGCCCAATATTGCAAGAAATAAGGCGATTATATTTCCAAACCAGCTTTTTGACTTGGAACGAGCTTATTGATATTCTCAATGGATCAATTGGTTGGGTAAATCTCTTTAAATTTTGTAAACATGCTTTGTCATATCGCAATAGTTTTTGAACCTTAAGGAAATATTCTCCCAGTTAAAAAATATTTGTGTTTAAAATCACGTGAAAATTTTATAGTATTTATGTTACAAATCATTAAAATTGCATAAAAAGCTTAATATCTTTCAAATATTTGTGTTTCAAATCACGTAAAAATTGTATAGTATATATGTTTCAAATCATTCAAATTGCTTAAAAAGTTTAATATCTATCAAATTTAAAGTTTAAAATGTATCTCAACATTATCTTATCTATGATCGGTTATAAACTAATTGTATTTTAAACAAAAACTACTCCCTTTTTTAAGATTCGCTTTTTCTTTAATAATTTTTTCTTTAAAAGTAGAATAAGTTGATAAAACAAATAAAAATGTAAAAAAAACTGTTTAATGAAGATTTAAAAACTTTCATATTTTACTTGTATGTATGTATTTTAGTTTAAAAAAATGTCTATCAGGCAGACGGCAGCTTAGCCATGTCCTTATATTCTTAGTTTTAATAGAATGTAAAACTTATATATTGTAATAAAGAAATTTATCTATCTATCTATCTCTAATAAAACCCTAAAATTGAAAATCATTTATTAAAAATATTGTTAAAACTTCATATATACTATTTATGATTTTTGTTTTTACATTAAGACATATCTGCTTGGCATTCGGAGTTGTTAAAGCCAATTACAAGTTGAATTTAAGCTACATGAACATTCTTATCTTATGACATTTATTTTGAAAATTCTAGGTCCTTAAGCATAAGAGTGAGTTCGTGCGACCCACCACTCAAATTAAATAATTTCATCTATCAAACAACATATTTTTCTATGATGAGTCGCTTTGAGTAAAAAAGTCAGTTAAATTTAATGAAATATTTTCGTCAGATAAACCTTAATAAATACGAACACCAGCAGTCACATATACGGTCGCAGCACGGAAATCAACTTACACACATGAAAAGGTAGCATATTCGGAATCAGGGAATTCTAATTTATAATCCCTAAGGGTTGAGTACCAAACATATTTACAGCAGTAACCGCTAAGAATGTAGGCAAAACTTTCATAATAATAGTTCCACCTAGTTAAATTCACGTTAATGAGATAAATTTCAAAATGTTGCGTTGCCGTCGTCAAAAATTAATATAACGAATTTAAATTTTTCTCAAAATTCTTCTTTCACCTTCCGAACCGCTCCCCATCGAAAATTAAAAGCAGATAAGGCTGTTATTTGCAGCTATATATATCTTCATTGACTTGAACTATTTGACACGCCAATAACTGTTCTGATACCCTTTTAAGCGTAATATGTAGTATCTTTGTATATACACTCTATAGTATTCCTATGCAACACGATTTTGTAGTATTACATGCGGATTTAGATGTCGCAAAATCGCTTATTTTAGATTTGAACCTGACCAAAATAAACAAGGAAATTTTTTTGGGAAATTTTGTTTTTAATCCCCTTATGCATTCTTGCAAACAGTCTACCAATGTGTTGATGGCTGCGGCGTGCGCGACGTAAGGGGATGATCTTGGTGGTTGGTTTTCTTTGCTTATTTCACAAATATTTTGTTTCGTTTTCTTTCGCTTATGGATGCAGGTGTAAGAATGAATGCGAGCATAATATGTATAGTAGGTTTGTACGGATTTGATTATATAAGTGTGTATTGTGAGTTTTACGTATTTTGCCTTGCAATTTTGGGTAGAATGTTTTCTTTGGATTTTTGGGTTGAATTTACAAATCGCTGAATGTAGGACAAATGCAATGATATTGAAAAGGCATCTTTTCGGATATTTTGTCCTTGCTTTTTTGGTGATCTTGACATGATTTTGATTGTCGCAGAGAATTTTATTATTTAGGTAGGTAGGTACCTATATGCTAGTTTTTCACTGTTTTGGTGGATTAAAAACAAAGATAAATGTTTTTCTTAGCTTTCTTGGTGTCATGTCAAAAAAAGTAGACAAGTTTTAAGGACAAATCGAAGCATCTTTAATTCTTTATAATCTTATAATTATGTATGTATGTATTTTGTTAAGCAGGTATTTAAATATTATAGGTACCTTTTTAATAAGTAGATAGGTACGTAGCTATGTTTAAAAGAAAGAATGGCGCAAAATTTTAAACAGCTTAGTAGGTATGTATTAAGGTATTAGTGGGTTATAATCAGAGGCGTATTTAAGGATTTGGCGCCCCGGGCTGATAAATTTTGCCGCCCTTTAGAACAATGAAAATAAAGTAATAAAAAATAATAATAAAAAAACAAAAAATGCATAATATTTGATGTTTTCAATTGTTTTTTTTTTTGTGTATATTCATTACAAAATTCATTAATAATAGATTCGTTATCTAAATTTCTTGTTAGTTAAGAATCTATATTTAATAAAGCTAAACTACTAAGGCGCTAGTGCGAGACATTAAATACGTTTTTATTCGTTTCAATACGGAAAACGATCATTCTGCACTACAATTCGTCACTGCAGTAGAGCTGTGTCAATCAGTATCTATTCGATTTTTTCGATGCGATCATCGAAAAGTATTGATGATCGAAATCACAAATTTTTATTTTAATCGATCCCAATCTCAATCATTTAGATGATTCTCGTTTCTCGATTTTCTATTTCAATCTCAATCATTTCAATGAGTCTCGATCTTTAATATCAGTTAACTCGATTAACCATGATTTAATCGATTCTATTTGATGTTATTTGAGGTATCAGGTGTGGAATCGCGTAAGGTGATAGTTGATTGTCAATTTTTGATTGTCATTTTGAATATAGCTTTCTCTATCATATCAAAAAAGAAATATAGAGAGAGCGATTGTCAAAACGACAATGAATTAGTTTAGTGATCACTTTACTCTTACGCAATACGGGCCCAGGATCTGGTATGTTTACTGTGGGAATTGAACTAGTAATGAGACTTATCGAATAAAAACTTTCGACTTACATATGCGATAGTATCTAAAAGTTAATTTATTGAAAAGTACCAAGTCATTCAGTAACTATTAGTCCTAAAATTGATCTTTTAAGGAGCAACATATGAAATTTCTTTATCTTGAATTTTTTGACGCTTTTTAATCAATGGACATAGTAGCCATCATTCGATGTCATTTGGCAATTTATGGCTTACAATATAGAGTATTTTGTGAAAGCCTCAACTCAATCTTATCATCGAAATCGAAATGAAAATCGAATCGGAACAGTATTGAACCATTTGAGTGAAATGAAAATGATCGATCGATTCAAATGATCGAATTATTTTCGTTATCGATTGTTCAACGATTCGATCAAATTGAAATGAATGATTTACACAGCTCTACACTGCAGTGCACACTGCACAAGTATATTCTTAAAGCAACCTCAGCATATAAAAATGCTTCCTCCAATTCTTTTTCTCTTTTAATGAAGGTTAAGCTGCCTTAAACTCATATTTTGAGAGTTGTTTTGCTCCGAAAAATGTTTAAGTAAGACACACTCTTCTTGAAAATCTTCTCCAAGATCAACCGGGTATAATTTCTGAAGAGAGTAATAAAACCATTTGTTTTTTCTTCATAGCATGAATTTCTTCTCTTCAGCGCACTCAATAATTGGTCGCAAATAGGAATGAAAGTATTTATTTTGAAATTTTCACGACCACAAAAAAGAACCTCCCTACGCGACACTGATCATCTCGTTTTTTCCTCTTGACGATTCTTTTTTTGGTCCATTTTGTAATTTTCAGAGGTTTTGCTTTTTCCCATCTTTTCAAAAACATCAAAGCATTCTTGTTTTTCTCTCACAAACGATATGAGTGCCTCGTAGAGCCTGGACACAGTTTGTATCAACACCTTGAATTTTTTTGATACAATATTGAATTGCTTGAGTATAGAACCCCAAAATTAAGACAATATTTCTGTCTCAAGGGACTTCAATTGGGACAAGTGAGCACGATACTAAAAAGATAAAATAGGTATTTGACGATTTTAACTTTAGTAAAATGTTAGAGATAGCATTATGCTATTAAATGATTAAAATATACTAAAATAGTTTTAACATCGTACTAATTCGACTAAAATTTTGCGCCAATAGTTTTTAAAATAATACCTATCCTTTTATTTATCCATCATTATAAATTATTGTACAAAAAACAATCATTATATTGTTTCTTAAGTCGTTCAAAACTATTGACGAAGGGAAGGGCATTTTGTATATAGGGACACGAGTCAGCCAAAACTAAAAAAAAAATGAGGCATGATTTGCTAGGTATATAAAGATTAAAAATTTGTGCATGACCTTATATCTAGAATCCGGCTTGATGGATTTTTATGTATATTTTTTTTTTAATAAAAAGGGACTTTTTGTAGATGGCTTAAAAACAAAAAACTAAGATCTGTTCTAGCCCATTTTTGTAGAGCTACATAGCAACAAGTGTTTTTTTTTTTAGATAATGTTTTCGTTTCATTGGAATTTGTTCCAAAGAATAGGTACATACATGTTTACAAATATTTTTGTTATGGATTTTCATTATAAAAAATCGTTTATAAAAAATAAGAATAGTAAATGGTGAAAAAAGTGAGTGACATGTTACAGTGAACTCTCTCACAGCCGGACATTCACGGCACTGAAAAAATTGTCATGCTTGAAAAATTAAAAAACTTGCATTTTTTTAAATCTTTGTATATTTTTTGCCTATCCTTTAAAAATCTTGTAAATTAGACAATTGTTATGGGCGGCATGCGCCCTTTTGCTTGTATGTTTTGAAAGTTCAATCGCTTCAAAAAAATATTATAAATTGGCCAAGCGCAAGCCGCCCCTAGCAGCCTTGCCGCCCCGGGCTGTAGCCCTTTTAGCCCTAGGGTAAATACGCCCCTGGTTATAATATCTACTATTTAACAATTTGCTAACTTAAAAGTAGTTTCATTAATGGCAGTTCGTGAAAAAAAAGTAGGTAATTAAAAAAAAAGTAATTAAACAAACCTTTTAACCACTAAATGTCAAAGAGTCTTATGAAGTTAACACTATACTAATAGAATAAAAAAGGTAATACGATGATTTTAACTGTAATAAAAGGGTAGATTATATTCGAACAAAATTTGCAACATCAACGTTTTTAACTTTGTTTCATACTAAAACAGCCTTAGCATCGTATTAATTCAAATAATTGATTCAAATCTCGTCAAAATATTATCAGCATCACTTAATTAGACAATGCTACAAATAAAACTAAAATGCATAAACTTTTTAATCTAGGTTTTAGGTTCTGATTGAGTACAAAAAATAATAGATAAATAAATACCTAGGTAATTACTGAGTGACCGTGCACTAAACGACTTTTAACTTATTAATTTTTTGACCGATTTAGGGTAGGTTTAAGGTTTTGAAGGTAAGTGACTTAAATTTCTTTCTAATGATGTAGGTATTTTTGTATACCTATTTCTTTGTTCGCAATACAAAGATTTTCGCATGTGTAAATTTTATTAAAATTTAAAGTAATTTTTCCAGTTTTTCAAAGTTTTAATGTGAACTTATATGTACATACATACATGTATCCATGTACTATATGTAGAGATGCATATGTACTTATATGTATGTATTTGTTGGTTTTGCTTTTAAAACTGGCCAGAAAAAGCTATTTGTTTATATTGGAAAAAACGAAATCGAAATAACAAAAAGGTTTTTTGAGGCGAATCAATTTCAATAAAGGATATGGTTTGTGGACTTAAAAAAAAAACAAAATTTCGGACTTTATTGCACTTTGAAGAGTGCAAAAACTCCACATTTTTTGAAGTTTTTACTAAAAAAAAAAAATTGTTTTATACAAAAAAAAAAAAACAAAATCTATTATTTTGTAATAACAAATTATTTTGAAAAAGAGTAACACTAAACTTACAATAAAAAATAAACTAGGAACAAAAACAAAAAAAGAATTTCAGTCAATTTTCTTAAATATTAAATATACGTACCATAATTATTATTAATCTTTTCCACTATCTGCTACAGGTTCGATAAATTCAGTTGGCTTCTGTTACCGCCACTGGCAACACCATATTTCTAGAACTATATTCTACTACCATGAACTATTAAAAATTTGTTCTTTTCTCTTCTATTACAAAAGAAGAAAAATTGAATTGTATCCGGCAGCCATCTGCATCATTTTCTTTCTTAATTAAATAAAACAAAATTGTAATCTGTTTTAATCTCTTGGTTTCTACACCATAAAGTAAGTTGTATTAAATAATTACAAAATAAATTTTAGATCAAATATATATTTCTAGGAATTTTAACCAAAAGTTTGTCAAATAATAAAGAAAGCATTGAATTCAAAACTGAGTTTTCATTTATTTGACAAGGGTTCAAAATCTTATTGATCCAAGGGATCGTCCGCTGCCATTTGAAGTGGACTCAAATAACAGCTTCAATTTCTTAAAGAGAGTTGATTAATACATTGTTGCAAATTAATTTTGCCTTCCAGTTGCTTTTCTAAGCAAACTTCACTAAATCTTCCTTTAAGCATCTAGACTGTTTTGGTACGTATACATCTGAATGGCGCCTTTCATCTTTTGAGATTTTGCACACTCTTAGAATGTCCAAAAATTTGAAAAAGTTTCCTTTTTTTGGAAGTTTTGAGCACAAATAGCTATATGATAGATACCCTTCAATCGAGCTGGTCGTTCTGAAGTTTTCATTATTCAATAAAAAAGTTTCTATTCCAACTTTTAAGATAAAATTTTGTATTTTTATTTCTTGTGTTATTCTCTTTGGGCTTTATTTCATTTCAGTTTTGTACTTTATTGCACTCTTGGAA
The DNA here is from genome assembly GCA_911387755.1 of Chrysotoxum bicinctum. NCBI lineage: Eukaryota > Metazoa > Arthropoda > Insecta > Diptera > Syrphidae > Chrysotoxum > Chrysotoxum bicinctum. Next base: position 74,202,095 of record OU426988.1, on the reverse strand, counting down.
GTGCAATAAAGTCCAAAATTAACATAAAGATACAACTAAAATCGAGTCAAAAATATGTATGTAAATAAATTATTTTTAATTCTTCAACCAAATGAAGTCAATTTAAATTTATCATTCTTAATTTCAATTCACGGTTGAAAGTGCAAAACAAGGTATAACTTCCCTACCTTGTAAAAGTCATCAGAAAAAATAATCATTTAATATTTGGTTGGTATAAGAAAAAAACTTCTTCGGGACGTTTGAAAATAACCAAAACAAGTGATTATAAAAAGAGCAAACACAGAACAAATACAGTTCTAGACCAAAGTGATGTATAGGTAGGTACCTAACATATTTCGACATAAACATTGAAATCATAATACACACATTATATAGACAATTTATTCACAACAAACAATATATCAAAGTACCTAATTCCAAATTTCTCAAATCGTTATTTAATAATTAAAAAAATTGACAATTTTAAAAATAGGAGGTATATATAGGTATACCTACCTACGGCTACGATGCTTCAAGAAAATCGCCCGAGCCGCTTACCTAGGCTGTAGTCGAACAGACACATAATTACAAGACCCACTTTTTTCGTTAGGTAGGTATATCAACTTTGATCAAAATCCTAGTTCGATTTTTTACGAATGTGTAACTTACTTTATATTACCCATAAGTTGCAAGTAAAAGTCGTAATGTTAAGACTGATTAAAATATCGACTTCGATTTTGTTTACAAATGCATAAAATGCCATATTGTACCTACCTACCTATGTCACACGTACAATACAAATGTACATTCAGAGGCCCACAAGTCTACCATTTCATCACAAAAATTACAAAAATACCTAAACATATAGGTATTCTTCACCCTTAAATGAAAACAGAGAAATCCTTCAAACAAAACTCTTATTTGAAACCTTGCTTGATATATTTTTCTGACCTACAAAAATTCTCAGATAACTAAAAAAATCCTTGCCATCGAGAACGCGATGAATGATAACCCCATCCTCCAAGTAAATACCTACATACGCACGCGTACAAAGCAAAAAAAAAAACAATAGTATACCTACCTAATAAAATACTGAAAGCTAAAATAAGATTTTCTTCATAACTGAAAAAAAAATCATCAAACACCAGCTACCATACACACATTAAAAGGTAGGTCAAGAACTTCAACAAAAAATCTTCATAACCAAATTTACAAAAACAAAACTAAAGCAATCTCTCATCCCTCACGTCTCACTTCTTACCAGACACCACGTATTGAATATCTATACACAAAGGTATAGAAAGATAAACAAAAATCATCCACACAAGAAAAAGTCCTTTTTTGATCCCCTTTATTTTATAACCGCCATTTATTTAAAATTTTGAATAGTTTTGCACTCTGAAATAATCTGAAATAGTAAATGTGCCGACGATAGATGTCCTCTTAAAATAAGGTTTCATGAGAATACTATAGAGTGTATATACAAAGGTAGTATGAACCTGGGCAATTATTATCCATTTGGTCTTCATGAAAATATGTATATGGATATCAGGAATCGATTCATCTACATGTATATAGCTATATATTTTTTAAAATTTTTGTTAAAAAACTTCTTGAAAATACCTGAGATTATATTCAATGAACCATGCAGTGAAACCGAACTAGTATTATTTCCATCACTGAGTTTCGGTGTACATTCAAAAGGAAAAAAGGGAAGACACACGTTACTTTTAAATGATACAACAACAGACATACATATATGACAGAAATACGCGTGTTAAAAATATGGACTTGACAAAAGCTCTAGGTCAATAATAATGTGTATCGACTTTCAACATGAACGGAAAATGTAAGGGCGCAATACTGTGTAATGTATGTTTTGCCATTGAAGTAAAAAAAAATAAATATCGAGGATAAAGGCAAAATGTCAAATGAAATTCAATGGTAAAGTTTTCCTCTCTGAATGTCCTTGCACATTGCATCACTTACAGAGGAAGAGGAAACGCAACCATTCATATGGAAATAAGTGAATTTGTTTTCATGCTTCACATCTGAAGGGCACACTCTCTAAGATATAAATATAACACCAGTGAATGCGAAATTGAGAGAAAACTGCATATTTTCACGAAATAATAAATTATCCGACATGAAAGAAAATATTTCGCTTCATAGGAGCCTGATGATGGTGTTGGTATCAGATAAGTTTGGAAGAAAGGGTGGAACGTGTTACAGCTCAAAATGGCTCATGTGCACTTCGTTTTATTAAATTTTAATAATTTTTCTAGCCTATGGTTTATGAAATCGATAACGAATAAATTTCGCTTGAACGATAAGTATTGTAAGATCATTGAATACAACTTCAACATAGCAATCATAACTTGAGTGCGCACTAATTATAAAAAAAAAACAACTTTGGTCAAGTGCAAATGAGAATAGCCTTCTGAATTAAAACCACAGAATGCATAAGAATTTTTGATTAACTTTAACACATATGGGGTTCCTGAGCACCCCAGTACTTTTGGATTGAAATAACTAAATTAACAAGAAAATGGCATTTAATTCACAGCCTTAGTAATTAAAAAAAAAAAAAAAAAAAAAAAAAAAAAGTGGTGTGACCATACGGCGTTTCAATAAATACTAGAAAATATAGCTTTTCAAGATTAAATGTTTTGAGGAACGTTTTGTAATGTTATTCTGGAAAGATGCATTAACTTAGCTTATTAAGTTCTAAAAACATTTTATCCACTTGTCTTTAAAAAAAAAATATTACACTAACACATATGGGGTCCCAGCACACCCCAGAGACCACTATATCTACAGTTAGGTGAGGGAAAATGCACTAAACATATTTCAGGTATAGAGTAGTAAGAGTAACGAAATAAATAAAAGTCATGGCAGATGGCACTCTTCAAAAATAACTTGTTTTATTTAAAAAAAAATATAACAGTTTTAATTTTGAAGTGGGGTTTAATCGAAATAGAATTCCATTATATTTATCTCATCATCATCATCGGCTCGACAACCGGGTTCCGGTCCTGGCCTCTTTCAACAAGTCTCTCCACCTATCCCGGTCTCTAGCCGACGCCATCCAGTTGCGCACCCCAAGGCTTCGGGCGTCCTGGTCTACGCCATCTCTCCAGCGCAAGCATGGTCTACCACGCTGTCGTCTACCGGAGTCTACCGAGCTTAATTTTTGTCACGATATCTGCTTCAAGGTAGATTGCGTACAGTTCATGATTGTACCGTCTCCGGAATCGTCCTTCCTCACATACGGGGCCAACAATTCTCCTTAAGACTTTTCTCTCGAACGCAGCTAAGAGGCCGGAGTGCCTTTTGCCAAGCTCCCAAGTCTCGGATCCATATGTGAGTACTGGCAGGACCATGGTCCTGTACAGCAGCAGCTTTGAAGTTATGGTGAGATTTCTGGATTTGAAGAGCTTTGACAGACTATAGTAGGCTCTGTTGGATTTGAGAAGCCGCCCGCGTATTTCTTCTTCTATATTGTTATCGGCTGCTACTATTGACCCAAGGTATTTAAAGGATTGCACCACTTCAAATTCGTGCTCCGCAACCTTGATTGTTTGACCAACTGTTCCTCTCGCATTCGACGCCACCATGTACTTTGTTTTACCTTCACTAACGTGCAGCCCCAGATTTTGTGCCGCCTGCTCGATCTGGATGAAGGAATCGTGTACAGCTTGTTCGGTTCTTCCGATGATGTCGATGTCGTCTGCGTAAGCCAGTAACTGGCTGGACCTGTTGACGATGGTCCCTCTTGTTGCCGTGCCAGAGTCACGGATTGCTTTCTCCAACGCCAGGTTGAAGAGGAGGCAGGCCAAACCGTCCCCTTGTCGGAGTCCATTAAAGATGTTGATTGGTCTGGATAGCAATCCGGCTATTTTTACTTGGCTTGTTACGTTGGTCATGGTCAACCTACATAGTCGTGTCAATTTATTTGGGATGCCGAATTCTCTCATGGCTTTGTAAAGTTCTACCCTGGCTATGCTATCCATAGGCGACCTTAAAGTCTTTAAACAGATGGTATGACATTTTTCCATCGCCTGCCTAAGGGTAAAGATCTGATCAGTTGTTGATTTGCCTGGAATGAAACCACACTGATATTGTCCGATGACGGTTTTAGCGTATGGGGTTATCCGGTCTTGTAGGATAGAGGAGAGTATCTTATAGGCGGTACTCAACAACGTGATACCTCTATAATTGCTGCACGTTGTGACATTTCCCTTCTTATGTATGGGGCATATTAAACCTTTTCGCCAGTCTTCTGGCATTTCTTCCTGGTCCCATACTTATCCCATATTTATCTATAATGGATAAAGTTATTAACTAAAAAGATAAACTGGAATAAATCTAAAATATCAAAAATTTCTGAAGGTAAGCTCAGTTTCCATATGTGACTTTGACGCCAAAAACCTGAAAAACCTGAACGCCTGAACCTAGCTTTATTACAACAAAAAAAAATTTTGTTTTTAACTGCTTCATTGAACTTCTCGACCATTATAATGTTTTAGCTTACTTAAAACATGAAACCACTATACCTTCTTACCCTTTAGAATAAGTAAAAATCATGACTCGTCCGTGGTTTAGCCAATATCCCTAGAATGACTTATAGAAATTAAATTTCTAGATCCCAACAAAGGATCAAAACAAAAAATAAAATGCACGACTGGATCGCACGAACTTGCTCTTATGTAAAAGTACTTTGGAATTTAAGATACATTTTATAAATATAAAACATGGATTTAATGAGATAATAATGTTCAAATGCATAAAATTGCCGTCTGGTTTCCGGAAAAGTATGAATTTATGCAAATAAACTTTAAAAAATAGTTTTATTATTAAATACATTTTTTATATAAGAAATTTCTCTAAAATTTTTCAAGAAAAAAATGTGGGATGCAAATTTTAAGTATTTAATAATATTGGTTTTAGGAAATAATTCCAAAAAATAATCGTTCATAGGTTTTGAAGATATTGATTTTTCAAAAAAAAATTTTTTTCAAAAAAACCCAACAAATATTTTTTCGAATATTTTTATATACAATATTATTTTAAACTTAAGGGGACTCCTGCTAAAAATTTTGGGTTAAAATCCTTAGAGCCGTTAATGAGAAAGTCGAAAATCAAAAAAACGGGTCTATGGCAGGTACCCCTAATAACATTTTTCCCCAAATTTTTTTTTGACCAAAATGTAGTCCATGTCCATAATATCACACTTAATTTTTTTTATCAAAATCGTTAGAGCCGTTTTCGAGATAAATAAGATTTTTCATTACGGGTGTATGGGGGGTACCCTTAGTTTTGAAGCTAAAAAAAAAATTTCAATTTCTCCTCTAGGGAATCACCGAAGATCCTTAACTACCGAGATTGAAAGAAATAGGTCCAAGGGTTTAGGCTGTAGTGAGAGGTACAGACATACAGACACACTGAAACATGTTTTTTGTGTACTAAATTTTCCTTAAAATTTTTATAAAAAAAATTGATATGCAAATTGTTAGTATTCAATAAAATACATTTTAAAACGTAATTTAAGAATTTAATCGTGTAACGGTTTTCAAGATATTGAATTTTCAAAAAAAAAATTGTATTATTTTTTTAAAAATCCAAAAACTATTTTTTCGAAAAAAATTTTAGTTCATATTTTTACTTGCGATATAGGTACTATAGGGCAAGTTCTGCATTTGGAAAAAAAATCGAACTCGAGATTTTGATCAAAGTTGACATTACGATGATAGCGAAGACGAAAAAAGTGGGTCTGACAATTCCGTCTGTCTGTCTGTATGTCTGTATGTCTGTATGTCTGTATGTCTGTATGTCTGTACCTCGAACTACAGCCTAAACTACCGGACGTATTTTCTTTAAACTTGGTAGTTAAGGGTCTTCGGTGATTCCCTAGAGGAAAAATTAAATTTTTTTTTTTAACTCCAAAACTAAGGGTACCCCCCATACACCCGTAATGCAAAATCTTATTTATCTCGAAAACGGCTCTAACGAGTTTGATAAAAAAAATTAGGTGTGATATTATGGACATAGACTATATTTTGGTGAAAAAAAAATTTGGGGGGAAATGTTATTAGGGGTACCTGTCATAGAACGGTTTTTTTGATTTTCGAATTTCTCACCAACGGCTCTAACGATTTTAACTAAAATTTTTATGCAGGAGCTGCTTTGCATTTAAAAAATATAAACTAAAAATTTTTTCGAAAAAATAGTTTTTGGATTTTTAAAAAAATAATACAATTTTTTTTTTGAAAATTCAATATCTTGAAAACCGATACAAGATTAAATTTTTAAATTACGTTTTAAAATGTATTTAATTAAATACTAACAATTTGTATATCAATTTTTTTTATAAAAATTTTAAGGAAAATTTAGTACACAAAAAACATGTTTCAGTGTGTCTGTATGTCTGTACCTCTCACTACAGCCTAAACTGGACCTATTTCTTTCAAATTCGGTAGTTAAGGGTCTTCGGTGATTCCCTAGAGGAGAAATTGAAATTTTTTTTTTAGCTCCAAAACTAAGGGTACCCCCCATACACCCGTAATGCAAAATCTTATTTATCTCGAAAACGGCTCTAACGATTTTGATAAAAAAAATTATGTGTGATATTATGGACATGGACTACATTTTGGTCAAAAAAAAATTTTGGGGCAAAATGTTATTAGGGGTAACTGCCATAGACCCGTTTTTTTGATTTTCGACTTTCTCATTAACGGCTCTAAGGATTTTAACCCAAAATTTTTAGCAGGAGTCCCCTTAAGTTTAAAATAATATTGTATATAAAAATATTCGAAAAATATTTATTGGGTTTTTAAAAAAAAAAAAAAATTTTTTAATCAATATCTTCAAAACCTATGAACGATTATTTTTTGAAATTATTTCCTAAAACCAATATTATTAAATACTTAAAATTCGCATCCCACATTTTTTTCTTGAAAAATTTTAGAGAAACTTCTTATATAAAAAATTTATTTAATAATAAAACGATTTTTTAAGGTTTATTTGCATAAATTCATACTTTTCCGGAAACCAGACGGCAATTTTATGCATTTGAACATTATTATCTCATTAAATCCATGTTTTATATTTATAAAATGTATCTTAAATTCCAAAGTACTTTTACATAAGAGCAAGTTCGTGCGATCCAGTCGTGCATTTTATTTCAAATGCAAAGCAGCTCCTGCATAAAAATTTTGGTTAAAATCGTTAGAGCCGTTGGTGAGAAATTCGAAAATCAAAAAAACCGTTATATGACAGGTACCCCTAATAACATTTCCCCCCAAATTTTTGTTTGCCCAAAATATAGTCCATGTCCATAATATCACACTTAATTTTTTTTATCGAAATCGTTAGAGCCGTTTTCGAGATAAATAAGATTTTGCATTACGGGTGTATGGGGGGTACCCTTAGTTTTGGAGATAAAAAAAAAATTTCAATTTCTCCTCTAGGGAATCACCGAAGACCCTTAACTACCAATTTTGAAGAAAATACCTCCGATAGTTTAGGCTGTAGTTCGAGGTACAGACATACAGACATACCTACAGACATACAGACATACAGACAGACAGACGGAATTGTCGGACCCACTTTTTTCGTCTTCGCTATCATCGTAATGTCAACTTTGATCAAAATCTCGAGTTCGATTTTTTTTCCAAATGCAGAACTTGCCCTATAGTACCTATATCGCAAGTAATAAAGGAGTCATTTTACAATTCCAACTATTTAAATTTGTGAGAAAAAACCTCTGTTAACTTCTGTGTTGTTCTAGCTTTAGAACTCTACAATTATTTTCAGATGGTTCCTCAATGCCGAGGTAAATAATGCTTGATAATTGCAACGGGTATTTAAGCCAGTTTTTGGGCTCTGGGATCTTGATATCCCATATGTGGGATATTCGTAAAAAAATATGCCATTTAATAAGTCAGTAATTGATCAAAAAAGGTCAACTAGTTATGGAAATGGATCAGCCATAGAAAATTTTGAATCAAGGCTTACACTTTTGCAACGTCATGCGCGATTTTCGGCACTACATTTGTGGGATATTCGCAAAAATTATATACCATTCGAAAGATTCCTAGATCCTAATAAAAGGTCAACTATTTTCAGTATTTCATTCTTTTTTATAAATTTTTAAAGCTTTCATTCTTTTTTATAAATTTTTAAAGTTTGTTTTAAGGTTATTTTGTTTGCTAAATAAGTTAAATAGTAATATTATATTAAAATTTTTTTAAATTAGTTTTTTGGATTAAAAATTTTTTTTATCGATTTCTAGTTCGAACTAGGGTTATTTGAAAAAGTATAATTTTATTATGAAACCAAAAGGTGGTGTAGAGTTTTTCATACTTTCAGCATATCTAAAACAGGAAACTTGTAATCCTCTGAAAGAAATCTAATGGGAATGTTTTAAATTAACATTTCTGCACAAATTTCTTCACAAATTATTTTTCCTTCTTAATTATTTTCAAGACAGTTGCACACTTTTCTTTGTTCTCCTGTCTCAGATAGTTTAGATGGTGGAAGAAAGCTTTTTATTTCTTATAAGAAGTGTTTCTATTTTGCTCTTCTAAAATGTTGAATAATTTAAACATTCTTACAAACTCAAACTTTTTTGGGAAATGTTATTTTGCTATTTCCCAATCGAATTTTGACAACTTAATTTTGCGCTTTAAAGAATTTTCTGATTATATGTCATCGATCTCAAAAGAGAAATTTCCATTCTTATAGAGACATACCTAGTCGAAAACAGTGCAAAGTGTATTGCGGAATTGGATAAAATAATTATTTTGAATGGTGCAAACAATTTCCCTAAAGAATCTTTAAATAGTGATCAAATGAATTCTAATAACATTAATATACCAGTGGTTTCAAATAAATCTCTTCCTTATAAGCCCTCTTCATCTTGTGAAAGCTTATTGCCTGGTCCTTCAAAAAATATTATAATAGAGAAAGACAGTTCTAAAAGTGGAATCAAAAACAATAAAGAATCTCTTCCAAATCTCTCTCTTCTAAGAACGAAAGATCATGAATTGTGCGCGGGTATAACCAACTCAATTGTTTCTCTTTTCTCTAATACAATACATCATGTTGCATTCAGTTTACATTTTGAATTTTATAATTATGAGTGTTATAATTCGTTCTTAAATATTGTAAATTGTGGCTCAAAGCCCGTGTGGTTTAATAAAAGAATCATTAATCTCAATAACAAAAAAAAATATGGTTTATAAGCAATTTCGCAAATCTAATAATGATCGTGAACTTAATAAACAATATCGGGTTCTTCAAAAAAATTTCGACATTTTAAATAAATTTTTGTACAATCAATACCTGTTTTCAATAGAGTTGAACTTGAAGACAAATAGTAAATGTTTTTGGAATTTCATAAGCAATAAGAAACAATCAAACGGCATACCAAATCTTATGCGTCATGATGGCATTACATCTTCCGACCTTTCTGTAATTTGTAACTTATTCGCTAAACATTTTCAATCTGTTTACTCGTATTTAGATTGGTCTTCTTACCATATGTTGCTAACACCAACTCTGCAGATATATACTTTTTAAATTTTGGTAGTTTAAGTCTTACTATCTCTGAGATAGAATTGTCATTATCCATGTTAAAAACTGACAAACGACCAGATGCAGAGGGAATTTCCCCTATATTTTTTTACAAATGTGTGCAAAAGCTCTGGCTGTTCCATTATATTTATATTATTTTTAATCGTTCGCTGCTAACTGGTGAGTTTTTTCATACCTGCAAGCGTTCAACAATTACACCTATTTACAAATCGGGAAGTAAGCAAGAGGTTTCAAATTACCGTCCAATTTGTAAAATTTCTACTATTCCTTAAATGTTTGAAAAATTGATATAAGAGGAAATCCAGAGTACCTTAAGATTTTCGTTTAAAAAAAAAAATCAAATCATTAGCACACCAAAACAGTTGATGTCAAGTCGCTTTACTAAAATTCATCAATGCATCAAAAATTAATTGATAAAAATATGTCGAGTTTCTACACAGGTGCACAAAAAAATAAAAAAAAGTAGTTAATTTCAAAAACCGAACCTACATATCCTTACGTATTTTGAAGCGCTGAATTTGAATTTCAAGTTAGAATTGGTCAACCACCCTCCAGTTTTTTTCAAATCGTAAAAAACTTACGATAAGTTCATCGACATAAATGCCTGGGTCGTCCGATTTGTTTTGTGAATTTCCTCATGCATGTATGTCAGAGAGTAAAGTATCACTTAATTTTTGCTATATGCCTTTATTTCATAACTTATACATCAATTTAGTGTTTAAAATTATAAAATAATAAAATAAAAGTCCGAGAAACGTACATGAAATAAGTTAAATAAAAAATAAAAAATAAAAAATAAAAAATAAAAAAATAAAATAAAATAAAAAATAAAAAATGATACTTAATACAGTTACTTTTTCAGCACTCACTCTCTTGATAACTTCAGGTTTCTAGGCATTTCTAAGCTTATTTTGAGTGCGCTCTTTAATTTTCTATATCTAAAATAAAAATTACGCTGTCGAACATTTTTTTAATTCCTCGATAAGTTTGTAAATTTTTGAGGCACATTTTTTATATAGAATATGCACAAAAAACTTCATTACGATTATAAATGCATCAAAAAGTTATGAAAAGAAAAGTGTAACGATCTAATTTTTAAAAAGAGCGAGGGACGTGTTTTTCTTAGTTCACCATTTCAATATTATTAGTGGCACACCCAAATATCAACATAGATTATACTATATACTTAGTGAAGTAACTACGAGTGCAATAATTATTTCAATTTTCAGGTGGATCAAACATTGCATCAAAAAGTTACAAGGTTTTGAAATGAAAAAAACATTGAAAGGGACAAATTAAATTATTAAATTTCGTTGTTTTCACATAATAAAATAGCTGTATATATTCAAAATTAAAACATTTTGTGTTGAATATACATATGGATCATCTTTCTATTGAAGTCTTATTAAAAAAAATTACACCAATAACAACTATTTTAATGAACTATATTTTTATATCTGCTAGTGACATAAAATCCTAAAGTACGCTGGATTTCCTCATATGATAAACTAATGCCATCCCTTAAACGTAAAATTTCTCCCTACCAACATGCTTTCGTTGCTGGCAGATCTACTGCTACTAATCTTACTATTTTCAGTAACTTAGTGTTGAATGGACTTGAGAAGGGTTCTCAGTATGACGTTGTCTACACAGACTTTTCAAAGGCATTTTACCGAGTTAATCTTGATGCTTTACTTTACGTTCGTATCAATAATATTCTTTCTTCACCAGTTTTTGCTACCTCGGGAGTACCACAAGGCAGCCACCTCGGCCCTCTTCTCTTTTTGTTGTTTATAAACGACATTCCTAACATATTTTTAAATTCAAAGTGCTTGATGTATCCGGATGATTTAAAAGTCTTTCATTGCATAAAGTCTGAAGAGGATTGCTTACCTTTGCAAGATGATCTTGATAATTTATCGAATTGGTGTAGAAATAATTCCTTAAATCTAAACATTTTCAAATGCCAAAGTTCAACCGCTCACCTATAAATTTTAAGTACAAAATAAATCACGAAGCACCATAATAACATCTAACAAAGATCTTGGTGTAATTTTTGACAAAATTAAATCACATAGATTTTTTGGTTGCTAAAGGCAACTCAATACTAGGTTTTATTTTGCGTAACTCTAAAGAGTTTTCTGATCCACATACTAATCTTGAATACTGCAATGTAATCTGGAATCCTGGGTATGCAGTTCAGTCATCTAGAATTGAAAAAATCTAAAAACGTTTTACAAGAACTGTAGTAAAAAGACTCCATTGGGACATAGATATACCTTCTTAAAAACGAGATGTAGTTTATTAGGCATTCTGCCTCTAAACACTCGAAGGAAGTTCTCAGCGGTTATGTTCAGTCGCGATATTTTGGCAGATCATATTGATTGTTCTCAAATTTTCCCCTGCGAGAATGCTTCGAAACCAGTTGATTTTTAATGTCCCATATCATAGAACTACATATTTATGCTGCCAATGAACCAATATCTATGTAGATGTTTAAGAGAAACGAATACTGTTTGCAACTTGATCGACTTTGATCTAAGTAGATACTTATTTAAAACAAATCTTTTGTTAAATTTAAATAACTTTGCTGGTGATAATGTTTAATTGTATATTATTATTATTTTTATTTTGTTTATAAAATGTATCAAGTAATCACTAAAGTACTTACTGTAACTTTGTTTGATGAATAAACTAAACTTAACTAAACTAAACTAATCTCAATAACTAATACATATCTTTCAACTTCTTCGAAGCTTTAAATAAAGTTTTGTATCATCTTTATTTAGAAAATCCATCACTTTCAATACTAAACCGCAAAATAACCCTACTTGTTCTGACTGTAGACTCTTATGATACCGTTACATTTTTTAACTAGAGTAAAGATTAAAAGCATCCTCCTACGATATCCACTTATCTTTTCATCTCATACCGAGGCATAATCAGGTCACGTCGTCGGTCGTCCGGTTAATTACAATATTTACCCTCTGGATTAACTGCCCAATAAATTATAGTTGGTGTGTTTTGCTTATGGCGATAGTGGTGGTGATGTTTGATATGGAGATTCAATATTATTTGCACATAACGTTCCCCTGGGTGTTATTCTATAGAGTTCCCAATCCTGGATATTTATTACCCAAATGTCCTCCACGTCACAAGTTTACTCATCAAATTTATGTGTCAATCAACAACAAACTTTACCCATTTCATCACTCAAATTAAATCATAAAAAACCCATCAAAAAGTCAAAGAAACAACATTGTGTTATCCTTGCCGCTGGCATCTCAGATGACTGGAATTAATTCGTCCATCGTTATAATTGAGTGCATTTCTTAATTTTGTAATATCACCAATTATGCCCTAACCCTTTAAGAAAAGGGTCAACTTTTTGATTAAAACTCTTGATTTTTGTCGAGAAAGACGTCGAAAATGACGACGTTCGACCAAAAAGGAAAGTTAAGCCCGTTTGAAGGTTTAATAGAAATTGGTCAGTCTCCACTTTGCATCTTTTTTTTTATATTTTTGAAATGAACTTAGCCTAACCCTGATGAAAAAAGGACAAACATAAACACAACTGGTTGGGATTACTTTGAACCGGCACGTCTAGAATTTTTTGATTTTGGGATAATTACTTCATCAAATTAGCATTACATCCCTTTGTCGTTTCGGACCGAACCGAAACCACATCAGATTCTATTTTCCATCATTATATTTTTCGTATTCTGACTTTTATGCATCAGATTTTGCATAATAGAAAGAATGGTAGGATCCTTGATTCAAGAGAAACACCAAATCATGTGGTTATGGGTATCAAAAAGGATTAAACATCCTGTAAACGGATTAGATTGCCTTTCGAGAGAAGAGATTTTTTTCATTTATTTCATAGGAGTTAATCAAAGGCTATTGAAAAATCTTGAGGATCTTAACTCTTTTAACATCGTCTTAAGATGAAGTTTGGCAGAAAATGTTTTCAAAAAGTTTAAGACTGAGTTTTTATAGAATTATGTATACTCGTATAAGAGAATGTGTTTCTATCTCTTATAAGGTTAATGAATAATAGAGGAGTTTCTTATGGAGGTTTTTATTTTCCAAGATTCATTATGCATTCAGTCATAGGATATGAGGAATTATCCAAGTTTAGCGCAGTATTCGGAAAGTAAAATAGTAGGCAGATTATAGTTTTGATTTAAATTTGTGACATTGATCAGTATTTAGAAGCGTGTAGAAAGCCGTAGGTAATAATTTTTGATTAATTTTAAATTGTCGAAGTGATGTTTCGGGCTCTCTTCTTCTCACTCGCAAAAATATATGAATACTTAATTTTGTTTTGGCCTAGCATTTTTTGAAAATCTTTAAAATGTTTAACCTAAAAACCAAAATTAAGATACGAACATTTAAAAAATGAAATGTTTTGTGACAAAATTCGAACAATGAAAATATTACCATACATCTTCGAAGCTTACTTAACACCTTTGAATTACAAAAGCAAGAGCGTTTAATGTAGTCGTGCTTTTTATTTGTGTATCCATAAGTGCTCAAAATTGTCATTCAAATTTAAAATCCAACTAAGCAATTTGAGGAAGTTAGTGCGAAATTTGATTGAACCGGAAAAGTTCTTCTGCAAAAAAATTATTTTTACAAAATCGGTGAAGAAGTTACCAATTATGTTAAAATAAAAACATTTTTTAAATTTAAAAGCCATGAGTAAACAAGAAAATCCACTAAAGAAAGTTTACCAAATCTGGCTGAGAATATGTATCGACGAATGAGCTAAAGTGACAGTTTCAAATAGTTTCCGAAGGTTTGCTATTACTGTATCCGACGAAGGAAAGTTGAGCGAATGTCGGTAAGAATCCCTGCACCACCGACAGTCTATTCGCACTCCATACAATTTCTATCATTTTACATTCGTGCCAATTTCGAAACGATTTTGATTTTAACAATGGAAAGCACAAAAATGTAATTCAAAAGTTTATCATAATGAATGTTTAAGTGTTTGTTAAACAAACAAAGACGAAACCGGACATAGCCAGAAATCTAACAAAAAAAAAAAAAAAAGGACACAGTTGGTATTGAACCGCCTTCCATCCAGGAACTAACCCCGCGCAACGATGCTTGATTTCACAGATCGATGGATGCTTTTATTAAAGCCTCCTGTTGGTTGACTTAATGCCTGTAACTGACAGCGTCGATAATAAAGTTCATAAATGATAAGGTAATTTTAAGAATCGACAATGTAGTTCATCGAACTGAATTTCATAATTCAGTTTTACAGCGGATGCGAGAGGTCAACGGATGGAATTAACTCACCGGGAGAAAAATTCTGCGAATTATGTAATCGACATGATAGCTTGTTTTGTTTTAACCTGACCGTAAGTTGCAACATGGGTTGTGCTAAGTGATTTTTTTTGTATACAGCACGTGCACTCAGTGTCGATCTACCGCTCGTATCAGGCGGTCGCGAGTAGCGTTCGGACTTTACTGCGAAAGCAGTAGATATACTGCACTTTTTTCTTATTTTTTAAATCTACTGCACCACTCTGCTTTTCCTACAATCTACTGCGATTCTTCAGATTTTGTTTGAGTAGCAGCACTGGTCATAGAAATAAATGTGCTATCGTTATGGTATAACGATAAAATCTCCATTCGGCACTTCGGACCATTGTGTAATATCAGCTAATTTCTCGTGTCCCATTCATATAGTTAAAGAGAAGCATCCAACTAGGACCGTTTGGCAATACGAGAAAGCCAACTGGGGCGGTCTGAATAACTTTTTTAGAATTTTTAACTGGTCACTATATTATAGTACCCCTTGGCATAATGGTTAGTGCGTTGGACTGTCATGCGGAAGGTCTCGAGTTCGATTCTCAGCCGCTGCAAGAAAGTTTTTTTCAGGGGTGTACTGCCTCTTGCGAGGAATTGACAAATTCTCCAAGAGTATCTCTTGTCATGGAAAGTGCTGCTCATTAGCCGTTCGGAATCCGCAGAAAATTGTAGGTCCCCTCTGTTCCCTGGTAACACGTACCCAGGAATGGTTGAGAGTTGTAAGTCACTAGGTCCTGGTTCACTCCGAGCTGTTGCACCACCTAATTTAATTTAATTTAATTTAACTGGTCACTATGTTTTTTTGATACTGACATTGATGCAGTGCTGATATGATCACAGAAGTTATTTTTCTTGAGATGCGTACTTTTATTCCTTACCGAATTAAGAGTATAAAGTTGGAAAAAGTTTTGGTTCGATACAAGCTGTAAAGAAGCAATCAGGTTGAGAGAAGTAAGTTTCCGCCCTTACAAAGCCAACCCAACCGAGGAAAATAGGAAAAAGTTTAAACAAGTCAGAAACCAATGCAACGTTATTATAAAGAGATGCAAATTCTTACATGAAAAAAATATTCGACTTCATCTTCGGTTCTAACGCTTATCTACAATGACAAACCGATAACTAGCTCTTTAAAGAAGGCAAAAGTACTTGCAGCTCATTTTGCTGCTAGCTCCACGTTGCCTGATAGCAACATTGCCCCTCCTGTACTTGAGAACGTAAATCATTCAATGGGACAGGTATATTTCCGCACTCGTACAGTTGCAAGAGCCCTTTGAGATCTTGATATAAACAAATCCGCTGCTCCTGATGGAATACCCCCTATTCTTCTGAAGAGGTGTTCTTCATCGCTGGCAAAACCATTGCATAAGCTTTGCCATCGCTCCTACTGTTCTGGAATCTTCCCTTAGAAGATGGAAAACAGCATTTGTCAAGCCTGTCCCTAAAAAAATTGACTCTTCCTCCCCCTCCTCCGATCGACCAATTGCACTTACTTTCCAGGGTCATGGAATCGCTTATAAATCATCAGCTCAAGAAATATCTCGAAGATCGAAATCTTATTAATGACCGGCAATACGGCTTTCGCAGCAATCGTTCCACTGGTGATCTGATGGCATATCTCACTGAAGAGTGGAACAGATCTCTTTTGGAGAAAGTCAGATTATTGCGCTTGATATTTCTAAGGCATTTGATAGAGTTTGGCACCAGGCTCTCTTATCGAAAATGCGTGCGTTTGGCATCAACGGAACCCTTATTCTTTGGATTAGAAATTACCTTCTAGATCGTTCATTACATGTTGCATTGGATGGTTTTAAGTCTGATCTTCAAAAAATAAATGCTGGTATTCCCCAGGGCTCCGTTTTGTCTCCAACTCTCTTCCTCATAATAATCCGAGATCTTTTTCAGAATTCTCTTCAGGCTAGTGCGTGAAATGATGAGTTCTCCAGGTCGAGCAGCCACATTCTCGTCTGTGTACACCGTACGACGACGAAAACCATGAGTGTTGTCCACCAGCATACAAGTCTCACGAAATAAACTTGTGCACAGCAAGCAAGCGTGGTGGGTGCTTCATTTTGGCCAAAACATCTTTTCAAAACATGCACTGTTTGGGCTGCTCACCGTCAACACCATCTTTGGAAATATGTTTTCCCAACGTTGATCAAGCGTAAAACGACTTTCTGTCTAGATTCCGAGCGGAAAACAGCTGTCTGTGTTTCTTATGATCTTTCTCAAGGCAATTCATATTTTTTAAGCTTATAATGTTTGAAAATACTCGTATATGTTTTTGGAAACTGTACATAGTTTTCACACGAGTTCTCAAACAAAACCCAACAAATTTATTTCAATCACTCTTTGCATTTCAATGCATCTTCTGTATGAAATCCCTTGATCGTATTAACAAACAATTTATCAGTATAAAAAAAAATAAAGCCCTTATCCTGACAAATCTGCTGTGCCACAGAAGGATGAAAATATAATCAACCACAAGCAACTCTGTTCTCCAGGATTAGATACCCATCCTTTTAATTAGCTATCTCGTTGCACAGGGTTTTGTATTGTGTCGTCTTTGTTTTGTAACCGCAATCTTAATCCCTGTCATTCGTTTAACAGCTATAGCTCTACACAAAATTCTAATCTTTGTGGGTTGTGCAACGAAATATCTCAAACACCCCCATAAACATGTTTCCCATGTTTCACACATCCCATAGCCCGAAGCACAACAACAAAAATAGTTGTAAAACGATTTATAGGTATTTCCGTGTTCCGTCTGTGCCCTGAAGTTGTCACAAGCTTTTGTTTTTGTTTCAGCATTTAGTTTTCATTGTGTTTCCGATTGCTTTGCGTACTTAACGTTTTCCATGCATAAGCTATAAGTCTTTAATTTTTTCTCTCTCTCTGTCTCTTGCTTTTTCTCGGTTGTATGTCATTGGGAAATGTATTCCGAACGAAAGCTTGTTGTTAGAGAAATTGACCTAGACCAGGAACGAAAGGAAAACCATTCATTCTTCTATAATGTTAAGGGATAAGCCTCCCTCCTGATTTTGCAGGAAACAGGTTACAATAAATAAATAAATTGCGGATTGTTTCCATTAAGTCTGCTGGAGACAAACGAAAACTCCCAGACAGATGGATATAGAGGTGTGGTGACAAGGTCGGTGTATAAACTTCACCCCATCCCACCCAATCCACTCCACTCTTGTCAAGGATTAGGACTTCCAAATGATTTTTCCCCAAAAGGACCAGGCGCTGTAAGGAACATATTCTTGAGAGGGAAAATAAATTTTTGGACCAGTTGAAAAACTGTTCAGTTATTTTAATGCAGATGAACTTTTTTGTGCCGTTGCAAAACAGAGTGCTCACCATTTCAAGGAGGCTTACAAACTTCTCAACTTCTCTAATTAATTGAAAATACCCTTCCACCCTTTGCAACTATGTGAATGAAAACTTTCAAAAAACGGTCCATTACACAGCCAAAGAGTTTTGCAACCGTGTGCTGTGTGTCTGAGTAACTAAAAACGCAGCAGAAAAGTGTAACACGCTTTGAAATGCATAAATTGTTTAATTTACATACTAAGCATGTGGGTACACTAGGAACACACAAGAATAGCTACCCCAGGAGAAACTTCTTCTTTGTCATTATACAAACTCCGGCAGGGGGCTCCATCGTTTGCCCGCGCGGGCATGGCAAACGGTGCACAATAAAAGTAACAATGCCAAAACTTTGTCCTTTCCCATACGTGAGATATTTTGTGGTTCACTGGGCGCTTGGTCTTTCCGAGACCGAGCGCCAACAAACCCGGACCGGGGTGAAGCCGCAACTTTGAAGGGCTAAACCATCAGCTGGCTAAACGGTGAGCAATAATTTCTTCTAAGCGAACCAAAAAGTTTCTCGGTTCTCGATTTGCCTTCAATTTGGCAAAGTTGAGGTTAGTTAGGCGTGCAAACCAACACCAACCACTTTAGATATAAGCCACCTGTGTATACGGGTAGGTTAAAACGGTAAAAACCCCAGAAATTTATTGTTTATTTATTTATTTGTGTTGCCTTATAAATAGGCAATTTGAAATTTATCAACAAACACACAAGCACATAGATCAAGTGAAAGTTTTATCATGAAAACAACTTGAGGAATGGCGGCGAACATATCCGAATCCAGTTAGGAAGTTTATTTTCAGCTCGTGTCCTATACTAAAAAGCCTTATGCACCCTATTTACTCGTATCTATTTCGTTGAAACTTGGTCGTAAAATTATCCAAACAGAGTCATAAAATAATGGCGCGGGGATTCCACTTCGAAGAACACGTTGATTACTTGATTTGGAAATGATGGCAAAAGAAATTGATTTTGTTATAAAAAGGCTAGAATCACATTGAGGGGATTGGTTTTATTTTTTTATTGTCTTATTTTTCTTTATTGAGACAGCAAATTGAGTTCTTAGTATAAGTTCCCAAATATGTATAGACAATAAACAAGTTTTCAATCTTCTTTGGAATTGATGAAGAGCTTTTCAATATAAACCATAACTGAATTGAAGAGGTTATAGATTGAATGAAGTACATATCTATCGAGTGCTTAAGGACTTGAGTTGATGGGACAGGTCTTATCGGAAAGCACTTAATCCACATGCTTGGAGCTATTAACGGAAAAAGTTTTGAAAGAAGTTATTAATCTATATAAGAGTAAAGTTGTGTTATTTGAACAAATCAAGATATTAATCAAACTTGTTGCATATTGTAGGTTAGGATCGGTTTTTATTTCAATAATAATCTATTCAACTTACCCATTTCCAGTTTCCCCTTAAAAATCACGTTTTGTAGCAAAAATAAAATAAATAAGTGCTACTGTTCAGTGCAGGCATTTGCAAAATTATTTCTTTTCTCATCGGTTTTTTTGTTCACTTTAGATACAAGTAGCAGGGTCAGCGGCTTTTTGGTTGTGGATTTGTGGTAAGGGAAAGACTTAGGCAAGAAGTCTTGGGCTTCAGAAATGTAATCGAGCGGCTGGTCACAATCCGCATCAAAGCGAAATTCAAAAACGTGACGCTGATCTGTGTGAAAAAGATGACTCAACCAAAGAAGAATTCTATGACCTTCTCGAGGAAACGTATGATGGGTGCCGCAAGTACGACGTCAAGATTATTCATGGCGACTTCAACGCCAAGATCGGAAAGGAGGGCATCTTTGGTTCGATAGTCGGAGAACACGAAGCCTACCAATTAATGCTGCAGGCAAGAACCAGAGCTGCAGAGAGAGCTGCCCGGGGGCTCTACGGGCAAAGACGAAGGGAGGAACGCCGACTTCTAAGGAGGAAAAAGAGAGAGCATGCGAATCGAAAGTTTTACCAAAGGGTAAGGCAATCCACCCAGGGCTACAAAGCTAGAACGGAAGCCTGTCGGGATGAGAGTGGGAATATGGTAGTGGACACGCAGTCCGTGCTGAATATCTGGAAACAATACTTTTCCACACTGCTGAAGGGCGGGGAAGGCCTAAATTGCGCAGCTAGGCGGAACATTCCATTCAACATGGACGATGATGGTCACAATTTCCGTCCACCCGACCTAAATGAAGTGCGGTCAGCGATAGCTAAGCTGAAAGCGTACAAAGCTGCTGGCGCGGATGGCTTGCCAGCAGAGCTATTCAAAGGAGGTGGGGATGACTTGATAGGGAGCATGCACCAACTCATCTAAAAAATTTGGTCGGATGAAAGTATGCCCAATGAATGGAACCTCGGCATAGTGTGCCCCATTCACAAGAAAAGAGATGCTCTGACGTGTGGCAATTACAGAGGTATAAGTCTCCTCAACGTCGCATACAAAATCCTCTCGTCTGCACTGTGTGAGCGCCTAAAACCGTTTGTCAACGAGCTGATCAGTGTGGTTTTAGGCCCGGCAAATCTACCCTGGATCAGATCTTCACACTTCGACAGATTTTGGAAAAAACCCAGGAGTTCCAAATCGATACACACCACCTTTTTATCGATTTCAAAGTCGCGTATGATAGCGTTGACAGAGAACAACTATATAGAGCCATGTCTCATCTCGGAATCCCTGCCAAGCTCGTCCGCTTGTGCAGGATGACAATGGAGAAATCTCGCTGCTACGTCAAGGTCGGCAAGATCACCACCGAACCCTTTGATGTCGAGAAAGGTCTGAGGCAAGGCGATGCTCTATCATCAACCTATTAAACATCGCTCTTGAAGCAATTGTACGAAACTTCAACGTCAACAATAGAGGTACAATTTTTCAAAAGTCAGTTCAACTGCTTGCTTGGGAGGACGAAGCGCCTCTAAAGAAGAAGAATATTTAGATACTGGGTTAATTAAAAGTGAATAGATATACATATAATATAGATAGATAGATAGATAGATTTTTTTATTTATTCAATTCAATTTACAATTTATAAACATAATAAATAAAATATGGACTTGGTTTGAAACCGTCTGCCAGATGCCAACTTATAGTTTTTACTTGTTTATTTTCAATTTTAAATATTTAAGAAGAAAAATAAAATAAAAGTTTTACAGTATTTTTACAGAATAAACTAATTTAATCCAACAAAAAATAAAAAATATACAAAATATTTAGAATATTGAAATAATTTTTAAAGTGACTATAAACTATCGCTTGCTCAACAAAAAATGGTATTCAATTCTGAAACTAATAAAATTTAAATGAAATGGGAATAATATGGTATTAATCTGTTAAAAATCAACAAAGTCTTTCCGATACTTAATAGTCTCAATGCAATATTGGGCAAGAAGTTTCCAGTTTTCTCCATTTAGTATACTTATCGATTCAGCTTCATTTAAAATTGACTTTTGAAAGTATAGAAATCTTAGTTCTTTTAAAATGGGACAGACAGATAAAAAGTGGTAAGATGTTTCTTGTTCTTGTAAATTACACAAAGAACAAATCGTCCTCCGGTCATTGAAATATGGTCTATAATTTAAATCAAGAAGCTCTCCTCTAATACGAAAAATATTAGAAATTTCAAACAAGCTTAATCCATCGGTGAAGTAGTTCAGATCGTTTAAATTGTATTCAAGTTTCGGATATAGTGATCGACGTGATGAGCCTCGGGCTTCTTCTATTAGATCCGATCTTATCCGGACATCTATTAAATTAAGGATGTTGATTAATTTTTCCCGTAGATATACATTCAAAACATCTATAGATTGTACAGAAATCCCGCACAACAGGAATATATCATCCCATTTTTCAAACCAACTAACATTCCTGTGTATGCTGTGTTTTGCTAATATTTTCGGGAGACGACTATCATCATATGAAAGTGCTCTTACAACATACTCAAAGTGCATTCTTAAAGTATATAGATATATGGGTGGAAGACCGGTTTCAAGAAGAAGCATGTAATTGGGAGTGGACTGTGGTAATCTAAAAGTTTTTTTAAGAAAAAATCGTTGCAACTTTTCTACCTGTTCATACTGCTGGTATCCCCATACTTGAGAGCCATAAGTCATTATTGACCTTAAAGCTGCTTCAAAAACTTTAAATTTAACGCTGTGCGCCACGTTCTTGTTCTTGAACAGACATTTCCAAGTGGAATTTATAGCAGCGGTTGATTTTTTTAGTTTCATCTCGAAGTGTTTTCTTAGGTTAAGGTTAGGGGTGATTAACAGACCAAGGTAGTTATACTCATGCACTACTTCAATATTTTCACCATTCAAAAACCATCTTTCATTCATACAGTGCCTACCCCCACCTGATCTAAAAATCATTACCTTTGACTTTGATATACCATATTTATCACCAAATTCCACAATTTACAATATCCATTCAGCTTGTTTATCATAAGCTGAAGGCTTCCTGGCGAGTCTGCAAACAAAACTAGATCGTCGGCATATAAGAGGCATTTTATTGTGAGTCCTGCAACTCGAATTCCGTTTGGCAAGGCGTCAACTATATCATTTATATATAATGAAAACAGCAATGGGGATAATAAACATCCTTGCCGCACTCCGCTTATAGTTCTAAACCATTCTGACATTTGCTCGCCATCCCAGACCGCCGACAAAGTATTCTCATAGAGATTTTTTAAAACCTTTAAGACTTTTGACGATATACCCAATACACTCAATTTATAAAATAGTGATTCCCGATCTATACTGTCAAAAGCAGCTCTAAAATCGATAAATATAGCATATAATTTTTTTCCGTTTTTAAGGTAGTAATCGACTATGTTTTGTAACGCAAACAAGTGATCTATCGTAGAGTAGCCTGCACGGAAACCTGCTTGGAACTCGTTGAGTAAACTGTTTTCCTTTACCCAAACTTCAAGTCTATTTAAGATGATGCCTGTAAATATTTTGGCAACAGCATTTATAAAAGAAATGTCCCTATAGTTTTCGACATTATTTATATCACCTTTCTTATAAATTGGGAACACTATTGATTTTTTAAAAGTTTCAGGAACTTCAGCTGTATGTAATATACTAGAATATGTTTTCGCTAAGTTTTCTAAAAAAGTATTGGGAGCGTTTTTAAAGAACTCGTACGGAACTCTGTCGACTCCTGGTGCTTTGTTGTTCTTGGCTTTCTTTAAAACTATTTGTATCTCTTCTAAGCTTATATCCTCATCCATCGCGTCTACCGTTACTAAGTTTTCAGCAAAGTGTACAGGTTCAGAGACCAATGTAGGATTTAAAAGGTTCTTAAAATAAACAGCCAGTATATTAGCATCCAAGTTTTTGCCAATCTTAAATTTGTTTCCATTTAGTTCTTTAACAATCTTCCAGAATTGAGAAGAATCTCTTACAGAATTTAAATCTTTTGCAATTCTCGAAAAGTATTCTTTTTTTTTTGTTTTGCAAAGTTCTTTGTAGTACTTGTTAGCTCTAACATAAGATTTTCGAAATAGCTCCCCATTTCGAATTTTCGCAAGTTTCAGAAGTTTAAACGATTTAACCCTAGCTTTCTTACATTCCAAATCAAACCAATTTTGCTTTCCTGACTCTATGTACCTTTTTCCAGTTTGGGCAACTGAATTTTTGATAGCATCGATATAAAGTTCAATTTGTTGACTGATGTTGGCTTGACTAAAATCAGTTCGCAAAGTAACTTCATCCAGTCTTGCATGATAAATTTCTTTATCCCGTTCCCTCCACAAAAGCCTGGGCAAAAGAACAATATCATTTTCCACTCTTTCTTTCTTTATATTAATAGAAACTGTTATGGGCATATGGTCCGAAAAAGTTAATGTACCCACATTGAAATCTATTATTTTTTGGGACCAGTTACCACTTATTCCACAATAGTCTGCAACCGAGGCACCTGGTCCTCCAATAAATGTCAACTCCCCTAAAATGTCTCCGTTAATTGAAACATTTAGTATGAAAATATCAAAATTTTGGAAGAGCTCTAATAATTTTTTTCCATTTCCGTTCGTTATTTTGTCTTTTGAGTGTCTTGTCAGTTTAAATTGTTCACCAAAAAACATCATATCACTTTCTATTTGTTCATCTCCTAACCGCGCATTAAAGTCACCAATTAACATTACGTTATTGTTGTTTAAATTATCTAGTAAATTATTTAAACTAAAAAAATCTTGTTCCCAATTATTGCAATTTATATATATTGGAAAAATATAATAAAATTCATCCAAAATGGTTATTTTTAAGGCTGTATGGTTTTCAATTGTTATAAAATTGCAGTTTGTATTAACAGATTTATACCCAAATAGATATCCCCCTATTGCCCGCCCATGAGTATGTACTCGTGTTGCTGGGATCCAAAATAATTTAAAACCTATAAAAAAATTTTCAAATTCTCCATAATTGTTCAGCATTACATGTGTTTCGCAAAGAAAGAAATAATCAAAGCTATTTATGTAATTAAAAAAAGATGGGAAAAGTAGTTTATTTTTTAACCCTCCTACATTATATGATAATAAATTCAAATTACTTACATCTAATTCTAAATTTTGAAACTGGCAGACGTTTCTTTTTCATGCAGAATTTACATTTAATTTTCGTTGCATAGTTCCAGGCGGTCGATTTTCTACGGCCATATTTGCCTGATTGTTGTCTCCGCTTCCGTTGATGTTTGCTCCAATTCTTGTAGACCGTAAAAGCTCTTCATTTGACAGATTGAACCCCGCAAACAATTCGCCGAGAATTGCACAGCCGTCAGATCTGTCCTTTAATAGCCCCTTCTCTCTGCACCAATTGAAACTCCTGCCAGCCACCAACAACTTTTCACCTTTGATTTGTACTTCCTCATTTTGTTTACAATTTTTGATCGCCTTTCGTATACGTAGCAATGACTGTCGCACTTTTCGTTTTTCTAATGGGAAGTCTCGGTGAATAAACTTGCCAGAGCCCTTAAGTTGACTTGAATTTTGTAACAATTCATCCACATAGTCTTTCGAGTTTGTTTCCACCAAAACATTGCAAGTTTCATATTTTGAGGCTAGCACACGCATTGAGTTGATAGAAGTCGGTTCATTTGGAACAAGTGAAGTAAACAACTTTTTAACTTCTTCACGGTGATCGATGTTTGGTTGTTTGGGAAGGCGAACGATTATATTTTTTTCACAAGTTTTCTTAGATAAAAAATCTACTTCTCTCTTGAGAGATTCACACTGATTTTGGACCTCCTCCAGTTTAGTTGTGAGCTCCAAATTTTTGACTTTGAGTTCTTGGATATCCTCATGAATGCATGTGATGTCTTCTTTCGTTGCCAATTTTGCATTTTTTTCGTCCAAAAGATTTCCCATAAACGTCTTCAAATCATCTAGTGTCATTTGTCCTACTGCCATGGTTGTTATAATGGGCGTTGTTGTTGTTTTAGCTGTTTTTTGGAAGATGTACTACAATGCTCTGGTGAGGTTAAAGCAAGAGGTCTTTTTGAACTCATTTACATCTATATTCACTGAAGTTATGATAACTTTTGTATTTTTATATTAAAAAAACACTATTAAAAATTTTTTGGAAATATTTTCGGGATTATATGGTTTCTTATTTTAAAGTAAAACAATTTTTTAAGTAGAGCACTATAATTTAGATGTCACTTGATATTCTTCCAGAGTTGCCAGCATATACATATATATATTTTGTGCCTAACTCACTCATTAAAAATAAACAAAATATCAAGTATTTTAGTACAGACAAAAACCAACAATATAACTTTAGTAAGTTACACATATTTGGCTCAGCAACTTGTGTTTAAGTAGAAGGTTTGAATAACTAAGACGAAAAACATCATGGTTGGCTTCGTGTTTCATACGAGTCAGTGGTTTATGGAGACCAAAGTTAGTGGTTGCTTAAATTAGCAAGAATTTCGTCTAAGAGAACCGATGAATATATTGAACCAATCAGCAGTTGGCGTTTTTCTAGAGAAGTCATGTTCGAAAGCAGAAGACGACCACTATATGGAGCTAGGTGATTCCAGTTTAACTGACTTCACTCAAAAAGAATGTATATACCTATTAACGAAGGAAAGATTCGTCGATACGACCAATGCGTAAAGAGTAGCCACCATACAGTGCGTCTATATTTTAAGAGAAGATGACCAAGAGTGCTGTCCAATGAAGATGTTACCAGATTGCACGAAAATTCCTCATTCCAACGCTTAAGAAAACTAAGTTTTCTTTTGGCATTATTAACAATGTTTTCAATGCCTGAAAATCAGAAATAAATGCTGGTATGCCACAGGGCTGCGATTTTTCTCCGAGTCTCTTTCTGATATTCATCAATGATCTTTTGTCTCAAACTTGTAGACTATTAAATATTTTGCTGACGCCATTACTCTCAGATTGTAATATTCGTTTCCAGATACATGTCCTATTTTTCGGATGTGGATTTAGAAGAGCAGCGTATGATAAGCTTATTAAATTCTGATCTCGATAGCATTGTCAAATGAGGAAACTGCACAAACTGTGTAGAATTTAATGTTTCAAAAACTCAATGCAGTTTATCTGTCGTTAAAGCGACATTCAAAACCAATGTGTTTCGGTATGTCCAAATTTTTCGTATTATGCAAGTCAACTAAAATCAGTTGTAATGAAAAAGTACGTTGCCGTCTTTTAGGAGTCGATTTGCTGTCAAAACCAGCTTCTCAACATGAAATACAAAAGCAAAAATAAGAAATTGTATGATCGGTGATTTTGAAGATGAGAATTTCCTTAATGTAGCCAAAATAAAAAAGAATATCCTTATATTTAATAAACTTATTCACACTTCTATTCCTAAAGTATGCATTTTTTGGGTTCGAAATAAAGTTTTCCTAAAACAACCAACGTTCCTCAGCGATTCCAACACAACAATTGCTAAACTTGCTACTGCTCTTCGTTTCGTGAGCGAAGGAAGTTGCCAAAAGTGTAGTGGCAATGATTTTAATTTAGGACTGACTCAATCGAAAACGTCAGTTGTATTAAAAAAGTGGTAGATGTGATTGAGGAACTCATTTGTGGAAAATGGATAAATGCTCAGGTAACATAGAGCAACAAGTCGTTCAAAATTTTGATGGCCATGTAGTTTTCAAACTAAAATACATTCATTAAATTCTATTTATATTAAAATTGTTGTTTAACTTACTGTTTTGTGTCCATATTTTTTATCCGAATGCAGATTCTTTCATTAAAATGTTCTACACAACTGCTTCGAATCAGTTGTTTGATTTTGACGCTTATTACAACCGAATCACAACTCAACTTACTTACATAATACAAAGAGACAACTGAAAAGTCGGCCATTTTGTTAGTTGTCTGCTAATCGACAACTGGTTGTGCCTTGTGCTTTGACAGTCAACTGGTTGTGATCGATAATACCAATTCTAAGAATTACAACTAAGCTATAGTTGAGTTGTCTTCCATAATAGGGGGCAAAATCTTCTCCATCTTTTCTCAAACACTCGCATTGATTTTAAATATTTTAAGGGTAGACAAAATCCCACAAACACAAATTGGTAGTGTAAAGTCAAGATTTTCTGAGAAGTTAAGGCCCAGGTCATATGTTGAATTTGCTCTAAAAATACAAGAATATTGGATGTTTTTCTAAAGAAGACCACCGACTGACATTTTGTCACATTAAAAAAAATTAATATTAGAACAACCAATCGGAGAAAATATTTAAGTCACTTTTAAGGGATAAAGGGATACAGAATCAGTCTGCTCTCTGATGATTTCAAATAATTCAGTATCATCACAGTAGGTTGTTCGTTGTTGTGAAGTAAGTAAAGTTGCCTAGTATAGGTCAAACGTAACCAATATTAGGCTTATGTATTACTTCTATGATTATTTGAATGTATTATCGAAGTAGAAGACTCTAGGCACTTGAAGAATAAAGTCATAATCCAACAGGAATTTACGATTAAAACAACGTCACTGATAGCAACTATAAAGATAAGTGAACCAAGAGGACTACCTTGAGGTACTTCAAAGTCGAATCACGTAGACTTTGAAGTACCTCAAAAATTTCCAAAAATTTTGTAAGTCCTTCTCTTCAATTACGAACTGATCTATTGAACGAAAGCTGAAGGAAAATTCAATGATGAAAGTTAGGATTAAATATGTCTGAGAGAAGGCCTTATTGAACTTTTTATAGATACTAGTAACTTGATGGCCGTTCTCTTTAGCTTTAATTATTATCTATTTATCATAAGCTTAATACAAGCAATCAACATACTTAAAACTAGAATAACAATTAAGATCTTAAGACTAAATTAAAAACTAAGGAGCCAGAAAATAAGGACAAAAGAAACTAAGGATTGAGTTAGGAGAGCGCGTAGAAGGGAGGATTTGGAGAGATTAGGA
Source organism: Chrysotoxum bicinctum (assembly GCA_911387755.1). NCBI lineage: Eukaryota > Metazoa > Arthropoda > Insecta > Diptera > Syrphidae > Chrysotoxum > Chrysotoxum bicinctum. Next base: position 74,173,428 of record OU426988.1, on the reverse strand, counting down.
TCGAAAATGTTTGATCTGGTAGCTATCCGAAGCATTCTAGTCATCGGCTCATTCTGGCCGTATTCATAACGATGAAAGGGAATACATAGAAGTGGTATGGTTCTTTATTGACGTTGGCTTACGTTCCATTAAAACTTTTCATAAAGAGCTTGACAATCGATGCCACTAGTCAAGAGCTAAAAATAATTTCTGCATTATAATGACGTCGGTATAAGGTATGCAGATTTATAAGCTTAAGACGATTTTCATAGGGAGGTAAGTGGAATGGGTGATCCCAACTAAGGCCACGTAATGCAAATCGTAAAAATCTACGCTGAACCGCGTAGGTGACCAGACCTGGGAGGCATATTTTAGAAGGGGTCTTACAAAGGTGATATAAAGGGATTTGGTGACGTGGGATTTTAAAAATGCTTTGGACCAGCGTTTAACGAACCCAAGTGTAGAATTAGCTCTGTTGATAATACTGCTAATATGTTCACATAAGTAAAGTTAATTATTAATCAGGTATTGACGTTGTGGCAAGGGCGTCAGTAAACGAAAGTAAGTAATGGCTTGACATTTGCTAACATTAGGCTCAAGAAAGTTATGTTGACACCAGGTAAAGAAATTATTAAGGTCTACTTGTAGCAATTGCGCACCTGAAATGGATAAAATTTGTTTTGAGATGCGCATATCATCAGCGTAGATCTTAAGGTCAGATCCTGTAAGAATAAGTTCAACATCATTGATAGTTAACAGGAAAATCAGGGGTCTAAGGTAACTACCTTGCGGGATACCTGAATTTGAACATATAGGGTTGGAAGTGCATGACCTAAAAATAACTTTATATTGACAATTTTTAAGGTAGGACTTTATGCAGGATACAAACAGTGGAGGAAACCCGTGTGATTTAAGTTTAAAAATTGTAATGTCATGGGAGATTTTATTAAATGTTTTGCTGAAATCATTGGAGATAAAATCAAAGTTAATGTTACCAATAAGATCGTTACGTTTTTCGAAGTTACCTTTACGAAAATTGAATGTTCGTGATGTAAGGGAGTAAGGTTCGATGTTATCAGATTGGAAAGCAAAAGTGAGAGAAATGGGGGGATGATAATTGTCAAGTCTAGAAAGGATATGCTTACTTTCCATTACTTCGGTCTTATGGGCATCAGATGAAAAAATCAGATCTAATTGTCTATATAAACAATTTTTAACACCACTCATCTGGGCAAGATTTGAAGAGATTAGCCAGTCAGTGAAAAGGATTTCTTTATCGGAATTGGCATTAGATAAAAAGAAGTAAAGTTCATCATCTGATACTTGCCAAATTAACCGTGGCAGATGGAAGTCACCGACGACGATTATAATATCGTCTTCAGGGTTAGTGAGCTCAATGACATAATCGACTGCAACCACTAGAAGTTGATATTCACTTGTTGTTTGTGAGGGTGGTATATGTAAACCTAACAACACAATGTGTAAAGGCAGCGGTTTGATACAAAGAGCTTAACACTAACAAGTTCCAGGTTTGATGTATCGGGAATATGTAACAAGGAGACGTGAAGGTTTTAATGAAGTGCCAAAAGGACGCCACGACCGGTGGATAAATTATTTGATTAGCAACGAAGGTATCTTTTCGAAACACATTAAACTATATGAAGTGAAGAATTCGTTATTAAGAAAGTCGGGTGTAAGATTGGTTTCAGTAAGAGCAAATAGATCATAAGGACGTTTTTGGGAGTTCAAGTAGACTTCAGAACTTTTTGTACGTAAACCCCTAACGTTCTGGTTGTAGACAAATATAAATTGGTGTTTTGAAACGTTTGAAATGTAAGGGTTAGGAACGAAAAGGATTTTTATTATTCATGTTATTTTGATTTTTGTTTAGTTGTGAAAGCCTTTTAGAAGTGACATAAGAAGCAAAAGCAAATAGGAAATACTTTAAAAAAAGTAAACTTGTGGAGAGATTTTGACAATGTCTAAGCTCACTTGTAGTTACAAAATGTATTTCTGATTGATAATTGTATTTATTTACGAATGTGGTTTTGAACAATCAATTTGTGAAAGAGTGTATTCATAAAAAACGTTAATGGAAAATTTTAAGTCCGAAATGAATTCTGTCAGCAGTAGACCACTAAAATCCTCGAAATGTGTGATGTACATGGAATGTCATCGACTCTGAACCATGCGATCATGCGATATGTTGATAGTTTCCGATAAGAAAAATGCGACATACAAATTGATCATGCGAGAACAATTACTTTTTAACGTTAATGCCACAAACATTCAACAACTGCCTCTTTGTTTTGTTTTAAGTTATATACTTAAAATTTGTCTCTTAGAATTGTTGCTTTTTCATATTTCTTAACCGCAGGCTGGATCCCATTGCAAACATTTGGTTGATATTTCTAAATAGTATGCTTACCAATTAAAATTTTAATTGAAGATTGTGAGGCAAAAAGTGTTGTGAAAATCCGCATTCAGTTACTTACTAATGCTTTCCAATGTAAAAATCACGCGATTTCTCGCAGCTATTCTGTTACTTCCTGTGGGTCAACGAAGTTCTAAAATTGAAAAAGGAAACTTTGATACATACTCGAACAGGGTAAATTGAACGTTGCTTGCTTCCATTCTTTCAAGGATTGTTTTTGAAAAAAATAATATGTGTGTAAGGGCTAACTCTCCTTTCACGTACACTAAAATGCTAAGAAAAACGTCAAGGAATAACAAGCTGCAAGTAAGTATCTCTAATGTGAGAAAACTTTTCACCCAAGGTACTAATGAAAAACTTGAATATGTCCTAACTCAGTATACCAAGGCAATCCAGGAGATACGATATATAGGATGAGATACGATGAGAAAGAAAACTGCAACATTTACTTCAGTTTGGATAAAATATTGAATATGTTAATTCGGTTCCAAACACCATACACCTTCCAAAGACAGACAGTCCGAAGTACAATTTTAAAAACGTTTTGGGGGTCTTCAATGGCTTTCTTCTAATAGACCAGTGTTTTTCAACTTTTTGAGTACGCGACCCCTTTGCTAGTAACAAAATTTTGGCGACCCCCCCCCTATTATAATGTGTCAGTAATTTAAAAAGCTACATACACTGAACCCCTTCCAAGTCCGGTCTAATTACACAAGATTTTATTTATTCGCGATGAAATTTTCTCCCGTATTGCCAAGAAAAAAAATTTGTAGCAGGCCTTGTAGTAATTTTCGTTTTTTTTGAATTCTTAAGTGCGCATCAGAATTGTCATTTAATTTTTTCCAACTGAAAGTAAGTACTTATTTAAAAATTAAGTGTTGTGTTGTTTACGAGAGATTATGGACAAGTTTTACAAAAGATCGTTGCAGCCTTGCACTTGCGGTGCAATTGGAAGCGGATTAAGCAACGAAAAAAAATAGACTATGACGTAAAATATCTAAAATATGGTCTCGCAACTTTAAATAATAAGCCTCAATGTATTCTTTGTTGTGAAGTTTTATCTGTCGAAAGTATGAAACCATCAAAGTTTATGCGACATCTCTCAACTAAACATTCTAAAGAAGCAGATAAGCCGTTGGAATTTTTCGAACGAAAATCTATTTTGCCTGCGGCCTTTGATATGGTTGAAATTATTTTGGGCAAACAGGAGGCATATAAACTTAAAAATATATCACTTTCTGACAATACAATTGAGCGGAGAGTAAGAGAAATGGCCGTTGACATTCAAGAACAATTAATTGAAAAATTAAAGATGAGTCCGCATTTTGCCTTACAACTGGATGAATCTACTGATGTTTCAGACTGTGCACAGTTTGTGGTATTTGTTCGTTTTGAAGCAGAGGAAAACATTGAAGAAGAAATTTTATTTTGCAAAGCTCTTCCTGCTAATACTACTGGCCAGTGTTTGTACGATATGTTTTTATAAAGCTCTCGCCACTACGAGATTGATTGGACAAATTGTTTTGCTATTTGTTGTTATGGTGCTAAAACTTTGACGGTCAACAAAAGTGGGCTCATTGCAAAATTAAAATTAATAATGCCAAACGTTTCATGGACACACTGCTTTCTTCATCGACAAGTTCTGGCATCCAAGGTGTTACCTTCTGAATTAAATGATGTGATTAGAGTTGTGAACTCTATTAAAGGCAAGGCCTTGCAAAGTCGGTTGTTTAGGATCATATGTAATGAAATGGGTTCGCTCTATCAAAATCTCCTTTTTCACACAGAGGTCAGATGGCTGTCAAAAGGAGAGGTATCGAAACGAGTTCTGGAATTGAAAGTCGAATTATTGATATTCTTACAAGATTCAAAATCTGGAAATTCGGATCATTTTTCTGATCCAACCTGGCCCTTAAAATTATCATTTCTCGCTGATTTTTTCAACCACTTAAAAATATTAAATAAAAGCCTCCAAGGGAGAGAATAAAGCAATAACTGCAAAAGATAAAATCAGAGAATTCCTCGCCAAACTTCGTTTGTGGTCAGATTCTTTACAAACAAACAGTTTTGATTATTTTCACTGCTTTCGAAAGATCGTCGAAGATATTTTATCAGATGAATCGATATCATTAAGCTCTCATATTCATCTCATAGTACAGAGTTTGCATAATTTAGAGAAGAAACTATTAAGTTAGTTTCCGGAACTGGATTCTGAAAGTGGAGATGGACAAATATGTGTATTAAATCCTTTTTTGAATATGTCAGTCAAACTCGCCAATCTAATATCGGTAAAGATGAAAGAAAATCTTATAGATTTAGCTGCAGCTGGCAGTTTCTGGATAAAAAGAAGAGGAGAGTATTCTGAGCTGGCAAACGAGGCTTTGATTCAATTTTTTTTTAGCACAGGACTTTTGTTTTTTAATCTTACATTCTTGCGACGGTGACCCCCCAAGAATCTCGACCCACAGTTTGAAAAACACTGTAATAGACTATGCAGCGGCTAATAACACGGTGATAAGTAGCTCAAAGTTAGTGATGCACCCTAAACTTATCATCATATAATTGCACATGCAAATTCAATTAAAGACAATATGTCAAAATATGTACATAAATACTTTTTATATAATAAATGTCAAATATTTATGGCGCGAAATGAAGATTTATATATAAAAGAAACCAGAAATTGTTAAATTAACCATTATCTTTTTAGTCGTTGAATTATAAATAAAGTTCCTAAATTTCTTAAGTATACTTCTCAGTTATATCAGTTAGTAAGGCTGATAATTCACAAATCAACCTGGCACTCTCCACACGGTCGAACATCTAACCTAATCGACCATATATTAATCGATGCAAGTCACGTATCCAAACTCTTCGAGGAGCTTGTATTGTTGTATTTTAGGAAACAAACCTCGACTCTAACCATTTTCTAGTAGCGACAAAATTCGAAGCTCGATTTTAGAATAAAAATAGCTTGTTAACGCGCAAAAGAAGAAATTCGACGTTGAACGTCCTAGAATATTAAGAGTTGTCAGGTTCAACGGTCAGTACCTAAACGAGCAGTACGTGGAGAACTCATCTCATCTATCACAGGTCCAAGCGAGAAGTCTAAAGTATCGTTAACCAAATTGATAAGAATTGTATCAAAATGTAAATTTAGTCTAGAAACTCAAAACACGTCGGCACCATTGGCTTGCCACATATAATTAATGAAGTGAGTTGTGATGTGTTGTACACTGGTGTGTTAGGTCAAAATTCCACATGTTTCGATGGTTGTTTCGCCGACATTTCCTTCTGTGTGGATAATAGAAGACAGCGCTCTCAAAACCAGAATCTTTTCCATTTAATAAAGGGCGCAACCAAATAATGACAGTTTGTAACACACTTAGCTTTATTAGTATGCACAAACTACATGACATAAGTGTGGTTCCCGGTTCCCGTTCAACTGTCACATGAATTTGGAGTGCTGGTGCTTGCTAGTAACAATTAACATTTAATTTGTATTTTATATAGTAGTTTTCCTTGTACTTCTTTATTACCATGTTTAATATTAAAAACCATACCACTACTATCAAAATTAAGATCTTAAGACACTCTTCAAAAGACACATTATTTACTTTAACGACTGGGCCTTGAGAATTAATTCTTATATAATGTATTTTATGTTTCACATTTAATCGAAATCAGTTGAGTTTTAAATGAGAAAGTCGAAAGAAAGTCTATTACAGGAACAGTTAATAAAATTAGTTTTCGACAGTTTTCAAGATAACATGAGCTGTATGGCAGACCAAATTATGAGCCCCACGGTTTTCGATGCTTTCTAAAATCGTAATCTCAAGGTTGAAATATCGTGCACTATTTTTTCCAAATGCAAAATTTGCTCATAAGTAATTAAATAGTGTGTTTAGAAAAGTGAAAATGCTGTATGCAGCTAGCTTAACAGAATTTGAAACTAAGCCGTCCTTCCAATTGGATCCTTTCTTAAGGTCAAATAAGGCTTAAGATATTAAATTTTTATTTCAAATCGATTTTGATGAATAATACATTTTCTTTCCTTACCATCTTAAAACGAACAGGCAGTTTTGAAATGAGGGACCAAATTTTGTTCCCGGTCAACATCCCTTCACAGTACAAACCGTAAAATTCATACCAATGTACTTGTGATCACATATATATGAGTATAAATTATGAGAAAGTTCTTTCATTCGCTCTTCCCGAACCATTCTGTAAATCAAATAATAATCGTTTCGATAAGGATGACATTATCTTTCCTGTTCGACATCTTTATATTGCCAGTTTATATTCTCATTCCAAACGAAAAGATACTTCCTATATGATATTATAGCCCCTAATCAAAATTCATACTCTACTAAAAGAGGAAAAGCCAAAAAAGACTTACCCACAATTTCTGTTTTCAAATCGAAAATCTTCTACGTAGCTATAAAACACAAATCAAAGTTCATTTCGATTCTCGGAGTAAATCTTAATTTTCAAATAGACCGACGACATTCCAACGACATGTTTCATGGCAAAAAAAAAAAAAACGATTAGGAAAATGTAAATTAGCCACCCATTCCAGTTGAATGGTCCAATAAATCTAAACCACCAGCTTTTTAAAAAATGTAAAAAGCCAATTTTTAACTTCTTCGCACAACCAATGTCCTTGATTGTAAAAGGGCCAAACCAACAGACAAAAGAGGAATCTACTTTTTAAGAACATAGAGACATTTAAGTAAAAAAAAACTCACCTCTTTCTGGCACGGGTTCTTTTCTCGAACTCCAGAGTGGCGCCTCTGTGCTTTCAGCATAGATTTGGCCAACTTCCGCCGTACAGCGTAATGTCAATTGGCCATTGTGGTAATGTGAAGGCAGTAACTGTTTTGTAGAAGAATTATAAACAATTAATTTATTTCCCCCAAGTGAAATTGCGGTGAATTAGTTAGTCTCATGGGTACAACTTTTACTTACTTGAATTGTCAGATCCCGAGATGCCCATAGCAAACTCTCTATCGCCGGATGTAGCTCAGTTACTTCGCTGCCGACCTAAAAAAAAATGAAATAAAATTTGTCTTTAAGCACTACAGAAATAAATTGTACAACAATTTTTATCAAATCAATAAAAACGTGTCATTCGCAAAAGTTTCCACCTCATAGATATTTGGAAAATATATTTAACAGCCAATTGAAGGCACCCCCAATAGAGCTCAAATAATCTTAAAGTTTTTAACAGTGGGTACAAAATTGTCAAAATAAATTCAACTTATAATTGCAATTGCAAAGGAAAATTTGTTGATAAAAAGAGTGTGAAAATATAGGGAAAGCAATTAAAAAGTGTAAATTGATAAACAATACACAAGAACTTAATATAAAATTGAAGGTAGATAAACTCTAAAGTACTTTGAAGATGCTTCTATCTGTATTGACATTTTGCCCTAGCTGGTGGATTATGGCAAAAATAAGAACAAAAATGCAAGGGTATTTTTGGGTCCCTACCGCACGCTGAAATTTATTAAATTTTTCTTTCTATTTTTTGTATTTTCAATATTTTTTTTTTTATAAATGTTAAAGACAGATGTAAACTTTACTTATTTAGTTATTTGATGATCTATCTATTTAACTGCAACTCAATGTATAAGTAAGTTTTATATCTGTTCGATTGCCTTCATCGCTAATAAAAAAAAGTCATAAGCCTACTTAGTTGTTGCAACTAGAAATTAAATAAATCAGCTGTTGAAGTGTTCACCTTGTGTGATATTTGGGTTGTGTTTTTAATAATATTTAATCGTCTTCATCAAAATGAGCTTTGGACCTCGTCGACAAGAAACAATCCCAACTAACATACTCTCCAGAGCTTAGCTCCTGAAATCTGAAAAAAAAATCCCATACAACTCTTTTATATCTCATTACTGTACTTAAGTTTTAATATCTTGTTATGAAACTGCACTGGATTTCATAACACTTTTATTTTAAGAGTTAAACACTTTTCCAGCTTAAAAGTACTTTAATCTTATACCAAAACTATTTTCTCTTTTTGCAATAAGATTATATGAACTTATAGTCTTATAAGAATCCCTTTCTGAAAACTGTGCTCTAAATGTGTCCATATAATCCCATAACAAGTCATATTTAAGAGCTAAGTTAATTGTATACTACTTTGAAAATCCTAAAAGAATTTGGCGCAAAATTTTAAACAGCCTATTATTAAGGTATAAGGCTAGGACCGCACTTGCGATTTTTCGTCGAGGCGATTAAAAAATCGTAGTCGCTACAAATTATTGTCATGCACGCACTTGCGATTTTTTTGCGCGCGATTATTTAATCGCAAAAAATGAAAAACACTACTTCTTATGTGAGTGCACGCATTTGCTACAAATAAGTAGCGACAGAAAAATCGCTTGAAAAAATAGAACTTGTTTCATTTTTACAATCGCTACGATTTTTAAGTCGCATGTGCGTGCATTCACATTTAAGGCCATGTGTCTTACTTTTTGCAACTAAAAAATCGTGGATTAAAAATCGCAAGTGCGTTCATGCCAATTTCTTTTCGCGACTACGATTTTTAAGTCGTAGTAATTTAAATCGCAAGTGTGGGCATATCCATTTGAGTACATGTGTTTCATTTAAATTTACGACAATCGCATCGCAAGAAAAATGAAACAAATTGCGACTTTTAAATCGTCATGATTTGTTGGTAGCAAGTGCGTTCATTCTCATTTAAATTCATGTGTTCTATTTTTGCGACTAAAAAATCGTGCGATTGAAATCGCAAGTGCGGTCCTAGCTTTAGTATGATACTAATTAACAATTTGCTAACTTTATAGTAGTTTACTAACTCATTCTTAATTTAAAACATTTTCTAACTAGTATCGTACTAAAAGAATTTTCTTAATAAATTGCTTCTGAACACATCTAAAACAATGACATTTCGTGTGAAAAAATAAGTACACGAACCTTTTTTGATGTTTGCAAATGCCAAAGAGTCATATGAAGCTAGCACGAAGCGTTACCACTTCCGGAAAAAAAGTCGAAGTAGATTTGAAGAAAAAAGTGAAGTAAATTGAGAAAAATCGAAGTAGATTTCAAAGTGACCTTTTACTTGCTTTTAGGAAAAATAATGCATACAAAAATTTTTTTCCTTATACATATTAATATTATTAAATATTTAAAATTGTCACTACATTTCTTTTAATTTTAAAGAAATTTCGTATACAATTACTCATTTGTGTATTTGTATTGTATTGATGTTCTTTTATTTTATGGTAATTATGGGGCTACATACTACTACTAAGAGTGAAATAGAGAAAAAGAAGTAGATTTGGGCTTTATTTTGTAAAATTGAAGTAGATTGAAACAGAGATTTTTAAAATGAAGTAAATTTAAGCATTTTGATGATGGTGCGAAGTAGGAAGTAGATTTTGAAATATTTTGAAAAAAAGAAGTAGATCTACTTCAATTGAAGTAAAGTGGTACCACTGAGCACGATACTAAAAAAATAAAATGCACGACTGGGTCGCACGAACTTGCTTCTTGCTCCTATGTAATAGACTAAGAATTTTAAAAAAGGATATTTTTAAAGAAAACTGTTCATGAAGATAAAATGAATTTTTTAAATTCTTTTAGTAGTAAGAGATAAAAACAGAATGCTATGCAATAATGAATTTATGCAGGAACAAAAATTATAAGTCGTTGTAGTGGTTCCTTAAAAAAATTAGCTTTTATGTACAAAAATTTTAAAACATTTTTAAGGAAAAATTTTGGTACGCCAGCCTTAAGTTTTTATTGTTGTACGAATAAAAGTCTAATTTCCAAAAAAAATACCAAGCCGTTCTTGAAATATTGAATTTTTCAAAAAAAAAAGACTTTTTTTTCTAAAAATTGAAAAAATATTTTTTCTTAAGTTTTTAAATGCAAGGTCTTTTAAACTTTTTAGGAGCTTCTTTATAAAAAATTTCGTTAAAATCCGTTATGAGAAATTCAAAATTCGAAAAAATTGTTCTATGGTAGGTACAGTCAGTATTATCTAGATTTCAATTTTTTTTTAATAAATTATAGATCGTAAGGATTAATCAAAAGAAAAAAAATTTTAGCAAAATTCTCGGAACCGTTTTCGATAAAAATACGATTTTCGAAAACCATTTTTTAACTTTTGTGTGGAACGTACCGTTAGTTTTAGATAAAACAAAATTTTTTTTCTTAAATCTTATAGATTATGTTAAGAAACTTTTATTTGTTAAGTTTGACAAAAATCGAGAATGGGGTTTTCGAAATATTGAGTTTCCAAAAAAAAATTTTGAATTTTTTTTTTAAAAATCCAAAAAATTAAAAATTGAAAATTTGAATATGTAATAATATTCAAACTTTAGAGGAGCTTTGGCATAAAAAAATGGTTTAAATCGGCTGTACCGTTTTCGAGAAAATCAAAACCAAAAAAATGGACCCAGGGGGGCTACCAAAAATAACAATTTTTTGTAAAATTTTTTTCAACCATTAGCTAGTTTTAACCAAATGAAATTTTTTAAATTTTTTTTAAAAATTCTGTGGGACGGTTTTTGAGAAAAAAAATCGTATGGCAGGTACCGTTATTTTTGGTCTTAAGAAAAAACAGAAAAAAACGTCAAGGGGAAAAAATTAAAACCCATATCTACCAAGTTTGAAGAAAATCGGCTGAGCCGTTTAGCCTGTAGTTGAACCGACAGACAGACAGACAGACAGAATTGTGAGACCCACTTTTTTGGTCTTCGCTATCATCGTAATGTCAACTTTGATCAAAATATCGAGTTCGATTTTTTTTACGAATGCATAACTTGCCTTATACATAGTACCTATAAGTCGCAAGTAATAAAGTAAGTATTCGATGATTTTAACTTTAATAAAAGGGTAGAGAAAGTATGATGCTTTATTCGATTAAAATTTGCACATTCATTGTCTTAACCTAGTATCATACTGAAACAGCTTTAGCATAATACTAATTCAATTAAAATTTTGCGCCTTTGAGTTTAAAACCTCCTATATAAAGAAACAATTTGGAGTTCAAAGAATATAAGCTTTGCAGTAAGATCGTAATGAGATCCTTGATGCAACAAGCACAGCTACTAACAAACTCCACTTTTCTGATGTCAACGTTCTGCTCTCACTCGCACGTAAGTAAACATAAATCGTAAAGAAGCGTCTATGATCCCATAGAAAGAATAAAGATGTTACTAAAAGAGTTAGTGTCTCGTCAGCAGCAGCCACATTTACCCACAAAAATCACCACTGACAACCAGGAATGAACACCCTGAGGACAATACAGTCAACCAACATTTTAAATTTAATTTTTTTTCGTCATGTAAATTTTATATAAAAATAATTAAACTTACATAAGTCGCTGTATATACGAGTAGTTAGGCCCCCTATGAACCAACAAATGTAAATTTTCATACATAATGTAGTATCTTTTTAGTTGTAAGCCAAATTGTAAATAGTATGTTCAATAAAACAAAATTGAAATTGAGCAGCCATATTTATATACACAAGCAAAGTAGTTGCCTGTATATTTAAGGGTTACCATAACTTAAAAATATTATGATCTCGATAAAATAAGTTGGCTAAAATTTATTAGGTGGCCTGTTCAAGTTTTCATTTCGCATTGTTGTGATTCCATAGAAAGTATTTTATTATAAAATATATTACTTACTTACTTACTTAGGTCCTCGGACCTATTACATCCGTGTAGTTCCCCTTGCGGGGCATAGGGCCTCCACTACTCCTACGCGCCATCGTGTACGGTTTCTGGAGATGTACCTCAGCTCTCTCCAACTCTTCCCTCTGATTCCTCTTCGACCGTTCTTCGCCAAGTACTTCTGGGTCGGCCCACTCCTCTGCCTCGCTGCGTGAGAGGGTTCCATTGCATCGCTTGACTCGCAATGCACTCGTGGCCTTTTCGAAGCGTATGTCCAATCCACTGCCACTTACGTTTTCGTATTATAGAGTCGATGGGTTCCTGACCTGTCCTCGCATGAAGTTCATCATTGGAGATAACCAGAAAATCCGCAAGATGTTTCGCAGACATCTATTTACGAACGTTTGCAGCTTTCTTGTGACAGTGGGTGTTACTTTCCATGTACTGCATCCATAAAGAAGCACGGATTCTACATTGGAGCGGAACAGTCGTAGCTTGGTCTTTAGGCTTATAGAGTTGTTTCTCTATATTTTGGACAGCATTCCGAACGCAGCCTTTGCTTTCCCGATTCGGCTGGTTATGTCTAGTTCGGTCCCGCCATCAGTAGAGACAATACTCCCAAGGTATTGAAAACTCTCTACCGTCTCTACTGGTTGTCCAGAAATATCTATTTGAGTAGATGAGGGAGTTCCAAGGCTGATCCTTTTAGTTTTTGCCGTATTGATCTTAAGCCCGACGGTTTCGGCTTCTCTCTCCACCCTTGTTGTCATTTGATGGAGATCCATGATCAGGGGCGTATTTACCCTAGGGCTAAAAGGGCTACAGCCCGGGGCGGCAAGGCTGCTAGGGGCGGCTTGCGCTTGGCCAATTTATAATATTTTTTGAAGCGATTGAACTTTCAAAACATTCAAGCAGAAGGACGCATGTCGCCCCTAACAATTGTTTAATTTACAATATTTTTGAAGGATAAACAAAAAATACAAAGATTTTAAGAAATGCGATTTTTTGAGTTTTTCAAGCATGACAAGTTTTTCAGTGCCGTGAGTATCCGGTTGTGAGAGAGCCCACTGTAACATGTCACTCACTTTTTTCGCGATTTACTGTTCTTAGTTTTTGTAAACGATTTTTTATAACGAAAATTCATAATAAGAATATTTACAAACATGTACCTATTCTTTGGAACAAATTCCAATGAAACGGAAACATTATCTAAAAAAACAAAACACTTGTTGCTATGTAGCTCTAAAAATAAAATGCACGACTGGGTCGCACGAACCTGCTCCTATGTAATAGACTAGGAATTTTAAAAACGGATGTTATTAAAGAAAACTGTTCATAAGGATAAAATGAACTTTTTAAATTCTTTTAGTAGTAAGAGATAAAAGCAGAATGCTATGCAAATATGAATTTTTGCAGGAACAAAAATTATAAGTCCTTGTAGTGGCTCCTTAAAAAAATAAGCTTTTATGTACAAAATTTTTAAAACATTTTTAAGAAAAAATTTTGGTACGTCAATCTTAAGTTTTTATTATTGTACGAATAAAAGTCTAATTTCCAAAAAAAATACTAAACCGTTCTTGATACATATATCGAATTTTTCAAAAAAAAATTACTTTTTTTTCTAAAAATTGAAAAAATATTTTTTCTTAAGTTTTTAAATGCATTTTTTTTTAAACTTTTTAGAAGCTTCTTTATAAAAAATTTCGTTAAAATCCGTTATGCCATTAATGGGTAATTCAAAATTCGAAAAAATCGTTCTATGGTAGGTACAGTCAGTAACATCTAGATTTCAATTTTTTTTTTTATTAAATTATAGATCGTAAAGATTGATCAAAAGAAAAAAAAATTAGCAAAATTCTCGGAACCGTTTTCGAGAAAAATACGATTTTCGAAAACCATTTTTTTAAATTTTAAATCGAGCATGGGGTTTTCGAAATATTGAGTTTCCAAAAAAAATTTTGAATTTTTTTTTAAATCCAAAAAATAAAAAATTGAAAATTTGAATATGTTATAATATTCAAACTTTGGAGGAGCTTTGGCATGAAAAAATGATTTAAATCGGCTGGACCGTTTTCGAGAAAATCAAAAACAAAAAAAATGGACCCAGGGGGGCTACCAAAAATAACAATTTTTTGTAAAATTTTTTTCAACCATTAGCTAGTTTTAACCAAATAAAATTTTTCAAATTTTTTTAAAAAATTCTGTTGGACAGTTTTTGAGAAAAAAAATATTTATAAAATTTCGAAAAAAAATCATATGGAAGGTACCGTTATTTTTGGTCTTAAAAAAAAAACAGAAAAAACGTTGGGGGGGGAGGAATTAAAAACCATATCTACCAAGTTTGAAGAAAATCCATCAAACTGCATTCTAGATATAAGGTCACACATAATTTTTGATTACTTATGTATGTATGTATGTATGTACATATACCTAACAAATCATGCCTCAATTTTTGTTAGTTTTGGCAGACTGGTGTTCCTATATACAAATACCCTTCCCTTCGTCAATAGTTTTGAACGACTTAAGAAACAATGTAATTATTGTTTTTTATACAATAGTTTATAATGATGGATAAATAAAAGGATAGGTTTTATTTTAAAAACTATTGACGCAAAATTTTGGTCGAATTAGTACGATGTTAAAACAATTTTAGTATAATACTAGATTAAAAAGACGATTTTGCTAATTTTAATCAAATTTAGCCTCATGCTATCTATAACATTTTACTAAAGTCAAAATCGTTGAATACCTATTTTATCTTTTTAGTATCGTGCTCACTTGTCCAAATTGAAGTCCGTTGAGACAGAAATATTGCCTTAATTTTGGGGTTCTATACTCAAGCAATTCGATATTGTATAAAAAAAAATTGAAGGTGTTGATACAGACGTTGAAACTGTGTCCAGGCTCTACGAGGCACTTATATCGTTTGCGAGAGAAAAACGAGAATGCTTTGATGTTTTTAAAGAGATGGGAAAAAGCAAAACCTCTGAAAATTACAAAATGGACCAAAAAAGAACCGTCAAGAGGAAAAAAACGAGATGATGAGTGTCGCGAAGGGAAGGTTCTTTTTTGTGGTCGTGAAAATTTCAAAGTAAATACATTCATTCCTATTTGCGACCAATTATTGAGTGCGCTGAAGAAAAGAAATTCATCCTATGAAGCAATAACTACAAATGGTTTTATTTTTTTTTTCACCTAAGCTTGATCGCATGAGTGAAGAAGCAATTCGAAAAAATTCAACCACTCTTCAACCACGGTTGATCTTGGGGAAGATTTTCAAGAAGAGTGTATCTTACTTAAACATATTTTCTGGAGCAAAACAACTCTGAAAATATGAGTTTAAGGCAGCTTAACGTTCATATAAGAGAAAAAGAATTGAAGGAAGCATTTTTATATGATGAGGTTGCTTTAAGAATATACTTGTGCACTGCAGTGTAGAGGTGTGTAAATCGTTCATATCAAATGATCGAATCGTTCAACCATCTACAAGGAAATGATTCGATCATTTGAATTGATCGATCACTCGATCATTTTCATTTCACTCAAATGATTCAATACTGTTCCGATTCGATTTTTATTTCGATTTCGATGATAAGATTGATTCAAGCCATAAATTGTCAATTGATATCGAATGATGCTACTATGTCCATTGATTAAAAAGCGTCAAAAAATTCAAAATAAAGAGATTTCAGTTGTTGCTCCTTAAAAGATCAATTTTAGGACTAATAATAATGAATGGTACTATCGAATAAATTAACTTTTAGATACTATCGCATATGTAAGTCAAAATCTTTTATTCGATAAGTCCCATTACTAGTTCAATTCCCACAATACCACATACCAGATCCTTGGCCCGTATCGCGTAAGAGTAAAGTGATCACTAAATTAATTGATTGTCGTTTTGACAATCACTCTCTCATTATTTCATTGATATGATAGAGACAGCTATATTCAAAATGACAATCAAAAAATTGACAATCAACTATCACCTTACGCGATTCCACCCATGATACCTCAAATAACACCAAATCGAATCGAGTAAATCATGGTTAATCGAGTTAACTGATATTAAAGATCGAGACTCATTGAAATGATTGAGATTGAAATAGAAAATCGAGAAACGAGAATCATCTAAATGATTGAGATTGGGATAGATTAAAATGAAAATTTTTGATTTCGATCATCAATACTTTTCGATGATCGGATCGAAAAATCAAATCGATGCTGATTGACACAGTTCTACTGCAGTAACGAAAGATCGTTCTCCGTATTGAAACAAATAATTTAAGGCCTCGCATTGGCGCCTTAATAGTTTAGCTTCATTAAATATAGAAGCTGAATTGACAAAAAATTTAGATAACGAATGTATTGTTAATGAATTTTTTAATGAGTATAGACACAAAAAAATTATTAGGAAAAACTGTTCATAAGGATAAAATTATCATCATTTTTACTTGCGATATAGGTACTATAGGGTAAGTTCTGCATTTGGGAAAAAAATCGAACTCGAGATTTTGATCAAAGTTGACATTACGATGATAGCGAAGACGAAAAAAGTGGGTCCGGCAATTCCATCTGTCTGTCTGTATGTCTGTATGTCTGTATGTCTGTACCTCTCACTACAGCCTAAACCACTGGACCTATTTCTTTCAATCTCGGTAGTTAAGGGTCTTCGGTGATTCCCTAGAGGAAAAATTGAAATTTTTTTTTTAGCTTCAAAACTAACGGTACCCCCCGTACACCCGTAATGCAAAATCTTATTTATCTCGAAAACGGCTCTAACGATTTTGATAAAAAAATTAGGTGTGATATTATGGACACAGACTATATTTTGGTAAAAAAAAAAATTTAGGGGGAAATGTTATTAGGGGTACCTGTCATAGAACGGTTTTTTTGATTTTCGAATTTTTCACCAACGGCTCTAACGATTTGCACCAAAATTTTTATGCAGGAGATGCTTTGCATTTTCAAAAATATAAACTAAAATTTTTTTCGAAAAAATAGTTTTTGGATTTTTAAAAAAATAATACAATTTTTTTTTTGAAAATTCAATATCTTGAAAACCGATACACGATTAAATTTTTAAATTACGTTTTAAAATGTATTTTATTAAATACTAACAATTTGCATACCAATTTTTTTTATAAAAATTTTAAGGAAAATTTAGTACACAAAAAACATGTTTCAGTGTGTCTGTATGTCTGTACCTCTCACTACAGCCTAAACCACTGGACCTATTTCTTTTAATCTCGGTAGTTAAGGGTCTTCGGTGATTCCCTAGAGGAGAAATTGAAATTTTTTTTTTAGCTCAAAAACTAACGGTACCCCCCATACACCCGTAATGCAAAATCTTATTTATCTCGAAAACGGCTCTAACGATTTTGATAAAAAAAATTAGGTGTGATATTATGGACGACATGGACTACATTTTGGTCGAAAAAAATTTTGGGGCAAAATGTTATTAGGGGTACCTGCCATAGACCCGTTTTTCTTATTTTCGACTTTCTCATTAACGGCTCTAAGGATTTTAACCCAAAATTTTCAGCAGGAGTGTCCTGAAGTTTAAAATAATATTGTATATAAAAATATTCGAAAAAATATTTGTTGGGTTTTTTTGAAATTTTTTTTTTGAAAAATCAATATCTTCAAAACCTACGACCGATTATTTTTTGAAATTATTTCCTCAAATCAATATTATTATGTACTTAAAATTTGCATCCCACATTTTTTTCTTGAAAAATTTTAGATAAATTTCTTATATAAAAAATTTATTTAATAATAAAACTATTTTTTAATGTTTGTTTTCCTGAAACCAGACGGCAATTTTATGTATTTGAACATTATTATGAATCTCATTAAATCCATGTTTTATATTTATAAAATGTATCTTAAATTCCAAAGTACTTTAACATAAGAGCAAGTTCGTGCGATCCAGTCGTGCATTTTATTTAAATTCTTCTAGTAGTAAGAGACAAAAACAGAATGCTATGCAAATATGAATTAATGCAAGAACAAAAATTATAAGTCGTTGTAGTGGTTTCTTAATAAAATAAGGTCTTATAAATACATTTTTTTAAATATTTAAAAAAAAAAACTTGGTACGTCAACTTTAGGTTTTTATTATTCAATTGGTTTTTATTATTGTTCGAATGAAAATAAAATTTCCAAAAAAAATATTGACCCATTTTTGAGATATCGAATTTAAAAAAAAAAAAGATGATTTTTTTTTTAATGTTTCTTAAAGTTTTTTGAAGCATCTCTATAAAAAATTTCATTAAAATCCCTTATGTCGATAATGAAAAATTCAAAATTTAAAAAAATCGTTCTATGGTAGGTACAGTCAGTAAAATCTTGTTTTCAAAATTTTGTATATTAAATTATAGATCTTAAAAATTAATCGAAAGATTTAAAATTTAAGCTAAATTCTCGGAACCCTTTTCGAGAAAAATACGATTACACAATAATATTGAAACTGCTGGGAAGCCTTAACAAGAAAAAATGATCAAAATCGGTCGTACTGTTTTTGAGAAAATCAAAAACAAAAAAAATGGGGGTACCAAAAATAATAATTTTTTGGATTTTTTTTTTCATTCATTACCTAGGTTTAACTAAATGAAATTTTATGATTTTTTTTTTTTAAAATCTGTGCTACAGTTTTTGAGAAAAAAAAATATTTATAAAATTTCGAAAAAAAATCGTATGGCAGGTACCGTTATTTTTGGTCTTAAAAAATCAAATCAAAGAACATACGGGGGAAAACATATAAAACCCATATCTACCAAGTTTAAAGAAAATCGGCCGAGCCGTTTAGCTGTAGTCGAACAGACAGACAGACAGAATTGCGAGACCCACTTTTTTGGTCTTCGCTATTATCGCAATGTCAACTTTGATCAAAATCTCGAGTTCGATTTTTTTTCCGAATGCATAACTTGCCTAATAGTACCTATAAGTCGCAGGTAAAAATATATATAAAATCTCTTATGCATAGGTAATCGTTCGAAGTACTTTGTGCTTAGATGAACAAGCTTAGTTTCTTAGCAAAATTTTCCTGTACAGAGCGAATTAAAAATGAAAATCCAATTGAAACACTCATTTCCAATCACGAAAGAGGTACATACTACAATCTTACCATTTTATCTTATCTTAAAGAAATTGGAAGCACATCTCGATCCTAAAGAGTCTTAAAATTCTTCGTCCTCTTTTATTTCGCAAAAAAAAAAAAAAAAAAAAAAATAACTCGTAAAATATTTCGTTTTAATTTTTTTTTTAATTTTCCATTTACAGAGATTTCTTCGAAATGGTGTTAACAGTGCCAAATGAACCGGGATAGGTATGCAAGAATTATGTATCCTTCAACATCCGGTGTAACGTGTGCTCTCTATATACATACATATGTGCAGCATTCTACATATTCTATATCTCCTACAAAAAAAAAAAAAAAAATTGCTGCAACCTTAAACTACTCACGGAAGTATAGTAAAGCAATAAAAGCAATTCAGAAAAAGTCGTGGTGTTGGTGGGAGAAAAGAAAGGTTAGAACACGTACTACTTGTGAAAAAGGAAATATCTTATGAGCACTGGAAGTTCATTTTGTTCAGAGTTTATAGCTTCTTTTCTTTATTTTTTTTTTCCCCGTTGCAAAAAAAAAGTATATAATGCGGACGAGTTGCGATTTTGGTCCTTCTTAGTGTACTTATTCTCTGGTACTATTTCAATGATGCCTTCGTAGATGCTCCTTTAGACTCCAACGCCCTCTTTGGTGGAAATATTGTAAACATGGCGTCGCACAGTTGAATTTTATTCACTATGATAACGGGTTTCAAAATGTTGTTGCAGTTTTTATTTTGCTAGGATACGAAGACTGTAAAAGCTTTGCACGTTTTGCATTAAAAAACCGTCTTAAATATAAAGTCGGAATCCTTATGCGACAGGGATTTTCGCTTTGGTATTCCTGCAATTTAAATGTGTAGCTTATTTTGGTTGTGTTTCTATTGCAACATAAACTTGGCAGACATTTTAATGAAGATTTTTGTCTGTTTACTTGGAATAAATATTGTAAAGGGGGCCCTAACGAGTTTGATTTCACATAGTTAAAAGCGACATTATTAAGCTGGTTTGATGATGAGGTCTGCAAATTTTTTCAAAACTAATATGTATCACTGTTTTATGCATTAACAATACTTTACCACATTGTCTAATATTATCCTGTCTTACGAGCTGAAGCTGGTACAGTAATGTGAAGGTAAATTTATTTATTGCAAATGATAACTTGTAGACAAAGGTGGAACGAATCCCAGTGCAGTGGTTTGAATTTCCATTGTCTCTTCCGTATTGAACTGGTCGAATGTGGGAATGGGAATAAGCCATAGACCTGCGACTTCAGGGAACCTTACAAGAAAAGGTCTATTGGGATAGAGTCACATGGTGACTTTGGTGGCCAATTAACTTCACCTATGCCTTATCCTGAAATCGTTGATGCAGAATGTCAATCGAGGCATCTGAAGCTGAACCACATTACTCGTATGTCGTCTAGGTCGATATGATTCAATTTTGGACCTAAGAAACTGGTTATCATCGTTCTTTAGCGCTCGGCATTGACGGTGAACGCTTCACCAATGTCGTTTTCGAAAATTTACGGGCCAGCTCAAAATTCAAACTGTAACTTTTTGAGGATGGATAAAGTATTATCATTTGGACGTTCTGTTATATCGTGTTATTTAAGATGGTGATTTGGTGTCAGTAACTGCTTAATATACAAAATATGTCCGCTACAGTCCGCCAAAGTCTACCCTCTACAATGCTAATCAATACTTTTAAAAAAGCAAGGAATCAAGGTTTAATTATATTAGTGCAAAAAAATTAGCATAGGTAATTTAAAAAGTTCTAAGAATATCAATTTTGAAAAAGAAATATTTAGATTTCGATAAGATCCCTTCGGGGCAAAAATGGAACTGAATTGTATTCACAAGACAATCCAATAGTCATAAAATTGTTGTCAAAGAAATAAGGTAACATAAAAGATTCGCATTAAAAAAAAAAAGTGTGAGTGCCAGGACTCACGGTTAAGATGTGTAAACATCAACGTTCGTCCGAGTGCCGAATTTTTCTTATCGAACGTACCCAATAAACATACAATGCAATCGTACTAGTTTGTGACTTAAGATACGAGTATATACCCCTCACACACGCTACATCTATCAACCTAATCGACAAAGTACTTCAGTTTTGTATGGACATTTACACACCAATACGCCGACGTAGAAGTACATGCCAAAATCAGCTATTAAATGGTAGAGTTGCCAAATTTTAAATGAAAAGTGAAAATGACCAAAAATATTTGAATTTTAATGCTCCAGAACCACTTTTTTGTGTTTATCAGAGCTTCATGAAATTGTTGCTTAAGGAGATTGAATTTTATTCTTGCCTTTTCAGGCGATTTGTAAATTTTAACAACTTAAACCGAATAACATCATAAAAAATTGTTTCGACGAACTAGTTCGGTCCTTTTTACACGCCATGTCGGCATACTACTTCGATTCCCAGAGTTCGCACTGCTATGTCGACACATATTCATTTCACACGACCCAAAAACCTTATCGACAATATGCTTCGATGAAGTAGTTCGGGGCATGTGTTAGGAGTAAGTGGACTCCGCTACATAACGTAAAGTTTGTTTGACTTATGTTTAACCAGGGATGTTGCTTGTGACAGCATTATATTTTTACACTTATATTCAAACAGAGATGTTATCTGATAAAAAATAGACTGTTTTTACACGAATCTGATTTTAACCTCTGTTTCTCTTTTGGCTTCCTTTCGAGTGCATCTGTGCTTTTAAACACAGCGATTTTTAATATAAGTTAACTTTGTTCATGCGAAAAGGGGCCATCTCTTCGCACTCCATACTCTACTCAGTTAAGAGAATTGCACTGAGCGAACGCCAAATATAAAAAAGAAAACCACAAAGAAGAATGAACGATAACTCCGCATTTTTCTCAGCAATTGTAAGTGTATTAGTGAAAAAGTCACACGTATAGATTGGATGTAGGCTTGAAGAAAAATCAAAATCTTTTCAACCTAGCGTACTGCATAGAAATATTGTATATGCAAGGTTGATGATTGATCATGTATTTATTTGTTCATTTGCGTTGAAGAGATGAGAACATAGCGCAGCATAAGCACTGATTAAAATATTAAAACAGCAAACGAAAATTGTATGATAAAATGGACAGACAAAATAAAACAAATTACTCGGATTTTTTTTTTTTATAATCTACCCGCGCTCAAGGGATTAGATTACCCTTTAAATGTTTCAACACAGCGCGGGCGTGAAGTTAAGAAGAGAAAGAAGGATAGGAAAGATGTGTGGCACGATGTTCTGAGACTGACGGTTGTTGTCTCAGATATTTTATCTCCAGGGATGGCGGCTGAACTAAAGCGGAGAATGCCGTGTCTAATTTGTATGTCGCTTGTAATTCACATTATTTTATTCGTGTTCATCCTTGTTGGGCATACTAGTTTAACTCAATTACATGTTGTTAGTGTTATGCCTGAACAACATGTAATGAGTAAACCAGCAACCCAGTGATGACAAGCTTAGAAGGTTTTTTAATGGAATTAAAATGACATAGACGACGGCAGGGATCGAACCTGTGATCATGAGGTTCACAGGCGAGCACACATCCATCGCGCCACGGCCACAAAAATCTCAAAGAAATTCGTAAAAACACAATTTTGCTGAAAAAAAACACAAAGGGCAACGTTCTCTCGCCACTGAAATAATAGACTTGTACGTGCTTTTCATGCATTTGAACAATGTATATCTGGCTTAACGCCGCCAACAAATATACTTGTCATGCAGCGAAAAAGTCAAAACTTTTTTTAGATGGAGCGTTCACCTTATCAAAATCAAACCAATCCCTTAACTTTTTTTTAGGTTTCTGTACTTTATCTTACTCCCTCTGTCAGAGATTTACAAACCGATTGACATCATTCCCACTTTGTAATCGAATTATAAGTGGCAAAAACTAATTTTTTAATACATTGAAGTCTTAGTCATCATCCAGTTCATGGCTTGACAGAGGGAGAACGATCTACATTTTGATATAGTGAATGCTAAAAGTATATTTTGATATAACAAAGAATATCTAATTCGATAATTAAAATAATTATATGGTATGACAGATAAGGGACAAATTAAATTTTGACGTATCGAGAATATTTCATTGCGGATGTCAACTGATTGCCCTGAAGAACATTTTTTGGATTTTTAAAGTTCAAGTCTGAAAATGCATTTTTCGCGAGCATAAAATAAAATGTTATCGTCCATCAATAACGTGAAGTGGATTTTTTAAGACATTAAATGAACCCGCTATGAAATTTTACACCAGTTGATTTGTCTTTCGTCTTTTTCACATATTTAGGCCTATTTGGCGAGATTTTATATTCTTCTATTCTGTTATTCTGCTATGAATTTCCATACAAATGTTTGAGCTGTCAACAAATCTTTTATGAATTTTAATTTTGGTATTCAGCACGCTAAAATCTGTTATAAAATCTGCTAAGAAAACTTTTATGAACTGTCAAACGTTCGAACATAGAAAAAATCTTTTACGAATAGCAGTTTTGGTATTCAGCATGCCAAAATCTGTTATGAAATCTTTAAAAACTATAAAAGAATGAAAGACAAACTTCTGTTACTTTTATCATAAAAGATTTCAATAAGTACACAGGTGCATAAAGTAATAATGAATATTTATCTTGTATTTCGTCAATAAAATGTTCTTTAAAGGACACAAATGAAAGAAAATATATCAAAACACATATCATATAAACATATAAGTAGAGTATGGCCATGGTATTCCCAGAAACATATGAGATAAAATCGTGTAACATATAATTATATGCACCTGCGCGGACATTCAACTAAATAGTTCATCTGTTTTCTATAAGCAACCAAACTGTTATGAAACTAAAAATTGAATGTTCGCGCAATCATTTAATTTGTGTCAAAACACAAACTTTTTAGTTGCTCGAACCAAGCAGTTTCGAAACTAAAAATTGAATGTGCGCGCCTAGCCTAAGAGTTTACTTTTTTGTTCGTCATTAATTTAAATTATGTCAGATGAATTATATTACATAATCACAGCTGATTATGGTAACAGATTTAGTTCAGTTTTATAACAGATCTCGTTTTCGAAGTAGCATAAGGCCAGGCGCGCACATTCAATTTTTAGTTTCGCAACTGTTTAGTTGCTAAAATGAAACATATGGGCTTATATAGGACACCGCGCACTTAAAGCTACTCGATTCAAGCAACTAAAAAGTTTGTGTTTTGACACAAACTAAACGATTGCCTAAAATTAATTCGTAATAGTTGAGCTGTTTTCCATAAGCGCAAGATAGAAAAGAGTGTGAGTAAAGAGTTGCCAGTGCGCGGTTCTCTTTCAACTGGTGATTAAACTATTTGATTTCGATCACAGTTGCCAGTGCGCGACTAGCCTAACAGACTTTTATGAAAGTTCGAACCTCTGAATACCAATCATAAAAGATCTTTTAAGGTGGAAATCTTTTATGATTCATGACAGAAAATCTATAGCAGAATAACAAATGTGGCAGAATAGGCCTAATTGGTCGAGAGGTGAAAAAATGTTGAGGGATTGAATTAAGTTCTAGCCAGCAATGGAAAGTAATAAAATCGAGATTTCAGTACTCAAAGTGTTCAATGTAAACACGATGTCGTAAGTACGCAATATTTACAATGTAAACATGGTGTTAAATGCAATCGTCGGTAAGGTAGGTTGCTACACGGAACGTGTAACCGTAACGTGTAACCGTAACGTGTAACCGTAAAGGGTTACACGGGACGTATAAGTTTTACACACGTTTTCGATTCACTCTACCGCCGGGAAAGATGTTTACACATCAAAAACTAAAATGAATAACGAAGCAGAATAGGTGAAAATTTACATTTATGTCTTGTTTTCGTGTGAAATATTAGATTTTCCATTAAAGTTCTAAACATTTTTTCGCGAATGCCAGCTGCGAAGAGGAAAAACGAACTATTTCTTTCGCAAGATAAATGTTTTCGTTAAAATAAAGTTTCCTTCCAACTTTACGCGGTGTTCCACAAGGTTCATTTTTGGGTGCTTTATTATTCTCTTTATAAGTAAATGAATTGCCGTCCGTTGTAAAAAACAGTTCAATCCACATCTTTGATGCTGACGACGGTGTGAGCAACCTTAATGAAGACTTGGAAAAAATAACATGTTGGTCACAAAGAAATGGTCTTTTATTAAACCCTAAGAAATCTGCATGTCTTGTGACTTTTAAGAAGATTGTTCATCTTTCCTAATTTCTTTATGTGCTCCTGTGCATAATTCTCCGATTAAATAAATGTTGAAACGGCTAAAAGTCTTGGAATGGTGTTTGATCGAACTTTAACCTAAAATTATAGCATAAACACTGTGGTGGGTAAAACATATGGCATCCTTCGAATCATGTGGGTAACAAAATCCTTTACCCCCATAAGAGTGCAGATGTTATTACTTATACCCACTCTCATGTGAAATATACTCACACTGCGATTCTGTTAGCATAAGAAAACTAAACGTTGCTGTAACATTTTATTAAAAAACAGATTTAACTTACATAATAAAATTAACTAACTTTAATTCATTTTTGTATCATTTGCAATTATTACATGTAGAAACTTATTTACGGAATTTTAAAGATTAATTTAATGGCACTCACTGCTGCCCTTGCTGTCGACTTCCCCGACTAAAAAGAAAGAGGAATCAGCTTAACTTCTAATAGGAAGACGAGATGTTATTCCTGTGTTTTCTGGTTTGTTTTCCGTGACGTTTTATCACAGATGTAGTCTAATGCATTATATTTTTGGTCTTCGAAGATGTAATAGTGTATCTAATTTTTTCAAACTCTCATTAAACATGACATTTGAAAGCTTCCTCAAGTACCCCGCACTAAGCTGACTCTCAAAGATTCTCCTTAACCAGAATCCTGAATACCTCAGTGATATCGTGATATGATCACCATGTCATCATATATTTATATTTTTAGAAAATCGTACATATTAAATAGAGAAATAAATCATATTACGATAACTACTCAGCATTGTTAATTAAATTATATTGTTTGAAATCCTCAAAACTAACTCGCGTGTTAAAAAATTAAGACTCATCTAACTTGCGAACTAAAAATACATACGAGTACATAGGAAGGTAAGGTTTATACTTCTGTGAATTTCGTGGAATTTTGTGAAATAATGCAAAATGAATTTCAAAACTACATAAATACCACACCAAGCTATCGAAATGTACAAACTTCGAAATATTTTTGGGCGAAATTTTTCATTGAAATTCCAAAATATGTAGGTACGGTACATACATTCATGCGAGAGATACCTCTGTTAAATGTTTTTCCTAACATGATGTTTGATGCCAGCAAGGGTTGCGGGTTAAGGATACCCATTGTTCGAAGGGCCAGGTACTTCACTCGAGTATCTCGGTGCAAAATTCATATTACAATATTCGTTATGGCACAGTAGCCACAGACCAGGGGTTCCGATTCGAAGTGAGTGATTAAATAGGGCATAACTTAAGTTAAACTGACTCAAAACAACGACCTAGAAGTAAGAGTCTTTGTGTGCACTGTACAGTACAGTGCACAGGTGGAGGAGTTAAGGTACTTTAACTACCTATGTGAGTTTCTGCACGAGGTTTATACAAGCAAAATAAATAATAATTAATATTTGCTTAATGGAGTTGAAGTCGGACTTCGTTTTGTATTTGTGCACTGTTCGTGGTTTTTTTTTTATAGATATATATGTATATTTTTGTATTGTGTGTTAATATGGATATTGCTCTCGGCTATTGATTCTACCTCAAAATCAGAATAACTTTTGCAGGAACAACCGATCTGAATATATGTAGTTGACTATATCAACGAGAAAGAGCTTATTAAAAATATTTCTCAGAAGTTAAAATGCCTTTATGATTCACAATAAACGTATACCAGTAGAAAATGTAATAATAATTTATGAGAAAAGTAATTGTGGCTCGAGGGGACTGATGGACAATTATTTTGAGATTTTCACAATTTAATGGATGAATGGATCGAAATGAAAAATGTTATAGTGTGAGCTATTTATTTTCATTTCGATACAAGGAAAACAATTTAATGGGAAATAAACGGACTCGGAAAGGATGAACTGCGTTGATTTATATTTTTTTAGTCATTTTGGGAATCAAATATTTTTTAAGCATTTTTATAGTTACTTGTGGGCTTATTTATGAGTCGGAATAAATGAATGTCCTCTCAAACATTTTCTTAAAGTTTGAAATTTATTTTTATACCTTAAGTTGTTTTTTTCTTTATCCAAAATTTATTGTAAGTAGTGGACTTTTTTCATGGATCATTATATGTAATGAATTTTAACTCAAAGAAAGTATGTTTAAATTTCAATTTAATATAGCTGTGTAGTAGGTACCAATTGGCATAATCGATTTTATTGTAAAAATAATTTTACTTAAAACTTAAATACTTATTACTAAATTAAATAATATTGGCTCAACAACAGGATCCTAATTAGACTAAGAGCCCACAGCAATTTTTGGGTGTGATTGATAACAAAAAATAATTAGGATATTAGATAAGCCTTTAGTAGTTATTTACAAATGCGAACGTCTTGCATGCTCTAGTGGGAGCATAAGTTCATAAGAGTGCATCAAAAAAAGTCTAAAAAATTGTGATAAAAAATTTGCCACAACTTCAAAATGAAGAGCTAAGTGCCCTGATTACATATATCGAGGTCCAAGACGTTTTTAAGGCGGTGTTTTTCGTACAAGAAGTACGCTATTCTTATCGCGTCTTGCAGGCAGAAGGCTGTCTGCAAAACGTCTTAGACCTCAATACTTTCAATCAGGGGGCTTAACTCTACATTTTGGCAAAGTTGTCATCAATTTATTTAGACTTGGAAATAACTGCATATATGCTGCACTTTTATGCACTATAGCTCCCACTAGAGCATGCAAGACATTCAGATTTGTAAATAACAACTTAAAGGCCTATCTAATTATGCCAATTATTTTTTGTTATCAATCACACCCAAAAATTGTGGGTTCTCGGTCTAAATGTTCATATTTTGCTTTCTCCTCGGCATCCCAGGCAAAATGAAAACATCCCATCGATCTTCAACAACATGTGCAATGCCATTTATGCCATAAGTTCTGTCCCTGACAAAAACACGTTTTATTTATAAAATAAAAAAGCAATTAAATTTCTTTTTGCGTTATTTATTAAGTATTAAATTTACAATATAAATATATAAGAAATTATTCAAAATGCCACCCCTTGGACTTCAAACACTTTCTTAAACGACCGGCCTCGCGTCTATCGCCGCACGCACGACTTCCATTGGAAACGAAGCTACTGTCTTCAACAAATCACCTTTGAAAACTTAATATTTCGGTGAGGCTTACAGCAAGCCTTCTTCTCCAAAGTGTTCCATAACCGGTAGTTCAGCGGATTAAGATCGGGGCTGCCCGAGGGCCAATCTTCTGCGGCAATAATCTTTGGTAAATTGTCCTTAAGCCATAGTTGTGTTGTTTTTGCTTTGTGAGCCGGTGTAGAATCTTGCCGAAATATCCAGTGCCAGCCGGGCAGCCCCGATCTTAATCCGCTGAACATTTTGGAGGCGAAGGCTTGTTGTAAGCCTCACCGAAATATTGAGTCTCTCAAAGCTAATTTGTTGAAGACACTAGCTTCGTTTCCACTGGAAGTCGTGCGTGCGGCGTAGACGAGTGCTAATGGGGGGCGTTTTGAATAATTTCTTATATATTTATATTATAAATTTAATACTTAATAAATGACATAAAAAGAATTTTGATTGCGTTTTTATTGTTTAAATAAAACATATTTTTGTTAGGGAAAGAACTTATGGCACAAGCTGAAAGGCTCTGGAATAAGCATATTTCGCCAACAATCACTTATGTACAGGAAAAAACGAAAAAATCTTGTTGCGATTAAAAGCAAACTCCTGCAAATTAATAAGAATGCAAAAATACAAATTAAAGGAGACAACAAAATGCTAATTAACAATCAAAACTTTGTTTACAAAATTTCACGAGGTTTGATTGTCAAAACAGCAGCCGAGATGACATTTGTGAAGGAAACTTTTGGTGACAGTTACTATGAACTCTTTTACTGCAGCGAGGGAGTGAAGCTAGCTTCGGTTTTAAATGGTCCATCTTCTTCTTGTTACGAATCGCAACAAGCGCCACCAGGTGGTGAGATGATGCAACACCTAAGGGGGAGTTAACAATAGGTAAATTCTGTCGTCTGCCATAATTTAATTAATTTTTCCAATTTAACTATATGTTCTTATAATATTACTGGTCTTAAAAGCAAACTTTTGCAACCAGATTTTTTTAATTACTTACAAAAATTTGATATTATAATTCTTATTGAAACATTCTTAGAGCAAAAAAACGAACACGAATTTATTAAATATTTTAAAGATTTCAAAGTAATGTTTACACCTGCAGTTAGAACAAATTTGCATGGAAGAGCCAGTAGGGGTATTTTATATGGCATTAAAAAACATTTATGGGGTAATCTCGTTAAATTTAAAATTATTGATCAAAAAGTCATGTTTCATGTGGCTAGCGCCAACGTAAATCATTTTATTCTTCCCGTCTACTTAAATTGCAATAATTGGCTTAACGAATTTGATGAACTTGTAGATTTTATGAATAACATCTCTTTTGAAAATTTACTGATCGTTGGAGACCTAAATGCTAGAATTGGTAGATATCAAAACTCTAATGTTCATTTTGTACAACCGCAAGCTGCACTAGAAAACCTAAGAAACTCTAAAGATGAAATTTGTAATCGAAATGGGCGGAAGTTAACGGAATTTTTCGAACTATTTGGACTTGCTGTACTTAATGGGTGTTCTAAAAGCGATGAGCGTGGCGAATTTACTTTTGTTAGTAGTCAGGGCCAATCTGTTATTGATTTTGCTGCTATGTCTGGGAACTGGTTGAACATGCTGGAAGACTTTGAAGTCGATTTAGTTAACTTCTCAGGACACCTGCCTTTAGTCGTAAAAATTAAATTTCCTGAGTCATTTCAACATTTGAACCCTTCAAGTTTTAATAAGCTCAAATGGTCCGAGAAAAATGCACCACTCTACAAAAATCTATTAAATCGTAAAGTACACACCCTGATTCAGCAATCACCACACTCAGTTGAGGAGACATGTGAAAGCATAGTGAAAACCATAAAAGCCGCTGCGCCTTTTGCTCTCAAGAGCACACATATGTACCTTTGTACCCGAAAATAAGTGGTTTGACAGAGATTGCGAAAACCTCCGTAAGCTCTCATTTGTATATTTAAAGCTTTTTAGATCGACAAATTCACAAGTTTTTAAAAATATTTACCTCCAAATTAATAAAGATTATAAAAAGTTATGTGTAGCTAAAAGGACAAATTATATTAAAAACTTGGCAAAAAAAATAGAACTTTGTAGGCATTCTAAATCTTTCTGGGATATTGTGAGCGAACTTGGTGGGCGAAATCGAGGTATGTAGTACTCTTTGGAAGCTGAGACGTTAGCAGCTCACTTTAAAACTCTACTCGCAGCTGACGAAGGTCTTCATACCTTCGATTATGCTTTGCATAATTTTGAAGTAAGGGAACTGGATGAAAATATCTGGGAGTTAGAAGCAACGCTCCAAAAAATGAAAAACAACAAAGCACCAGGACCGGACGGCATACCAGTAGAGTTCTACAAAAACAGTTCTACTGAATTCAAAAATTATATCCTTATATTTTTTAATCGGATGTACAACAATGCAGAAATACCGGCAGCTTGAATGAATCTGTCATTTTCGCAATTTTCAAGAAGGGTGATGCAAATGTGGCAGAAAATTATAGGGGTATCTCGATCTTAAATACATTAAGGAAAATTTTCGCTGCTATTCTAAACGAAAGACTCACAAAATGGATTGAGAATTATGGGCGACTAAGTATTTTTCAAGCTGGTTTTCGTCCAGGATTTTCATCCATGGACCACATCTTTGCTATTTCCAGCATCGCTAGAAAATTCATTGACAATAAGAAAAAACTATACACTTGTTTCGTTGATTTCAAAGCCGCTTTTGATAAAGTCAACAGGCAGGCTTTAATTTACAAATTATCCTGTTTAGGTATATCGCGAAAGTTTCTGTCAATGTATGCAAAGCTCATCTCGTCAACAAAGGCAAGGGTTTGGGATGGACACGAGTTTTCGGAAGGGTTCGAAACAACAGCAGGTGTTCCTCAAGGATGTATCCTCAGCCCAACACTGTTTGCCTTATTCATAGATGAAATCTGTGACCTTCTTCCTGGAGGAGTTCTTTTTGCAAATATTGTCGTTAAAGTCTTGCTTTATGCAGACGATTTAGCAATGTTTGCTGACAAT
This sequence comes from Chrysotoxum bicinctum, assembly GCA_911387755.1. NCBI lineage: Eukaryota > Metazoa > Arthropoda > Insecta > Diptera > Syrphidae > Chrysotoxum > Chrysotoxum bicinctum. The sequence goes on along the minus strand of OU426988.1, from coordinate 74,141,871 downwards.
CCTTTCTCGCTACAAATGCAATTAAACCGCCTTAGTTCTTTTTGCGAGACTTGGGGTCTGAAAATAAATGTACAAAAAACTAAAATTCTAATTTTTGAAGCGAGACAAACCAGAAGAAGGCCTGAAGAAAAATGGTCCCTTAATGATGCACGGATCGAGGTTGTGCAAGAGTTCAAGTACTTAGGAGTTTTACTAACAAATAATTTAAGCTATGTCAAACATTCTAAAGCAAAAAGTAATGAAGCCAAATCGGCACTTAATATGATGTGGCCTCAGTTTTTCTCCAACCATAATATTGATCTGGCATCTAAATACCGAGTTTTTAATGCAACAGTAAATTCTTGTATGTCCTATGGTGTACAAGTTTTCGGATACTTGAACCTCGATGCTTTTGAAAGTCTGCAAATGCATTTCTTTAAGCGGCTTTTCCGTTTACCAAATTCAACACCAAATTATGCCATATATGTAGAGTCAGGTATAACCCCAATATATATACAAAATTTGAAGGCTAACGCAGATTTCATTTCAAAAGTTATGAAAAGAAGTGATGTGTGTCTTCATAAGACTATTTTAAAAAAAATTGCTTCAAACAAATGCCGCAACTCTGTAATCTGTGTAACAGAAGAGAAAAAGAAGATATTTACCACTTCTTAGCTGTTTGTCCAATCTTACAAGAAATCCGTCGATTATACTTTCGGGAAAGTTTTATTACATTACATAAACTTTATGAAATCTTAAATGGAGCAGCGGGTTGGCTCAGTCTATATAAATTCTGTCAACATGCTCTTAATTACCGCAACAGCTTCCTCTGATTAATGTATTAGCCAGTTGTTGTAGTTTTTCAACTATGTAATTTTATGTTGCAAATCATTTCAAAATTGTTCGTTTTGTGTTTCAAATCACGTAAAAATTGCCAAACTCTAATTTAGTATAATTGTTTAAAAAAAAACTGTTTTTTTTTTGCTTTTATGATATGATAGGTTCCAACTTATCTTTAAACTTGTATTATCTGAAATTTAAAAAAATGTAAGTTATAACCTATTAACCATTATAAACTTATTCAAATACTTTGTTTATATTATTTAATTTCTTATATTTTTTGTCTCGATTTATTTTACTTTTTTTTCTTAAAATCATAATAAAGAATGTCATTTCAGGCAGACGGCAGTAATTGCCATGTCCTTATTCTTAGGAAAACAAACTGTAAAACTTTATGATGAAAAAAAAATAAAGAATATATCTATCTATCTATCTAAAATCTATCTAACTTATGGCAGGACTATGTACTCCTTTGTGTCCATAGAAAAAATGATGTACCAGGGCTAAGCTTTCAAATGCCCATTCTCCTTTATTATAAAAATTACACTAAAACACTTAAGAATTGATTTGGAAGAGCAAATTTTAAACTTACTTTTTCCACTTGCCTGAATCCAATTTTGGCAAAAAAGAAGACCTGCAGATTAAATAGGTATTTTTAAATTATAATAAAGAAGTTGCATGGGCTGATTATAATGGGCTAAGGCGTTGCACCCATTGGACAACTTAGTTGCCTGCAACTTAAAGTTGCCGCATTTGCTCTAACGAGTAACTAAGTTACTGGAAAAATAAAAAAATCATGAGATTATCAGTGAATTCATGTTTTCACGAGAAGAGGTCAAAAATCATGATAAATCATGAGATTCGGCAACACTGACTGATCATGATGAAGAAGCTCACCAGTTAAAGTTAAGCGCACCAACACATCGTTATCGTTAGTTATTTCTTATTTGCTCTCTTCAACTTTACCTCTCTTTTCTTTATTTTCTTCTTTAGTATTTTCTAATTTTTGTATTACCTTCAAATCTTCAATTTATGTAAGAGTAGTTGTTTTGTGTTTTCTTTTAATATTAGAAAAATGCATGCTGCTGTTTTTAGCATGAAAGCTTACCAGCACTGAGTTGAGTGAAAATGATCTGAGTTTCAGAGAGGACAATGGGGATGTTTCATTAAAAATTATGCTCAATATTTTTTGCAATCGAGTTATGGGCCTAAAAATCGTCCACATTAACGGTCGAACTTTGTTTCCAAAAATCGAAGATTTTTTGTTTGAAAAAGCGAATATAGATGCAATTTGCATCTCTGAACAATGGTTTTCTCCTGACATTGACGATGTCTCTTAAATGGTTATATGCTCTTTCGGTCTGATAGATCTAGTCGAGGTATAGTAGGGTTGCGATTTTTATAAAGGAAGCGTTAACTTGTAGAAATAAGGTTTGTCACTCTCCTGCGAGTTCGTCTTACGAATATTTTTTCTTACATATTATAATTGGTGTAGAGAGCAGTCTTCTTCTGGGGGTTGTCGAACAAATGAACTCCTTTGACCTGCAGTTTTTAAATTCTACCGAGCCTACACATTTCACTTAAGCCTCAAGTACCCTGCTATATTATATTTCTTGATCAAGTATTGTTCTACAAGCAACTAAACGCTCTAACTTTCTCAGATTATGATCTCATAATCCTCACATTTGATTTCGAAACCTAAGAGCTGTCTATCTTTTAAACGAGATTTAAAAAATATTAATAAATTTTCTCTCGATTTTGATATTCGGCCCATACCATTCCGGGTAGAATTTTTGACTCGATAATGCCAAGGCCCCAGCTAGTTTTTCTTAGTTTCAGTCAAGGCCCTACCGTATTAGGCGTTTTTCTTTTTTAGTTCAGAACAGAACCTGAGTTGTCAAAAAATAAATTGTGTTTCTTTTTTAGTTCAGAGTGTTCAGAGTTTCGAAAATGTGTTTCTTTTTTCGTTCTGAGCATGTTCTGAGCGTGTTCAGAGTGCGCTCTATGAGCTCAGAATAAAATAACTGAGCAGACAGAGTAAAATGCTTAACACAAGCATTTGACAGATGGAAATTTAAAAAAAATGGCGACAGCTACATAAGTGTTCAGGTGTGTTTCAAAATATACTCAGAGCGCTCGGAGCGTCAGAGCACGCTTGGTTCAGAGAATGTTCGGAACATGCTCGACATGCTCGGACTCTGTTCAGAGCTCTATACTGAACTAAAAAAGAAAAACGCCTATTAAAGAATCTGAAAAATACCGATTTAGGAATAAAACAAAAAAGTTATGGTTTTAGAAGGATAATGGATAGCCTTTTATAGAGACATTTATGTATAGGCACATCTAGGATACATCAAGTAAAAACTATATAGCCCCAGTATAATAAGTAACATCTGAGAAAGTGAGAATGCCTATAAAGAGGCGCGACTAGCTAAGGCCAATAGAACGCCCAGATACAATTTCTTATCCAGGCTACATCAAGTAAAAACTATCCAGGTCCCTTGCAGTTTATATGTTACAATGCCAAAAAAGAGGCGATACTATCTATAGCCAAGATATCGCCAAGAAAAAGTTTAATATCTAGGCTACATCAAGTTAAAAATATCTAGGCCCAGTCTAAGATACTCCTGGAAAAGCCAATAAATAGGCAGTTCTAGCCAGGTTCAATATAAAGCCAGGATAAGCATAAATTAGTCAAGATCCGCCAGGCTTGCATCTGTCTAGGCCCAGCATAGGATTTACTATATAATCAATGGCCAATCTAGCTAGGGCCACGCTATTCGATGGTGTTTCCTAGATAATTTTATACCCGGGATGCGACAATATTTACTTAATGCCGATATCGAACGACCAAGTTGAGTTCATAAGCACAAACATTATTCCCGTCCCATTAAAAGAAATTAAACCTTGTAACGCTTCAAAACCCTGGTTCAGAAACACAGTTAAATCTCTTATTGATCAAGGCGATCAGGCATATTGGCGGTAGGTTCGTTCTCGGGTCATAGAATTCCAGGAAGTCTATAATGCGTTGGGTAAATAGAGTGGTCCTACAGATAAGAACTAATACTAATACTAAAACGGAAGCTTTGGAAAAATTTACGTGAACTTGGTAACTAAAGACTGCAATCTCATTATAATATTGATAGTGATGAACTTAAAAAAAAGTTCATCCCACTGCAGCTCCTATATGTTCATCTTTTTGTTTCTCTGGTGTAAATGCCCTTGACGTCTTAGAAAGCGTTTTTTTAGTGAAATCGAATCCTGTTGAAGTTGACGAAATTAATCCTATCTTTCTCAAAGCCATAATACTATTCTTGTTGCCTTTCATGACTCACGTCCTCAACACTGTTCTCCCAACAGGGTATTTTTCCAAGTCATTGGAAATTAGTTAAGATTATAGCCATTCCTTACATGCAGCATGTGATGAATTCAGACCGATTTCAATCCTTCCCTTCCTTTCAGAAGCTCAAGAGAGTAATGCAAAAACAATTAAACGATATATATATGACGAATAAATTGTTAGTTGACCTTCAGACAGGATTTTGCACCCAATTACAGTTGCACTACTGCGATAATGAAAGTGGTTGAGGATATCAGGAAAAGTCTTGACAACGATGATCTTACATTTTTGGTCGAAAGCCTTCTAGCTAAACATCTAGGTATTATTCCCTTCTTATCAACTGTCTTCCATTAGGTATTAAAGTACAATATTATTTAAAACTCTATTAATTATGTTAATCACAAGCTTGCACTATTTTATAAGATGTAATCAGACCAAAAACATAAATGTTAAAAAAAGAGCCAAGTTCTTCTATACAAAAACCTTTGTGTAACAAGTCAGCCGTGAAAAGTACTGAGATCTAAAAGTAAGCCAAGTTCTTACTTCATTAAGGTTTAATAGCGAATATTTAAAGTAGAATAATATTGAAACAGCTACAATGTAATAGAGAAATTTTAGTATTTAATGATTACTGACTAAAATTTGATGGGTTCACTAGTCAAGTTTTTAAAACCTTTCGAATTGGGTATAAAAAAAACTTGCCAAGTAAGCCAAGTAAGTGGCATTCATGTTAAAATAACATATAGTATCAAATTGACCACTCTAGTTCTAAGAAATGTCATGAATTTTCAAAATGCATGTATAGTTTCAAAATGACAATAAAAAGACACTTCGAATGAAAAATCTTAGATTTTCTATTTTTCGCTTTGAATGTACAGCAAACTTTACCGCTCTACCAAATTTCATCATTCTACAGCAATCGGAAGTGTGCCATATATAATTTACATCAGTTCTGAGAAAGTGGGCGGATACCACGCCCCTGAATGCAAAACTTCAAATTTTCGATTTTTGAATCTGCTTGCATGACAAGACCTACCGTTGTGCAAAATTACAATATTCTACGATGTCGGAAAGTGCTCCATAATTTTGATGATCTGCCAGTCAGTCAGTTACGGTTTTTGTGATTTTTGAGGCCTTATATCTCAGGAACCGCTTATGCTAGAAAGTTGAAATTTGGTGAGGCGCCTGTGCCTGACTATTTTAGCATATATTCCGAATTTTAAGTTTCTGACTTCATTGGTACCGAAGATAGGGGGGGGGGCCAAAATCGCCTGAGTTTGTTCTTTTAAAAAGGGTGTAGTACCAGAACTTGGCTGGGCACTACCGTGCCCAAGTACAAAGAAGACATAAACAACCTAAAGAACATAAAACAAAAATTAAATGACAATAAAGCAATAATAACAAAAGAAGATAAACGAAACACCGTAGTCATAATTGACGAACAAGAATACATCAACAAAACAATAACATTCTTTAACGACAATAACATAACTAAACTAAAAAACGACCCAACTAAAACATAGTCAAAGAGATTAACAAAGCCATAAATAACTGCAAACACATTTTCTCAAACTATAATAAATTTAAACTAAAACAACCAAACGCACAAGCACCACAATTCACAGGACTCCCAAAAATCCACAAAACCGGAACACCAATACGACCACTGATAAATTACAAAACCGCACCATGCTACAAAGTAGCCAAAGAACTACAAAAAATCATTAAAATTAACATCAAACTAAAAAACAATAACAGCATAAAAAACTACACACAATTTATACAAAAAACGAAAACAATTAACATACTCCCGCAATATAAACTGATATCATTTGACGTAACTAATATGTACACAAACATTCCAACAAATGAAACAATTAAAATATTAAAGGAAAATCTAACAAACACGGCAAAAATTAACAAACAACAAATAGACGAAATCATAACACTTATACAAATAACACTCACACAAAACTACTTCACATTTAATAACGAATACTATACACAAGAAGAAGGGCTTGCGATGGGATCCCCACTAAGCGGACTGATGCCAGACATTTATCTAAACTACTACGAAAACAAATACATACATATGTACTATCAAATCTCAACGCAGAACAACAAAAAATAATATCATACTCAAGATATGTCGACGACACATTCGTCATATTTGACGGGACGATCAGACAGATCAACTTATTAAATAACTATATAAACAACATAAATGACAATATCAAATTCACAGCAGAAATAGAAGACAACAACACAATCAACTTTCTGGACTTAAGCATCAGCAGAGAAAACAACAAACTCACGTACAAAATATACAGAAAACCAACAACAACTGACATAACAATACATAATGACTCCCACCACCCACATGCACAAAAAATGGCAGCATACAATGCATTTATCGACCGACTACTAAATGTACCGATGACCAAAGAAGACTACAACGATGAACTTAACACAATAAAATTCATAGCAACGACAAATGGATACCAAACAGAAATCATCGACAAACTAATTCTCAAAAAGAAAAGGAAAAGGAAAAACAACAACAAATCTACAGAAAAAATAACAACAAACAACAAATATATATCAATAGAGTACACGAACTTAGTCCCACAATTATTACAAAACGAATTTAAGAAACTTGACATAAAAATATCATTTAAAACAAATAATAACACACAAAAAATATTACAAAAGAAAAGCACAAAAGATATCAAGACGTGTTCAGGCGTCTACAAAATTCATTGCGACGACTGCGACAGCTTCTACATCGGACAGACAGGCAGAACATTTTATGACAGGTACTTAGAACATAAACCAAAACAAAATACAAAATCTACATACGCACAACACATAATCGACAACAACCATAACTACACTGACTTCAAAACGAACCTTACAACCTCTACATATTTGCCAGAAAGGGAAAAAATTAGACGCACTGGAGGAATTTGAGATCTACAAGGCATATAATGTCGATTTCCTTTTACACTAGGGATTTTAGGGATTGCGATCCCTTGTCAAAATTTGTCTTTTTAGTGTGCGTATTTCGTATACATGTAAATCCCTCTCCAAATACGGATTCGAAAGATTTGATCTCTGTCAAAAAAAAAATCGATTTTTTTGGTGTGGTAAAAGTCAAAATTTGACAAGGGATCGCAATCCCTAAAATCCCTAGTGTAAAAGGAAATCGACATAAGACAGCACAGGACAAAGTACTCAACGACAAATTAACAATAAAAAATAATACACTATCAGGGATGCCACTTTGCTGCAATTGCAGTAGATCTACTGCACTTTCCGCAAAAAATAAATCTACTGCCACTAAATCCAATCTACTGCACTTTTTTATTTTCAGCTTTAGAGCAGTTGTAAAAAAAACTGCTGTAAGTTACAGCGGTGACCTCCTTTAGATTGCCTGAATGAAGCCAATTCATTGTGAACTTGGCTACATTTTCTAAAATGACAGATGAAATGGGTTGAATGCTTTCAATCATGAAACAAATCTCTGTCTCTGTTTCTTTTCCTATTGTGTTCCCTTTTTTGTTAAAACTAACGGGAATCTGATGAATTTAAATTCGTTTATCAACATCATCCGGAAAAAAAATAAATTTTACAATAAACATGGATAAATATTTAATAAAAACCACAAAAAACAGGTACAATTTTTCCGAAAACTTAACTTACGCTCATGTTATAAAATAATTGTTTTTCTTCTATAGAGAAACAGCAAAAAGAACTATTTCTGAAAATGATAGCAACACAGAGTCTGCGGGAGAATCTGAACCACTTGCTGGCTGTAGCCAAATTCTAACATCGTGAGTGTTTTCTTTTAGTTTTTTTTTAGTTTATAATTATTTTCTTTTTTATAATAATAAATAGAAAAGAAAATCCTAATGCCGCTCAAGAAAATGAATGTTCAGAAGTAAAAAAATATAAACAAAAATATAAGCAAGCATGGGAACAATTGTATTCTTGGCACAAGTGTGTGGACGGGCAAAGTTTTTGCAAAACTTGCTTCAAAATGCTTGATAATAATAAAACAAATTTGGAAAGACATGGCGCATCAAGATTTCATTTGGAAAAGTTCAAAAATACAAGCCTTATTCCAGATTTGTTTCGGGAAGTTTCCTCAAGAAACAATGATCATTCGAAACTTAAAGCAGAGATTCCTTGTGTTATGTTCTGTGTTAGTAATAATTTGCCGTTTTCCTTAATTGATACTATCCCGAACTTTTTGCAAACAGTATGCACTGATTCTTCCATCGCGAAAGGTGTAAAATGTGGGCGTACTAAAGCTAGTTGTATGGTGAATTCTGTGATGGGGCCTTTTGCTCAAGAACAATTAAGTAAAATTTTGAGAACTCGAAAATTTTCTATTATTATTGACGAAACAACAGATGTTTCAACTAAAAAATGTTTGGTAGTTGTAGCGCGTTTTTTCGATGAGCAGAAAAAGAAGATTAATGATAGTTTTTTCGGTCTCATAGAACTTTTGTCGTCAGACGCTAATGAAATTTTTTTGAACCTGAAACAGTTTTTTGAAATTAAAAACATTCCAATGTCAAACATAATTGGCCTTGCAACAGATAATGCGTACGTAATGAGCGGCAGCCTGAATGGGGTAAAGGCAAAAATACAAAATATTAATAAAAATTTGTTTTATCTTGGATGTACGTGCCACTCATTGCATTTATGTGCTTCAGCAGCTACAAAAAAACTACCAGATTTTATTGAAAAGAGAATTAAAGATATTTACAATCACTTTTCTCATAGCCCTAAGCGATGTGAAGCTTTTAAAGAATTTCAAGAATATTTTAACATACAAAACCATAGGATTTTAAACATTTCATACACCAGATGGCTTTCGGTTGAGAGTGTTGTTAACCGTCTTCTAGAGCAATGGAACCCACTACAGCATTATTTCACTCTTTTAAGTTTTGAAAATTTAGATTCAGTAAAGGAAATCACTACTTTTTTAAATAATCGCTTAAATAAACTTTATATTCTCTTTCTGTCGTATGTCTTAAATTTAATAAATAAAAAAAATAAAATATTCCAATCAGAGTTTTCACAGATACATCTTCTTGAACAACATATTTTCAATCTCTATATGGACTTGCTTAAGAATTTTATAAATCTCGATGCAGTTAATGTTAACATTGATTTAAAAGATTTTGCCCTCCATCAGTCTCTTTCAAATATGTATTTCGGGATAGAGTTTCAAGAATATATTAATGCAAATAGTTTTGAAGAATTAGAAATTATTAAAATAAAAAAAGACATTTTAAATTTTTATGTAGAAATTTGTATTCAAATTAAAAAACGTTTCGAAATTAAACTGCTGAAGTACATAGATGCAAAATTAGTAATCGATGGTGCTATGCCATCAATATTACCTATTTTAGAATGCTTTCCATTTACCAATTTCAATAAAGAAGATCTAAATAGTCAGTGGAGATCTTTACTAGGGAACCAGGAACTTTTATGCAAACATTACGACCCTTTAGACTGTTCAAGATTTTGGTTTTATTTGCTCGATACAAAAAACGCTCTGGGGGAAAAAATATATGTCCAACTTTGTGAGTATATTTTGATTTTGTGTTCACTTCCCCATAGTAGTGCTGCTGCAGAGCGAAAGTTTTCTACTGTAAGTCTAGTTAAAAATAAATTACGGAACAAATTAAATGTAACTACTCTGGAAAATGTCATTTTGTGTAAGGAAATGAATGTCAGCAACAGTTGTTGGACACCGTCAGAATCTCCTGGGCTTCTAGAGTTCTTTCAAAATTTTAATTTCACAGATGGAAAGTACATAAAAAGCAATTAAGTGATCAATCGAAGAATTCGATTTTATATGTTCAATTTAAAATATATCTATTTTATTAGTTTTAAGAAAACGAATTTTGTTTCTTGGTAAAATAAAAAATCTACTGCCGAAAAATTTAATCTACTGCATTTTTTTTTAGAATCTACTGCGCTTCTTGTTTCTTGAAGTGGCAACCCTATACACTATACAACACAGCGATAAAATACCAAAAGGGACAACAACAATAAAAAAGAGACAAACAAAAGACAAATTCACAATAGAGTTATTATCAACAAAATCCACAAAATAAAATAATTAACAGAAAACATCAAAGTCAACGAAAAAAGCCCGATGATGGATGCAAATCCGAAACGCGTCGCTTAATAAATAAAAATAAAAAGAAATATATGTTGTGAATAAAGTTTAAATTGAAATAAATAAAATAAAAAATAAAAACATTTTTAAATTTTATATTTTAATTCTTTAAAATCAAAACTACCGTGCCCTTTGATAAAATGATGCTGTATAGTTATCTTTCATAATTCCCAAAGCATACAGTTTGTAGAAAATGCCTGAAGCGGTTCATGTAGACTCTTTACGGCAAATAGAAACAAGAGAGGTCCTAGAAGTAAAGGTTTTTTTTTTTCAACCAATTCTAAATCTCAAACAAATAAATTATATTATAGGTATGTATGTACCTATTTTTCTTAAAGTTGAGTAACTGATTTAAGGTATTCTCTTAATTCCTTCCAAATTACAAAACACTTCTAGGAATCTCATCAAAAATATATTTATTCAGTACGAGCGTTTATTTGAACAACACTTCATAGAATTTCCACATGAAAACAAAGAGCCCATAATATACTCCCTAAGAAGGTATGAGAACCATTCTGCTTTCCTTATTTCATTTATAAACTCCAGCTGAAAAAAAAAAACACGAAATTATCCTTCAATTTCACATGTTTATCTTTGGGAATAGAATTAATTTACTTTTCATTGGATTCTTGGGCACAGTGATGTGTACATATGTATATTAAAAGTATATTTATCTCGTCTTCTCGTATCCTTTTTTTGTTTTGTTATTTGCTAACCCACCTACTAAAAAAGCCATAGCTTCAAAGCCAAAAGTGACCTGATGGTTCGTATACATTTTCTCCGTAAAGGGGAAGGAGATATCCCTGACCTGTATTAGAATCATCATGATGTTGGAGCAATCAAAAAGCTGATGTCCTTATTTATTTTTTGGTCTAGCTTGCAGTTAATTAAGAGAGAATCCTTTTCAACCTTTTAATAGGATGTTCTTACTATTTAAGAGACAAATACAGTTATAAGACAAATACATACTTTCAATTTTAATGTCCTTTATATTTTGGTAGTTTAATATGTCTGTCCTAATGTAATGTAATATTTTTTTTTAATAATTATTTTATGCGCACTCAGGGGGTTATGAATACCTTTATAATGTTAAACACAGTGCAAGCAATTAGGAAAGTAGGCGAGGATAATCAAATACAAGTTTCTTTTTAAAAATGCAATAAAATGAACAAACTTAAATTTTTTCTATGTATTTTTTGGTAAAAGAAAACATTCCCATTATAAATTGTTAAAAAGATATCCACTGCATCTAAAGTGTATTTGCACGAAGTGAAGATAGATATATATCGAATGTAAGAATACGGCCTCGCTGCCGAACTGTTCAAAGCGGCAGGCGATTACTTGGTTGAGAGTATGCACCAGCTCATCTAGAAAATATAGTCTGGAGAGAGCATGCCCGATGAATGGAACCTCAGTATTGTCTGTCCGATCCTAAAGAAAGGAGACCCTCTAAACTGCGCCAGCTACACAGAGGCATAAGTCTCTTGACCATCACGTACAACATCCTTTCTTCCGTATTATGTTAACGTCTGAAGCCTTTCGTCAAGAACTTTCGTCCATATCAGTTTGGCTTTAGGCCAGGAAAGTCCACCATCGATCAAATATTAACATTACGGTAGATCTTGGAAAAAATCCAGAAGCTACAAATCGCCACCTACCATCTTTTCATCGATTTCAAAGCCGCATACGATAGCATCTATACAAAGCAGTTTCTAGTTTTGGCATCCCTGACAAACTTGTCCGTTTGTGTAGGATGACGATGGAGAACGCACGCTGCTTTATCAAGGTCTGAAAAGATCTCACCGATGCGTTTGATGTCAAAAAAGGTTTTAGGCAAGACGATGCTCTGTCATGCGACTTCTTCAACATCGTTCTTGAAAGAATAGTGCAAAACTAACGCGTCAATATAAGAGGCACAATCATTCAAAAGTCCGTCCAATTACTCGGATACGCCGACGATATTGACATTATTGGAAGAATAAAGCGTGATGTCAGTGGCGCATTTCTGAGCATTTAAGCGGAAGCGAAGAATATGGGCTTAGCTGTAAATGGGGGCATGACCAAGCCTATTCTGTCATCAAGAAAGGACACACAACACCGACGTCTTGAACAGAACGTCATTATAGACAGCTATAACTTTGAAGTAGTTAAGGACTTCATATACCTAGGCGCCGGCTATCCGCCATAAATTCAGAAATCAACACCAGCGCTGAAATCAAACGGAGAATAACTCTTGACAATCGCTGCTTGTTTGAACTAAGAAGGCGATTGAGCAGCAAAGTCCTCTCTCGAGCAACTAAAGTGTCCCTCTATAAGACTCTCATCATCCCGGTCCTTGTCTATGGAGCAGAGACATGGACTTTGTCGAAAGTGGACGATAGCGCTTTAGGATGTTTCGAGAGAAAAATTCTTCGTATGATCATTGGTCCCGTCTGCATAGACGAGGTGTGGAATAGAAGATATAACAACGAACTGTACAGAAAAGTTTAAGGTCTACCATAAAACTCCATGCTTGAATCTATTATATGATTGCCATTAGATAAAATAATGTAACTATTACCATAATAAGTAATTTCGGTTACAGAACTCAAAGTAATTATATTGTCGACAGCAAATTAAAAAAAAAAAATAGGAAATTATTTAAAGTTAAGGGTTGAAAATGCAAAAAGGAAACCACAATCTTTCGCTTTTAACATAAAATAACACAAAAACGAACGAATTCTGAAGTGAAGTATCGGTGAACCTCATTTCTGCATTGTATATTGGCAATTCTGCTCCTGCATCCTTTTAAGCTCCATCTTGTAAGCACTATTATGTTTCATTTATTTTGGTCATCACATATAGAGCTCCCAGACACTTTGCTCAGATGCCTTCAAAGGTATATACTAGAAGAAGAAAATTACCACGAAGGATTATAATATAAGTGCCATTCACTGCACGAGGACGAAATCCTACAGGAAGTTTCGACACCAACAGATGCCCATAGAAGAAAAACTAAGCACAAGAAAAATAATCAATTTTCGTTGGTGTCTCTTCTCCCTTGCAACGCTGCCGCACAGAACATTGTTTACGGTGTCAGTTCCTGAATTTAAATTATTAGCACACTGGCACACATGCACACTTAAGAAGGATAAAATATTAAAGCAGGATGCTTCCATGTTAAAGTATGTGTGTGAGAACTTTAGGTGACACTTAGGTGGCTTTTGAATTAAATTGTTTCGCATTAATGTTGAAGATTCAAGGATATTCCTAGTTTTAAGGTGTTACGTTGCAAGTTGATCTAAATTAAGTGCAAGAATGTGTCAAAGTTGAATGTATCTACTCTTAAACTGCTAAGGATTTTTCACACACAAAGAAATACCTGGAAAATTTGTAGGTCTTAAGAAGTGGCATTCATTTAAATTTGTGGTTTTAAACTGAAATTTTAATTGAGTTATTTAATAAAGATCGATGATATTTTGTTCTTATTTTAATAATTTATTTTGCGATATTGGTGAAGTATTTGTTTGACAAATTATTATTTTTATAAACAGAAAAAGGCTTCCGTATTAGTCAAACTAACTTTGAATAGGGTTTTAATGAAACGCATTGAAGGAACGGATTCGGAATTAATTTCGTATGTGGCAACAATTTTATGAAACTAATCTTCTTAACGAAAGTGAGTGTTTTAATGAATGACTAATTTTGGAGTTTAAGTTCGCTGCAACTTTGAGACCTATAGTTGTGCCCACGTCTAGTGCTTAGATCGCAGTTCCTCCTATAGATTGGATTCTGTAAGAAACTTATATTTTTTTTTATAATTCACTCGCGCTCAATTTGCTCTAACGACAATACACAGCATTGAGTTTTCGAAGCATTAAACTCCACACGGATTTTTGTACCCCATTTAACAATGCTGTAAAGATCGGATCCTGTTGCAAATACACTTCTGAAGGAGATGGACATGAATTTGGGAACGCGTATGAGAAGCTGAGAGTAGAGTCGTCGGCAAAACAATGAAGTGGATTAGAGGTTTCAGACAAGAGATCATTTATAAAAATGAGGAAGAGAGTCGGAGACAAAACGGAGCAATGGGTCTCAAAAACTGTCCACAGAATTTTTTTTAAAAAAATTTGAAAAATTTCATTTGGTTAAAACTAGCTAATGGTTGAAAAAAATTTTACAAAAAATTGTTATTTTTGGTAGCCCCCCTGGGTCCATTTTTTTTGTTTTTGATTTTCTCGAAAACGCTGCAGCCGATTTAAATAATTTTGTTTTATGACAAAGCTCCTCCAAAGTTTGAATATTATTAAATATTCAAATTTTCAATCTTTTATTTTTTGGATTTAAAAAAAAAAAATTCAAAATTTTTTTTTGGAAACTCAATATTTCGAAAACCCCATGCTCGATTTTTTCAAACTTGACAAATGAAAATTTATTAACATAATCTACAAGATTTGAGAAAACAAATTTTGTTTTATCTAAAACTAACGGTATCTTCCGTACAAATTTTAAAAAATAGTTTTCGAAAATCGTATTTTTCTCGAAAACGGTTCCGAGAATTTTGCTAAAATTGTTTTTCTTTTGATTAATCTTTACGATCTATAATTTAATAAAAAAAAATTTAAATCTACATATTACTGACTGTACCTATCATAGAACCATTTTTCGAATTTTGAATTTCTCATTATCGGCATAACGGATTTTAACGAAATTTTTTATAAAGAAGCTCCTAAAAAGTTTAAAAAACATTGCATTTAAAATCTTAAGAAAAAATATTTTTTCAATTTTTAGAAAAAAAAGAAATTTTATATTTTTTTTTTAAATTTGATATCTCAAGAACGGCTTAGTGTTTTTTTTTGGAAATTAGACTTTTATTCGTACAATAATAAAAACTTAAGGTTGGCGTACCAAAATTTTTTCTTAAAAATGTTTTAAAAATTTTGTACATAAAAGCTTATTTTTTGTTTCTGCATAAATTCATATTTGCATAGCATTCTGTTTTTATCTCTTACTACGAAAAGAATTTAAAAAATTCATTTTATCCTTATGAACAGTTTTCTTTAATAATATCCGTTTTTATAATTCCTAGTCTATTACATAGGAGCAAGTTCATGCGACCCAGTCGTACATTTTATTTAAATTGTTTTAGTAGTAAGAGACAAAAACAGAATACTATGCAAATATGAATTTATGCAGGAACAAACATTTTAAGACATTTTAGTGGTTTCTTAAAAAAAAAAACTTTTATATAGATACTAAATTTTTAAAAGATTTTTAAGAAAAAATTTTGGTACGCCAATTTAAAGTTTTTATTATTGTTCGAATAAAAATTAAATTTACAAACAAAAATATTGAGCCGTTTCGAATTTTCAAAAAAAGAAAAAAATATTTTTTTTTTTTCAAAAATTCAAAAAATATTTATTTTAAAGTTTTGAAATGCAATTAGTTTTAGACTTTTTAGAAGCTTCTCTATAAAAAACTTCATTAAGATCCGTTATGTGGATAATGAGAAATTCAAAATTGGAAAAAAATGGTTCTATGGTAGGTACAAGCTGTAATATCTAAATTTCAAATTTTATTTTATTAAATTAAAAATCGTAAAAATTAATTGAAAGAAAAGAAATTTATCAAAAATCTAGGAGCCGTTTGCGAGAAAAATACGATTTTTGAAAACCATTTTATGTAAGTTTTTGGGGAGCCTTGGCAAAAAAAATTATCAAAATCGGATGTACCGTTTTTGAGAAAATCAAAAACAAAAAAATGGTTCCATGGGGGGTACCCTCAATAACCATTTTTCGGAATTTTTTTTTTAACTTTTACCTAGGTTTAACTAAATGAAATTTGTTTGTGTTTTTATTTCTTAAATCTGCGAAAAGTTTTTGAAAAAAAAAATATTTGTAAAATTTCGAAAAAAAAATCATATGGTACCGTTATTTTTGGTCTTAAAAAAAAAAGAAAAAAACGTGTGGGGGGGAAATCAAAACCCATATCTACCAAGTTTGAACAAAATCGGCCGAGCCGTTTAGGCTGTAGTTGAACCGACAGACAGACAGACAGACAGAATTGAGAGACCCACTTTTTTAGTCTTCGCTTTCATCGTAATGTCAACTTTGATCAAAATCTCGACTGCGATTTTTTTACGAATGCATGCCTTATAGTACCTATAAGTCGCAAGTAAAAATAAAGTAGATATTCGATGATTTTAACTTTAATAAAAGGGTAGAGAAAGTATGATGCTATATTCGATTAAAATTTACAAATTCGTTGTTTTAACCTAGTATCATACTAAAACAGCTTTACCATCGTACTAATTCAATTAAAATTTTGCGCCAATGATATTATAGATGATTGACGGGTCTGACCATAACGGTGCACATCTAAGGATGTTGTCCCATGATTTGCCTGCAAAGCTCTTTCAAATCAAGAGGGTTTCTGTGGCTTTCTCGACAGTTATTTTGACTTATTTATTGCAAAGAAGTTTGTTATCTAGCGTTATTCCTAGATATTTACCTCCTTCTGGGAGTCAATTACTTCACCATAAAGGTTTCATGTCTTGCAGAAGTCGTGTCTTGGTATTATATGGTATGATTTCAGAGTTGATATTTAATCCGACAGGTAGACACCATTTCCTTGTAATTGTGAGGCCTCTTTTAATTATATTACAAAAAGTTACATTAAACTTGCTTTAGGCTGTTATATCAAACTGATTGTAAGTTTAGTGGGAAATCCGGACTTGTCGATTCGGATTTGGACACAGATTAGATTATAATTTTAACGGATAGGAAATTGCTATTAGTATTTGATATCTTTATTTAGTTTAAATTTGTTGCACAGCATTTTTATGAATTCCTTAGAGAAGAAAATTTTGGTTTAGCTCATCTAAAACTTGAAGCTACCGTACAAAGAGTTCTAACGATTTCGTTTAATCTTCGTATCTGTGATGTTTCGACTGATTGTAATAGAACTTCTTTTGCCGAAAACGAAATTGAGAATATTGTCTTAATTTTAGATTTAAGAATAACTTAGAGGCCATTACGGCTCGTAAATAGCCTAAACTTAGAGTTACTCTCAATAATTTTTGTGTGCGTGTTAGCCGAAATAGAGGGAACCTACAATTTTCATACGAGTACACAGTACAACCCGGAAAAACATTTTTGCTGCGGCTGAGAATCAAACTCAAGACCTTCTGCATGACAGTTTAACGCATTAACCATTATGCCAAGAGATATTTTCAATTTAAAATTCTATTTAAAACAAACAACAATTTGCATCAAAAAAAATATTTTTTATAAAAGAAAGAATCTGAGAAGAAATTAATTAAATTAGTGCTTTGGACTTTTAACGCTTTCCCGATACAATCCAATACCAATATATTTCTTTTTACTAAATATTGGATGTACATACATTGACTATACGGAGCCAAAAAAAGTTCAAAGCCACATTAATTGTTAGATACTAAAAAAACATCTAATCTACTAAGATAATATTTGCTTCCATAATAAATTTACCAACATACCCAAATCGTATTGGTACATGATGAATAATCCGTAAATGCAGGCCCGCAAACTTTGCAAACTATATCTTCTAACCTCGCTCACATACGCATAAATCAAAACTTTTCAACCAAAATTACGATAATGTAGCAAGTTCGAGTTTTAGACAGACAAGGCAAGGTACCTGCATAACAGTTCGGTTAACCCTTACTAAGCAACCCCACAACTATTATTTCTACTATAAATTTCCAAGAGGGATTATCCCGATTCTAACCTCCCTAATCGATATTTAAACCTAATCAAATCGGTTTCATTCGTATATGATACTGGTGCTTCTTCTATCTCCAGGTTCTGTCGTTTCATCGGCACCACATCTAAAGTAGAAGTTTCAGGATGCCATGTTACAAAAACAACATCCAGAGTGTCTTCCCACCTCATCATCATAGTTTATGATTCAATCTGTGAAACTATGTTTCTCGGATAAACTTGGAGAATTTCAAGCAAATTCAAAATAAACTTTGCAGTAAAGTTTATGTGTGTTGTTGTTTTTTTTTTTTTAATTTTTTTTTGCAAACACGAAAACCAACTTCTCCGAGGCAGTCAGTAGTAGTATCCATTTGCTGTTGGAATTTTCAGCTTCCGCAAAACCGCATTTCAACTGACTCTCCTGTTGGGTTTAGCTTAACTGAGACACTGAATTTGAAGATAAAGTCCCCTGTTTTTGGAGGTGCATTTACGGTACAGCATGCTCGCTGACTAGAGGTGGAAGGCGCTTCAGCACTTTCCTTAGGTTTTCGTATATATGTATGTACAAAACTAATGTGTAATCGCATGAAGTATGATTAAATTTCCATTTGAGGAAATCGTTTTATAAAAGTTTTGTTCCCAAAGTTTTCTCCCTTGATCCGTGTTTATTCTTCCAGCGAATCGAATAGGAAATAGAGAATAGACAAAAAAAAATCAACTAAAGTTTGTACCGGCTTCGTTCAAAGGACAATAAGGGATTGCTTAGAAAAGGATGGGACTGTTGTCTTAATTTTTTTTACGTACATAGGAGTCCTTTCCAGTAGCCTAGAACCGAAGGAGTACCGGAGACACTATGTGTGTATTACCTTAACTACGTTGCCATATTGAAGAAACAGCCCGTTTGATTTGTTTTAAGACTTAAGTTTGTTTTTAATTGAAAACGTTTCTGACTTAAAAGGCTTTAAGAATTAAGATTGTGAGTAGAACTTGAGAAAACATATTCAAACAAGCTATCAATAAATTTTTCCTTTCTTTGTGACATTTTTTTTATAAATAAAATGCACGACTGGGTCGCACGAACTTGCTCCTATGTAATAGGCTAGGATTTTTTAAAACGAATGTTATTAGAGAAAACTGTTCATAAGAATTAAATTAATTTTTTAAATTCTTTTAGTAGTAAGAGACAAAAACAGAATATTATGAAAATATGAATTTATGCAAGAACAAAAATTGTAAGTGGTTGTAGTGGTTTCTTAAAAAAAGCTTTTATATACAAACCTTTGAAAAGATTTTTTAGAAAAAATTTTGGTACGACAATTTATAGTTTTTATTATTGTTCGAATAAAAAAAAATATTTAGCCGTTTCTGAGATATCGAATTTTCAAAAAAAGAAAAAATAGTTTTTTTTTCAAAAATTCAAAAAATATTTATTTTAAAGTTTTGACATGCAATGTGTTTTTGACTTTTTAGAAGCTTCTCTGTAAAAAATTTCATTAAGATCCGTTATGTGGATAGTGAGAAATTCAAAATTCGAAAAATGGTTCTATGGTATAGGTACAAGCTGTAATATCTTAATTTAAAAATGTTTTTTTTTTATTAAATTAAAGATCGTGAAAATTAATTGAAAGAAAAAAAAATTGTCAAAATTCTAGGCGCCGTTTTCGAGAAAAATACGAATTTTGAAAACCATTTTCTTTTAATTTTTTAGCATTTGTATGGGAAATACCTTTATTTTTAGGTAAAATAATTTTTTTTTCCGACATCTTGTAGATTATGTTGGAAAACTTTTATTTATCAAGTTTAAAATAAATCTAGCATTTTTTTCGAAATAATGAGTTTTGAAAAAAAATTTGAAGTTTTTTCTTAAAAATCAAAAAAAAATGTTTTGAAAATTTGATTACACATTTCTATTTATGTTTTTAGAGAGCTTAAGCAAAAAACAAATTATCAAAATCGGTTGTACCGTTTTTGAAAAAATCAAAAAAATGGTTCCATGGGGGGTATCCTCAATAACCATTTTTCGGAAAAAATTTTTCAAGCATTACCTAGGTTTAACTAAATGAAATTTTTTTATATTTTTATTTTTCAAATCTGTCGAACAGTTTTTGAGAAAAAAAAAATATTTATAAAATTTCGAAAAAACTCGTATGGCAGGTACCGTTATTTTTGGTCTTAAAAAAAAGAAAAAAAAGTGTGGGGGAAAAAATTAAAAATGATATCTACCAAGTTTAAAGAAAATCGGCCGAGCCGTTTAGACTGTAGTTGAACCGACAGACAGACAGACAGAATTGCGAGACCAACTTTTTTAGTCTTCGCTCTCATCGTAATGTCAACTTTGATCAAAATCTCGAGTTCGATTTTTTTTACGAATGCATAACTTGCCTTATAGTACCTATAAGTCGCAAGTCGCAAGTAAAAAGAAACATGTGTATATAATATTTATAGGAGTAGTAGTAGTCTTTGACTCTTTCTCGAACTTCCTTGCAGCTTGACACCCGCTATATATGGGGATGACGACGATGTCGACGAAGAAAATATTTTTTCTATTTTTGCATCAGTAATTTGATCCTTTAGCTGTACAAAGTCAGCCATTTTTTTTTCTTTTTTTTTTATAATCGGCGCACACTCAAGGGGTTTATATACCCTTAATATGCCAGAGACACAGTGTGAGCATTAAGAAAAAAGGGAAGGGTTAGAAAGGAGGTGTCGGTGTACATTGGTTTTAAATTCTTGAACATTGCAATGACTGGGAAAGATAGAGCGTGGCAAAGAATTCCACATTCGCGTGGTACGGCTGAAGAACGAATCTCTGTACTTCACAGTACGGCCGAAGTTGGGCTCAAGGGTAAACTGATGGGCATTCCTAGAAGTGCGAGTATTACGGTTAAATTGTTTAAGGGGAGGAATGCAGCTGGCTATTTCACTAGAGCATAGTCCGTTAAAATAACGGTAAAAAAGGGTGAGGCAAGAAACATTACGACGATGTTGGAGTGACGTAAATGAGTCAATGATGTTATTATCACCAATCATTTTAAAAGCTCTTCTTTGAATACTGTCCAAGAGACTTAAATAAGTTACTGGAGCACCAGCCCATAGATGGGTGTTATACTCAAGTTTAGGACGTTTATAGGTTTTATAGATTGTAGCCAGATCAGAAGGAGAGAAAAATTTCTTGCACCGTCTCAGAAAACCCAAACTAGTGCGGCATTTTTGGCAACATCGCGTATGTGAGTGTTCCACAAGAGGTGGTTCGTGATGCACATACCGAGAATATCGAGATGTTCAGTTTCATTGATGCAAGTGCCACTCATAGATAGTGGCAAGGGGGGTATATCTCGCTTTAACGATATAAGACAGCATTGGCTTTTTTCGAAGCATTAAATTCGACACGGTTTCTTATTCCCCATTGCACAATGCTGTTTAGGTCGTAATTTAATGTGCTTATCATATTTTGTCGTTGCAGTTCCACATCCGAAGAGGAGGGATGTGAGTCTGAAAACGAATATTAAAAGCTAAGAGTACTATCGTCAGCGAAACAATTAATTGGATTAGAAGTTACAGACAGGAGATCATTAATAAAAATGAGGAAGAGGGTTGGGGACAAAACGGAGCCCTGGGGCACACCAGCATTTATATTGTGGGTTTCAGACTTGAATCCGTCTAGTACAACTTGTATTGAACGGTTCGAAAGAAAATTTCTAATCCAAAGAAGTAGGGATTCATCGATCCCGAAAGCACGCATTTTCGATAAAAGAGCAAGATGCCAAACTTTATCAAATGCCTTTGAAATATCAAGTGCAATAATCTTACTTTCTCCGAAACAATGTAAAGATTTGTTCCACTTTTCGGTTAGATAAACCATCAAATCACCTGTGGACCTATTGCTACGAAAGCCATACTGCCGGTCATTAAGAAGCTTTCGTTCCTCAAGATATTTCTTAAGCTGATAATTAATCAGCGTTTCCATGACCTTAGAAAGAAGGGACGTTAGTGCGATCGGTCGATAATTAGAGGGAGAAGAAGATTCGCCTTTTTTGGGAATTGGCTGAACAAATGCAGTTTTCCAACCACTCGGAACGAGCCCTGAAGAATTAGGACCGATGGAAAAGCTTACGCAGGGGTTTTGCTATCGTGGAAGAACACCTCTTCAGAATAATAGCGGGGATACCATCCGCACCAGCGGATTTATGAATGTTGAGATCTTTCAGGACTCTTGCCACGGTACGAGTGTGAAAAAAGATTTGTCCCATAGAATCACTTACGCGCTCAAGAATTGGGGGAGTCATGACACTATCCGGCAAGGTGGAATTTGCGGCGAACTGCTTTAAAAACAAGTTAGCTTTATCAATAGAGCTAACGAAAGGAGTGTCATTGAAAACAAGCGTAGGAACCGAGGAAGAGGAAGAATTCCTCATATTTTTTACAAATGACCAAAAATTCCTGCTGCCTTTGGGACTTTGCAGTATTTTTTGCCTTGATTTTTGATCATGTAAAAATTTGGTCCGTCGAATATGGGCGTTGCAGGCCTTCCCTGCTTGTTTGAACTTTTTCCGGTTTTCCTCAGTTGGGTTGGCTCTAAAACACCGGAACCTTACCTCTTTTTCCTTGATAACCTCTTTACAGCTCAAATCAAACCATGAATTATCCTTGGGTCTGATACTTTTAACCCTATTCGGGATAAAATGTTTCATTCCCAAAAGAATAATGTTAGTTATCATATCTGCGCTGGAGTCTACGTCACTATCGAGGAAGCATAGTGACCAGTTAAAGATCCTGAAAAAGTTATTCAAACCGTTCCAGTTGGCTTTCTCGTACTGCCATACGGTTCTTCTAGGAGCTCTTTCTCTAACTGGATTTGTTTGACAATACACTTATTGTGTATTTTTCAGGGTCAGAGGTAAGAAACAAGTCAAGAGTATTTTCTGCTCGGCCATTAACGTCCGATATTCGAGTAGGCTCGTTGACAAGCTGAGTAAGGTGGTTAAACTCAGCAAAAATCTCAACACACATTCCTTCAGGTGTTGTCTGGCCCGAATGGAGAAGCCAAGAAGAATTGTAAACATTGAAATCGCCCGCAGTAACGATTTCAGTGTGATGATACAGGGAAACAATTCTTTGGATGGAGTCGGACAGAGTATCAAATTCGTGAGAAGTTGAAACTCTATCCAGATTTTGGCTTCGATAAACAAAACAATAGTGAATGATGTGCTTATTAATGGAAAATTTTAACCACATAAAATTGAAGAAGGAGTTGGTGCAGCGACCATATTGTGGTAAGAACTGATATGCAACATCATTCCTAATGTAAATGGCGAGACCATGGAGGGAAAAGAATAATGGCACCAAGCTATACCCATGAATAAAAAATTCAGTAGGATCGGAATCCTCACCTACTTGGGTTTCACTCAGTGCCAAAACAGCTGACCTGTTAGAAACAGTGTGGATATAGGCAGCCAGAAAATTCGCTCTCAGCCCACGAATATTACAACAGTCTACTCTAAAATAACCAGCCATTGCAATATAAAAAAAAAATAACAAAAACCAAAACAGACGAAATCTAAGATAATTACTATGTAAGTCTAATAAAAATTCGTTTTAACACAACATCACTAAAAAGTGTTATGCCTTTAGTAGTGACGTTGAATCGATCCGAACCCTACCAATCAGAACAGTAATTCTCTATACATCTGTTATCGTACGACCCAGCAGATGCAAACACTGAGAGAGCTTATATACCACGGCACTAGGACATCGACCGACCTCCTCTAATATTCACTGACAACTCACAACTGCTGGCGTAAGTTGAATTTTTTTTAAAGTAATAATGACATTCTGACACATAAGAAAGACATCCCTTTGAAAATCGGTATCTTCGACGCAGGTGCTGTGTCGTCGAATTGCCGATGACATCGTCCTCTACCAAGGGACTCTCTGAACGATCACGATCTCGAAGTTTTCGCACTGCAGTAAGAGCTGGCTTAACTTCTTCTTCTGGTCTTCAGTTTTCTTGCTTTTTTTATCATCTGTAAAAGATATCGATGGAGTTTCAATATCTGTTGACTAATCATCTGTATCAGGTAAACAAATAGATTTAATCGTTTCATGTGATGTCTCAATTTCAATCTCGTTGCTTTGGGCAATCGATTAAAATATAAAATAACATTAAAATATGTTAAAAATAATAGATTGTATATACCTCTATTACAGAATTTGGCCAATAAGCTAAGGTGACAGTTTCAATTATTAATTTCCAAACTTTTGCTATTACCGAATCTGACGAATGAAAGTTGAATGAATGTCGGTAACAATCCCTGCACCACCGACATTTTGTTCAACTTATATATATAACTTTATACAATTTCTATCATTTTACGTTCGCACCAATTTCGAGACGAATCTGAAGTGAATTTTTGATTAAACGAAAAATAAAAACAAAAATAAACAATGAAAAGCACAAAAATGTAAGTCAAAAGCTTATAATACTGAATGTTTAAGTGTTTGTTTAAAAAATTTTAATAGAAAACGCACAACTAACAACGCCACCGGAGAGCCAGAAATCTAAAACAAAAAAAAAAAAAAATCACACTGTTGGTGATGCTTGGTATCGTTCATCGATAGCGATGCTATTATCAAAGCCTAGGCCGTTAACTAAATGTCTGTAGTTGACAGTGTTGATACGAAAGCTCATAAATGATAAGGTAATTTCCGGCGAATTTCATAATTCAGTTTTACAGCGGATGCGAAAGGTCAAAGGACCGAGTCAACTCACGGGGAGTAAAATTCTGCGAATTCTGTAATAGACATGATTATTTTAAACATTTTCTAACTATATGTAGTTCCGTACAAGCAAACAAACAATTTACTTCTGAACATTATCTAAAACAATGCCAGTTCGTGCAACTAGTTAGTAAACAAACCTTTTTGGACGTTTGTAAATGTCAAAAAGTCATATGAAATTCATATGCCACAGGGCTCCGTTTTGTCTCCGACTCTCTTTCTGCTATTAATCAACGATCTTTTGTCTGAAACCTCTTATCCATTGAATTGTTTTGTTGATGATGCCAGATACATGTCCTTGTTCTTCAGATGTGGATCTAGAACGCCAGCATATGATAAGCTCATTAAATTCTGATGTCGATAGCATTGTCAAATGGGCAACGAAAAACCGTGTAGAATTTAATACTTCAAAAACTCAATTCTTTCTCCTGCCGTGAAAGCAGAACACACCCCCTATGCCGCTATACATGATTCGCATTTGCATTGAGGAAACCGAACAGCTCTCAGTTCTCAATATGTGCATCACAGACCACCTTGTATGGAATGACTATATATATTCGACGTCGTCAAAAACGCTCCTAAGTGCTTAGGTTTCCTTCGACGTTCCAAGAAATATTTTACCCTTTCTAATCTGGCTGTAATCTATAATGCGGTTGTAATTTTAAAGTAGCTGTCTAAAAGTAAAGTCAATTGAATTTAATTGAAGTTACAAAAGATTGCATTCACAAAAAATGCATTCCTTTACAACCATGCTGCGTACTTTGCTTGATAATTCTCACTCATTTTGTGTCTTGCGTTCTTCCTATGACCGAATGCACTGCAGAGTTTCTAACCTAAGGTCTGAGACTTTTGAATTTATTTTTGTGAGCGGTACCCAACTTATTTTCATTCGACATCAGAGCTTTAAATAATTTTTGAAACAAATAATCTTAATTGTTAGTTTCGATATTTGCTTATCGGAATATGCATCAGTTTTCCTGTGATTATTTTAACTTACACAATTCGCCTGATAGACACAGACAAAAAGTATAATGAAGTGCTGTTGTTTATGTTATAATGTAATTTAATTTTATTTCATTCATTCCATTCCATTAGAGTTTGAAATTGTTTTGTTTTGGACCGATATTTAGAGTAATTAGTTCAGAATGAAAGTTAATTGATTTAACTTTTGGGACTTGTTTCGGAATGATACCATATATTAAAGACTCAAATATGTATTCGAAAACTATTCATCAATTAACAACTACATTTACTTTTCACAATATCGAAATAGGTTAAACTATCAATAATTAAAGCTCGGACTTAACTGGCAATTAAAACAATCACAGTGTGACGTTTTAAACAAATATTTTGTGCATACAATCGTTTGGATATAAAATTGATGTTTAGAAACAATTCAGGAATTTTAAAGCGAAATAGCAGGGTCTGGGTTAAAACCAATCCAACCATATACAGAGATATTCAAAATTGTACATCAAAGACATATTTACCTAGCTGCTGATTAAGAAACGGTGTTTTGAAGAATTGGTATTCTGGGAGTGTGAAACTATTTTAGGGGAAACTATTTTAAAGAATTTTTGATATTTGATATTGCTTTATTATATTTACCCCTAAATAGTGATATTCTTCTAAGCGATGAGGACTATAAGTTTTAATATTTCGTGAAAATTTTGATCACTGAAAAAATGTAGGAATCGAGATACAGTGTTGGGAAAGGCTTGCCAGTGGCGTATCCAGAAAAAAAGTTGGGGGGGGGGGCACCTGAATTTAATAAAATCGAGAGTGAAGCGCAGTGCTGCCTGCTTGCGCTGCTGTTAAAAGTACTATAGTAGCATTTTACTGCTCTCGGCAATTTCGTACTACCGTCTCCTCGTTTCACATTCAAAAAACTATTTTTTCAAAGTTCTTGTATGCAAAACATTTTACACAAACAGCAAGGTGTAAAGTCAACCTAAACAAAAATTTATTTCGTTTTTAAATTTAATGTAAATATTGAAGCAAGATTTTTAAATATGACTGTTTTTAATATTGCTCTTGTTGCAATTTCTGGTTGTTAGTAAATTCAAATTGAAAGTACTTAGCAGTGGCGTGGCATCCATATAACACGATTCCTATCGTCTTCCCTTTTAGAAAATCCACAAGTAAAAATAAATTTTTGCTGGGTCTTTAGGAACGCAAAATCTGGCGAGGAATCAAAATCTTCACACAGAAATTGATTTCTTAGGTCAACGATATTCAAAATGACTTGATACATAGTATCGCGGCTGTTATTAAATCTGAAATTAAAACAGAAATCATAGAAGCTCGGTTCGTGTCGATTATGATCGACGAAACTTCAGATTTGAGTCATAGGGAACAACTGAGTGCCATATTTCGGTTCTTTTCAGAGAATGGAATACAAGAAATATATCTAGTATTTTTTGACGTTAGGGCGAGTCTTAATGCAGATGAGTTGTCCCATCATATATTTTATATTCTTGACACATATGATTGCAAGGAAAAGTTAATAGAACATTCCTAGGAAGATGCCGCAGTTATGTCCGACGAAGGGGCTGCACCCGGGTGGTGTCTAAAAGGAGGTCCATTTTTATTATGTTTCAAGCTCATTGTTGATTGAAATATTAATGTCTTGAAGAATAAAAAATTTAGCTTCACATTTTTTGCTAAGTCAATGTGGAATGTATTTGTAGATACCATATCCCTACTAGAAATGTTGTTTTTAAGGCTCTAAGTTTTTTTTTCATTTTTACAGGTGACAAAATTTTATAACGTGTTCCCATTTAAAATTATCCACGCCACGCCACTGGTACCTGCCCCCCCCTCAATACACCAATGAGGCTTGCATAATGTTCAAATATTCAATGCAACACAAAATCACTTGTTCAGTTATAATTTTTATATCATATTGTGGGTAGTGACCTAACGGTAAGAACTAATATAAATTAAATGCACTACTGGGTCACACAAACTTGCTCTTATGTAAGAGACTAAAAATCTCAAAAATAAAAGTTATTCAGTTCATAAGCATAAAACTCATTTTCAAATGACTAAAATAACTATTTTAGTAGTTGGAGCTAAAAACAGGATGCCATGTGATTCAAGCAAAAAATAAATGTCGTTTCTTAAAAAAATAAGTTTTTATATACAAAATGCTTATGAAAAAATGTTGGTACGAAAACTTAAAAATTTTATTATTGTGAGAATAAAAAATAAATTTGCAAAAAAATGTTGACCGGTTTTAGAAATATCGAATTTTCCAAAAAAAAAATAGAATTTTTTTTTCAAAAATTCAAAAAATATTTGTTTTTAAGTTTTAAAATGCAATATTTTTGAAACTTCTTAGAAACTTAAATAATTTCATCAAAATCCGTTTTGCCGATTATTAGAAATTTCAAACTCGAAAAAATGGCTCTGTGGTAGGTAGAGTCAGTAATATTTTAATTTCGATTTTTTTTAATTAAAATTATAGATCGTAAAATTAATCGAAAAGAAAAAAAATACGATTTTTGAAGACCATTTTTTAACATTTGTATATGGTGGGTACCGTTATACGACTTGTAACGGGAGCATTTAATTTATTCTTTTATTATTTGAAGGAGAAAATGACATTTTCTTACCCAGTTGTACTAAGCGCCTTTCCAAATATGGGAGAGTTTTTGTTTTTCTCTCTTTAGTTTCTGGCTTGGGACTCGAATGGAAGACTGTAAGCACCTTCAATTTCTACCACTTTAAAGCAGGTGCTATTTAATTCAATATTTTTCCACCTGTTCTCAAGTTATTTTTTTTTTTTTGTAATAAACTAGTGAAGTGGACTTCTTGACCTAGTTTTATAAAACTTCGAGATCATTTTTCAAATTAAAATTTTGTCTTCAAAAAGAATTTTTGAATAAAAATAAAATAGAAATTTACGTTAGAATCATAAGAAAACTACCTTCTTTCTTAACTATTTTTACTTGCGACTTATAGGTACTATAAGGCAAGTTATGCATTTGTAAAAAAATCCAACTCGAGATTTTGATCAAAGTTGACATTACAATGATAGCGAAGACCAAAAAAGTGGGTCTCGCAATTCTGTCGGCTCGGCCGATTTTCTTTAAACTTGGTAGGTAGTATAAATTTAAAAAATCTAAAAAAATCATTTATAGTTAAGGCTAAGTAATAATCATTTGTTTATGCTTAAGCTTCCCAAAAATTTGAAAATGATTGTATATTCAAAAAAATTTTGGATTGAAAAAAAAAAAAAAAATAAAAATTGTTTTTCAAAAATCAATATTTCAAAAACTCCATACTGCAAAATAGCAGCTAAAATTTTGATAAAAATTTTTCTTTCGATTGATTCTTACCATCTATAATTTAATAAAAATAAAATGCACGACTGGGTCGCACGAACTTGCTCCTATGTAATAGACTAAGAATTTCAAAAATGAATCTTATTAGAGAAAAACTGTTCATAAGCATAAAAATTAATTTTTCAAATGACTAAAATAACTCCTTTAGTAGTTGGAGCTAAAAACAGGATGCCATGTGATTCAAGCAAAAAATAAATGTCGTTGTAGTGGTTTCTTAAAATAAAAAGTTCTTATACACAAAATGTTTATGAAAAAATTTTGGTACGAAAATTTACAAATTTTATTATTGTACGAATTAAAAATAAATTTGCAAAGAAATGTTGAGCGGTTTTTGAAATGTTGATTTTCCAAAAAAAAAAAAAATTGATTTTTTTTTGTCAAAAATTCAAAAAATATTTGTTTTTAAGTTTTGAAATGCAATATTTTTGAAACTTAGAAACTTAATAATTTCATAAAAATCCGTTATGCCGATTATTAGAAATTCAAAATTCGAAAAAATGGTTCTATGGTAGGTAGAGTCAAAATTCTAGGAGCCGTTTTCGAGAAATATACGATTTTTGAAAACCATTTTTTTACCATTTGTATAGTGGGAACCGTTATACGACTTGTAATTGTAAAGAAAATGACTTTTTCTTACCCAGTTGTACAAAGCGCCTTTCCATATATGGGACAGTTTTCCTTTTTCTCTCTTTAGTTTCTGGCTTGGGACTTGAATGGAAGACTGTAAGCATCTTCAATTTCAACCACTTTAAAGCAGGTGCTATTTCATTTCATAAAATTGCGCTTAAAACTAGACCAGTTGACTCGTGACCTAGTTTTATAAAAATTTGAGATCATTTTACAAATAAAATTTTGTCTTCAAAGAGAATTTTTGAATATAAATAAAACGTAAATTTACTTTAGAATCATAAGAAAACTACCTTCTTTCTTAACTATTTTTACTTGCAACTTAAAGGTCAAGTTATGCATTCGTAAAAAAAAAAACAACTCGAGATTTTGATCAAAGTTGGTCTCGCAGTTCTGTCTGTCGGCTCGTCCGAGTTTCCTTAAACTCCTTCGTAGGTAGTATTTTTAATTCCCCCCCACACGTTTTTTACTTGCGATATAGGTACTATAGGGCAAGTTCTGCATTTGGAAAAAAAAATCGAACTCGAGATTTTGATTAAAGTTGATATTACGATGATAGGGAAGACGAATAAATAGGGTCCGGCAATTCCGTCTGTCTGTCTGTCTGTCTGTATGTCTGTACTTCGATCTAGAGCCTAAGCCACTGGACCTATTTTCTTCAAACTCGGTAGTTATGGGTCTTCGGTGATTCCCTAGAGGGGAAATTGAAATTTTTTTTTAGCTCTAAAACTAACGGTACCCCCCATACACCCGTAATGCAAAATCTTATATATTATATTATATTATGATATTATGGACATGGACTACGTTTTGGTAAAAAAGAAATTGGGGCAAAATGTTATTAACGGTACTTGTCATAGAACCGTTTTTTTGATTTTCGACTTACTCATTAACGGCCCTAACGATTTTAACCAAAAATTTTCAGCAGGAGTTTAAAATAATATTGTATATAAAAATATTCGAAAAATTATTTGTTGTTTTTTTTTGAAAAATCAATATCTTCAAAACCTATGACCGATTATTTTTTGAAATTATTTCCTAAAATCAATATTATTAAATACTTAAAATTCGCATCCCAATTTTTTTCTTGAAAAATTTTAAAGAAATTTCTTATATACAAAATTTGATTTTTTAAAGTTTGTTTGCATAAATTCATACTTTTCTAGAAATCCGACGGCAATTTCATATTAAATTCATGTTTTATATTTATAAAATGTATCTTAAATTCCAAAGTACTTTTACATAAGAGCAAGTTCGTGCGATCCAGTCGTGCATTTTATTTTATTTTTTTTACTACCAAAACTAACGGTACCTGCTAAACGAATTTAAAAAATAAAAACAAAATCATTTAGTTAAGGCTAAGTAATTATTGAAAAAAAATTTCGAAATATGGTTATTAATGGTACCTCCCATGGAACTATTTTTTTTTATTTTTGAATTTCTTTTTGATAATTTTTTTATGCTTAAGCTTCCCAAAAGTTTGAATATTATTGTGTATTCAAAAAAAATTTGAATTTAAAACAAAAATTTGAAAATTGTTTTTCAAAAATCAGCACCCCATGCTGAAAAATAGCATCTAAGATTTTGTTAAAAAAAATTGTTTTCGATTGATTCTTACGACCTATAATTTAATAAAAAAAATTGAAACTAAGATATTACTGACTGTATTAACCATCGGACCATTTTATTAAATTTTGAATTTCTCATTATCGGCGGCGTAACGGATCTTATTAAAATTTTTTGTAAAGGGAAGCTTCTAAAAGGTCTGAAAAATATTGTATTTCACAACTTTAAAGATGTATCTTTTGGATTTTTGAAGTAAAAAAATCAATTTTTCTCTCAATCTCAAAAAGGGCTCAATATTTTTATCGGAAAATTTATTTTTATTCGTACAGTAATAAAAACTTTAGTTCGACTTATAATATTTTTCTTGCATAAACTCATATTTGCTTGAATTACATCTTACATGTCATCCTGTTTTTAGCTCCAACTACCAAAGTCCAAAGGAGTTGATATAGTCATTTAAACAATGAATTTTATACTTATGAACAGTTGTTCTCTAAAAATATTCATATTTCAAATTCTTAGTCTTTTACATAAGAGCAAGTTCGTGCGACGCAATCGTGCATTTTATTTAGAATAATTGAATTAAACCGCTGATGTCACTGCAATAAAAACCCTCTTATTGCATGGTCCTTGATTTTCCCATGAATCCGCAATTTAGTCGATATTGTTACAGAGATAATTAAAACATTGCATAACTAACTTTCAATTACTTTTTATCACTTGCAACACGTACGTAACTCTAATTTATTTACATCAGAAATTTATTGACTGACTCAATCAAAAACTAAATAAATTTTTTTCCAATTCATCGATTTTCAAAGAAAAAAAAAACACAAAATTAACGCAAAGGCTAATAAAATATTTTACTTACGTTGCAAAAATATGAATGTCTATTTCACGTGAATCAAATTGAAAAGTGAAACCAACGACCGAATGCATCTGGACTTATGGTGGCAGATATCCGTATCCGTATAAAAATATAATAACAACAAATTTCGATTCGGACTTTCGATGCCTGATGCATTGCAAAATAAAATTAAATAATAAAAACGTCTAAAATGTAAAAAAGAAACTTCTATGGCAACATTTTTGTATTCACATTTATTACACTGTAATATCCACCCGCATAAATGTATGTATATGTGTGTCGAGTAACTGCACCAGCGCAGTAGGGTTGCTTAAACATCGATAGTCAGCGCTTTCGATAGTATCGATAGTTTTAAGATAAAACTATCGATACTATCGATAGTATCGATAGTATTTTTCATTTAAAATGCCCTAGCCGTTGGTGCGTAACATCCATACGAATACGAATCCGTACCAGCCCATGTAATGTAAGAATAATTGGTATACATAGATATATCCCTTGTTTTCCATTAGGAAGTAAATTTACTAGCATCAGCCTCATGTAATGTTAATAGTATGTATTTGAAATTCTGGAGCAATCGGAAACCTACGGTAAAATTCTCCACCGTCCAGCTCGGGACTTAAAATAACGCACTTTACTTTCGAAAACATTTTATATTATTTTATTTACTTTTAACAATTAGCTCAAGAATCATAAAAAATACAATTTAACACTTTCAAATAAAATTGCCGAGATTTTTTTCTAAGAAAATGACAGATTTCATATGGATTTAGCAAGTTACTAAAAGTTAAAGTAGCCAGTTTTTGATTTTAACTTTAGTAAAATGTTAAGAGATAGTAAAATGCTGAAATCGTTCAAAATTAACAAATTTCTTAGTAACTTACCAAAATGGCTTTAACATATTACTAAATCGTTTCAAATTTTGCTCCTTTGTTTTTAATAATAAGCGTGTTGTGCAGATTATAAGTATATTCGATTAAAATTTGCAAAATATTTATTTTAACCTAGTTTCATACTAAAACTAAAATTTTGCGCCAATGTGTTTTATTACTTATTTTTATCGTATACTTGTTCATTGTTGTGAAATTTAGAGTCAGGTCATTATATTATCAGCTATTACACGTTGACTCAAGAATCATGACTCTTTTTGAAATTAAATGAGGGCGAAGGTGAGATCCGATCTCTTTTCTCACTCACATCTCGTGTGAATGCATAAGTTTAGTGTTAGTGTGATTTTTAGTTTATGTTGCTTATTATGAGTTTCACCACTAATAAATTTGTGAGATGAAAAACAATCGATAGTTTTTTAAGACTATCGATGTAGGCGATAGTTTTTTACTATCGATACTATCGATAGACTATCGATGTTTAAGCAACCCTACAGCGCAGTGCTGGTAGACAAATCCAATTCCAACATTCGATCCGGAGGCATGTGTATATTTCATCTGGGCATTGGGCTTTGATGGGGATTTCTGAAAACGTGACTTGCATTCGAGTCTTGATATTTGTATTTTACTCGTTACCTGCGAGTATTTTAGGTGGGCGAGGTAAGCTTCGGATTTTTAAAGATTCAAAAAGTAGAATTAAATAAAATGTTGGTATAGGCAAGTTTAAACGGCAGAATCATCTCAATCTTACTGTGCGAGCTTGTCTGAAAGTCATGTAGCCATTTTTGGCAACTCTAAAAAAAATTACTGCAACAATAAATCAATAAGAAAACACATACTATGTGCATGTACAAGTACATACATAAGAAACATATTATGATCGAAACCAATTTAAGTAACCCACTTTTACTTAGTTTGGACTTATCTTTGTATCTAATGAACAACTGATCCAATATTAAAAACAAAAAATTAAACAACTTAGTATTTAGATTTGGTTATAACACTACTTAACATTTTGCTCACTTTAAAGTTGACTACTAACCCTTTCTTAATTTTAAACAATTTGTTACAAGTATCTATATTGTGCTAATGTTGTGAAAACATCTAAAGTAATGACAGTTTATGCAAAAAAATTAGGTAAACAGGATTATTTTGATATATTATTTGTTAATGTCAAAGAGTCATGAAATTAGCTAGTTAGCACGATACTAAAAAAATAAAATAAAATAGCTATTCGATGATTTTAACTGTAATTAAAAGGTAGAGAAAGTAAGATGCTATATTCGATTCAAAGCATCGTTCTAACCTTGTTTCATACTAAATGGTAGTGATCAGCCCCGGATCTAAGGGGGGGGGGCGCAAGCCAGAGCACTTGCCCCGGGCGGCGGTTTCATGGGGGCACCAAATCCTTGAGACAAGAATTCGAAATATCGAACAAATGAAACCTATTTTCCTACAATCTCATAGGTTTTTATCAAGTAATCGAATCTTAATGTAATATGTTTGAAAAAGAAACTTTTCTATTTCCATACGCCCAGTTAGTTTTTGAACACATATTAAGTGATTTATGAACGCATCTTAACACTGCACTCCCATGCAAGCTATTCGACAGCACTTCTACACTTGTGTAAAGATGGTCTCAAAAATTGGAAAAAGATTTCAGAAAAATTAAATGAGCATGAATTATCACAAACGCATAAGGAATGTTTTATTACGACAACCGTCTGCAACAAATGAAATCAGGTCAGGGCATCGATAGCCACGTAGAGCGATTAATTCACTCCGAGAAGGAAAAATGGAGACATATTCTACATGTAGTAATGGACGCTGTCATGTACCTTGCTACAAACTGACTTTCTTTTAAAGTTTCTAAGGAAACATTGAGTGATCTCGCTGAAAATGGTCCTCGGCCTAATCAAGGAAATTTTCTTAATTTGATAAGTCTGCTCGCTAAATATGATTCTATACTTTCAAGTATCAACTGGACCACTTAAAAAAACGATATGTGTCCTATTTGTCAAAAACAATAAAAAATGAAATCATCGATATAATGGCAAACAAAGTTCGAAATACCATTTTCAATGAGATCACGGATGCCAACTAT
The DNA here is from genome assembly GCA_911387755.1 of Chrysotoxum bicinctum. NCBI lineage: Eukaryota > Metazoa > Arthropoda > Insecta > Diptera > Syrphidae > Chrysotoxum > Chrysotoxum bicinctum. Next base: position 74,106,614 of record OU426988.1, on the reverse strand, counting down.
TTCATAATCATGTTTGACTGCACTCCAGATATATCTCACACAGACCAAATGAGCCAGGTGATTCGATACATCAAAATAACAGAAACTGGTTGTGAAATAAAGGAATGTTTTATTGATTTTATTGAAGTTGTCGGAAAGACTGGAGTATACATATATCACACACCGCATTTTAGAAAAAACTAGAAGCTGATGGTTTGTATGTGCAAAAATGTCGTGGACAATCTTACGACAACGGATCCAATATGGCCAGCATATACAAAGGAGTCTAATCCAGAGTTATGCAAATGAACGAGCTGGCAGAGTTTTTACCGTGTCTAGCACACTCTTTAAATCTTGATGGGGTGCATGCGGCTTCCACATGCCCACAAGCAGTTAGCCTTTTTCGGGCTTGTTCAAAAACTTTATTGTTTCTTTGTCGCATCCACCACGCGGTGGAAAATGATGCAAAAGTGTACAAAAACAAACTTAAAAAGAAGTAGTCAAACCAGAAAGTCGGCTAAATATCAAGCTGTTACTACTGTATTAAATAATTTACCGGAAGTTGTCAAAGCTCTGGAAGAAATTGAAGAATCCTCTCTAGCCGCAGAATCTAAGTACGAAGCTGGTCATTTGCTACATGCGGTAATGGATTTTAAATTTATCCTCAACTTGACAATTTGGGATAATATTCTTCGAGAGATCAATAGAGTTAACGTTGAACTACAAAAAGAGGATATTATCATTTCGCGTTCTGTTGTGCTAATCAAGGAAGAAAAACCAGTAGAATATTGGATCACAGGAGCTACACCTATATCAGAAAAGTTTGAAATTGAGCCGGTTCTTAAAAACAAATGAATTTCCAAAAAGAAAAAGCAACACGACGAAATCTGTGAAGACGAAACAAGAATGCTAAATCCGACTAGGCTATTTTCCAATGATATAAAAGTAGTGTTTTTGACAAAATTTTAACAGAAATTGAGATAAGAGTAGAGAGTGCAAAGAGTCTACATGAAAAATTCACCTTCCTCAGTGGCCATGCCTTTTTAAATATGTCGACAGAAGATCTGCAAAAAAAATGGGGCCGGTCTAGATTTAAAATATTCAAAAGACTTGAATGCAGTTTTTTTTTTGCCAGGAACTTGCCGTATTTAAAGAGCTAGTACATGAAATTAATGAAAAATCAAGCGCCTCGACCTGTTACAACATCTGTACCAGCATGACTTGCAAGAAGCGTTTCCCAATGTTAGTATACATAGCTATAAGAATTTATTGCACACTACCAACAACATCTTTGAGCGAAGCTCACGTTCCACAATGAGTCTGCAATCCTACACTGAGAAAAATATCAAACATATTCATATTTAAATCAAACTCAAACACATACGATTTGGCATGGAATCGATATCTAGTCCTCAAGTGATAATTAATAAACGATAAAACCTAAATTGGGATGGACCTGATCATGTGGTCTCGGTAGCGTGATGCGTAGGGCATTGGCTTCTGACGACGCTAGGTCTGGGTTCAAATCTCAGTCGAGGCAAAAAGTTTTTCGATTAAACTTGATAGTATAAAGGCTAAGCACCACTAATAAAGGAGTCTGATGATCGGCTTGGCAACCGTGAAATAGCTATAACTCCAGCCAAATAAGAACCCACTTGGTGGTAGTTCATTCAAGTTGTTGTTGTAATATTCAAAAATTCATAAATATATGAAGCTTCGCAGGTACACTGCATGTATGTAACCATACAAAAACCCCTTCGATATCTATTTAATTTGAATAGAAACTATAGCCATTGAAAACAAAACTGCCTAGTTGAGGAGCTAATAGGTTCTTTCGCAGAAAAGAAAGCACGCCGTGTAAAGTTGTAGTCTTTCCTGGTTATATATTTTTTCTGTTTCTGTTTAATGTCACAAATGAAAGTTATAAGTTATTAGATAGTAAAAAGTTTAAATTTATTAAAGGATTATTATTTTAATAAATGGTCTAAAAAATGCTACTCATTGGCAGTTTTAACAGTTTTTCTCAAACACTGAAGGGAGGGAGCGCCACTATCAAGGTTTTGCCCAGGTTCGAAAAAATCGTAGATCCGGGGCTGGTAGTGATTCAACTAAAATCTCACGCCAATGTTTTTTTGAATTGAAAAATCAATTGAAAAATGTGCTCGGGGTCACTTGCCCGAAACCAATGTATAAATTACTAAAACCGATGGTACGAATAAATTCTTTTTGTTTTTATATTGCGCTTACGGAGAAAAATAAACCAGTGGACAAAATTTAAAGCGTGGAATAGATTTTTCGTGAGAAATTGAGAGTTTAAATAATTTTTAGTGTCGTTAATGTGCCGAATTATCTCATCCTTCAGCTTTTGAATTATTCTTGGCTTATTGACGTACACTTTTTTAAATATCTCCAAAGAAAGAAGTCCAACGGTGTCAAATCACATGATCGTGGTGGCCAATTAACATCGCCACGACGCGACGCACAGTGAAACGAATGTATGGGAAAAACGGCAAAATTAATATCTTGTGAATAAAATAAGGAATTCAAACAAATATTCTTGAAATAGTATTTTAGCACTTATATCTATGATTGTAACCTAAAACCAAAGAAATTGATACACTAAAACTTATAAATCCAGGATATTTTATTTAAAATAATTGAGCAGCGAACTTGGTTTTATTTTTATTTTAATTTAGGGGCCGGCCGTTCAAATATTACGTAAGCAGATTTATTACAATTATATACCCCCCATCCCCTTTGTCTGCAAAAGTAAGCAAAGCTCTTACCCCCTCCCCCCATGCTTACGTAAACATTTTTAAATTATAAATGTATTTTTTTTTTATATTAATAATAATGTTATAATTATAATTTTAAAAATAAAAAAATAGATTTAGGATAGAGATTAGATTTTACTGATACAGTATTCAACATAGAGTAAGGGACAAAAATATTATAATCTTACGAACATAACGAACTTATTTTAAATTTTTGGTAGATACACTTAAATTAAATTCAAATTAACAGTCTTCAGTCCATAAAACCCAAATCCATGATTCTAAGTTTTCGATGACATTGGATTGCTTGGATTGCTACTCAGTGTTGTGAGTCTGCTCAATTTCATCCTATTTTGGAATGTCTATGTCGTTCTCATCGAGCCATTCGATTTCATGGTGCTCTAAATTTTGAATAATGCACATCACTTCATTAGCACGACGAGCAGCGATTCTTACAGGTCTAACTTTCCTATCAGTGTGCGCGACAAAGGAAATTTAGACAAGTGTATAGCGCGCGGTAATTCCCCTAATCAAAAGCGAGTGCCTAAACGTATGCATTATTTGCCGGAATCCCCGAAAATGCGTTTTGTTTTCAAGCAAAGACAATGTGAGGGTTGCCATTCGTGTAAAAAAGTAAATAACTACCAATGACGTAATCATCAAATAGACTCCCCTACCCCTATATATTCTATATTTGGGTCACTTTTTGATAATTGAAATTTAGCACTAGATCGGATGTTTGAAATATAGGGGTCTGACGTTATTAGAAAATGGTTAATCAAGTCCGTAATTGAGTTCATCCTTGAACTCTTTCGAGTATGATCCAACCAAGCTTTCCTTATTTCTTCGTCCCTTGCTTCCAACGCTTCTTCCGAAAGGACACCTACAGGTAGATGAAAAAACCTTATTATGTCAAAAATGTATGTACACTGCTAGGCATATAATATCAGCTGTACTTCGAAAGGTATAGGTTTTTTGTTTCAAGAATTATTTCGTCAAACGTGTCCATATTTATTTTTCGACCAGCAGCGAGTGTTCTCAAAATCAAACCAAATTTGAAGATGAGATCCTTATCTATGACGGTTATTTCGGAACTCAACTCTGGATTCGAAATAAAACGTCGCGCACTATTGCCATTATTTGTTGTACCATAACCAGGTTTGGGTATGTACACTAGAAGTCCCATTTTTAGCATAAAGTTTCCTTGAATTTTTTTTTCTTTCATCAAACAGAAGCTTATATTCTTGTCGACGAACTTGCCAAGTTTTAAAAGGGATTCTGTATGATATGTGGAGAAGGCACTCAAAACACCATATCCATCTTCAACAAATGGGAGATTCATTTGTGAGGGTTTTGCTCCACAAATATAGCAGTTTTGAGCTGCATTCGCTCCACTCAATGTCTTAATCGCACTTCTATCTAGCGTGGTTAATAACGCTTTATAATTAATTGTAATTATTTTACCATCAACATCAATGGCTAAGTTTTCTAGCTCTGAAATAGTTTTTTTCAAATTTTCGCTGCTCACAAAAAAGCCTCGAAAATGCAAAAAATTTTATTGCATTTTGAGCTTTCATATATTTGGGATGACTTACCAATTAATTTAAAGTACCGCTAAAATAGTTGTATTTTTTAATTTTACCATGGGTCGTTCCACTGTGCGAAGCCGACGCACATGATATAACATGGCCTTAGAATTTCTCATGCAAACAGACCATTGTTTCGTTGGCTGTGTGGCAAGTGGCACAAACCTGTTGGAAGCACATATCGTCCAGGTCCATATCCTCAATTTCTGGCAAAAAGAAGTCCGTTATCACCTCGCCATAGCGAACACCATTCATGGTAACGGCTTGGCCGACCTCATTTTCGAAGAAGTACGGCCCAGCCAGCCCATACACCGCACCAAACAGTCACTCTTTGTGAATGCACCGGCTTTTCAACAATCAACACCATTCACCATTCACTTCTGTCTGTTCAACCGACCATTCGGCGTATTGACGACGCACCTAAATGTCAAGTTTTTTTCGGCATTTCATTTCACATTTCTCAATTTCAGAATTACTCAATTTGAACCATGGAAAGATACACAATCGAGCAACGCGTTGAAGTTATTCAGGCTTATTATGAAAATGGGCGTTCAAATCAAAATGCATATCGTGCACTTCGTGATTTTTTCGGTCAATTTAATCGTCCAAATGTGCGTACAATCGGAAAAATCGTGCAAAAATTTGAGCAAACCGGATCTGTAGGAGATGTGAAAACACCAGTGCATTCTCGTACAGCTCGTACTGCAGAAAATATTGCTGCTGTTCGCGAAAGTGTGGCTGAAGAGCCGTCCACCTTTACTCGTCGTTGTGCCCAACAATTACACCTCTCACGCTCGTCGTTGATGAACATTATGCATTTAGACTTGCAGTTACACGCTTACAAGGTGCAATTGACTCAAGAACTAAAGCCTCTTGACCATTTCAAGCGTCGTCAATGGTCAGAATGGTGTCAAGAAAGGGCAACAATGGATGATCAATTTTCGAAGAAAATCATCTTCAGTGATGAGGCAAATTTTCACCTCAGTGAATTCGTCATTAAACAGAATTGCCGCATTTGGGCGAATGATAATCCAAGAGTGATTGTCGAAAAACAAATGCACCCACAAAGAGTGACTGTTTGGTGCGGTTTATGGGCTGGCGGCATCATCGTGCCGTATTTTTCCAAAATGAGGCCGGCCAGGCAGTTACTGTGAATGGTTTTCGCTATCGTGAGATTATAACGTACTTTTTATGGCGCGAATTGGAAGATATGGATGTGGACGATAAGTGATTTCAACAGGACGGTGCCACACAGCTAACGAAACAATGGCTCTTTTACGCGACAAATTCAACGGCCGTGTTATCTCACGTTGTGGCGATGTCAATTGGCCGCCAAGATCATGTGATTTGACACCGTTGGATTTCTTCCAGCAACAATTCAAGAGCTAAAGGAGGAATCGCCTTTTGGTTTAACGTAAGCACCTGCCGATCATGGCTTAATTCCACGGGAGGCTAAACTCCATCATAGTCAGATTAGGTCCTGACCATTAACCTCGACAAAGCCGAAGCCATCTCGGTCGCAAAGTTGTGACATGTTGCAGGCATGAACACACCTCTTGCTTAGAAGGTGAGGTCTATCTAACACCTCTGGAATCCAGGCACGCCGGAAAACCATATGTCTATGCATTCGGAATAAACCAAGCCACCACGATACTCCCACTAGAGGGCCTTCCTCATAGATAGTCTGAGAAAGAGAGCACGCTGAACCTCTCTATCCGAAGATGGATCAGGAGAGCCAGAAGACGTACGCTATTGCCCCCAGACTCCTGGGCACTATCTCCCGTGGAACCAGAATATAGATTCCGGTCGAACTTCGCCACCATAAGGTCACTTAGAGATGAAGTTCCTGCAAAACTTCAGGGCCTGTCAGAAACCATCAACCAAGAATGTGCAACCCTCTGGTGAGTTGTAACACACTCCTTAGCGGATTCCTACTTTAAGGCCACCGTCCAGGATGTTGCCATCTAGTTGGTTCAGTTATACTTACGTAACCTATCCACAGGTACCACGAGGAGGTCGATAGGAACCTGGAGTGCAGAATTGTCGAATAGTAGCAATACCGGCCCACCGAAGTGGACGAGCTCGTTGGAGTCAAGACCATGAACCATGCATTTACCACCTCACCACCATCCAACAACCATGGCCTTATGCTAGCCGCCACCCATTATGATTGTGGAATTACGCATGCTGTACGCGGACTGGCATGCCAAGCATAGAACCTCAATTATGCCTCAGCGTCATTGAAAAGTTGGACCATCGGATAGAGGTGTGCCGCCGAGGTCGCGGAGGCCATTTGGCCCATATTTTGTTCCATACATAATTGAACTATACCATATTATCACAATGAAAGGAAATGAAAATAATTTTCTAAATAATTTGTGTTTTATTCAAAATCAACATCGGCCCTTAAAACCTAGTTTCTATTTATTGGTTTAAAATTTGTTAACCTCGAGATTTCAATCATTTACCCAATACCCTTAAATCTGTCATGATAAGATAATATATAGGATTATACCGAAAATGTATGAGTCCATGGTTGCATTATACCACTCAAACACAAAATTAAGGGCTTATGTCATCCGCTTTTATTACCGACCGAGCAATAACAGGAATAATTATTGCATTTGCTTATAACCAACCATTAAACCACCAATATCATTCACATTAAACCAGAATTCGCACTTAAATTGCACAACTCACATAAACTTCAGCCGTTTGGTGAAGCAAAAAAAAAAAACAAATGGTTTTCTTTTTCTAAAATCGTTTTTCCAAAATATGCATTTTTATGGCAGTATCAATCAGGCGAAACCTCCTCTATTTTTGGGGATCTATACATAAAGCAAAAAACACAAGGACAAAATATGTGTGTATTTCAATGCTGGCAGTCATGTTTTGAGCCAATATGGCTTGTTCAATGTAATTCTTGGAGCCAGAGCTGGAGCCCATGCATCAGACAGATTTTTTTTCAAATTTATTTTTTTTATTGGATCGGGGAGCGGCTCCCAGTTTTGCATGGCAGTTTATGCAGAAACTAGCAATAAAAATGTTTCAATTGATATGCTGGGAGCATGCTTCGTCATGGTGATAGGAGCTGATTCCAGTCTGGGCAAGAAATCCAATAAAATTAATGAATTACGCTTCAAAATAATGGTGACTGGCTGGTGAGGGTAATGTGAATCTGTGTGGGTGTCTATAGCTAAAAGGATTATTTATTATCCTTTGGAATGCAAAGAAACCAATAAAAGTATAGGTAAGCTGTTATCAAAAAGTCACTAGAAATGTAGAAGAAAGTATCTCCTTAAGTCAGGATGTGTGCGTTTTTTCTACAAGGTAATGTGGTTAATGGAAGCCATTTTTCGATTTAGACGGTTATTTTATTAAAGTTCAATACATCAAAAAACTGCTTCATACTCAAATACATATAAACCGCTTCCACAAACGACATAATACGTATTTGATGCATATTCCATCATGTAAAAATTAAATCAATATACCTATTCGCATCCTTATTCTGATGAATCCTGTCTTTGCTTGCTTGCCTCTGGACCCTCTGATAATGTTTTCATTTTGAAAGATTTTCAATTTCTTTACAGCTTTGATGCAGTTTACCCGAATGTAAAAGGTCCTACAGAGCAACATCATAATCCGAAAATGGACAATCATCGTTGTGGGCACATAGTATGGATATGGAGCTGGATGGGTAAATTTGTGAAAGCAGATCAAAAATGACCCAGTTCAGTTCTATAAGGGAATATCCCTTATAAGGGCCATCTGTTCTATTGAATGTTGTGGTAAGCAATTCCAATGAAAATAGCCCTATTCTAGCATGTTCCGAAACGCATCACCGCATCATCCTGCTGCTGAAGCAAGAGCATTTAATGGATTAGAAGGAAAAAGAAACACACATGGGTCTTTGTGAAATCTATTGCTTCCAGTTCAAAAGTATAGCAGTAGCTCAGTTTGGAGAATTTACTTTTGTCCTTCCTTCTGGATTGAGAAGGATACTATCACATGAGGACGATGATGATGTCAACGACAACGTTGAACGTTGAGAGACCATCATAAAGAAGAAACATCGAGATAAAGGAAGAAGTCTTGGTGCCCAGAGGGGAATGAATAAATCTGCTTGTTGGTAAGCAGCATTGCAATGTGATGGAAGCATATGAATACGAACTATAAACATCTCGTCATGCTTGGGGTTTTATTATGTATGCAGAGTTTCAGTGGTCGATTGGCATAAGGGTCGGTTGCCTGGGGCCCAGGATCAAAGCGACGAATTTTGAGGGGCGACAAGTTTTGGATATTTATCGCAATATTTTTTAAGAACAGTCAACCCAAATATTATGGTCAATCCTAGTGGTTTTGACGACAGCACATCAAATCATCTTCATTCCTTACACCTTTTAACTGCTTAGTACTTATATGGAGAGTTACATGCATACGTACTGTTGCTGATGCAAATGACCACTTTTTGATGACAGGTGAAAAATTAGAGGAAGGGGAATAATATTGAATAAGAACAAAATGTATGAGACTTCAAGAAAGACCAGAAAAAAACTATTTTGTACTCTTCTTAAGTATCGGTGGGGGCGACAAAATGTCACCGGTGATCCGGGTAGAGTAGAAATCATATGTTTCATGACAGATCGTTTGACAAGTCAACAAACAACAATGATGTAAATTTGAAATTTGCCACCCTATCTGTGATTCGTCGTTGACGCTCTCGGCTGATTTCCGTGAATTCGTAAGTGGTGAGTAGGGCCGCAAGAGTGTATTCCGTATTGTCACGCGACTCGCGAAACTAAACAAAACGTTCCGAAACTCTCGCGAAACTGAAAGAGAGCGTTCCGAAACATATGATATGTCATATGCGAGATATGATAAGGTAACTATGATTCGACGGAAACGTTATTCTAGTCTCAGCCACCTCAATATTTTTGCTCCCTCCCGCATCACAGAAAGTTATTTCAATTGTATTGTTTAGAGTTTAAATACTGTTGAATCTTCTTAAACTAAACATTTAGTACTTCACTCAACCTTGGAACTAGTGTTTGAAAATGAAAAGAGTTAAAGGAAGCGGCGCGGAATACCGCAAGAAAAAGGCTAAGAAAGAAGCAGATACGAAGAAGTCTCCAGGTGCATTACTGAAATATTTCAGTTCTAGTTCTGGTTCAAAAGCTACGTTAAAGTCTTCGGCGGCATCGAGCAGCAGCGGAAGTGATTTCAATGTAAGTATGATTCCTCTATCTACAATAGTTAGTGGCCTAGAATTATCCTCCGGCCAATATTAATGGGAATGCATAACTTATTTTACAGGCAAAAGAAGAAGACGTGCCTGCCGTCGAAGTTGGAAGTCGTTCTGGTCCCACCACAGAGCAGGGTCAAGACGAAGTCGACTCACAAGAAATACGTCAAGCATCTAGTCACAAGCCTGCAGAAGAAGTGAACCTCGTCTTGCCAAAGACATGAAGCTGTAAAGACGCTTAAAAATAAGTTTTGTGAAAGTTCTTGAGGTAATGCCAGAATTGACGGATCGGTAGCCAGTCGTCTTCTGTCATGCAGTCAATCAACTTCCTCACTTTTCTTGGTTTTTGAGCTGCAGAGCTTTCTGAAGAAGATGACGCACAGATTTACCTGCAGCAACGTGGACTGAGTGTGGATAAGTGTGTTACAGAAACTCTGCGTTTTAAAAGCTCCTAGTGGAGAGCAGAGACCGTTTCCTCGAAGCCGCAATCGACTTTCCTAAGACTCTGTGAAAAACTCGGAATCGAACTCAAAACCGCTGATCCTATTTTACCTTCAATAAGAGATACCTCAATGCAAGTGAAATGATGTCTTTAAAATTTAATTTTAATTTAGTATTGAATGGGGGCGGCAAAATAGGTCTCCCGCCCCGGGCGCCGAGATGTCACGCTACGCCACTGTAAGTATCGCTATCTATAAACAAGGTTTCGCATAACTATTCATTCAAATTTGTTTTTGAATTAATTTTTTACTAAATTAAAAAAAATGATTTTGAGTGATAGAAAACTTTATTTGGACCTTTACAATTTTTTCTGTTGAGTGAAAAAGTCGATATCCCTCAAGTGGCTACCGTCAGTGTTGATAAACATGACTTTCCACAAAATTTCCGGTGATAACTGTTTGCATTCCAGTCGAATATTCTTTTTAAGGGATGCTATTGTATAAGGCTTATTGGCATAAGCCCACAACTTCAAGTTACCCCAAAGAAAGAAGTCTGGGATAGTTTAATCGGGCGATCTTGCTGGTCATGCCATATCGCCAAAGCGGGAGATTACGCGTGTGTGCGGTTGCATCGTCTTGCACATGTTCACCAAGCCCCGCTCATTCAATTCCCAAAGTAGCCAGTAGCTCTGACCGTATTGCCGATTGCCTTTTCAAAGCGCCCAATCACTCCTCCCGCGCCGCCGCATCACACAGTGACTGAAAAGAAATTATTTGTAAAGCTTAGAGTCTTAGAAAATTTTGCCAATAAGGACATTTCTGATTGAGAAATCCTAAGCATCCAAAACAAAGTTTCGCTGAAATGCTGACCTAATGTAACATTCAGCGAAATTCGCTGTTGCTCCTACATTATGTGCAGTAAAGACCGGTGTTTTGAGTGTTGTTTTGTACACCTTGCTATGCTAGGGTATGCTTATAAAATTTGTCCAAAACCTCTTCTTGAAATAGGCAAGTCAAGTTGCATCTTTATTTTGAAAGAAAACAGTACCCTTAATATCGCAGAGACACAATGTGAGCATTAAGAAAAAAAGCAGGGCTTAAAAAGAAGGTGTCGGCTTGCATTGATTTTAATTTCTTGCAATATCAGGAAAATACAGAGCGTGGTAGGGCATTTCAGATTCGCCTAGTACTGCTGAAGAACGTATTTCTGTACTTAACAGCACGGCCGAAGTTGGCCTCGAGGGTAAGCTGATGGTCAATCCTAGAAGCTCGAGCATTATCGCTGAACTGTTAAAGAGAATGAATGTAGCTGGCTAGTTCACTAGAGAATAGTCCGTTAAAATAAGAGTATGAAAGATTGTCCCATAGAATCATTAACGCGCTTAAGAACAGGGGGAGTCATGATACCAACCGGCAAGGTGGCAAACTGCCTTATAAAAAAATTACCTTTTTCAATAGAGCTTAGAAAGGGAGTGTCATTCACAATAAGCGTATGAACCGAGAAAGAGGAAGAATTCCGCATATTTTTTACAAATTAATAAAAATTCTTACTGCCTTTGGACATTTCAATATTCTGTTGGTCATGTAAAAATTTGTTTCATCGAATATGGGCGTTGCAGTTCTTCCTGGCTTGTTTGAACTTATTCCGGTTCTCCTCAGCTTTTTTTTTGGCTCTAAAACACCGAAAGCTTGATTCTTTTTCCTTGATAGTCCCTTTTCAGCTCAATTTAAACCATGACTTAGCCTTGAGTCTGGAACTCTTAACGGAATAAAAATTTTAATTCCAAAAAGAATTATATTAGTTAGGAATGATATCTGCCTTGGAGCCTACGCCACTACCGAGCAAGCATAGTGACCAGCTGAATATTCTGAACAAATTATTTACGACGTTCCTTTTGGCTTTCTCGGAAAGAGAAAAACTCTGCGCAGAAAAAAAAGAGCATCCACAGCTTCTTAGTTCAGGTATCTCGAGGAGTCTAGCACCGCCACCAACACCCGCCGCGCCGGTTCTACAAAACAGCCAAGCATCTGGCATCAGGTTATAGGACCGGCAGGCAAGCTCTTCGAAACAGCAAAGGGAACCTAGTCACCGAAATACAGGGAATTGTAGACGTGTTTAAGCAACATTTCCAGCAGCTGCTTAATGGGCATTACATAGAGGAAGCCATGGGAGAGCAAAGAAGCATAAGACCAGTCAATGAAGATCCAGTCCCACTACCCAGTATTGAGGAGGTTAAGAAAGCAATCAACAAGCTTAAGAACAACAAATCCGCAGGCTCGGATGGCCTACCTGCCGAACTCTCCAAGTATGGAGGAGATGTCCTGATATGCTGCATGTATCAGCTCATCAACCAAGTCTGGGAGGAGGAAAGTATGCCTGACGACTGGTCAAATAGCTATATATGCCCAATCTATAAAAACGGCGATCCTATGTCCTGTAAAAGCTACACAGGCATATCCCTGCTTAATGTTGCCTACAAGATCCTATCCACCGTACTATGTGAGCGTCTAAAACCTTTCTGCAACATTATAATCGGCACGGACCAGTGTGGCTTCAGCCCAGGCAGATCAACAATAGACCAAATCTTCACATTGAGGCAAATTATGGAAAAGACCAACGAATTTCAAGTCGAGACTCACCATCTTTTCATCGACTTCAAAGTCGCATATGATAACATAAGTCACCAAGAGCTTCTATTGGCGATGTCGGAACTCGGGATCCCGAAAAAACTGATCCAGCTATGCCGCATGACGTTACCAAATACGCGGTGCTTGGCTATGTTATGCGGACGACATCGACATCATCGGCCGCTCCAAGCGAGCTGTGCTAGAAGCGTTCACAGCTATTGATGAACAGGCTAAACGCGTTGGTCTTGAAGTGAATGAGGACAAAACAAAGTATATGCTATCAACAAACAAGGCCTCAGCTGTCCATCCTCTAGGACAAAACGTCACTGCTGGTAGCAGTAATTTCGAGGTAGTCAAGGAGTTCACCTTCATCGGAACAAACATCAATCCTACGAACGACACCTTAGTGGAAATCCAACGAATAATTACCCTAGCGAACCGCTGCTACTTCAGTTTGGCCAAGGAAATGGGTTCAAAACTCCTTTCTCGAAAGACTTAGTGCACATAATTTTACCAGTCCTACTCTACGGCGCAGAGTGCTGAACGATAAGTAAAAAAAGGAAATTGATACTGGGAGAGAAGAATGCTTTGGCGGATATTTTGTCCTATATGCGAAGAGGGCAAATGGAGGAGAAGATTCAATCGTGAATTATACGAGCTGTACCATGATGTGGATGTAGTCCAAAGAGCCAAAACACGTCGACTACATTGGCTTGCTCACATCTAGCGAATGGACAACAATGCTCCAGCCAAGAAAATCTTCGAATCCCAGCCCCCAGGTTCGAGACGACGAGGAAGATTGAACCTCCGCTACAGGGACCAGGCCGTTACAGACGCAAGAGCGCTTGTTCTCAACGACTGGAGGGAGCTCGCGAGGGATCGCCACCGATGGAACACCGCATTATCTCATGCAGAGACCCTCCATGGATCGGGAGCCGGATAAGTAAGTAAGTAAGTTGATATATATCTTTGATCAACGAGCACATCACATTTAACAAATTTATGGTCCGGTGTTTCCTCATGAGTATTGCAGAATTTGCATGCGGCACTGCTCAGCGAGCCACAAATAATAACCTATCTCAGTTTACAGTGGCCAGTTAGAAAACCGGTGATAATTCGGAGGCTGTTCCTTCTTTAAATCCGAAGAAGTTATAGATTACAATACTTGATCTGCAAAAAATAAATCTGAAGATGGTCAATGGTGTGATATCGAAACGCTTTATCTGTAAGAAATAGTAAGAGCAGTATAACAACACTTACGAGATGATATAGTTTTCAAATAAATAGAGGCCATTTTTTTGTTTAAACTTCAAATGTTCGTAAATTTTTGAGTATTTTAGTTTTTAGTATTACTGGTTTTTGGTCTACGGCGAGGCATACAAATTTTGGCCAGAGCGACACTTGAACTGAATCCACTCCTGCAGAATTTTTAGTACCCATGTGAGTTTCTCTTTGGTTCCGAGGCAGCATTCGGTTTAAAACCTCAAAATGAAGTTGTACGGTAGTATTGTATTGCTAAAGTGTGGGCGGAAGGAGTGTTTTGAAAATTGTTGATTTGAAACATATAAATAGTTAATCGTGTATATCTACTTTAGTTATGTATGCAGTTTTCTACTTAAATTGGAGTATTTTGGTTTTATGAGCTTTGTGTTGTATAAAAAGCTTGTCTTGTAATAATTTCAACAAAAAGGGACTTTCACAATTCAAATCTATATATTTTAAGTCGAACAACAGATCAACAATTAAAATGTGTATAAGATTTTGTTTGTGCAACACAAATTATGTATACAATATGACGTCTGTAGTCATGAAATAAATCAGTCAGTAAAATTGGACTTGTTGAAGTATTGACTCAAAAAAGCATTTAATGGCGTGGCTCTAGGCAAAATCTATAAGGTTTAATAATGATTTGCAAGTGTTTTAGCAATAAATACCGTTTTATATTATAATTTTTGATATTGATAATGAAGCTTTGAAGCTGTAGATTAAGCTATAAAATGAAAGAAAAATTTAACAGTGTTATGATATGATTTTTAATAATGGAATGTAAATAAAATGCAAGACTTATAAAAGGATTTTATTAGAGAAAAAAGTTTGTACGCTTAAACGCCTACAAAAATTGGTGGTAAAAAGGATGTGATTTTTTGAGAAATTATGAAGATATATCATACATATGTACATAAAAAGTTTAAAACATAGGTATTAAAAAAAAATTATTTATATTTTTCTAAGTTCTTATAACTCTGCAAATAAAATTTAAAATAAAAAAAAAAAAAAAAATATAATGCACGACTGGGTCGCATGAACTTGCTCCTATGTAATAGACTAGGAATTTTAAAAACGAATGTTATTAGAGGAAACTGTTCATAAAGATAAAATTAATTTTTTTAAATTCTTTTAGTGGTAAGAGACGAAAACAGAATGTTATGCAAATATGAATTTATGAAAAAACAAAAATTATAAGTCGTTGTAGTGGTTTCTTAAAAAAATAACTTTTATATACGAAATTTTTAAAAGATTTTAAAGTAAAAAAATTTGGTACGCCAACTTTAAGTTTTTATTATTGTACGTATGAAAATTAAATTTCCACCAAAAAATATTAAGCCGTTTTTGAAATATCGAATTTTCCAAAAAAAAAAATTATTTGTTTTTTCAAAAATTCAAAAAATATTGTTTTTTAAGTTTTGAAATGGAATGTTTTTTAAACTTTTTAGAAGTATCTCTTTAAAAAAAATTTCATTAAAATACGTTATGTCGATAATGAGTAATTCAAAATTTGAAAAAACTGGTTCTATCATAGGTGCATGCTGTAATATCTTAATTTCAATTTTTTTTATTAAATTAAAGATCGTAAGAATTAAATGAAAGAAAAAAAAATTATCAAAATTTAAGGCGCCGTTTTCGAAAAAAATACGATTTTTCAAAACCATTTTTTAACATTTGTATGGCGGGTACTTTTAGTTTTAGGTAAAATATTTTTTTTATCACATCTTGTAGATTATATTGAGAAACTTTCATTTATGAGGTTTAAAAAAATCTAGAAGAGGTTTTCCAAATATTGGGTTTTGAAATTTTTATTTTTTAATCCTAAAATTTTTTTTTTTGAAAATTTGAATACGCACTTCTATTCAAATTTTTGGGGAACTGTATGGTTCTTTTAGGGTACCTACTTTCAATAACCATTTTTCTTTGAATTTTGTTTACCCTAGCTTACCTAGCTTTAAATAAATGAAATTTTGTCAATTTTTTTAAAAACATATGTGGAACAGTTTTTGAGAAAAAAATATTTTATAAATTTTCGAAAAAAAATCGTATGACCATTATTTTTGGTCGTAAAAAAAAATAAAGAAAAAATTGTGTGGGTGGAAAATTCTAAAAATGGTATCTACCAAGTTCAAAGAAAATCGGCCGAGTGCTTTAAGATGTAGGCGAACAGACCAGGCCACGAGACCTACTTGTTATATGTATCGCACCTACGAGGGCGGTCCGATAAGTACTTTAGCCTCACCGTCCAATGGTGCATCTATCGCAAGAGAGATTTACTATCGTCTATTTTGAGCCGAATCGGACTCGTAGTTTCGTTTTGACCACGTGGGAAGCCAGATCATCCACTGGTACACACTAGAGACCAAGGAACATTCGAGACAGTGTACTTTACCTTGCGAACGTGCTCCAAAGAAGGCGAAGACTGTCCAATCGGCCGGAAAGGTGATGGCCACCGTTTTCTGGGATTCACAAGGTGTGATCTACATCGACTACCTGGAGAAGGGCAAAACGATCACAGGGGTCTATGGTGAATTATTGAGTCGATTCGACGCCATATTGAAGAAAAAACGGACTCATTTGGCGAAATAAAAACGGCACTACGAATTCTCCATATTTGGCCGCATGCAACTTTTCTATTTGGAAACTTGAAAAAATCACTCGCCGGGCAGACATTTAAGTCGAATGAGTAGGTCATCGCCGCCACGGAGACCTTCTTTACAGACTTTGAAAAAACCTATTTTTCGAATGGGTTAAAGAAGTTGGAGGGTCGCTGGATCAAGTGTGTAGATCTAAAAGGAGACTAAGTATGTTGATAAATAAATTGCCACTTTTCTAAAATTTGTGTACTTATTGGACCGCCCCATAGTGGTCCGTTTAGGTAAAAGTGCTTGCGAAATTCATTTTTCGGGTGGGTTTATAATGCAAAACTTTTACATTTTCTGAATTAACAAATGTTTGGAGCTCTAGTAATCGAAAAAATTATTTCATTTGTATGAACGGTTCGGCTTGTAGAGCCAGTCAAAGTTGACAAATATTTAAGGTGAGAAAAAAACATTTTTTTTTTTAATTTTTTTTTTTTAACTTTGAGTGTAAAAACTAGGAAAATAGTATAAGTCAAAATAAAAGTTATTTTTACATGATGTGTTAATTGCTATGATCAGAAATTAAAAAAAATTATAAATTTTTTAAAGTACTAAATTTTATGTTTTTTGAAACACCACTTTTTAGGCACTTTTGATTAGCTTTGTTTATGGATTTGGGTCTATCAAAAGAAAAGTATAAAATACTGAGAACATCGTTGAGGAAACACAATATAGATGTTCTGCCATCCTACAACACAATTACAGCTACGAAAAAAGAAGCAGTTCCACAAAACAGCGAAGTCACGGAAATATCAGCTGTTGTAAAACTTCAAGACATGATGGATCATACTGCAAGGCGGCTTTTAAAAAGCAAAATAGAGGAAAAAATAATTGCACTCCCAAGAAGTTTGACCTTACAAAGTAAATGGGGCTGCGATGGATCATCTGGACAAGGTGCGTACAAGCAAAAAATAATACATCGGATGGTGCAACAGACGCAAACATGTTCATGGCATCAGTTGTTCCACTCAGACTCATAAGTGCAGATTGCGAACATTGGAGGAACCCTCGCCCATCATCAACTCGTTTCTGCCGACCTATAATGTTCCAAATCCAATATGCTAAAGAAACTAGTGACCTCATAAATACAACAGTCAACGATATAGAAAGGCAAATAGCAGATATTCAACCAACAATGTATAAAGTTAATGAAGATATAACTATATTGGTGAAACACGAGTTCCTTTTAACTATGATTGGCGGAAAAGTTTTAAACGAATTAACAGAAACAAAGTCTACGCGGTCATGTCCGATATGTAAAAGAACCCAAAAAAACTTTAATAACCAGGATGACTTAAATACTGACGAACATAATTACGAATATGGAATCTCTCCATTGCATGCTAGAATCAGGTGCATGGAAATTATTTTGAAACTTGCTTATGCACTTCGACAAGAGGGAGAGGAATTTGATGAATCTATTAGGATCAAGGAGGCAGAAATAAGAAGAAAACGAGAGATTCAAAGGCGTTTTCACGATGAGCTTGGACTTGATGTGGGTAAACCAAAGCAAGGATTTGGAAATAGCAATGATGGAAACACTTCAAGGAGATTTTTTGAACAATCGCAGACAACCGCTCGAATAACTGTGGTCAATGAAGAGGTTATAACTAGGATCAAAATAAAATTTAATGTTCTTAATTGCAGGGAAGAAGCGAATACAGTTAAATTTGGAGAGTATACCAAAAAAAAGTGTGAGTGCCAGGACTCACGGTTAAGATGTGTAAACATCAACGTTCGCCCGAGTGCCAAATTTTTGTTATCGAACGTACCCAATAAACATACAATGCAATCGTACTATACTCTGTTCAATTTATATTTGCAAAACAGGCCTTATGGAAGAGCTTTTTCAGAAACACTGGTACCTGCTGCTGTTTGCACGGCACCTCAACTTAAGAATTATAGAGAGAGCGATGGTCAAAACGACAAGCAACAAATTGATAATCAACTATCACCTAAGGACTCCACCAAAAATATTACCAAGGGTTACTCCATCGAAAACCCCAACGCAAAAATCAAATGACATAGAAGTCATTAACGAAAAAGGAACCAAAACCTATGAAAAGATCGAAATAAAAGATCAGCAGTGTTCCACAAAAAACAACGAGATCCACCAAGTTGAATCCGAAAATTATTTCGATAAATGGCAAATAGAAATTTTAGCCAGAAAACAACTTGAAATCCTTGTTGAAAGTCTTCAGCAACAAGTAAAGAGACTCGAAGAAAAAGTCAGCTTGCTCGACAAAAAGTCCGTGAAAGACAACATATCAAGTCAAAAGTCACCAGTAGTGAAAAGCCCACAAAAAACTGCTAATGAGTTTCATACTGATGAGGAAGAGCTCCTCCTTGAAACTGAAGGAAACCGAAATAAACGTAAATCCAAGAAACGAAAAGCAGAGGGTAGCCCAGAGGCTGTTCAAAAATGTCAGCAAACAGGTTCAAAATCAGTAACTGCTACAATAATGAGAACATCCAATAAAGAAATAGGAGATTTACACCAAAATAAGTCTCACGTTAAAGGTACCAGGCAAACTGCACCACCTCCAATTATGATCTCCGGATTGGCAATGTTTGGCGAGCTAAAGAGCATAGTAGAAAAATGCACGAATAAGGCATGTAAATATACATCATACAATAAAGACAATTGGAAAGTCATTGTTGAAGACGCCGATGCGTATAGATCTGTCACTGAAGAATTGAACAAAAAGAAAATTCAGTGGCACTCGTACAAAAATAAAGCTACAAGATCGATAAAAGTAGTAGCACGAGGCCTTCACCCTTCATGTGTTGCCAAAGAAATTGTCGAAGACCTTATACAAAAAGGCTTTTAAGCTCTCGATGCCAATAATCTTATTAAAAATGAGATAGTCAAAGACTCCACTGGGGTATCAACGACGAAAAAGAGATCTCTACCTTTATTTATGCTCACGTTTGAAAATAAAGAAAGTCTCGATAAGATTTACAGTATTAAATCAATCATGGGCATAGTTGTCAAAATTGAACCACTGCGAAAGTCGAAAACTGTTCCACAATGTAAGCGCTGTCAAGCCTTTGGACATACACAAAAATACTGCAATCGCGAGTTTGCTTGTGTTAAATGCGAAGGCAGGCATGCAACTAAAAACTGTCCCATGGGCAGTGAACAGAAAGCGAAATGTGTTAACTGTCAAGGCAATCATCCTGCGAGTTACAGAGGATGTCCAGTAGCAAAAAAGTTCCAAGACACAAAAAGAAAAAACAAAACTGGGAACAAGCTTAGAAACTCAACCAACACAAAACCAGTAGTTGAAAGCAAAAAAGTAACGGTCGATAACATTACTAAAAATCAACCGGCAAAAGCAATTGCACTAAGCAAAAGTGATGAAAATAAATCCTATTCCCAGATTGTAAAAAATGTGCGGAAGAATGAGGAAACTTCTATAAAAGAAATGCTGGAACTCATCCTGAAAAGGATTGACCAACAAGATTTAAACATAAAACAGCTAAGCGAAGAAGTCGCTCTTAAAAAACAATGATGGACAGAACACTTAAAATCGCAACATGGAATGCAAACGGTCTTTTACAGCATGTATCAGAACTAAACATCTTCTTAGACATAGAGCATATAGACATTTGTTTGGTGTCCGAAACCCACCTCGCTATTGAACAAAGTCTTGATAATAAATTACCAAACTATACATGTTATCACGCTCCGCACCCAGCTGACAAATCTAGGGGAGGATCGGCAATACTTATAAAAAAGTGCTTAACACACTATGAAGAACCACAGTTTACTAATGAAAACATGCAAGTAACATCAATTAGTATTGGTATAAAAAAGAAAGAATTTAAAATAGCAGCTATATACTGCCCTCCTAGGCACTCTCCAACTGAAGAAGACTATGCAGAACTCCTACATTTGTTAGGACATAACTTCCTTGTTGGTGGCGACTTCAATGCTAAACACACCCAATGGGGATCTAGGCTCATAACAACAAAAGGTAAACGGCTATACCAAGCAGGTCGAAAATACAACTGTGAATTTTATTCTTCTGGTTCGCCAACATATTGGCCATCTGATACTAACAAAATACCAGACCTTATAGACTTTTTCGTAGTTAAAGGTATTAAACGAAATCATATAAGTGTCGAAGGTAATTACGATTTATCGTCAGATCATACTCCAGTAATTTTATCACTGAGCGAAGCAGAAATAATAGAAAAAAGTAATCCCAAGCTCGTGAATAACAGAACAAACTGGAACGAATTCAGAGACAAACTTGAAAGTTTTATAAACCTAAGATCCCCTATGCAAACAATTGAACAAATTGATCATGAAGTAGAACAATTTATTGCTGATGTGCAGCAGGCTGCAGAAGAAAGTACTCCAACTATTTCGAACGCGAGAGAAAAAGGTATAAAATATCCTATCGAAATAAAGGAGTTGATATTGGAAAAACGAAGAGCTAGAAGAAAATGGCAAACCACGAGATTCCCAGATGATAAGGTAGTTTTTAACCGTTTTAACAACGAATTAAAAAAAAGAATCTGTGAGTTTAAAAATGAGTCACTAAGTAGATTCCTGAAAAGTCTGACGACGGATGCTTCTACTGAATACTCCTTATGGAAAGCAGCTAAGCGCCTAAAAAGACCTCAGACACAAAACCCGCCAATAAAATCTCAAGATGGTAAATGGATCGGAAACCCGAAACAAAAGGCTGATCTCTTCGCTGAACATCTCGCGAATGTTTTCAAGCCATTCCCAGCAAACACAGCTACAGATCTCTTAGAGTTTGTTGACAGAAACGACGAATGTGAAATACCTTCTGTCACGCTCAAAGAAGTAAGAAGCATGTGTCAACATAAGTTGTCTAACAAAAAATCACCACGGTACGATCTTATAACTGCTCAGGTTTTGAAAGAAATGCCTCTAATAGCCTTCAAGAAACTCCAATTTATAATAAACGTATGCCTTAAACTAAGATATGTGCCACATCATTGGAAAATTGCAGAAGTCATTGTTATACCTAAACAAGGTAAGCCACCAACAGAAGTAACACCTTACAGACCAATATCGCTTATACCAATCATGGCAAAAGTTTTTGAAAAACTGCTACTGAAACGGCTTAGCAAAATAATTGAAGAAAGAAGACTAATTCCAAGCCATCAATTTGGATTTAGAAATAAACATTCCACGATAGACCAAGTGCATCGAATTACGGATGTTGTGGAAAAGGCACTTGAAGAAAAACAAGTATGCTCTGCTTTATTCTTAGATGTTGCTCAAGCTTTTGACAAGGTTTGGCACTTGGGACTTGAGTACAAACTGCATAGGGACCTTCCCAGGCAGTACTACGAAGTACTGAAATCCTACATTACGAACCGACTCTTTAGAGTACGGTACGACCAAAATTACTCGGAACTTAAGAATATTGAAGCCGGTGTACCACAAGGAAGTGTCCTAGGACCAACCCTGTATCTGTTATATACAAGGGATATTCCAGTGGACAACAACGCTATCATGGCGACCTTTGCTGATGATACTGCAATATTGGTGCCAGATAAATCCGTTACGAAGGCTACACAAAAATTGCAAAATGCAGTCGATAAAGTTAGTGATTGGACGCAGAAATGGCGTATCAAATTAAATGAAACAAAATCGACGCATATAAACTTTACAAACAAAAACATAAACAATGTTCCAATATTTATAAACAGTACAGAAGTACCTTACTCCAATACCGCCAAATACCTTGGAATGAATTTGGATGCAAAGCTTAAGTGGAAAGAGCACATCAAAAAGAAAAGAGAAGAACTAAACTTAAAGTACAGAAAAATGTACTGGTTACTAGGAAAGAACTCTGACCTATCTATCCAGAACAAACTAATGTTATATAAGCAAGTATTGAAACCCGTTTGGACATATGGCATCCAACTATGGGGCTGTACAAAGAAAACAAATGCTGAACCCATCCAAAAATTCCAAAGCAAGGTCCTTCGTGGAATAATAAATGCCCCTTGGTATATAAGAAATAGCGATCTACATCGTGACCTTCAAATTGAAATGGTTACAGAAGTGGTTAAGAAACACGCTGTATCACACAATCAGCGACTGCAAAGTCACACTAACTCTGAAATGGAGACCGTATTAAATGTACGAGACAATGTTCGGAGATTAAGAAGAACCAAGCCTCATGAGCTGATGGTCTAAAAGTTATGGGAAAGTGTTATTACATTAAACTTCCCCCAATGCGATTTAAAAATTAAGAAATAAAAATCATTTGTCGATCTTTTCATAGATTGGTCCTGATTCATTGGTGGTTTTAGTGCGGTAAGAGTCCCACACTACTCGGTACCGATTCTTACCGAGTGTCTTTTGAAGATTTCCATCGGAAAAAAAAAAAAAAAAAAAAAAAAAAAAAACTATCACCTTACTCGATTCCACCCCAGAATTTCGAAAGTTCTTTGTGCTTTCCCACTCTAACGAATCACAGCACTATAAGTAATGCTCTTCGCTTGTCTATGATCCATGCATATTTTGACTCTTAAATCCGCAAATAAAGCATGAAAATAGCCCTCAAGTTTTTATTTAATAATATACTTAAACAATTCCCGCTCAACCCCCTTTACAAACTCAATTATGTCAAAAATTGATATATCAAATACCAAAACCAAAAGTTACACTATGTTTTCCGAGTTTGCACCAATAGCGCTAGTTCCGTAGTTCTGGCAGTCCATGTATAATAAGTCAATGGCTGTACATAACGCTTTACTTATTTCTAGTAAAATAATTATTTCGGAACGAGTCCAAACACATTTTTCTTGTTCATTTTCCATTATTACTTATGTTTAGGATACTCTTAATGTAATGATCAAAACATTATTGAGTGAATTTAAGATTAATGGGATCAAAAACACTAGTTAACAACTAAAACAGAATAACAACATAAAAAATTGTGTCCACGAACTACTTCGGTCCTTTTTAGGCTAGGCGCGTACATTCAATTTTTAGTTGCACAACTATTTGGTTGCTTATAGAAAACAGATGAACTATTTGGTTGAATGTCAGCGCAGGTGCATACAATTATTATATGTTACACAAAATAGCGAACTCATTTTAGGCAATCGTTTAGTTTAGTTTAGTTTAGTTTTATACTCTGTTCAATTTATATTTGCAGTACAGGCCTTATGAGAGAGCTTTTTCAGAAACACTGGTGCCTGCTGCTATTTTCACGGCACCTTAACTTAAGAAATTGACACCGAAATAAGAAAGAGAATCACTGAGTTACATTGAAATTGTTTGGGTAATCTTCTTTGAGCTCACGTTCAGCCCACCATGACCTATCTGCTCCATGAGTAAAAGGAAAAGGAGACTGATCGCCAATTTGCAACCAACTCTTTTTATGTTTATTAAAAAAAAAATATGGCATTTTCTTTGGTTTGTGCTTTGTAACTTCCAGAATTTAAGCTTTTTCGAGCTTTTGGTAGCATATATTTTTCTGAGATTTGCCGCAATTTTTAATGTTCCTACGGCAATACTGTAAGAGCTTTAAATTAAAGATAGCTTATTGAAATCCATAATGGTCAGACTGAAAGGCAAATATCCTATCTTCCCTGTACTGCAAATATAAATTGAACAGAGTATAGTTGCTCGAACCAAGCAGTTGCGAAACTAAAAATTGAATGTGCGCGCCTAGTCTTACACGCCATGTCGGCATACTTACACTTATTCATTTCACACAACCCAAAAACCTTATCGACAATATGCTTCGATGAGGTAGTTCGTGGCATGTGTTAGGAGTAAGTGAAGTGGACTCCGCTGCGTAACGTTAAGTTTGTTTGACTTATGTTTAAACAGGGATGTTGCTTTTTACACTTATATTTAAACAGAGATGTTATCCTATAGAAAATAGACTGTTTTTACACGAATCCGATTTTAATCTCTGTTTCTCTTTTGGCTTAATTTCGAGTGCATCAGTGCTTTTAAACACAGCGATTTTTAATGTAAGTTAGCTTTGTTCATGCAAAAAGGAGACATCTTTTCCCACTCCTTACTCTACTCAGTTAAGTGAATTTCACTGAGCGAACGCCAAATATAAAAAAAGAAAACCACAAAGAAGAATGAACGATAACTCCGCTTTTTTTTTAACCTCAGCAATTGCGTTTAAAGCTAGATATAAATTGTTCAAATGCATGACAAGCATGCGTGTAAGTGTATTATTAAAAAAGTCACACATATAGATCGGATGTAGGCTTGAAGAAAAATCCAAATCCTTTCAATCTAGCGTACTGCATAGAAATATTGTATATGCAAGATTGATGATTGATCATGCATTTATTGGTTCATTTGCGTATAGTACGTCGAAGAGATGAGAACACAGCACAGCATAATAAGCACTGATTAAAATATTAAAACAGCAAACGAAAATTATATGATGAAATTGACAGATAAAATAAAACAAATTACTCGGATTAAATTTAAAAAAATCTCAAAGAAATTCGTAAAAACACAATTTTATAGAAAAAAAAACTCACAAAGGGCAACTTCCTCTTGCAACTGAAATAATAGACTTGCACGTGCTTGTCATGCATTTGAACAATGTATATCTGGCTTAACGCCGCCAACAAATATACTTATCATGCAGCGAAAATGTCAAAACTTTTTTTTTTTGACAAGCCACTAGATGGAGCGTTCATCTTATCAAAATCAAACCAATCCTTTAATTTTTTTTTAGGTTTCTGTACTCTATCTTACTCCCTTCGTCAGAGATTTATAAACCGATTGACATCATTTCCACATTGTAATGGAATTATAAGTGGCAAAACCTAATTTTTTTTAATCCATTGAAGTTCGTAGTCATCTTTCAGTTCATGGCTTGAGAGATGGAGAACGATCTATATTTTGATATAGTGAATGCCAAAAGTATAATTTGATATAATAAAGAATATTTAGTTCGATAATTAAAATAATTACATATATGGTATGACAGATATAAGGGAAAAATTAAATTTTGACGTGTCGAGAATATTTCGTTGTAGATTAGATGTCAACTGATTGCCCTGAACAACATTTTAAATGGTTTTTAAATTTTTGATTTTTTTGTAAACGGTACAACCGATTCTGATCGTTTTTTTTATGCTAAAGCTCCTCAAAAGTTTGAGTATTATTTTTTTTTGTATTTAGAAACAAAATTCCAAATTTTTTTTGGAAAGACAAAGATGCAAAATTTTAGTCGAATTAGTACGTCATTAAAGCTGTTTTACAATGAAACTAGGTTAAAACGACGATTTTGCAAATACATAAAAGAAAGTTCGTGCGACCCAATCGTACATTTTATTTAATGTCAATTCTGAAAATACATTTTTGGGAGTATAAAATAAAATTTAATTGTCCATCACTAACGTGAAGTGGATTTGTTTAAAAAACATTGAATGAACCCACCATGAAATCTTTCGTTAGGGGGTTGAATTTAGTTCTAGCCAGCAATGGAAAGTAATAAAATCGAGATTGCAGTACTCAAAGTTTCCAATGTAAACACGATGTCGTAAGTAATCAATATTTCCAATATAAACATGGTGTTAAATGCAATCGTCGGTAAGGTAGGTTGCTACACGGAACGTGTAACCGTAACGTGTAACCGTAACTTGTAACCGTAACGTGTAACCGTAACGGGTTACAAGTTTTACCCACGTTTTCGATTCACTCTACCGCCGGGAAAGATGTTTACACATCAAAAACCGCAGAGTTATTGAAACAAAAGTACCCTGACAAACTACTAACATCTACTCTTCATAAAATTTTGGTTCATAGTCAAAATATAATCGAATACCAATCTCTACCACTTGGAGAATTGTCAGAAGAAGCCCAAGAGTCCAAAAATAAAGACTACAAGAAATACAGATATCAAAATATGTGCAAAGTTTCAAGAATTCGGCAGAATGAAGACTTATTTAACATGCTAGCAATCTCATATGATCCACTTATTTCTTCCTTGAGGTATATAAGAACCCAACAAGATCGTAAAGCCCAATATTGACCAGAAATGATAAGTTTGTTACGCATTTCCCCGGACTTAGATGATAGTTTCCAAGAAATTTCATGTTTGTATGTAAATTTTTGTTCCTCTTATTTTATTCTTCTACTTTTTGAATTGAATTGTAATAAAATAAAATAAAATACAATATTTTATAAATACTTATAAGTATCTACTCTTTTATAAAAAAAAATAAAAAATAAAATAAAAAAATCAATTATTTCGCCACATCTCACTCAATTTGGGTTGTTTTCTTTTTTTCCCCACTGTTTTACTTAAATTACACTCAAATGACTTCATAAATTGACTTTCTACCTCTTTAAAATTAAATACCAACTATGTTAACCACCTTAACTAAAACTTCTTACTTCAGCAGCAGATTCTGAAACACCCTGTAAATATTTTTCTTTAAATTCTCAAACTTTATAGCCTTGGAAATTTCCTTTAAGATAAAAAAAAATTGTGGTGATATCTTTATTCGTTTAAGAGATATGATTTTTGCAACCAAAAAAGTCAATTCGGGCCACTATGCGCCCTCGTATGTATAGTACTCGTATATATCGGAAGTATAAATGTGTTAAGAGCAAAGCAGTCTCAGGTAAGAACTACGTAGTTTTTTTTGCTAAGAGTGACGTAGCTAACTCAACTAATTGAAATTGTTTAAATTAAACAACTTAAATGTAAATTTAATCAAAAAACGTTCTCAAGGTAAATCAACCCGAATGGTCTTATTACGTAGACATAGAAAAGGCCTCTGATTCTGTGTGGCATAGAGAAATTATTTATAAAATGTTAATATTTAAAATTCCGCTTTATTTATGTAAAATAGTCCAAAGCTTCTTGTCCGATCGATATTTCAGTGTTTTTTGTTGACGATGGTGTTTCATCATTAGTGAACTTCAATTTTGGTGTCCCACAAGGTTCCGTTCTTAGCCTATCATTGTACAATCTATACTCATCGGATTCTCCGAAAATCCGGCAATGTGAATCAGCTATTCTTGCTGATGCGACAGTTTTTTGCTCTGACAAGCTCACTTGCAATGTTGGGAGGAGCCTAAATCAAGCTGTTGAATTATTGCAAAAATATTATAATAAATGGAAAATTAAATTGAATGATGAAAAATTTCAAGCTATCTTTTTCTCACGAAAAATAGGGTCTTGTTATCCTCCTAGAAACCAACTTAAAATTAATGGAAAAGATATAGTTTGGGAAAGATCTGTAAAATATTTAGGGATACACCTTGACACTAAGCTAACATTTAGTGACCATAATAAACAGCATCTTAAAATAACATAGGCAAAGCTATTAAACTGCCGTATCAAATTCATTAATAGCAACTCTACTACTCTCACTAATGAAAATAAAATAATAATACTTCTTCCAAACAATATTGCTCTATGGAAGTCCTGTGTGCGGAAAGGCAGCTTCTTGTCACATAAAAAAAAACTGCTGGTATCACAGAATAAATTGTTAAAAATGATGCTGAATTCACACTGGCATAATTTAATTATAGACCTCCACTATTTTTGATGTTTATCACACTATAAATATCCTATTTTGAAAAATATGTCTTGCATTAAGGTTCTCTCTTAAGTCATAACCTTTCAAATACCAAAACAATTTTTAAAATCAGATACAATTTTCTTTTTTAAACATTTAAATTTCGTTCCTATTCTCTATACAAATTAAGGTATCACCTAAAATAGTAAAAAACCATTTTATAGCTACGACCTCTAAATAAATGCAACCTTTTAAAAACTAGAAATTTTAAAAATGAGAAACATTTTGTTTGTTTTATTTTGCCTTGGAGGCAAGTATTATTTGGCAACTTCAGGAAAATAAGATTAAGCTTTGTCAAAACGAAATTGGATAAATGAGAAATAAATCCCAACATCAAAATCAACGTCCTTAACGAAAGCCTTCGATAAAATATTTGCAAAGTCCTTTGATTGTAAGAAAAGGAAGACTACTGCTATTAGAAAATCTTTCGATCCAATGAAATGATCCTTCAAACTCCTTGAATTTCAAAATTCCCAACCACAATCCAAATATTCAAGCAAACGTCTCTTAATTATATTCTAGACGATTTAATACAGTCATGCATAATGCACTTGCAACTAAATTAAGTACATCAAATGGAAAAGTGATTAAGCATCCTTACCGAAAAGTTGCACTCATTAGGTGCAAGCAAAAGCATTTAATTGAGTTTTCATTTCACATCCTCTCACAGGGTTGGAAAATTATCACCGAGACCGGAAAGAGGATTCCACATCTGAGGTAAATCTACTCTGACAACCACATAATATACATATACTTGTGTATGTATGAGTATTCTTTCACTTTCAAACATGATTAAGAGGAAAGCATTTGAGTAAAACATTTCCAACAATTAAATTCTTTATTCAACAAATTAAGTTTATCCAAAGAATTTTGAAGATGTACTCGTACGTTGCGATGTATGTAGTTCGTTCTGTTTATATTTTGATCAACGCCGCTGGGCAAACGTGCTTCTCTATGTTTTGAAACTTCCAACACCGCACCGAGACCTGCCTTGTATCATCTATGTGCGTTTGGGTTTTTTAGTGTAAGGTACTGTTTCTCATGAGTTATAATGTATTCGTGCTTAGGTGCTCTCTGGGCTCTGGGCCATACTAACCCACAAACAAATATATTTTATTTTTGTTTTTTCACTTTGAAAAAAAAAACTGTTTAAACTTGTCTTTTTATTTCCGAGTTGTTGGGCCCAGTGGCCCAACAGTGTTGCAAAGATGTCGTGATTTTATGACTAAGGTATATTTAAAGAAAATGTTTCACTTATCAAAACTGAAATTGATGCTTACTTACGGTGGCGCTACAGTCCGAGGTGGACCAGGGCCTCAACCAACAAGCTTCTCCACCTAGCTCGGTCCCTAGCTAGCTGTCTCCAGTTTCGCACACCAAGTTGGTTGAGGTCCTCTGCCTCTTGTGTGCGCCACCTGAGTCGCGATCTTCCTCTACTGCGCCATCCCTCGGGGTTGGATTCGAAGACTTTCCGGGCCGGAGCATTCGGGTCCATTCGCTCTACCTGACCTAGTCATCTCAGTCGTTGGACTTTTATACGTTTGACTAGGTCAGTTTCACTGTACAGCCCGTACAGTTCGTGGTTAAATCTTCTCCTCCACTCCCCATCTATGCAGACGGGGCCAAAGATCACACGAAGAATTTTCCTCTCGAAACAGCATAAAGCGCTCTCATCCACCTTCGACAAAGTCCATGTCTCTGCACCATAGACAGGGACCGGGATGATGAGAGTTTTATATAGGGACACTTTAGGTGCTCGAGAGAGGACTTTGCTACTCAGTTGCCTTCTTAGTCCAAAGAAACAGCGATTGGCAAGAGTTATTCTCCGTTTGATTTCAGCACTGGTGTTGTTTTCAGAATTTATAGCGGCGCGCAGTGCGTCGATTGTATGCAGGTAGTGGAAAAAAAATCTATTTTTCAAAATCAAGATAACTGTGATCAAAAATTGGTTGCTAAATGTAATAAATAGGGGATTTTACTCAATTTGAGGAATTTTCACGCCCCCTGCCACGCCCATTTTTGCTAATAAATTGGTTACATGAAAACTTCTAGTACCATAGTGATTTTAATTATTAATATTCTGGTCGGTGAAGAAATTATGAGTTAAAATAGCGCAAATTTCGCCCACTGACACGCCCACTTTTGCTATAAAATTGATTTTTTTTTAAATTTTTCGTATGATATTGAAAAAATGTACAAAATTAATGTGTTTGATAAGAAAAATTTATTTGAACAAAAATCCACCCACGCCTACAATTGTAAAATGATTAGTTAGAAGCCAAACGTTTAAAAAATTTGATGATTATTCGATATACAAAAGTTGTAATATTTTAAAGGTTAGTAGGAAAATATAAATTTTTTCAAAGCACAACGACCACAGAATATATCGCATAAAAGATCTTGCAAAATATAATGGATGCTTTTATTGTTGACAAAAATAATTGTTCAAAAAAAGTAATAACAAAAAGAAAAACCGAAAAATAAAAAATTACGAAAAAAGATCACTATCCGAGTCTTCGAGTGTATAAGCGATGGAAGTGACAACGTTTATTTATTTCTGAGCAAGTTGTTGATGCGTGTCTTGCTAAGATTTTCTGATCTTCAGTTTCTAAATTTGATTGCATATTTAATTTTATATCCACAAACTGCAATACACCAGGTACTGGGGCTGTTGAGTTGGAAAACCAAACATCAAAAAGCTCTCTGTTTGAACACATTCTGTAAAAAATGCTCGTAAACAAACACTTGCTGCAAGAAAAAGTGCAAGTTGTTGCAAAAAAAACTTACTTTTTTCAAAAGATATGATTGTTTTCTTTCTTTTAATAAAAACACTTTTTTCCCATATGGCACCACACAAAATATATGACTTATCAAAGTCAGTGCTTAATACGAAAAAAGAAGCTTTGAATTGGACTCTCAAAAAAAAATTTAAATTTACATGTAAAAAAAAAAATATGCAGTTAGAATAACTATATTTTCTCTCCTGATTGTGAGGATAGCGAAAAAAATATCGTATGTTCTTTTCTTTTCTTCAGTAAACGCTCTTTCAACCGGTAAGTACAAATCCTACAAATCACTATTTGTTATTTTTCTGATCTTCTGACGATCTCTGACAACAGAAAATTAAACTTTATCATAAATAAACTGTCGATTCATTCATTTAGACTTATTACCTTGAATTTGGCATACTTGCTTCACATTTTTGGCACATTTTTTTTTTTTATTTTTTTCCACTAGTCGCCGCACTGTGCGGCGCCTAGGTATAAAAAGTCCTTAACTGCCTCAAAGTTATAACTGTAAATTATGACGTTTTGTCCAAGACAAGCGGACAAGTTTGTCAGGGATGCCAAAACTAGACATTGTTCTATATATATTCGCTCCTATAGATGCTATCGTACGCGGCTTTGAAATCGATGAAAAGGTGGTAGGTGTCGATTTGTAGCTCCTGGTTTTTTTTCCAAGATCTGCCGTAATGTGAATATCTGATCGATGGTGGACTTTCCAGTTCTAAAGCCGCACTGATATGGACCTATCAGGTTGTTGACAAAAGGCTTCAGACGTTCACATAATACGGCAGAAAGAATCTTACACGCGATGTTCAGGAGACTTATGCCTCTGTAGTTGACGCAGTTCAAAGGGTCTCCTTTCTTGAGGATCGGACAAACAATGCTGAGATTCCATTCATCGGGCATGCTTTCTTCCGACCATATTTTGGTGCAGGCTCCTAACCAAGTCATCGCCTGCCGCTTTGAATAGTTCGGCAGCAAGGTCGTCAGCTCCAGCGGCTTTGTTGGACTTGAGCTTCGATATAGCTATCTTCACTTTGTCCAGGTCGGGTGGGCGGTATTGTTGTTCTACGTTGCCTAAGTCGAATGGTCTCTATAGCAGCGGCATTCTCTTCTTCATCGCCATTATAAGGATTGATGTTCTTTCCATATCCTCAGCATGGACTGCGGTTCTACTACGATGTTCCCATGATTATCCCTGCAGGCTTCGACTCGGGATTGTATCCTTGTGATTATTTTTTTACCTTTTGGTAAAACTTCCGAATCTCATTCCTGCTATGGCAAGCCGGTGTTCTTCCTTTTTTTTCTGTTCGCAGAGTTCGCGAGCAGCTCTAGTCCTTCTTTGCAGCGCCGCTATGTATGCCTTTTGCTTTGCTGCATGTGCTTGCCGGCACTCATCGTCAAACCAGGGGTTTCGTTGCGGTGGTCGTGTAAAACCCAACACATTAGAAGTAGCATCCCTGATGGCTGCTTAGCAACGTTGCCACTGGTCCTCAATACTTGATGCTGGCGACACAGGACTCCTTAAGAGGTTGTTAGAAATTCGATCGGAAAAGGACCTTGCGATCTCTTGTGATTGCAAACGTCCAACGTTGTTCATTATCCCAAGGATTCGAGTATGCTGAACTCGAATCCCAACCCAAAAAATTGTACTTTTGTAGCTTAAATGTGTTACAGTTCTATGGGATGAGCTAGTTTGAAACTGGCTTACTTATATTAAAAGGATTGAAATTCTTTGTCATTTAAATGTCAAAAGGAAAACGACTATATCTAGAAGGGTACAAATTGAACTGTGAATTCTATTCTACTCCCCGATGAGTTTTACCTTGTCATGGTGGGGAGGGACAACTAAGAAAACTCAATAGTGACCAGAGTAGTCACGGCCAAAGCATAAAGTAAAGGGATTGAGATAATGTTCTCTTTTGCTCTATGTTTTGGTTTCTGGCAATCTTGGAAATATGATGTTAAAAATAAACGGTCGTTGAGATCAAGAATATTGCTTAGGTTAGTCGTTCCTAAAATAAAGACTAATAAAAGGGTGCACACTCCTAGTGGTTGGTTACTACTTCGATCGATTGCTGGGTGTGTGTATCCTGGGGTTGACAGGCCCTGAGTTTTGTAGTAATTCATCTGTAAGTGACCTCGGTTGATCTTGGTTGCGAAGCTCCACCTGAAGCTACATATATTCTGACACCACGGGAGATAGTGCCCAATAAAAAGTACTGACAAACGTCATTAAAACCAGTCTTTACTTAAGCTATCTATTAAGTAGGCCCCCTAGTGGGAGTATCGTGGTGGTTGGGTTAATTCCAAATGCGGAGACATATGGTTTTCAAGCGTGCTTGAATTAAAGAGGTTTTAGATAGACCACAGACCTCGCCTTTAAGCAAGACGTGTGCACATGCTGCAACATGTCATCGCTTTGCTATTGAATTGGCTTCGGCTGACTCGAGGCTAATGGTCAGGGCTCAATCTGACTCCGATGAGGGTAGGCCCTCCGTGGGGATAAAGTCGTAAAGACAGGTGCTCACGTTAAACCAAACATAGGTTCTGTGAATTCTATTCTGTGGGTTCGCCAACATACTGCCCATCTTACCCCAACGAAATACGAAGCATTTTTGTCTTTTTCACAGCATAAGATATTAAAAGAAACGGTCTTATGTTAGATTAGGTTAATGGCTTACAGTTGATCTTGTTACGATCACACTTATATCAATGTAGATCCGTTATGATACCTGAGGGATTGTGACTCTTATGTATTGATGACAATCCTATATCATTTAAGCCCCTTAAGGGTGTTGATGAGTTTCAGCATGCTATAGCATGAAATGGCGGAGGTTACTTCTAAGTCATTGAAGAAAAGTTTGTCGTCACATATTCACCTGGCTGAGGAGAGGTAGATGCCTTTTACGGGCGTAATCATTTCCTTTAACCCCCCCGCACCCCCTTGATAAATTATCATGCAACCAGACCCGTAGGAGCATGTGCCATGTGTTTTATAGGTCAGTGGTTGGTTTATATAATATGTCCGTTTGTTTCGTCAGACCAAAAACATAAATGTTCAAAAAAAGAGCCAAGTTCTTCTATACAAAAACTTTTGTGTAACAAGTCAGCCCTGAAAAGTACTTTGATCTAAAAGTACGCCAAGTTCTTACTTCATGAAGGTTTAATATCGAATATTTAAAGTAGAATAATATTGAAACAGCTACAATCTAATAGAGAAATTTTATTATTTAATGATTACTGACTAAAATTTGATGGGCTTACTTGGCAAGTTTTTTTTATACGCCCAATTCAGAAGGTTTTAAGAACTTGACCAGTGAGCCCATCAAATTTAAGTCAGTAATCATTAAATAATAAAATAGTTCACAACACAGTTAAGAGTTTTTTTTATGTAAACTCATAATTTTTTTAGGTATGCAAATATTTTCTTTTTTCATTCTTTTTAACATAACATAGAGTACCAATTCGAGCACTCTAGTTCTAAGAAAAGTCAAGAATTTTCAAGATGCATGTATAGTTGCAAAATGACAATAAAAAGACACTTCGAATGAAAAATCTTATATTTTTTCTGTTTCGCTTTGAATGTACATTAAGCTATACCGCTCTACCAAATTTCATCATTCTACAGCAATCGGAAGTCTTCCATATAAATTAAACATTTTCTCAGAAAGTGGGCCGATACCACGCCCCCTGAATGGGAAACCTCAATTTTTATTTTTGATCATTTATATACCATTCTACCAAATTTCATTGTTCCATACTGCAATCGGAAGTGTACCATATATCATTTACATCAGTTCTGAGGAAGTGGGCGGATACCACGCCCCTGAATCGGAAACCTTATATTTTATATTTTTTTCTTTGTATGCAATTTAAGCTCTACCGTTTTACCAAATTTCATCGTTTTACAGCAGTCGGAAGTGCTGCATTCAACCAACACTAATTCGGAGAAAGTGGGAGAATACCACGCCCCCTGAATAGAAAACCTCAAATTTTCGATTTTTTCCTATGCTTGCATGACAAGACCCACCGTTGTGCAAAATTACAAGATTCTACGATTGCGGAAAGTGCTCCATAATTGTGATGATCTGTCAGTGAGTCAGTCAGTCAGTGAGTCAGTCAGTTACTGTTTTTGTGATTTTTGAGTCCTTATATCTCAGGAACCGCTTATGCTAGAAAATTGAAATTTTGTGAGGCGCCTGTGCCTGATTAGTTTAGCAAATATTCGGACTTGAGTACAAACTGCAGTACTACGAAATACCGAAATCATATGTTACGAACCCAATTTTAAAATTTACGACTAATATTTCTTGGAACTAATTAAAATTGAAGCAGTAACACAAGGAACTGAACTGGGACTAACCCTGTATTTGTTATAAAGGCTTCAAAAAATTGCAAAATGCAGACGAAAAGTAAGAGATTCAAGGAATAATTATAAACACTCCAAAATAAGCTTAGCATAATATGATACTTCTGGTTGAATGAAATTCTCGGTACTCTTATTTCAACACGAAATATGTTAGTCCTTGAAAAATATCCGTGTGGATTGAAAATCATATCTAAAAAACTTCGACGTTTTCTCTTACATCATTTAGAGATTTATAGATTTCTTTTGTGTGATCGATTGCAAGTACTTAGAGTTTGTAGAGGAACTGATGAAAACAGAACAGTTTCGATTCCATGACAATTTAAACCCAAGCGGTTTCATATCAGTTTAGTGTAACTAATCACCCTATTTAATAATATTTATTTATTATTTTTAGTGATGGGATTCTTTATTTGGACCTTTGCTTTTTTAATTTCTCTTATCAGGGCCAAGTCCGATCAAAATGTCGAGTTCGATTTTTTTACGAATGCATAACTTGGCATACAGTATCTACATACATATGTATGTATATGTCGCAAATAAAAATGAATTTCGACCTTCTAAACATTTTTCTCTATAGAAATCCTTATGACACTTTTCAAATTCTAAGTTTCTTAAATATGAGAAAGTTTTTGCGACCTAGTCGTGCATTTCGGTTTTATAATAAACTCACGACCCAGTATTTGCCGTTACTTTATGACTTTTCCAAAGGTATGGAACTTGGAGTAAGGCAAAAAAGAATAACGGAAAGAATATATACTATACTTGATAACACGTACGGATCACGGAAGAACTGACTGATAGAAATGGAACTAGCCAAAATTTCGTTTAAAACTGTTTGTAATCAGACATCAAACCATCAAAGAGACACCAAATTTTCGAAATGACTGTCTCGTCGTCCTATAAAATCATATATGTCTTCTAAAGGGCATTTTAATTAGCGGGGATAGAGAAGCTTTCGGTGACCAAGTTGTTTTGGCGACATAATTATCTCACCAAACAGTGGCACTTGATATTTCAAAAGCATTTGGTAGAGGTCTCTTATCGAAAATGCATACATTTGGTATTGATGAATCTCTACTTCGTTGGATTAGAAACTATCCTGAAACCGCTCAAAACAAGTTGT
The DNA here is from genome assembly GCA_911387755.1 of Chrysotoxum bicinctum. Lineage (NCBI taxonomy): Eukaryota > Metazoa > Arthropoda > Insecta > Diptera > Syrphidae > Chrysotoxum > Chrysotoxum bicinctum. Next base: position 74,070,199 of record OU426988.1, on the reverse strand, counting down.
TTTGGACGTTCTGAAGCTAGTACAAAAATGCTGGTATTCCAAAAAGCTTCGTTTTGTACCCGACTTCCTTTCCCATATTCATCAATGCATGAATCTTTTAATTCATTAAATTGTTTTGCTGGCGAATGTACTCTCAGTTTCTCATATTCGTTTCTAGTAGAGCTGTATGAATCGTTCCTTTGATCAAATCGTTCAACAATCGATTACGATCGATCACTCGATCATTTTCATTTCACTGAAATGATTCAATACTTACCCCGGTTACAAGAGAAGATTGAGGAATCGAATCGAATCTGAATTGAAATTTCGATCCAGGTATATGGTGGCACTGGATCGAGAGATCGAATTGAAATGGGATCGAAATGACAATATGGTTTTGTACATACACTCGATTCTTCGATTTCTCGATTCTGGTATACAAGCATATTTTCGAGTCCATTCAGCTCGTTTAGTGGGATCGGATCGAGAAATCCTATTTCAATCCAAGCCAGGTATACATGGATCTAAATCCTGATTCAATTCCGATTCAATTCTGCATATAAACGTAGTAACTGCATTGTATATTCTTTGGAGGATTTGCATGTCGTATTGGTTGATTTTGAAAAAGCATTCGATCGGCAACCACGAGATCTAATATGGGTGGCCCTCAGGCAACGAGGAGTTCCAGAAACCTATGTGCGGATAATTATGGACATGTATGATGGAGCAGTTACTAAAGTAAGATGCGCATCTGGAGTCACCGAAGAATTCGAAATCACAGTAGGTGTACACCAGGGAAGTGTCTTGAGTCCCCTGCTCTTTATTACAGTTCTTGATTACCTGCTTGAAGGCAAAGTGACGGATCCAAAAGTGCATCAGTTATTCTTTGCTGACGATGGAGCCATCATAAGTGAAGACCCGATATCCCTACAACGAGCCCTTGACGTATGGGTGGATGTTCTAGAAGGAAGTGGGTACCGCATAAGCGCGAAAAAGACAGAATACCTATGCTGCCCATTTTCTGATCCACACAGGCCTATTCCAGACATTTATTTGAATGGAGCAGTGCTTCCCAAGTGTGAAAAGTTTAAATATCTGGGGTCTATGATAAATAACGAAGCTACTTGTGATGACGATATCAATCATCGCGTAAGCGTAGAGTGGATGAAGTGGCGGGAAAATTCTGCTATCTTCTGTGACCGAAAAATGCCCCCTAAGCTGAAAGGAAAGCTCTACACTTCAGTTGTGCGTCCAGCACTCACATACGGTTCACAATGTTGGACAATGTACAAAAAGTATGAGAGTAAGCTTACGGCAGTTGAGATGAAGATGCTTCGTATGACAGCAGGAGTTACAAAGCTTGATCGAATTAGAAGTACGAAGATCCGAGGAAGCCTTCATGTTAAGAATACCATTTCCCAAAAAATTGAACACGACCGACTCAGTTGGTATTGCCATGTTCAAAGGAGAGATCCTGAGAACCCCGTCAAAAAGGCAATATCATACAACGTTCCAATTCGAAATAAAAAGAAAGGTAGGCCTAAACACTCCTGGTACAAACAAATGCAAAAACACCAGCATTCAGTTGGCCTCAGAAATGGAACAATACAAAACCGGGAGGCTTGCCGCCGATTTCTGAGGTCAACCCGGCGAACCCCACAGGCGGATCACTAGTGTGAAGCAGATACGTGGGAGAGTTATGATCCCCTCGACATCGAGATCATAACAGCGCCGAAGAAAAGGAAGAAGAAGAAGAACTGCATTGTATATCTATTTTAATAGTACTATCATGAATAGGAACGCGACTAGGTGAACCAAGCGGCACCATAATTACTAAACTAGTAGAGCTGCCTATGGCAGAGTTTTAACAGATAGACATTTAATACATGACAGCAATAGGAATACTGTATATAAAATAGGAGAACAAAGGCACATACTATGTACATTGGAGTAGGATGTAGGTGTGTGTGGGGATTTGGTAGTTGTTATTTTCTGTAGGCAAATATTTTCAAGGTCAATAATTTCAATACTTTTTTTGGCGATTACGTATTTTTTGGGATAGAAGAAAATTATTTCTGTGCATATTGTCGTCTGAGTTAATCTTGTTCAAAAGAGCATTTTTGCCGAAATTTAGTTAGAAATGCAGTTTTTATAAATCAAACATGCTCTTTCGAATGGCATACTCCATTTCTTTCTATCTCTTTTAGTTCTTAAGTTATGAAGAACTATTATGTTCAATAAACCACTTTATTAAACATTTGAGTTCGACTACAACTAAACGGCTCGGCCGATTTTCTTCAAACTTGGTAGATATGGCTTTTAATTTTTTTCCACCGGATGTTTTTTTCTTTGGAATTTTTTTTCGAAATTTCATAAATATTTTTTTTTCTCAAAAACTGTCCCACAGATTTAAAAAAAAAAAAAAAAAAAATTTCATTTAGTTAAAGCTAGGTAATGGTTGAAAAATTTTTTACAAAAAATTGATATTTTGGTACCCCCCTTGGAACCATTTTTTTTTTGTTTTTGATTTTCTCAAAAACGGTACGACGGATTTTGATAATTTTTTTTTGCTGAAGGTCCCTAATTGTTTGAATATTATTGTGTATTCAAATTTTCAAAAAATAATTTTTTGGATTTTTAAAAAAATTTTCAAAATTTTTTTTTTGAAAACTCAATTTTTCCTCAAAACTATCTTCCAAGAACAAAATTTATAATTCGTGTTGTTTTCTTAAAAATATAAGCTTTTATATACAAAAATTAATAAAAAGAAACAAATTTCAGCCTTGGAACAGTTTTCGAGAAAAATACGATTTTAAAGCTAGCGCACGATTTGAGGAGATTTTACTTAAAAACAATATTTTTTTGTTCCACGCTAAAAATACGTTTTAAGCGTTTTCGCGTTTTTCATACGTGGATTGAAAGGTGGCACTCACTAGATCACGAATATGTAATTTTTAATTCTGTAGGATGAATAGTTTGGCCAGAAATCACGTTTGAAAATGTCAACTTTGAGGGGTCTACGAGGCTTCGTTTAGCCGCAAATCGCGTTTAAAGATAAAAATTTTTTCAAATTTTGACATTTGACAATTTTCTCATTATCGAAATAGGATTTTTTTATAGAGATGCTTCCAATAAGTTTAAAAAACATTGCATCGCAAAGCATTTCACTTACAAAATTATGTAATTGCAAGTTTTGCATGTGGAAAAAATTTAACTCGAGATTTTGATCAAATTTGACTTTACGATGATAGAGAACACGAAAAAATATTCAAAATTAGTTTATTTTATTATTTTTTAAACTTTGTTTGCATAAATTACTTACTTTTTATATTTATATTACCAAAAAAAAAAACAAAATTTTTATTTTAATGAATTAATAATTTCCAAATTTGATAAAAATTCGTAGACAAATATTAAAAGAAATGTTTGTTTGTTCAAAATTCGCAGGCCGAATATCTTATTTTTTACAAAATATATGGATAAAAACTATTTTTTGTAAAAAAAAGTTTATTTTTATTTTAAAAATTTTTCATGTGGGGTACATCAATAATTACTTAAAATTGACACCAAATTCCTTTTTTTTAATTTTTCAAAAATTGCTTATAAGCAATATGTAAATGCACAAAATATTTTTTCCAAAAAAGGTATCTGATTTTTTTAAAATATTATGTCAATAATAATTGTATTCTATTTTTTTAAATAATTTAAGTTTTCTAAAATTATTTTTTTCTCGAAAAACTTATTGGATTTTTTTTTCTTATGAATTTCTGAAATTGTTTATTATACACATGAAAAGTATTAAAAATTTTCTATATTTTTTGCAAACAAAGTTTATATGAATAAATTTTAAAAACTGGTCTATACCTCAGTGGCGTAGCGAGGCGGGGGCAAAGGGGGCACAGGCCCCGGGCGGCACTTTGCTTAGGGGCGGCAAATTTCAAAATGTCCAGGTGGCATTTTGCTGCAATTTTTCTAAATACGTTAATGTAAATGGTTTTTGTATGTTATGTTTTTATATTTTTTCTAAGCTAAGTGTAAGCTTACTTTTGTAACAAATTTTAATTGTGAAAAAATATACTGTCTTTTTCGGAAATATGTTTTTTCCTTTTGAGCTGAAAGTTCGGTGTGTGTGCGTAGGTACATAATATAAAAGATTTTCGCGCCACAGTTTTGCTGTCGGCAATGTTACACGTCTTTCTCCTGTTTTTTTTTTTTTTTTTGTTGTTCTTGTGTCATCGTCATGTTGTGTCTGAGATGTGTATTCCGCCATAAGGAATTGTGAAGTACAATGATCGACAACGACTCTGATTTGGAACAGTAAATGATTGTTTCTTTCTATGTGTGTCCTGGTGCAAAACTTTTTCGTTTGCCTTCTTTCGACTACCACTCATGAGCAGCGTTCGAATCTTACTCCAATTGCAGTAAATTTACTTCAATTTTACAAAAGAACATAGATCTACTTCGTTACTCCGTTTTTTAAGATTTAGGTAGGTACTAATTATTTTCTGAAAAATTCAAAATTTCCTTAGCCAAACCACATGAAAGAGAATGACCACTGTGTTAATAAATTTTGCAACCAACTCTGACTCTGAATTACTAAATCTAAATCTACTCCAGAAATTTTCAATTCGTTTATTTTTTTATAAGTCTGCTCCAAAATTTTACTACTGCGGTTCGAACCCTGCTCGTAAGGCTAGAAGTTGAGACAAAAGCATTTCGTTTGTTTTGACTGATTCAATGTGAGTTGGCTCATAAGAGTCCATGTATTCGTATATTGTTGTATCTTTTATCTAAGGTGTGTTAGTCAGTTGTATTTTTTTCTGTTTTATTTTATCGTAAAATGTAGTAAAGTTTGCAAACATCCTAGTTAAATACAAAATCAGTTGCAGTTTAACATTTATCTTGTCTGTGTTTGGTGTGTTCTGAAATTTTTTTAAAATTGTGTGTACGGGTACAGTACCTACCTAACATAAGCGCAAGAGATTTTCATTTTACCTCTTTGGATTGATTACATAAAGTAAGTTAATTGATGAAACGAAATACCTAGCTGATGGCTCGGAAATAATCCATTGATTTTTCAGAGTTGAAACCCCTGTTTGGCTTTATTAATATTGTTTTCTCCATATCTCAAGAACCATAAGTTCCATAAAAACATTTTCTCACATTTTTTTAAAAAATTGAGTTCTCTATTTTTTACCGAGAAATCGAAAGTTAATAAGTTATTATTAAAAATAGAGAAGAGACATTTTTTTTAATAAATTAATCAATAAAAGTTAAATGATTTTTACTTGCGATATATACATAGGTAGGTACTATATTGCAAGTTATGGATTCGTAAAAAAATCAAACTCGACATTTTGATCAAAGTTGACATCGTAATCTCTATGATTACGATGATAGCGAAGTTGAAAAAAGTAGGTCTTGCAATTCTGTCTGTCTGGCCTTTCGGCTGCAGCATAAACGACTCGGTCGATTTTCTTTAAACTTGGTACCTAGCGTTTTTTTGGCATTTTTATACCAAAAATAACGGTAGGTTCCTGTCGTACAATTTTTTCTTAGCAAAAAATGAAAATCTTATTTTTTTCAAAAACGTTCCCGCAACTTTAAAAAAAAATTCAGTAATTTTTTTACAAAAAGGCTACCATTTTATAAAAAAATTCCCAAAAATGGTTATAAATGGTACCTCCCATAGAACCATTTCTTTGACTTTCGATTTTCTCAAAAACGATTCCACTGATTTTGATCAATTTTTTTTACAGAGAATGTTTTCTAAAGGTTTGAAAGTATTGTATACCAAAATTTTCAAAAATCTCGAAAACAAGTTGGTCGATTTTTACTAAACTTGGTACGCAACAGTTTATTGACATTATCTAGCAGATTTTAAATAAAAAATGTTCATATAACCAAAACTAACGGTACCTCCTATACAAGAGTTTAAAAACCGGAATGGAAAATCTCATTTTTCTCAAAAACGACTCCTACGATTTTGATCAAAATTTTTGTGTGAGTTAACAAATTAACATAAATACGATCTACGATAATATTATTGTAAACGAAGTTTCTATCGTCTAATAAAAGTATCTCTCATGGAACCATTTTTTTCGACTATCTCAATATCTGCACAACCGATTTCAATGATTTTTTTTAAACAAGAGCTCCTGTTTGAATAATATTGCATTTCAAAATTTTCAGAAAATCAAATTTTGGATTAAAAAAAAATCAAAATTATTTTTTGAAAATTCGATATTTCAAAAATGGGGGGATAGTTTTTTTCAAAATTAATCTTTAACTCCGCATTAATAAGTACTAAAAAATGGCGTACCAATTTTTTTTTAATATTTTCAAAATTTTATAGATATAAATGTACATACCTACATATACCTCATATAAAAAACGATTTTTAAATAATAAATCAGACGGTGTACATCGCGTTGATGTCAAATCAATTTCAGATTTTAAAAGATAAAACTAGTTTTGAACACTTTAATTTTGATGGGCTGTTGTGAAATATGTTTAAGATAAAAATAATCCTTGGCCAATATTTCCGTTTCTTCATTTCTTTATGTATATAACAATGATTGAAATAATAAAATATTATAGGTATAATAATTATTACTATAACTATAAGAATAATTATAATTAAAGGCAGTGCGGGTTGATTTTTTTTAAAACCGGTTTTAGTTTTTAGCAATCATCACCCGATTAGACACTTCTATCTACATAATATAATATAAATAAATATAATAAATCTGTGAATAAAAAATTAAATTATAACAAGGTAAGTTAAGTAGCTGTTTCACTTTGATGTTTTTTTTAAACAGCAAACAAAATTAAAGGCCCAGAAAAAAATTGCTAGGGGCGGGAAAATTGGCTCTGCCCCGGGCGGCAAAAACCGACGCTACGCCACTGCTATACCTGTACTAAATTTTTTTTATATTTAATTATATAAATACCTATCAACGCATAACAATAATTTTTCGTTTTTGTATCTAATCAAAATTATTATTTTAATTTCATACAATTTTCTATGGGTAGTACCTACATACATACTATGCAAAAGCTATTTTCTTTAATAAAAATATAGGTACGTATCTATAAGATTTTCCTAAAGAAATAGTTTTCAAACTGTGTATGTACATATCTATATTAATTACAAAAAAAATACAATTGCCACTATCTAACTACCCACTGCATATGATTATTATAAAATTATTATTATAAAATTATTTTGGTTACCATAACGAAATAAAGCCAATTTGAAATTATTTAGTTTTCAAAAACGAAATAAAACCATTTGAGTTTATTAAGTTCAAAATCCTCTAGATCTTATTACAAAATCGATAAAATGGCAACCTCGGTAATTAATCGTATCAGAATTTAAACAAACCAGATTGCATGAGTAATAAAATAAAAATCACAAAAACTCTCATACACTCTCAATACTTTTTGCTTGTATTCATTTCGCGCCTCGCATAGATATGCAACTTTATATACCTACCTACAATTGATTCTGACAGCAAAAATAAACGCAGATAATATTTTCTCCCTTACCTTATTGTTGTCAGAATAAATATATCTCTACCTCGTCTCTTTTTTTGCTTATATTTTCTCCTTCCACATCAACTCTGCACAGCTTAACATAGCCACACTTACGATTTTGCGGCACAATAATAAAACTTTTTTTCGTTTTCCATGAGAGTACTATTAAAATTTATATACAAAGCCCAAACGGTTTCATATCAGTTTAGTGTAACTAATCACCCTATTTAATAGTATTTATTTATTATTTTTAGTGATAGAATTCTTTATTTGGACCTTTGCTTTTTTAATTTTTCTTATCAGGGCCAAGTCCGAATGCATAACTTGGCATACAGTATCTACATACATATGTATGTATATGTCACAAATAAAAATGAATTTTTTCTAAAGAAATCCGTATGACACTTTCCAAATTATAAACTTCTTAAATATGAGAAAGTTTTTGCGACCTAGTCGTGCATTTTGGTTTTATGATAAATTCGCGACCAAGTATTTGTCGTTGCTTTATGACTTTTCCAATAGTATGATATAGTATGAATAGTATACTATACTTGACAACACGAACGGATCACGGAAAAACTGACTGATAGGAATGGAACTAGCCAAAATTTCGTTTAAAACTGTTTGTTATCAAACATCAAACTATCAAAGAGACATCAATTTTTCGTAATAGCTCGGTGTCGCCGTCCTATAAAATCGTATATGCCTTCTAAAGGGATTTTTTATTAGCGGGGGTAGATTTTAGAAGCCTTTGGCATTTTTGGCAGTTTTTGGCGACATATCTCACCAAACAGTGGCACTTGTATTTCAATAACATATTCTACAGCTTGGCATTAAGCTCTCTTATCGAAAATAAGTGCATTTGGTATTGATGAATTTCTTCTTCGTTGGATTGGAAATAACTTTTCGGAAAGTTCACTACAAGTAATATTCATATCCACAAAATAAAAGGTGATGCGCCACAGGGGTCCGTTTTGTCTCCGGCACATTTCCTTATGTTCATAAATGATCTTTTGTGTGAAACTTATAATCCACTAAAATGCTGACGACAGTACCCTCAGCTTCGTTTTTGTCCTTCAGATGTGGACTTCCAACGGCAGTGCATAATAAGCTCACTAAATTCTGTTCTTGAAAGCATTGTCAAATGGGGAACGAAAAACTGCGTATAGTTTAATACTTCAAAACTCAATGCTGCCTCATGTCGTTAAAGACCACCTTGTCTAGAAAAACCACATATTTGACGTCGCCAAAAACGCTGCTAAGTGCTTAGGTTTCCTTCAACGATGCATGAAATTTGTAACCCCTTCTGATCTGGCTGTAATCTATAAGGCCAATATTCGTCCAAGGCTTGAGTACATTTTCCACATTTGTGCAGTTGCTCCAATAGCTCACTGGAGTCTCTTGGATAGAATCCAAAAATGAGAAGTTAAAAATGATAGGTGATAGAAGTTAAACAGCAACATCTGCATCTCTCGAGCACCGCTGCTTAACCTTGTACCTACCTTCGGACGTGCGGTTAAATTCAGATAACCTTTCTTTAGCTGCACTACTCGAATGTGGAATGCTTTACCTGACTCTTAATTTCCGGCAAGCAATTGGCATTATACGATTCTGACAAAGTTAAAAAAGGTTCTAGAAGTAAATAAATGGAAGAAAGATCAATTTGTGTATAGAGTTAAATCCATTAAAATCCTACATTATCCTAATGATAAGTCTACTTTTGAGCTCCAACAGAGCAAGTAATTATGACAACTTTTTGAAGCTTTATTTATATTTCTTCCATCGAATGTGATTGATTTCCATTAAATGACAGAGGATATCCGTCGTCATTTAATTTTTGAATTTCAAACTTTTGCCACGCATCAAAACACGCCATTAAAAGGATCTATAAGGTGTGTCATAATTCTAGGAGTATTTTTTTTTTTCTAAATGAAAATGTATCTCTATTATGTCTCGAGACCCTCTTTTTCTTTTGAGCATTTATTTTAAGTAATTTTTCAAATTTGCTACATCATGCATCATCAATAAGATGACGCGGATCATTGATGATGGCGCGATGGTTTTAAGAGGAGGTAACGCCCAGTTTGCGCCACCAATACCTCCATAATTCAGTTTAAATCAAATTGGAATTGGTGTTGAAGTTCTTAGTCCGATTGGGTTGGTCCTGTGGGGTTGACGGGCGACCTTGGTTAAGGAACTGTTTTGCCATCCTGTGTGATGAATGCATAGAGAGGAAACACGCGTCGTTCAATTTCTTTTACAATGTAAGCTTCAGTAATTTCAATTTGTAATTATTTGCGGGCAATAAAATTGTTTCGTTATTTATCTATCAAGAAGCAGCAGATCTAACGAGCAAAATAAACAATCTTAAGCTACTTTTGTTCGAATGAATGTTGGTGGCTGGCGCGTCTTCGTCTTCGTTTAACGTCAAATTCAGATCCCTTAATTCCTTTAATCAATCAATTAGTTATCCCGAGGTGATGTTCTTCAAAAGCTCTTAAGCTGTTTGGAAATTTTTACCCTAATGATTCTGTCTTGTTTTACACCAACTAACGCCCATCAGCTAGCCACCCACTGTCTTCAATGGACGGGTATCCCTTTTTTACTGTGCAAAGTTAATTTATGTTGGTGATGTTCGTGTGTGTTGGAGTGTGTATCGCTACATTTTTTTTGAATAATTGAACAAAAGAAACAAGTGAACCAAGCAATTGCTTTTCCAATAAAATCAATGATGAACGGAAGCTTAAGGCAGTGACTTGACTTTGGTGGCGGACAGGCGGAGCGGGAACGGGTAGCATTGAATTCAATTTGCAGCAGCTCAGCATTAGTATAGCCATTGGCACCTAAAAGGAAAAACCGTCAATATAAAGGCGAATGGTGATGGTGATGGTGATGGGATTATTCCATTTCTTCTTCTATGGGGAGATTTTGGGTTCGGGCATAACCCTTTTACGAAACTTTCGGTATATGTACATATAGACCAATAGCTTAGGTGCTCTATTTTGCTCTTTTCGATTCTTGATCCTTACAACTTCTACCTACAACACTACTGCTACACTTTTCTAATTGATTTTCGTTGCATTTGTTTTCGCTTGAGTTCGTAAATTCCTAACGCCATTCCGACTAATTGATTCTTTCGGTTGAAGTGAATAGTTACGCAGAGAAATAGAGAGAAGACAGATTAAAGCTTAAACATTTTTTCTAGTCGCGATTTAAATTTAAATTTACAAATCCTCTTACTTACATATAGCAAACAATAACAGTCATTAACTGGACTTTGCAACTGTGGGAAAGGATGAACCAGTTCTGGTAAAATCTGAAGAACTCATTGTCCTAGAGAGGTCATTCAAGTGTCAAATTCAGCAGATTCGATTGCCATGAATTAGATGTGATTTATAGCTAGATTCATAAACAAATTATCCCAAGAAAACAATTATTTACAAGAAGGCACTTCAAAGAATGTTGAACATGGAAGAAATTATGAATCAGTCACGCACAGAGTTTCTTCAACGCCCGAAGATCTGAAAAATTCTGGTGTGGGGTGTGGACAGATGTGACCACCGAACAGCTGATGAAAGGTGTAATGAAACTGGTTTTAGGACTGACACACAAACGCTGACTATCTTTAAAGAATTATTTCTCGATATTTGTTATATTTCAGAGGTGTTTCCTGGAAAGTAATCTAACAACATTTTGACCTATAAAAGCCTCGTAAGACTACCACTCAATATAAACTTAAGAGATATGACAAAGTGGCTGGCGGTTTTTGTGTGTTTGATTAATTGTCAGCTGCCTTTTCTTTCAAGATGGTGGTGCTCTAACCCCAAATGGGATATTATCAGAACTTACCTAGTGATCTGTGAGCATGTTAGCAGTATGGAGGCGACCTACAATTTTCTGACGAGTTTGAACTTTGAACGGAAGAGGGGAATGGCTTTTCATTAAAAAAAAAGGATTTATCACTCCCTCGTGAGAGGAATAACACCCATAAACAACATTTTTGCAGCGGCTGGGAACGAATCCAGATCTTATGCATGATTGTCCAAAGCAATAACCATTATTCGGAAGGACTAATATAAGTATTGCACCGTTATGGTAAGCTATGCCTTTGTATAGTGATAATGACTGGTGACTTCTTAAAGCACACAAAATAATGTGGAATGCTTCTAGTCCCAAATGTCAAAAAAATTAAGAAATTACAAAAGTCTCTGTACTTCGAATTGCTGTTCGTTTGTCTCGCTAAAACTCGAGAATGGCTGCCCCGATTTTGTTAATTTTGATCTTGAAATAATTGTGGAAATTCAGGGAATTATTAAATGGTGAGAAACATAAATATTTAGTAACGGAAAATACTGAAATCTCCACTTTAATTTTCCAATACAAAACGATCAAACATTTGATGTATTTTCTCTTTGTAATGTCACTTGGTTGTCAAATATTTATACATGTCTTCATAAATGTGTCTGTTTCATAGTTTTTGTATTAGGTCCGATCTTTTTCGTGTGTTCTGTGGGAATACAAAACATTTCGGTTTCAGAAATAAATAAAATGCACGACTGGATCGCACGAACTTGCTCTTATGTAAAAGTACTTTGGAATTTAAGATACATCTTATAAATATAAAACATGGATTTAATGATATAATAACGTTCAAATGCATAAAATTGCCGTCTGGTTTCCGGAAAAGTATGAATTTATGCAAATAAACTTAAAAAAAACGTTTTATTATTAAATACATTTTTTATATAAGAAATTTCTCTAAAATTTTTCAAGAAAAAAAATGTGGGATGCGAATTTAAAGTATTAAATAATATTGATTTTAGGAAATAATTTCAAAAAATTATCGTTGATAGGTTTTGAAGATATTGATTTAACAAAAAAAAAATTTCAAAATAAATCCAACAAATATTTTTTCGAATATTTTTGTATAGAATATTATTTTAAACTTAAGGGGTCTCCTATACTGAAATGTTTTGGTTAGAATCGTTAGAGCCGTTAATGAGAAAAACGAAAATAAAAAAAAGGTTCTATGAGAGGTACCGTTAGTAACATTTTGCCCCAATTTTTTTTTAACCAAAATGTAATCCATGTCCATTGTATCACCACCTACTTTGTTTTATCAAAATCCTTAGAGGCGTTTTCGAGATAAATAAGATTTTGCATTACGGGTGTATGGGGGTTCCGTTACACTGAAAATAAATTCCTAGGTAATATTCACCCATATTATGATTGTCAGCTATCAATTTGATAGTTGCTAAATTTTTAATTCAATGTTTAAAAACCCAACTGATTAAAGTTTTGATCATTGAGAATGATTCAGACCATTGCGAAACACAAGCAACTTGAAAAATTTAAAAGAAAAATTGATTAGTTTTTTAATAAATTGAGTTTTGTAACAAAATTTTCAAGGTTTATCAACTATCAATTTGATAATTGACAATCGTAATAGGGGTGATTGACAAAAACGTCTTGTTGACCTTTAACAAAACAATTTTATCGTTTTGATAAAATTTTTGTCAATACGAAAGAATGATTTTGTTGATTTCACAAAATTTTTATAATCCAGCATGATTTTTTGTCAGTTTAACAAAATATGCACTACAAATAATTATTGTCAGTTTAACAAACCAAGTTTTGTTAATATAACCAAATAAAACAGAGATTTTTGTCACATCGACAAACTTTTTTGTGATGTTAACAAAATGTTTGTTGTATCTACAAAAAATCTGTTTTGTAAATGTTTGTCAATATCACAAAGTTTTTGTTAATTTTTTTTGTCAATTTAACAAAAAATGAAAACATTTTTGTTAAAATGACAAATATTTTGTTTTGGGTTGAATTATTTTTTAATATTGATAAAATAATATTATCAGATAGATAAAACTATTTTGTAAGGAAACCAAAAAATTTCTTTTATCTATGATATAGTTCACACTTGGTTTTTGTCAAAAAATCGATGTAAGATTAACTGAACTTAACAAAAATTGCATATTATCCATACGCCCTCACAGATGGTTGCATGTGAGATCGTAGGGACAAATTTTTGTGGACTTAAATGCCAAAAAAAATCTCTTTTGACAAAATTAATTTTGTTTTTTGTGGATTCAAAAAAAGAAATTTTTAAAATTGACAAAATATTTTGTTGAATTGACAAAATATTTTGTTAATTTAACAAAATATAACAAGAAATTTTTGTTCATTTGACAAAATATTTTGTTAATATAACAAAAGAATTTTGTTAATTTAACAAAACAATTTTGTTAATTAAACAAAACAATTTTGTTAATTTACCAAAAAAATTTTGTTAATCCGATAATAATAAAAAAACAATAACACTAACAAAAAAATTGTTGATACAACAAAAGAATTGTTAATATGAAAAATTAATTTTGTAAATTCTACGAAATTTTGTCATATTGACAAAATATATTTGTTATTTCAACAAATTTATCTGTTAGCATAACAAAATAATTTTGTGGATACAACAAAATATTTTTTGTTACCTCAACAAAATTCTATAATTTTTGTCAATTTGATAAAACTTTTTGTTGGACGTATATTGACAAAATTTTTGTCAAATCAACCTAGATTTTTATCATATATACCTAGATTTTATTTTCAGTGTAGTTTTGGAGCTAAAAAAAACCTAGCGGGTCCGAATCGCATGATCTTTGCGGGAAATTAACGTCATCACTGCAAGAGAATGTCAATCGTGGCGTCCGGTGTGTGGCACGTAGCGCCGTCCTGCTGGAACCACATGTGGTCTAAGACCATATGGTTCAATTCGGGCCACACAAAATTGGTTATCATCGCTCTCGCCATTGACGGTGACTGGCTCACCGAAAAAGTACGGACTAACGACACCACCGGCCCATAATCCACACAAAACGGTAACTTTTGAGGATACATCGCCACCTGATGAATTTTGTGTGGGTTGGTGTCTTGCCATAAACTGCAATTTCGTTCCTAACACAGCCATTCCGCCAAAAATGCGCCTCGCCGCCGCTATAGATTATTTTTGGACAAAATTTGGGTATCCCAATATTAAGAAAATCAGTTAGCAGCCAAACGCGGTTTTCTATTGTGATCAACTTCGACCTGCTGGGTCAGTCCGGAGGCAAAATTCTCCAAGTTGAAATCTGCGAAAGGCTGATTTCTCGTGCACGGCGAAGAATCGATTACCTCGGGCTCCGCGGTTCACTTTCAAGGACCACGGCGATATTTTCGCCGATACTGCTTTCCTTTGACATACGAATGTTGGCTGATTGCTTACAATTTTTTTTTTTTTTGCTTTAATATTTTGTATATATTCAAGTCTTGTACCCATTCCGATTATTAATTTAACAATACAAAACCACTCTATCACCAAACATTAAGAGTTAAAGCCTTTTCAAATGAAGTAAACCATACTTTTGGCAAAAAACTTTCCGCCAATGGTGGCATATGGGCAAATCTCAGAAACTTTTGACTTTTGAAAACGCGTAAAGAGAAAATAACTAAGCACACCTTTAAAATTAAGTTTATAGCACCATTGTTACATCAGAAAATATAATTGATGGTGTTCCTCTTTTATTAACGAATGCTTAAAAAATTCTCACTCATTTTCTGGCGACGCACTATGGGACCAAGTGCAAACCATCTCAAAAATCCATAACTTTTTCGTTTCTCAATATTTTTTTTTGAAATTTTGCACGCTTATACTTGTATAACCAAAAATTTAAAATATTAAAACGTTTCAGATAGAAATAAATTATTTTATTTTTTTTTAATAAAATAAAATAACAAATTTGTAGATTTTGTTTCATTTATATGGGAAAAATTTGTTGGAGCAAGAATTATTGCAACAATTTGGATAAAATTTGTTTTCTTCTTTTACCGGTGAAAACATTTGAAAGTAGTTTTTTGTAAAATCCGCCCACTACCACGCCCATGTTTTTCAGATTTTTGTTATTTTCTTATTTTTAGTGAACAGGAAGCCGAAAATATGTTTTTTAGGTTTTTTAAACTTAAGACATCGCATGTATATTTTGTCTGCCCACTTTCCCGCCTACTTTCACTCCCCTGTTTTTATTTTACGCTTAAAGTTCATTAAGAGCAGGCATTTTTGAAATTAAGTTTTATATGAAGAGTTTATGAAAAGTGTTATTTATTTTTAGTAAAATCCGTGTACTCTGCCACGCCCCTTTTTGATATATGAAAGTTTTTCGCCCTTAAGACAAAAAAAAGGAATTCAAAAGTACACCTTATTACTAGGTATATTAATTAATGTCTAAAAGTTCTTAAGCCTCGTCAAACAATGCTTGTGTTATTTATAACTATGTACCTATATTTGTATTATATGCAACCATAAACCACACACCCCTTCCCACCCTCAAATGCTTGGCATTTATTTTCATTTAATTATGATTTTTTTTAATATAAATATGAGTAAGGAAGTTTAAAATTGGAAAACAAAAAATATTTTATTCTAAAAATAAAATTTAGAATTTCAATAATATTGGAAATAAATGATAAAAACTTATAAATTTTGTGGAAACATAGTCACTTATATGATGTTTATGAAAATGTATTGCACATGTTTTAACAGTTATATTTTTTAAATTTTGACAAATAACATTTTTTTGAAATTTTGAGCTAAAAGTAATAAAATAATGGTCTAAAACTTTTTGGAATACACACTTATGTGCATCAATAAAGGTTC
Source organism: Chrysotoxum bicinctum (assembly GCA_911387755.1). Taxonomy (NCBI): domain Eukaryota; kingdom Metazoa; phylum Arthropoda; class Insecta; order Diptera; family Syrphidae; genus Chrysotoxum; species Chrysotoxum bicinctum. Next base: position 74,053,980 of record OU426988.1, on the reverse strand, counting down.
CACATTTTTGCCAAATTTTAATTTTTTTCATCACTTTTTCTTCCTCATCATATGTTTTTTCTTCTTAAACAAAAATGCATGAAAATGCGAAAGTTTTTATTTTTTCTTCCAAATTAAGAATATTTTTAGAATGCTAAACAGCCATTAACTAAACGGAGGCAGCCGGAGCTAACAGAGAAAACTTCAATTGAAAACAAAAAAATGAAAAATATACTGCACCTTACTCATTTTTTTTGTTAATTTACTGGTGAACTTAATTAAAAAAAATATAACTGTTTTGTAAAGAAGAGGGCTTGGGCTTTTCAAAAAGGTATAATACTTCTACATTCTGTCCAGAAAAATACGAAATAATTGACTTCAAACTCTCACTTCCAATAATTCTAAAAAATAAAAATATCGAAATGTCATTTTTAACGGTAATTTTAGGTAGCTAGAACAAAAGTAAGATACAAAAAATTTACTGTGTTAGGAAGAACCCTATTTCTAGTATATAGGTAATCCCATCATTAGATTTTTCAAATTACGAAATTCACCAAAAACCATTTTTGAGATGGATTTCATCATTTGGTCCCATAGTGCGACGTTGAACTATCGAAACAGTAAAACGAAACGACTTTACGTGGCCGAGTCACAAAGACTACTGATACCAGAATAACGTTCCACGTAAGTTGTTTATACCTATGTTTATAAGACTGTTATTGATAAGGATCATTTTCTTTCACTTTTCTCACTGCCCTAGCTTGCATTCGTTAATATTTGAACTACAGAAAATATGTGAGCGCGAAATTTCAAATTAATATAGAAATTTTTAATTTTTTATAACAAATGATAAAAATTTAACTTATGATTTATATCTAAGTAAAAGTTTGTTCACTTTTCTAAATATGTACATTTTATAGTGAAGCTTTTAATTAAAAATAACACGTAATTTTACTCAAAATTTTTATCAATAAAATGTATAAAAGTAATGTATAAAAAATATCCATGATTTTTCTTTGTAATTAACTACTGAATTTTAAAGATCCATAAAATATGTAGCGTCAGCGACAAAACGTACACTTCTTAGTATGATTTAGAAAAAGGAACAATAGTTAAGAACGGGAAATATTGCTTTTTATTAGAGTGCTAACTGAAAATGTCTTGAACAAAAAAAAAATTTCGCACTCTTTTAATTCAGTATAAGCTAATTTTAACCAGGTTGCGATTTTAGCACACACCTCTACCAAAGCTTAATGTATTCATTTTTGTCTATAGAAAATGAATATGTAATTTAGAAATCGGTGCCAAGCATGCTGTGTTAATGATAAGAGACGTACCAGATTTTAATGATTTTTTCGGAATTGTAGTACCGAAACTTCTGACAAACACTGTCATAAATCTATGCAAAGCACATAATTTTTTCATAAAAAATTTTGATTTTCAAAGTCCCTTATGAACCCCATTTGAGTTTAACAAACTAAAATCAGATGCTTCAATCGTAAGAACATTAAACTTTTTAAATATTTTAATAGTAACATATAAAATTTTGTATTTTTCCTATACTTTTTGCCTTTTACTCGTTCTATAGGTAAAAAAAATTCTTAATGTGGAAAATAACTTTTTTTATACTGTAATACTATATTTTCGAAAAAATTATCAGAGATAGAGTAAAAAAATATGACTATGAAGTAACTTAATTTCAAAATTACACGAAATTCAAAAGTTTCTGAGATTTGCCCATATAACATCTTTCAAAAGTCTGCGACATGTACAGTGACGAGCAAAAATGTTCAAATGTTTTCGCTTACTTGAAAAATTGATTTATAGTATCTAAGAGTTTTTAATAGAATTAAAATCTTTTCTTTTTTTTTCATTTTGTTTATTTAACTAAATTTTATTATTTATAAAAACTTTTTTAAAAAATAATATATTATACAAAACAAAAAATATTCCATTAGTTTTTAGACTTGTCGAATTATGCACGTTTGAATTCAATGTTTTTTCTTTAGTATTTAGTCCATAAAACTTTATTTTTAATTACTTGGGAGCAACGCTTTGGCATACTTTCCACCAAATTATGGAAAAATTGCTCTGGAATATGGCCCCATTCCAGCTCCATTCGTTGCCAAAGCTCCTGAGTGTTTGATTGGTGATTTTTTTTTCTGCCCCAACCGTCGCTTCACAATTGACCGCAAATTTTCAATTGGATTGAGGTTAGGGCTTTGTGCTGGCCATGTTATCGTCGTAAACTGTTGATTTCTCAGCCATTCCGAGACAATGTTTGACGTGTGTTTCGGATCTCCGTCCTGCTGAAAAGTTATTTCACAATCATTGAAGCCTGTTGATGCAGTAGAAGGTGGTAAATTTGTCTTCAAAATGTCCAAATATTTTTCTTTGTTCATGATGCCATTGATTTTCACCAAAGGACCAACAGAGTTCCACGAGAAACAGCCCTAAGCCATCACCGAACCTCCTCCATGTTACACGGTCCTTTGAACTTGATGTTGTTGAAGTGGTTCTCTAGGACGTGACCAATAAAAAGATCTACCATCTGTTCCTATTCTATTGACATTCGTCTCGTCCGACCAAATGACTTTTTTTTATTGGTCAGCTTTAATATTTTTCGCTGAAAGCAGAGGCTTATTCGGTTTCTCTTTAGCTTTAACCCAATTCTTTTGAGTGCCCGGCATGCAGTCCATTCATTAACTTTCTTGTCTATGTTTTGAGCTGCCTGCTTAGGTGTTTTGGACCCACAACTTCTCAACTCTCTTTCCATTCTTCTATAGCTTCCAAATCAGAAAGTAGTCATTTCCGTCCTTTTTTCATTGGGGGGACATCAAATTTTTGTTTTTTTTTTAATACTAAGCACAGAAGTTGTTTTACTGTTAAATAACAGTAAAACAAACAAAGCACAATAGAGAGGAACATCTCTCAATGAAAAAACGATGTTAAATCTCCTGAAACTAAAACGTGCATAATTGGACAAAACCAGGAAATTATTATTATTATTTTTTATTTGTATAATATATTATTTTTTGAAAATTTTACTATACATAATAAATGTGAGTTAAATAAACAAAATAAAAAAAAGATTTTAATTCTATTAAAAAATCCTTACTAAAATCAATTTTTCAAAAAAGCGAAATCATTTGACCACTTTTGCTCGTCACTGTACATTGTACAACCTATCAAATAGTAGTGTTTTTGACAGCTTTTACCTTTGAATATACTCGTACATACGAATATTATGTAGAAAATATAGGTTCCTTCTAAGATATATCTTAACTCTCTGTACACACGGACCGGAAATTGAACCATGACACTTCGGATACATACATACATATGAAAAAATAGCAACGATGGAAATTTTTAAAATCGGCCTCAGGAAGAGGGAGAGAGTTGCTTTTATTGTTGCCAGTTTGACAGTTGATTTGTATGTTTAAAGTTGAGTGGGTGGGTGTTTAGTTGGTTGGTTGGTTGGTTGGCTCTAAAAGGATGATGGTTTTTGGTTGTCCTTTACTCTTGGCTTATAATATGCCAAGGCTAGGATTTGCCTCTGAACGTGAATTTATATTCTTATATTGTAGGCAGCAAACGTGCAGTGAGGCATAAATCATGCGAGTGACATAATTTGATTTGAAGTGATTTTCCTTGAGTGCTAGTGCGGTGAAAGATAGTGACGTGTCTTGTTTTGTGAAAAGAATAAAATCTTCAGAACGAATAATCTATGTTGCTGTATCTATATATGAGGTTTTGCATTTTAAAAATGGCGCTTCGTTTTTTCTGCAAAAGTGTAGGAATCTGTTGAAAGTGTGAAGTTTATGTTCATGCAATTTTTCTTAAATTGTGAAAATAGGACAACATGTTTGTCGAAACTAGAATATTTTCTGTTCCTTTTTAATTTTTTAGATGTATACTTCTTCCAAAAAGTTAAGGGGTCATCTATAATCTGTGATGGGTCTAATTCTTAGACCTTAAAATAAATTAAAAAATTATATTTTAAGGTCTTTAAGCCGTTTTAGAGGCCCAAAAGTTATGTCCAAATGAAAAAATAAGTACATATTCAGAATCTACTCGTTAATGCGCTACTTTTGATACCCCTTTCGATAAAAAATTCGAGAACTTTTTTCCTTCATAAAACGACGGGACAGCCTAATGTATAATGTTATAAAATCATTAGTTAATACCAACAGTAATATAGATTTTGTTTGACATTTCAAACGAATCTCAGTATTCACAAATTCTAAAAAAAAAATTCTATGCAATCGGGCATACCACATACGTTCAAACAGCTGAATATACCACACTTATAAACATAATACTAAGTAAAGCACTCTCTCAGTATCGTCTCTTTTTCTGTTACATTTTAGAGTGACCAACTAATTTAAAATAAAACACTAAAAGTAAAAATCCTATTAGCAGCATTTAGCTTAACATCCCTCAGTTTTTTTTTTTTGGCAAATAAAACAAAGATCAACTAATATTTTTTATATTGCATGCACTATTTTTGACGTTCAGAATATTTTGTATTTATTGATCTTATTTTAACTGTAGTTAAGTAAGTCCAAATGCGTTTCGCCCAGGTACGACAGTTGGGCTCATCAGTTAGATGCTGCCGTACCCTTCTAAGACGCAAAATATTAGTCGATGGTTATCAACACAATATAAAATTTACAGCATGAATACAATGTAAATTATATTATTCTAGGGACTAAAGGTCGTAAAAAAACTTTCAATTGATTTAATCAATACAGTCCACAAAAACAAAAACAAAAACTTATTTTTCGTTTTTCCTTCTTGTAGTTAAGTAAAACACGAGTTTAGCCAAACACTATGAAAACACCCAAATAATAATCCGTACTTATTAAAAGTATTTAATATCAAACATAACATACATAACTGTAGCTCACAGAAAAAAGTAAATTCTTTAAATATACATATGAATAAAATTTGCATATACCCCTATTACCGTTGATTAAATTGTTTCGATAAAATTCGATTTTTGTCATTAAAACTTGAAAAATAAAGTTTTATTCTTTAAAAAACAGCTGTTGTAAATTTTTAGACAATATTGGTGAAAGGGGTTATTAAACACGCAAAGTTTTTAAAAGTAGTTTTATTTCAATATTTATTTTGATATGGAAACAAATGTGGAAGGATGAAACCGAAAGTGCAATACCAGAAACTGTTCTAGCGTCGCTTCCAATTTGCAATCGGGATTTGTATCCTCATTTAAGAAAAACAATTGAAGTTCTTTGTGTGCTACCAGTGACGTCTGCTGAGCCAGAACGTTCATTTTCAACTTTGAGACGGTTAAAAACGTGGCTGAGGGCCACAAGAACTGAGTCCTGGCTTAACGGATTAGCTTTGTTGAACATTCACAAAGAAATCGAAGTTAAACCCAAAGATGTGGTGAATGCATTCGCAAATAAAAAAAATAAAATGCACGACTGGATCGCACGAACTTGCTCTTATGTAAAAGTACTTTGGAATTTAAGATATATTTTATAAATATAAAACATGGATTTAATGAGATAATAATGTTCAAATGCATAAAATTGCCGTCTGGTTTCCGGAAAAGTATGTATTTATGGAAATAAACCTTAAAAAATCGTTTTATTAGATATTAAATAAATTTTTTATATAAGAAATTTCTCTAAAATTTTTCAAGAAAAAAATGTAGGATGCGAATTTTAAGTATTAAATAATATTGATTTTAGCAAATAAATTCAAAAAATAATCGTTCATAGGTTTTGAAGATATTGATTTAAAAAAAAAGAATTTTTTTTCAAAAAAAACCCAACAAATATTTTTTCGAATATTTTTATATACAATATTATTTTAAACTTAAGGGGACTCCTGCTGAAAATTTTGGGTTAAAATCCTTAGAGCCGTTAATGAGAAAGTCGAAAATAAAAAAAAACGGGTCTATGGCAGGTACCCCTAATAACATTTTGCCCCAAAATTTTGTTTGACCAAAATGTAGCTTATGTTCATAATATCACACCTAATTTTTTTTTATCAAAATCGTTAGAGCCTTTTCAGAGATAAATAAGATTTTGCATTACGGGTGTATGGGGGGTACCGTTTCAATTTCTCCTCTAGGAAATCACCGAACACCCTTAACCACCGAGATTGAAAGAAATTCGTCCAGTGGTTTAGGCTGTAGTGAGAGGTACAGACATACAAACACACTGAAACATGTTTTTTGTGTACTAAATTTTCCTTAAAATTTTTATAAAAAAAAATTGATATGCAAATTATTAGTATTTAATAAAATACATTTTAAAACGTAATTTAAAAATTTAGTCGTGTATCGGTTTTCAAGATATTGAATTTTCAAAAAAAAAATTGTATTATTTTTTTAAAAATTCAAAAACTATTTTTTCAAAAAAAATTTTTAGTTTATATTTTTTCAAATGCAAAGCAACTCCTGCATACAAATTTTGGTTAAAATCGTTAGAGCCGTTGGTGAGAAATTCGAAAATCAAAAAAACCGTTCTATGACAGGTACCCCTAATAACATTTCCCCCCAAATTTTTTTTTCACCAAAATAAAGTCCATGTCCATAATATCACACTTAATTTTTTTTATCAAAATCGTTAGAGCCGTTTTCGAGATAAATAAGATTTTGCATTACGGGTGTATGGGGGGTACCGTTAGTTTTGGAGCTAAAAAAAAATTTCAATTTCTCCTCTAGGGAATCACCGAAGACCCTTAACTACCGAGTTTGAAGAAAATACCTCCGGTAGTTTAGGCTGTAGATCGAGGTCCAGACATACAGACATACAGACAGACAGACGGAATTGTCGGACCCACTTTTTTCGTCTTCGCTATCATCGTAATGTCAACTTTGATCAAAATCTCGAGTTCGATTTTTTTTCCAAATGCAGAACTTGCCCTATAATACCTACATATATCGCAAGTAAAAGAAGAATTGATCTAATTTTTTCACCAAATTATCATACTTAAATCTGTTTTTTTTTCAAATGAAAAATAAAAAAAAAAGTTTACAAAGAAATATGTAAATGAATAAAATTCATTTCATACTCGTAACTTATTCATACATTATAATAAGGTGGTTGATAGTAAGAATGGCTTTAATTTTTTGAGGGAAAATTTTTAATGTGTAAACATCTTTCCCGGCGGTAGAGTGAATCGAAAACGTGTGTAAAACTTATACGTCCCGTGTAACCCGTTACGGTTACACGTTACGGTTACACGTTCCGTGTAGCAATCTACATTACCGACTATTGCATTTAACACCATGTTTACATTGTTAATATTGCGTACTTACGACATCGTGTTTACATTGGACACTTTGAGTACTGAAATCTCGATTTTATTACTTTCCATTGCTGGCTAGAACTTAATTCAATCCCTCAACATTTCTCCACCTCTCGACCAATTAGGCCTATTCTGCCACATTTGTTATTCTGCTATAGATTTTCTGTTATAAATCATCTTTTATAATTGGTATTCAGAGGTTCGAACTTTTATAAAAGTCTGTCTGGCAACTGTGATCGAAATCAAATAGTTTAATCACCAGTTGAAAGAGAACCGCGCACTGGCAACTCTTTACTCACGCTCACACTCTTTTCTCTCTTCCGCTTATGGAAAACAGCTCAACTGTAGCGACTTAATTTTAAACAATAGTTTAGTTTGTGTCAAAATACAAACTTTTTAGTTGCTCGAATCGAGTTGCTTTAAGTGCGCGGTGTCCCATATAAGCCTATATGTTTCATTTTAGCAACTAAACAGTTACGAAACTAAAAATTGAATGTGCGCGCCTGGCCTTATGCTACTTCGAAAACGAGATCTGTTATGAAACTGAACTAAATCTGTTATCATAATCAGCTGTGATTATGTAAAATATTTTATCTGACATAATTTAAATGGATGACGAACAAAAAAGTAAACTCTTAGGCTAGGCGCGCACATTCAATTTTTAGTTCCGAAACTGCTTGGTTTGAGCAACTAAAAGCAAATGAACCAATAAATACATGACCAATCATCAACCTTGCATATATAATATTTCTATGCAGTACGCTAGGTTGAAAAGATTTTGATTTTTCTTCAAGCCTACATCCAATCTATACGTGTGACTTTTTCACTAAAACACTTACAATTGCTGAGAAAAATGCGGAGTTATCGTTCATTTTTCTTTGTGGTTTTCTTTTTTATATTTGGAGTCATCTCTCCGCACTCTTTACTCTAGTGAGTAAATCGAAGTTCACTGTGCGAACGCCAAACAGAAATGAAACATACTTGACAAATAAAGAAAACCTCAAAGAAGAAAGAACTATAGCTTTGCAATTTTTCTAACCCCAGCAATTTTGTGTACCCCCGCCACCACACACGTCTCTCTTCTACGGGCTTACAAATCGCAAAAGCATTCTTACACATGCCACGAACTACTTCATCGAAGCATATTGTCGATAAGATTTTTGGGTCGTGTGAAATGAATAAGTGTCGTCACGGCAGTGCGAACTTTGGGAATCGATGTAGTATGCCGACATGGCGTGTAAGGCTAGCCGCGTACTAGCAACTGTGATCGAAATCAAATAGTTTAATCACCAGTTGATAGAGTACCGCGCACTGGCAACTCTTTACTCACGCTCACACTCTTTTCTCTCTTGCGCTTATAGAAAACAGCTCGACTGTAGCGAATTCATTTTAAACAATCGTTTAGTTTGTGTCAAAATACAAACTTTTTAGTTGCTCGAATCGAGTTACTCTAAGTGCGCGGTGTCCCATATAAGTCCATATGTTTCATTTTAGCAACTAAACAGTTGTGAAACTAAAAATTGAATGTGCGCGCCTGGCCTTAAGAGGATCGAAATAGTTCGTCGACACAATTTTTTATGTTGTTATTCGGTTTTAGTTGTTAATAGGGCCCATACACTACGCAAACCGTTTGAGCAAACAAATGCCTTTTGTTGTTGTAAAAATGTTTGTGCAAACTGTTTGAGTAGTGTGTAGCGATGTTGAGTATTTGCGCAAACGGTTTGAAGAAATTCAAAAAATTTTGAATTTTCCGTGAAACATGTTTGAGTGGTGTGTGTTGAATTTTGCTCAAACAGATGCCAATTTTCATGAAATTAAGATGATTGAAATTAAGATGAATAACGAACGAATTTTTTTTGACCAAATTCTTTTTTCTTGTTTTTTTTTTTCTATTTTTTTTTAATAGCCAAGGCAATAATTAAAGCTGCACACGCTGAATCGCTCATTGCTCCGTTGGTCTGATTGAGATGAAAAACGTCACGCAACTAATATCTCTCAAACATGTTTGTGTAGTGTGTGGCGAAACTATGTTTGCTCAAACACACGTTTGAACAAACGTGTTTGCGTAGTGTATAGGCCCTATAACTAGTGTTTTTGATCCCATTATTCTTAAATTCACTTCATAATTTTTTTATTATTACATTAAAAGTATCCTAAACACAAGTAAAAATGGAAAATGAACAAGAAATTAGTGTTTGGACTCGTTCCGAAATAATTATTTTACTAGAAATAAGTAAAGACAACAAAATAGTTGATTATTTCAAAACGTTTTTACAGGACATGGTCCAAAAATACATGTGTTTAGGTGGAAAGCGTTATGTACAGCTATGATTTCATAACGCTTCTCGGACGAACGTTGATGTTTACACATCTTAACCGTGAGTCCTGGCACACACACATTTTTTTTAATTTTGTTCACGCTTAACTTAAGCGAAATATTTTTTGGCTTTTTGAAAAAAAATTCAAAACTTATTCGGAGTATTAAAACCGGCTCAATTTTTTTTTTTTAATTTTATTTTTATTTGTATAATAATAAAGCTGAACGTTGGCGCAGAAATTTTTTAAAAAGTAGATTTTTTCAAAGAAACACTGTAACGATTTTCAGTTTTTGTTCGAGCATAAATTCATATTTGCTTGAAAAGACGTAAATCATTCTGTTTTTAGCTCCAACTTAAAAAAGAGGTACTAATGCAATACATTCGTTATTGTCGAATTACTTTTGACGGAAAAAGCCAATGCTATAATTGTGAATTTGTTGTTTTGTAGTCCCTTACACAATATTTACTACTACTAAAATGACTACCATTACTACTACAACTACTACTAATACTATAATTAATTACTAATACTATAACTACTACTCCTTCTACTACTACTAGTACTTGTTCTTCTTATACTACTGCTATTTTAAGGAGAGAAGTTGGTGCAACATGCAGTCCCACAGGGATCAAATTTGGGTCCACTTATGTGCGAACGAGGTACTCATAATTTTTAAGCAAAGCATATATCATTCGCTTTTGCTAAAGACATATGTCATATGTCTTTGTACACGGTAACTAACGATGGTGATGCCAGATAAACTCAACGCGGCTGTTAGATGGCGCCACGTTTACGGAGCCCAAAAAAATCTGAAAGCATCGAGGAAGTTGAAAATTACAAATATTTTGGTTTTGTAATAGACTGCCGTATTCTCGCAGGAACTTTTAAAATTGTTAATTTATTTCATGAATAATAATGAAAGAAAAAATAATAATCTGAAAAAGCTCTATATGCGCTCTTTCATTTTCAGTACAATGCCTTCGAACCTCTCTTTATGCTTTGAAAGAGTAAAACCTGCAAAGTGGTATACTTTTTTGGGGTTATGCAGAAACATCGCACATTCAAAAGATATTAAAAATACAAACTGCAGCTGTAAAAACAGGCAGAAAACAGTACAAAAGTGCAAATTGAAGTAGGCGATATTTTTAAGATGACAATCGGTCTTGGATACTTTCGTGATAAGCATTTAGTAAGACCAATCGAGCATCAAGTAAATACCAAATGACAGGTTCAAAGTTTGCCTCAGATCCCGAGAACCTTCAAAACGTTCGTTCCATCAATAATAAATGCAATCAATAATTAATTAAATCTTTTATATTTTAATACACTTTTTTATTTAAAATAATTCAGAAAAATAATCTTCTGCAGGCAAGTCAATTTATTTTATAAACAATAAAGTAAGTATAAAATAGAATAAATATGAACTACTTACCAATACTACTACTATTACTACTACTGGTAGAATTACTTTTTTAAATGATGAAAAATCATTCTTCAAAGTATACTGTCACAGCTCTTACTTTCAAAAATGTATACAAGACAAAGCGCTCTTAGTCAGGAGAACCCCACCCAGTAAGTCGTAGACTACACATAGTATATGATTATTTCAAGCCAAAAATGTCGAAAAAAAAAAACAAAAAAGTTGTGCCAAAACCGATTCAAAGAAACAAATGTTAAGTTTCTTCATTTAAGTTCAAATAGAGTTGTAGATGTTACATGAAATTAAAATCAATAACAAGATTTTTAGGATTGTTGTTTCGAGATAGTTATTCTAAGGCTGTGCCAATCACAATCGTTATTGAAGATTCGCTAAAGTTTTTAATCGTTCAATGATCAATGGTTAATCCTCATTGAAATTAATTCGTTCAACGTGATTATGACAATTTCCTGTTCAAATAAAATAATCGCTCTTCGCAGACTTCTGTTTTATTTAAGCATTTTCGTTCCTAGTGTTCTCCATAAGAATCGAGGTTATGGTTGGTTGGTTGATGTACACCTTTTCCTTCAAGTACGTTATAAGAAGAAATTGAAGGGTGTCAAATCAGGGGATCATGGGTGCCAGTCGATATCCCACTTTTTTGACATTATTCAGCTGGGAAAGATTTCTCGTAAAATTCGCATTGTAGCATGCGCTGTTGTGTGATGTAGTACCTTCTTGTTGGAACCACAGCTTCTGTAGGAATAATTGATCCAATTCCAATTCGGGTACATGTCCCGATAGTTGTCACCAGTAACTGTTACTGCATTGCCTGTGACATCCTCAAGTAAATATGGCCCACTTATGCTGCCGGCCGAAATAGCGCGGTATACAGTTACTCTACGAGGGTGTAGTGGTCTTTCGTGAATTAATCGAAGGTTTCTACTGCCCCAATGGTGGCTACTATGTTTTTAAACAAACCCAGCCAAATCGAAATTCCAACAATGAATTTTTACTTGCGACTTATAGGTACTATAAGGCAAGTTATGCGTTCGTAAAAAAAAGAGATTTTGATCAAAGTTGACATTACGATGATAGCGAAGACCAAAAAAGTGGGTCTCGCAATTCTGTCTGTCTGTCTGTCTGTCGGTTCAACTACAGCCTAAACGGTTCGGCCGATTTTCTTCAAACTTGGTAGATATGAGTTTTTTCCCCCCACACGTTTTTTTCTTTTTTTTTTGTTTAAACCAAAAATAACGTTACCTGCCATACGATTTTTTTTTGAAATTTTATAAATATTTTTTTTTTCTCAAAAACTGTCCCACAGAATTTAAAAAAAAATAAAATGCACGACTGGGTCGCACGAACTTGCTCCTATGTAATCGACTGGGAATTTTAAAAACGAATGTTATTGAGAAAATTGTTCATAAGGATAAAATTAATTTTTAAATTCTTTTAGTAGTAACAGAGTGCTATGCAAATATGAATTTATGCAAGAACAAAAATTATAAGTCCTTGTAGTGGTTTCTTTAAAAGAAGCTTTTATATACAAACTTTTTAAAAGCTTTTTAAGAAAAAATTTTGGTACGCTAATTTAAAGTTTTTATTATTGTTCGAATAAAAATTAAATTTACGAAAAGAAATATTCACCCATTTCGGAGATATCGAATTTTCAAAAAAAAGAAAAAAATAGATTTTTTTTCAAAAATTCAAAAAAATATTTATTTTAAAGTTTTGAAATGCAATGTGTTTTAGACTTTTTAGAAGCTTCTCTATAAAAATTTTCATTAAGATCCGTTATGTGGATAATGAGAAATTCAAAATTCGAAAAAATCGTTCTATGGTAGGTACAAGCTGTAATATCTTAATTTCAAATTTTTTTTATTAAATTAAAGATCGTAAAAATTAATTGAAAGAAAAAAAATTTTATCAAAATTCTAGGTGCCGTTTTCGAGATAAATACGATTTTTGAAAACCATTTTTTTTAATTTTTTAGCATTTGTATGGTAGGTACCTTAATTTTTAGGTAAAATAAAAAATTTTGTCCCACATCTTGTAGATCATATTGAGAAACTTTTATTTATCAAGTTTAAAAAAAATCTAGCATGGGGTTTTCGAAATATTGAGTTTTGAAAAAAAAAATTTGAAGTTTTTTTTAAAAATCCAAAAAAATTTTTTTTGAAAATTTGAGTACAGAATTCTATTTATGTTTTTGGGGAGCTTTAGCAAAAAAAAAATGATCAAAATCGGTTGAACCGTTTTTCAGAAAATCAAAAACAAAAAAAATGGTTCCATGGGGGGTACACTCAATAACCATTTTTCGGAAAATTTTTTTCAACCAATACCTAGATTTAATTAAATGAAATTTTTCTGTATCTTTATTTTTAAAATCTGTTGAACAGTTTTTGGAAAAAAAAAATGTTTATAAAATTTCGAAAAAAATTCGTATGGGGGGTACCGTTATTTTTGGTCTTAAAAAAAAAAAGAAAAAAACGTGTGGGGGGAAAAAATTAAAAATGATATGTACCAAGTTTAAAGAAAATCGGCCGAGTCGTTTAGCCTGTAGTCGAACAGACAGACAGACAGACAGACAGACAGACAGACAGACAGACAGACAGAATTGCGAGACCCACTTTTTTAGTCTTCGCTATCATCGTAATGTCAACTTTGATCAAAATCTCGAGTTCGATTTTTTTTACGAATGCATAACTTGCCTTATAGTACCTATAAGTCGCAAGTAAAAATCATAAAATTTCATTTAGTTAAACCTAAGGTAATGGTTAAAAAAATTTTCCAAAAAATTTTTATTTTTGGTTTTTTCGAAAACGGTACAGCCGATTTAAATCATTTTTTAATGCTAAGGCTGCTCCAAGGTTTAAATATTTTTACATATTCAAATTTTTAATTTTTTATTTTTTGGGTTTTTAAAAAAAATTTCAAAATTTTTTTTTGAGAACTGAATATTTCAAAAACCCCATGCTCGTTTTTTTCAAACTTGACAAATAAAAGTTTCTTAACATAATCTACAAGCTTTAAGAAAAAAAAAATTGTTTTATCTAAAACTAACGGTACCTTCCATACAAAAGTTAAAAAATGGTTTTCGAAAATCGTATTTTTCTCGAAAACGGTTCTCAGAATTTTGCTAATTTTTTTTCTCTTGATTAATTCTTACGATCTATAATTTAATAAAAAATCTAGATATTACTGACTGTACCTACCATACAACGATTTTTTCGAATTTGAATTTCTCATTATCGGCATAACGGATTTTAATGAAATTTTTTATAAAGAAGTTCCTAAAAAGTTCAAGAAACATTGCATTTCAAAACTTAAAGAAAAATATTTTTTTCAACTTTTAGAAAAAAAGTCGTTTTTTTTTTTGGAAAATTCGATATCTCAAGAACGGCTTAATATTTTTCTTGGAAATTTAACTCTTATTCGTACAATAATAAAAACTTATAGTTGGCGTACCAAAATTTGTCCTTAAAAATGTTTTAAAAATTTTTAACATAAAAGCTTATTCTTTAAGGAACCACTACAACGACTTATAATTTTTGTTCTTGCATAAATTCCTATTTGCATAGCATTTTGTTTTTATCTCTTTCTACTAAAAGAATTTAAAAAATTCATTTTATCCTTATGAACAGTTTTATTTAATAACTTTCGTTTTTAAAATTCCTAGTCTATTACATATGTAGAAGCAAGTTCGTGCGACCCAGTCGTGCATTTTATTTTCTAAAAATGGCGGCCGTCCACAGCGAGCAGTGAAACTCGAGCACTCCAATATCAACACGTTCTTGCTGCGTTAGATGCTCCGTAATAAATTGTTGTAAGCCATTTTCTACGATTGTCAAACGCCATTTGACAAATTACGTTTACACAAAAATGACAACCAAATAAAATCGACCTGGAAAACAACCCACCCTGTATTTCCCTTTCATTTAACTTTTAAAGCTTTTATTTCTTTTTATTCTTTTTTCTGGATTCTGACATAAGCATAAGAAAGAAATATCTACCCCAATTTAGTGTGTGCTTTGCACATAGGGGGACAATCTAGTCCCAATTCCGGCCTGCTACAACTACTGTAGTATCAAGAAAACTTAAATTATTTTTTTTTTTTAATTTCAGACAGTTACAAAATGGCATTAAACTATGAAGGACAAATCTCCCATTTAATTCACGCAAATAAATGCACACATATTCTAAAAAATAATATAAAAAATAAATCGAAGTAAGATTGGTCACAACCTTGTCCCAAAAGTTTCGATCTCCATTTTTCATTACATCTACCTACCTTTACAAATCAAATATAAAAAAAAACATCACAAGACCAACAACTTATAAAAAGCAGATTCCAATCAAAATGTCAAAAATTTACCGTAGGGCATTTGGTTTAAATTAAATGACAACAATCTAAGTAGAAAACAGAATCCTTTTCTCTTTTTTATGAAACAAAGAAGTTTACAAAACTGTTGAACAAATGATTTATTGGAAAAAAAGGAAACAAAACTTTTGAAAACTTGGAAGTGTCAATGGCAATTCAAAAGCACATGGCCCTCAAGACAGGCTTTGAAAGTCTCAAGTGCATCCTTTCATAAATCAAAAATATAAGAAAAAAATCTTTTTTCAAACTGAATTAAATTTCAGAATCGATAAATAATATTGAATGTTTCAATCGGACAAGAGAATTTTGTAATACTTATTCTGAGAAGAGCGATGAATGGGGTCGGGCTTGTAGACTGTGCTTAAATTTTGGTTGTACATACTCGTATGTAAACTTGGGAGATGTGATTCTGAGAATAGAATAATGACCTTGCCAGGGTATGAGTACAGTTCAGTTTGTGTTTTTGTTTAAAATATAAAATTAATATTCAATTTGAAAAATCAAAAAATTGTGTTTTTGTTTCCATAAAGCCTCTCTATGTAACTACATATGAATATGGGAGTGAGAGGGGAGTTTCAGCCTCTACTAAAATTGTCCAAAGCATTAGGGGGACAGAAAATTTAAATTTATACTTAGTGTTTCTTTAGGAGTTATTGCTGAGTTTTAAAATGAATCTGCTGAAAAATCGAACTCGAAATTTTGATCAAAGTTGACAATACTATGATGAGGACACAAAAAAGTGAGACCCGCAACTACGCCTGTGTCTGTCTTTATGTTTGTACCACGATCTACAGGCTAAAATAAAAATCTTGAAAAAGAGTGACCGATAAGTTTTTGTAATTATGTATTTCCTAAAATGTACACTGAGTTACAAAAAAAGTGGCGCACCTTTAAATTTTAGAATATTTTCAAGAAAATAAAAAAAATATTTTTTTTTAATGTATTCATATCAAAAAGAAATAAAATGCACGACTGGGTCGCACGAACTTGCTCCTATGTAATCGACTGGGAATTTTAAAAACGAATGTTATTGAGAAAATTGTTCATAAGGATAAAATTAATTTTTAAATTCTTTTAGTAATAACAGAATGCTATGCAAATATGAATTTATGCAAGAACAAAAATTATAAGTCCTTGTAGTGGTTTCTTTAAAAGAAGCTTTAATATACAAACTTTTTAAAAGCTTTTAAGAAAAAATGTTGGTACGCTAATTTAAAGTTTTTATTATTGTTCGAATAAAAATTAAATTTACGAAAAGAAATATTGACCCATTTCGGAGATATCGAATTTTCAAAAAAAAAGAAAAAAATAGATTTTTTTTTTCAAAAATTCAAAAAATATTTATTTTAAAGTTTTGAAATGCAATGTGTTTTAAACTTTTTAGAAGCTTCTCTATAAAAATTTTCATTAAGATCCGTTATGTGGATAATGAGAAATTCAAAATTCGAAAAAATGGTTCTATGGTAGGTACAAGCTGTAATATCTTAATTTCAAAATTTTTTTTATTAAATTAAAGATCGTAAAAATTAATTGAAAGAAAAAAAATTTTATCAAAATTCTAGGTGCCGTTTTCGAGAAAAATACGATTTTTGAAAAGCATTTTTTTTTAATTTTTTAGCATTTGTATGGTAGGTACCTTAATTTTTAGGTAAAATAAAAAATTTTGTTTCACATCTTGTAGATCATATTGAGAAACTTTTATTTATCAAGTTTAAAAAAAATCTAGCATGGGGTTTTCGAAATTATGAGTTTTGAAAAAAAAAATTTTGAAGTTTTTTTTAAAAATCCAAACAAATTTTTTTTGAAAATTTGAGTACACAATTCTATTTATGTTTTTGGGGAGCTTTAGCAAAAAAAAATGATCGAAATCGGTTGAAGCGTTTTTGAGAAAAGCAAAAACAAAAAAAATGGTTCCATGGGAGGTACCCTCAATAACCATTTTTCGGAAAATTTTTTTCAACCAATACCTAGATTTAATTAAATGAAATTTTTCTGTATCTTTATTTTTAAAATCTGTTGAACAGTTTTTGAGAAAAAAAAATGTTTATAAAATTTCGAAAAAAAATCATATGGGGGGTACCGTTATTTTTGGTCTTAAAAAAAAAAGGAAAAAAACGTGTGGGGGGAAAAAATTAAAAATGATATGTACCAAGTTTAAAGAAAATCGGCCGAGTCGTTTAGCCTGTAGTCGAACAGACAGACAGACAGACAGACAGACAGACAGACAGACAGACAGACAGAATTGCGAGACCCACTTTTTTAGTCTTCGCTATCATCGTAATGTCAACTTTGATCAAAATCTCGAGTTCGATTTTTTTACGAATGCATAACTTGCCTTATAGTACCTATAAGTCGCAAGTAAAAATTGGAATAACTTAGAAATTAAACATAAATTAAGAAAAAAATTGCAAGAACTTAACATTTTAGATTTTTTTAAACATTTTTTTTTTAACGAGTCCTTGTTTCTTGAATAGCGGGTATTGCCTCCCTGAACGTCTAACAAAGCTTTTATTTGCCTGGGCATACTTTGAATAAGTTTTGTAACGGCTGTCGTCCAAATTAGAGCTGTGTAAATTGTTCATTTCAAATGATCGAATCGTTCCACAATCGATTACAAAAATGATCCGATCATTTCAATCAATCGATCATTCGATCATTTTCATTTCACTGAAATGATTAAATACTGTTCCTATTCGATTTTAATTTCGATTTCGATGACAAGATTGACTTGTGGCTTTGACAGTTCTCACAAAAAAATTTATTATTGTAAGCCATAAATTGCCAAATAACATCGAATGATGGCTACTTTGTACATGGATTAAAAAGTGTCAAAAAATTCAAGTAAAAAAGATTTTATTTGTTGTTTCGGAAAAGAGCAGTTTTAGGGCTTTCCGCTAACATTTGGTACGAAATACTCTTTGTACGTCAAAACTGAATTCGTCCTCTATTCGTCAAGTCATAACCTAACAAATTCCATCAAACGATGGCTACGATGTCGATGGATGAAGAAACGTCCAAAAATCCACATTAAGCAAACCGGATCCTGATACCTCAAATAACATGAAATAGAAAATCGAGAATCCAGAATCGAGAATCATCTAAATGATTGAGGTTGAGATCGATTAAAATGATTGATTTCGATCATCAATACTTTTCGATGATCGGATCAAAAAAATCGAATCGATCCTGATTGACACAGCTCTAGTCCAAATTATCCCATTCTTCGATCAGAGCTGATCTCAGGTCACTAAGTGTCTCTGGAAAGTCAGGTCGTCTCTTTATCATTTTTCCCAGCAGGTTCCAAACGTGTTCAATGGGATTCATGTCCGGGCTCATCGCAAGCCAATCCATTACTTCGATTTCCACTTCTTGGAAGTAATCGATAGCAACGTGTGGTCTAGCATTGTCCTGCAGCAGCAGAATGTTTTCTCCAATAAATGGTGCAAATGGAACCACACCACATATTTCACCAGAATGGTGTTGATATAATATCTGGAATTCACCGATCCTTCCACGATGCACAACTCGGTTTTTTCGCGCATGGAAATTCCTGCCCACACCATGACGGAACCTCCCCAGAAATTTTCCCGCTGGGCAACTGTTGACAAAGAGTATCTCTCACTTGACCGTCTGCACACTCTGTTACGCCCATCCGGTGAGCGCAGACAACACTTGGACTCATCAGTGAAAAGAACGCTACTCCACTCATCATCGGTCCAATCTTGGTAAAGGCGAGCAAATTCCATCCGACACGTATGTAGCTTGTGCCGCACAGTGGGTCCATTTGTATGGGAGAGCGGAAAAAAGTCCATAAAAACCGAATCACTTAACCAATTTGGATGAAATTTTCAGAAATGAAAGTAATTTCAGAAATAAAGCTTCATAAAAAATGTCCACCCACTGCCACGCCCAACAAATAAAATTTGGCTAAAAACAAAAAAAAAAAAAACAGCTCATGATCAAAAGATGATGTTCGAAAAATATGTTATAAAATCTGGGGACAGCTGGGTCAAAAGTCTGGGTAAAATTCAATTACCGATAAAGAGAATCTTTTGAATGATGCTAAACGGAAAAATCAAGATGAACAAAAAGTTAATATTCTTGAAAGGGGGTCACTTTGAGGTTGAAAGATACAAGGTTAATTTCGTTAAAAGGAGAGATAAATAAAATCTCCAACCTGGCCATATTGTCCTCTGAATGTCATGAATAGCACTAAGCAAGAAGGTGGATATTTTCAGACAAATGTTGCTGCCTTCTATTGAAAGAAGAGCCTGCTCATGAAACAGTTGAACAGTCAGATACTGCTCTGTGCCGAATCTATAATATGAAATAAAATGTACGACTGGATTGCTCGAACTTGCTCTTATATAAAAGACTAAACATTTTAAAAATTAATATTACTAAAGAAAAATGTTCATAATCATAAAATTAATTTTTTAAATGACTAAAACTAAAACTTAATAGTTTAAACTGAAAACAAGATTTATCAACAAAGTATTAGTTTATTCAAGAACAAAAATTATAAGTCGTCGTGTTTCAAACTTCTTGGAAGTTTCTTTATTAAAAATTATTAGATACACTGGGAACACACATTTTGTTGACTAAGAGCTGACACTTGATTATTTTTGGCATGTGAATGCGAAAATGATCATAGTTTCTGTCTATCACGTCACCTTTTTAAGCTACAGGATGAAAATAAAAAAAAGCATTTGTCCCGCCCAGTCCGTAAAAAAGGCCAATCCTCTTCCCTCTCCAGTTATCAACCAATTGCACTTACGTCCACTGGTGATCAAATGGCATATCTCACCAAAAAGTGAAACAAATTTTTGCACCATTTTGGTGAAGTCTAGGTTATTGCACTAGATATTTCTAAAGCATCTGATAGAGTTTTGAATGAAGCTCTCTTATCAAAAATGCGTGAATTTGGCATCGATGAATCTCTGCTTCGTTAGATTAGAAATTACTTTTCAGGCGCTTCAATTCGTGTTGTTTTAGATGGTTTTATTGTTTTAAGTCTGATATTTACAAAATAAATGCTGGTGTGCCCCAAGGCTCAGTTTTGTCTCCATTTCTCTTTCTCATTTTCATCAATGATCTCCTGTCTGTATCTTCTAATCCACTTTATTGTTTTGCTGACGACAGTACCTTGAGCTCTTCATATTCGTTTCTAGATCCTCATCCTTCTTCTTAATAGCTAGCTCTGCAAGGGGGCAGCGTATGGTAAGCTCATTAAATTCCGATCTTGACAGAACAGTAGAATGGGGTGTTAAAAACAGCGTCTTCTGTCCGTCAAGCGTAATATTCCACCCTTGCCATCATTCCTAGATGGCACTTGCATCGGAAGAACATCGAAAAGCTTTTTGTCCTCGGTATGTGTATTATTGACCATCTTCTGTGGCATGATCAAATATTTGATGTTGTGAAACAAAAAAAAAAATGCGGCGGCGGTCAGCCATCAGACGAATAAGGGGAACAGCATGTAGCATACGAAAACATGCACGTGCCGTAACTATTCGGAACTGGTGGAAGTGTGATCATAGCCTCTCCGCTGTGGCCGCTAGAAACAAGCCTTTTAAAAAAGGTTTGGCTAATATGATCAGGCTGGTTCCACAGGTTGGCGACAGGTTAATTCCCTGTCCCGTAAAACTTAGAGAATTTCGAGAACGACAACAAGCCTCGGAAACGGACTGATCGCACGACGACAACCCACGCAAAGAAAAAGGAAAAACGATTTACGAATTTTCTTATGGAACGTACGATCGTTCTATAGAGCTCGAGCTGCTCAGCAGCTAGCCGATGCCCTGTCAAAATATAAAGCTGACATAACAGCTCTCCAAGAAATCAGATGGACAGGGAATGGTGTTTTACAGAAGAAAGAATATGACGTATATTACATCTGTCATACAAAACACCATGGGGTAGGCTTCCTAGTCAGCGAAAGAATGAAGTCTACTATCATCGGCTTTAACGCTATAAGCGAAAGGCTATGCACTCTTCGCACTAATGACAATGGACTTCGAGTCTTAGAATTGGCAGCATTGAAAAACATGGTCGTTGCGAGTACCAGGTTCCCGCGTAAAGATATCTACAAAGCCACCTGGGTATCACCTGATGGAGTCACTCTTAACCAAATAGACCACGTGTTGATAGGCCGTCGCCACTACTCGAACTTGATGACGGTACGAAGACGAACGTACCGAGGTGCCAATATCGACTCGGATCACTATCTTGTTGGTATGGTTTTCCGAGGGTGAATTGCCTTGCGAAGACGCATTGCATCCGCCGATCAGGTTCGAATCAACACGGCTGCCCTGCGCAATGAAAACACCAGTAACACCTTTGGTAATGCGTTAGGACTCGCCCTAGAAACACCTGATTTAGGGAGAGTAAGTCCTGGAGCCAGTATGCTGGGCGTAAATGAGAAGTGGACACGCCTTAAGAATATTGTGATTAGTACTGCCAACTCCATCTTAGGAAGCAGTCGTAAAAATCGGAACGACTGGTTTGATGATGAATGCAAGCTAGCGACTGAACGTAAGAATGTTGCGTACCGAGCAATGCAACAATCTCATAGAACGCGGGCACGCGAAGAGGAATATAAAGAGCTCAGAAGAACAGAAAAACGGCTTCACAGAAAAAAAAATCAGCCTGGGAGAAGAACCTAATCTGTGAAATAGAAAACAGCCGAGAGCGAAGTCCGCACCAGGCGCAGAAGTTCTACCAATCCATCCGAAACATGACGCAGTACACACCACGCTGCACATACTGCAAGGACGGAGAGGGAAATCTGATCACCGATCCTGAAAGCATACTGGAGCGATGGGAAGTGTATTTTAATGAATTGCTAAATGGTCAGCTCACTGCAGAAGTGGAGGCTCCACTACTTCAAGAAGAATACCCTATGTTGCCGCCACCAAGCATAGAAGAGGTTGAGAAGGCTATAGGCCGGCTTAAGCAGAACAAAGCCCGGGAGCCGATGGCATACCAGCCGAATTATTTCATCACGGCGGGCCAGCCTTACGTCAAGCAATTCATGATATTCTAGTGCACGTATGGGAGCAGGAAGAAATGCCAGAAGACTGGCGGAAAGGTATAATATGCCGTATACATGGGAAGGGAGATGTCACAACGTGCAGCAATTATAGAGGTATCACGTTGTTGAGTAACGCCTATAAGATACTCTCCTCTATCCCACAAGACCGGACAACCCCATACGCTAAAACCGTCATCGGACAATATCAGTGTGGTTTCATTCCAGGCAAATCAACAACTGATCAGATATTTACCCTTAGGCAGGCGATGGAAAAATGTCTAGAATTTAACATCCCAACATACCATCTGTTTATAAACTTTAAGGCCGCCTATGATACGAGTAGCATAGCCAGGGTAGAACTTTACAAAGCCATGAGAGAATTCGGCATCCCAAATAAATTGACACGACTATGTAGGTTGACCATGACCAACGTAACAAGCCAAGTAAAAATAGCCGGATTGCTATCCAGACCAATCAACATCTTTAATGGACTCCGACAAGGGTACGGTTTGGCCTGCCTCCTCTTCAACCTGGCGTTGGAGAAAGCAATCCGTGACTCTGGCACGGCAACAAGAGGGACCATCGTCAACAGGTCCAGCCAGTTACTGGCTTACGCAGACGACATTGACATCATCGGAAGAACCAAACAAGCTGTACAAGATTCCTTCATCCAGATCGAGCAGGCGGCACAAAATCTGGGGCTGCACATTAGTGAAGGTAAAACAAAGTACATGGTGGCGTCGAATGCGAGAGGAACAGTTGGTCAAACAATCAAGGTAGCGGAGCACGAATTTGAAGTGGTGCAATCCTTTAAATACCTTGAGTCAATAGTAGCAGCCGATAACAATATAGAAGAAGAAATACGCGGGCGGCTTCTCAAATCCAACAGAGCCTACTATAGTCTGTCAAAGCTTTTCAAATCCAGAAATCTCACCATAACTTCAAAACTGCTGCTGTACAGGACCATGGTCCTGCCAGTACTCACATATGGATCCGAGACTTGTGTGCTTAGCAAAAGGCACTCCGACCTCTTAGCTGCGTTCGAGAGAAAAGTCTTAAGGAGAATTGTTGGCCCCATATGTGAGGAAGGACGATTCCGGAGACGGTACAATCATGAATTGTATACGCAATCTACCTAGAAGCAGATATCGTGACAAAAATTAAGGTCGGTAGACTCCGGTGGGCAGGGCACCTAGCTCGCATGAGCGAAGAGGAACCTGCTCGGAAAGTTCTTTTCTGATCATGCTACAATTTATAAGGCTTACGTTCGGCATAAGCTTGAGTATAACTCCCACCACTTAGATAGAATCCGAATCCGAAGCAGAGCCATTAGACTAATTGGAGTCAGTTCTATAGCGGAAACTTTTGTTTCTCTGGAATACCGCCGTAATGTGTTGTGTCATACTTTGTTTTATCGAGTCTTCTATAAACAGTGCTCTAATTATACTCGTATAGCCAGTTGCATTCCTTCTTTAAAACAATTTCAATGCTCACCAGTTTACCCTTGAGCCTAAATTCGGGCGCACTGTAAAATACAGAGATTCTTGATTTAGCCGTACTACTCGAATGTGTAATACTTCACCCCATTCGATTTTTCCCCCTCATTGTGATGTACAACCATTTTAAAGCAATGTCCATCTGCTTTAAGATCCCCTCTTCATTTCCTAACTGCTCGCGCTTTGGTATTTAAGTCATTATAAGGGTATTCATAACCCCTTAAGTGCGCTCTAATTATTAAAAGAAATCTGACATTAATCCGAATTTGAATCTCTGTGTCATTATAAAAGTCATGTTAAGTAAAAAACCTTTAGGTATGCAAATTTAAACTTATTTCCGCTTTAATTGAAGAATAGTTCCATGACCAAGAATGCGCAAACTTTTTAAATATATTTTCACTTTAAATTAGATTTTCCATTATTATTGATATTGAATGCCTCAACATCAATAATGATTTTGCTGACCCTAAGATGACCCAGCTGCTTGTGTATGCTATTGACACAAGACATACGCAAACATAAGTGGGTAAATTTATATGGCTTATCTAATAAGATTTTGCCAAACATCTTCCGGTACACTGGCACTTCTGACCATTAAAGCCATCAATACAAAATATATTTCCGATAGTCAAAGATATTATTATATTTCTCTTATGCAGCTCTTTACATTTCATACGAGTATAAAAGGTACACAAGATATAGATACGCAACAATTAAGTCAATATTCACTTTCATCGAAATGAAATTCGTAAAATGAGCGTACACTTTGCCGGATACGTGACCAGCCTTAAGTAAGGCAGCTCATTTTGTATTGTATGGTACCGGTATGTCAGACGACGCTCTATGACTCCTGGATTCGGGAATGTATATATTCTGCTCAGATATTCCACAAACGCGCTAAAGCCGACTTGCATGACCGACAGGAACGTTGATGAATGGTTCGTTGGCAGCAACGGATGTAGATATGTATGTGCCTTTTTTGACACGGTGTGTGTTCAAAAGCTGGTAGGTGTATCCCCGGTATTCACGAGACACCAACAACCAACATACGGCTTCATTCACTCGACTGGAGTTTAAACGGCTTCTTCTTTGTAGTATTAAGGTGGTGTCACAGTATAATAAAACGGAACATGATTTATAGATATGGATTTGCGATTCAGGTGAATATGATGTTTTTGGGAAGTGGCTCCATTTGAAAATCCTGACACGAAGTACCTACTGGAGTTACCGCTAATTCTGGTTGATTTTATACATCGATGTGATTCTGCACCAGTCAGAATGAGACAAACTTCCAAGATAGGAAGTATTCCGTGTTCAGTGAGTATAGTGAAGGAATGTAGTAACTTGATTTTATTATGCTCGGTGATGCTTAGGACTTGGTTTATTATGTTTCTTAAAAAAAATATATACATAAAATAAACATACACTTATTTAAAAAAAAAAAAAAAAAACATTTTTTGTTTGCCAAAATTGAAATAAATATCTTTATGTATATACATATAATAGGCAATGCGTCACAAGATGTTAAATGTATTTTCAATGCTAGATCTAAGGAGACTAAACCCTTTTTTAATATTTTTCAAATGTATAGTTGTCTCGTAGAAGACTCTCCTTGGAAAAATTATGAGTGCGTTGGACTCCTCACTAGTCTGGTTGCGCAAATATGTTTTTAATGTGCAATACAAGAGAAGACCCGCTCACTTGACCCACAGGGTGTGTTACACAAATGCAGATCGGTGTATTGTTTTATACCTGCAATGTAGATTCGTAAAATTTGAGACTGTCAATATCGAGTTCGGCCGTTTATCGATCGAAATATTTGACAAATGCCTGTACCTAGCCAATTAATTTAACGTTTTAACTATAAGAAATAAATTATAACATCGTTTAATTTGACTTCGGAGCCCTGCGCAAGCTTTATCAGTGGCGCCTCTCATTTGGATTGGATTGGCGGAAAAAGTCATTTCCTCATTACCCAAGAGGTACCCTTTGCAATGCGTTTTTTTAACGAGGGATCCCCAAGAGGCCTATTCCTAGATAATACTTATATTTATTTTAAATATAGGTATATGATTTTTATTAAAAACTAAGAAATCAAAAATATATCACAAAAATAATAGTAAAAAAATATATCACAAAAATTTAGGAACTGAAAAAAGTATTTTTTGAAGTAAAAATTTTTTAAAAACTAATTCAAAAACATAACAACATACAAATAAATAATGAACTCATTAATTGTTGCTCATGTAGGAAATAATAAGATTATTATTTTAATAAAAATAAATAGAACCGGCTATATTAACTTTTCTGGCTTCTGTTTTAGCAAACTCAGCTACCAGATCATCATTATAATGACTTGACAAGCTCTTTCTCTATAGCCATGATTGACTAGTCAACTTATCTTTCCTGAGTCTTTGGGGTCCTGAAGTAGTTTTTTATTAATTTTAGTTTCAAAAAATTGTTATTTGAGGAAACTGTGATGGTATGAGTATTTATAGATTTAGAGCTATGGCTTCAGCTGATTGCACGTTAGTGAATTGTTCTTCTGATCGCATTTCCACTATAGAGTTTTTAGTAGCATATTTAGTAGATAAATTAGCAGACGGAGTTTGTAAATACTTACTAGTTATATTGGCGCAAAATTTTAAACAGCCTATTATTAAGGTATTAGTATGATACTACTTAACAATTTGCTAACTTTATAGTAGTTTACTATAACTCATTCTTAATTTTAAACATTTTCTCACTAGTATCGTACTAAAAGAATTTCCTTAATAAATTGCTCTGAACACACCTAAAACAACGACATTTCGTGTAAAAAAATAAATACACGAACCTTTTTTGATGTCTGCAAATGTCAGAGTCATACGAAGCTAGCAAGATACTAAAAAAATAAAGTAGGTATTCGATGATTTTAACTTTAATAAAAGGGTAGAGAAGTATGATGCTATATTCGAATAAAATTATTGTTTTTAGCATCGTACCAATTCAATTAAAATTTTGCGCCATTATTTTTTTCTAAAATATCAAACTAGATTAATATGCAACATTATAAACTTGAAACTAAAATTTTACTGCCTAATGACAGCATGTTTCTATTCTCAACGTTTCCAGCCCAGATATTTCAATAAGAGCTTCATATTATAGCTTCTAAGATTTTTTTAAATGGTTTTAATGCATTTTGTCTACTCCCATCTGGTTTCAGAAAGGGGTTTTAAGGTCAAACCAGCGAAATTTTTTGTGTATTATGTATGTATGTATGTCCCAACGCATTGTTGAACCTGATACAAAGTTTTATATGCATTAAGCAATGTCAAAAAACTTAACAGCTTCCAATGAAAAGCAAGCTGAATCATTAAAAACCAACAACAACCAAAAGGAATGCAAGCAGCCTGAACAAAATAAGCTCTTGGTTCAAGACACTTAATTTTGTTTTGAACACCAGCCTCTTTTCCTTTCATGTTTGAACCATTATCATAACCTTATCCATACTCGTATACACTACTGGAATAGTAGCGTAGCAAAATTTTAGTGTCAATATAGATTCCCTATCCTTTCTTTTGTTTTGAGTTTTTTTTACCATAATACATAGACAAATAAAGTAATTAGATCAGTCAAAAAATCCCCTTTTAAATGTAAACAATAACTGGCAAGAACAAAAAAATAGAGAAAAGGAGAAATTGAATAAAACGGATTCACTCATTAACGACAAACCTCAACACTAATCATCGCATCATCATCACTCAAGTATTTCCATATTTCAACCCTTTGTCTCATTCTCGACACACGACAGTGATAAAATTTCACTCATAAACAGAGGCCAGTGCCAAACTAAAACATAGTACAAGAAACACTCAACCGGAAGAGTTTAAATTCCTAGACGCAACTTTTAATTCTGCGCACTGAGTATGAATTTTGTACCTCAGAATTTCTGTTTGAGTAACATTGCTGACTTCGATTTCATATAGAAGAATTGGCATCGTGCTCATGTTATCAACTTGCAAACTGTTAACTCTCTGTATTTGCTGTTGAAATTCTGTTTTATGTTACACTGCATTAGGGAGGGATAACAAAATAAAATAAATGCCTTCACTCATACACGCGATGGTGAATGTGAAGAATAACGTAACAGTGGATTGATAAAGAGAAAAATAGCAAATATGTAGGTACATATCTGTTGTTAAGCGAACAAAATTGTGCACTTTGTAAAGATTTTGTGATGTAGTTTTTTTTACTGTGGGAATGGGGGTGTGTAAAGGAAATTAAACATCGACTTATTTTTAGAAAAGTAGATATGTATCTATATATATACACATGTATATCTGTCTTTAAATTCAGAATTAGCTGTTAGTTATACAATAAATACCAATATTGGAGTGAGCTATAAAAAGAAATGAGACTTAAAAAAGATGGTAGGTAGTGGTTATGAAGTAGTGGCTTTTTTAACGCTTGCCCAAGGCGCCTTTTGAGTTCAGCGCCCTGCGCATTTGCACAGCTTGCACGTATAGCTTGTCCGGCCCTGTGTACTACAGGGCAAGTTCTGTATTTGAAAAAAAATCGAACTCGAGATTTTCATCAAAGTTGAAATTACGATCATAGCGAAGACGAATAAAGTGGGTCTGGCAATTCCGTCTGTCTGTATTTCTTTATGTCTGTAACTCGATCTACATGTGGCGATCGGTCTGTCATTTGCGAATGACGTGTTTACTTCTGATTCCTAATTAAATCAAGCACAATTCTGAAAAGAAATCGTAGCTCTTCAAGTGAAGACATTTTGTCTTCAGATACAAAACACCAAAAAACTAATCATTTAGCCATGGCTAATACTGATGACGATGAATCTAGGCGAAATCGCTGGGCTCCGTTGCAATGCCAAGCTGACGAAGATGAAATGGAAAGTGAAGTGATTATAACGCCGAAAACTATTAAAAAGGAACGAATTCCTCCCATAAAAGTGTTAAAACAAAATAATGAATTCATTCACAAACTTATGAAAGTTAATAATGTTACCGATTATTCAATAAAAAAAATGTCTATTGGAATTAAAGTTCAATGTGAAAGCATCGACTCACATAAAAAAATTTGCAATAATTTAAAATCTTTAGAGTGTCAATTTTTTACACATGATCTCCCTAGCGAAAGGTCGTTCAAAGTCATACTTTTTGGTTTAGATGTAGTGCCAATAAATGAACTTAAGCAAGAATTAATTAAACTCGGACTCAAGTGTAACGACATAAAAATTGTATCGAAACAATATGAACATTACATAGACACATTTTATGTAGTTTATTTAGAATTAGCTTCAATACGTATGAATGACATTAAGAAAAACATAAAATCAATTTTTCGCACCCAAGTGAAATGGGATTTTCAACGCCGTAGAAAATCTAACATAACTCAGTGCCACAACTGTCAAATGTTTGGCCACGGGGAAAAAAACTGTCACGTGAGAACTTTTTGTGCGAACTGCTCTGGTCGACACAAGAACAAGACCAGTGAATGCAGTACTACTGATAAGATTCAATGTGCAAATTGCAAAGAGAATCATAAATCTACAGATCCTAATTGTATGAGCAGAAAACATTTTATACAAATTAAAGAGAATATATCACAAGGTAAGTGGTCTATTTCTCAAACAAAAAACCATGTACATCATGTAGTACCTACAACTACATTTATGAACTCGATGGAGAATTTCCCTCCTCTTAAACCAGCAACAGCAAGGCTACATACAAACAATTTAAAAAGTTCAAGCAGATCGAACCGAGCTACAACAATTTCTCACCCAACACCCGGACCCAGTCAAAAGTGGTCAAACCAGTCTAGCGGAAGAGCTAATCCTGATGATCTCTTTTCAATCAAAGAAATTCAATCTCTCTTAATAGAGATGACCACTCAACTCAATCATTGCTCTACGAAAGCTGAACAATTTAATGCTATCACTCAGTTAGCTATTAAGTATTTGTATAACAATGTCAAGTAATATTACATTAAGTATTATATGTTGGAATGCTCAGAGCATTCGTAATAAAGCTATTGAATTTTTCTCTTTTCTAAGTAGGAATAAAATTGATATTGGTCTAGTGTCGGAAACTTGGCTCTCAAGTAACGTCTCTCTATCTAACTCGGAATATAATTGTTATCGAGTAGACAGAGAGGATAGAGTTGGTGGTGGTGTTGCCATTGTTGTTAAAAAAACGATAAAACATTCGCTTTTACCTGTCGTCAATACAAAATGCATTGAAAACATTGGTATTGAGGTACATTTCAATAATAATCGGAAAATTAAAATATTCTCAGTGTATTTTCCAGGAGGTGTAACAACTCCCCTGCGCAAAGAACATCTTAAATACGATTTATTAAAACTTATAAATGTAGATGGACCCTTTTTAATTGGAGGCGATTTTAATTGTAGGCACAGACGATGGGGTTGTCTTAGAGCCAATGCTTGGGGGAACATTTTAGAAGACCTATACACAAGGCATAGTTTTGAAATTATGTTCACAAATAGTCCAACTCATTATCCTTCAGATAGAAGAAAAAACCCATCCACATTAGATTTTTATCTAACAAATTATGCTACGCTCTTTTCGCAACCTATAGTTTGCAATAATTTGGGCTCAGACCACTTACCAGTCAAATGTGGAGTACTAGATTCTCCAATTGAAAGCACAAAATACTATTATGATTTGAAAAATGCCAACTGGGTTAGATATCAGAACATTATAAGAAATAGTTTTAGGAATGTTGATACCAATCTAGAAAACATAATTGCCATTAATCAAATTGATGATCTTATCAAAAACTTTGATAGTACAGTGGCCGAAAGCATAGATAAATCGGTACCAAAAAAATCGTGTTCTATAAATAAAACAAATCTTCCACAAGGAATTTTAAATCTTATCAAGTCAAGAAATCGCCTCAGAAGGCAATGGCAGCGTAGTCGCGATTATAGCTTACTATTTTAAGTAAAGCGGCTTAACAATGTGATACAAAATGATATTTTCAAGTTAAAAAATATTAAATGGAATTCAAAACTACAATCCTTGGATAAAAACAGTAAACCTCTGTGGAATATATCTAAGGCATTAAAAAAGAAAAATAATTTCATTCCTGCATTTCGAAACACACAGTTCCCGTGCATTACTAACGCTGATAAAGCAAATGCATTAGCGGAATCTTTCAGTGAAAACCACAAAGTTTTTCTCGGAACAGGAACTGCTTCTTTTGAAAACCTAGTCGCTGACACTATTAATAGATTCAATGCAACTCCAGTGGTATTCAATGAACATTTTTTCTTAAATATGAATGAATTAGTCTCAACTGTCTCCAAACTGAATTTGCGAAAGTCAGTAGGTTTCGATGGGACAAAAAACTTATTCCTCAAACAACTACCCAAGCTTGGATATAAGTACCTCCTTTTTATTTTCAATAGTTGCATAAAACTACAATACTTTCCTACTCCTTGGAAAGTAGCAAAAGTTATACCAGTGTTAAAACCTGGAAAACAAGCAACTGACCCGAAAAGCTACAGGCCTATAAGTCTCTTGAGTTGTACAAGCAAAGTTTTTGAGCGTCTTATAAAAATTAAATTAGATGTATTCATTTTGGAAAATGACATATACCCTCCTCAACAGTTTGGTTTTCGGGCACATCATAGTACCGTGCAGCAAGTTAATAGAATAACGAGACATGTTCGTAACAATTTCAATACACAACAGTCTACGGGATTAGTCCTACTAGATGTTGAGAAAGCATTTGATAGTGTCTGGCATAAAGGTCTCCTCTATAAAATGATAGAGTTTAATTTTCCAGCATATCTTATTAAAATAATTCAAAGTTTCTTATTTAACAGATATTTCATGGTCTTCATTAATGGAGACACGTCTGAAAAGTTAAGTGTTCCAGCAGGAGTTCCTCAGGGATCTGTCTTAGGCCCTCCCCTATATAATATATATACGTCTGATTTTCCTATACTATCTCATTGTGAATCAGCCATTTACGCTGATGATACTGCTATCTTTTCATCTGATGTACTAAGTTTGAATATAGAAACTAATCTACAATCAGCTCTGAATACTTTAGATAAATATTACAACAAATGGAAAATTAAAATTAATGCGTCAAAGACTCAGGCAATCTTTTTTACGAGAAAAAGAAAAGCCTGTTTTCTTCCCAGCACTAGATTAAGACTAAACAGCCACGACATAGAATGGGGAACTTCAGTTAAATATCTAGGAATATATCTAGATAAAAAACTAACTTTTAACGAGCACGTTCAAAAAACTAATATTAAAGTTAATAAAACAATTAAAATTATGTATCCGTTAATAAACCGAAAATCCTTACTTAGCAATGACAACAAACTAATAATTTTCAAAGTAATTTTCCAATCAATAATGCTCTACGGCTCCCCAATCTGGGGCCAGTGTGCAAAAACTCACATTAAAAAGATACAAATAACACAAAACAAAATATTGAAAATGATTTTAAAGCTTCCATGGCACTTCTCTACAAATGAATTGCACAGTCTTGCCAATGTTGAATATATATCTGAAAGGATTTTGAAACTGAAAGAAAAATATAACTTACGCTGCGAAATATCTAATAACGCTCTTATAAATAGTTTAATCCATTTATAATATTTTTGTTTCTATGTTGTTTAAATTTATAACTAATTATTATTTGCTGTGATTAACTTCTCTTGGTTATATTTATATTAAAAAAAAAAAGGCACTTATTAGTATACTTCGTTTGTTTAATAACTTATTAATTTATTTGCTTATTTATTATTTGTGTACTTTTTTGTTCATATACTTATTTATTCATTTTATCTCTTTATACACATATTTATGAATTAATATCTGAATATTTATTTATATTTCTAATTTATTTTTTTCTAACTGTGATACTATATCTTAAGCTTATTCTTTATTGATACCAATCTCATAAAAACTTAAATAGGAGGTTTTCATGACCTTTCCTCCTCAAAATAATTCAAACAATCTTAACTAGTACTCTATCAAATTATACAAATTTTTCAGAAGTAAGGTAGCTCTTAATACCATAAATCTGTGTAAACTGGGTGATAGCAAACTATCAATGTATTTATTTTTTTTAATGGTCAATAAAAAAAAAAAAAAAAAAAACTCGATCTACAGCCAAGCCACTGGGGCTATTTGCTTCAAATTCGATACTTAAGGGTCTTCGATGATTCCCTACAGGAAAAATGGAATTTTTTTTTAGCTCTTAAACTAACGGTACCCCCCATACTCCCGAAATGAAAAATCTCATTTATCTCAAAAACGGCTCTAACGATTTTGATAAAAAAAAAAAATTAAGTGTGCTTTTTTAGGCATGGACTACATTTCGGTAAAAAAAAATTTAGAAAAAAAAAATGTTATTAACGGTATACCTGTCATAGAACCATATTTTTGATTTTTGAATTTCTTATCAATGGCTCTTACGATTTTAACCAAAATTTTTAGGGACGAGATCCTTCGCATTTGAAAAAATATAATCTAAGAAAATTTTCGAAAAAATAGTTTTTGGATTTTTAAAAAAATAATTTTTTTTCGAAAATTCAATATCTTGTAAGCGGATACACAATCAGTTAAAGTGAAAATGAAAATTTCATATAAAAGTGACTGCTGGTTCACTGGCATGAAATCCGCAACGAGAGGTGAGTACTAAACTGTGGATTGGAAAAACAAATATGTTCCACAACAACATTTTATGGTTTTCATTTCTCAAGCCTAGTACTCACCTAGCGTGAAATGAAAAATAAATACGTTCGAAATTACACGCGAAGAATAAATATGAAAATAGAACAAACTTTTCCACGTGAATTTTCGATACTCACTTTGAATGAAAAAAAAAATGACAATTATTTTTAAACTGATTCGTTCTTTCTGTTTATAAATTTTCAATTTTTTGTTTTGAAACAAAATATTCAAATAAACTGACAAATGTCACAGTTTCCCACGTTGCCTTAAACTTTTTCCTGATGGTTGTACATTGAGAAATGAAAATCATAGCGTGGAAAAAGTTGTGGAACATATTTGTTTTTCCAATCCACATTTTAGTACTCACCTTTCGTTGCGGATTTCATGCCAGTGAACCAGCAGTCACTTTTATATGAAATTTTCATTTTCACTTAAACTGAGTACTAGGCTTAATTTGGAACGTATTTATTTTTCATTTCACTCTAGGTGAGTACTAGGCTTAAGATTCAATTGATTTCCGAGTTGAAAGCAAATTAACCATGATATCGAATAGCGTTTTCCTGAATTTTACTGGACACCGCGTTCGCCCGATTCAAAGGTTCTTAATTTTTTTTCTTTAGATATACCTAAAAGGTAAATTTAATGCCAATAAGTCAAGAACCCTACAACAGCCTTAGTCCAGGCCAATATCCAAGAAGAAATGAGGGCGCTAGGACCTGAAATTCTAAGAAAAGTAATGAAAATTGCTCTGGAAAGAGCACCAAAACAAACAATGGGCACCATTGTTGGCGCAAAATTTTAGTTGAATTAGTACGATGTTAAAGGAGCACACTTTCTCTACACTTTTATTTATGTTAAAATCATCTTATTTTATTTTCTTGGTATCGTACTAACTGCATATAACTCTTTGACAAACGTCAAATGAGGTCTGTTAAAATAGTTTTTTGCACGAACTGTCTTTGTTTTAGTTGTGTTCAGAGGCAATTTATTAGGAAAATTTTAAGGGCCGATGTTGAATGTGAACCACACCTAAACGTCAAGTTTTTTTTCTGCATTTCATTTGATATTTCTCAATTTCAGACTAACTCAATTTGAACCATGGAAAGATACACAATCGAGCAACGCGTTAAAGTTATTCAGGCTTATTATTAAAATGGCCGTTCAAATCAAAACGCATATCGTGCACTTCGTGATTTTTTCGGTCAATTTAATCGTCCAAATGTGCGTACAATCGGAAAAATCGTGCAAAAATTTGAGCAAACCGGGTCTGTAGGAGATGTGAAAACACTAATGCATGCTCGTACAGGTCGTACGCTCGCAATAGTGTGGCTGAAGAGCCGTCCACCTCAACTCGTCGTCGTGCCCAGAAATTGCACCTTTCACGCTCGTCGTTGATGAACATTATGCATAAAGTTACAAGGTGCAATTGACTCAAGAACTAAAGCCTCTTCACCATTTCAAGCGTCGCGTCGTCAATGGTCAGAATGGTGGCAAGAAATGGCAACAGTGGATGATCAATTTTCGAAGAAAATCATCTCAGTGATGAGGCACATTTTCACTTCAGTGGATTCGTCAATAAGCAGAATTGCTGCATTTGAGCGAACGATAATCCAAGAGTGATTGTCGAAAAACAAATGCACCCACAAAGAGTGACTGTTTGGTGCGGTTAATGGGCTGGCGGCATCAACGGGCCGTATTTTTTCCAAAATGAGGCCGGTCAGGCAGTTACTGTGAATGGTGTTCGCTATCGTGAGATGATAACGAACTTTTAATGGCCCGAATTGGAAGATATGGATGTGGACGATATGTGGTTTCAACAGGTCGGTGCCACTTGCCGCACAGCTAACGAAACAATGGCTCTTTTGCGCGACAAATTCAATGGCCGTGTTATCTCACGTGGTGGCGATATCAATTGGCCGCCAAGATCATGTGATTTGACACTCTTGGACTTCCAGCAACAATTCAAGAGCTAAAGGATGATATAATTCGGCACATTAACGGCAGAGAACCTCAATTATGCCTCAGCGTCATCGAAAATTTTTACCATCGGATGGAGGTGTGCCGCCGAGGTCGCAGCGGCCATTTAAAAAGAAACAATAATTTCTTAAATAATTTGTGTTTTATTCAAAATCAACATCGGCCCTTAAAATTTAACCACCATTTACTTTAAAGTTAACAAATTGTTAAGTAGTATCACACTCAAACCTTAATAATAGGCTGCTTAAAATTTTGCGCCATTATCTTTACGGACCTCCGAAATTCACCCCAACGTTTGTGCCTGTTCAGAGGTGTACTGCTTCTTGCGAGAAAGTGACAAACCCTCCAAGAGTATCTCTTTTCATGGAAAATGGAAAAATGCTGCTCATTATTCGTTCGGAATCGGCAGAATACGAGTATTTAATTTAGGGTTACCCAATTAATGCTAACACTCATAGAAGTATGGTTGAGAGTTGTCAGTCAGTAAGTTTTAGATTGACTACGAGCCGTATTGGTTTCTTATTTCATATTTTGTTTATCTACCTGAGTTTTTTTTTTACAAGAAGTGTATTATCGTTGTTATTTAATTGAACTTACCGAATATGCAAGGCTTAAATCATGAATCAGCGACTTACCTAGAAATAAAATAAAATAAAAAACAATTTTAGTAAAATGAAAAAATAACATTAAATTAATTAATATAAATAGGTACATCAAACAGGGGTGCCAGCACGTAACTTGGTACAATCGAGTTTTATCGATACAATCGTGCATCGGCAGCACCTATTTTGGTTCAATCGAGAGTCCTCGATTGTATCGTCAGATATGGCAGTACACAAACTTGAAAATGACGTTTGAAACAAAAGTTTTCACTCGACAGAAAAAAGTTATCGTCGGCAGTGATTTTTTTTAAGAAATAGCATGGAAAAATAAAAAAAAATTCAATAATTAACAGAACAGACGGAGATTTCCAACACTTTTATGAGTTCTCACCAAGATTTAGCCATGAGAATGCTTAAAAGTGCCCAAGAACGGAAAAACAGCATACATATATTTTTCAGATCAATTTGTTTAGACTTCCAAATTGCCTAATATAATAAAAAGTAAAAAAAACTTCACAAGGCACGGGCCGAGGTCCATGTATGCATTTAGCATTAAGTACTTCATCTTCACTTTCCGAATCAAAAAATATCAGAAGAATACCAATTTGACATTTCACTTTAAAGTTCACAACGATATTTTAAGTGGAAGTCACAATGAAACTCGTCTCAAGTTACGTGCTGCCAAAAATAATTTGTTTCGAGTTGACCTACGATCGACAGTGCTCGATTGTATCAAGTTACGTGCTGGCGCCCCAGTATATCAGGTAGAGTGACGCGGGCATATTGCACCAACATTAGCAGAACTTTACTTGGCAATGAAGGCTTTTACACCTTTTTGGCATAAGCTTGTAAATATCCTTCTAAAAAAAGGTGAGTTTTTGGTAAGCTGAACACTTGAATCTGAAGTCTGAAATATTCTTTGACTGAAATTTTGTGACCAGTGTATTTACGATATACAGGGTTTCCAATTATTCATTAACCACTTTTTCTGTATTCCATGCGTAATGCCAAATAATTACGGTACAAATAAACCAGTAGCACTAGCCAATGTAATAGATTTCGAATGCTCTAAAAGTGATTAAATTCCACGCGGTTGTGAGTACCCTATTGTATAATGCTGTCGAGATCAAAATCCAATAAGCTTAACATACGCTGCCGTTCCAGTCCCAAAGCCGAAGAACTGAGTTGGGAGTCTGAAAACAAATATGAAAAGCTGAGGGTGCTGTCGTCACAAAACAATGAAGTGGATCAATACCAATGTAAGTTAAAAAGAATGTTTTTGTATTAAAAAATTCTAAGTATTTTTAATTTTACCAAATAAAATCCAAGGTTTGAATTCCAAGTTGAACACAAATTTCAGGATTTTTATTTTGGATTAAATCACCAAGGAAGCCGCGGGCCAGCACTAAGCTATTTTTTGTTGTTGGGTTATTAATAGTGTTATTGTTTTATACATAGCACTAAATAAATTTGGAAAAAGATATATAATTTTTTGTTATGTTTAATACTTTTTATTTCTATTTTGTTGTTTTTTTTTTTTTTGGCAGAAGGGAAAATGGAGTACTTATTTTTTGTTGTTTTTATTAATTAACGATAAAAACGAAGACCGAAACAGTGAGCCCATCCGTTTTTTATCGTTTGCAGATCAACACCCCGCTTAATCGCTTAATTACATACAAATCAATATAATAACAAATTAAATTAAGATATTAGCACAAGTACCTGCCATAGAACTAAATGTTTTGGTTTTTTTAGCTTCTAAGGAGTATAAAAACATTGCATACCAAAAACTCGCAACGAAAACTGAAAAACGATTTACGAATTTTCTTATGGAACGTATACGATCGCTCTATAGAGCTCGAGCTGCTCAGCAGCTAGCCGATGCCCTGTCAAAATATAAAGCTGACATAACAGCTCTCCAAGAAATCAGATGGACAGGGAATGGTGTTTTACAGAAGAAAGAATATGACATATACTATAGCTGTCATACAAAACACCATGTGCTCGGGGTAGGCTTCCTAGTCAGCGAAAAAATGAAGTCTACCATCATCGGCTTTAACGCTATAAGCATAAGGCTATGCACCCTTCGCGTGCGAGGCAAATTTACGAACATCAGCCTCATTAACGTTCACGGACCTACCGAGGAGTCCTCAGATGAAGAAAAAGAGACTTACTACGAACAAGGGCCCTCAATGCCTGTCCAAGGTATGATGTTAAAATCATTCTTGGTGATTTGAACGCGAAAATAGGTCGGGAGCCGGTATTCAGGCATTACGCAGGCACCCATAGTTTGCATGATAACACTAATGAAAATGGACTTCGAGTCTTAGAATTGGCAGCATCGAAAAACATGGTCGTTGCGAGTACCAGGTTCCCGCGTAAAGATATCTACAAAGCCACCTGGGTATCACCTGATGGAGTCACTTGTAACCAAATAGACCTCGTGTTGATAAACCGTCGCCCCTACTCGACCTTGATGACGGTACGAACGTATCGAGGTGCCAATATCGACTCTGATCACTGTCTTCTTAGTATGGTTCTCCGAGGGCGTATTGCCTTGCGAAGACGTATTGCATCCGCCGATCGGGTTCGAAGCAACACGGCTGCCCTGCGCAATGAAAACACCAGTAACACCTTTGGCAATGCGTTAGGACTCGCCCTAGAATCACTTGATTTAGGGAGAGTAAGTCCTCGAGCCAGTATGCTGGGCGTAAATGAGAAGTGGACCGCCTTAAAAATACTGTCATTAGTACTGCCAACTCCATCTTAGGCAGCAGTCGTAAAAATCGGAACGACTGGTTTGATGATGAATGCAAGCTAGCGACTGAACGTAAGAATGTTGCGTACCGAGCAATGCAACAATCTCATAGAACGCGGGCACGCGAAGAGGAATATAAAGAGCTCAGAAGAATAGAAAAACGGCTACACAGACAAAAAAAATCAGCCTGGGAGAAGAACCTAATCTGTGAAATAGAAAATAGCCGAGAGCGAGGTCCGCACCAGGCGCGGAAGTTCTACCAATCCGTCCGAAACATGACTGGGTACACACCACGCTGCACATACTGCAAGGAAGGAGAGGGAAATCTGATCACCGATCCTGAAAGCATACTGGAGCGATGGGAAGTGAACTTTAATGAATTGCTAAATGGTCAGCTCACTGCAGAAGTGGAGGCTCCACTACTTCAAGAAAAATACCCTATGTTGCCGCCACCAAGCATAGAAGAGGTTGAGAAGGCTATAGGCCGGCTTAAACAGAACAAAGCCCCGGGAGCCGATGGCATACCAGCCGAATTATTCCATCACGGCGGGCCAGCCTTACATCAAGCAATTCATGATATTATAGTACACGTATGGGAGCAGGAAGAAATGCCAGAAGACTGGCGAAAAGGTTTAATATGCCCC
This sequence comes from Chrysotoxum bicinctum, assembly GCA_911387755.1. Classification (NCBI taxonomy): domain Eukaryota; kingdom Metazoa; phylum Arthropoda; class Insecta; order Diptera; family Syrphidae; genus Chrysotoxum; species Chrysotoxum bicinctum. Next base: position 74,014,359 of record OU426988.1, on the reverse strand, counting down.
ATACATAAGAAGGGAGATGTCACAACGTGCAGCAATTATAGAGGTATCACGTTGTTGAGTACCGCCTATAAGATACTCTCCTCTATCCTACAAGACCGGATAACCCCATACGCTAAAACCGTCATCGGACAATATCAGTGTGGTTTCATTCCAGGCAAATCAACAACTGATCAGATCTTTACCCTTAGGCAGGCGATGGAAAAATGTCTAGAATTTAACATCCCAACATACCATCTGTTTATAGACTTTAAGGCCGCCTATGATAGCATAGCCAGGGTAGAACTTTACAAAGCCATGAGAGAATTCGGCATCCCAAATAAATTGACACGACTATGTAGGTTGACCATGACCAACGTAACAAGCCAAGTAAAAATAGCCGGATTGCTATCCAGACTAATCAACATCTTTAATGGACTCCGACAAGGGGACGGTTTGGCCTGCCTCCTCTTCAACCTGGCGTTGGAGAAAGCAATCCGTGACTCTGGCACGGCAACAAGAGGGACCATCGTCAACAGGTCCAGCCAGTTACTGGCTTACGCAGACGACATCGACATCATCGGACGAACCGAACAAGCTGTACACGATTCCTTCATCCAGATCGAGCAGGCGGCACAAAATCTGGGGCTGCACATTAGTGAAGGTAAAACAAAGTACATGGTGGCGTCGAATGCGAGAGGAACAGTTGGTCAAACAATCAAGGTTGCGGAGCACGAATTTGAAGCGGTGCAATCCTTTAAATACCTTGGGTCAATAGTAGCAGCCGATAACAATATAGAAGGAAGAAGAAATACGCGGGCGGCTTCTCAATTCCAACAGAGCCTATTATAGTCTGTCAAAGCTCTTCAAATCCAGAAATCTCACCATAACTTCAAAACTGCTGCTGTACAGGACCATGGTCCTGCCAGTACTCACATATGGATTCGAGACTTGGGTGCTTAGCAAGAGGCACTCCGACCTCTTAGCTGGGCACCTAGCTCGCATGAGCAAAGAGGAACCTGCTCGGATAGTTCTTTGTGGTACATTCTATGGTAGACGACAGCGTGGTAGACCATGCTTGCGCTGGAGAGATGGCGTAGACCAGGACGCCCGAAGCCTTGAGGTGCGCAACTGTATGGCGTCGGCTAGAGACCGGGATAGGTGGAGAGACTTGTTGAAAGAGGCCAGGACCGGAACCCGGTTGTCGAGCCGATGATGATGATGATACCAAAAACTATTTTTGAAGAAACCGCTTAACTAAGTCTTCTTTAAATCCATTAAGGCGACTTAAACTCCAGCACAATTTTACGGAAAATCATCACATTCATATATTCCTTATGACTCTTTTCATCGATTATTAAAAAAAAAGCCAATAACAAAATGCGGTAGGTAGTCCACTTTTTTTCTAATATATCAGCCTACCTCAAAAACAATTATAACACCTACTCAAAAGAACTTAATAGCACCTATGTGTACTTCAACTGGAAAAATTGTATTCAAAGGAAATATCTACTCAAAAATAAAAAATTTCCCAAAATTTCCTTTTTCAAAAAGTGCGAAAAGTATTTAGGTACTAGAAAAAAAATCTTTTTTATCGCGCGGTTTTTTCTCAACTTTTTCAGAAGGATAGGTAATAAAAGTTGATATTACTTTCAACAAATGAATAGTCCTTTTTCATACGGCAATTAAACAAGTTGTGGGGGGAAGGTTAAAACATCCCTAAATGAAAAAAACCGTTACACGCAACCATATATCCAGATTCACACTTCCCCGCTGCCACTCCTTAGCTAAAAATCACACCACGTCAATGGCATTATGATTCTGAAGTGTGAGCTAAATTGGTAGGAGCGTGTGTGCGACTTTTTTGTACGGAATAGCTTCCAGGAAAAAGAGCAAAACCGAAACCACTTTAGCTCGTGAACTTTGAAAATTTGTCATTTTGGTGGTGCCATGCCCAAAGCAAAAAAACACAGAGGCGGGCTTCAAAAAAAAACTTTCCCATTTTAGTTTGAATTCATATAGGTATATAATTTTTTCAGATTTTTTCCCTTTTCGTTCGCAACCGCAACCGGGCGCTGCGAAGAGGATGGAGAAATACAAACCTTTTGGTGGTGTTTAATGTTTTGACAACTGTCCCAATGGAGGAATAAATGAAAAATCATAAAAATACAATCTGATGTGGTTTTTTTGCACGACGACGCGTCGCGCCGGTGTCGGGTCTCGGGTGCCTGAACGTTGGCTACCCGACCCACTGGCAACCGTGATCATCCCGATACAAAGGCGGGCAAGAGGGACCATTTCCCGTGGAAGCGAATCGATTCTCGGAAAAATTAGCGCCAATAAAATGAAATATACATCCAAGCAAATGGCTGGGTTTATCTTTCATCTGACTGAAAATGTTATTTATTGTGGGAATTGTGTTATTTTTCTATTCCTTAATTGCATTTTTAAATTGTCAATTTTATTTTTTCGTTTATTGAAAGTGATGAGCGTGTGATAGAATAACAATTGGCTACAATATTTGGTTAGGGATACATAAGCGATTTTTTTAAGGGTTTGTGAATAGTGTATTATTGGTTATGAATTTAATTTACGTTGGTTTGTGCATGTAGGTGATGAACTGGTTGTTATATAATTCAACTTCAAACTTTTGTGCCATGATTGATTCACATGTTTTCAACAATAGCTAAGCCACGGCAATCAAGAACAGTGTTTGATGTTTAAGTATGAAAATGCCACTACCCCCCAGGGCACTCGAAAACGTGTCACTAGCGTGGTATTTCTAAATTTGTAGATGCATGTATCTACGCATTTAGAAAGAGGATGACTCCCTCGGTTTCACCAATTACCGACTAATTTGCAGTAAGTCACTTCTTTCCAAGGTCATTTAAACGCTGATCAACAATCAGCTTAAGAAATATCTGCCTTTCTTTAATGGAAGACAGAACTGTTCCTTTGTTTTACGTGGATGCCTAGCTTTACGCCTTTACCCATCGGAGTCAGATTTAGTCCTGACCTTTAACCCCAAGACAGCCGAAGCCATCTTAGTTGCAAAGCTGTGTCATGTTGCAGGCATGCACACACCTCTTGCTTAAAGGCGAGGTCTATCTAACACCTCTTGAATCCAGGCAAGCCTGGAAACCATATGTCTCCGCATTTGGAATAAACCACAACCATCACGATACTCCCACTAGGGGGCCTACCTCATAGATAGCTTGAAGAAAGCAAACATGCACGCGACAGCTGCACCTCACCATCCGAAGACAGTATAAGAGAGCCCGAAGACGATACGCTATTGTTTACAAACTTCATGGATTGCGACAGCTGCACCTCTCTATCCTAAGATAGAGTAAGAGAGCCCAAAGACATACTGCTCACATTCCTTTGGGCAATTATCTCCCGTGGTACCAGAATATAGCATCCGGTGGGCTTCGCAACCTTCAATTGTGTCACACTTGCAGATGAGCTTCCATGCAAAAACTCAAGACCTGCCAGTCTTATAGATATACGTTTCTCTAGACCTGATTGAAGTAGAAACCACGTCCAGATATGCGTACTCCTCAGGTGAGTTGTAACACACTCCTTAGCGGATTCCTACTTTTAAAGGATACCGCTTTAATGAAAGACAGTACGGATGTAATTAAAATAACTCACGTTCACTAGGAGCACGTGACATCGCATAAAAATGTAATAAAATCAAAATTTTAATTTAGCGGGCTTACAGTTCACATTCAGTTTGGGAGCAATTATATCCTAATAGGACTTGTTTTGGTAAACTAAAACCAGGCGTATAACGTGAATTATTTATACAGCCTGGTAAAGAGGACATCATTCAACATGTTTATGAAGAAAAACACCCCAGATATTGCCCTCATTAGCGAAACCAACGTGACAAGGAGGAATAAAATCAACATCACCAGAAACAAAACCTACCGGCAGGACAAAACGGAGAACCGATCTGCTACATCTACCTCTGCCGCTAATAAAAATTCTTTTTTCGTTTCTTTCTTCCAGGAACTTCTTTGTGCAATTAGGAAACTGCTCTTCTATCATGAAGAACGTCAAAGCCGGAGTCGCACAAGGTTCAACACTTGGCCCCTTCCTCTACAGTCTGATGACATCAGACCAGCCCATCCCAACCAGTTATGAAAACCTGCTGTATGCTGATGATTCACTCACATATGCAACCTCAATGTCACCACTAGTCGCTGTCCGGAAAGTAGAGGCTCACATCCTTAGACTGTTTCATTTTTACAAGAAATGGGGCATCAAAATCAATACTGACAAATCGGAGCTTGTCTGCTTCAGGAGACCTAGTGATTGCAGCCAAAAAGAACGTCAAGTACCTGGGTATCAACTTCAACGAGTTGCTAAGGTTCAACCCGCACTCAAGAAGTATACTCAAAAAAGCCAACTGGGCATTCCACCGGCTACACTCTTTGATGAGGCGAAGATCAGGACTTAGCCAACAGACGAAGGTGCTCATTTACAACCAACTTCTGAGGCCAGTTATCAGCTATTGTTTTCCAGTCTGGCTTACGATCTCAAAGGCAGCGATGATGGAACTCCAAATATTCGAGAGGAAGATGCTAAGAATTTGCACTGGACTCCGATTCGATATTCGACCCACAACGAGGAAAACACTACAGCAACGAAGACCTTTACACAAAAGCAAAAATAATACCGCTCGACAATTACCTTCTTAATTCGGCAAAGAAGCTGGTGCAGAACACCGTCAATCACCCTAATCACCTAGTGAGAAGGTTGGCCACCGAACAACGACATCCCGAACCGAGGTACCTCAGTGTGATGGAAACCCTGGACGACACTATTTTCACGGACAACGGCGAAGCAGCCGTTCCCTTCTACGCTGACACAGGGTTAGCCTACTGCCGTGCCTAAACGCCAACATTTTTTTCCAAACCAAATCCAAACCCCCACTAGACAACCGGGATGGAACACCCCGAGAACATTAAAGTCACCCGACTCCTAATATTAGGTTAACATGTAAAATATATATTTATATTCTTTAAAACTAAGCCATTGCATAAGATAATGCCCCATATGTGCATGTGCCATACATTTTTTATATTTTCCAATGTATATGTTTTGAGTTATAAGTTAGCACAAATTGTATATAAATGTTCAATAAAAATCGTTAAATCGTTAAAAAAAGGAGAACTGAAGAAGGACAGCCATCTTTGTAAGAAATAAAATTTTACCCAAAGCCAGTGAAACCATCATCACAGGACTACAAACTAGTGAAGCCACCGCCATCCGGATACGACTAGGAAGAGGAGAAACCTTGACAGTTATCAGTGTATACTTCAAGTGTCGCTCCACCGCTGGAAATATAAATAATAATCTGCATATTTTCAACCAGACTCTAAAACATACTACCCACGGACTAATTGGTGGCGACTTTAATGCGAGGCATCATCAGTGGCTGGACACCGCTATCGACCCTGAAGGAAAGGCGATCATCGACTGGATCAATATCAATAGCGAAGAGCACTCATTGGTTGTTGTGTCACAGCCAAAACCTACCTTTCCTAGCACTCCATCGATTCTAGATTTTTTCTTACCAACATTTAATTTTATTTATATAATTACAGGAATAAGCAAATACACCTGCTCAACCTTACCCAGTGACTCAGACCATGAAGCAGTAAAGCTCTCCATTAACCTCAGCCAACCTGTTCTATTGACAACAGTCACACCTGAGAACTACGTCAACTACAGAAGGCTGGATATTGAGAAACTCCAGAGGAACATAGAAGACAACGTCTCAATACCACCATCCAACAGGAACCTAAGAAATGAGAAAATGGACAGTGCCATAAACCACCTGGATTCAGCCGTCATCAATGCCCTTGAAGCCTTAAAAGTGCCCAAGACGTCCAAAGGCAAAGGTAGGTACGAACACCTCCCGGAGTATGTGCGGTATCTCTATTCCCACAGACAAAGGTTAAGTAAACGGCTTCAAGGAATACACCAAAGAGAGCTCAACACAACGTACAATGACTACCAGTCAGTGAAAAGCAAACTCCAATGTGTAAACATAATGTTCCGGAACTCGATCCAACATCACAACAACATGCGATTCCAGAAGAGACTACAGGCCATAAAACCAGAACCAAATACATTCAGCGAAATAAGCAACTGTCTAGGGAAAACCCAACCAATGCCTGAAGTCATCATCAACAACAGCATTGAGGTGACAACAACAGCTGACAAAGTGGAAGTTTTCGCTAATCACTTCGAGGAAAACTTCACACCTAGCCCATCAACGGACCCTGTGTTCCTGGATGAAATCAAAACATCCGTCCAGCTGGCTTTGCAGCCAAATTTGAAAGGAGTAGAGTTTGACGACCATCTTCTAGGTAGTTGCCCAACGGACGACCTCCAACTATGCCAACCAGAGGAAATTGCGGAAATCATCGTCAATTCCAAACCAAAGAAGTCAACAGGGCCGGATGGAGTCTCCAACTACATCATCAAAAGGCTTCCACATGCAGTGATGATACTACTCACAATCATCATAAACAACTGCGTCAACAACAACTGCTACTTCCCTCATAAATGAAAAACGGCAAAAATCGTGGCAATCCCGAAGAAAGGCGCTAGAAACCTGGTGTCCAACTACAGCCTATATCCAACCTCAACAGTGTCAGCAAAATTCTGGAAGAAGTCATCCTAAGGAGGCTCAAGAAGTACTGCAATGAAAAAAACATCATCCCAGACGTGCAGTTTGGCTTTCGGGAAGGGCATTCAACACTGCATCCATTACTAAAGTTCCAGTCTGACGTCTCCTCAGCAGTCAACAGTCATCGTGCCACCGTAGGATGCTTTCTGGATGTCGAGAAAACATTCAACAGCGCTGCTGATGTACCAGATCGTTTGTTGCGAGAATTATCCGAAGCCAGTTTCACCGATACCAGAACATCGGGACTTCAGTTCATCAACACAATGTTTAACCACGTAGTCAAATATAATTAAGAAAAAGATTCCAGGAAGAGACTCGAAGATATGAAACCTGACTCTGAAACGTTTGAAAAGATCACTATTTCGCGCGAACTCAATTTCAAACACTATTCTTCACGGACAAAAAGTTTCAACAACTTCTACTGAGAAATCTGAAACATTTCCCAATCACTGAGGATAGTTTTAAAGACCGTCATCCCACATACTGCCCTGACTTTATAGAAGAAGTACAAACTCGTTTTGAAGAGATATTAGCTACCACCGAAACAGTGACCTGATGCATAGAACAGAGCCTCTAATAATATATGTTTTCACTTCTCCTTAGGAAGTGGCTGACATTATCATCATGAGATTGTCCGAAAAATCAGCAGGAAGCGACAATATTTCTAAGTACATACTGAAAAAGTTACCAAATCCTGCTGCTCTCCTGTTGCCTATAATCTTCAAGAACTGTCTGAACAACAGCCATTTCCATGCAGCCTGGAAAACGGCAAAAATTCTCTCCGTCCTGAAGAAAAATATACGCGCAAATGTGGAAGGATATCGGCTCACTGCTCTGCTGTATGAGCAAAATACTGGAGGTATTAATACTGAAGAAACTCAATTTTTCCTGCATAAATAGAGCCAGTTCGGCTTACGAAATAAACACTCTACCCAACATCCAGTACTGGGACTTCGCATTGATGTTACACTTGTATTCAACAAATAAGGAAACAACTATATCTTGCTTGCTGGATATCGAAAAAGCTTGCGACAGCGTTTGGATAAAAGGACTGCATTTCTAATTATCGGAACTTGAACTTCCTAATCACTTGGTGAGAATAATCAAAACTTTTTTATGTACTGGTACAGTAAAACACGTAATATAAAATGCTGGAGTCCCTCAAGGATCAAAACTGGGACCGCTGCTGTTCAATATTTATATTATGCTCATCAATTAGCCCACATATCAGGAACAAAGACGAAACTTTATGCAGACGATTACATAATGTACGCCATCACGTTTTCACCGTAGATTGCTGCCAGGTTAGTGCAAGAGAACATAAGAAACCTAGTTAAATGAACAAACTCATCTGCTTCCGCACACCGGTGACTTTCATCACGCTGTGATCAAACTCTAGTTTCCAGGCAACGCTGTAGTAACATTCAAATAATCAACGAAGTACTTGAGAATCAACTTTTCTAACTATTCTCTGTACTTAGTCCATCCAGTACTCAGGAGGCGAAACGGACTAAGTAAGAAGCAATGCACTTTTCCACACCTAATGAACTTAATTTGAGAAAATTGTTACTACATACTTTAAAAATAGAATAAATTCGGCCCATTGATGATACAAATTAAATTTAATTTTATTCAAAATTAGTTATGACACCAACAAAATTGTGTCCCAAGAAAAACAAAAAAAATATTAACTCAAAGACGTAAGAACAATGTTCCTAGGTATTATGAATTATCTTTGGGTGAATACTCAGCTTTAATAAACATAATCAAACAATCTTATATTAAACATTTTAATAAAACAAGATGAGAGTTCCTATAGCTTTATTTGTACAGAAAACATACATACCATTACATATTGACAAGCATTATGTGCCAGTTAGGAATAGGTGCGACGAACTAACCACATACAAACTATAGCAGGTTAAGAAATTGAATTTGGTGCAAAAGCAAAGACAAAAGGCCGTAAACTACTTTTTCAGATAATGAAAAGCTTGATGAAAAGCTCTTAGAAGAGACGAATTCAACCAAAAAGCAAAGTGTCCTGCAAAATACCTTACTAACCAACCCCCCACACAATGTCATATATTCAAGCATTATAAACCTTTGACACTTTTACAGTGTTGTATATCCTCTTCACTTCCCTCCACACAATCAGATTTATACTGTGTAAAAGGACAATGAAGATCGAACAGACACGTTCTCTTGGCTTTAAGTAGGTAGTTACAAAACAATATGTCTAGTAGTTACAGAAAGTAGCACACTGGACGACATACTTGATTCAAACCAAACAATTTTACCTTCTACTCGTAGGAATACGGTACACAACTGGAAGGCTTACAGTACCATGGAGTATACAATTAAAATAAGGAAAGGATCTGCCTCAATGGGATGCGAAAACGTTAACTATGCCTTCAAGTGTAAATGGGGTCTTTAAATTGTGTTTTTGTCTCTTATTTCGAAGTGTACCGACATATAGTTGTACAGTACATCCAGTCAATTTTGTTGAGTCCTGAATATATTGACATGACACTGTGTTCGGATGCCATAACACCTGCTGAATCACGTGGTTTTGCAGTAATAGCCTTGTTTGCGAAGGCAAATAAATTTTGTGATGTAATGCTATCTTTATTTTATTTTGTTTCAAGTATCAGATTTATTGACATTTTTGACATAAAGTGAAAGAGGGAAGATATCGGTTGATATCTGACACTGCATTCTGGATAATATTTATCTAAAAGTAATTTCAAGCGTTTCCTCAAACACGATTTTGATTTCGAGTATTTCAAATTTAAAAATATTGATACGTTGAAAATGTTTAAAAATCTTTATATAGATTCTCATAATGGCTTTACAGACTGGATTTGGAACATGCTGGAGGGGGTGGGGGGGGGGAGTAGTTAAGCTCACAGCAATGAATCAGAATATAGCAATGAGATTGTACAGTTGAAATAAATCGTATTCGGTATTGCTCTCATTTTAAACAAATAAATATATTTTATAAAATCAAAGAGACAACCTTTTAAACCTTTTACCGATATATCATGTAGAGTCGTTTGGGGTAAGTGTGCGCAGCGGGGAAGTGTACGCACAGTTAATTTCTCGAAAATGACAATGAATATTAAATATCTGTAAATGCACAATTCAGTGGGTATCTGTCCTTTACCTGGGTCAGCTGTTGCTGCACTTTAGATTTGTTTGTATTCTGAAGGGAAGCCAAACAAAAAAAAGGTTAGTTTTACTAAAATATTTCTCAATTTTAAAAACGTGTTAGTGTTCAGTTATTTTATTATAACACATTGAGTGCTAATTATTTATTGAATATATTATATATACATTGTATTTGAGCGAAAATTCTACTGAATTTGTTGTTAATTTGTTCAAAATAAACAAAATACTGAAAAAAGTGCAGTGGGGGTAAGTGTGCGCAAAACTTTTGGGGCAAGTGTGCGCGTGTGTACACTTACCCCGACAAAGAAATGTGAAAGGAAAACAAGTTTCGGTTTGTAGATATAAAATTAAGCAATATAGTTAGTGTGTATACGAGTTAAAGAATAGAATTTTTAATTGATGTAATTAAAAACAAACTCATTGTGTATTCACATATATTCTGTGGCAACAAGGAAAAACAGCATAAGTCGACTTATGTCGAAAATGAGTTTTTGATATCATCCGATGCGCAATAAGCCATTCCGTCTGTCATATTTTTTTCGTATTTTTATCTCAAACCGTTAAGGAATTAAAGACAAAAGAAAAACGACATAAGTTAGTATCTACAGAACTTGCGTATGGAAAAACAACATAAGTACAATTCTTTAATGTTTCTTTTCTACTTATGATTTTATTCCATAAAGAATAACCAAATCAACAGACACATAAGTTTACTTATGCTCTTTTTCCAAAACAATTATATTTTTTAATCGCGATCATAAGTTTACTTGTGTTCTTTTTCCAAAATCCTTTACGTAAAAAATTCAGACACAAGTTGACTTATGTACATTTTCCTTATTCCTTATTTAAAGTTTAAATAAGTAACAACGACATAAGTCATGGTTTTTATCAAAATTAGCTGTAAATTGTCATAAAGCTAATTCTTTTTAAATTCAAATAAGAACTTACAGTGATTTCAGTAATTTTCACGTTTAAACTTTGTCCATAAGTCTTGTACCTGATTTGTAATTGCAAACTAAACATTCAAATCGCTCTCCTGAAAAGTAGCAAAAACTGACTTATGTCGTTTTTCCTTGTTGCCACAGATATTATCCATATAAATTTTTTAAATTTTTTCCTAAGCCGCTAGGTACCAGTGGAAGAATGGATCCAATGTATTAAATGTGACATATGGTGGCTCGAGGGCTGCACTTCCTATGAAAAAGAAGCAGTATTCTACTGCGATTTTCGCTGTGATCTGTAATTGAACTGCGGATATTTTTTTTAAACATGAAGTTTCTTTTTGACTTGCGATATACATAGGTACTATAGGGAAAGTTCTGCATTTGGAAAAAAAATCGAACTCGAGATTTTGATCAAAGTTGACATTACGATGATAGCGAAGACGAATAAAGTGAATCCGACAACTCCGTCTGTCTGTCTGTATGTCTGTACCTTGATCTAGAGACTAAGCCACTGGACCTATTTTCTTCAAACTCGGTACTTAAGGGTCTTGGGTGATTCCCTAGAGGGGAAATTGAAATTTTTTTATCTCCAAAATTAATGGTACCCCCCATACACCCGTACTGCAAAATCTTATTTATCTCGAAAACGGCTCTAACGATCTTGATACAAAAAATTATGTGTGATATTATGGATATGGACTACTTACATTTTGGATAAAAAAAATTGGGGCAAAATGTTATTAATGGTACCTGTCATAGTAAATTTTTCATAAGAGCAAGTTCGTGCGATCGAGTCGTGCATTTTATTTTGTTATTTATTAATTTATTTTTATTTATTTATGTGTTAATAAAGTCTATTTACATAAAAAAAATATATGAAATTTGATTTTGTGGTTTTTCTATGAAAAAAACTATTTATTTTTTAACATAAAAGGAGTCACTAATAATAAAACTTAAAACGCTGGACATTCGGACATTTACCCCAAATCATGCGTACACTTACCCCTATATAGGGGCAAGTGTGCGCAATCTGACTTGCTTTGGTTTTTTCAATAATAATATAAGTAAATTGAAAAAAATATATAGTTTTATTTTTTTTTATAAATAGAGAAATGTGCAGCTTTGTAATTTAATAAACCTCTATATTTTATCTTCCAAGCGCAATTGGAATCATGTATCAAAGTCGAAAGTGCGTACACTTACCCCTAACGACTCTACATCTTAAGGAGAAATTAGGCTTTTATAAATTTAACCAATAGATACAAGAAAAGTATTCTTTGATATTCTGTTTATCGATCCATGAAAACAGGAGGCAAATGAAACAAATTATAACAAAACAAAAGATGTTTAAGCCTTTTACAGGATTTCGGTTTACATCACATCTTCAAAATATTTTCGAGAAACACAAATTAATTTTAAATAGTTTTGGACAGTTAGCTATTCACTAAGGAAGAATTTGATAAATATAAATGTGCAGATGTCTAGAAATTTCAGGATGCTATATTGGATTGCGGTGAAGCAAATTTTATCTCCGTCCTAAATGCTAAGACAAGAAATATGCATTATGAACATGAACATCCTTTGGAAATTTGAATTAAAATTTCAAAATGTAAAATTTAATTATTTTGAAACTCTAAATAGGTATGCAGGTAATCTATATATATATAAACATATTTTTTAAATTTTGGTGGCGGCAATACCTCCATTTATTAGGCTTAATACAAGCTAATTCTTAATCTAACTTAAATCTACGATTGTATTGAATTGGAAGGATGATTAAGTTTCAGGCAGGGTGAACTGAGGTTGAAGTATTGAGTCGGTGGTACAACAACAAAATACGAGGAATGCATTGTGTTTATTTTTTTTGTGTATTCACATTTGCTGATGACCATGGATATGATATAGGGAGGTTGAAAATCGAGACAAAATCGGATTCTCTCTCGCCTATTGTTGTTTAGGTACCAATATAGAGTACTAAGGTTGCAGATTATCCCTGAAACACGCTGATAGGGTACGTAGTGTACTATCCAGACGTTTCAAAGCTTTTTGACTCTGGCCGTAAATTGTGGGTGTGTTGTTCTGCCTCCTCGGTACCTCCCTTTTATTTTGTCTTAAACTTTGTTTGAAGCTAAGGATTTAATCCTACCCCGCTGCGATTTGAGCCGAGGCTAGAGATTAATCTCACTACCGATTTTGCCAGGCGTTTCAATCAAAGCTAAGGATTTAATCCTACCGTCTGACCGTGCCTTGTCGCTGCCTTAGGCTAGGGATCTAATCCCACTGCGTTCTGCCTTATCTTCAGTCAAGGCTAGGGATCTAATCCCACCGTCTCACCCTCGTATATGAAATAACGTGTTAAGTATTTAGGTATATGAAAATATGTGAACTATATGAAATAACGTGTTAGTTATTTAAGAATTTGACACAAGTGTACGAGTATATGAAATAAATTGTTAGTTAAAATTAAGATAAAACTGAATAAAGTCGGACATTATTTGGAGTTCTGAACTTTCAAAAACCGAGTTTTGTGCTTTCTTCGGACTAACCCTGGACAAGCTGACGCTACCTCAGCCTTTGAACAAAAAAGCATCACAGTTTTTAATGGCATGGTATATCAGATAGAGGTTATTAAGGACAAAGGACCATTCATTATACAAAGAGATCCTACGGGATACAATTCTACCGTATTCTGAGGAGGAAATGCCCTTGATGTGTAAATTTCAACAAAGATCCTAACCATATGGCTAAGTCTGTGAAGTAATGGCTATTCATAAAAAAACCGCTGTTAAAAATAAGGCAACTTAGTCCCTAGATCGTAATTCTATTGAGCACTTGTGGAATGTTGTTAACGAAGCGATAAATTGGACTGATACTTCAAATTTCGACAAACTTTGACGGACTGTCCAGCAAGCCTGGTACGCAGTATCTGTTCAACGATTCCGGAGTCCTTCTTCGTCTATAAAATGCCGGTATTCCGCTGTGATTAAAAATAAGGGTTATTCGACCAAATACCGGATATTTTCTTCAAATAATGTTAAAATTTTGTTATTTAATATGTTTTTTATTTGTTATTTACGAAATGTGCTATTTATTTTGTCGCCACTGTATGTATGTGAATAAAGATCTACATACATGTAGGTACGTATGTATATACTAACCAATAATTTGCCAACCAACTTGCTTTCGCAAAAAATAATGAAACTGTTAGAGTTGAAGTGTTTTTAAGTATATACAATATACCTATGTAAGTTTCACAACTAATTGCTAGATATAATAAAAATTACTTTCTAGATAATCTAGTAATTATAATTTAAAAGAGCCTCTGCGTAGAATGCTAATTGCGTGATTGACAAAAATGGTGCCAAATTATATTCATTGTTGGCTTTGTCCTTCATGTTGAGTTTGTATTTTCTGTATGAATTATTAGTTAAAGAAACGAAGAAATTATATATAAATATATTTATTTAAATAAATTAGCCACCGTTACTCATTACAAAATGAAACAAAATTTAACCTAAAAACCGAACAATGATCCCGAATCGTGAGAAGTAGAAAGAGAAACATAATATAAATAAATTTACTTAGGTATTTATAGCTTAAAAGTTTAAAGGAAAGTCGAGGATGCCAGATGGTTCGCAATGGAACTCGCTCTTTTTAAATAATGTGAGCAGAAACAAAATGGAGGGAGGTGAGGTTTTTGTTGAAAATATTATCATATAAATAATAATAAGTGCTAACACAGACTGTCCTCATCTTTCTATACAGCATCTTCACTTATTCGTAATGTACTTATACACTTAATAACAACTACATGGAACTTGTTCTGAAAATTCAACAGGTTTTGGGCCCATTTCTTAATCGCGGAAGACTGCAAATTTTGTTTAAGACATACATAAAATATTTAAACAAAATACATGAACGGGTCTAATTTTCAAATAGGAAAACTAGATGAGGGGAACTATGACTCGTGGCGCATTCAAATGAAAAGCGTTATTGATTATGATGATTAGCCACACATTGAATTATTAATATAATTTTGTTGGAGAAAATGGTCAGTCTTTTGTTTTCTGTTCGTATTTTTATCAGTTAAAGAATTTTTGTTACACACTCAAGAGGTTATGAATATCTACCTTTATAATGTAATAAATAACACAGCGCAGCGCGAGCAGTTAGGAAATGAGGAGGGGATTTAAAAGGAGATGTTGATGCACATTGGTTTTAAATGCTTGTACATCACAATGTAGGGGAGGGGGGGGGGGGAATCGAGTGAGGTATAGTATTCCACATTCTAGTAGTACGGTTAAAGAATGAATCTCTGTATTTTACAGTACGCCCGAAATTAGGCTCAAGGGTAAACTGATGGGCATTCGTAGCAAGACGTGTGTTACGGCGAAATTGTTTCATAGGTGGAATGCAACTGGCTATTTCATTAGAGCACTGTTTATAGAAGAAGCGATAAAACAAAGTAAGACAAGAGACATTACGACGGTCTTCGAGAGAAACAAAAGTTTCCGTAATAGACCTGTCTCCAATTAGTCTAAGGACTCCGTTTTGCATTCTGTCTAAGAAGTGCAGGTGAGTTTTAGGAGCACCTGCCCAGATATGGGAGTTATACTCAAGCTAGGGCCGAATGTATGGCTTATAAATTGTAGCCAGATCAGAAGGGGGAAAAACTGCTTACATCTTCGGAGAAAACCTAAGCATTTCGCCGCATTTTTGCAACGTCAAATATGTGATCATGCCACAAAATATGGTCGGTAATACACATACCAAGGACAGAAATCTTTTCGGATTCCTCGATGCAAGTGCCATCCATGGATAATAGCAGACAGAAGATAGCTTTAGGTTTCCGAAGCATTAAATTCCACGCGGTTTCTAACACCCCATTCTACAATGCTGTTAAGATCGAAATTTAATGAGCTTATCATACGCTGTCATTGCAGAGCCACTTCCAAAGAAGAAGGATGAGGATTTGAAAACGAATTTGAAAAGCTGAGGGTACTGTCGTCAGCAAAACAATGTAGTGGATTAGAAGATACAGACAAGAGATCAGTGATGAAGATGAGGAAGAGGAAGAGAGTCGGAGACAAAACAGAGCCTTGGGGCACACCAGCATTTATTTTATGAGTATCAGATTTAAACAATAGGGGATATTCCATCCGGACCAGCGGATTTGTGTATTTGAAGATCTTTTAAGACTCGAAAGAAGATTCGCCCCATAAGACCATTTACGCTCTCAAGAACAGGAGGAGTCATAACGCTATGTCGAATTTGCAGAGAACAAGGCTGCAAGCAAATTTGCTTTACCTTGTAAGTTCTTCACAGGATTGTTATTGTAAACGAGTGTTGGAACCGACGAACAGCTTGAATTTCTAATACTTTTTACAAATGACCAAAAATGTTTACTACCTTTGGGACATTGTAGTATTTTTTGCCGTGTCTTTTGATCATTTTAAAAACTTGCTTCGTTTGATATGAGCATTAGAAGCATTTCGCGCTTGTTTGTATTTTTTCCGGTTTTTTTCAGTTGGGTTGCTTTTGTAACAACGGAAGCTTAGCTCTCTGAACCTAATTAGCTCTTTACAGCTTTTATCGTACCAAGAATTATCTTTTGGTTTTATGCTCTTAGTCCTGTTAGGGATAAAATTTTTCATTCCGTTGAGAATAATACCTGTTAACATATCAGTGTTAAAATCTACGTCACTATCGAGAAAAAATAGTGACCAGTTAAAGTTTTTAAAGAAATTGCCCAGTTGCCTTTCTCATATTGCCAGACAATTCTCTTTGGTATATTTTCTTTAACTGAATTGGTGGAACGTGAGAAAATAGCTGATATGATACTTTGTTAAAGGTTGAATTCCTGTCAAGATTAGGACTTCTTTAAACAAAAATAAAATGAATTATGTGCTTACGGACAGTACACTTGATCCACAAAAAGTTGAAGTTCGTATTAGAACAGTGGCCGTACTAAGGCTGAAGCTGGTAAACGACATCATTCCTTATGTACACGGCGAGACCACGATGTAACCCTGTAAGTTAAATTCTAAAGAATCAGTATTTTCACCTACTTGGGTTTCGCTTAATGCCAAAATAGTTGGCCTGTAATTTACAGTGTGGGCGTAAGCAGACAGAAAATCACTTCTAAAATCCACACGAAATTTACTCATCACGATGAAACACAAACACCAAAAACACAATTTTAACGATAACGGTTTAAGAATAACAAAAAGGAAAAAAAAATTATATAAAATCCTATTTTAGTTTTATTGTGGTTTGTAAAAAGGATTGATTTTTTTTTGCTTCTTTTATTTGCTTTGGTTTTTCTTTAGAAGGCTTCGTTCATCATTTGATTTCTGTAACTCATTGCTCTTCTATAAAAATTGTACAGTTGAGTAACATCTCCTTCGCAATAAGGCATCGCAAGCATTTCAGTTACAGTGTTCGTATATCACTGCCACCGCCACGAATAGTTCTTCTAACTTCTTTAAGGGTAGGAAGGTAGGATGGATTCCAATACTATGTATGACATCTTCTCTCACTGACAGCATACAAAGGCTACAAATAACCAGCAAATCCTCACGATGCGGTATAAAATTTAGATTAACTAGTTCTCCTCTCATTTTGAACATTGCCGAGATGAGAATTTGACTATTTTCCGGCCGAAAATATTTTTTTTCACATAGATTATGTTGCAAAATGTTATAGGTCACTCTGTGAACAGATGAAGTAGCCTGGTTAATACAGTCGTAGAGAGCATTTTTAGTATCCCATTTTCCATTCGTTGTTTGTGCTGAGATTAAGATCTACGTGACAATATTCAGCAAGATCCTTTAATTTCTCAAACCAGAGTCATTTCCTTTGAATAGTATATTTCGCTATAATTTTTGGCAGTCCGCTATCAGGCATATTTAACACTTCCAAAAGATAGTCGATATGCAATTTGAGAGTTTTATTAAACAGCGGTGACAATCCGGTTTCAATAATAACCATATAGTTTGGTGTATTCCTAGGTAGTTGGAAACACCTTTTTACATAAAATCTTAGCAATTTTTCTACTGCTTCGTATGCCACATAACCCCAAGTTTGAGCCGCATACAGCATCACAGATTCAACTACTGCTATAAAAACTTTGTACTTAATGCTGTGCGAAATTAGATTGTTCTCAAAGCATCTTTTAAAAGTAGCACTTATTGCGCTTTTTGTTTATATAGAGTGATTTTTAAAGAGCTATCGGAAATTCGAAAAAAACACATAAAATTCAGAAAATGTCATGAAATCTTTATTTGAATCGATGGTGTTGTTAATTTTGGCATACCTACTCTTTCTAACATTTCGGCCGGTATGTCGCTAGACATGAGCCGTAACATAGCCCCACAAAAAATAGTCTATAGGCGTTAAATTGCACGATCTAGGCGGCCAATTGACCGGCTCCAAACTTGAAATAAACTGTTCACCGAACTCGCCTCTCGATTGGTCCATTGTTTCGCGTGTTGTGTGGCATGTGGTGTAAAGTTGGTTGGTTCCAATTCAGTAACCTACTGAACTGTTAAGATCGCCATGTAAAGTTGGTTGATAGGTTTGAATGGTTATATATATTTTGATATATAGGAACAAATCGCTTGGCAATGAATGCCTCAGCTCTGACCTCTGGCTAATGCACTCGAGGTTTTGTTCAGTTGTATTCCGTCAAGTATTTTCTAAATTCTTTTTAGCTCGCAAGAAAAGAATATAAAAAAAAGAGGCTGGGTGCGACCCACACTGATAACTTCCCATTTGTGGTCTTGAAAACTTTATATTTAGTTTTTTTTCAAATAACCAAATTTTCAGCGAAACATACTTTAGCTGTAAAATTCAAACAAACATTATTTTAAGATTGAAAAGCATTTTTATTATTTAAAGAGATTTGAAATTGAGATTGTTGATGTATAAGTTGTTTCCACGTGACCCAGGAGATAAACTTCCACGCGGTTAAAAAAAAAAAACTATTAATTCAATATTTGTCAACATTTTACCAATAGTACAAAATTATACTATATGCATAAAATAAACTAAATTAGAAGTCAATATCACTACTAGTTCTCGAGAAATTTGAGTCGAAAAAATATTTGTACCAATTTTCAATAGAATTTTATATAGTTTTTTATTTTTTGTAAAAAAAACTGTAAACTGATTTTTTTTGAAATTTTCACCAGTTGTCAAACACATAATTTTTCGTAAAATAAAATTATTTTGAGTTTCAAATTGTTTTCCGTTCTTAGAATATCTGGGTTATGAAGTTTTTTTTTTCAGTTGTTTTTATTTAAAAAAATAACGGTATGTTCAGTTTTACTTGCGACTTATAGGTACTATAAGGCAAGTTATGGATTCGTAAAAAAAATTGAACTCGAGATTTTGATCAAAGTTGACATTACGATGATAGCGAAGACTAAAATAGTGGGTCTGGCAATTCTGTCTGTCTGTCTGTCGCTTCGACTACAGCCTAAACGGCTCGGCCGATTTTCTTTAAACGTTTTTTTCTTTTTTTTTAAGACCAAAAATAACGGTACCTGCCATACGAATTTTTTTTCGAAATTTTATAAATATTTTTTTTTTTCTCAAAAACTACTGGACAGATTTGAAAACTAAAAACACAAAAAAATTTCATTTAGTTAAATCTAGGTAATGCTTGAAAAAAATTTTCCGAAAAATGGAGAGTACAAAAATAATGTACATAAGTCAAAAGCTTATCATATTGCATGCTAAAGTGTTTGTTTAACAAATTTTAATAGAAAACGCACAAATAGCAACGCAACCAGAGAGCAAGAAATCTATAAAAAAAAAAGAGCACACGGTTGGTTTTGAACCGTTCTCCATCTTCGTACTAACCACTCTCAACGATGCTTGATTTCGTTGATCGAAAACGATACTAATATCACAGCCTAGGCCAGTTGAGTAAATGTTTGTAGCTGACAGTGTCGATACGAAAGTTCATAAATGATAAGGTACGAGTAATTTTAGAAATCGAGAATGTAGTTCATCGACGAATTTCATAATTGAGATTTACAGCGGATGCGAATCAAGTAAAATTCTGCGAATTCTTTAATAGACATGCTTATTTTCTAAGAAACCACTACAAAGATTTATAAAATTATAAAAAAAAAAACAAATATTTGCTTGAATCACATGGTATCATTTGAAAAATTAATTTTTATGCATTTTCTCTAATAACATCAATTTTTGAAATTCTTAGTATGTTACACAAGAGCAAGTTCGTGCGACCCAGTCGTGCATTTTATTCCTTATGAATTTAATTTGGCAAGTCTCTTGCTGAGTGTGCTAGTCCATGTTCAAAGTTTTTAAGCAAGTTCCATTATATATAGTTAAATTGACAACGTGTTCCAACTCTTAATTAATAGACAACGACACTTTATGCAATTAACACAAAAGTTTTTAAGTTGCACCATTTTTTTAATTATATATTTAAAAAAAAAAAAAACTCCCAATCACATACAATACAACTGACTGCTTTCAATAATTGCTTGTAGTTGCAAAAAGTTAAAATATCAATTTAGAAGCAAGTCACTTACAGTAGCGCCATACAAATTCCAAAACTCCGTACCAGACGTGTTGTCCGTAGTTAAGTAACCATTCCCAATGGCCATCTTAATTCCGGTCTCACGTCCGTCTGTCATCGTCATCGTCATCACCATTGGTCATGCGTCGGAAGCGGAGATTCGTGTTCGCATTGTGTCTACCGTTGTTGAAATGTAACTCAAAAAATTAATTATGACATTTACTTTCGATTTCAAATGAAACACCTAAGTTGTCGCATAACATTATACAAACTACGCGAAAAAATTTAAATTTCAGCCAAATCGTGAGTTGAATGTTAACAATGTACCCCGTTTCGGGACGATCACCGCGTGTTTCACTGTTGGAGTTTTTTACTATAAAAAAACATTAATTAAATTAATTTTCTTTTCGTTTAAAAATAATGCATTTCTGACTGAGCAAGAGCTATTGAAACGTCTCTTTTTAAGTACCTTAAACTATGTTAGGTCATCTGGGAAATATTTTATATTTTAGGACTGATTTGGCCAGTGGTTTTCATTTTTAATGGGGTAACTGGTAACTTTCCTCACAAGTAAATAAGCTACCTTATTTAAATGCAGAACTATTAAAATAAAATGCACGACTGGGTCGCACGAACTTGCTCCTATGTAAGAGACTAGGAATTTTAAAAACCAATGTTATTAGAGAAAACTGTTCATAAGGATAAAATGAATTTTTTGAAATTCTTTAAGTAGTAAGAGATTAAAACAGAATGCTATGCAAATATGAATTTATGCATGAACAAAAATTATAAGTCGTTGTAGTGGTTCCTTAAAAAAATAAGCTTTTATGTACAAAATTTTTAAAACATTTTTAAGAAAAAATTTTGGTACGCCAACCTTAAGTTTTTATTATTGTACGAATAAAAGTCTAATTTGCAAAAAAAATACTAAGCCGTTCTTGAGATATCGAATTTTTCAAAAAAAAAAATACTTTTTTTTTCTAAAAATTAAAAAAATATTTTTTCTTAAGTTTTTAAATGCAATGTATTTTAAACTTTTCAGGAGCTTTTTTATAAAAAAATTCATTAAAATCCGTTAAGTCGATAATGAGAAATTCAAAATTCGAAAAAATCGTTCTATGGTAGGTACAGTCAGTAATATCTAGATTTAAAATTTTTTTTATTAAAT
The DNA here is from genome assembly GCA_911387755.1 of Chrysotoxum bicinctum. Classification (NCBI taxonomy): domain Eukaryota; kingdom Metazoa; phylum Arthropoda; class Insecta; order Diptera; family Syrphidae; genus Chrysotoxum; species Chrysotoxum bicinctum. The sequence goes on along the minus strand of OU426988.1, from coordinate 73,992,844 downwards.
TATAAATCCTAAAGATTAATCAAAAGAAAAAAAATTTTAGCAAAATTCTCGGAACCGTTTTCGAGAAAAATGCGATTTTCGAAAACCATTTTTTAAAATTTGTATGGAAGGTACCGTTAGTTTTAGATAAAACAAAATTTTTGTTCTCAAATCTTGTAGGTTATATTAAGAAACTTTTATTTGCCAAGTTTGAAAAAAATCGAGCATGAGGTTTTCGAAATATTGAGTTTCCAAAAAAAAAATTTGAATTTTTTTTTTAAAACCCAAAAAATTAAAAATTGAAAATTTGAATATGTAATAATATTCAAACTTTGGAGGAGCTTTGGCATAAAAAAAATTATTAAAATCGGCTGTACCGTTTTCGAGAAAATCAAAAACAAAAAAAATGGACCCAGGGGGGCTACCGAAAATAACAATTTTTTGTAAAATTTTTTTCAACCAGTTTTAACTAAATGGAATTTTTCAAATTTTTTTTAAAAAATTCTGTGAGACAGTTTTTGAGAAAAAAATATTTATAAAATTTCGAAAAAAAATCGTATGGCAGGTACCGTTATTTTTGGTCTTAAAAAAAAATAGAAAAAAACGTCCGCGGGTAAAAAATTAAAACCCATATCTACCAAGTTTGAAGAAAATCGGCCGAGCCGTTTAGGTTGTAGTCGAACCGACAGACAGACAGACAGACAGACAGACAGACAGATAGACAGACAGACAGAATTGCGAGACCCACTTTTTTGGTCTTCGCTATCATCGTAATGTCAACTTTGATCAAAATCTCGAGTTCGATTTTTTTTACGAATGCATAACTTGCCTTATAGTACCTATAAGTCGCAAGTAAAAAATCTGTGTAAGGAGTTTTTCAATTGGCATGAGTAGATTTTGGCGCCCATGTTGTTTTAGTGACATCTGTCAAATCTGTTGTTTATTATTCAGTTACTGATGATTAGCATGGCAAGTTACTCGATTTAATAACACGTCCCAATGTTAAACTTTATTATAAAAATGATTGTTCATACGTCAAAGGAACGCAAGACCGTATTGCGTCGTCGTCGGTCCGTGAAATTGTGCAGCGGAACCCGAGGCAGTCTGTTCCTCGTCGTGCACAAAAACTCTGCCTTTCGCTGTCTTTCACTTGCCCAATTTTGCATCGGGATTTGTGTCTGCACCATTACAAGATGTAACTTATTCAGAAGCTCATAGTAAATGAACATAAACAGTGCCGCTTGTTCTCTGACTGGGCTTTGGAACGTTTGTTTGGAGGAGAAGCCAAACTTTGGCGGAAAAATCATCTTTAGCGAAAAGGCGCATGTTTGTGTTAGTTAACATGCAGAATTCTTCTATATATGCGACTACAATAACCTACACGAGAGTTACCATGAGAGTTACGGTGGTGCTATGTTCCACACAGCGAATGCCACGATTGACATTGTGCATGAACGATTTGAGGGTTAGGTTATCTCTTGCAGAAGTAACATGAATTTGCATCCAAGTTCATAGAATTTGACAACGAAAGACATTTTCTTTTGGGGTTGGCTGAAGCCGCAGATCTATGCGAATAAATCAGAATTGATCCGATGTCTCAGTTTCCCGCCGGAAAGAGAAAAAAGCACTTTTCACAACGAACTAACCATTTTGCAAATACTAACATAAAAATCTTAATATATAAAACAAAGTCGGGTTTGTTCAAACACTTATAACTCGAGAACGGCTATATCGATTTCCATGGTTTTTGATTTGTTGTATTTGCCTATGTCCCAAATAACTTTTAAAAACATTGGAAAATTGTTGAAAAAAAAAGGAGGAAAAAAAAGTTTACCCAAAGAATTATGAATGTTTCTATTTGCGGTTGTTGCTGATAAATGTTAGTGGGCCAACATCATTTCCAGTCACTAAGAACTGTTAATGGTATAGTGTGTCCAACATTTTTTGCAGGATGTCAAGAGCTCAATTTGTTTGAAAACGATAATCATTGGGACACGAAAACCGCTGAAGCAAATATTTCTGCATCTCCAAGTCAGATACGCACATTGCTTCCTATCTAACCCACGTAAGCTGTAGAACAATGTCAGAAGACATTTTACATCGAATTCGTGTCAGTTCAAGAAATCAAGATGCATAACCAGGTTTTGCTTTGGATTGAAGATATGTGTTACCTCATGTGCGGCTGTTGGTAAGTCAGGTTAGGAATGCCAAGGCCAGATCGCGGAATGAATGACGCATATTTAATAGAGAATTGGAACGTGAACGTGAATTTGATCCATATAAATAAGACCAATCACTTCAAACGAATGTACTCGTACCACTGTGGAACCCAAAACAGAAGGAAGTATATGATACATTAATCAATGAAATTGATGATCTAAACGGTGGATTATTTTTCCCGAATTCCCCTGGTGGAACAGGAAAGACATTCCTCATGTCTGAAATTACGATAGCAGTTGCTTCTTCTGGAATAGCAGCCATGTTGTTAGAAGGATGCCGCACGGCTCATTCAGCTTTGAAATTGCCACTAATCTTCAAACTACTTAACAACCGACATGTAACATTGCAACCCACTCTGCAATTGCAAAAGTCTTATCATCTGGGACGAATGCACAATGGCGTACAAAATCGCATTGGAAGCTCTTAATCGAACCTTAAAAGATCTGCGTAATGACTCGAGAATTTTTGATGGCGCAATGATTTTACTATCTGGAGATTTCCACCAAACACTGCCAGTCATTCCTAGATCGAACGCTTGCCTCAAATCATCAAATCTGTAGTGCTATGTGAAGAAACTTCAACTAGCAGTAAATATGAGAGTTGCATTGTTGAACGAACCATCTGCTGAACATTTCTCCGAGCAATAACTGACTATCGGTAAAGGCCTTGTTCCTGTCGACGAATCGAGCGAATTGATATCATTTTCGCCGAATTTTTGCAATTTTGAGCTTATCAGCAAAGTATTCCCGAATATCATTGCTAACCACAAAAATAACAAATGTTTAAGCGAGCGAACAATTTTGGCGGCTAAGAATAAAGTTTTGAATGACTTCTTCTTCTTCCTTTTCTTCGGCGCTGTTATGATCTCGATGTCGAGGGGATCATAATTCTCCCACGTATCTGCTTCACACTAGTGATCCGCCTGTGGGGTTCGCCGGGTTGACCTCAGAAATCGGCGGCAAGCCTCCCGGTTTTGTATTGTTCCATTTCTGAGGCCAACTGAATGCTGGTGTTTTTGCATTTGTTTGTACCAGGAGTGTTTAGGCCTACCTTTCTTTTTATTCCGAATTGGAACGTTGTATGATATTGCCTTTTTGACGGGGTTCTCAGGATCTCTCCTTTGAACATGGCAATACCAACTGAGTCGGTCGTGTTCAATTTTTTGGGAAATGGTATTCTTAACATGAAGGCTTCCTCGGATCTTCGTACTTCTAATTCGATCAAGCTTTGTAACTTCTGCTGTCATACAAAGCATCTTCATCTCAGCTGCCGTTAGCTTACTCTCATACTTTTTGTACATTGTCCAACATTGGGAACCGTATGTGAGTGCTGGACGCACAACTGAAGTGTAGAGCTTTCCTTTCAGCTTAGGGGGCATTTTTCGGTCACAGAAGATAGCAGAATTTTCCCGCCACTTCATCCACCCTACGCTTACGCGATGATTAATATCGTCATCACAAGTAGCTTCGTTATTTATCATAGACCCCAGATATTTAAACTTTTCACACTTGGGAAGCACTACTCCATTCAAATAAATGTCTGGAATAGGCCTGTGTGGATCAGAAAATGGGCAGCATAGGTATTCTGTCTTTTTCGCGCTTATGCGGTACCCACTTCCTTCTAGAACATCCACCCATACGTCAAGTGCTCGTTGTAGGGATATCGGGTCTTCACTTATGATGGCTCCATCGTCAGCAAAGAATAACTGATGTACTTTTGGATCCGTCACTTTGCCTTCAAGCAGGTAATCAAGAACTGTAATAAAGAGCAGGGGACTCAAGAAACTTCCCTGGTGTACACCTACTGTGATTTCGAATTCTTCGGTGACTCCAGCTGCGCATCTTACTTTAGTAACTGCTCCATCATACATGTCCATAATTATCCGCACATAGGTTTCTGGAACTCCTCGTTGCCTGAGGGCCACCCATATTAGATCTCGTGGTTGCCGATCGAATGCTTTTTCAAAATCAACCAATACGACATGCAAATCCTCCAAAGAATCCCGATGTTTTTCCATAATTATTCTTATACTCTGGATTGCATCCGTGGTTGACTTACCCCCGACAAACCCGCACTGGTCATCAGATAGCCTAATTATTTTTCGCAGTCGGCTACCCAAGACTCGCTCAACGATCTTCATGGTGTGTGACATCAGCTTAATCGAACGGTAATTATCACAGCTTCGAGTATCACCCTTTTCTTTTTAAATTGGAAGAAGGTAACTTTCCCTCCATTGATTAGGCATGCGATCACCTCGTATAAGTTTGGAGACAAGAATCATGAGCCATCTAAACCCGATGTCTCCCATCTTTTTCCAAAACTCTGAGGGTATTTCGTCTGGGCCAACAGCTTTTCCCTTTTTGGAGTATTTTACCGCCTCACTAACTTCTTCGACTGTGACGTCGGATACTTCGCTTAAGTTAGGTGAAGCTATTGGAAAGTATAGCCTTGGAAATTGTTCGTTTAGAAGTCCGTCACAATACTGTCGCCACCTGTGAAGAATTTCGTTGTCTTCCACAAGTAGTTGGCCTTGAGCATTGTTAATGAACTTTGGCGAACAAATCTCCTGGGCATTTCTTCTTCTTTGAGCGGCTATTTTGAAGATAGTTGCGCCCTTATTCGTGTTTTGCCGTAGCTCTTGAATAGCACCAGCTGTCGGGGTAGAAATTTCATCCAGCTCCCGATACAGGTTTTCTGTATTCTTTGCTTGAATTTGGGCGCACTTCTTCTTCGCTTCTTTCTTGCAGTTTCTATATTCCACTTCGAGGCGTGACTTTTGCTCTGTATATTTTTACTTATAACTGATTTAGCTTCATAATTCCACCACCATGTTTCTTTGCCTTGTTGGTTGTGTCCTTTTGAAACCCCTAACAGTGTTTTGGCTTTTTCTTTGCAAGTTCTCTGTAGGAGATCCCACATACTTTGTGCTGTACTCTCTTCATTTCGAACTATATCGGTGTTGTTATACAGAACGTTTTGCATATTCGAAATAAAAGCTTCGCCTTTTTCCTTATCCAGATTATACCATTTGATCTTCCCAAAAGTTTTTGTATGTTTGTTGTCGTTCACTGTCTCCATACAAAATTCTGTCAGTAGGAGACGGTGTTGGTGGGCGATCGCTTCTCCTAGTATCACTTTGCAATCTTTTACCCGGGGTTTCATGAAACTAGATACCAAATGGTAATCAATCTGGGTTTCATTTCCACCACTGCTGTAATTGACCAGGTGTCGGCTTTGTTTGACGAACATGGTATTTAGTACGATAAGACCGTATGTTTTGCACATGCTCAGGATGTCTTCACCAGGAGGGTTCCTGGTGCCGTATCCGAGGCATCCATGGCAATCTTCATAGTCTTCGTTTGTCTTCCCGACATGTCCGTTCAAATCTCCGGCCACGAACAAAAACTCTTCCTTTGGGATGTCCTTAAGTAGATTGTGAAAGTCTAGCCAAAATGCATCTTTTTGCACCTGCTCACATCCAATTTGGGGAGCATATGCAGTGACAATATTCCACAACTTTCCTTTAATCACCAATTTAAGGGACATCAAACGGTCGCTGGATTTCGAAATGGTCAATACGCTGCCTAATAGATGTTTTGCAAGGATGATTCCGATTCCGTTTTTACCCTTTTCCGTTCCATAGTAGAACATCTTATAGTTTTTTGTCCTCGTATCTAAGAAACGGGCCCTGTTTCCCGTGTTTCGCCATTTTGTTTCTTGAACACATAAGATGTTTGTTTTGAATGACTTAAAGTTTATAATTCAGAATCAAATCGTTGGTACTCTGCGTTCATTCAAATCTATTGACTGTGTATCAAAACGAAGATGAAGCTACCAATTATCCACCTGAATTTTTAAATTAAAGGCAGGCTCGGTAGCAGGGTTCGGCCTTAGGTTTTAAATTTTCGAAGTAAATACGGATAAAAAAACTGAAGTACGAGTAGATCCAAAATTTTCGAAGTAGTTTTAGAAAATTAAAAAAACAAAAACAAATTCATTTACAAGGTCTGTTTACTAAGTTTTGTGCACGAACTGTCATTAAGAAATAGTACAATACTAGTTAGAAAATGATTAAAGTTAAGAGTGAGTTAGTTAACTATTTTAACTATAGCAAATTGTTAAGTAGTATCATACTAATATCTTATTATTATTATATCTTAATTGTCTCATTACTGGGTTGTTGTCACATCCCGCATAAGTTGTTGAGATTTCGATATATCTTTTTCTATTTTTCAAACTTGTATTTTCATGCAATTTAAATAATATTCCATACATAAAACATTTTATTTGTTTTTATAAACAAGCAAATTGAAAATACCATATTTTTTGTGTATGTTTTTTTTACTTTTCCGCAAGCTTTTTTTTTTGTTTACAATGTGATTTTTTTTTAAAACCTTTATCTTCAGCCTTAATATTTGGCCACATAAAAGCCTCCACCTGCAAGAAGAAGTCTTTGTAATCCAGTTGTACATTTTATCTAAATCTTTATACCGTTGCCTGTTTCTAGACAGTTGTTATCTAGGCCTATGAAGATCACCGAAAAAAACGCCTTTTCATTCATTATTATTTTTTTGCTTCTTATGACTCGTGTTGTATTTTATAAACTGTTATTTTACTACCTCGCAGCATTTGCTAAATTTTTCGCTAAGTAAATATTTAGCTTTTCGGTAAAAATATCCAATTCACTAACATCACAAATCCAGATGAAATGGCTTTTTTCACATCAAATCGGTATTGAATAGTCACAGCACGTAGTGAATAAATTGAGAGATTCATTTTGTAATGTAATTCATAGATCGTATACACACATATAATATGCTATTCGAGTAGGTATACAATTTCGTGTACTTTATATTCATGTAACTTCTCACACCCTTTTCCACTTCTGACTCAAATTCCACTTCAAATGAGAATGGATGTCATTGCCGCTTCTGTGACTCTGTCTGCTATTGTTGTTTCCCACCACGCAGTATTGGAGGCCCTTTGCCTCACAGAAATACCAGCAGAAGCAGCAGCACTCCCGGAAAGTGATTTAAATTCAAAACAGATCAGTTTGTTATTATGGAAAAACTATTACAATAAATATGAGATATACATATTATTAGGAAAAGAATTGGCAAGGACGAAATAAAAAGCCAAAAACAGGACATTACAAGAAAAAACTGTAGGTACGCCATTAGGCTAAATGCCGTAAAAGCAATGCCATAGCTTATTTTCTGTGGCAAATTTTTATTGCTAGCCACCAGAGGATTCTCCGCACGACCAAAAAGTTAACAACGGAACGACCGGACGACAAAAAGAGGGGGTATATTTATATGAACAAAAATTATAGAAAAAGAAATGGATGAATCCATCCAAAGACAATACGCTGGGTATCAATGGGACAGGAAGTCGGTTTGTAGAGTCCTCTGGATGAATCCACCTATTTGCCAACATACATTCATACATACACTCACACACATGACCTCCTTGAACAAGCGATGAATGGCAAATATCCTTAGTTTTATTGGTTGATTTTAAGAAAATTTTACGATCTTTATTTGGATTTCGTTCCCAATCTGGAAGAACATTACGATGGAGTGGTAAATGGAGTATGATTTCTTCTAATATATACGAGTAAAAAGAGGAGAACGTTGGCGGTAACGCTTATGCTTTTGATTGAGTAGAATTGGGTAGATATGTATGTATATGTGTAAATGTGTGTGTTTTTGTATTAAATTGGACATAAGGAGAGGGCATTAAAATTTCAAATGACGGTGATGATGGGGGCCAAAAAACATTACTATATAATACAAGAAGCGGTATACGACGATGCCAAAGTACCCTTAAAACGCAATCTTATTTGATTGCCAGAGAAAATTAATACCCACTTAATGTAGCCAGCTCGAAATGACTTTTGTGTGATGGGGGTTAGAGAAAAGGGCAAAAGGTGCACCATAAAAACAAATGGGATACGCGTTCTATTATGTGTATGAAAAGCTACACGGTGCATGACGTAATGTAATCGTTAATGGCTGGGATAAGAACGTGATGATGTTATGTGATTGCAATTACGGGTAGATGTATTGATATATTGATTTTAATTTATTTAAATTGGTGCAGTAGCTTTTTTTTTAGGTAAATCGAAGAGTCTCAGCTTAAGACACGGCAAGCTTCTATAATCTTCGGTTTCGGAAACGCTATTTTCGATAACTCAGACCTAACTAACCACACTGGTGATGGTTTGTTCTTTAAACAGAATGTCTTCTTGTCGCCGTGAAGCTGGAAACTTGGATTCGAAAATTCTCTTATTGAGTGGAGCATTGTTGTTATGACTGAGTCAATGCTGATGACAAGTTTTTAGTTTTTGTATTACAATCAAATCTTTGTTCAGATGTCCAGCTCATATAACGAAGACGGACGATGTAAATTGTTAGTAAAACAAAAAGTTTACAGAGAATTATCTTAATATTTTTTATTAGAATAGAAGGATCGGTCAAATGTTCGTCACGGCTTCGGTGGTATACCTCTATCCGATGGTCCATATTTTCAATGACTCTGAGACATAATTGAAGTTCAATGTCGTTAATGTGCCGAATTATATCATCCTTTAGCTATTGAATTGTGTTCTTTGCTTATTGACGTACACTTTTTCTTTTAAATATCCCCAAAGAAAGAAGTCCAACGGTGTCAAATCACATGTTCGCGGTGGCCAATTAACATCACCAAACGTGAGATAACGCAGTCATTGAATTTCTCGCGCAAAAGAGCCATTGTTTCGTTGGCTGTGTGGCAAGTGGCACCATCCTGTTGGAAGCACATATTATCCAGGTCCATATTCTTAATTTCTGGCCACAAGAAGTCCGTTATCATCTCGCGATAGCCAACATCATTCACAGTAACTGCTTGGCCGACGTGATTTTTGAAGAAGTACGGCCGATGACGCCGCCAGCCCATAAAGCGCCCCAAACAATCACTCTTTGTGGATGCATGGGCTTTTCAACAATCACTCTTGGATTCTCATTTGCCCAAATGCGGCAATTCTGCTTGTTAACGAATCCACTGAGCTGAAAGTGTGCCTCATCGCTGAAGATGATTTTCTTTGTAAGGTCACCATTCACTTCTGTCCGTTCAACCAACCATTCGGAGTATTGACGACGCTTGAAATGGTCAGTAGGCTTCAGCTCTTGAATCAATTGAACCTTGTAAGCATGTAAATTCAAATCTTTGTCCAAAATTCGCATCAGTGATGTTCGTGAGATTTTCAATTGTTGGGCACGACGACGAGTCGAGGTTGACGTCTCTTCTGCCATACTATCGCGAACAACAGCATTGTTTTTCACAGAACGAACTAGGGAGAGCATGCACAGTGGTTTTCACATTTTCTACATACCCGGTTTGCTGAAATTTGTTCACAATTCTACCGATTGTGGACACATTTGTTCGGTTATGCTGACCATTTTGATTTGAACGCCCATTTTCGTAAATGGCTTCAACAATCTTAACGCGCTGCTCAATTATGTACCTCTCCATGGTTGAATTTGTCAAACACTCAAACAAATAAATGTCAAATTAAGTTGGGCAAAAAACTTGACGTTAAGATTGTCTTTGGGTTTTACGTGGGGATACCTGCCTGTTACGGCTCTACCCCACGGGTGGCCTACCACCATCAGAGTCAGATTTAGTCCTGACAATTAACCCCGACATAGCAAGCTATCTCGGTCGCAAAGTTGTGATATGTTGCAGCATATGCACACCACTTGCTTTGGAGGCGGGGTCTATCTAACACCTCTTGAATTCAAGAAAAGGATCTCGAAAACCGTGTGTTTCCGCATTTGGAGTAAACCAAGCCACCAAGATGCTCCTACTATAGGGGGCCTACCTCATAGATAGGGTTCGAGCCGAGGGTAAAACTCAACCTCCGACTCAAATAGGCACTATCTCCCATGGTAGCAGAATATAGCTTCCGGTGGAGCTTCGCAACTTTGTCATTTCATGGAGCTTCCTGGGCGAATGGAACCCGGACATAGTCCAAGTTCTTACTCAGCTTCGGAATTTCCAGATCTGAATCCGTCACTTCCAGATGGGCTCCTGCATAACCCTGGGCCTGTCAACCCTTAGGATACACACCAAAAAGTCACACGGGGTAGAAACCAACGACTCAATGTGCATCCTAGTCTTTTGCTCACCTTACGGCAAACTAGGAAAGACGCTCCTAGTCTTTTATTTACCTTACGGCAAACTAGGAAAGTCCTAGTCTTAATTTACCTTACGGCAAACAAGGAAAGACGCTCCTATCTTTTACTCACCTTACGGCAAGCTAGCAAAGACACTCCTAGTCTTTGTTCTAAAGAACGAGGACGATGATCCCCCTATTATATGCTACTATTAATAGGAACAAATAAGAAACCCTTATTGAACCTTAAGTAAGACTTTCAAAATCTCCAACTACATAAGTAGCCGGAGACTTTACTAATCTTACCCCTACCAACCAAGATCAACCTTAATCAACCTTAACTTACCCTTCCAGTGAAACTTTCGAAATCCCCAGCCACAAAAGCAGCCGGGGACGTTACTAATTTCACTGCTACCACGAGTAAGACCTTAGAAATCTCCAGCTGCTTGCCCAGCCAAAGACTTCACCAATCCCACTCCCCCTACCAACCAAGATCCATCAAAAAGTCTCCAGCCACAAGTGAACGAGCCCCGAACTTACCCTTGCTGCCATGGTCCGATGTGTGGTTCAGTAGCAATTCACTTCCAACAGCCGATCCTCCCAGAGCCCGAACACGAGCAACCAAAGACCTCACAATTTCACCCTAGACCTCCCCAGTAGACCCTTCAAAACCTGGAGAATACCTTAAAAATCTCCAGCCACGTACATAAGTAGCGGGAGATTTTACCAACACACACCCGTCTTGACCCTACTACTCCCTTGGGTTTTCTTAGTTGTCTGAATCTCTTAGCTGAACGAGCAGCGAGGGAATAGATGTAAGCCCCCCCACCACAACAAGGTGAAACCCGTCGGGGGGACTTGACGTTAGGGTGTGACTCACAATTAACATTGTGCATTATGGTTGGACCACCCTTTAGTTTGCAGTTCTTTTTATTCACCCTCTAAGAATATAAGACTAAGTTTATCTGTCGAATAATTTGGATTATTCTTAGGTAACTTAGAAACATTTTTAACATACGAGTACGTAAGGAATTCCTAACCGATTTCATTTACTGACAAACAGAAATCGCTTCGTCGGATCCTCTCTTAGGTGTTCTTTTGTCGAGTTAGCCCTTGCGCCTTGTTGTTAGAGTGTACCTTCTTGGACTTCTTTTCGCTTACATCAAAAACAAAGGACTTACATTGTTTGTCCATCAATAATAATTTAGAAAAAAATTTAAATTTATCTTGAATTTTAGCGACTTTTTAAAGATTTTTTCTATGTAGCTTTTCTGAGGCAAACTCCTTTGACAGATCGCAAAATGTCAACCTCGTCCATCATAGTGAAGGACTAAAATGACTCGTTAGGAGCTGCCGATACTATCAATATCGTTTGCAGCCGCAATAGTTGGACAGATAGTTACCTCCAATGGAATCGGCTTTCCTATCCACTATCTATCAGAAAAGTTATTAGTCTAAGAGCCGACAGCAGACTTTTGGATTGAATTATGAGTATGAGCGTTTATAGGTGCATGCGTCATGATATCGAATACAAAATCTGTTTTTTTTTTCACTATTGCTGTGGGTAAGGGGTTAACAATATCGATTTTCCTATTTTTTTTTATAATTAGCGCGCACTCAAGGGGTTATTACTAGCCTTAGAATGATTTATCACAGTACGAGCGTTAGAAAAACAAGGAAGGGTTTGATAGGAGATACCGATGCACATTAGTTTTAATTGTTTACCGGGTATTATACGGTTAAATTGTTTAAGGGGAGGATATTAACTGGCTATTTTGCTAGAAAAAGGTTTATAGAAATAACGGTAATACAAAGTAAGACAAGAAACATTGCGGCGGCGCACTGTGGTCCGAAAAGGAAAATTTCGTGGCAAAAATACTAATTTCGATGTTTTATTTTTAAAGTTTTGTTTTTTATTTCTAAACTAACTTCTTTGTTTTCCTATTTGAAATTTTGGCATATTAAATGTAAAATATTAATTTTCTATAGTGTATTCTAGTTGTTTTATTTGTCCGTAAATCAAAATTTTAATTAAAAAAAAAAAACAAAAAATATTTAATATTTTTAATAAATAAAACAAAAAACACCCTTTTTTAGCAGATTTTTTCGGTTTGAATAGAGCTACAAAAAAATACTCGCGAGTTCGCGCGGAAAATTGACCATGATAGTTTACCCTAACTTTTTTTTAAACCATATGCAAAATTGTAGCTGCAACTATTTGCAACCTTCAGAGAAATTGTAATTTGTTTAAAAAAAGTCGTGTTCCCAGTGCTGACCTTTTGGTCTTAAAAGCAAATTCCCTTATGGAAAATTTTAATTATTTTATTAATTAAAATAGTCGAGAACGTGAAATTTTTTTTGAATTAAAAATCGTTTTATTACTATCTTGATTCGGACAAAAAAAACCGCCCACTTCTACGCCCCTTTTTATACAAATGCCAATTATTATTAAAAAAAAATATAAAATATTGTACACAAACTATTGATTACTTTATTGAACATTAAATTTTTAAATCCGCCCACTTTAACGACCCTCTTTGAATAAATTCCCCTTAACTTAAATTATTGTAAATATTTATTGATCTTTTTCTAATAGTACCTAAACATAGATTAACTTGCCAAAAGAAAAGGATTAATAGCTTTATTGCCTTCTCCATATACAAAGTTGAAAGAATTATTTAATTTTGGATTATTATTTTATGATCTAATAAAACAGGTAGGAATAATAATTTTCTTCCGATACCCCATATTGTTAAGCTTAAATTTCATAGGTTACATAATGCTTGTGTATATACATTATGGAGGTATATATAAACTATGACAATGGATATATGTTGTTAGTTTTCAAGAGGCTTTACTGACGAGTGGAGTTGGCAAATTAAATACCAATATGAATATTTCAAACAGAACAATTTTTGAACATTTTATCAATGTTTCGAATTCTGAAGAATTTGTAATTCTGATCCAAAACCAATACGAAGATATAAGTGACAACGATGAAACGAAAAAGAAACTCCAAAGATTATACGCATCATTTAAAAAAAAATGGATCGACTGTTTTAGAGTTAAAACAAGATTTCTCTCAAAATATGAAGAATTTTTGAATGGAACATTTACAATCCAATGTAATGAAATTGAAGACAGTGACGTGCCAAGTACATCAAGAGAAAGGCCTTCGAAATCCTTAGATACAAGTTTAGTATATACCAAAAGGAGGAATCTATTGGAAACTACGGGCCATATTTCGACTGAAAATGTTTCCACAGCTCTGAGTATAAAATATAAAAAGGAACACGTAAAGATAAAAGCGGATATCACAACGAGTATACCAAAACCACTTCGGATCTTTTAAAAGCCAAAAAGGTACAGCTACAAACTCCTGACACCAACTCTGCACAAAATTTTGGACCATGGAGGGGAACTTATAAGACATCAAATTTTGCCAATCGGGGAGCTTTCAGAAGAAGCACAGGAATCAAGGAATAAAGACTACAAGCGATATCGATACCTACTCAAACACATGCAAAGTCTCACGGAAACGACAAAATGAAGATTTATTTAATATGCTAGCTATAGCATCAGATCCACTTGTTTCATCTTTAAGACACGTTAGATCAAAAAAAAGAGCTGAAAAAGAGTTACTGCCCAGATTTAATAGGTCTATTAATTGTTGAAAATGATAACGATGCCGATGAATTTTTTTCTAAAAATTAGATCTATAGTAGTTAATTATAAACAAATATTTATAATGTATTCTATTTCATTTTGTTAATATAAATTTTATATTCTATTTTATTTTTTTTCGTCCGTTTACTTTTTTCCTACACTGTTTCATATAAAATATATCAGTCAAACAGTTTATTGAATAAACTGATGCCCCACAACATGAAAAAATACTGTTTTATAATACTCCTTAAAAAATATTTCTGAAATTGGTGCGTTAACTTTAAGCATCCACTGTTGTTATGAATTCACTTGAATAGTCAAAAACTTTTTTTTTACAAAGTTTTAAAAATTTAGAACTGTTTTTAAAAGGTTTACTTTCAGACTTATGTACATTTAAGGGAAAAAAAATTGTTGCGATAGCTTCACGTGTTCAAAAGTTATGATTTTTGCAACGAAAAAAGTCATTTTGGACCACAGTGCGGCGGCGGTATTGATCTATAATAATTATAATTTAATTTAATTTTTTAAATTTACAACGAAAACGAACTGACTTACCCGTACGCACACGACTTATCAATTTACTACGATTTATGATTTATTTGTTTCGACGAATGTCAAAGCAAAACGAGAGTAGAAAACGAATCTGAGGTATGTATGTATGTTCGAATTCGAATAAAATACAACAAACGGAAGCAAAAAATGGAATGCTACCACCACGACTATAGCTTAGAATAAGGGCTGGGTTCAATGGAAAAATTTTATTAAGCCGAATTTATTTTTCTTGTTTTTGATTACAAGATAATGATTTTTATTGAATATCACATGGACGAAGTATGTGAAAAGAAAAAGGGCGACAGAGTAACGGTACCCCTTCAACATAAGCCATTCACCTACAAATTTATTTATTTATTTATTTCTTCTTTCGAAACTTAATTCTCTTAAAATATGATACCTTTAACGATTTGAACAATTTATCACAATTTGATTATTATACAAATATGTACATACATAGTAGAAATTAAATACAATGATAAAAAAAAAACAATATAAATTAAGCTATACAATTCAAAACACAAAATAAAGTACAAAATTTTTATATAATATATTCCTTAAGGTGTTTTTAAATCTGTTTCTGCTGACATACAAATCGACAACATCGCAGACCGAGTTAAAGCATTGAAATGAATTAATTATTAGATCATTTTTCCCATAGTTTGTAAAGTGTCGCGGTAGACTAAATAGTTAGCGGTCTCTTAAGTGTCTTGAGGGAGCGTACATATAGAGGATATAGTCATATAGTGCTAGCAGTCTATATGATTTTCCATAATGTCTCTAGCGAGCATAATAAGATTATATATTCTACGTGATTGAAGAGTATTTAAGTCAATTAAACAACATCTTTCCTGATAAGAAGGTAAAATATGTTATGAAAAAAATAAAAAATAAGGAACTTCAAAACAAAAGTACATGTATATTAAAGTATGAGATAAATAAGCAAATAAATCAATTAAATTTTTCAAGTAATTCAATATCATGATATAAAAAATATCAATTAAAAATAAATAGTCGTGTACAAAAGTTTATAAATAGACGATTTATGTATGTTACCAATATCTGTAAATTGTGCAATATAGGTTTAAGTATAAGAAATATAATATTTTTGGCTACAATAAATATAATAATGTATGTTATTAAAAAAAATAACAAAAGTTCGCGTTTCTAAATATGAAAAGTGTTACTAAGAAAACTTCTCTTATTTACATTATATTCTAAAGCTATTCTACGATTTTTTTTTTATAAAATCTGCTAAAACTCTTTCATAGATGTCAGGTCTATTCCTTATTAAAGCCGCTTTTCTGTGGAAATAAGTGCTAAATCTGAAAGCCTGTCCTCTCAGTCTTCTCACTGAGAATTCATTAAATATGTATAAATGAATGAATGACCTACTCAATTAATCCAAGAAAGTACAGCGGTAGAAAAAAACTCACACAATACAGCAAACAAGTTAGTGAAAAGCGAGTTATTTTTTGCATAAGCAGAGAAGAGTACTTATAAAACAAAATTTAACAAATACAAATAACCATCTCCTTCAGTTCTTCAATCTTCACTAGTTAAATTTCTTGCGCACCAATTTGTTTGCTCTCTCTGCGCAACCCACCGTTGATCAAGTGACTTGGTTTTGGAAATTGGAATTGGGTAAACTCACCTCACAACCAGCGTTGCCGCCAAACAAAAAATTTTCGTGCCACGCTATTTGGAAAAACGTGCCATTTGTGACATTCTCGTGCCATATGCAAAACTCAAGTTATTTTTTAAAAATAAATTTTAGTTAAATACTATTACAAGCAAATATCACTTCCTCTATTCGTGTATAGGTATTTTCCAGAAACACGAGTTTTTGGCAAGTTCATAAAAAGTAATAAGTATGTATTATGTATGTAACTACCTATATCACATCACATGATGAGTATCTACCTATTATTATTATTTAAAAATATAAAGACGTAATAAAGCTTTGTTATAATAAGTTAAATAAATAAGTTAGCTGGAGGTTTGAAATTTTGACAATTACTAGGCTTAATAGTTTCATTATATGACATTATAGCATTAATTATTTTGTATGACAGTCTGTTTTTGTTGTTTGTTTTAATATTACTTAGCCTTGAAAACAGTCGCCCTGCTGATGCACTTCCGTGAGGCAAACTGAGAAGAATCACCATAAATTTTGAATTATTAATGAACCTAAAACGTTTTTGAATCTTCAAGAAAAATACTTTCGACTAGTCCAATCTCAAAATTTTTTCTTATTTCACCAAAAAGAACATCTTTCTCGCACTCTAATAGATGAGAAAATTCTGATACCAAAATATTGAAGTGTGACAGAATACTTTGTATATTTGGATTATTTCTTAAAAAGGTTGGGTCAATTATCTTAAACGCATTTAGGTAAAATAATGAAAAAAAAACGTGCCATATTGAAACTTTTCGTGCCACCGTGCCACGAGAAAATTTCCGTGTCAAAATGGCACGATCGTGCCACATCGGCAACGCTGCTCACAACACAACATTCACCAAATAAGTCGAAGAAAAGCGTGTTATTTCTTTGCATAAGACAGCGGGCGTTATAGTCCAGTCATTTTAGGTTTTCTCTGCGGAAAAATTCCTATACTCGGTTCAATTTATATTTACAATACAGGCCTTATGGGAGAGTTTTTTCAGAAACACTGGTGCCTGCTGCTGTTTGCACGGCACCTTAACTTAAGAAATTGCCACTGAAATAAGAAAGAGAATCACTGAATTACATGTAAATTGTTTGTGTAATCTTCTTTGAGCTCACGTACAGCCCACCACGATCTATCTGCTCCATGGGTGAAAGGAGACTGATCGTGATCGCCAATTTGCAACACTGAATCAGAGTTACCATTGTCGAGTTGATAGAAATTCATATGGCATTTTCTTTGGTTTGTGCTTTCAAGATTTAAGCTTTTTCGAGCTTTTGGCAGCAAATATTCTTCTGAGATTTGCGGCAATTTTTAATGCTCCTACGGCAATCCTGTAAGAGCTTTAAATTAAAGATAGCTTATTGAAATCCATAGTGGTCAGACTGAAAGGCAAATATCCTATCTTCCCTGTACTGCAAATATAAATTGAACAGAGTATAGTGAGCTGAATTTTTGTATACACCTTTATTACGGAATTATAATGAAGATGTGAAAAATCGACATTGATATCGTGCCGGCTAAAAAAGTTATAAGGGTCAAAAGGTCACGAAAATCAGTTTATCATAAAACCTAAAATGCTAACTTGGTAGATAGAACACCTCTCATACCAAAAATAGAGGACAGGTAAATAGGTAGGAACATGTGTTCAAGTAAAAGGATAATACTTTTCAACTTTAAAAGTCACCAGATGTAGATGGTATCTTCCCAGCTTTCTTGTAGAAGGGAAAAGAAAACCTTATACCCTATCTCACTAATATTCTTCGTAGTAGCATTGCGTTTGGGTATATACCCAAGCAACACAATTGCCTCTTACAGATATCTTGAAAAGTTATTTTCCAAGTGTTTTCAACTCTTTGAACAATCTTAAAGAGGTCTGTAATACCCAAAAAGGCCTAAAGGGGAGGAGTCTATTATATTGAACAAAGAGTTCTAAGTAAAGTATTTGTAAGACTTCATAAAGATCATTTTTTGATTAATCTATAAAGACACTTTCAAGTGGTTTTCAAGATGTTTATATTTTTGAGTAGAAAGATTGAACTGCGAAGAAGAAAAATGTATAATAAATGTCTTTCTCTTTCACGCAAATACAAATTTAATGCAATTCAAATAAAATGGATTGACAAATATAAATACACAAACATGGCGAATTCTTTCCTTCAATAATTTATGACTGGATTTACGATATTTATTGTATACCCTTTTTATGATTGTGTGTTTTGATTTGCGAGAGAAGATTTAATTTGAAACCCCATACTCTACCCTACTAGAAATTAACGCGCCTTCAAATAGAATAGTATTTACAAAGAAATATTCAGAAAAATAATGTAATAATAATAAAATGCCCTCAGAATAAAAAAAGAAATGACGTTTAAGTATGCAATAGATATGGCCGTTTAATGTATGTGTATGTATCGAAGGTATTCCTACCTACAGGGTGCTTTATTTTATGAAAGGTCTTTTTTTTGTTCGATCTAAATAATTTTAAAATGTAAAATAATTTCAGCAAATAAATACAACTCAAAATATTTAGATACAAACTGAGCGACATATTAGCACTTTCGTCTTTAGAATTTTGTATGAAATAAAATTAAATCAACTTTTTTATTGTATATGGTGATGCTAAAATCTCCTTTATACTACAAAACACGAAGAAACATAATAATTGTTTTAAGAATGATTCCGGATTTTTATTGCATTTTTTTCAAAATTTAAATGTAAGTTGACAGGTTTTATACATCTTACAGAAAAAAGATACAAAAAGACATACTATATGAAAATAAGTGAAAATATATGGCATTCCTTAATTTTTATTCCCCAAAGTGTTAAAATCCCTGGATTAAAAATCTGTTAGAAAGATATGCTAACTTGACATTTTATTATTGCGTCAACATTCTATCAAGATACAAAATATTGAGTTCAACTGTCAACCGACTAAAGAATCACTGAAAATTCAGAAAATTCGATATTATACATAATCAAAATAATACCCATTATCAATTTTATTTGAATTTGAATTTTATTTCAACATTTCTTTTATATTCTGCCAAAGTTCTTCATCCTTCTTTCATTTACTTACATCCGTAGAAACTGATGACTTCGTATATTAAACGATAAAACATAAAAATCTAGTAAATAATAATTTTATCTTCAATATACGTTTAACAATGTCACCCTTTACAAAATATATGTATTTTATACAGATACGCCACCCATTTGTTATAAACTCTTTAAAATATCTTAAGCACTCCACAATAAGATATATAAGAAATTCAAAGCAAAGAGTGAAAAAAGTGTAAACAAAGAGTAAAGGAAGAATTTAGCTGTTTACAATCAGTCACATTCAAAGAAAAAAAGAGCAAACAAAGTGTAAGCAAAGAGTAAAAGAAAAAGATAACAAATTCACAACAATTAGGCTAGGCGCGCACATTCAATGTTTAGTTTTGCAACTGTTTGTTACGAGCAACTAAAAAGTTTGTGTTTTGACACAAACTAAACGATTGCCTAAAATGAGTTCGCTATTTTGTGTAACATATAATTATACGCACCTGCGCGAACATTCAACCAAATAGTTCATCTGTTTTCTATAAGCAACCAAACAGTTGTGCAGTTTTGCTTATTTTTTGTTAAACATAATCATATGCAATGGCGCGCACATTCAACTAAATAGTTGAGTTGTTTTCTTTAAACAGAAGAGAGAAAAAAAGATTTTCGCTTGGTTTCACAATTCACAATTGTTAGGCGAAACAACATTTTTTTTCAACCAAAGAGGAAAGTAGTAATTATCTGGATGTTAGGCTTTCATAAATACGTTTTAGTGAAAACTTCCACAGAATATCTTCAAGATGTATTCGAAAGATTAAAATGAAAACCTCTTTCAGCATTTTAAAACTACTCCTTTTAAAGAGGTTTTATAGAGGGTACATAGAGAGTCAATATGGTGACATTTGTCATGATTATCTCTAAGATGTTTTAAAGAGCATTTAATTATACTATAACAAAAAGAACATTTTAAAGAGCAAATTAGGAGGTCATAAAGTGAAATGGTATTAAGAAGATTGAATTAACAGCTTGTAAAGAGCTGATACTTTTATTGAAGTACTCTCCAAGAGTTTATGTGTTGCTTGGGTACCAAGTATATGGAGAACAGGAAAGCTAATATTTATTCCCAAAATATAGAAAAAAGATACAATCTTAGATGCGTTCTTAGACATAGAGGGAGCCTTCGACAACACATAACACGAGGCTGTAGGCACACCTTTTGTTAGGAAATGCGTACCCATCACCATAACTATACTCTGTCCAACAAAAATTGTCAGTACAGGGAAGATAGGACGTTTGTCTCTCATTCTGGTTGCATTGCCATGCATATGTGTGTCGCCTTTTAAAGCTCTCACAGGGATTCCGTAGTTTAAATTATAAATCGCCGCAAATGAGATTAAAAAAGGCGTAGGGCTACCGTGTGTCGATTCAAAACGACTGAAAACAATATGCAATTTACCTTTTCCCACAACGCCAAGCGGTAAGATAATAGGCGCGATTTTTTTTTAAGTTGAAAAGCAATACGACAACACTCAACATACTCATCTTCTTAAAATGTGTTCTCAAAAGCTTCAAATCCCAAAAGCTCCTTAATAAAAACCACTGAAAAAGCTCCTTGCTTGCAATTGAGAATGATGCTGGTAACTCTGTTTTGATGTATATGTATAAAGAGCGCACGATCGTATTGAGTGACACTTGAGACTTGACACTCTTGAGTCTTGACAGTATCTCATCAGCAGTGGGATACGACGGTCGTGTTGGGGTGTACAACTTTTTGCAAAGAATTACAACAACAATTCCTTAAGAAAAGTCAGTGGCTTGCTCTTTTTTATTGGCATTTTTCCTAACGCATTGTAGTGAGGGTGCATCAGGCGCCACTGCTTTAGAAAAAGCTCTCCCATAAGGCCTGTACTGACAATTTTTGTTGGACAGAGTATAGTAAAGCTCATGATTTTGCATTTGGAAATATTTAAGCTAAGACAATTAATAACACACCAATTTGCAATTTTTTCTAAGTCAGATTGAAGTTTTAGACAATCTGCAAAGAGAAGACATTTAGCATTTCTAATAAACATAGGAAGATCATTTATAAATAGAAGAAAGAGCAGCGGTCCTATATGACTTCCTTGTGGAATACTTGAATGATTGAAAACTTGCTTAGATAATTAAGAGCCAATATTTACATATTGATATCTACCTGATCGATAGTTTTGTATCTATTTAAGAAAGTTAGAATGAAATGCTCGTAATTCAAGTTTCTTTAGTAGAACAGTATGATGAACTCTATCGACAGCTTTTGAGAAGTCGGTGTTAATGGCATCTAGTTGACCTCCACGTTCCATACTATTTATGCAAAAATTTGAAAAAAAAAAAAAACCACAAGATTGGTTACTGTGGACCGACCTGTTACAAAACCATGTTAGTGTTCACTAATACCTTGCTTGACACCGTTATAAATACGTTTTTTTACAACAGCTTCAAATATTTTTGGAATCAATTGGACTTTTGATATTGGCCTATAATTTTGAATGTCTTGTTTTGAGCCTGACTTATGAATTGGAATTATAAAAGAAAATTTCTAGGTTTCTAGAAAATCACCACAGGAAAGATATTTGTTAAATAACAAAAGTAACGGATGGGCTAACGAATTTTTGCACATCTTTAAAAAAACTGGAGCAATGTTATCAGGAGCAACTTTCGAATTTGCCTCAAGAGCTTCGAGTTCCAATTCAACCTCTTGTTGAGTTAACGTTAAATTACCAATATCGCATATTGATTCAATGTTGAAATTAATTGGAGACAAATCTGCAGGTGTTAAAAGAAAGTTGGATTTGAAGTGAGTTGCAAACATATCGTAAATTTCACTTTCGTTACTTATTTGAATTCCATCTAAAAACATTTTCATAGGAAGACTAACTGAATTTTGTTTTGAGTTCATATATGACCAAAATGCTTTCGAAAAAGATTCAATGATTCATAATCGTGTCTACATTGCTTACACTCTTCAGAATATGATGGGTTTAACTTACTCTTCTTACCCAACTTAAGCATTTTGTTTTTTAGATTTGACAACCTTTTATTAGACCATTTTGGCTTGCTATTTCTTTTATTTAATTTGTGTGGAACGAATCTTATAAAAGCTTCCTCAAGCACATTAAGAAAAAGCTTATATGAATCTTGTAAATCAAAAAGTTCAAATATGTTTTCAAAATTAATTTGATTAAAGTGCGAATTAAGGGCAAAATGTATTCGTCGTTAGCAAAGTCATATTCAAAATAATCTGAGTTCACAAAATTAAGCTTATCTATATCTAAAAAGTGTCAATTAAAAGTGCTTTGTGATGCCAACAATTATTCAAAATTGGCAAGTAGGCTTAACAGCTCCGCCCGCACAGCAATAATAACACCACCACCTCTCGTTAGTCCAGTGGATTCAGAAGATCTATCTTTTCGATAGATAATGAACGTATTGTCGCGAACAGACCTTTATACTCCTACAGCGCCATCTATTGGAAAATTGCATATCTACTTTATGGAAGGAACAAAAAGCTCTTTTCCAATGTCATATGTATTTCCCCTTATTCCAAACAACTAGAACATTCCAAGACAAGAACCTTCGAGAACAACTAATTTGAGTATATAAGGTAGGGTTCACGGTGAGCGGAACACAGTTGATTTTTGACTATGAGAGTGTGCAAAAGGTTTGCTATTTGCTTATTGGATTGTGGAAAGTGTTATTAAACAATTGTGATTTAAATTTGAATAAAAGTATTTGAGTTGATTATAAACTGAGATTTATTGTTTTGATTTGGAAAGTGTAAATAAAGAAGAAATACTAAAAAGAGTAATAAGTTTTATTTAACGAGCCTAGTAAAAATTTTACAGTATCATTAAAAATTTCGGATGAAGAAATGTAACCAGTAAGCCATGTTTCTGTTAGAGCCACTATTGTATAAGAGCTTGCGGCAGCTATAGAATAAAACTTATGTGTTTAAGTGCGCATGCCTCCAACATTCTGGTAGTATAAGCAAAGAGAATTAACACATTCCTCTTTATTAGAAAGGTTAACAACAGCATCAACATCAGTTACAACAGCAACAACAGCATGGATATCATTAGCTTTCGTTATTTCTGCAAGATCGTTAGCCCTGCATGCTCGTTTTTTGATATAAAATTGAACATACGAACACAAATACCTTCTTGCCAAATACTTGAGTCAAGAAATTTAGCGATTGTATCTTCAGGAACACCAAGTTTAAAGTTGACGAACTGAACACTTAATGTAGTATTTTCTTTGACCAATTTTTAGCATCTCAGTCTAGATGGATCATTATTTGTGGATACATAATTTAAAACTGATTCAGTAGTTGTACACTGTACAGCGCTAAAAAGATGATAAATGAAGCCATTTGTACTTAAGTCGAACCTCTAAAACAGGTTGTAGGTTATTTTTGCCCACAATTGCTCATCACTGACACAACCTGGGTGGCTTTTATTTTGCGAGAAATGAGCATTAAAATCGACGGATCAAGATTTCCATAGTCCGATTTTGTATTACTTAGACCAATAGTGTTAATTTTTTACCAGAGATGGAAAATACCTTCAAATTTATGAATCCCATATTCCATTGCTTAATTTCACTGCCTTAATTTCACTTTTAACCTTATTTCTGTACTTACAATATGTTTTCTAGGTGTTTTCAGAGGCACTGCTTCGATATGCTCTACGAGGAGAAATAAGAGAATTTACTTGCTTCATTGCTTGGTACTCAATTTCTTAACCAATTTCTACGTCCCTTTCAGTTTTATTTTTGAGGCGAATAGGAAAACATGTCGTACCTTTGTAGAAACAAACAATTTACAAAAAGCTGGTATTTAATTTTTACTGAACCTTACAGTTGTTTTATCGAGTTTTTGCAGCTTTCATCAACTTCATTTTGGTTCTATAAATATTTTATTCAACCATTATGGAGACATCAATCCTTGACCAAAGAGACAATTTTTTATTAAAATAATTTTGCAAAGTAACTCCGAACAAGTTGTAGCAGAAATGTATGCACCTACTACTTACATATATCCTGTTTTCGATCGCACTTGTATCAAATAAAATCAAATGTGTTATTTATAAAAACAGTGTCGTAGCTCCAAGACTTTTTAATTGTTTCTATAGCAAACAACAGGATATTTTCTAAAATGACGGCCTATAATACATGCCTGTATAGAATTTACATGCTATGCCAGTAGAACGGTTAGAGACTGCGTAAGCAACAACCAGGAAAACCCTACGTACAGTGACGGATTTATACTTACTGCCGCCCTAGGCCCGGTTCGATGCGCCGCCCTTTTTGATAATTTAATTTTGAATATTTTCATTTTAAAATAACTTTTTTTTATTGAAATATATATATTTTTTTAATATATGTACATAACTTATAAAAATGAGAGATAAATAAATAAATATATTTTTTTTTAACATTAATTAATTTGAAAATTTCTTTTTCCTGGCTTTGGTGCGCGCAAAAACGTCAATTATATCGTCATAATTAATTTCTTGGAGTAGTTGCGCTTCAATAGAGAGCAATGCGAGAGCATTAAGTCTATCTTGGCCCATGCTTGCCCGTAAATAGGTTTTTACCCTTTTTAAAGTTGAAAAAGATCTTTCTCCTGAACAATTTGTAGCCGGAATACTCAAAAAAATACGGAGAGCAATGTCCACATTCGGATAAACATCCCGAAGACTCCGTGAATGCAATATTTTGCATATTTTTTGTGCAGAGCGTACATCTTCCGTATTTGCAAAAGAATCTTTGACTTGAAAATGTAAATGAATACATTCATTGCCTAAAGTCTCTTCCAAATCATCAGGATACTTACTGACTAGTTTATTGGTAAGATTTTTTAATTTGCTTGTATCTATTTCAGATAAATCATCAAAAAAATTGAAATTTTCGAAAAGCTTTTCATATGCACTTTTACGCTCGGCTAATTGTACACTCAGATTATCTAAAATAGGATAATAAATATTTGTGCGAAAATGTTCTTGCCCAGAAAAAGGTGTTCTTTCATTTACACGTGACTCGTCTGGCTGAATTCTTCTGGTTTTTTTGCGATGAGTATCATAACGATAATATTCGTGAACTCCAGGTAGTGCTTTGGCTTTTTCTTCGTATTCAGAAAATTGTCTGTCTCTCATGTCTTGAATAAATAGAGCAAGAGAACTATAGATCTGAACTACAGATGATAAATCAGCTTGAAATCCTTGAAGCTTCTTATTAGCAGCATTAAAACGATCTAGAATTACATTCCAAACAATGACTAGGACTGCTGTTTCTAAATGCTGTAATTTGCGCTGCAATCCCGTAGCTTCAGATCGCGTAGTCGGTTTCTCACCTCTGCTCTCTGCAATAAATTGCAGTGCATCCATTATTGCAGACCATTCTTTTTCTAATGCGTAACATGCATCATGTCGAGCAGACCAACGAGTTTGAGAAAGACTCTTAACTCTTAAATTTGTACGCTGCAGCAAAATCTCCCAACGATGCGTAGAAATCGTAAAGAAATTGTATAGTTCTTGCAAAGTGGAAAAGAAGTCAACTGCTTCTGTTCAGGCCCGGATTAATAGGGGGGCTAGGGGGGACTGAAGCCCCGGGCCCCGCGGAAACGAGGGCCCCATCCCATTAAGAAATTTAAACCGTAAAACTGCGATATTTAAACTGCACAATCTAATAAACCCCAAAAATAAAAACCAAAATTAGCTGACCCCACAAAATCCAAACTCGAAAGCTATATACCCCAAAAACGTTAAACCCATATAGCCCAACTCACAATTAATCCCATAAACTTTAAACTCACATAGCAGCTCAACTCGCTAATGGGGCCTATCGTGAATAAAATTTCCCTGGGAATTGTTCCCAACTTTCAAAATTGTCATCTTGAATAATTTCGAAAGTGTCCTTGGAATTTATAGATATTGGGAATTAAGTTTCATATTGACTTTGGCTCTCATTTAAAAAGTATTGAACTTTCCAATTTTCAAAGATGGGGAAAATTCCGAGGGAAATTTTGTTTACGATAGCCCCCAATATCTCCAAAAAGTCAAACCCACATAGCCCAAGTCGCTGTTAACCCTAAACTGTAAACTCAAAAAAAAAAATCCATGCAGCCTAACTCAGCAAAAATCAATCTCAAATCCAAAAAACTCGAAAGCTATACCTATACCCCAAAAAAGTTAAACCCATATAGCCCAACTCACAATTAATCCCACATAGCTCAACTCGCTAGTATCTCCAAAAAGTCAAACCCACATAGCCTATTAACCCAAAACTGTAAACTCAAAAAATTTTCAATCCATGCAGCCTAATTCAGCAAAGGGTTGCCAGATTGAAAAACAAATTGAATTCTATACCTCGTATCTTTTTTTGCGAAGTGTGGAAATATGCTGGACTAATTATCTCGAGTACCATATTTATTCTCGATTAAGATAGATGTGCGAATTGAGCGTAAGAGTACATTTCAATACTAGTGTGGTAAAATTTAGAATTGTTAACTTCCACGAGTCCGTTTTGAGTTTAACAAACGAAAAATGGCGACACAAATTTTGCGGCAGAAGTATTGAATCGTATTTTTCGACACAACGTAGGTAAAGTTGAATTTTCCGAAACGCTCCGTGTACAAAATTCAACTTTACGCGTATCTTTTATTTATAATGTATACTTACTCATTCAATCTAATAAATCCTAATTAACATAATTGGTTACTTTTAATTTTTAGAGTTTTGAATAAATCAAAAAGAAAGAGTCTGACGGTTTTGAGTTCATGGTTTTTGGATTAATTACGAATTGGGTTATGTGGGCTTAACGCTTTTGGGTTTGCGATTTTTTATTTGCGATTGCGAAATGAACACATTTAATTTTCAAAAACGTTAAAAACAGGAGCCCCTGATAAATAATCAGCCCCGGGTATCAAAAATTCTTAATCTTATCGGGGGTTAGAGCACTTGGGGAATAGCTTCTTGGATTTTCGATGCGTCAACTCCTCGACTCATCGTCTCTGAGAGCGTGGACTCCTAGCGCCCCAGGTTATGAGGGTTTGGCTTGCTTGGGTTTTATATCTCTTTAGGGGGCCTCAAATTTGAAATAGCCCCGGGCCCCCATTTTCTTTAATCCGGGCCTGCTTCTGTTACCGATTCAACTGCACATGATCCTACCAAATTTAAAGAATGAGCGGCGCAAGGAACGTAATCTGCTAATGGATTAATTGATTTGATTCTTGCCTGAAGGCCCGAATATATACCTGACATATTGCTGGCATTGTCATAAGATTGACCACGACAGTTCATTATGTCCAAACCATTATTTTCTAAAGATTTTAATAAAGCATCCTCAATATCTTTAGCTTTATGACCTATATTTGGTAGAAATTCTAGAAACCTTTCAACAATTTCACCGTTATCACGTACATATCTTATAATTATAGTAAGCTGGTCGACATGTGCAATATCAGGCGTAGAATCTACAATTATACCAAAATACTTAGCAGATTGCACTTCACTGGAAATTTGTTGTAACGTTTCATTCTGAATCAACAATATAATTTCTTCATAGATTGTTTTAGACAAATACGACGTTTTTCCACTACCAGGGTGCGCATAAAATTTTAAATGTTCAGATAAAAATGGATCAAATTCAGCAAGAAGCTCGACTGTTCCTAAAAAATTTCCATTATGAGGATCTCCGATTCGTTCTGAATTTCCTCGAAATGGCAACCCTCTTAATGCTAGTGATTTAACAATTGCAACTACTCGGTATAAAATTTTTTTCCAATATGCTATTTCTTCATCGAGCTGTTTTATTAGACGTTGATCAACACGCCCGTGAACTACTCCTCGAGCTTTAAAATGACTGACGTTAGTCTTGTGAAAATCAGAATTTTCATGACCTTCGATGCGTGCTTTTGAGTTTTTCCAGTCACGAAATCCTTCGCCAGTAAAAGCATTGATTTCACCACTTCTACCAAATAATAAGCATGGAACACAAAATACAGACCCTTTAGTTTCTGAATATATTAACCACTCACGGCGTTGAATCTCTCCGTTTTTTAAAGTACGTTGAAATAAACTGTTGGAACAATACCTCATTTTATCAGTATAAACATTTCTGGAATTTTTGAAGTCCGTATTATCATTTCGTGGTATACCGTTTATAATAATGAAATCCCGTGTTTCTTCATTCAAATTCCATAAAAAGGGATCAGTATTGATTTTTAAAATTAAAATTTCTTGAGTATCTTGTGATGAAGACAAATTTGGCGGCGGCGTCCTGTTTGTATCTTCAGATAAAAAAGGGTGTGACTGTACATCTTGGATATCGTGTTCTGAAATCTCTTCTGATTCCGGCTAGAAAAAAAACATAAATTTAAACAACTGGTATTTATTTAATGTTTATCCCGTTCCCGACTAACGAAATCCTAAAAAGATACTTACGACCGATGAACATGATGGTTGTTGGTCATTATTAGTCATAAAACTAGATATTTTTGGAATTTTTTTGAGTAAATTATCTATTTTCATAGATTCTTCTGCTTTTCTTCTACGATATTCTGCACCACTAAATTTTTTTCGATAGCCACTCATATTCAAAAATAAAATCAAATTTACCACAAATTATAAAAAAAAGATCAAAACCTAATTTAAAGTTATCAATCAATTTATTTTTTTTATAGATAAACAAAATTATTCGAGCCTTGTTCTTGTACACAAGAAGAGCATTCACAAAACTATATCGCGAAGCAAGATGTTTTGTTCTATACAATAAAAAAAACAAAGTCAAGAACGTTAGTATCAGAGTAGGCGAGGCCGAAAGTAATCTTTTTAAAAAACTACATTTGTGACGTTTGCTACACAGAGATGGTAGAAATGGTATTTTTTATGATTTACTACATTTATTGCGTCTGCTACATAAATGAGGTAGTAGTTTTATGTAGTTAACGTAGTTAAAATTAGTAGACGTAGAGTGAACTGGTCTAAATATTATTTTTGGCTGTCTTTTCAACCGCCAATTCGGAAAATTGCAATTTGCAGTTCACATACATAATTTGTAAATTAAAGAACTGCATCAGGTAATTTGTGAATCGTGAATTAGGTACCTTACGAAATCTACTCTGCCATCTCTGGCCAGCTTGAGCCAAATCACTTGGCTAACGGTCCGGTCGCTTGCTCAGAGAGAGAATTTGAGAGAACAGAAGTTATTTAAGCTTGATATGCATACACATTTCAAATGCTTGTCATGTGTATTAGTAATTTTTGCTTAACGGGAACCGAAGTTCGCTTGAAGGAAAATCTAAAGATTTTGTTTCAAGCATACACACAAGGTATCCGTGTCACATTTTTACTAAAACAATCTCCCATGCATGATGGGATTTTGACGTGTGTATATGCCGCCTTAATGAGTAATGATTATTACTTTAAGTTTACAATGCCTAACTTAACTTTGTTTTTATCTGTCCTACTTAGCCTTAGTAGCTCGGGTGACTGTGTAGAGTAGTATAAATTGTATAATACCTATGTTCTATTGACTTTTTTTATAAAAACTATTCTCAACCAATTTTTTAAATTGATTTTCTTTACAATTTCTTGCCAACAAAATGTTGGCACCTCAAAAATTTTGCCGCCCTTCAAATTATGCCGCCCTAGGCCCGGGCCTCACGGGCCTAGGCCTAAATCCATCACTGCCTACGTATATACGTTCCGTTCCAACTATGAATTAACAAAGTGCCCTTAAAATCCACCTCCTCCAGCTCCAGTTAGTTAACAAAACTTTTCAACAAATCACTGTCAATCCTGAATGTGTGTATTTACTTTTTTAGATGTCCATCTAGTATCAAAACCTGCACAGTAGGTATTCCTATCATGTACTTTGTAACCACCCAAACAAACGACTGAACATTGTTTGAAAACATGGTACAGGACACGCAGAACATCCTGGTCAAAGTTGGCTGTGTGGAAAAACGTTAAACTGTATCCCTTTTTCGGAAAAGGTACACCCAAACATGCACAAGGCACAGCATCATTATCATAAAGGCTTAATAGAACACAGATTGAACGATAGGGTTGAGGGTGGCGATTGGCTGGTGTCCACAATTTATAAAGTTCTTCAAAATTTGTCAGGCTTTGTATATAGTGTTGCTTATGCGTTTAAATGCTTTTATTTGCAGCTTATGTTTAAAAATGTCCTGTGAAGATATAACGAACAAAGGCTGGTAGTTGCAGTGTGGAGTTGAAGGAGCTTTGTGTATGTTGTTCGTCTGTGTTGTGATGTTGATTTTTGTGTTCAGCTTGATGCAATTTTATGGAAAGCCCGTTACTATCCATACAAAGTAGTTGTAATTATACAGACAGATCTCCCAAGAAAAGTGAGTTTAACCTGAATTTGCAATTTTATGATGACGGCTTTAAGACATTAAAGGATTTGTGTAAAACAAGTTGCAAATATTAATTTAAAACAGTTCGCATATTTGGCAATTTTTTTTTTATTCAGACGTGTTTATGTCCATAGTCACCAATTCAACAGCCTTGAAGAGCTTCTAGATGGTATAATTGAATAATGGATCGAATTGAAAATTCGTCTTTAGCTAATGCCGGAGCTGGTGGTTATAATATCAAATGTTTACCTCACAAAATAATGAAAAATTTGCTTATTTTATCCGGTGTTTGTCACCGATTTTTTTTTTTTTGATAATAACGTTGGTGTTTGCCTGCGAATTCCGGTTTTTATTTTGATTTTTTTTTGTAAATATGTGTATACTTAATTAAATTTATAAAAACGCATTTTGCCAGTGCTAGTTTAAACAATAAGGACAAACATACTCGCTTTTTACATTTCTTTTTTCAATAATTGTATTCAAAGATTTTAAAAATGTATTTAGTTCCTGCCTAATGTTGAAGAATTTAAGGCTCCTACGAACTCGATATCTGGACGAAACCCTTATTCTATAAAAACAGCCGGTATTAACGAAACGTAAGTACATATATGTGCCTCCCATATAATAATTTTTGTATGTATTTAATTGGTAATTGGTATTAGACACATATTTTTGTATGTGATAAATCCAAAAATCTGATGCAAATGTATCTAACTTCTAAGAACCATTCAATTCAGATGACCTTATAAGTTCAAACAAAATTTCACTAAAATCGGGCCGATTAAGAAGAGACGAATTAGGAACACACGAATACAACTCCATCCCAAGGCAGCTTTCTTATAGCATAGCAAGTAAACAGACGGACAAGAAGTTTTACTGTCATACTAGCTTCTTGTGAAATTTTTAAAAATATATTTTTTTGAAAATTTTCATATGCAATTTTAAGAGACCTACTTAAGAGCAGGGTTGCGAATTTTTGAATTAAAAAAACCATAAGTCATAAGTCTGTAGATGATTTGTGAATTAAAAAAAATTAATTCATAAGTTAGTTAGTGACTTATGATTTAAAAAAAAAATTAATTCATAGTAGCTTATGAAAAAAAATTTAAATCATATAAGTTTCTTTGTGACTTATGAATTAAAAAAAAATGAATTCAGAACCTACTAAGCGAGTTATGAATGAAAAAAACTCAAGTCATGAGCAAGTTAGTGATTTATGAATTAAAAATAAATTAATTTACAACCTACCAAGTGACTTATGAATTAAAAAAAATTAATTCATAAGCTAGTTGGTAGAATGGAAATGTTTAAGCTTGTTTTGGCTACATAATTATTTAATTATACGAAAGTTGATTTCAAGCTTTTGTGTGTCATAAAATTATCATGCTAGCTTATAAATTTTAAAATTAATGATTTTTTAATCAGATTTCATCCATTAACTTATGAATTATTTTTTTTTTTAATTCATAAGTCACTAGGTAACTTTTGAATACATTTTTTTTTTAATTCATAAGTCACTTACATACCTGCTCATGACTTAAAATTTTTTAATTCATAACTCGCTTAGTAGGTTCTGAATTCATTTTTTTTAATTCATAAGTCACAAAGAAGCTTATATGATTTAAATTTTTTAAATTCACAAGTCACCCACTGACTTATGAATTAAATTTTTTTAATTCATAAGTCAATAACTAGCTGCCGAATTACATTTTTTTTTCATAAGTCACCCACTAGCTTGTGAATTAAAGCCAAGCTTAAGCTAAAAAGTGACGTAAGCTTTTGCAACCCTGCTTAAGAGGTTTAGCATACAAAATTGATTGAAATCGGTTGATTTCTTACCACAAAAAATCAGAAAAAGGTAAGGGTCTTATAGAAAGTACCATTAATAAGTGTGTTTTGAAAAATTATTTTCTAGCAAAAAACATATGAGTATGTGAAAACCTAGTTTGACTGTTTTGGACATCCACATCACAATAATTTGTAACAGACAAGAAATAGTATTTTTGTTCAATAAATTTTTTAGAGTGTCCCACTGCCATTTCACCATTCAGTTAGTTAAACCTATTTATTTCAATATCTATAGAAAAATCTGGTTTTAGAACTACATGGTTGGTTATCCAGTAAGAGTGTTCAAACTTTGACAGGTAATTGTCTCCATACTGTTTAAACTACATTTATCAAATTTACTGTTGTCTATTAAGATTGTCTTGCCATTTGCCAAATCAAAATGGAGTCTTAAAGCATTCAACAACATAAGAAAATTATTAAATTGGTTTTTTGAAAGTGGGTCTTCGGTTCGAGAAACATTTTGGTCAAAAATTCGTATTCATTCACGAGGCCTAATTCTTTAAATTTACCTTCTCATATTCGTTGACAGATGAATGGGCTTGTTCTTCATTTATCTAAAACGGCATCGTAAGATATGATCATTAAACTCTGATCACGATAGCATTGTCAAATGTGGAAACATAAACATAAACAATGCTTCTTTCTGTCGTTAAAGTGCAACCCACCCTCCCCTGCTACTATCCATAAGTGGCATTAAGAAAACCGAACAGACCACCTTGTTTGGAATGGTCAAATTTTTTACTTTGCCAAAAACGCTGCTAAGAGTTTAAGTTTCCTTCGACAATGCAAGAAGTTTTTTTAACCCTTCTGATCTGGGTGTAATTTATAAGGCCTTTATTCGCCCAAAGCTAGAGTACAATTACCATATTTGAGGATAGGGCTCTAGGTGAAAGATCCTTAATAGAAACTTGAACAAAAAGTTTCGCATCTTACCAGTATACCTCAACTGTAATAACTGGAATAGTGACTTTGATAAACTAAAGGAACTGTTGGTATGTGAAGATAAATCAAACACTTTACTTATCGGAGATTTAAATGCAAGAGTGGGTAAAAAAGAAGGAATGGAAAACACAATATAGCAGGCATTATTCGACAGTCAAAGGATGAAACAAGTAACCAGAGGGGTATTCAATTGTTAGATCTGTGCGATGAATTTGGATTAAGACTCCAAAATGGAACGAGCAAGGGTGATCCATATGGAGAATTCACATTTGTAGGAGCCCAGGGAGCATCTGTTATAGACTACAGCTTTTTCTCAGGTGACTGGAAGAATTATATCTCCAACTTCGAGGTCTTACAGGTACCTTTACTCTGACCATATGCCCATCGTAGTAACTTTCGATCATATGGAGATCTTTAATCCCGATATCGTCGATCTGATGCTTCTGCCAAGACTTGTGTGGAAACATTCGAATGCAGAAAATTACAAAAGCCAGCTAGATAACAGGTTGAGTGTCGATGGAGTAGCTGACTTACGGAAGATTGAATGTATAATTCAGGAGTCGACCTCTTCTTACTGCCAACAAAGAAAACCACAAAACTATAAAGAAGCCTGGTTTGATAAGGAATGTATGAAGGCGAGAAACTTATCATATGCGTGGTTGAGAGTATTTCGTAGAACAAGCGACGTTCGAATCAAACAACTTTATTTGGAAGCAAATGTAAAATTTAAAAATATATGAATGTGGAGTAAAAAAGAAGACTTTTTATGAATCGGAGGCTAAGAGGCTAGCGCAAACCAAAACTGCTAAAGATTTTTGGAAACTAGCTCGAAAACTAAAAGGAGCTAAATACGTTATAAGTATTGAGGTAAAACCAAGTGTACTGCAGGCGCATTTTCAAAATCTTCTAGCACAAACACCTACAAGTAACAGGGCATTACATTATGCTGTTCCTGGTTTCCACGATGATACATTGGATTCACCTATAACCTTCAGGGAAGTTGAGGAAGCTATAAATAGTCTTAAAGATGGTAAAGCTGCAGGGTCCGACAGGATACCAGCGGAATTTTACAAATTTGGAACGTCTAGTTTATGTGAAACTCTTACTCAAATATTCAATACCATTTTTGAGAGCGGAACAATACCTCAGCGGTTCGAAGAAGCGCTTATTTTTCCAATCCACAAGAAAGATGCACTGACAGTTGGTGATCTCTTGAACATAATTTGTTCCTCTTGGAATCACCAAATAAATTTTTCGATCCAGCAAACTATCGTGGCATCTCGTTTTTAAATGCTTCTTACAAAATATTTACAGCAGTCTTGCTTAAACGGTTAAATACATGGATATCTTGCAACGATTTACTAAAAGAAAATCAAGCGGGTTTTAGAGCTGGATATTCTACAATAGACCACATATTCGTTCTTAAGACTGTTGCGGATTCATTCATTGCCCGTAAAAAAAAACTCTTTGTGTTTTTTGTTGACCTAAAAGCAGCATTTGATAAGGTAGATCGAGAATATCTATGGCACAAATTATATGGGTATGGTATGTCGATAAAGTTTGGAAGACTTATTTAAGGTCTGTATACGGATACTAGAGCAGCAGTATGGGACGGACATGGAATATCCGAGTGGTTTCAAACATATGATGGAGTAAGACAAGGGTGTGCACTAAGCCCAAGTTTATTTGCGTTATTCATTGAAGACCTAACTGATTATTTGCCGGGAGGTATAGAATATAGAGGAACTCTTATCAAAGCTCTTTTGTTTGCGGATGATATTGTTATAATGGCATACTCACCAGAATCCCTGCAACTGATGATGAACAGACTTGCGGAATACTGTGTACAATGGAAACTCACTGTCAACTTAAGCAAATCAAAAGTAATGGTGTTCAAAAACGGTACGGGCAGACCTTGCTCAAACGAAAGATGGTACTTTAATCAAGAAATGGTGGAAGTTGTAAAAGAATGTAAGTATTTGGGGGTAAAAGTCACTATGAATATGAATATGGAAAAGCATTTGCAGGAAAAACTTCTAAAGTCAAAATCAGCCATCAACGTGACCTGGAAAAATTGCTTTAACAATAAGTATATCGCACATAGTAACAAATATAAGGTCTTTGAGTCGGTATCGGAGTCAATTTTGTTTTATGCAGCGCAGGTATGGGGAGGAAGGAGGTTTGAAACTGTAGAGAAGCTACTTAGGTTCTATATAAAAAGAACTAACATGATAATGTTAGAAACAGGACTTTCTCCGCTTATCATCAAAACTTTCAAGCTAAACGTTGATTACATGATAAAAGTTCTGAAAATGCCAAACTATCGGCTGCCAAAGAAAATAGCTTTGCATTCAATACAGACTAAATCGGGATGGTTCAAGGATTGGCTGAATATTGCACGGGAGAGTGGAATAGTTTTAAACCTGAACATAGAGGAAATTGTTGGCAAAACACAATGTACGAAGTTATAAAAAGCTTAGACGAACAAATTAGAGGGAAGTACTTGCAAGAAGCATCGGAATCTTTGTACA
This sequence comes from Chrysotoxum bicinctum, assembly GCA_911387755.1. NCBI lineage: Eukaryota > Metazoa > Arthropoda > Insecta > Diptera > Syrphidae > Chrysotoxum > Chrysotoxum bicinctum. The sequence continues at coordinate 73,956,826 of OU426988.1, read as the reverse complement.
GAAATATTTACAGTCGACTGGATCACAATTTACAGGATAAAAATTATTTTCGAGACTCATACAGTGTTGAAGAAATTTCTACCATATTTCGTTTAAGAGGAGAGCTTCTAAGACTCAACTTTATACCACATAGACAAGACCTACCTATCCTATGCACCATCTGTAACTTGCGAGAACGAGAAGACACTATTCACTTTATAGGCAGATGCCCAGTTCTGAGGGAGACAAGAAGAAGTGTCTTGGGATGTGCATACCTATCAAGATAACAAACTATCGAGCTACTAAATGAAGCGAATGTTACACAAATATTCCAATACTGCAAGATTGCACTCGCCTATAGAGAAAGTAGGTATACTGTCGGAAAATTTTTAATTTAATATAATAACTAAACATTTAAATTTCAAAACTAATTATTTTAATAAAATTGGAACTTAACCTACTAATTTGTAGATCTATGTACCTATATTAGATATATATATTTTTCTTTATTTAAAAATTGTTGTCAATCAGGCAGACGGCATAGCCATGTTCTATTGATTTTTGTAATTGTATATTTGTAATCAAACTAAAATTTATATTAATAAAAATCAACTAAATCTAAAATCTAGAACCTTAAACAATTCAACAGTAATACCCACGCTTCAGGGAATGCGTTCAGGCGCACTGTTAAATTCAGAGATTCTTTATTTATGGTCGCACTAGGCGAATGTGGAATGCTTTACCCGACTCTATATTTTCCTCCCATTATTAACAGAAGTATAAAACCTGAAAGAACGCCATGATCCTATAAACTCAATACTTGAAGTGAAGCAACGCTTGGCTATGAACAAAACTTGCATTTTCTTTTATAATTTTGAGCAAATGTCCATACATTTCTATGCTCCTCCTCTTCAATGTCTGATTTCGAATAATTAAAGGAAGTCTTTTTTATTATTATATTCGTATTTTGAGAAGGTCACATTGATTAAGATCTAGGGCCTTTCACATTCACCTTCTTCGTTTGACCATCCAGATAAATGCAAAACTTGTTCAGAGACAGTCTTTGAAAAAATAATTTTTCTTCGACCACTTAAAGCCCTTGATCCCGTGTTTCTTACCACAAGCTATTTATAGAGTTTATTTACATTTGAATAAAATTTACATTAAAACACAAGCAATCGAAAGCAGAAAAACTGTCCAACATTTTCCCAAATACCTACGCCTCAACGCTACACGCTGCACGAACAGCCTACCGTTCATCGCAGCAGCTGCCTCTAGGCTTAATTGTCCTTCAACTTCAGGCCAAAAGTTTTTAATTAAATTTCTCATTTTGCTCTGGCTGGCCTCAGTGGACTATAGGGACAAAGAGCAGATCTTCTTCAATTAAATGACACAACATTAAACTAATAGTTCGACCCACTTATGTGATGACAACTTTGGTCCTCATCATCATCAACGTAATTTTCATGAGGTAATTAATTTCCGTAATAAATTTAATCAAAAAAAAAAAAGGACAATGATGACCAGGAGGGCGAAGACCATCAAGAGAGACCACCCGAAGGGAGTTCGACTTAATGTGGCAAGAGAGCTGCAGCTGTCAGTTTAAATAAAAAGACTATCGTAAAAACAAAATAACCCAACCCTTTATCCGGATTGAAAAGTGAGCAAACTTCCACGAGCGGTTTACCATTACCAGTCATATTCATTTCAGAGAAGGCAAACAAGGACTCTCAGGTCCTTCGAGAGTATATCTGGAGGATATGCTGTCTGTGAGCATATAAATAATGTTGTCGGTTAAGTACTTTGACAACACGCTAGCCAGCCTCTGCAGTTAATAAACTTTAAATTCGTCCTTTTTCATCGATTCGAAAAATATAAAAAAAATAATTACTGAATGTGTTTAAATTGTGAAGTTTTCTCTGGAACTTCGTGCAACTGAATTTAGCCCGGAGCTATAATCTATTTTACACAACGCCAGTCTGTACAACTCCACATAATTATCAGATCTTACAACGTAATATGAATTTGTATTGTCCCGGGCGGCGAACGGATTTCTTATAGCAGCCAAACGGGCACTTACCACTTTTGTTATACAGGGTGATTTGCATAAGGTGTGACAAAAAGCTAGGGCGTGTAGGTTGGACTCAGACAAGAAAAAAATCGTATGGGAGGGGGGGGTCTATTTCCCCCCGTTTAGGCGGGAGGGGCAATTGAAGAAAAAAATCACTTAAAACAGAAAAAAAAATATTAAAAAATAACGGTGGTACCTACAGAGTAATGCTATAGCATTTTGAAAAGCCAGAAATACATTCTTTAATTTTGTTTTTAAATAAAGTTGTTCGAGTAAATATTTTTTGAAAAATTAATTTTCAAAATCAAAATTTTGCAAAAAAAAAATGAAAATTTTTTTTTAAACAATTTTTTTTCAAAATTTTACGTAATTAAGTATTATTTTTTTATTCAATATTCAATGCTCTTATTAATTTTTAATCAAACACGAAAAATCGGATGTCAAAGTGTTTTGTAGTTTTTGAGAAAATCGAAAATAACAAAAACTACTTTTGTTCTAATAAAAGCCTTTTATTTTAGTTTTTACGTTTTTGGATTACGATTTTAGATTTTTATGCTTGGGGATTCATGAAGAAGAAGAACTATGTGTACGAAGTGGAAATAGAATCTTTGGCACAACTGAAACAACGGATTGAAGTGGCTGGAGTCAAATTACAGGAAAATTTATCAAGTATAAATTTATGTGCAGCAATAAGAAGGCGCTATAATCTTTGCCTTCTACAAAATGGGATCATATCGTAAATTTTTTGTAATAAGCTTTAGTTAAAAATTTAAATAAACAGTAATTATGTATTTTATCTAAATATGCATGTATTTCTTATTTTAATTATTTTCAAGATTCAGGAAAATTTTTGTTCTTATTTCGCAATTGCATTTTTCTGTCACTAGTTAGGGTCGCAGGTCAATATTAATCCAATGCTCTCACGCAGGTGTTCTCAATGAAAAAATGTGTAAAATATGGTTAATCCAGTACTTTGTCACATTATTGTATGCTTATAAGATCATAATTAAAAAAATAGTAAAAAGAAAGTTAATCCTTTCAATCGTAAATTCACCTAAGAATCCAAAAACGTAAAAACTAAAATAAAAGGCTTTTCTCAGAACAAAAGTAGTTTTTGTTAGTTTTGATTTTTCTCAAAAAGAGCATTGAATATTGAATAAAAAAATAATAGGTAGGTAGGTAGAGATAGTAGTCGCCAGCCCTGGGCCCGCGACTCAATTAGCGCTGGGGTGCGCCGTTTTGATACCATTAACTCGTGTCAACTTAATAAGGATTTAGTACGGAAGAGAGTGGCTTTTTATGTACTTTAGCACAGCATTGCTAAAGCCATTTTGTCGCATTCAGAAAGATAATCAGATATTTGATTTTCTTCTCCGAAAGTTCGCTGGGGTCATCGAGGAAGGCTTTCCCAAAGGAAGTCATCCTGTAATTTGCTAAGGCGGGGCAATCGCAAAGAAAATGAACCACAGTTTCTTTTTCTTGTGGATCTCCACAACTACGGCAGTGTGGGTTGTAGGGGATGCCTAGCTTTCTTGCATGTTCACCTATGGGCCAGTGCCCGGTGCATATTGCTGTGATCCTGGCTATGTCGCGCCTGGGTCTGCATATTAGATCGTTAGAACGTGAGTTGTTGTAAGTAAGCCATATCTTTCTTGATATGACACAGTTTGTGAGACTGCTCCACCTACGGTTGGATTCATTGAGAAAAATCGAAAAGATTTTTCTCTTCATAGCACCAAGAGGAATATTTACGTTTTCCGCTAGTGAGCTATGTAAGGCCGAGCCTTGCCGAGCTAAAGCGTCAGCCTGTTCATTACCCTCTATGTCACTGTGACCTGGAACCCAAATGAGAGTGACCTGTAGGTCAATGTTCAGACTCGTCAGTTCGTCCCGACATTGCTGGACAAGTACTGAGGTAGATGTAGATGATTTAATGGTCTTAATGGCCGCCTGGCTATCTGAGCAGATAGCTATATTTCTAAATTGGTTTTGGTTGGATTGGAGCAACTTGCATGCCTCCTTGATTGCTAGTATTTCAGCTTGAAATACACTCGCAAAGTCTGGTAGTCTTAAGGACTTGGAGATGTTAAATGACTCGGAAAAAATTCCTGAACCAACACCGCACTCCATCTTAGATCCATCAGTGAAGATTATGGAATCGAAATCTTTTGTGACAACATCATTTTTCCAATCCTCTCTGGTGGGAAAAATGGCTTTGAAATCCCCGCTTGGGCCAAGAGGAGGTACGCAGTAGTCGGTGTTCGATAGGAAGATATCCGGAGAAATCAATTTTGTTATGTTTCCATGACCATAGGGTTTGGAGAACCAACAGTTAGATTCTTTAAGTCTTACAGCACTGCATGCCGCTAGGTATTTTATATGAAGGTCGAGTGGTAAAAGGTTCAGGATAACGCTCAGGGCATCTGTTGGGCATGATCTGAGAGCCCCTGTAGTGCCGACGCTAGCCGTTCTTTGAACCCTTTTGAGTTTTCCGACGTTATATTGCTTGCTAAGTGCAGGCCACCAAACAATCGATCCGTAAGACAAAATTGGCCGTACCACTGCAGAGTACATCCACAAAATCATCTTCGACTGAAGGCCCCACTTCTTACCAAAGGTCTTTCTGCAGGCATAGAAAGCTATACAGGCTTTCTTAACCCGTTCTTCAATATTTATCTTCCAGTTCAATTTGGGGTCGAGAATAACTCCAAGGTATTTAGCTTTGGAAGATAAGGACAGAGTTTGACCATTAAGTCGAGGAAGGGTGAATGTAGGTATTTTAGTCCTGGTAGTAAAGAGCATCAGTTCCGTCTTACTCTGATTAACTCCTAGTCCACTACTAGTGGCCCAATTGCTAACTCTTTTCAGAGCCAATTCAGTGATTTCACTAATCACAGTGGTAAACTTACCTGATACCAATAAAACCAGATCGTCAGCATACGCTACAGCTTTCACACCACTACCTCTGAGCTTGACGAGAATTTTGTCCATGACTAAGAGCCATAGAAGAGGGGAGAGAACACCCCCCTGGGGAGTTCCCCTACTAACGTGCTTAGTAGAAATTGTGTTTCCTAACGTTGCTTGGATCCTTCTGTCACTGAGCATAGATACAATCCATTTAGATATGAAACTTTCTACACCAAAGTGAGCAAGTGATTCGCGAATGGATTCAGTTAGGACGTTATTAAAAGCACCCTCCACGTCTAGGAAGGTTGCTAGGGTATATTCTTTGTAGTGAATCGTCTTCTCTATTGTACGCACTACTTCATGCAGGGCAGTCTCCGTAGACTTGCCTTTAAGGTATGCATGTTGCGATTCATCAAGACGACCCTCTAGTAGAACTCTGATGTGAGTATCAAGGATGCGCTCTAGTGTCTTTAATACAAAAGATGTCAGACTAATTGGCCTAAAGTCCTTCGCGGATTCATGACCTCGTTTGCCGACCTTCGGAATAAAGACCACTCTTACATGTCTCCATGACTCGGGTACATGATTGAGATAGAGACAGCCTCTGAAGATCATTTCTAGCCATGGTACTGCCAAGTCTTGCAGTTTCTGCAGCATAATTGGGATTATGCCATCAGGGCCAGTGATTTGTAAGGGGAGAAAGTATTAATCGCACATGAAATACTGTCTCCTGTTATAACAGAATTGATTTGCTCCCTATGAGCTATATAATGGTATTTGTAGTGCTAAGCGTTTCGGGGTGGCTATTCTCACAACCCGGGAAATGTGTTGTCATAAGCAGTTCCAAGGACTCAGCTGGAGAGGCTGTCCAGATACCGTCACATTTTCTCAGAAATGAAGGGCTGCAATGTTCCTTTGACAGAACTTTACTTAGTCTAGCAGACTCCTTAATATTTTCTATTGAGTGACAGTATTCTCTCCAGCCAAGCTTCTTAGATGCTGCTATGGCTCGCTTGTACACTTTTAGACAGTCTTTATACGGTTGAAAGAATTTCTCCTTCTGACATTATGTTGAATACTTATTTACGTAAAATTTTGAAAAAAAAATTGTTTAAAAAAAAATTTTCATTTTTTTTCAAAATTTTGATTTTGAAAATTAATTTTTCAAAAAATATTTACTCGAACAACTTTATTTAAAAACAAAATTAAAGAATGTATTTCTGGCTTTTCAAAATGCTATAGCATTACTCTGTAGGTATCACCGTTATTTTTTAATAATTTTTTTTTCTTTTTAAGTGATTTTTTTCTTAAATTGCCCCGCCCGCCTAAACGGGGGGAAATAGACCCCCCCTCCCATAAGATTTTTTTCTTGTCTAAGTCCAACCTACACGCCCTAGCTTTTTGTCACACCTTATGCAAATCACCCTGTATAAGCTACGAGTGAGAGCCAAATTTGAAAGATCTTTTAGTTGAAAATAGTCCAATTCATGTACATAAGAGGTAGAAATGCATTCTATACTTTAACAAATAAAATGCACGAAGTGTTGCTCTTCATCGTCGGATGAACAAGTCCAATTTATTATTCTTAATAAAAATCAATCATTAAAATATTATTATTAACATGCAAAGTCTAAATTTGTTTACCTTTTTATTTTGTATCCCCAAAATTAAAAACTAAACTATCCCAAAACAAAAACCCTAGCTGCTTATAAACTGCATATGATGACATTTCAATGATACTTTTAAAGTTTAAGGAGCGTTTATTTTATAAGGGTGTTTAAGAGCTTGTTTAATTTAAAAGCTTTTAGTAATACCAAAAAAAAATCCATTTTTGGTATTACTAATTAATTATGTTAGAACAAAAAATTATAAGTCTTTGTAGTGGCTTCTGGAAAAAATAACCTTTTATGTGCAAAATTTTTCAAGACATTTTTAAGAAAAAATGTTGGTACGCCAACTCAAAAATAAACTTCCAAGAAAAAATATTGAGCCGTTTTTTGAGATATCGAATTTTCCAAAATAAAAAAATTCATTTTTTTTTTTTCAAAATTTCAGAAAATATTTAGTTTAAAGTTTTGAAACGCAAAAATTTTTAAACTTTTTGGAAGTTTCTCTCACAAAAATGTCATCAAAATCCGTTATGCCGATAAAGAGAAAGTCAAAATTTAAAAAAATGGTTCAGTCAGTAATATCTTAATTTCATTTTTTACTTGCGACTTATGGGTACTATAAGGTAAGTTATGCATTCGTAAAAAAAATCGAACTCGAGATTTTGATCAAAGTTGACTTTACGATGATAGCGAAGACTAAAAAAGTGGGTCTCGCAATTCTGTCTGTCTGTCTGTCTGTCTGTCTGTAGGTTCGACTACAGCCTCAACGGCTCGGCCGATTTTCTTCAAACTTGGTAGATATCATTTTTATTTTTTCCCCCCACACGTTTTTTTCTTTTTTTTTAAGACCAAAAATAACGGTACCTGCCATACGAATTTTTTTCGAAATTTTGTAAATATTTTTTTTTTTTCAAAAACTGCTCGACAAATTTGAAAACAAAAGATACAAACAAATTTTATTTAGTTAAAGCTAGGTACTGAATGAAAATTTTTTTCCGAAAAATGGTTATTGAGGGTACCCCCCAAAGAACTATTTTTTTAGTTTTTGATTTTCTCAAAAACGGTACAACAGATTTTGATCATTTTTTTTTACTAAAGCTCCCCAAAAATTTAAATAGAATTATGTTTTCAAATTTTCAAAAAACATTTTTTTGGATTTTTAAAAAAAAATTCAATTTTTTTTTTCAAAACTCAATATTTCGAAAACCTTATATTAGATTTTTTTCAAACTTGATAAATAAAAGTTTATTAACATAGTCTGCAAGATGTATGAAAAAAAATTGTATTTTACCTAGAAATAAAGGTACCCATTATACAAATGTCAAAAAAAGACTTTTAAAAATCGTATTTTTCTCGAAAACAGAGCCTAGAATTTGATAAAAAATTTTTTGTTTCAATTAATTTTAACGATCTTTAATTTAATTAAAAAAAATTTGAAATTAAGATATTACAGCTTGTACCTACCATAGAACTATTTTTTTAAATTTTTAATTACTAATTATCGACATGACGGATTTTAATGAAATTTTTTGTCGAGATGCTTCTAAAAAGTCTAAAATCCATTGCATTTCAAAACTTAAAAAAAAAGATTTTTTTGAATTTTTGAAAAAAAAATCTTTTTTTTTTTTTTAGAAAATTCGATATTTCAAAAACGGTGCAATATTTTTTGTTTGGAAATTTAATTTTCATTCGTACAGTAATAAAACTTAAAGTAAGCATACCAAAATTTTGTATATAAAAGCTTTTTTTTAAGAAACCACTACAAGAACTTATAATTTTTGATCTTGCATAAATTCATATTTGCATAGCATTCTGTTTTTGTCTCTAAATTAATTTTATCCTTATGAATAGTTTTCTCTAACAACATTCGTTTTTAAAATTCCTAGTCTATTACATAGGAGCAAGTTCGTGCGACCCAGTCGTGGATTTTATTTTATTAAAGTATGGATCATAAAAATTAATCAAACGAAAACAAATTTTATCAAAAATCTAGGCGCCGTTTTCGTGCAAAATACGATCTTCGAAAACCATTTTTTAACATTTTTATGGTGGGTACCGGTATTTTTGGGTAAAATATTTTTTTTTTTTTTCAGATCTTGCAGAATACCTTGAGAAACTTTTATTTACCAAGATTACAAAAAAATCTAGCATGGGGTTTTCGAAATATTGAGTTTTTGAAATAAAATTTTGAAACTTTTTTTAAAATTCCAAACAAAATTTTCTGAAAATTTGAAAAGACAATTCTATTCAAATTTTTGGGGAGCCTGAGCATACAAAAAATAATAAAAAACGGTTGAACCGTTTTTGAAAAAATAAAAACCAAAGAAATGGTTCCAAGGGGGTGTACCATTAATAACCCTTTTTCGTAAATTTTTTCAACCATTACCTAGCTTTAACTAAATGAAATGGTTTTGTATTTTTCTTTTTTAAATATGTCTAACAATTTTCGAAAAAAAAAATATTTAGAAAATTTTGAAAAAATCGTATGGCAGATACCGTTAGCTTTGGTCTTGAAAAAAAGAAAAAAACGTGTGGGTGGAAAAATTAAAAATGATATCTACCAAGCTTAGAGAAATTTGACCGAGCACTTAGGCTGTAGTCGAAAAGACACGAAAAGGCATACAGGCAGACAGACAGAATTGCAAGGCCAACTTTTTTTGGTCATCGCTATCAACTTAATGTCAACTTTGTTCAAAATCTCGAGTTCGATTTTTTTTTACAAATACATAACTTGCCTTATAGTACCTACAATTCAGAAGTAAAAATTGTAATAAAATAAACGTGTTGGTAGTCTACTACCAAAAAAATTTCCACAAAATTTAACGAAAATTGGCTCAGCCCTTTAGGCTCTAGTCGAACAGACAGACAAGCAGACAGAATTTGTGAGAACCAATATTTTTCTCTCTCCTATCATTGTACGTTAAAGTTTATTAATGCGTAACAAGTTAAAAAAGGTTTAAGATTGCAGATATTGTGTTACTTTGGTTAGTCCTTTTATTTTCTTAAAAACGACTGAAACGATTCGAATAAAACTATGTTTTTGTTTTGTTTAAATGCATGAGGGCCAGCTGACAGAGATTTATGTAAGTCTCAGTGGTTGAAATTGGTACGATTATTGCATAGGTGTAATAATTGTACTAGGGTCCCCATTTTGAAAACGCAGTTAACCAATATTTCGACAAAAAAATATAGAAGGTATTATTTTGACCGAAAATTTAGTTGTCTTTTTCATTAATATAATTTAGTATATAGGGTTGGGGTTATGGGTTTAGGGTTTAGGGTTTAGGGTTTAGGGTTTAGGGTTTAGGGTTTAGGGTTTAGGGTTTAGGGTTTAGGTGTGTGAGGTATAAAGAAAATATTTCTTTTGTATGCCATTATGTATTGAATAGGACATCGTTCAAATATCTACCTCGGCTTCTTACTATGGCACGGATCCGAGTGGTCCAATTTTAAATTTTCAGTGACTTAGGCTGGTATTTACCGAGCGCTCTTAAACGGCTCTTCTCTTTACGAGGCTCTTAACTTGAAATTTCTTTGGGGTATTCACCAACCACTCGCAAGTGTTTTTCGAAGTTCGAAAATGAGAGCCACTCTCTCTTGTTCAGGCATACCCAAACTGTGAAATGTTGTGGAATGTTGGTCTTGACAGCAAATGGATACTCTTCTACTTGGCATTGCTCACATGGATTCGAGTCAAATGCGTGCGTGGCACACGTCTAAGCGAACAAACTTTCGAAGAGAGCGCTCGTAAGTTAGGAGTGGTCGGGACCACTCCTAACTTTTAAGAGCGCTCGTAGATCTTCACTAATATTGCTTGGTGAACAGGTTTATGAGCTTCTTAAGTTATGAGCGCTCGGTGAATACCAGCCTTAATCTGAGTGATGACGTGTTGTATGTTCATTTTAAGGAAATTGGTCAATCATGTTCTTCTAAACGCTCTGAAAGCCCAGTCAGCCAAGAAATAGCTCTGTCTATGATTTAGAACTTTGAGCTCCTGGGGTCAGATGGATCTTCTACGGGTGTAGGCCTAAGTCCCGACGAGAAATTCGCCAAGTTAAAGTCTGAAAAGGCAGACTTCTTGATCCCGGCGATCTTAACGGCCGATGTTGCGTTCCTTTGACGTACAAATATTGACTGAATGATTAATGAACCAGTTTTTTTTTTTAAATTTGGTCACCAAACGTTGAAGATTCGAATGTGAAGGCCCACCATCACGTCTATCCCAAAATAGGTTGAACGCGCGCTACTTTTGCTCTAACGAACACTCAAGTTACTAAAGTTTTACCATTGGAACTTCTTGTTTAATCGTTTCTTAATATGACAGGTACAGCTTATGATGGTAAGTTCAAATAAAGACGCACGTAAAATAAGATAGGCTTTCTATGAGCATATTATTTGGCCAAGTTTAAAGCTGTGTTCTAATTTAATTGAAAGGGGAAAAATTTGTGTAAGATGTTTTCTAAGATGCAACATTTAGGTTATAAATTGAAGAAATTACCCGTAATAACTACTTATTCTATTGAACGACACACAGTCTCAAAAGTTTAATTCCAAATGTAAAATGATAAGCCTTAAAATGTTACAACGATTGTGTAAAATGTTCATTTTATTGACACACATTATATTTAAAGCGAATATTTGAATTATAAGCAGGGATAATTCGCAGCGAAGAAGTCCACATGGATAATAAAAAAAAAACAACTGGCAACTCTGACCAGACATTTTGCGAATGGAGCCAGCACTTCCCGAATTTTGCCCGTAGTAACAGGCCAAGGGAAAGTATCGTATCTGTACTTTGCCGTCCCAACAATAACAACAACTTGATGTCGGAGTAATCAAAAGTCCATCAAAACAATTTGTGTAATGTTTACGCGACATCTGCCCACATTGCGTACCTACACCAAAGACCACAACCACAACGTCGCGTCGTGGTTTTGAAACGTGCGTCGTATGGCCCCCTCTTTATAAAGCTTGTAGTTGGCTACTTATTTGGGGCCAGCTATTATGCCACTTCTGTATGTCATGGTGGTATCTACGTGACTTAGTTTCATTGTTATGCAAAAATAAAAAAAATTCGAATCAAATGGAATTGATATAAAAATGATATGCAATCGATGAAGGAGTATCAATCGTAGTTTCGTAGTTGCTCCGAATCCAACTTGTATCTTATCTTTTATCAAAAATAAATAAAAAAAATTATTCGCAAATCACAATGAAAGTCATATTGGTAAGTGTTCGTCTCCAGTATGGAAGTTTGTTGTGTGTGTGCATGTGAAAGTGAATTTGAAAGAATGTAGGGATTGGTGGAAAATCCCTACTGGCTTTTCAATGCCATAAAGGATTAAAAAGAGGCTTTATTTTGAAAGTGAAATATTGATACTTTGGCGAAGCCAAGCAAAAAAAGAACAACATACATAATATTTATTTATATTAAGTGAAGGCAATCCAATTTAATAAATCCCTCCATTGATGTGAGAAAACGATATCTTTGCAACAAAAAAAAAAAAAAAAAAAAAAAACTGTGCATCATGGACACTTAACAAAATATGCCAACACAGAAAGACAGAAGTCTGAAAAGAATTTTTGATACCACACAGAGTGTTATATTCATATTTTTACTAGTGTATGTGTGAAGTGAAAGTGACTTATAGGTAAAATCAGCCATGTTCATATAGAGTGACTTGGGGGAAAATCCAAAGTAGGATTTAGTGTAATACGTTCTTGGGTTCGATATACAAAAGAAATGAAAAAATAAATATCCTGTTTAGCGAAGTTAGAAAGAAAAAAAAAGAAAATCAGCTTCGTGTGATGAAGTCCTGTGAATAGTGATCAATTTTGAATGAGTGAATTTTTGTTCCTTAAAGTGCACAAAGCCTATAGTCATGTATAGGCATGTGTGCCCTCAGGCAATTTTGATCAATCACCATTTATGCATATACATAGTTGTGAATACTACTGAATGGATTACTTTACATCTAAAATACAATCAGTTTCAAAGCTTGGCAGAAGAAGCACAATGGAAGAATATTGCTAAGTCTACGACTTTTGATTTGAACTCGTACTGTTTCCAGGGTTAATTTCTTGACTCCCTAAGGCCCACTAAGCCGACTCTGAGATACGGCAAAGTTCGCTAACCCTGAATATATGTATATTTTGTCTTGATTGCTATTTCAGCAACACTAAAACTCTCGCATATTAAACTTTTAATTTCTGTAATTTCTCTTTTGGTATTTTAGCAATTCAAAAATAAGAAACGTTATTTCAGCTTGTGAATTTTCGCATGCTGCAACTTCAACTTATGACACCTTGAAGTTGTTACTTCAACTTCAACAAATTTAACAAAAAAATAAAACAATAATTTTGATAGGGGTGAACACGGCACACTCCCGAGACTCCCGCTATTACCTATGACACTTCCCTCCTTTTTTTCAAACCTAGCTCTTCACCTGGCTTAAGGCATAATTGTTACGTGGTTTAATTCCAATTTCAAGTCAGATTTTTTAAAAATGAAAATTTCTCAACGTTCAAAAAACGTGCATGATTTAGAGAAATGTGCGCTGGACTGTCATGGAGAAGAACTTGGCCTATTGGTTTTTATTCCAACCACTGCAAAAAAGTTGTTCAGGGGTGTACTGCCTTTAACGAGGAATTGACAAATCCTCTAAAAGTATCTCTTGTCATGAAAAGGCTTGGTCATAAGTTAGCTAAAGCATTTTACTCATCATCATCATCATCGGCTCGACAACCGGGTTCCGGTCCTGGCCTCTTTCAACAAGTCTCTCCACCTATCCCGGTCTCTAGCCGACACCATCCAGTTGCGCACCCCAAGGCTTCGGGCGTCCTGGTCTACGCCATCTCTCCAGCGCAAGCATGGTCTACCACGCTGTCGTCTACCATAGAATGTACCACAAAGAACTTTCCGAGCAGGTTCCTCTTCGCTCATGCGAGCTAGGTGCCCTGCCCACCGGAGTCTACCGAGCTTAATTTTTGTCACGATATCTGCTTCTAGGTAGATTGCGTACAATTCATGATTGTACCGTCTCCGGAATCGTCCTTCCTCACATATGGGGCTAACAATTCTCCTTAAGACTTTTCTCTCGAACGCAGCTAAGAGGTCGGAGTGCCTTTTGCTAAGCACCCAAGTCTCGGATCCATATGTGAGTACTGGCAGGACCATGGTCCTGTACAGCAGCAGTTTTGAAGTTATGGTGAGATTTCTGAATTTGAAGAGCTTTTACAGACTATAGTAGGCTCTGTTGGATTTGAGAAGCCGCCCGCGTATTTCTTCTTCTATATTGTTATCGGCTGCTACTATTGACCCAAGGTATTTAAAGGATTGCACCACTTCAAATTCGTGCTCCGCTACCTTGATTGTTTGACCAACTGTTCCTCTCGCATTCGACGCCACCATGTACTTTGTTTTACCTTCACTAATGTGCAGCCCCAGATTTTGTGCCGCCTGCTCGATCTGGATGAAGGAATCGTGTACAGCTTGTTCGGTTCTTCCGATGATGTCAATGTCGTCTGCGTAAGCTAGTAACTGGCTGGACCTGTTGACGATGGTCCCTCTTGTTGCCGTGCCAGAGTCACGGATTGCTTTCTCCAACGCCAGGTTGAAGAGGAGGCAGGCCAAACCGTCCCCTTGTCGGAATCCATTAAAGATTTTGATTGGTCTGGATAGCAATCCGGCTATTTTTACTTGGCTTGTTACGTTGGTCATGGTCAACCTACATAGTCGTGTCAATTTATTTGGGATGCCAAATTCTCTCATGGCTTTGTAAAGTTCTACCCTGGCTGCGGCCTTAAAGTCTATAAACAGATGGTATGTTGGGATGTTAAATTCTAGACATTTTTCCATCGCCTGCCTAAGGGTAAAAATCTGATCAGTTGTTGATTTGCCTGGAATGAAACCACACTGATATTGTCCGATGATGGTTTTAGCGTATGGGGTTATCCGGTCTTGTTGGATAGAGGAGAGTATCTTATAGGCGGTACTCAACAACGTGATACCTCTATAATTGCTGCACGTTGTGACATCTCCCTTCTTATGTATGGGGCATATTATGCCTTTTCGCCAGTCTTCTGGCATTTCTTCTTGCTCCCATACGTGCACTATAATATCATGAATTGCTTGACGTAAGGCTGGCCCGCCGTGATGGAATAATTCGGCTGGTATGCCATCGGCTCCCGGGGCTTTGTTCTGTTTAAGCCGGCCTATAGCCTTCTCAACCTCTTCTATGCTTGGTGGCGGCAACATAGGGTATTCTTCTTGAAGTAGTGGAGCCTCCACTTCTGCAGTGAGCTGACCATTTAGCAATTCATTGAAGTACACTTCCCATCGCTCCAGTATGCTTTCAGGATCGGTGATCAGATTTCCCTCTCCGTCTTTGCAGTATGTGCAGCGTGGTTTGTACTGCGTCATGTTTCGGACGGATTGGTAGAACTTCCGCGCCTGGTGCGGACCTCGCTCTCGGCTGTTTTCTATTTCACAGATAAGGTTCTTCTCCCAGGCTGATTTCTTTTGTCTGTGAAGCCGTTTTTCTGTTCTTCTGAGCTGATCATTTTACTAGTTTTGTCCTTTTTCTGGATCACCAAATTTCGAATTGATATTGTTGAACTAAAAATATGAAACCGAGAGAGGTAATACTCATGAGGCGTTATCTATTGAACTCAAGCCCGGAACCTTTTCCATCGTTTAATTATTTGAATCTTCACCCATCTTTCCCCGCCTCCTATCGACCAATTGCACTTATGTCCCTTCTATCCAAGGTCATGGAATCGCTGATAAATTATTATCTGCTCAAGAAATATCTCGAAGACCGGCAATACGGTGGTCTAATGGCATATCTGACCGAAAAGTGGAACAGATCAGATCATTTTTTGGAGAAAGTAAGATTATTGAGCTCGATATTTCTAAGGCATTTGATCGAGTTTGGCACAATACTCAATTATAGAAAATGCATGCGTTTGGTATCAATCATCGAAACTTTTATTCTTTGGATTAGAAATTACCTTCTAGAGCATTCAATATATATGTTGTATTGAAGGGTATCAAGCTTGATCTTTATAAAATAAATGCTGGCGTTCCTCAGGGCTCCGTTTCGTCTACGACTCTCTTCTCCATTTTTATAAATATTCTCTTGTATGAAACTTCTAATACACTTCATCGTTTTGACGACAACTCTACCGTCAACTTCTCATTCTGTTTTTAAATTAAAAGAGAGCTATCATGGAATCATTCCAGTGTTGTTCCATGTAGACAAAAAATGTAGACTACACGATTGTCTACGTGTAGACAATTCAACGTATACAATTCCTGATTGTCTACATGCCAATGTCAACAATGTAGACAAGGTAGACATTCAATTTTTCTTATTATGTTTCGTCTAATAAATCAGAGCTCGAGCCAAAATCATTGTCATCAATTAAAACAATCATAGAGACATCGCCGGATTAAGATGTCGCAGGTGATTGGGATTGCTTACAGGCATTGCTTTCGTAAATGAATGTGAAGGCATTATTATTAGGATATGAATATGCTTTTTTTAACAAATTTTTATTTACCTGTGCAGTATTTTGTAGATTTTTGTTGCGCACTGTACAATATGCTACAAATTTGTTATTGTTTTCCATTAAAAGAAAACCTAGGTGATCGAAACCTTTATTTTTTCGTCGACCAATATTTAAATGAAAACTCAAATTAACACCTGAAATTTTCTTAAATGAAGTAAACAATGTGACAGAGAAATCAAGAATGACAGATTGGCTGGCATGCTTTGTCTACATTGTCGACACCATAGTCGACATTGTCTACATTGTCGACACAATTGTCTACGCATTAATGTAGACAATCAAAGTCGACACGTAGAGGAACAACACTGAATCATTCTCACATTCTCAATCCTTGGACAACGTATAGGAATGTTTCATGTACTTCCTTGATCTAAGGCTTCATTCACAAGCAATGCTCACTCGAAGTAGCCAGTTGCAATCATTTTCTCAGTCAGTTCACTCGTCATACACATTTCGCTAAGAATGTTCATGTTTTGTCGTACCGCTCAATGGAGAGATTCGGTTTTAGGCGCACAACATGATTATGGAATAATTTACCTGGCATGGTTTTCACTTGCCATTTCAATTGGAGTTAAAGATTAATGTTCATCGAAACTGCTTTTCTTCCCCCCCCCCCCCCTTCCTCTGATTTCCCCATCGCACGTGCTGTGTTTAACATTATAAAGGTCTCTCAATGAACACTTGAGCGCCTGTGAATTATAAAAATAAAATGCACGACTGGGTCGCACGAACTTGCTCCTATGTAATAGACTAGGAAATTTAAAAACGAATGTTATTAGAGAAAACTGTTCATAAGGATAAAAATAATTTTTTGAATTCTTTTAGTAGTAAGAGACAAAAGCAGAATGCTATGCAAATATGAATTTAGGCAAGAACAAAAATTATAAGTCTTTGTAGTGGTTTCTTAAAAAAAGCTTTTATATACAAACTTTTTAAAAGATTTTTAAGAAAAAATCTTGGTGCGCCAATTTGAAGTTTTTATTATTGTTCGAGAAAAATTAAATTTCCAAAAAAGAAATATTGAGCGGTTTCTGAGATATCGAATTTTTTAAAAAAAGGAAAAATATAAATTTTTTTTCAAAAATTCAAAAAAAAATTATTTTAAAGTTTTGAAATGCAATGTGATTTAGACTTTTTAGAAGCTTCTCTATAAAAAAAATGCATTAAGATCCGTTATGTAGATAATGCGAAATTCAAAATTCGGAAAAATGGTTCTATGGTAGGTATAAGCTGTAAAATCTTAATTTCAAAATTTTTTGTATTAAATTAAAGATCGTAAAAATTAATTGAAAGAAAAAAAATTTTATCAAAATTCTAGGCCCCGTTTTTGAGAAAAATACAATTTTTGAAAACCATTTTTTTTTTAATTTTTTAGCATTTGTATGGTAGGTACCTTAATTTTTAGGTAAAATAATTTTTTTTTTCTCACATCTTCTAAAATTATATAGAGAAATTTTTATTTGTCAAGTTTAAAAAAAATCTAGCATGGGGTTTTCGAAATATTGAGTTTTGAAAAAAAAATTTGGAAGTTTTTCTTAAAAATCCAAAAAAATTTTTTTTGAAAATTTGAGTAAGCAATTCTATTTATGTTTTTGGGGAGCTTTAGCAAGAAAAAAAATGATCACAATCGGTTAGACCGTTTTTGAGAAAATCAAAAACAAAAAAATGGTTCCTTGGGGGAGTACCCTCAATAACAATTTTTCGGAACATTTTTTTCAACCATTACCTAGCTTTAACTAAATGAAATTTTTTTGCATTTTTATTTTTAAAATTTGTCAAATAGTTTTTGAGAATAAAAATATTTATAAAATTTCGAAAAAAATAAAATGCACGACTGGGTCGCACGAACTTGCTCCTATGTAATAGACTAGGAATTTTAAAAACGAATGTTATTAGAGAAAACTGTTCATAAGGATAAAATGAATTTTTTTTAATTCTTTAAGTAGTAAGAGATAAAAACAGAATGATATGCAAATATGAATTTATGCAGGAACAAAAATTATAAGTCTTTGTAGTGGTTCCTTAGAAAAATAAGCTTTTATGTACAAAATTTTTAAAACATTTTTAAGAAAAAATTTTGGTACGCCAACCTTAAGTTTTTATTATTGTACGAATAAAAGTCTAATTTCCAAAAAAAATACTAAGCCGTTCTTGAGAAATCGAATTTTTCAAAAAAAAAAATTACTTTTTTTTCTTAAAATTGAAAAAATATTTTTTCTTAAGTTTTTAAATGCAATGTTTTTTAAACTTTTTAGGAGCTTTTTTATAAAAAATTTCATTAAAATCCGTTAAGTCGATAATGAGAAATTCAAAATTCGAAAAAATCGTTCTATGGTAGGTACAGTCAGTAATATCTAGATTTCAAATTTTTTTTTATTAAATTATAAATCGTAAAGATTAATCAAAAGAAAAAAAATTTTAGCAAAATTCTCGGAACCGTTTTCGAGAAAAATGCGATTTTCGAAAACCATTTTTTAAAATTTGTATGGAAGGTACCGTTAGTTTTAGATAAAACAAATTTTTTTTTCTCAAATCTTGTAGATTATATTAAGAAACTTTTATTTGCCAAGTTTGAAAAAAATCGAGCATGGGGTTTTCGAAATATTGAGATTCCAAAAAAAAATTTTGAATTTTTTTTTAAAAATCCAAAAAATTAAAAATTGAAAATTTGAATATGTAATAATATTTAAACTTTGGAGGACCTTTGGCATAAAAAAAATTATTAAAATCGGCTGTACCGTTTTCGAGAAAATCAAAAACAAAAAAAATGGACCCAGGGGGGCTACCGAAAATAACAATTTTTTGTAAAATTTTTTTCAACCATTAGCTAGTTTTAACCAAATGAAATTTTTGGAATTTTTTTTAAAAAATTCTGTTGGACAGTTTTTGAGAAAAAAAAATATTTATAAAACTTCGAAAAAAAATCGTATGGCAGGTACCGTTATTTTTGGTCTTAAAAAAAAATAGAAAAAAACGTCCGGGGGTAAAAAATTAAAACCCATATCTACCAAGTTTGAAGAAAATCGGCCGAGCCGTTTAGGCTGTAGTCGAACCGACAGACAGACAGACAGACAGACAGACAGACAGACAGACAGACAGAATTGCGAGACCCACTTTTTTGGTCTTCGCTATCATCGTAATGTCAACTTTGATCAAAATCTCGAGTTCGATTTTTTTTACGAATGCATAACTTGCCTTATAGTACCTATAAGTCGCAAGTAAAAATCGTATGGCCGCTGCCGTTATTTTAAGTCTTAAAAAAATGGAAAAAACGTTTGGGGGGAAAAAAGTAAAAATGATATCTACCAACACTGAACCAAAAAGGTACATGATTCCAAGGAAAAACTGCATGTTCTTAAAGAAAAACTTCATTAAAAACGGGCCAAGAATCGAGTTCACTTTAAAAAAAGGAACCGTAAACATGCGTTTTATGAATTGTTCATATTTCAAATGTAAAGTTTCCTACTTGGAATTCGCAACAAAAACAATGTTTATGAATGTGGTTTCATGCATTGAATGATATTTTGCATGTAAAAAATGTATAGTTTCAAGAATTTAAAGTAATTTTTCATAAAATTTCAGTTGCTCATGTTGATGAATGTGGTTTCATATAATTAGTCTCTTTGTTCCTACAATTAAAAAACAGTTTCAAGCATTTTAAGAAATTTTTCATAAAACTCTACGATAAAATTTGTATGAATTGTTCATATTTCAAATGTAAAATATCATACTTTGATTTTCCAACAACAATTCTATTGCTTTGAATTTTATGAATGGTTTTTCATGAAAATCATGGCTTGGTCATAAAACAAAAATTAATTTTTATGAATTCTTGCATTATTCATATGAATATTCAACAGAGTGATTGGCATAAGGTGTGACAAAAAGCTAGGGCGTGTAGGTTGGACTTAGACAAGAAAAAAATCGTATGGGAGGGGGGGTCTATTTCCCCCCGTTTAGGCGGGAGGGGCAATTTAAGAAAAAAATCACTTAAAACAGAAAAAATAACGATGCACCTAAGCCAAGCCGACCCCACCATAATAAAAAAGTGGCAGGTCAATTTTAAACCAATGCTCTCATGCAGGTGTTCTCAATGAAAAAATGTGTGAAATATGGTTAATCCAGTACTTTCTCACATTATTGTATGCTGATAAGACGATAATTAAAAGAATAGTAAAAAGAAAGTTAATCCTTTCAATCGTAAATTCACCTACATAAGAATCCAAAAACGTAAAAACTACAATAAAAGGCTTTTCTTTGAACAAAAGTAGTTTTTGTTATTTTTGATTTTCTCAAAACATTTTGACATCCGGTTTTTTGTGTTTGATCAAAAATTAAAAAGAGCATTGAATATTGAATAAAAAAATAATACTTAATTACGTAAAATTTTAAAAAAATTGTTTAATTTTGATTTTGAAAATTAATTTTTCAAAAACTATTCACTCGAACAACTTTATTTAAAAACAAAATTAAAGAATGTATTTCTGGCTTTTCAAAATGCCATAGCATTACTCTGTAGGTATCACCGTTATTTTCTAATAATTTTTTTTCTGTTTTAAGTGATTTTTTCTTAAATTGCCCCTCCCGCCTAAACGGGGGGAAATAGACCCCCCATCCCATACGATTTTTTTCTTGTCTAAGTCCAACCTACACGCCCTAGCTTTTTGTCACACCTTATGCCAATCACCCTGTATAAAAATTAATGATTTTGTCTGAATGATCGGCATTCATAAAAAGAATGTACAAAGATTTTTTCAGTGAAGTTTAAAGAAAGACAGACAGACAGACAGACAGAATTGCGAGACCCACTTTTTTAGTCTTCGCTATCATCGTAATTTCAACTTTGATCAAAATCTCTCATAACTTGCCTTATAGTACCTACAAGTCGCAAGTAAAAAAATACACAATGTTGGCCTTAACTCGAAACCAGTTTTGTTGTTTTAAGATGGTATACTTTTGAACCGAAAATCTTTTTAGTTAATAAAGAAATGGCTCACCAAATTTGTTAGGGTAGCTTTTTTAAGTTAACTTCGGATAAAATTTAACTGAAAAAATAAAAACAAGACCTAGCAAAAAATTAAAGCTTAGTCTCTTAAGCACTTAAGCAGCCCTGGTTCATGTTGTGAGTCGGCAATGTAAATGAGCTATTTTTCTGCTGAACTCGACTGATTAAAATACGAGGCACTTAATCATGAGATATAATTTTGCATGATTTTTTGGACATTTTGCGCAGAACCGGCGCTACTCTGATTCGAACCTAGATCTACGGAGTAATAGACCAACTTACTTACTATTATACCAATGGTTAAAACATGAACATATACATGCACATATAATTACACTAATTTTTATACTCTTGTTTTAATATAATGGTATCAAAAAATTTAAATTCTGTTCGTGTACTATACATATCTTGAGGCCACGCATACAAATTTATAAACAAAAATTTTCTTTTGAAAATTTTGACATGCTTGGCCTGATTTTAAGTTTCTCAATAGAATAGCAATTACATATATATATAATTTTGCACTACTTTTAGTAAGGTGTATTTTTCTATTTTTAATTAGAGGTGAATGTTTGTAAAATAAAGCGAGTTTTATCAGGGTTAAGGTTTTTTTTATAAGAATTGATTAGTTAGATATATTTATAAGTACATACACGACACGGTGCATGAATGAATTATTTTTTACTAGGGGTATTGCACTGCACTATTGTACACCCACCTAAGTAAATGGACAATATTTTCATGCATGTTGCAGAATCAACATGTGACACTGCTTACCACATTAAGTAAACCTAGGTATCCTCCAAGTTTGCAGTGTCCAGTTGGGCTACCTGTTATTAGTCTTAGGTTGTTCCTACTTAAGTTTATGCAGTTTGTTAAGCGTTCCTAGTTGTAATTGCCCATCAGTAGTAGTTTTTACTGCCTTAGCTTTGGGAGTTGTTTCCAGTTCTTAGATCTGCTTGCTTCCTCTTCTTGTTTAATTTTGCTTATAATAATTATTTCTCCAATTCTGCAAAAGGACTTAGTTCCTTTGAAAGGGGTTAATGCGCATAGTTTTGCTAAGGAGTATGCCTCTTCGTTTCCATGAACACATTGAACACCAACGTCCTGTAAATTCGGGTTGGGTACGATATCCCGCTTTTTATAACCCCGTTTTTAAAAATCCCGTTTTTATAATCTCGTTTTTTATAATCCTATTTCTTATAATTCCGCTTCTTTAAAATCCCGCTTTTTATAATCCCGCTTTTTAAAATCCCGCTTTTTAAAATCCCGTCTCTTATAATCCCGTTTTTTATAATCCCCTTTCTTATTACGACATGTAAGCAGTGAGGTATGTAAGGGGGGTAATGCTGCCCCCCTGTAACCCACCCGCTTGGGCACACTATAGGATTTGGGTTAGGTGCGAGGTTGGTTGTATGCAAAGTATGGAAAATAAACAACATAAAATCAATAAGTTTTAGCTACGTATTCTAAAAAACGGGATTAGCGGGATTTGGCGAAATTTTAAAAGAATGATTTTGTTGATTTCACAAAATTTTTATAATCCAGCATGATTTTTTGTCAGTTTAACAAAATATGTACTACAAATAATATTGTCAGTTTAACAAACCAAGTTTTGTTAATATAACAAAATAAAACAGAGATTTTTGTCACATCGACAAACTTTTTTGTGATGTTAACAAAATGTTTGTTGTATGTACAAAAAATCTGTTTTGTAAATGTTTGCCAATATCACAAAGTTTTTGTTAATTTTTTTTTGTCAATTTAACAAAAAATGAAAACATTTTTGTTAAAATGACAAATATTTTGTTTTGGGGTTGAATTATATTGTAATATTGATAAAATAATATTATCAGATAGATAAAACTATTTTGTAAGGAAACCAAAAAATTTCTTTTGTGTATGATATAGTTCACACTTGGTTTTTGTTAAAAAATCGATGTAAGATTAACTGAACTTAACAAAAATTGCGTACTGTCCATACGCCCTCACAGATCGTTGCATGTGAGATCGTAGGGACGAAACGCAAATTTTTGTGGACTTAAATCCCCAAAAAAAAAACTATTTTGACAAAATTAATTTTATTTTTTGCGGATTCAACAAAAGAAATTTGTAAAATTGACAATATATTTTGTTGAATTGACAAAATATTTTGTTAATTTAACAAAACAATTTTGTTAATTTAACAAAAAAAAATTGTTAATCCGATAATAATAAAAAAACAATAACACTAATAAAAAATTGTTAATACAACAAAAGAATTGTTAATATGACAAATTAATTTTGTAAATTCTACGAAATTTTGTCATATTGACAAAATATTTTTGTTATTTTAACAAATTTATTTGTTAGCATAACAAAATAATTTTGTGGATACAACTAAATATTTTTTGTTACCTCAACAAAATTCTATAATTTTTGTCAATTTGACAAAACTTTTTGTTGGACGTATATTGACAAAATGTTTGTCAAATCAACAAAGATTTTTATCATATATACCTAGATTTTATTTTCAGTGTGTAAATTCACTAGGTTTTCTAGTTTTACACTTTGTACCTACTTAATACGG
This sequence comes from Chrysotoxum bicinctum, assembly GCA_911387755.1. Classification (NCBI taxonomy): domain Eukaryota; kingdom Metazoa; phylum Arthropoda; class Insecta; order Diptera; family Syrphidae; genus Chrysotoxum; species Chrysotoxum bicinctum. The sequence continues at coordinate 73,933,112 of OU426988.1, read as the reverse complement.
TGAACACAATGTTTTAAAGATAAACGATTTTCTTTTTAATTTCTACGTTTTCTCTAAACACTTCTTAATGCCTAAATATAATTATTTACCGAATTTATCCTTGGACCCATTTCTTCCTCATACCATTGACCAACTTTTAATGCACATTCTGCTTAATCATCTAAGTGATGAGTTTGTTTCAGACCAAGATGGTATCCCCACCATATTTCTCAAAAAAATACTCTTCCACATTTTTTCCTCCCCTCTCAAAAATATTCCTTTATGTCAAAGAGAATTCTATTATGAAAGGAAATCCCAATACATAAAAAGGGCCACAAGTATAAAGTTACAAACTATCGTCCAATCTGCTTTGTCAAAGGTAGGTCTACAAGGTCTATTTTCATTGATTTAGTATCCTTTAGAATATTAGCCTTAAATAACCGATTTTAGTAACACCTTTGATACAATTTTAAATATACTTATTCGATTTAAACACTTTACCCTTGGGCTGGAACCTAACTTCTAATGATGGGTTACTTCTTAACTGAAAAGTCATTACTACAAAGATCGATTCAGATCTACGTTCTCTCATAATTTCTTAGCTACCTCCGAGGTAACACAAGGCAGCCACTGAAATCTTCTCTTTGTTATTGGTACTATGAAATGGTGATCAAATATTCGCATATATCAAAGCTGACCATACCAAGTTTTCAAGACGACTTCTTCGGCACATGATTCTACTCTTCTTCAACTTGTTATCGACAGTTTCTCTATCTGGTGCTTGAAACACTACTTGGAGCTAAATATTTGCTAAATGACAATTGTTCACTTTTTCACAAAAGAACATCCAATCTCAACATCAACTCTACCTTCTCCATTATCAACCCATATCCACCGCCACCGAGTTAATTCGCGATATTGGTGTTTTATATGATAGAGAGCTGAACTTTTTTACACATATTGACGAGAATATGCTTAAAGGAAACTCAGCCCTAGGCTTTGTGAAACGATGGTCAAAAGAATTCTCTGTGCCTAAAGTGATCCGATCCCTCTATATAACCTTTGTTCGCCGTTCGCCCCCTTCTTAAATGCGCCTCATAGGTATTGTCTTATCAACAAATTTATGTATCCAGAATCGAAATCATTAAACGTCGTGCCTTACGTTTTGCGCTTCGTGGTCTGCCTTGCAATAACCCTTTGATTCTACCTCCGATCGAGATAGAATTCTATTTTAATCACTAATCGACTTCTTTCAGGATCTATCGACTGCACAACTCCATCCCTTTCAGGACTAATTCCGGCAATCTAAGAAATTTTTGTATCTTCTATCTGCCCACCCAACTCGTATGGCTCCAACTAACCTATTACTTGCATGCTACGGAGAATTATTTTTCGAACTTAATTTTAATACCCCCTATTTAAAACTCCGTCTTCTTTTTCATCCTCAAAATTTACTCCAGTACTAGATTTGCTTAATAAGAGGGAAGGCCTTTCTCCTGAAGATGCTCTGAAAAAAATGCTGTGCTAGTCTTTTCGTCGACATTACAATTCTTTTAAGCAAACTCTACTGTGCAGGTTTCCGTGGTTTCATGTTAAGTTGGTTTGCTTCATCTCTGAGGGATAGGACGCAATCTGTCTGTCAAAGTGTCTCAGTGACACGAAATCTATGGATTTGGGTGTACCTCAAGGGTCAGTATAGAGGCCGGTACTTTTCCTCATTTACAAACATTCACCATTTTTATATTCTCTAAAAAGTTTGTTTGCCGAAAAACTTTAAAAAAGCGTTTGGGCGGCGCACAATGGGGCAAAACGTAAAAACGCTGGCATTTAATCAAATTATGAAGTTGAGCTTTGTCTTAAATAACCGTTCTATTTCTCTTCCAAATACGATAGAGAATTAGAGAGAGAGAAAGTTTATTTGAATCACGTAATCCGTAATCTTCTGCAGATCGTCTCAAATGAAGAGTAAGTTTAAGTTTTGAGTTGATCGCAGACCTCTTTTTGTCATTTTGAGTTGGTTTAGTAAATTGTGTACAGTTTATTATTTATTGCGTGTATCTAATTAATTTAAATAGTAAGCTGAGGTGCATTTTTGTATGTTTTTTTTTATAAAAAATAAATTCTTTTTATTTTAATCGTAGTTGAATATAAAAAACAGTTAAAAAATTGGTTGTTTTTTTGCATTTCTCTGAAATCCTTAGGTGTTTAGTTGTGCCAATAAGTTTTATATGTCATTTAATTAAGTGTACGTTCTCCTTTCAGAATGTGCAAAATTTTCTTGCTCCAATCTGCTCCCCTGTGTGTTGTGTACATTTGTGTTGGTGACGTCACTTTCTAGGAAAAGATATTTTTTGTCAATATTATTGTATTTTTGACATTTCTTACGCTGAACAAAATCAAAAATACTACCAATAACCAGGCAAGATCTTTTTAATATAATGAAGAAGTCAAGTTGAAAAGGATTTAATAGCCAGATGGATTTTTTAAAGGAAGAAATTGTAAGGAAAACTCAATTCTTGGGTAACTTTTAAAATGACATACATTCTTTCTGAATTGGCATATGCAGCTGAAGTGACTTGGAGAACATCTGGGCAGTCGGTAGCTGCAAAACTAATTCACGAAGTATCCCAAAATCCTAGAAAAGTCAAAAAGTGTAGGAAAGCTTTAAGAGAGTCCATTTAACCTACTTCAATGAAGCTTTAGCGTTAATTTTCGAAGCAGGCTTATCTATATTTCAATATGAAATTATTAGATCAAAAGCTTCTTAAGTATCTGAACATATTATATCATTGTTTCAAAAACTTCTGTGAGTACAAGTTTACAAAGTTTGCTAAGCTTAACAGTCAAACGCTTAATTATTTCCCAAAATGTCGAGATTAATTCACTTCACAAAGAATTGATAAATTTATGCTTGTATTCTAAATGGGACTTTGATGGGAGTCTTGGTCACAATTCAAATAAGCAAGCCTTTTATGAATTGAACCAGGTAGAATCGACTGTTTTTCTTACTTGCCTTGTTCCACTTCGCTTAGTCTCTGGTGTTAAAATAATATACAAAAATCCACGTCCAAGCTCAAATAGATATTGTATAGACCTATTAAAATTGAATTTTTAAAAGTGTACACGTAGCTGAAGCAAAGAATTTATTTCTATTGAAGAAAGGATACTAAGTTTAGCAAAACAAAATAAGTAACACAAAATATCTCAAAATGGTAACCCTATAATTTTTGTTTAATTTTTATAAATGTAGTAATATTGCAATCACGAAGGACGCAACACACAAGTTTCATTTGAATCGTTTGAGCCGTTTTTGAGTAGTTTCGTAAACTAATGAAATTCGTATGGGTGGTAACGCTGGAAATGGGCGTGGCCATTAGAAACTATATATTAACATTAGTATCTGTAGTATTTGTGCCAAATTTCAAATTTCTAGCCCTGTTGGTTGATTTAATGCCATCCTTTCGCCATTTTGCCCCACTGTGTGGCGCCGATATAGTGAAACATTGCCCAATTCTTGTGTAAGAAAAATGTGCTGTCAGAAATGCTTGTTTTGTAAACCGTTTAAACAGAAGTTTGAAAATTCTTCCAATTAAACATCTTTATTATTTTAAGGTCTCTTACCTTACTGTATGAAAGTAGTTTATTGCAAAGCCCAATATAAGGTACGATAAATTTGCGTAGGAAAAGCAGATTTTTAGTTCAAAATTCAATACAGTTGTCACTTATCATTCGTATCTACTTTATTATTTTACCATACTTTTTATGCCTTATAATGTATTTGAATTTGTTATTTAAGAAAATAATGATTTAAAAAAAAAGGGGCATTTAAGTTAGACACAAGAAATTAATTACAGATTAAATCCCATTTAAACACAAAAAAAAAACTGACATGAAAAATTAGGAATAACGAATAAAAATTAACCAAAAACAAATTTAAAAAATCGTTGCTGGAAAAGGTTGGTATGCAATTTTTTAGGAATTTATTAAATTACTTTTAGGGGTATAATTTAATAAAAATTATCTGCCATCTTGTTTTCAAAATGTTGAATTTTCAAATAAAAATTTCCTATTTAAAGAATTTCTAAATTCCACTATGGAAAACTAAGCTGAAAAAAGAGCGTTTATTTCCTACTATCTACTCGTACCTAAGAACAAATCATTTAAGAGTATGAACTTAATTCCCCGCAATGTTTTATCAAACCTTATTGTTTTTACTTGCGACTTAAAGGTACTATAAGGCAAGTTATGCATTCGTAAAAAAATCGAACTCCAGATTTTAATCAAAGTTGACGTTACGATGATAGCCAAGACTAAAAATGTGGGTCTCGCAATTCTGTCTGTCTGTCTGTTTTTCGGTTCTACTACAGCTTAAATGGCTCGGCCGATTTTCTTTAAACTTGATAGATATCAATTTTAATTTCTTCCCCCACACGTTTTTTTCTTTTTTTTTAAGACCAAAAATAATGGTAACTGCCATACGATTTTTTTTCGAAATTTTATAAATATTTTTTTCTTCTCAAAAAATAAAAATACAAAAAAAATTCTTTTAGTTAAAGCTAGATAATGGTTGAAGAAATTTCCGAAAAATGGTTATTGAGCATACCCCCCCCCCCCCAAGGAACCGTTTTTTTTTTGTTTTTGATTTTCTCAAACACGGTACAATCGATTTTGATCATATTTTTTTGCTAAAAATCGCCAAAAACTTGAATAGAATTGTGTATTCAAACAAAAAGTTTTTGGATTTTTAAAAAAATTTCAACATTTTTTTTTCAAAACTCAATATTTCGAAAACCCCATTCTAGATTTTTTTTACAAGATATAAGAAAACAAAAGTATTTTACCTAAAACTAAATATACCCACCATACAAATGTTAAAAAATGGCTTTCAAAAATCGCATTTTTCTAAAAAAAACGGAGTCTAGAATTTTGATAAAATTTTTTTTATTTCAATTAATTCTTACGATCTTTAATTTAATAAAAAAAAGTTGAAATTAAGATATTACGATGTTCCTATGTACCATAGAACCATTTTTTTCAAATTTTGAATTATTGATTATCGACATAACGGATTTTAATGAAATTTTTTTATAGAGATGCTTCTAAATAGTTTAAAGAACATTGCATTTCAAAACTTAAAAAAAAAATATTTTTTTGAATTTTTGAAAAAAAAAATTATTTTTTCTTTAGAAAATTCGGTATTTCTAAAACGGCTTAATATATTTTTTGGAAATTTAATTTTCATTCGTACAATAATACAACTTAAAGTTGGCATACAAAATTTTTTTCTTAAAAATCTTTTAAAAATTGTGTACAAGTATAAAAGTTTTTTTTTTTTTAAGAAACCACTACAACGACTTATAATTTTTGTTCTAGCATAAATTCATATTTGCATAGCATTCTGTTTTTATCTCTTACTATTAAATGAATTTAAAAAATTAATTTTATCCTTATGAGCAGTTTTTCCTAATAACAATCGTTTTTAAAATTCCTAGTCTATTACATAGGAGCAAGTTCGAGCGACCCAGTCGTGCATTTTATTTTGTATTGTTTTTAAAAGAATTGTAGGGATGTCATGATATTTTTTAAAATTTACTTTCTAATGGGTATATTGATTTCTTTTAATTTTTATGAATTTTTAACCGCTACATATCTTGTTTACAGAAAAGAACTAAATGTCAGCTGAATTATATACTTTTTGTCTGAAAAGGACTCCCTCCCCTCAAAGAGATCCTGCACTTGCCTTTAGAAAGTTTGAATTTTATTATTTTCAAAAACCAACCCGGTTCAATGTCTAAACCTTTATTAACTTTTATTTAAATTCTTTTCTACAGTGAAAAAGGAAAACACACACACATACAACCTTCTGTTATTTTATAGTGTTATCCCATTGAATGTACTAAAATGTGTTATTACTTTTTTATTTGGCCTTGCTGACTGCTCCTGTTCACGAACACGATGTATAGGTAGGAGTATATGGAACCGTTAAGCATCCATTTAATATGAAAACAATTTCAAAAATTCAATCCTATAAAACCATCAATCTGTTGATGTTCTCCATAACACCAATATTACATCAATTGAAACTTTTATAAAATCATTCACAAATAAAAGAGGGGAGAAACAAATCTGCTCTCCATGTATATAAATACATTCATAGATGCAATTTGTAAACATTTTTACAACGGTAAGGGATATTTATTGAAGTATGGTAACCTCCCTCTGTGTACTCCCCCGCATTCTAACTCTTTACACTGCTTCCTGGTGATATATAGTATATGAAATACAGGGAAGAAATGAGGCCAAATCCAGCAGACGGACATAAATATTGGGGACAATATTACCAGGACCTCGGCTCGGGACAAATGTGGAGTGGTTGAAGGAAAAAACCATCATATATTTGCATTACTGATTTAACCCCAATGTTGGTGGTGAAAATCGATACTTTATTGCCGTTGCAAAATTCGAATTGAGATAAAATTGATATCCTTTTTACGTTAAATGACATTTTGGCTGCCAGGATGCTTTTCTTTTTTAAGTGCTGCCTTTCTCTCGGTTGATGGGGTGTTTGTTGCTGTTATTCGTTGGGGGTTAATATTTTTTATTGTTGGTACAACCCAGCAGCCTCCATCACCCATCAGCCATTCCTGCTGTCTGTTTTCTGTTATGTGAAAACAGGACATTGTGACATTATTTACAGCCTTATTCGAAAAGCTACAATGCGCTCCATATAGTATAGACTATGAGCTGTGATTGTCCATGTATGTATATTATAAGGATCGACTGTATAGTCGAGCCGCCCGACTGCGATGATGATTATTATTATGGTTAATTCCGCTATTGACGTAACTGTAACATGTAATTTTGTGCCACCACCGGGATGAGTTTTTTTTTATTACCATCGTGTTTTCAATTATTCAGATTTATGTCCGCATAAAAACCGGGTCAAAGGAACTCATTGGTGGATATGGCGAACAGGGGTTATTGAAAGATTCCTTGCGGTTGGGTTGGAATATTGTACCTAACAGTTGTTATTGTTGTTATTTGGTTGGTAGCTACTGAGGTGCGCGCTAACCGATGGATTTTTAATATTAAAAGGAAGCAGGAAGCGTATATTTATGTATATATGTATGTAGGTATATAAACAAAAAATTACAGGTTATAGGTAATACGAATTTTTCCTTTGACTTGTAATTTGTGCTGGAAGTTTGAAAGGTACATCTATAAAGAACATTAAAATATTTGTTCTCTTTTATTAAACTTTTCCAAATAAGATTGATCTTGATTTTTATGGACTTCGCGCAACATAAAGATTTATGATTAGCAACCATAGGTCGACGACACGACTGAATTATGTTTTTACTTTTATTTATAAAAATGTAAAAGCGTGTAAAGAAAGATCCAGATTTAAAGGTGATAAGGTGCAAGGATATAGCGTCTCGTTTATAGAAATTAATTTATATGCAGATAAGAAGATAATTATTCATTTGCATATGTATCGAGTTTGGAGTTGAAGGACACTACAATCTCTGGCATGAAACTGAAAAAAATTATAGATAAAATCAATTTATAAAAATATAAAAGAAAAAAATAAGCAAATTTATTTTTTCTTTCCCATGAGTGACACAATGCCATTATTTCTGTCTATGTTTTGTCAATAGAAACACGTCTTTGCGAACGATTTTAATTTGTCCTTCGAATTTATAAACAGAACTCCGCCTGATTAAAATAAAAATATCGTTTAATTTAAATAATATTTCCAAAATGTACTTGAGCAGTTTTCTTAAAGAATAGTTTGGGATCGTTTGGGTCTAACTATATAATATCCAATTGGGGGGTGGCCGTGGCGCGATGGATGTGTGCTCGCCTGTCAACCTCATGATGACAGGTTCGATCCCTGCCGTCGTCTATGTCGCTTTAATTCCATTAAAAACCTTCTAAAAATTGTCATCAATGGGTTGCTGGTTTACTCATTACATGTTGTTCAGGCATAACACTAACAACATGTAATTGAGTTAAACTAGTATGCCGAACAAGGATAAATACGAATAAAATAATGTGAATTATAAGCGACATAGAAATAAGACACGGCATTTCTCCGCTTTAGCTCAGCCGCCATCCCTGGAGATAAAATATCTGAGACAACAACCTTCAGTCTCAGAACATCGTGCCACACATCTTTCCTATCCTTCTTTCTCTTCATTAACTTCACGCCCGCGCTGTGTTGAAACATTTAAAGGGTAATCATAATCCCTTGAGCGCGGGTAGATTATAAAAAAAAAAAAAAAAAACATATATGTATTTCTATAAAAAATATTTGATATGCAATATTCTTATAATTTCTGTAATTTCTAAGGTAAGGAGCTTTTGAAAAAAAAAATAAATCGAAATCGATGAAGCCGATAACGAGAAAGCCAAATTTCTATGACAATAATACACATCTTTTTATTTGCGACTAATGGGTACTATAAGGCAAGTTGTGCCTTCGTAAAAAAATCGAACTGGAGATTTTGATCAAAGTTGACATTACGATGATAGCGACCAAAAAAGTGGGTCTCGCAATTCTGTCTGTCTGTCGGTTCGACTGCAGCCTAAACGGCTTGGCTGATTTTCTTCAAACTTGGTAGATATGGGTTTTAATTTTTCCCAACACAGTTTTTTTTCTTTTTTTTTTAAGACCAAAAATAACTGTACCATACGAATTTTTTTTCGAAATTTTATAAATATTTTTTTCTCAAAAACTGCCACAAATTTAAAAAAAAAAATTCGAAACATTGTTTTCAGTTAAAGTTAGGTAATGGTTGATTTTTTCAAAAACGGTTCCGCCGATTTTGATCATTTTTTTATGTTAAGGCTCCCCAGCAGTTTCAAAATTATTGTGTACTTATTCAAGTTTTCAAAAAAAATTTTTTGAATTTTAAAAAAAACCCAATGCTCGATTTTTTTTAAAACTTGATAAATTAAAGTTTTTTAATATAAATTATAAGATGTAAGAAAAAAAAAATTATTTTACCTAAAAATAACGGTACCCTCCATACAAATGTAAAAAAATTGTTTTCGAAAATCGTATTTTTCTCGAAAACGGTTCCGAGAATTTTGCGTACATTTTTTTCCTTTGATTAATTTTTATGATTTATAATTTAATAAAAACAAGATATTACTGACTGTACCTACCATAGAACGATTTTTTTAAATTTTGAATTTCTCATTATCGGCATAACGGATTTTAATGAAATTTCTTATAAAGAAACTTCTAAAAAGTTAAAAAAACCTTGCATTTCAAAACTTAAAGAAAAATATTTTTTAATTGGAAAAATCAATTTTTTTTGAAAAATTCAATGGGGTTGTATGCAGAAGGCTTTATCTCAGTCTCAAATCTCACTTTTTTGAGCAATTGCTAGCTTTCGTATGCAGGATAATTCTGAGACAAATCTGTCAAAAAAGAGATCGATCTCATTTAAGAGATCTATCTCATTTTAGAGATTTCCGTATGCAGAAAGAAACCAAAATCTCATTCTAATGAGATAAATCTACTAAAATGTTGAGCCTGGAAATTAGTTATCTCAGGAAGTACAATGGCTCAATACTGTAATAAGAGTATAAAGCTCTGTTCGCAACAATACATTCATTTTTTTTTTGATCACTTTAAACCAACAAGGAACTATAAAACTCTTTATAGGCTTACCCCATTCCATGTTGAATCCTTAAGAAATAATTTTTCAACAAATAATGAGGAAATTCGGGAAAGTCTATGAGTAATCAAATGATGGTTTTCTTACGCTTCGTAGATATTGGTTTCCAAAGTGGAACTGTCGAAGATTTCAGCATCAAGAGCAATTGTAGAAGTTGCAGACAAAATAGTAAATAAAAAAGAAGATTCGATTAAATTTTAGAGAAAGAAAAATGAAATTGCGCTACCTTTGTTAAACCAAAACCGTTAACTTTGTTCAATTTATTTTGTACACAAAAAACCTAGTGAAAAAAATTATGAAGAGGAACCTCAATTTCACGTGCCAAGTTTTTCTCCCAAGAGTTTTAATTTCTTTGTCAAAACTAATTTTGCTTAAGCAAAACATCGGGGTGAGAAAGTTTATCTGTTTCATCTATCTCGATTGAACTTCTCATTCAACATTTTCATGTTTTCTTTTTCGAGTCTTAGCATTCGTCTGGACTAATGGCTACACTAACTAAACGTGTACAAATTGTTGTAATGAAGTAATAATAAATGTGCTCTAAAAAATATTTTCTGACCTACAAGTCTATTAAGTATAGGATTTGGATTTTGTGAGCCTCCATCTCTATTAAAAAAATTGTACTTTTTCCTATGATTTTAGTTTCATTATTATGTTACCTGTTTTATTTTTCTCACACTTTCTTTGAATCAGTTTTTAATATTAGGTATTTTCTTAGCAATTTGCTGCACGTCTATTGTATTTCCAATTCTTTGCGCACTCAGATTTAAAAGCTAATAAATCGTTATTATTCTTTTTTTGTTTACTTCCGGAATTTGACTTCTTGTTATGAGCATAATATTTTTCTTTAAAAATTCAGAAAAAAGCTATTGGTATCCTTAGTTTTTTTTTAAGGGGATGAAGAAATTTTTCAAATGAATGTTTTCTTTTTGAGACTGTGACATAAAATGAGACAAGTCTCTTGCATACCAAATTGGGATTTGTCTCATTGCAAAAGCTCAATCTCACTATCTGGAGCTCATTCTCAGAGCTCATTCTCAGAGCTCTTTCTCATGAGACTGAGCAAATAGCTTCTGCATACTACCCAATATCTCAATATTTTTTTTGTAAATTTAATTATTAATTTTATTTTATTCTTAAAAATGTTTTAAAAATTTTTATTTTGCTTAAGAAACCACTACAAAGACTTATAATTTTTGTTCTTGCATAAACCTACATAATATTTGCTTCAATCACATGGCATCCTATTTTTACGTACAGCTACTAAAGAAGTTGTTTTAGTCTTTTAAAAAATTAATTTTATGCTTATGAACAGTTTTTCTCTAATAACATTGGCGTAAAATTTTAAACAGTTCTCGTTTAAGGAATTAAACCGGCTCTACTTAACGCAGTCGTTTAGCTTGGAGACTTCGTCTAACTTTTGCATAATTTTAACCACGTTAGACAACTCTTCTAACTGATGTAGGTTTTACAACAGAACCTAAGCGAATTTGCGTTGAACAACCCTTAATTTGACAGATACATAACTCACACAACTACAAAAACACAAAAAAAAAGTAACTCTAAACCGAATAATTTTTCGCCGAAAAAAGTACATTTTATATACTACCTCGGTACAGATTTTGATTGTTTATAAGTTATTTACATTATTTTAGATGGAAATAAAGTATAGATCGCAAATTCACAGCATAAAAACTCAATTTGTTGTTGCAAGGTGCAGATTCATTTAGCTATACTAGTCTCGACCGGCGGCGGCGGCGGCCACAGTGGAACGTCTAGTACAAAATTCCGGACATTGGCTGATTTTTTGTTTTCATTATTCGAAATATTTTTTGTTTGATATGCATAGGAAATTGTCGCCTCTTTTACATATAAAACAGTTTTTTTATGTACACTCTTTAATTTTGAAATAATAGGGACTCAAAGATGCAGTATTTTTAAAACCAAAAAAAATTGGAATTTTAACGCTTTTTTGTAATTTGTTTTTCTTAGACCCTTTTTATGTTTTCTTTTCGAAATAAATTTTGTAGGCATGCAATTGATTCATTTAAGCTTAACAATTAAAAAAATCCTTGAAACAAGATTGTTTTAGCCTTAAAAAAAAAAACTGTTTTTGTGAGTATTTTTAAAAAATTCTAATTTCAAGTTTGAAGATGATTTTAAAAAAAATGCTCAAAAATGCTCGGTTTTTGGGTAGTCTTAATTGAATTGTGCACTTATTTGGAGTCATATTTTCAAAAAAATGGATCCGACCGCATACGACCCCGCTTCCTGGATGGTTTTTAAGAATCTCCCTTAGAGCTGAGAACTTAAATAAAATAAGTTTGTTAACTGGAGAAAAGGGTAGGGGCATCTTTGCATCATAAATAATAATAACTAACACTAAGAAATCCAAAACGATGAAACAGTGCATACATTGACATGAAAGAAAGAGGGAGGGGGTGGGGGATTCCCCTTTTATCAATTAAACCTTATTTGCTCTTCTTAAAGAGATTTTGTCTTTAGGTTATCATTATTTGTTATAGACTTAATGGCAAAACAAAGTATGGCTCTCATGCTAACGGTTATTTTTTCTCTCTTAATTTAAAAAAATGTAACCATGTGATTTTATAATAATGAATGCCATTTTTGTTTAGTTTTTTTTAACAAAGCGATCGCCTAGAACACAAATAATTTTGAAGCCTTCTACTAAGTTAAAATGGTTGTGTTTACTTACGAAGATTTTGTCAACGTTTTAAAGGCTAACGGGCTTGACTTAACTGACTATAAATATTGTTATCCAAACAGCGAAAGTAAAATCTCGGGAAACAAATTGGACTTATTTAAATTTTTTCGCAAGTTTTTTTTGAAGCTGGAAAATGGATTTGTAGAATGCAGTAACAATAAAATGCGAAAAAACGGTTTAAAACGTGGCTTGAAGCAGAATTTAACAAATTAACCTTTATAAAACCACCCCCATCAACCGCTAACAACATTAATGAACAGTTTGATAACTTCATTGAGCGACAAAAACAGGCGTAAAACTTAAGCTTTACGTCAAAGTACATGCAGCACTACGCTTCTTTTAGCCGAAAAAATGAAGCTAAAAGGTGAAGTTAAGCTTAATGCTTTAAAAGTAATAGATTTTTTAATAAAATACCGTGGAAAGGCAAAAGAAATTTTGTATAAACATATATTAACTAGAACAATATTCAATATAAATAACATTCAAATTAAAATGTGAACGATGTCTCGAAATACATCTCGACTGAAAAGGTAAAGTATCTTAAGTCGACTTAAGATATTTCGCGTTTTTTTGTTGATCCTTAGTGCCATTCTAAAAGGCTACAGTTCTGTGTTATTGGCTTCTTTCTATCTCACTCCTGTGCTTTTTTATATACAAAAACAACTTCATCTTATGTTCAAAAGACACATCTCTACACGCGGTAAAATATCTTAAGTCCACATAAGATTGTGTGTTCTGCTTAAATTTAAAACCTTAAATAGACTTAAGATTATATTGGCTTAAGATTTTTTTATTATTGTGAAATCGTAAATCATATTAAGTTGACTTAAGATATTTTCGCGCGTGCAAACAGAAACAAAAGTCATCCTTAAGTCGACATAAGATAAAATCCTTAAAAAAATTCCAAAAAAGTGTGAAAACGCAAATCATCTTATATGAACATAAGATGAACTTTTAAATTTAAAACTGAAATTTTTCGCTCCCTAAGTAGTCATAGGATATTTTACCGTTTGCAAACCTAAAACAATTCCCGTAATAACAAGGACATAAGATATTTTTCAGCGTATTTTGTTTCTAGATTGCCTTTTGTGCGACCGGTTTTCTCATTTTTTCATTTAGTGTTTCAAACAGTTTTGTTTCATACGCTATTGAAAAATTATTACAAATGAAACACATACGTATACAACAAAAAATATTTGAATTGCACGAATTTGGAATTAATTAGATAAAAATGTTCACATGTATGAAATTGCCGTATGATTTCCAGAAAACTAAGAATTTATTCACACCAAGCTCAAAAATAGTTTTATTATTAAAAGAATTTTGTATACAAGAAATATCTTTGAAATTTTTAAGGAATAAAATTTGGGATACCAATTTTAAGTAATTACGTAGTAGTATTGGCGAATAGTTCTAAAAAGACTGGCGCAAAATGTCAAACAACCTATTATTTTTAATTTCTTTGTATGATACTACTTAACAATTTGCTAACTTTAAAGTAGTTTACTAACTCATTCTTAGTTTAAAACATTTTCCAACTAGTATCGTACAAAAGGAATTCTTAATAAATTGCTTCTGAACACACCGAAAACATTGACAGTTCGTGCAAAAAACTAAGTAAACAAACCTTTTGTGGCGTTTCTAAAAGCACGATATTCTTACTATTATTTTAACTTTAATAAAAGGGTAGGTATAGATATAGTATGATGCTATATTCGAATAAAATTTGCTAAATCGTTGATTTAACTTAGTTTCATATTAAATCAGCTGTAACGTCGGTCGTATCTACTAATTCAATTAAAATTTTGTGCCATTGATTTTAGGAAATAATTTCAAAAAATAATCGTTTCACTTGTTTTGAAGATATTAATTTTTAAAAAAACAAAAATAGTTTTTTTTTTCAAAAAATCCAAAAAATATTTTTGCGAATGTTCTTATATAAAATATTATTTTAAGCTTCGGGGGCTCCTGCTAAAAAAATGGTTTAAATCGTTAGGACCGTTAATGAGAAAGTCGAAAATAAAAAGAAAAAGGTTGTGTACGTACGTGCGGTAGAAGTAAAACTTCCTTACATGTCGCTGTCTTTGATTGATAGCGTGTCCTTATGACACGTCACTGACAGCTGCATAGACATTTTTTTACCCCCAACGCCGGAAAAGAAGTTTTACTTAAAAAAACGGTTCTATGACAGGTAGATACAGTTCATAACATGTTATTCAAAAATTTTATTTTATCAAAATCATGACAGTCGTTTTCGAGATAAATAAGATCCTACACTACGGGTGCGATACCGTTAGTTTCGGAGGTAAAAACAATTTTCAATTTCTCCTATCTCCCCTTGGGTCCCTTAGGTAAATTTTTTCCAATAGTTTTTTGTTATTATTAATTTGACTTTTAAAAATATGTTTTCATGTAACACTTTTTACAATGATTTTTTTTAATAATTTAATAATTTATTTTATATTTTATTTTAATATTTTTAAATTAAATTATTTAAATAAAACTAAACTGTTTCTATTCTGTGAACCAAATGTGATTTTATAGCCTTTTTTTTTAAAGAAATTCAAGTCTTTATTAGTTATTATTTTTTTTTTATTATTAAAGCTCTATAGAACAAATGTGAGTTTTTCATAAATAAAAACCACCAAATATCATCTTAAATCACTTTTTTTCCACTTTTGCACACGCAACTTATCTTAAATGGACATAAGAATTGAAAACGTCCTTCGAAAACGCAAGGCAAAATATCTTATCTCAACTTAAGATTTTGGAAATTAATATAAAATTCAATTTATAGAAAAGCCAAACTATCTTAAGTCATATTTTTCCTCATAACGACCAAAATATTAAAAATATCTTTTTGAAAGTAATTTCAAAAAAAAAGATCATAAAATTTTACATATAAATGCTTTGTTGAATAAAGTCTATATTTGAAAGATTTTTTGGGATACAGCTTTGAAGTGTTTTTTTGCTCTCCTGAAAAATCATCAAAATTGACTTAAGATACTTTACCTTTTCAGTCGAGACATATATTTAAAAAAAAAGTGCAAAAATGCACATCAAACTTGTAATATGAATTAAGAGCAGTACATATTAATTGTTCTTCCTCCATAAAATTAATTTTATTTGCCTAAAGCTAAGGTTTGAAAAGTTTCAGGGGTTATGTTAAATTTTTTTTAGGGCTCATTTTTTCAGAGTTTTTGAAATATAGTATGAAACTATAATTTTTCAAGTACAAAATAGTGAAAACCGTTTCAAAATCCATCCATTATTTCAAAAGTTACAGCCCTATGACCACTTTTTCATGTTTTCGTTCCACTGTGCGGCAGTGCGTGGCGGCGCGCGTGCATGCATAAGATATGTATAGTATATGTACCTACATACATTTGTATTTACAGATTTGTTCATCGTAGAGCACTTTCGTACGATTGTTTCGAATTTATAATATTCAGTTATTCAGTCTATTTACAAAAAACATCTTTAAAAAATCGAATAAAACATCAGTAAACATTTTTTCTTCGATTTGCTTTGGTATGAAATGACCATTGTCAATATGGATAAAGTATACTTTTAAAAGATAAACTAGCTATTTGCTGCTGTTAAAGTAAGACGAGCTCTTTAACGTTAAAGTATAGTTTATGTCCTTTAAAATTAACAAAAAGTCGGTTCTCGTTTTATACTCAATATTTAGAGTCGACTCCCATTCCAAAATTGATTTAGAGTAGGTTTTAAATGTTTAAAATTTTGCGCCATTCATTTTTGAAATTCTTAGTCTATTACATGAGCAGCAAGTTTGTGCGACCCAGTCGTGCATTTTATTTTTTATCAAAATCCTTTGATGCACTTTAAGATGAGGCTTAAGCAATCCAGTCATTTTTACCAAAACGATCAGAGTATTTCAGATAAAAAAGCTTTTTCTTAAGGTTTACCCGCTGATATAATTAATATAAAAAATAATTTGCCATCTTGGGAATCATATCAAAACCTTAAGAACAAAATACATATCATGAAAATCGCTCTAGAATTTTGAATTAAAGGTCAAATCAACTTAAGACAAGGCTAGTTAATTAGCTAAGTAATTTTAAACGTAAATTTTACTAAACTTATACAAGTCATTAGGTCATGTTATTAAATTGAGGTGTACAGGAAACCTTGTTAAAATAACAAGATGCTGATAGAAACAAATATGTACTGCGGTTATGTTAACATATTGAAAGTTTTTGTCTCGACAAAATATAATAAAATAGCATATTCTTAAATCAATTGCAATTTTATCTGAAAAAGTTCCATGTTAATTTTATACAATGAATATCTACTTTCTTGTAATTTTGTATAAGAAAATGCACTTTGAAAACTTAACAACTTATGCAACTCTGAACATACTTACCACGATACTTGTTGTTTGATATCTTTATATTCGAAAGACACTTACCTGGAAAGAAAATAGACTCTTAAAATTTTATCTTAAAACATAAATATTTGCTTAATATTATTGACAATAGTCGTGTTTTTTTGGGATTTTATCTAAAGTAAAGTAAGAAATTTTCATTCCAACATTTTTTTTTAAGTTCACATTTGTTAACATCGAACAGCTGCCGAAATAATTTTGAAAAAAACACAAATGGGGTTTGTTCGTAGATTATGGTCAGAAAAAAATGTTGTTGTTTATTAAAGAGTCAAATAAGTTTGTTTGCCTAATAGGAATTAAAAATGGTAACAATCAAACTTTTATCAGAACAGGATAGACAAAAAAAAAAAAAAACCCCATTAGATAAGTTTATATAAATGTCAAATAATTTTGATGTGTATGTTTATTGTTAGTTCAGCTTCAAATAAAATTTACTAAAATCGAAATCAAATAAAATGAATGGCGCAAAATTTAAAACAGCCTAGAATCAAACGATAAGTATGATACTACTTAACAATTTGTTTACTTTTAAGTAGATTATTAACTATTTCTTAATTTCAAACATTTTGTAACTAGTATTGCTAAAGCTATGTTTTTTTTAATAAATAGTTTCTGAACATACCTTAAGTAATGACAGTTCATGCTAAACACTAAAAGACACTTTACACGATATTAAAAATCATATGCTTTCTTATATGACTTGTCAAAAAAAAACATATCAAATGGTTTAACACACGCATTAAACTCATATCACTTCTCAAACGAAAAAGCATATAACTTTTTTGACATTAGGACTGCTAATTCTATTTGAGAAGTCATACGAGATTTGTTGCTTTCTTGGGAAACGTTGAATGGAGTTTTGAGAGTTAAATACAAAAATGTGTAAAATACGAAAAAGGGAAGTCATAGACGTGTAAAGCATAGATACACCAAAACGGTTTGACTTGACTTGAAATGACAGCTCATTTGATAAATCATACAGAAAATATGATGACAGGTCATATGGCTTCTATTATCGTGTAAAGTGGTCTTAAGGTACTAGTACAGTGTAGAACGCCAAAAAATGCACGATTTTTGGGAATTTTTTTCTCGGGAACTTTATTAGGTAATAACATAATTTTTTTTAAATAATGAATACATGCGTCAAGAGTACAAAAAAAAATTTTTTTTTAATTTTCGAATTTTGGCCGAATTATAAAGGGCGCCAACGTCGACTCATTAATAAATACATTGTCCCATTGCGGACAGTTAATTTCGGAATTGGCTGGACTTAAACAAAAAAAACAAAGTGGGTTATTTAAAGGAAGATTTTTACGAAACAATTTACCACAATTTGTTTAAAAAGTCAAAACAAAAAAAAATCTCGAGCTTTGAAAAAAAAAATTTGTTTGGCGATTTTTGTTTGTCCATTTTTGGGTTGCAATTTTTTTGTTCATAACTTTTTGGTCAAATTGTGGTAAATTGTCTTAGAAACCATAAAAACAATCAAATTGCAACAAGTTTTTTGAAAATCGGTTCAGTAGATCCGGAGATTAACTGTCCGCAATGGGAAAATGTGTTTTTTGATGAGTCGGCGCACAGTGGGTTGGGTAGTGGAAAAAATCAAAAAAAAAATGTTTACTTTCTTGTTTCCAAATAAGCCAAATTGAAGCTAACAATCCCGAGAACATTATCCAAAAGGTTTTTTATGATAAAGCTTAGCCACCAGCTACAAGCGCAGCTCTGAATGTCACCTTAACTGGCTAGCTCAAAATAAGAGAAAAGTGCTTTATTTGAATAGACCTATTTTTCGCGTGCCATCACTTGTTGTAAAAAAATATTTTTGAAAATAAATACAAGATTAATATCTTTTAAAAAAAGTAAAATTCATCTGCCTTTACCTGCCTTTTTCCTTAGTACAACCTACTATTTTCATGCATTTTTAACAGAATGTGTTCAAACAGAGAGATTTTTGAGGTATGGTTGTCTGCTCCATCAATCAAAGTTCCAAATATTTTGCAGTTTGTGTTAAGAAAATTTAATATAGAAGGTGTTTTGGAGCCTGAAGATAACATTAAATTAAAAGGTCATCTTTCTTCCCTGTGCTCAAACATTTATAAACGCTGGCAAAAGAGCAAAAGGACGAAAAGTATTTATTTTTTTTTGAAAAAAAAACAAACAAAACAAAACATATTAGCAAACTGTAACAAAATATTTAATGTCATTATGTTCTGTTGTTTGTTATTGTGTTTTGAGAAAATGTTTACTTTTCTTGCTACTTCTTGCTAACCTTCAAAATATATGACTTTTTGTGGGGCAAGTTCAAACCATAAAAAATTAAAAAAAAAATCAAAAAATGGATTTCTTTTAATAAAAACACAAAAGTTGAAGGTGTTTTTGAATTTATATTGAATGATTTAAAGATTAAGAACGATTTTGTTGGAAAAAGGATGCTTTCTTTTCAAAAATCTTGAAAGCTTCTCAACGAAACGGCGATCATTTTGCGAGACGCCACGGAGTCTGGTTGAGAACTTCTTTTATTTTTCCAAATATTATTCTTAATTTTCTGTAAAATTCATCATCTTGTAAATAAATTCTTCAAAACTAGATTGGGTCTCATTGTTGACAAGCCTAAGTTTGGATTTGGGTCAACAAATTATGGAATCACGGCAAGAAGTTTTTTTCAGAATTCGAAAATAACTGCAAAAATAATAAGATTTGATGAAGAACTCATACATAAATTTTGAATCGCATTAAGAGTCTTAGCTTCAGGATTTTCTATACAATTTCATCTTTAATAAAATGCACGACTGGGTCGCACGAACTTGCTCCTATGTAATAGACTAGGAATTTTAAATACGAATGTTATTTGAAAAAAACTTTTCATAAGGATAAAATTAATTTTTTAAATTCTTTTAGTAGTAAGAGATAAAATCAGAATGCTATGCAAATATGAATTTGTGCAGGAACAAAAATTATAAGTCGTTGTAGTGGTTTCTTAAAAAAAAAGCTTTTATATACAAACTTAAGAAAAAATTTTGGTACGCCAATTTAAATTTTTTATTATTGTTCGAATAAAAATTAAATTTGCAAAAAAAATATTGACCCATTTCTGAGATATTGAATTTTCAAAAAAATAAAAAATAGATTTTTTTTTCAAAAAATATTTAATTTAAGGTTTTGAAATGCAATGTGTTCTAGACTTTTTAGAAGCTTCTCTATTAAATTTTTTATTAAGATCCGTTATGTGGATAATGATAAATTCAAAATTCGAAAAAATGGTTCTATGGTAGGTACAATTAAAGATCGTAAAAATTAATTGAAAGAAAAAAAATTTTAGCAAAATTCTCGGAACCGTTTTCGAGAAAAATACGATTTTTGAAAACCATTTTTTTTTAAATTTTTGGCATTTGTATGGTAGGTACCTTAATTTTTAGGTAAAAAAAAATTTTTTTTATCACATCTTGTAGATATTATTGAGAGACTTTTATTTATCGAGTTTAAAAAAAAATCTAGCAGGGGGTTTTCAAAATATTGAGTTTTGAAAAAAAAATTTTGAAGTTTTTTTTTTAAATCCAAAAATTTTTTTTTTGAAAATTTGAGTATACAATTCTATTTATGTTTTTGGGGAGCTTTAGCAAAAAAAAATTATCAAAATCGGTTGTACCGTTTTTAAGAAAATCAAAAACAAAAAAAAGAGTTCCTTGGGGGGTACCCTCAATAACCATTTTTCGGAAAATTTTTTTCATCCAATACCTAGCTTTAATTAAATGAATTTTTTTTGTGTTTTTATTTTTAAAATCTGTCAAACAGTTTTTGAGAAAAAAAAGAAATGTTTATAAAATTTCGAAAAAAATTCGTATGGCAGGTACCGTTATTTTTGGTCTTAAAAAATCAAATCAAAAAACATCCGAGGGTAAAAAATTAAAACTTATGTCTACCAAGTTTGACGAAAATCGGCCGAGCCGTTTAGCTGCAATCGAACGGACAGACAGACAGACAGAGACAGAATTGCGAGACCCACTTTTTTAGTCTTCGCTATCATCGTAATGTCAACTTTGATCAAAATCTCGAGTTCGATTTTTTTACAAATGCATAACTTGCCTTATAGTACTTATAAGTCGCAAGTAAAAATACCTTTAAGACAACTGTCTGAAGAAGCACTAGAGGCGAGTCATAAAAAATTACGGAAAAATCATCTCCCTCACACAAGAAAATCATCCCGGATTAATACAAACGAAGACCTCTTGACAACATTACTTTTAAAGTCTGATCCTTTAATTTCAGACAGATTCAAGACCTTTAAAAGCTGACCAAAGCAATGTCAGGCCATATATCAAAATCTTTCTTCGTAATTGTTTTTTTTTTTCAGTCTTTCCTTTTGTTATTACTTTTTTTATGAATAACTATTTTTGTCAACAATAAAAATATTCATTCTATTTTGCAAAACCTTTTATGCCGACATATTCCGTAGTTTTTGTGCTAACCTTTAAAATATTACAACTTTTGTATAACGTAAAAATCATAAATTTTTTGTAATGTTTGGCTTCCAACTAATATCTAATAATAAAATTGTGAGCGTGTCAGTAGATGGACTTCGGTTCAAATTAATTTTTTTATCACACACATTAATTCTGGACACTTTTTTTCAATATCCTACAAGAAGTTTAAGAAAAAGCCATTTTATAGAAAAAGTGGGCGTGGCAGTGGACGTACTTTACGATTTTATTAATTTACAATTTCTTTTCTAACCAGATAGATATTAATACTTGAATTCACTATCGTACGGAAGTTTCCGTTAAACCAACTTTTTGTCCGCAGTGGGCGTGGCAAGGGGCGTGAAAATTCCTCAAATTGAGTAAAATCCTTTATTTATTGCATTTAATAACCAATTTTTGTGCACAGTTACCTCACTTTTGAAAAACAGATTTTTTTCCACTACCGCCATACAATCGACACACTGTGCGGCGTTGGCACCCTCTATAATTCAGCCAAAATTCGACAAACAAATTTTTTTTGTACTCTTGACGCATGTACGAGTATTCATTATTTTAAAAAAAATTGTGTTATGTTCCCGAGAAAAAAATTCCCAAAAATCTTGCGTTATTTTGGCGTTCTATCGTACTTGTACCTTAAGTAAACAGACCTATTTTGACGTTTGAAAATGTTAAAAAGTCATATTATGCAGTTAGAACGATACCAAGAAAATAAAATAGATATTCTATGATTTTTATTTTGATAAAAGGCTAGTGAAAGTATGATGCTATATTCGATTAAGTTTTGGAAAATCGTAGTTTTAACCTAGCTTCATATTTAAACAGCTTTTACATCGGACTAATTCAGCGTAAATTTTGCGCCAATATATTTAATAAGACACCAAAAATAAATTCTCATGTTATCTAAACCTGTGTTTGTCTGCGGATAAGTTTGACGTTTTCTAGGAGAGAATTCACATTGAGTCGCGCCATAGCAGGAAGTTTAAACTTAAGAAGATTCGAAAAAGAATTGATTTTTCTGACGATAATGTTTTTGGTTTTATCAAAAATATAAGGTAAATATGTGCTTAAGATATACCATACTGCCATTTGAAATTAATATTTTATGTAAGCGGTGTTGAGCGTTCTTGAGACCACTTCGAAAAATTAATCGAATGTAACAAATAGAAATCCATACATACAAAATTGGTCATAGGCATTTATACATTTCTTCACCCATTTTAATAAAGTTCTAACTGCTGCTAGAATACCTTAAATAAGAATGATGAATTCGGTTGAAGTATCTACTTGCTCAATTAAGCTTTACCTGAATGATTTGAGTATTTAAAAATTCCAAGAAACTAAACACACCTATCCTAGATATCTTGCTACGTTAAAATATTTGTATGTAATTTTTTATACAAATTTAGATATTTTTCCATTTACACATGAAGATATATGTTTTATAAAATTTAGATAGATTTTTATCAAATCTCAGATGTTGATTTTTTCATTTAATATTTCTCATAATCCTACATCTTTAAACTTGTTTTCCCTTTCTATTGTTGTTCATTGAAAAGTTGCAGTAGACAGGTTCTAGGGAGGCACAGAGAAAAAATGCTTTGTCAAAGTTTCATTTTAAATCCCACTTCTGAGCTCATTTTTCAACATTTCCCATTGATTTCTTTTCTATATGCGTCACGAATGAAGATTGACTAGCGTTACCATTGTCATCGTCACAACTTCAAAAGAAAATCAGCAGCAATATCAATTTAACGCACACTATCATTCACGATTACATGAGTGAAACTTATGCTTCATTGAAAGTGCAGGAGGGCATTGACATCAAAATCCCATATGTCTCATTCGAGAATATAAAGGATCATTTCGTCCTTTGCTTCTAGGTTCTCGATATGTACATATATCAACTACTACATAAACACTCCACCACAAACTATTATTCTGCTACACTTTGCACAAACATTATTCCTCTTCTCTCCAATCAATCTTACTTCGATCGAAATAAAATGAGCACAGGATTAAGGGAACGACATTTTGGTCCTTTTTCAAAATAGAAAAAAAAAGAAGCAGAAATCCAATAGAAATGCTTCAAGCTCATCTAAAGAAAAGGCGGCTAGCTTGTACGGAACAAGTTCATTTCACTTCTTTGCTCCTAGAAAATAATCGTTTCATCCTGTGGGAAGAAGGACTCTTTTTTTAACAGGAGAAATATACATAGATTCCTACATATCTATATATTTTGTAACAATTTGAATTTGTGTCTGCTTGTGCTTGGGAGTGTTTGTTTGTTTAACTATCGAGCTTGTGATGGGGGAATTAAAACGAAAAAAGAAATCGAGAATATATACAAACGAAATGAGACTTAACTGGGAATAAGGATAATCACCCCTCAAATCCGATTTTGATATGTGTATCTAACGAAAATAAAAGCAGATCAAATGAAATTGAATGAGATTCTCTCAGCCATCGTCAAGCTAAGCGGATCGACGCGCGGGGGAGTGGAGATGAAAAGGAAACAAAAAACACCAAAAGGACCTCGGCCTCGGCCTTGGTCTTTGCCATAGTAGTTTCACATTTTATCCCTTTTGTGAACTTAGTTTTTTTTTTCGTTTATTGTGTGGCTCTTATTTCCAGTTGGGTGGCGAAACGGTTTTTCTCCAAATACTTCGTTAGTTTCCTCTAGTCATGTGTGCCTTCTATTTGTTTGTCGTTCCCCAAAATAGACCACTGCCAATTCTAGGGCTCGAATTGAGTTGGTACCTATTTCGCGAATGTGCCCCCTTTCCCTTCTACCTACTGCAATTCTGAATCAGGATTTATAGATGAGACCAATACAAATACAAACACACATGCCTCAAGTGGAATCCCTTTGAGAAACAATCTAGGCACTATATTTTCATAGCACTATAGCTAGTTTTAGTTATGCGAAGTAGGTATAATGCCGGCAAGGATGAGGAGAGAGAAATAACGATTATTTGACTGTTTGTGTATTCAGAAATCGGTTTGATCTGTTTGTGTTTATTTTCTCAGAGCAAAAAATAAAATTGAATGTCATTTCCTGTTGCAAAAAATAAAGAAGAAAAATGTTGCTTTAAGAAAAATTCAAGAATACCTAAGTATTGTTCAAAGTTAATGAATTGTTTAGAAACGACACGACGGCTGACAGCGAAAACAACGGAAGTCATTATTTGCTTTAGAAAGTATGTACAGTTTTACATATGTACAAACTTAGCAAAAAACTGCGGAAAAACTGTTCGTTCATGAATTTGTATTATATGTATTTCTTTTTGGTGAAAATATTCATACAATTCTCATCAAAATTGCTCATCCATGTTTACCTATAAGACGTAAGAGTCTGCCTTATTGTGTGTGTTGATTTCAGCGTTGTGTCAAAATATGGCTTTTAGATGTCTTATAAAAAGAATGAAAATTTATTTTGGACAAACACTGTTAAAACGAATGAGGGGGAGAGGAGGTGGGATGACAAAACTTCAGAAGACACCGGTATAAATACTAATCTTGTACTGTTCACTACACTTACATCCTGACTAACTATCTTTAAAAAAACAAGAACATACGTTGCCGTATTCTGTATACCTTGAGTTCTACTCTTCGGATTGTTAAGATTGAGGTCTTTGGACTCATTGAAAAGAACAGAGAATTATTTAAAAAACAAAATTATTCAAAATTCGTTTCATTCTATTAATAAATCAGTAAAGAAAACTCAGCTAAATTTCTAGGAAGATTCCAAGCTTTTTCTTATTGCAGTGTAGGTAGGCACTAAAAGGCACATTGGGTAGCACGTAGGACTATAGGAGTTTTTCGATGAAATTTCGTTTGGTATTTACTGGCTTTGACTTGTGACTTAAGACAGCCCCACAAGTAGAAGTCTAACGGAGTCAAATCGCGCGATCTCAGTGGTCAATTGACATCGCCTCTGCGTGAGATAATCATGTTCAGTAATCACTCGCGCAACATGTATTTACTGTCACTGGCTGTGTGGAACTTAGCACTGACCGTGGAGAATCACATGCCATACGTGTCCATATAATCCAATTCCAATTGAAATATGGGAAAAATTAATTTTAGCAAAACAAAAAATTGCGGTTTAAATTTGTCGATACACTGGAGCAAAAATTTAAACAGTTCCCGTTTAAGCAATAACACCGACTCTGCTTAACGCAGTCGTTTGCTTGGAGACTTTGTCTAACTTTTTCATAATTTTAAACACGTTAGACAACTCTTCTAACTAATGTGGGTTTTACAAAGAACTTAAGCGAATTTACGTTGAACAACCCTTAATTTGACAGATGCATAACTCAAACACAACTACACAAGCAAAAAGAAAATAAAAAAAAACAGACAACTTAAAACCAAATAATTTTTCGCCGAAAAAAAGTAGATTTTATATACTACTTCGGTACAGATTTTGATTGCTTATAAGTTATTTACATTATTTTAGATGGAAATGAAGTATATATAGCTAATGACAACATAAAAATTCAATTTTGTTGTTGCAATGTGCAAATTCATTTGGCTATACTCCTCTCGGTATGCAAATGTAATGTATGTAGATAACACATTTGGATGTACAGATTTGTTGATCGTAGAGCATTTTTGTACGATTGTTTCAAATTTCTAATATTCAGTGATTTGGTCTATTTACAAAGCACATCAGTAAACATTTTTACTTCGATTTGCTTTAGCATGAAATAACCATTGTCAATATGGATAAAGTATACTTTTAAAAGATAAACTAGCTATTTGCTGCTGTTAAAGTTAGACTAGCTTTTTAACGTTAAAGCATAGTTTATGTCCTTTAAAATTAACAATAAGTCGGTTCTCGTTTTATACACAATATTTAGAGTCGACTATCTTTCTAAAATTGATTTAGAGTAGGTTTTAAATGTTTAAAATTTTGCGCCACTGAAAATAAATTCCTAGGTAATATTGATAAAAACGTTTTGTTGACCTTCAACAAAACAATTTTATCATTTTGATGAAATTTTTGTCAATACGAAAGAATGATTTTGTTGACTTCACAAAATTTTTATAATTCAGCATGATTTTTTGTCAGTGTAACAAAATATGCACTACAAATAATATTGTCAGCTTAACAAACCAAGTTTTGTTAATATAACAAAATAAAACAGCGATTTTTGTCACATCGACAAACTTTTTTGTGATGTTAACAAAATGTTTGTTGTATCTACAAAAAATCTGTTTTGTAAGTGTTTGTCAATATCACAAAGTTTTTGTTACTTTTTTTTGTCAATTCAACAAAAAATGAAAATGTTTTTGTTAAAATGACAAATATTTTGTTCTGGGGTTGAGTTATTTTGTAATATTGATTAAATAATATTATCAGATAGATAAAACTATTTTGTCTATTTTGTCTTTTGTGTATGATAAAGTTCACATTTGGTTTTTGTCAAAAAATCGAAGCAAGATTAACTGAATTTAACAAAAATTGCGTATTGTCCACAATATGGTTGCATGTGTGATCGCTCCTACGATCGCCATTTTTTGTGGGCTTAAATCCCAACAAAAAATATTTTGTCAAAATAATTTCGTGGATTTAACAAAAGAAATTTGTAAAGTTGAATAAATATTTTGTTTATTTAGCAAAATATAACAAAAAAGTTTTGTTAATTTAATAGCACAATTTTGTTAATTTAACAAAACTAACAAAATTGTTTTGTTTCCAACAAAATATTAAACATTAACAAAAAAATTTGTTAATACAACAAAAGAATTGTGAATATGACAAATCAATTTTGTAAATTCTACGAAATTTTGTCATATTGACAAAATATTTTTGTTATTTCAACAAATTAATATATTCGCATAACAAAATAATTTTATGGATACAACAAAATATTTTTTGTTACCTCAACAAAATTCTGTAATTTTTATCAATTTGACAAAACTTTTTGTTGGACGTATATTGACTAAATTTTTATCAGATCAACCTACATGTTTATCATATAGTAATGTACTTTTAAGAAAAACACTCTTTTTATAAAGTTCTTTTATTTAGGTTTTCTTTTATTACATTAATTCTAGGTTTTAATTATAATCATATTTATTTTTAAATAGTTCTCAACTTCTTGAGACACGTCTTGACAAAAACACATTTTACAACAGACTGACTTCCAACGAAAAACAAAGTACGACTTCAGATTAACTTTACTTACAACAATAACAATAAAATAAAAAAAAACTTATAATCCATTGGCGTCGCTTTGTTGCTAGGCCAATTCTAAGAAGCTATGCTCTCTATCTCCAGCTTTATCTTCAGAGAAGATAAGGTTGGAGAACATTTAATCTTAATAAGCAAACTAGGTTTTTGCTGGGTAAAAACCTATTGTTATAAAAGTTAAGTTATGCTTACACTTTAACTATATAACACCTCCCCAACCAAGTTGTTTTTGGTCCCCAAAAACATAACTTACATTTTTCTTTCAAATATCTTTTACAATCAATATTAATTTACAATCAACTTATCCGTTTACATTGAATTTTTAATGAAATCGATAAACCACTTACTTAAATTTAGTATTTCAGTCGTTTAAGTCTATCTTTTATAAATAACGAAAAACATTTTATACAAATTAATGGTTATTCTTCGAAATGTTTGCTTTAATATAATAATATTTCCATTTTCTTTTTATATGTACATAATTAATTTTATTTACCAAATCAAGAAAAAGTTTTATTTTTTTTATTTCATTTAGTTTACAAAATGATATTTCAAAATTTTACATTAGTTTTTTTTTTTTTTTGTACGCCTTAAACATTACAAACTCCTTAGTTTCTGGATAGAGTAGTTCTATCTAGATTTTTACCAACTAATTTTCCTTGATAATAATCCCAAAAGATAAAAATAAAGAGTAACAAATTGAATGCATTCATTTTTCGAAGCAGCCAACGATAGTGAACATTGGATGCGTCCATTTTCCAACAAGGATAGGATGCAGTCTAGAAATGTCAAAACATAGAAAAAAAAAAAACATAGCAGGAAATGTCTTCTTCTTGTTTTTTGTTGTCTGTGACTTTTACTGTTTTAAATTCAAGTTGGCATTTTTAAATTGATGAATATTTGTCTTGTTACTTTAAATTAAATTTCCGGAAAAAAAAAGAGTTCATACGGCATCGAGGTTATGAAAAATATAAAGAGTAATATGTTATCTTAAAGTAAAACAAAAAATTATTTTGAAATAAGCAGTAATAAAGCCAAAATAATCAATCGAATTGTGAAGCATTGTTAACCAGGTGAAATTATCGTTGAGTTTGTTAATACCTACATATGTACATATATGAACTTTAAGGTTTTTGGTATTTATATTTACGTTTAAGCTGTTTTTTGTAGTATTTTGTGTTTCGCTTAGTGGACCTATCTATAATATAATTTCCGTCGGTGGAAAAGGTACTTAATCTTTTGTACTTCGGTTTACTTTTTACTACAGTTCGATTTTTAACTACGTCGAGACATTGGTTTGTTGCGTTGTTGTCAATAAGCCTATTTAATTTCATGATACGAACTTCTTTATCGCGTTTAAACCCTTTTGCCAAATCCTCAATATCTTCTTTAGGAATATTTTTACAAATGAAGTCAATGGGTCTAAATTTCGTGGTGGAATGAATAGTGTTGTTGTAAATATTTATTATCTTAAATAGTTTATCGCTCAATTGTGAATTGTCTTTGGTCGCATTTAACAACCTAAGGTGTTCATTAAGTGTCCCATGAAGTCGTTCAATATCGGCATTCCCTGTTTTTATTCCTGCTGTAGTCTTGTGAAAACTTATGTCGTTGTCTTTTAAGAATTGTTCCACTGCGGAGTGTAAAATGCATGTTTCACCGTCAGAAACTATTTTCCTCGGTTTTCCTAAGAACTGTATTCTTTGCCTGATTGCTTCTAAAATTGCAATCCAATTCCGGTCTGAGAGGGGGTGAATAGTTGCATATTTAGAAAACTTATCGATTGTCGTGAAATACATTTTCCCCCTTTCAGGAAACCAGATATCTACGTGAAGAATATCGTTAATGTGTTGTGGTGTTTCACTCACCTGCAGTGGAATTCGAAGCGGTTGGCGATCGTGTTTTGCTAGGTTGCAAACCTCGCAATTATTTATAAGTTTTTGTATTTCTATTTGAAGTTTCGGATAATAAATTTTTGTTTTTAATTCACAAAAGATTTCGTTAATGCCTCTATGGTTTTTTGTAAGATGTTCGTGTTTAATAATGCTAAGCATTTCGTTTTTATCTGTGATATCTTGAAGTTTTTTAGTAGATCGTAATATTTTTAAATTTTTGTTAAGTGAAAAATATTGAACATATAAGTTTTGAAATTTTAAAAATAATTGCAGATCTTCGCATAAAATGCATATGAGACCATTACCTATTAGAAACTTTTTCATAATATCTAGTAAATTGTTTTTATTTTTATCGATTTGAACGTGGTTTTGAATTTTCTTGTGTACAATTTTTAATACGAATTTTTCTCTGGGGCCGTAAGACAGATAAACTTGGTTTTTGAACATATTAATAGGCTTTTCTGTCATGAAAATATGAAGCGACTCATCCTCCGCAGCGCTGTGGATAGTTGCATCTGTAGAAATAATATCATTATTATTCTCAGTAGTTGCATCCGCGATTCCAACTTCTGTGTTGTTTCCGCTTTGGTCTACGTTAGAAGTAACTTCATTGTTGAACAACTCTGCAAAATAAACTTCTGCGTTTTGATCTGGAGAGTTGCTATCACCTATCTTCTTCTTCAAATCGTGTTCAGTTTTAACTTCTTCGTTATTCTTTGAATCACGAACTTGAATTTGGTCAATAAACCTGCTCAGCCCATCTGCTACACAATTTTCTTTCCCTTTAAGGTACTCGATAGTGAAGTCATACTCATTCAACATAATCTTCCACCGCTGAAGCTTCATGTTTGGTTCTTTGATGCCACTTAACCAAACAAGAGGTTTATGGTCTGTCCTAACCGTAAACCGCCTACCGTATAAATACGGCCGGAAATACTTTACTGACCATACGACTGCCAGAAGTTCTTTTTCAATGGTGGAGTAGCTGAGCTCGTGCTTATTCAAGGTTCGGGAAGCATAGCTTATAGGGTGACTGTTTTGACTTAGGACTGCTCCAAGGGCATAGTTTGAAGCATCAGTGGTGAGTACGAACGGTAAATGGAAGTCAGGACTTCTCAAAATTGGATCGGAAGTTAATAATGTTTTTAAATTTTCAAATGATTTAATATATTCTGGATCTGACACATTTAACTTTTCGTTTTTCTTTAAATATTTAATCATGGGGTGAGCAACTTTTGCGTAATCTCTTATAAATTTTCGGTAATACCCCGTTATACCTAAAAATTGTTTAATACCTTTGACAGTCGTAGGAATTTTCATTTCTGAAATAGATTTGATTTTAGCTGGATCCGCTTTTATACCGTTAGCTACTATTATGTGACCTAAGTAGGAAGTTGAAAACTCAGCAAAACGGCATTTATTTATTTGTATTTTTAAGTTGGAATCTTTTAAAACCTGTAGTATTTTCTTGAGAGACTGTAGGTGTTCTTCGAAACTTGTTGAAAAAATAAGGATATCATCCAAATATACTACGCAAATTTTGTTGATAAATTCTTTGAGGATATGATTCATCAACCGCTGAAACGTTTTCGGTGCATTTTTTAAGCCAAAAGGCATCCTCAAGAATTCGTAATGTCCTGTTTTAGTCGAAAATGCAGTTTTAGCCCTGTCGCGTGGATGTACTTCGATCTGGTGAAAACCTTTCACAAGGTCAATAACAGAAAAATAATTACACTTTCCAAGTTTGTCAAAAATTTCATCCGAGTTAATCATAGGAAAGCCATCATCGATGGTTTGCTCATTAAGCTTCCTATAATCAATTACAATTCTCCATTGTTTGTTACCATCACGATCGTCTTTTTTAGGCACGACCCATATTGGAGAATTGTATGGACTGTTGCTTGGTGTAATTATTTTTTGGTTAAGCATTTCACAGATCTGACTATCCACTTCATCGGAGTGTATTTCGGGATAACGGTACAGTTTGCTGTAAATTGGAATTTCAGTTTTGGTCTTTATTTCATGTCTTATTTCGCTTGTGAAGGTGAGGTCATTTCCTTCTTTATAAAATATGCTTTGATACGAACGAATAAGTGATTTCAGTTTTGAAGCATCATTTGAACTTAAATGTTGAGCGAAATTTTGACTGTCAATTTCAGAATCAGAAACCTCGCTAAAAAAAATCTTAAGAGATTCATCTTTGAAACAAAGTTCCCCATAAATTTCTTCTTCCCTATTAAAGTACAGCGGAATTATAGCAGAGTCTGTTTTCAAAATTCGGTTTTTGTAGTCAATCACTGGATTGAGATCAAAAAGAACATTATTTCCTAGAAGTCCATCAAAATAATCATGGAAGCGAAATTCTATTAAGTTTATAAAATAATTTGGTTTATTGAATTCCTCGAAAATAGGGATGCGATACTCAGAATCTGTGTCTACACTCCGATCGAGAACCTTAAGTGTTATATTTTTTGAGGGTATTTTCCACTTTGGATGGCATATTTTTTCATTGATAATACTATATTCTGCACCACAATCGATAATAAATTTAAGAGGTCTTATAGGGTTTTTAATTACTATATAGGGAAGTCGTTTCTTTGAGCAGGTGGAAAATTTACATGATTTAGAGCACGTTCATTTTGGTGTTCACTACATTCATTTAGTGAAATATCCATAGTCCCTCCAGATCTATTTGTGTTTCGAGACTGCCAACTATTATTGCTATTTCGGTTTTGACCGCTCCGATTGCTGTTATTATTGTGCCTTGATTGGCGACTCGGATTATGATCGGAACTCTGACGTAATTGGCTACTACTCGCAGGATTATAATAATTATTATAGTTCTGACTATTAGGATTATAATTATAATTTAATCGTGATTGATTATCAGGATTATAATTTTGACGATTAGGGATATAACTATTGTTCTGAAATAATTGTTCTGCATTATTGTTCGGTAAATTTTGACCCGATTGACTTACCTGATTAACCCTATTACCTTGACTATTTTGAACTCTAGAATAAACCCTGTTTTGTGAACTATTAAATCTGTGGTGAGAGTTATTTTGACTGTTTCCTAACTCATTAAAACGAATGTTGGGACCTATTCGTTGATGATTTATTTCAAGTACAATCTTGAAAGCATTATTCAAAGAATTAGGGTTCCGACTCAAGACTATGGACCTGGTTGGTTCAGGTAGATTACTCTTAAATGCTTCAAGTGCGATTCTGTTATTGGACTCTATCATTTGACTTATATCATTTGTGTTATTATCAAGCAGGTAAACATTATTTATTCTACTTAAAAAACTGTTAATTTCATTATAATACTCTTCTATATTTGTCACAACTCTTGCCGTGCGAATACTATCAATAAGTTTTTCAACTGACAGCCGTTCTCCGAAATTGTTTTTCAAGACATCCCTAACCTCAATCCATGTTGTGAGCCTGCCGTGCTTTTGCAGTTGGCACCTAGCCTTACCAACAATTTTATCCTTTATGTAACCTGTGAGAACTGCTATAGCAGCGGGTTCAAAAGAATTAATCATAAAAGAAATAGAATCTACTCTGTCCAGAAAATCAATTAAAGATTTATTATCACCGCCAAATTCTGGAATCTTAGTTATAAGATCTAGTGCTAATTTAAACTTTTCTGTTGGACTTAGTTCATCCATTTTTATTCTAAGATACTTACTCAAAAATAATAACTCGAAATAACTTAATTTAAAATTTTACTTCTGTATGTTGGCTTGTTGACTTCGGTTCTGGAAATACAGTTGACATCTGAGCATTTACATCAGCGTTAATGATTCTGGAGCTTTTTTTTTTTAGGTACAGTTGAAGTCGACGACTCAAAGCATTTTTTTTATTTTATCAAGCTTGTTTCTCAATTTTTTTTGTTGGTCTTTGGTAATAAATTTTATGAATTGTTTTGTTTTTCTTTTATGAATTTAGCTTTCGTAATGAATTAAGATTTAAGATTTTTGTTTCTCTGTGTTTTTTTTTTTTTTTTAGAAGTTCTGTAATTTTGTTTTTAAAGTCAATATTTTACTTAATTCCGTGTTTTTGTTTTTTTTTTTTCCTTATTTTCGAACGGAGGAAGCGTCTTAAAGAGGTGGTGGAATGTTTTTTTTTTTTTTTTTTTTTTTTTTTTTTTTACTTTATACGAGCTTGTTCTTACGAATTTTATAGTTCAACACTTTTATGATGAAAAAAAAATGTATAGTTCTATTGTCAATTATATTATTTCCATTTTATTTGATAACACAATTTTATTTCCACGCACCAAACTTTTTTTTTTCGACTGCGCCAGTAATGTACTTTTAAGAAAAACACTCTTTTTATAAAGTTCTTTTATTTAGGTTTTCTTTTATTACATTAATTCTAGGTTTTAATTATAATCATATTTATTTTTAAATAGTTCTCAACTTCTTGAGACACGTCTTGACAAAAACACATTTTACAACAGACTGACTTCCAACGAAAAACAAAGTACGACTTCAGATTAACTTTACTTACAACAATAACAATAAAATAAAAAAAAACTTATAATCCATTGGCGTCGCTTTGTTGCTAGGCCAATTCTAAGAAGCTATGCTCTCTATCTCCAGCTTTATCTT
The DNA here is from genome assembly GCA_911387755.1 of Chrysotoxum bicinctum. Lineage (NCBI taxonomy): Eukaryota > Metazoa > Arthropoda > Insecta > Diptera > Syrphidae > Chrysotoxum > Chrysotoxum bicinctum. The sequence goes on along the minus strand of OU426988.1, from coordinate 73,899,120 downwards.
CAGAGAAGATAAGGTTGGAGAACATTTAATCTTAATAAGCAAACTAGGTTTTTGCTGGGTAAAAACCTATTGTTATAAAAGTTAAGTTATGCTTACACTTAAACTATATAACAATATACACCTAGGTTTTATTTTCAGTGTATAGAAACTTGCCAAGTTGGATAAAAGTAAAATTAAAAATTCGCGAAATAAAAATTGCGAGATGAAACAAATTATATGTAAATATGACAAAGCAAGGATTTGCGAAATATTATTCGACGAAATGCACATTTCACATTTTCTATTCGCTAAACAAATTTTATTCGAAATTTTATGAAATTTGACATTACGCATTGTAGAAAATCTCTAAGCAGCTAAAGCGATCTTATCAAACTTTGTACTTTATTAAATGTTTCCTATTTTCGTGGGCTTTTTTATGTAAATAATTAATTAAGCGATTTTCTATAGGGGAAATTAAATTTTAACGGTACCAACGGTTATAAAAAGATCAAAATCGGCACGATTTCAAACACAATTCTTACACTTATAGGCATTTGGACTTAGTTTTGAATAAAAATTTAACTAAACATATTTGCTATACAACTTAGTTTTCAACTTTCTCGCTATCACTGATTTCGATTAAAATTTTATATAGGAAGTCCTTTCATGTGGAAATAATATTTGATAAATGAATTTTGATACCTCGGAAACTATCGTATGAATTATTCACTCATATTCTGAAGCTCGTATTTATGACTCGTATTCGACTATAGTCGTATGTTGGTATTCCAGGAGTCGTATATTCGACTTAACTTGTACTAATATTGGGAAACGCAAAACATCGCATACGACTATTCATATTTTATGGTTATTCTGAATCTCGTATTCGATTTACTTGAAGTCGTATTTGTGTACTTTATTACTCGTGTTCAATTTTCTAAACGAGACTTGTGTTTTTTTTTTTTCATAAAAATGGACAAAAAGTTAATGTAAGTACATTTGTACTTTTTGGCACAATGTTTAGTGCGTTAAACTGTCATTCGGAAGGTCTGAAGTTCGATTCTCAGCGGCAGCAAAAAGTTTTTCAGGAGTGTACTGCCTCTTGCAAGGAATTGACAAATCCTCTAAGAGTAGATATATCTCTTGTCTTGGAAAGTGCTGCACATTAGTCTTTCGGAAAAATTGTAGGAAAATTGTAGGACCCCTCCGTTCCTGGTAACACGCACACAGGAATGGTTGAGAATTGTAAGTCACTATAGGTCCTGGTTCACTTCGAGCTGTTGCACCACCAAATTTTTAAAAGCACATTTTTTATTGGTTTATTATTTGGACTCAACATTATTAACGCGTTCATGTTTAGTAAAATAATAAATCGTTCTCAATTTGAGGCATTGGTTTGTGCATTGGAAGAAAATTTGGAGGTAGCAAGGGGCCATAGGAAGAGTGGAAAACTCAAAGCAAATAATTAACAGTTTTGGGCGGACCTTCTGATAAAAATAAATAGCCTTGGGCCACCCATCCAAAATGGTCCAGCTTGTCTTAAAGTAAGAAATATTTAACAAATTGTAATACATGCCTCTTTAGGTCTGCAATGATCAAAAGTATTTAGTTAAAACAGAAATTGCATCATAATAAGCAGCAATTTAAAGGTGGTGAAATTTCAACCATATGCTAGAGCAAATTTGAGGAGTGCATTGTTAACATTTTAAATTTAAATTGTTAATCCCCAAGGATCAAACATTGGAGTTTTTCAGCCTCCTCCTGTAGTTGAAACGATAAATGCTGAAGATGAAACTGACATATAGTCCAAGAATATAACGAGGATTCAGAAGCCAGTAACACCACTCGTACAAAAAAAAAAGAAGAAAAAAACAAATAAAATAGAAGAAGAGCTACTTCAAATCAATGGAGCTCATCAGAATTTTATTATAAATAAAATAATTTCTTCTTCTTCCTTTGTTTCGGCGCTGTTATGATCTCGATGTCGAGGGGATCATAACTCTCCCACGTATCTGCTTCACACTAGTGATCCGCCTGTGGGGTTCGCCGGGTTTACCTCAGAAATCGGCGGCAAGCCTCCCGGTTTTGTATTGTTCCATTTCTGAGGCCAACTGAATGCTGGTGTTTTTGCATTTGTTTGTACCAGGAGTGTTTAGGCCTACCTTTCTTTTTATTCCGAATTGGAACGTTGTATGATATTGCCTTTTTGACGGGGTTCTCAGGATCTCTCCTTTGAACATGGCAATACCAACTGAGTCGGTCGTGTTCAATTTTTTGGGATTAACATGAAGGCTTCCTCGGATCTTCGTACTTCTAATTCGATCAAGCTTTGTAACTCCTGCTGTCATACGAAGCATCTTCATCTCAGCTGCCGTTAGCTTACTCTCATACTTTTTGTACATTGTCCAACATTGTGAACCGTATGTGAGTGCTGGACGCACAACTGAAGTGTAAAGCTTTCCTTTCAGATTAGGGGGCATTTTTCGGTCACAGAAGATAGCAGAATTTTCCCGCCACTTCATCCACCCTACGCTTACGCGATGATTGATATCGTCATCACAAGTAGCTTCATTATTTATCATAGACCCCAGATATTTAAACTTTTCACACTTGGGAAGCACTACTCCATTCAAATAAATGTCTGGAATAGGCCTGTGTGGATCAGAAAATGGGCAGCATAGGTATTCTGTCTTTTTCGCGCTTATGCGGTACCCACTTCCTTCTAGAACATCCACCCATACGTCAGGTGCTCGTTGTAGGGATATCGGGTCTTCACTTATGATGGCTCCATCGTCAGCAAAGAATAACTGATGCACTTTTGGATCCGTCACTTTGCCTTCAAGCAGGTAATCGAGAACTGTAATAAAGAGCAGGGGACTCAAGACACTTCCCTGGTGTACACCTACTGTGATTTCGAATTCTTCGGTGACTCCAGCTGCGCATCTTACTTTAGTAACTGCTCCATCATACATGTCCATAATTATCCGCACATAGGTTTCTGGAACTCCTCGTTGCCTGAGGGCCACCCATATTAGATCTCGTGGTTGCCGATCGAATGCTTTTTCAAAATCAACCAATACGACATGCAAATCCTCCAAAGAATCCCGATGCTTTTCCATAATTATTCTTATACTCTGGATTGCATCCGTGGTTGACTTACCCCCGACAAACCCGCACTGGTCATCAGATAGCCTAATTATTTTTCGCAGTCGGCTACCCAAGACTCGCTCAACGATCTTCATGGTGTGTGACATCAGCTTAATCGAACGGTAATTATCACAGCTTCGAGTATCACCCTTTCCTTTATAAATAAAATAATTTAATTGAAAAAACAACAAACGACTTTTTTAATTCAAATTTATTGATTTTGACAATTACCTACGGGCGACAATATACGTTGTTTTTTTTTAAGCTTCTCGTACGCAACGTATACGACTTGGATTTTCATACGAAACGAGTTCGAGTTCGACTACGAGTACGAGACAAAATACGACTTGTGGAATATGGGTGATTGACTTAAATAGGATACAAAACTTATATTAAAAGAACTTTCTTGAAGATCCAAAAAATAGTAACCAGTAAACTACTCGTATTTGTTTGGACTTGCCCTTATCGTCTTCACAAAAACAGTCAAAAACAAATTTGTAGTTCCTATTTTGTCCTTTTTAAGCCAACACTTTGCTTAAGAATAGTTACCAAAACCTTAAATCAATTTTGTCATTATCATCATTCAATTATTAAATGTATCATCATCATCATCATCATCGGCTCGACAACCGGGTTCCGGTCCTGGCCTCTTTCAACAAGTCTCTCCACCTATCCCGGTATCGAGCCGACGGCGACGCCATCCAGTTGCGCAACCCAAGGCTTCGGGCGTCCTGGTCTGCGCCATGCGAGCTAGGTGCCCTGCCCACCGGAGTCTACCGAGCTTAATTTTTGTCACGATATCCGCTTCTAGGTAGATTGCGTACAATTCATGATTGTACCGTCTCCGGAATCGTCCTTCCTCACATATGGGGCCAACAATTCTCCTTAAGACTTTTCTCTCGAACGCAGCTAAGAGGTCGGAGTGCCTTTTGCTATGGTCCTGAACATCAGCAGTTTTGAAGTTATGGTGAGATTTCTGGATTTGAAGAGCTCTGACAGACTATAGTAGGCTCTGTTGGATTTGCGAAGCCGCCCGATTATTTCTTCTTCTATATTGTTACCGGGTGCTACTATTGACCCAAGGTATAAAAAGTACTGCACCACTTCAAATTCGTGCTCCGCAACCTTGATTGTTTGACCAACTGTTCCTCTCGCATTCGACGCCACCATGTACTTTGTTGACCTGTTGACAATGGTCACTATTGTTGCCGTGCCAGAGTCACGGATTGCTTTCTCCAACGCCAGGTTGAACAGGAGGCAGGCCAGACCGTCCCCTTGTCGGAGTCCATTAAAGATGTTGATTGGTCTGGATAGCAATCCGGCTATTTTTACTTGGCTGGTTACGTTGGTCATGGTCAACCTACATAGTCGTGTCAATTTATTTGGGATGCCGAATTCTCTCATGGCTTTGTAAAGTTCTACCCTGGCTATGCTATCATAGGCGGCCTTAAAGTCTATAAACAGATGGTATGTTGGGATGTTAAATTCTAGACATTTTTCCATCGCCTGCCTAAGGGTAAAGATCTGATCAGTTGTTGATTTGCCTGGAATGAAACCACACTGATATTGCCCGATGACGGTTTTAGCGTATGGGGTTATCCGGTCTTGTAGGATGGAGGAGAGTATCTTATAGGCGGTACTCAACAACGTGATACCTCTATAATTGCTGCACGTTGTGACATCTCCCTTCTTATGTATGGGGCATATTATGCCTTTTCGCCAGTCTTCTGGCATTTCTTCCTGCTCCCATACGTGCACTATAATATCATGAATTGCTTGACGTAAGGCTGGCCCGCCGTGATGAAATAATTCGGCTGGTATGCCGTCGGCTCCCGGGGCTTTGTTCTGCTTAAGCCGCTCGATAGCCTTCTCAACCTCTTCTATGCTTGGTGGCGGCAACATAGGGTATTCTTCTTAAAGTAGTGGAGCCTCCACTTCTGTAGTGAGCTGACCATTTAGCAATTCATTAAAGTACACTCCCCATCGCTCCAGTATGCTTTCAGGATCGGTGATCAGATTTCCCTCTGGTAGAACTTCCGCGCCTTGTGCGGACCTCGCTCTCGGCTATTTTCTATTTCACAGATTAGGTTCTTCTCCCAGGCTGATTTTTTTTTGTCTGTGTAGCCGTTTTTCTATTCTTCTGAGCTCTTTATATTCCTCTTCGCGTGCCCGCGTTCTATGAGATTGTTGCATTGCTGGACACGCAACATTCTTACGTTCAGTCACTAGCTTGCATTCATCATCAAACCTAAGATGGAGTTGGCAGTACTAATGACAGTATTTTTAAGGCCCAACATACTGGCTCCAAGACTTACTCTCCCTAAATCAGGTGTTTCTAGGGCGAGACCTAACGCATTACCAAAGGTGTTACTGGTGTTTTCATTGCACAGGGCAGCCGTGTTGATTCGAACCTGATCGGCGGATGCAATGCGTCTTCGCAAGGCAATCCGCCCTCGGAAAACCATACCAACAAGATAGTGATCCGAGTCGATATTGGCACCTCGGTACGTTCGTACCGTCATCAAGTTCGAGTAGTGGCGACGGTCTATCAACACGTGGTCTATTTGGTTACGAGTGACTCCATCAGGTGATACCCAGGTGGCTTTGTAGATATCTTTACGCGGGAACCTGGTACTCGCAAAGACCATGTTTTTCGATGCTGCCAATTCTAAGACTCGAAGTCCATTGTCATTAGTGTTCTCATGCAAACTATGGGTGCCTGCGTAATGCCTGAATACCGGCTCCCGACCTATTTTCGCTTTCAAATCACCAAGGATGATTTTAACATCATACCTTGGACAGGCATTGAGGGCTTTTGTTCGTAGTAAGTCTCTTTTTCTTCATCTGAGGACTTTTCCGTAGGTCCGTGAACGTTAATGAGGCTGATGTTCGTAAATTTGCCTCACACGCGAAGGGTGCATAGCCTTTCGCTTATAGCGTTAAAGCCGATGATGGTAGACTTCATTTTTTCGCTGACTAGGAAGCCTACCCCGAGCACATGGTTTTTTGTATGACAGCTGTAGTACATGTCATATTCTTTTTCCTATAAAACACCATTTCATGTCCATCTGATTTCTTGGAGAACTGACCGCCATATATGTATGTATATTTCTTTACTTAATTAAAATTAAAATTATGCGATTCGAAAACAAAATAAAAATATATTCTTGACCACTTAAACCACGATTTCTGATGTTCACTGCCCTGCGATCGAAAAAGGGTCAAGTTCAATCTAATGTTTAAATGTCATTTTAAAAGAATTTCTCCATTAAAAAATCCTGTAATTGCTGATACGACTTTTCAACAAGCTCAGAAGTCTACTGCTTACATATAGTTAAAACTATCTTCCTCGTAAAAGCAGTCAACTCATGGAAAGAAACATATTCTCAAAATCCTGCTACATGTGCATTTAGACTTTGTCACAATCTTTCTGCCGTAAAAAACTTCATATACGAGAAGTGTCCTTATTTTATTTAATAATTGAAAGAACTGTAACCGCAATAAAGTTGGCTCCCAATTAATTTTTAAATCCACACTCGAGTTCATTTAAATTATTTTACCAAACCACACACTCATTAGAAATAAAATTAAGTTTATTGTGAAATTAAAAACGCATTGTCCTGAAAATTAAAACAAAAAGAGAATATAATACATAATTTTATAAATATCAACAATTATATTCATCCATTCAAAAAATCATTCCAAATATAAATTCTTCACTTTGGAACAATATTCAATAATCAACAATAGCGAACAAAGAAATTAACACAAGCCACTAGTCATTTTTTTTGTGCAATAATAATAATTCATTCGTCCTGTGCGGGATTTCTTATTCCCGTGGTCGTTTCTTCCGGGATTTTATTAAACAATGACAATTAATGGATTATGCTTTTGTCTTTATGCAACCTTTTATAACGAATGAAGTTGTTTCCACTCGTTGTCATTCATTATCCTCGCATTAAAATTAAGCCGTTTGTCCCAAAACGGGAGGTCCTCGGTCCTCGTTCTCCGTTATTGTTCATTTTGTTTTATTTATCAGTAAATATGGATTGAAATTTACATTAAAGTTCAAAATTAAAACGAACTTTTTGTGTTTTTTTTTTTTTGAATAAAACTCAAAGGGACAGAAAAAACATGCGTTTAATTTAATGTCAAATGTTGGACGTTCAACAGTGTTACCAAAGTCCTTATTTTCCATTTAGTTTTGCCTTAAGCCAACTTCAATGGAAGTACAGATAATGAGGAGTGTATAGTGAACATTTTGTTTGGACGTACATATGTATGTATGTACATTTTATCTGTCGGGAATATGTATTAAAAAAAAATATCATTTATTACAATATTTTAAATATTCAAACAATAAATTATAGACTCAGTGCAATTGGTGGGAAGGAAGCCCGTTGGTAATGTAGTACATCCCGTTTTCAATTGTGTAAATATTGTGTTCATTCATGTGTTTTACGTAAATGCATTCGGTTTTGGTTGAATGGCCTTTTTTTTATGAGGCTTTTATGAGAATGGCTTAAATGAACTTTAAATTTATAATTATATTTACAGATATGAATGGGTATGCGTATGTATGTATATGCATTAGTAAATGTATGATACAAGGGTGAAGAGGCAGAACTTTCAGGCAATTGACTTTTAAAATATGGACCACACACAATTGAAGAGATTTATTTAAATCTGTGTTTTGATTATTTTAAATCAAATTATTATTATTTGTTCTTTTGATACTTGAAAAGTGCTCCAGGGAAAATATACTCCTTTTTGCAATTTTTTTTTGTTTTTGAATAGGTCATTATAAAACTTTTATAAATTAACAAAAATATCATAAGTGATGTGTATTCGAAAAGCTGCATCCTTTTTTATTGTTGAATTTAATTTTTAAGATTAATCTTAATTTAAATTTCTTCTTGTTTAATTTGTAGATGATTGCGTGTGCATTGGCAGTAGCTGTGGCTAGGCCAGAGCCGCCCAGCGGACGTTATGGACCACCAGCGGCACCACAACAAAAGTACGGACCACCACCGGCTCCCCAAAAAGACTACGGTCCACCACCAGCACCCGCTCAACAATATGGCCCACCAAAACCACAACCGCTTCCTCTTTATGGACCACCAGCTCCATTCTATGGACCACCAGCAGCTGAAAATATAATCACCAAGAACGTTTATGTTCACGTGCCACCAGAGGAACCCGAGGAGTATCCTCTTAGTGCTCCAATTCAAATTTCACAACCCAAGAAGCACTATAAAATCATTTTCATCAAAGCACCAAATCCACCCTCACCAGCCGCACAAGTTCTGCCTCCACCACCACAGGACGAACACAAAACTTTGGTTTACGTTCTTGTCAAGAAACCCGAACCTCCAGCACCGCTCATCCTGCCAACACCAGCGCCAACAGAACCAAGCAAGCCAGAGGTTTACTTTATCAAGTACAAGAACGCCGCAAAACCAGCCCTCGAATACGGTCCACCGCCATCGAAACCAGCAGATGAATATGGTCCTCCAGAAAAGTTCTAAAATACACCCACACAATAAAGGACATTAAAACTACGCATGCAAACGTCCAACACGAAAAAATGATCCTTAAAATTAAGAAAAACCGAAAACAAAATGCCATTTGCTGTTAGAACTATAATTTTTAAATTTGTTGTTATTGTTAATTTTATATTTAAAATTTTCGTTATTGCCTTTTTGTTTGTATTGTTAAATAGTTTTCCAGTTGAGTGTGGATTCTATTCAACGAGTCCTTGATAGTGGTTATTTTCGTTTTTCCAGTGTAAATAAAGAACCGAACGAAATTTGAAGAAAAAAAATGTGTTTTAACTTTCAATTATCCTTTTTTTTTCGGGAAAAAGAACGAATGGACGCCCTGGAACAAGAAAAATTATTTCAATTTGGAAAAACTTTAACTTTGCGTTTTTTTGTGGGCAAAGTTACTTTTAGTTGGGGCAAAAGTTTTTTTTCCTTCATTCTTCACTTTCTACTCGATGACTTGGATGTATTAACTTCATAGAAGAGGAAAAAATTGACGGGAATAGATTGTTTTGTAAATGAATATCAAATAAGCGTCTGAGATTTTGTTACGGAAAAAAGAATGACTTCATGCTTGAGGATATTCATTTTGATGTTCAAAAATTTTCAAAAAATCGAGTATAGATTTTAATGTATTTTATGAAGGGTATCGGTCAAATGAAATGAGTTCTTGATAACATGCAGAAATGCTAAGTTGGGGTTATAGGAAAAGGCTTTAAGAATACGAGCACAAGCTTTTTTAATTTTTCAAATCGCCAATAGTTTAGTCATTCAATTCAATTCATAGTATTTATTTATAATATGTTATTAAAAATATTTTGTTAATAACATAAAATATTTTTTTTAACAAAATTTATTATTGCTTGCTTAAACTCAAATTTACTACCCATTTGCTTAAAATGCAAAAACTAAGCAAGGTCGATTCGGTTTTTCGAGGTGAATTCTATCGTTTACGTCTTGAATGCGATTTTTTTAAAAATTTCGTACATAGATAGCATCATTGGTCCGTGGAATCAAATATCAAATCAAATTATAAATGTTTTTAGCAGTATTTAAATTCCAAAAGAAAATCAATTGATAATCCTATTTATTGAGATATGTAATTTATTTGCATAATTTTTTCGGTTAAAACTAAATTGTATGATGCTGTTAAACAACATGGCGCAAAATTTTAAAGAGTTCTCGTTTAAGCAATAAAACCGGCTCTACTTAACGCAGTCGTTTAGGCTGGAGACTTTGTCTAACTTTTTCATAATTTTAACCACGTTAGACAACTCTTCTAACTAATGTGGGTTTTACAACAGAACCTAAGCGAATTTGCGTTGAACAAACCTTAATTTGACAGATACATAACTCACACAACTACAAAAACACAAAAAAAAGTAAAAAGAACAGACAACTTCAAACCAAATAATTTTTCGCCGAAAAAAGTACATTTTATATTATTATCTCGGTACAGATTTTTATTGTTTATAAGTTATTTACATTATTTAAATGGAAATAAAGTATAAATCGCAAATTTACAGCAGGAAAACTCAATTTGTTGTTGCAAGGTGCAGATTCATTTAGCTATACTCGTCTCGGCGCGCGTGCATACATTAGATATGTATGGACACAATGTTGTTTAAAGGTTTGGCCACGCTGCAGCAAACTGCGAAATGCAGTCACGCTGCGTTAAGTGCGGTGAGAACCACAAAATAGGAGAGTGTAGGCTCGAACAGGAACGGGTCGAAGATAGGACCCAGCTTAGATGTATACTTTGCCGAGGCGAAGGGCACCCCGCAAACTATCGGGGCTGTCCTAAGTTTCAGGAAATCAAGCAAAAAAAGCGAAGCAAACAGTTGTGGAAGAAAAACGCCCGCAAACGCGGCTCCCCACAATAACACCCGTCAATTCCCAGATTTCCTACGCTCAAATGGCCGCAGGAAGGGGAAGCACGGTACAACCTGTGCAAAAGGCAGCCCCAAAGGCTCTTCTGCCAAAGGCTCCTGATGCACAGGCAGAAATAAGAGGCATGTTATTGGCTATTCAAGGCCAACTAACAGGACTTCAAAACCAGATACGGGAGCAGGCGACTAGGGTAGACCATCTCTACTCTGTTTTGCCGAGCCTAACGCTTATAGGTTAAGGGCGCGCTGCCGGAGAGGCCTTTTAAGATCCTTGCTGTGAATGTAAATTCACTGATTAGGACCGAACGAAGAGCAAATCTTTTCCAATTACTGAAAGACCTAAGTCCAGATGTGTTTATGGCCAGCGAGACTAAGTTGAACCAGAAACATAAACTGACTCACAACAATTACAATATCGTAAGAAGGGATCGGCCCAACTCGACTCAAGGAGGTGGCGTCGCAATCTTTGTACGAAAAGGCATCAGATATAAAGTTATATACAATAGTGAAGTACGCAGATTTCGGCTGCTTGAGGCGTGCATTGTATGCATTCCTCTCCAACATGGGAAGCGGATGTATGTGATCGCGGCTTACGCACCGGAATCACCTCAGCCAACTGACTTTTTGACAGAGCTCGAGAAACTTTTTCAAGTACTTCAACTGAACTCGGAAGAGAATTATTATCTCATGGCCGGTGATTTAAATGCCAAACATATAGATTGGGGAAATCAAATACAAAATCCGAGAGGTAACCATTTATTCAACTGGATGGGTCAAAACAGTATTGAGTATATGATCGAGCTTCTAGCTACTGATAGACCATCGTTTCCAAGGAGCGGTGCCTATCTGGATCTATTACTAAAGGATGCTAGACTGACAATTACTAACACTGTGGGTCAACGGACAAGAAACTGTTTACAAACGATCGACTATGACAGCGACCACTGTGGTCTCGCCGCAGTAATACATTTGCCGAACGAGCTCGTAGAGTTGGAAGAGTATGTACCTGCGTATTCTTACAACTACAGTAAGATGCGCTGGCCACGCTTCACCAACGCCTTAGCAAGCGAAATTCGTGCCAATAATATATCCCCACCAAATAATAGAAATTTAACAAACAACGAAATTGACCAATACTTAGAACAAATGGACGAAACAATCCTACGAACTATGAACAGAACTATACCAAAATACAGAGAACGTAACGCAACCGACATGTACCGTAACGCGACAGTTGATGCACTACACAGACAAAAAAGTGGACTTCTGACAAGACTAAAACGCTTGTACCGACGGTTTACTAACTCACGCGATCTGGAGATTAGGACACTAAAGTCGTCAATCGAAAACATCAACCAATTGATCAAAGAAAATTATAGGTTGTCTATTAATTTGTATTGGAACAATAAAATTCGGGCCATTAACTCTAGCGACCCGAGTATGTTTCCACAAATTAACAAGATATTTAGACGGAATGATCAAAACGAACTTCCGTGTCTTAAGCTCCAGAGAACGACAGAAAACAGAAACGTACTTCTGACAGCAGGTATAGATCCAGATGACGCGGTCTTGGACGATGACCTCTTTATTGTCGAGGATCCGCTGGAGAAAGTAGAGGCTGTGGGGGCTGCTTTTCAGCAAGTGTATAAGGTGAATGCAAGCATCCACCCCAACCACGACCTGGAAAGCAGAGCTCTACTCCATCACTTCTATCTTCGTAACGAAATGATGCAATGGCGATCAGAGAACCTAGGTTTCACCGGGTTCAATGAAGAAAACTTAGCGAATGCTATTATCGCCGTGCAAAATGAGAGCAATTCCCTGTTAGTTACGAGGATGGAGCTCCAGCTCATCTTCGATTCATTAAGGAGGAAAAAGTCAGCAGGAGTCGATGGTATATCTAATATTGTACTTCGACATCTACCTCAGGAAGCAGTTGACATTTTTGCCACACTGTTTAACAACGCACTGAATAATGCATATTATCCAGGGCGGTGGAAGACAGCCGTGGTTCATCCTATCCCGAAAAAGGGAAAGGACAACTCCAATCCGGCGAATCTCCGGTCGATAAGTCTTCTACCGAGTATCAGTAAGGTATTCGAGAAAGTTATTAATAAAGCTCTGTCCAAGTGCGCGGAGGACAATAATATCATACCGGATAATCAGTTCGCTTTTAAGGCGGGCCATGATACCATTCATGCCGCGTCTAAACTCGTTTCTGATATCCAATGGAACAAAACTAAAAACCAGTGTACAGGTGCTTGTCTGGTTGATTTGGAGAAGGCTTTCGACACCGTATGGCTAGAGGGTCTCTATCTAAAACTGACTAGACTCGGCGTAAGCAAGCCACTATTATATATACTTTATGACATGCTCAATGGTAGAAAGTTTGTTGTCAAAAGTGGCAATGTAACTTCTACCGCAATCTTCGATATTAAGAATGGTCTTCAGCAGGGAGCGGTGAACTCGCCGATTCTATTCAGCATTTACACCAGTGATCTCATAAGTAGTCTAACTCAGGCAATTGCGTATGCCGATGATCTAATAGCGTACAGAACAGCTCCAAAAGTTGAGGTCATCAGAATTCTTTTGCAGCGTGACTTCGACAAGATTCAGCGATATTGTGATGACTGGAAGTTGAAAATCAACTTTCAGAAATGTGAAACAATTCTGTTCAGGACTCCGTTGGCTAGAGCCCCTAGGGATACTAGAAAGAACTGGCGCAAGCTGGTGATCGTTGGGCCGCACCAGCAACCACTGGCGAGTAAAAGTGTAGTAAAGTACCTTGGCATCTGGTTGGATCAGTATTTGTATTTCGACAGACAAATAAATGCTGCTCTGAACAGGGCTAGGGGAGCCTTTGCCCTGATGAAACGGTTGTTTTACAGCAGCCGGCTTGACACCAGGGTGAAGGTGATTTGCTACATGGCCCTCATCCGGCCGATGATTGCCTATGGGTGCCCGGTGTGGTTCAACGTTGCCCCATCTCAAATGGAAAAGATTCGGGTGTTTGAGAGGCAGTGTCTTAGACGTTGCCTAGGATTACACAGAACACCAGAGTCGGAGTACAAACATTATTATTCCAACGAGGTTCTATACAACGGGGCCAACATTAACAGAATTGATAATTTTTTGATAAAGCTGATTCGGGGTCACATTGCAAGAGCGATGTCCTCGACTAACAACCTAATTTTTGGGGCGTACTACCCAAATAACGATTATTATGAGAGTGTACGTACAAGCGGCTTTATCCCACCCGATGCATTTCTCTACTTAGACAGTCGAGGGCTGATCCAGGATAGAATGGCGATTCCCCTAATCTACCACGTCAGCCGGAGGACTGTGGATAGGCGGCTCCTTTATAGTCGAGACGTCCTCGCACAAGATGGAGCAGAGCGCCTTCGGTTCAGTAGGACTGTGTCCGATCGGGACCGGAGGGACAGGGTGAGACAGGAGAACCTGTTTTGGTGGTTGTGTAATAATGATAGGGAAAGTTGACAAAGACTTTTGTATGTCTTGGCCGACTTACATAGATTTAAGTGTACTTTTTAGGTAGGGACAGTCGGGGTGGCACCAAAAAAAAAAAAAAAAAAAAAAAAACTGCTGCTGTGGCTGTTCTAGTTTTTTAAGTAGTTTAGGTTTATTTTAAGTAGTCTAAGGTAGTTTTAATTAGTTTTACTGTAGTTTGTAAGTTTTATATATAAAATTTAAAAAACAAGTTCAGAATCCGAGTTTTTTTACATTTTATCGAGAAAACAAAAAAATTAATATACATAATTTAAATTAAAAATAGTCTTTAGGCCGAAAGGTAGTAGAATTAAGATACAGTTTAGCTTAGAGCGCCCGCATAGGGCCAGTAAGTTAGTTTTAAGCTATTGAATAATTAGGCCAGTTTTTATAAATTTTTGTCTAGCTTTAAGATAGTTTTAAGATTAATGAAAATAAAAATGAATTAAAAAAAAAAAAAAACACAATGTATGTACAGATTTGTTTTTTGTAGAGTACTTTCGTACGATTGTTTCGAATTTATAATATTCAGTGATTCAGTCTATTTACAAAGAAAAATCGAATAAAACATCAGTAAACATTTTTTCTTTGATTTGCTTTGGTATGAAATGACCATTGTCAATATGGTCATTTAAAGATAAAGTAGCTATTTGCTGCTGTTAAAGTAAGGCGACCTCTTTAACGTTAAAGTATAGTGTATGTCCTTTGAAATTAACAAAAAGTCGGTTCTCGTTTTATACTCAATATATAGAGTCGACTCCCATTCTAAAATTGATTTAGAGTAGGCTTTAAATAAAATTTTGCCCCCATATCTCTCCCTATCAACATGGTTTTGTAAGTGGGAAATCCACAGCAACAAACCTCACGTTATTTAATAACTATTGTATCAATGCGATTGAAACAAGTAAAAAGAAGCCAAGTAGACGTTCTATTATATTGACTTCTCAAAGGCTTTCGATAGAGTGAACCATAAACTACTATTGTTTAAGGTTAAATCTTTAGGTTTTCTAGAAAATAGAGAACAAATAGTAAAATTTGGTCAAATGAAATCAGAACTAATATTTAATTACCCAGGCGTTCCCCAAGGTAGTCATCTGGGCCCTCTCTTATTTATACTTTTTGTCAACGATTTACCGAGTTTTATAATTATTAGAATCACGATGTCTGTCATTGCAGATGATTTTATGATATATCGAACAGTCAATTAACTTTCTGATTGTATGCAACTTCAAAAAGAGAATCGACTAAAAAAAATCTATAAAAAGTACGTATACGCCTTGGTGAACAATTAAGTTCCCTAAATCTAAACTACTACAATCCTGAAGTAGTTAAATTACCTCCAAACCAAATAAAAGTATGATAAGCATGCTAAAATAATGAAGCACCATGTCACGCGAAAGGAATTCGAAATTCTTGTTTAGAATTGCAAAGTTTCGGTTTCGTTCGATTTATTCGAGCAGGAAGCAGGAGTGACAACTTATTTGTCTTCGAAAAAACTAAGCTTGCCAACAAGTGGGCTGAATCGTTCTTTTCTGTTCTGACCACCAACTCGTGAATACCTCTCTTCCAAAAGGGGATTTTTTTTTTCTAAGGGGCAAGTAGAGAGAAATCTGAATAAGTTTCCTTATAACATTTAGTAGTAGTTTTATTCCTTAGTATTAATTATTTTTAACTTCTCCTTGCAATCCAAAATTTTCCCATACAAAAGGGCATCCTTTAAGAGAGGAAAAGAACAAAAAAAAAAAAAACTGGGTCATCCAGAGGAAACTTAGGACGAGCAAGCATATTTATAATTATATGTAATAATTAGAGAAGCTTCCGATAAGAAGAGGTAAATTTCTTTACACACTTAAAATCCTTCCAGACGTAATTAAATAGGTTGTTCTGTTTTTACTATAGGAAAAAATCATCAATTTTGACGTTTCACCACGTGAACGAGGGTGAACGTCTTCTTTTTTTCCAACAAATAAACTTAAGAAGAAGGAAAATAAGTGCTCTGAGGAGGACTAGGACTTTCTCTACCTTCCCCGGAGACGGGAGCAGAAACCACATCGAAACTCTAGCGGAAAAACTAGCGGAACCATTCCAAAAGTTAAAGAGAGCCTTCCATTAAATTTTTGATTAAGAAAAAAAACAGACTACTGCTCAAGCTCAGTCTACTTGAGCTCGCAAGTCGGATCGGTTCGCTTTAGCCACTGCCTAGATCGCCTAGTGACTTGCTTGCGGTGGAAAAATAGTAAACTAGTGGGGAGAAGGGGGAAGACCATCACGGAAAACGTGGCATCGGGACGTGTGCAAGGGTGGGATAACTAATATAAGAAGTAAAGAAAAAGAAAAAAAAAAGAATATAGAAAAGTAAATTAAATATAGAAAAAAGGAACCGAAAGTTAGAATTGATTAAAAAGTTAAAACAAGTTAAAAGGAAAAAAAGAATTAATATTATTTGAATTAGGAAATCAGTATAAAAAAAACTATTAGAATAAAGTGCAAGCTGCAAGGTAGATTGGGTAAAATAAGAAAAAAAAAGGGGAGGTAAGACCCCAATTAAAATTGTTTAAAGTGAATGTGTGATAGTTTGGAGCATCTTTATATCACCCCGTTGGATTTTATGCACAAACTCAACATAAGCGGTAAGTCTCCCAAAATAATTCATAACAGTTGTATTTTCTCACAACAGGCCAAACTATTGCTACTATAGCTTTGCTCTTTTTACACGTTGATAAATTGATACAAAAAATGAGAAAAGAAAAAAAAACAGAATTGAATTACCTTAACTGAAGTAAAATGTCTATTAAATATTCATGCACTAGATTAAAAGAAAAATAAGAATAACTATTGGCAAACAAAAGCAACTAAACATATATTAAAAAAAAAAAAACAAAAATCTTCAAAATAACGTTAGGAAGAAAACGAAACAAAGTAAACAAACATAATATTTAGATTTTAGATTAATTTTAATTAATTATAAATTAAATTATTAATTATAAATACTAATTTTGCTTAATAAATAGTTTGTGAGAATTAATATGGAATTTTGAATAGTATAAGTATGTGGGTGAGTGTGCAAGATGTTTGTGCTTATATTTATATTTTAGTGTGATCAAACCAGAACCTTGGACCAGGGACAGCTCGTAAAAAAAAACCAAGAGTGCGTGAGCTGTCAAGGCGTTGCCGATGGGGGATACAGGGAGGGAAAAAAGGCGCTCAAAGTGAATACCCAATCTGTCACTTCAGCTTATTAGGGTGAGGTATTTAGTCCGTCCGTTTGTTACTTTTAGTCTTGGCAT
This sequence comes from Chrysotoxum bicinctum, assembly GCA_911387755.1. Classification (NCBI taxonomy): domain Eukaryota; kingdom Metazoa; phylum Arthropoda; class Insecta; order Diptera; family Syrphidae; genus Chrysotoxum; species Chrysotoxum bicinctum. Next base: position 73,881,768 of record OU426988.1, on the reverse strand, counting down.
GAAATATATTTTTCGATCTGCACTATACGACCGGCTGTGTGAGGACAAGGACCACCCCAATCATAGCCGCGCTTCTACAAGCATGCCAAGCAAAGTCCTCACAACAGCTATCATGTGAACTCCGTCGAAGCAGATTTAAACTGCTTATCCAAATGGTGTTTGTCTAATGACCATGACTTATTACTGTTTCCCATTCTGGTTCACGATCTCAAAGACAGCGATGAAGGAACTCCAAATCTTCGAAAGGAAGATGCTAAGAATTTGTACTGAACTCCACTTCGATCGGCAGCGAGCAAAACCTTACAGGAACAAGGATCTTTACACAGAAGCAAAAATAATACCGCTCGACAAATACCTTCTAAATTCAACGAAGAAGTTGCTGCAAAACACCGTAAATCACCCTAATCAACTAATGTAAAGGATGACCACCGAGCAACGACATCCCGAGCCGAGGTATCTCAGTGTAATAGAAACTCTAGGCGACATTATTTTTACGGACAACGACAAAGCAGCTGTTCACTTCTACGCTGACACAGGGTCAGCCTACCACCGCGGCTAAATGCCAACACTTTTACCAAACTTAATCCAAACCTCCACTGAATAACCGGGACGGAACACCCCAACAACATCAAGGCCACCCAACTTCAAATATTAAGTTGACATGCAAAATATATATTTATATTTTTTTTTTAATTTACTCAAACCCAAAAACTGCCAACGTGTTGGATCATGTCCACACACCTTGCCGCGGAGCGAGGTCTACCTAGCACCTCTTGAATCCAAGTAAACTTGGAAACCATATGCTTCCGGGATTTGGGGCAACCACAATCACCACGATACTCCCACAATGGGGCCTACCTCATAGATAGTCTGAAGCAGAGTGGCCGAGCGTCTGCGACACAAGAAGCAACCTCATGGGCACTTTATCCCGTGGTACCAGAATATAACTTCCGGTGGAGTTTCGCGACCGTGAAGGTCGCTTCTAGATGAGTTCCTGAAAACTCGAGGCCTACCAAACTCAGATGCACACACCCAGCCTTCAACCAAGGCAGAAGCTAATAACTAGACATGTACACCCATACGCCCAAACATAATCCCCTACCTGTGCTCCTCTGAACACCTGAAACTCCCGCCAAAATCAGTTAGAGACAAGCTCCATCGGAGTCGTTCAACACAACACATCAGTTCAGTCACCTGAAACAGGCGGGCGCACGCAGACTATACCTGTTGCCAACCCCACCTAAGAGCCAGCCACAAACAGACAAAAGGTCTAAAACTACCACAAGGACACCACCTGCTTGAATTGGTAGGAACGCGCATGAGCCGCAATGCACCGTGTGCTCCAAGATAGACCGAGGGTTACATATTAGGCATCCCCGCTCCAAGCTCTACCATGGGTCAGGTCCAAATACCACTAAGCCCAACGATTCTGGACAAAGGGTGCAATCACCGCAGCAGGTTCGCGTTGGAGTGATCCCATGACGGACGGTGAGTGAGTCAGGATGAGACCTGAAATGGCCCCTGTCCTGCCCAAACATTCATCAGTCATGCTTATAGGACGGACGGTAAAGAGTCAGGATGAGACCTGAATGCCCCCTGTCCCGCCCAACACTCATCGGCCCCAGCCCAAGGGAGGAACTATTAAAACGTTCCTAATAAAATTGATTCTGGCGGCAATTCGATCCTAGCTCCTGCGAAGCACTTTTCAGGAATTGCTGTGACAATGTTACCAGGTGGACTAACTGCTTATTCCGCTTTGAAATTGCCATTGAATATGCAATTTATTGTTCAAGAGTCGGTAACCCAAACAATCTTTATATTTGTTTACAGATACGATATGTAATGTAACAACTAACAACATTATACATAAACAAGTGTTATAAAAATAAAAATATTGAAAAAAAGTCCTTTTTATTATCTCTCTTTTCCATTTGCCCAAAGCAACAAGTTGACCAGTACAGCAAAAAGCTGCAAATTAAAGCTGACATCTACATATTATTCATTATAGATACGTTGAGATGTTGTTATGCATCAGCTGTTTTTACTTGCGACTTATAAGTACTATAAGGGAAGTTATGCATTCGTAAAAAAAAATCGAACTCGAGATTTTGATCAAAGTTGACATTACGATGATGGCGAAGACGAAAAAAGTGGGTCTGGCAATTCTGTCTGTCTCTGTATCTGTCTGTTCGATTACAGCTAAACGGCTCGGCCGATTTTCTTCAAACTTGGTAGATATGAGTTTTAATTTTTTACCCCCGGACGTTTTTTGATTTGATTTTTTAAGACCAAAAATAACGGTACCTGCCAAACGATTTTTTTTCGATATTTTATAAATATTTTTTTTTCTCAAAAACTGTCCCATAGATTTTCTTAGTTAAACCTAGGTAATGGTTGAAACAAATTTCCAAAAAATTGAGTAGTTTTGGTACCCCCGTTGGGACCATTTTTTTGGTTTTTGATTTTCTCAAAAACGGTACCACCGACTTTGATCATTTTTTTTATGCTAAATTTCCCAGCAGTTTGAATATTTATTTTTAAAAAAACTTTGAAATTTTTTTTTTGAAAACACAATATTTCGAAATCCCCATGCTCGATTTTTTCAAAACTTGATAAATAAAATTTTGGAAAAATAATCTACAAGATATGAGAAAAATAAATTCATTTTACCTAAAAATAACGGTACCCTCCATACAAATGTTAAAAAATGGTTTTAGAAAATCGTATTTTTCTCGAAAACAGTTTCGAGAATTTTGCTTAAATCTTTTTCCTTTCTATTATTTTTTAATATCTGTAATTAAATAAAAAAATTTTGAAAACAACATATTACTGACTGTATCTACATACCATAGAACGATTTTTTAAAATTTTGAGTTTCTCATTATCAGCACAACAGATTTTAATGAAATTTCGTAGAGAGAAGCTTGTAAAAACTTTAAAAAACATTGCATTTCAAAACTTTAAGAAAAATATTTTTTTGAATTTTGAAAAAAAAATCACTTTTTTGTTTTTTGAAAATTCAATATCTCGAAAACGGTTCAATTTTTATTCATACAATAATAAAAACTTCAAATTGGCGTACCAACATTTTTTCTTAAAAATATTTTAAAATTTTCTTATATAAAACCTAAGTTTTTAAGAAACCACTACAAAGACTTAAAATTTTTGATCTTGCATAAATCTGTATTTGCTTGAATCACATGGCATCCTTACCTTTAACTACTAAAGAATTTTTTTTTTAGTCATTTAGAAAATGAATTTTATGGTTATGAACAGTTTCTCTAATAACATTCATTTTTGAAATTCTTAGTCTTTTACATAGGAGCAAGTTCGTGGAACCCAGTCGTGCATTTTATTTTTTTCAAATTTGCTCCGAAATTTCATGACTGAGATTCGAACCCTGCACGGTAGTGCCCAGCCAAGTTTTGGCACTACACCCTTTTTACAGGGACAAACTCAGGCAGTCTCCCTATCTTCAGTAGGTATCAATGAAGTCAGAAACTTAAAATTCCGAATATTTGCTAAGCTAGTCAGGCACAGACGCCTCACCAAATTTCAAGCATAAGCGGTTCCTGAGATGTAAGGCCTCAAAAATCACAAAAACCGTAACAGACGGACTCACTGACAGATCATCAAAATTATGGGGGACTTCCCGACATCGTAGAACCTTATAATTTTGCACAACGGTAGATCTTCTCATGCAAGCAGAGGAAAAACTAAAAGACTAAAATTTGATGGGATTACTTGGCAAGTTTTTTTTTATGTCCAATTCCAAAGGTTTTAAAAACTTGACCAGTGAACCCATCAAATTTTAGTCAGTAATCATTAAATAATAAAATGTCTCTATTACATTGTAGCTGTTTCAATATTATTATGTATTATTATTCGGTATTAAACCTTCATGAAGTAAGAAAAGAACTTGGCGTACTTCTAGATCTCAGTACTTTTCACGGCTGACTTGTTACACAAAGGTTTTTTTATAGAAGAACTTGGGTCCTTTTTTAACATTTATATTTTTGGTCTGGTAGCCATTTCGCGCATTTCTGTATCTTCGTTGGTTTAGTAATTTATATTACCTTGTTTTATAATTGCATGAACCACTGTAATTTACATATTACAAACTTATCCACTTAAAAGAATAAATATGTCATTGTTAATATATTAATTTATACATAGCTCCTTAAAATATCTTTCTTTTGATTAATTGAGATGTTTTAGTAATTCAAATTAAACCTCTCATAAGGGAGGAATTCCGCACTGGGTATGTTTTTATTTACAAATTTTCTTGAGATTTAACAAGGTTTAAAGTCTTTAAGTCTTGGATTTATTTATTACAATACGAAACATGAGTTTCATCCATTCTTAAAGGAAGAACAACAAAAACGTTCTGTATTTTCTGTATCCCATTCATAAAACTCAAAAGACGAAACATCACCCTCATTTGCACAAGGCATATCTACTTACAATATGGTATCCTTACCTAAAACGAGGAATTCTTACAATTAAAATTCATTGATTCATTACAAGGATTCTGTTTTGTTGTGTATATTATTAGATTTCAAATTGTAATGTAAAAGCAGTCTTTCGAAAAGGAAATTATCTGAGGACAGGGCCATTATTAAAGGCACCACCTCTAAGCCCACTTGCAATTTGAATTGCTTACTTTAATTCTTTAAATTTAATAAATTTAATGGCTTAAGGTAAGTCTCTAAAGGGCGAATTTATTGTTTTTGATTTCGCTGCAAGAATATCAGAAGATATCTTTTACAACCGCTAACAAGAGTCTAACATATTTCAATAAAAAATATTTTCAAAAAATATCTCGGAAACGGGTGGATGATTTTTTTTTTTTTTTTTCAAATATTGTCCATAAATGTTTATTATAAAATACTTAAGTATTGCATGTACATTTTTTAGAAGGGGTAGTTTTTGTTATCATTTAGCGTCGAGATATTAATCAAATGTGTGGGACTAATCCTAAAGTGAGAAGTTTTCTTAAAAAACTTTCAAGACCTTTTTTTCCTTTTGTGCATTTTTTGTAAAAAAAACAAAAACTAATATTTATTTCAACCACTTAGGACATGGCGGTCAGCCATCAGACGAATAGGGGGAACAACATGTAGCATCGAAAACATGCACGTGCCGTAACTATTCGGGACTGGTGGAAGTGTGATCATAGCCTCTTCGCGGCGGCCGCTAGAAACAAGTCCTTTAAAAAGGTTTGGCTAATATGATCAGGCTGGTTCCTCAGGTTGGCGACAGGTTAATTCCTTGTCCCGTAAAACTTTTGAATTACGAGACCGACAACAAGCCTCGGAAACGGACTGATCACACGACGACAACCAACGCAACGAAAACTGAAAAACGATTTACGAATTTTCTTATGGAACGTACGATCGCTCTATAGAGCTCGAGCTGCTCAGCAGCTAGCCGATGCCCTGTCAAAATATAAAGCTGACATAACACCTTTTCAAGAAATCAGATGGACAGGGAATGGTGTTCTACAAAAGAAGGAATATGACATATACTATAGCTGTCATACAAAACACCATGTGCTCGGGGTAGGCTTCCTAGTCAGCGAAAAAATGAGGTCTACCATCATCGGCTTTAACGCTATAAGCGAAAGGCTATGCACCCTTCGCGTGCGAGGCAAATTTACGAACATCAGCCTCATTAACGTTCACGGACCTACGGAGGAGTCCTCAGACGAAGAAAAAGAGACTTACTACGAACAAGTCGAGAGGGCCCTCAATGCCTGTCCAAGGTATGATGTTAAAATCATCCTTGGGGATTTGAACGCAAAAATAGGTCGGGAGCCGGTATTCAGGCATTACGCAGGCACCAATAGTTTGCATGAGAACACTAATGACAATGGACTTCGAGTCTTAGAATTGGCAGCATCGAAAAACATGGTCGTTGCGAGTACCAGGTTCCCGCGTAAAGATATCAACAAAGCCACCTGGGTATCACCTGATGGAGTCACTCGTAACCAAATAGACCACGTGTTGATAGACCGTCGCCACTACTCGAACTTGATGACGGTACGAACGTACCGAAGTGCCAATATCGACTCGGATCACTATCTTGTTGGTATAGTTTTCCGAGGGCGGATTGCCTTGCGAAGACGCATTGCATCCGCCGATCAGGTTCGAATCAACACGGCTGCCCTGCGTAATGAAAACACCAGTAACACCTTTGGTAATGCGTTAGGACTCGCCCTAGAATCACTTGATTTAGGGAGAGTAAGTCCTGGAGCCAGTATGCTGGGCGTAAATGAGAAGTGGACACGTCTTAAAAATACTGTCATTAGTACTACCAACTCCATCTTAGGCAGCAGTCGTAAAAATCGGAACGACTGGTTTGATGATGAATGCAAGCTAGCGACTGAACGTAAGAATGTTGCGTACCGAGCAATGCAACAATCTCATAGAACGCGGGCACGCGAAGAGGAATATAAAGAGCTCAGAAGAACAGAAAAACGGCTTCACAGACAAAAGAAATCAGCCTGGGAGAAGAACCTAATCTTTGAAATAGAAAACAGCCGAGAGCGAGGTCCGCACCAGGCGCGGAAGTTCTACCAATCCGTCCGAAACATGACGCAGTACACACCACGCTGCACATACTGCAAGGACGGAGAGGGAAATCTGATCACCGATCCTGAAAGCATACTGGAGCGATGGGAAGTATACTTTAATGAATTGCTAAATGGTCAGCTCACTACACAAGGGGCGGCTCCACTACTTCAAGAAGAATACCCTATGTTGCCGCCACCAAGCATAGAAGAGGTTGAGAAGGCTATAGGCCGGCTTAAACAGAACAAAGCCCCGGGAGTCGATGGCATACCAGCCGAATTATTCCATCACGGCGGGCCAGCCTTACGTCAAAGCAATTCATGATATTATAGTACAGGTATGGGAGCAGGAAGAAATGCCAGAAGACTGGCGAAAAGGTTTAATATGCCCCATACATAAGAAGGGAGATGTCACAACGTGCAGCAATTATAGAGGTATCACGTTGTTGAGTACCGCCTATAAGATACTCTCCTCTATCCTACAAGACCGGATAACCCCATACGCTAAAACCACTACCATCATCGGACAATATCAGTGTGGTTTCATTCCAGGCAAATCAACAACTGATCAGATCTTTACCCTTAGGCAGGCGATGGAAAAATGTCTAGAATTTAACATCCCAACATACCATCTGTTTATAGACTTTAAGGCCGCCTATGATAGCATAGCCAGGGTAGAACTTTACAAAGCCATGAGAGAATTCGGCATCCCAAATAAATTGACACGACTATGTAGGTTGACCATGACCAACGTAACAAGCCAAGTAAAAATAGCCGGATTGCTATCCAGACCAATCAACATCTTTAATGGACTCCGACAAGGGGACGGTTTGGCCTGCCTCCTCATCAACCTGGCGTTGGAGAAAGCAATCCGTGACTCTGGCACGGAAACAAGAGGGACCATCGTCAACAGGTCCAGCCAGTTACTGGCTTACGCAGTCGACATCGACATCATCGGAAGAACCGAACAAGCTGTACACGATTCCTTCATCCAGATCGAGCAGGCGGCACAAAATCTGGGGCTGCACATTAGTGAAGGTAAAACAAAGTACATGGTGGCGTCGAATGCGAGAGGAACAGTTGGTCAAACAATCAAGGTTGCGGAGCACGAATTTGAAGTGGTGCAATCCTTTAAATACCTTGGGTCAATAGTAGCAGCCGATAACAATATAGAAGAAGAAATACGCGGGCGGCTTCTTAAATCCAACAGAGCCTACTATAGTCTGTCAAAGCTCTTCAAATCCAGAAATCTCACCATAACTTCAAAACTGCTGCTGTACAGGACCATGGTCCTGCCAGTACTCACATATGGATCAGGGATGGCAAATTCGGTACAATTGTACCGAATTCGATACAATTGAGTTTGTACAAGTACAAAAGTACAATTTGTCTCAATTCAGTAGAATTTCAAAATTTCTATGTTTTATGTTTTTGACAAAAAAAAAACAAAAGCACATAAAAGGGAATGGAAAGTTGAATGCATCATCCTGGCCTGAATGGATTCATTTTCATACCAGAACAATAACTCTCACCTGTAAGCCCTTATAACTCTTAATTACAGTTTTCACTTCTAGATGACATCTTGCTTAGAAGCTTAAGAACAACAAGGTTCTCAAACTTTTTACAATTTACCTCACGAAATACTTGCTACGATGCATGTGTCGAATCAACAACTTACTAAGTATGAGTGAAAAATGCTTTCACGATGACTGTAATATCAGCTCCACATCTCATTTTTATATCCTTCAAGAAATGCGCATGGTAAATATTTTCCGACATACTGCATCAACTTCTTAAGCCGTAATGCAACATTAACATCAACTTTTTAGTTTAACTTAGGGCCAGTAAGTTAGTTATAACTCTTATAAGATATTGATAAGTAAGCTAGTTTTTATGAATTTAGTGTTCAAATTATAAGATTAACTAGCTTTTACCCGCGGCTTCGCCTGCATTTAAGTCATTGAATAAGTATCAGACATCATTACAATAGAAATGAATCAAAATGATACGTATATTTTATTGCTTAGATGGGATTATCAGTTTTTAAAAATTACTACATACAATGAAGTTTAAAAAAACTTAAAATATGCTTTATTGAATTGCAACAACAATTTAAATATATTTCAATGTAACGAAAATAAATAATTTCGAAGTCTAACAATTTAAAAAGATAAAATGCAGCGTATTAATCTAGGATATTTTTGTAGACTATATTATAAATTTTTCCGTCTGGTGCAAATATGTGTAAATTCCGGGCATTAGACACTCGCGAACAGGCTACATATAGTTGGCCATGAGAGAATAAGCATGGCTTTTCTAAATGCACTCCCGCTACCTGTAATGTCTGCCCTTGTGCTTTGTTTATAGTAGCAGCAAAGCTAAGCTTAACAATTCCGGAAAAACATGAGCAATGAAATCCACATTATTTTCCACTAAATTACAAAATTCTCTACCATTAAATACAGACCAATCCTTACGCATGAAATTTCGACGGCGCGTGGTCTGCATTTCTGCATTATAAGTTTTTCTCTCTTGTGATTGTTCTGGCGTTTCTATCGCTCTTCTAGCTGCCTGCAGCGCAGCTTGTCTGAAGAGGCGTTTCAGCTGCTCTCAAAACCCTTTGCCGTTGTGCTTGCTGTTGTCTTCTCAGCTCTGCGTGAACATAAGATTCTTGATTTCGTGCAACTTTTGCTGCACGGGCCCGCGACGAATTTTTGGAAAAAAAAAAACAATTAATATAGAAAAATTTCAAACAGTTGAAACTATAGTCAATAGGAATGGATATGACCGTCGGTAATTTTTTTTTAAATAAAAAGTAGCCTATGTTACTTCTAATACCTCCAAGAATATGTGTACAAAGTTTCATGATGATCGGTTTAGTAGTTTTTGTGTGAAAGCGTAACAAACAAACTTACATTCACATTTATAATATTATTATTATTATTATTATTATTATTATATTATTATTATTATATTATTATTATTATTATTATTATTATTATTATATTATTATATTATTATTATTATATTATTATTATTATTATTATTATTATTATTATTATTATTATTATTTTTATTATTATATTATTATTATTATTATTATTATATTATATTATAGTAGGGAAGTAGGGATTATAATAAAAATTAATTAAAAAAAAACATCAACTATAAATAAAATGTTTACACTGAAGTAAATCCTTGATAAGTTCAAAGGCATTTACCATTTTTTCATTGAATTCAAAACCCCAAATCGTCATCTAATTTATTCTTTTTAGTTTTAAGCTAAGTGTAAATGATTGGTAGATTATACAATATTGAAAACTACAGAACCGTGTAGTCTTATTATAATTGTCAGAAAATTTGTCTGACAATTAATTGTAAGAAATCTGACAATCATGTGTGCGCTAGCTGACAATCGTGTAAGCTTCCAATTAATTGTCAGAAAATGTATCTGACAATTAATTGCAAGACGGTAAATTGTATGGTATTTGATAATCATGTACACACCCAATTTATTGTCAGGCCTCCCAATTTTGATCGTTGTCTGATGTTTCTGACAATGAAGAAATTGTAAGGAGTACGTTTTTTAGCATCATACGATTTTTTTCATTGTCAGACAAATTGCAGCCAAGATTTCAAATGAAGCACTTTCCACAACCAACAAAAACTGAAAAATCTATCTGAAAATAAATTGTAAGCCAACTTTTAACAATAAATTGTAAGAGATTGGTAGATTTTCTACCAACCGTGTACACACATAACTTAATTGTCACCTCACTGGTAGACATTGTCAGGTCTGACAATATTGTAAGATCTACCAATCGTGTACACTTAGCTTCACAAACAGCGCTGAGTGCTTCCCTTATATCGATTGTGCTGTCAAAATGAGTAATACTATATCGAGCACCTGCTAAACTAATTTCTTATAATATTAACTTATAATAGTTATGTAAATACTTTTAAACTGAAGATAGCATTTTTTCTGTGGAGCTATTGATATTTATTTAAATTTTTTATAAGAAGACAAACTGATCATTTCTGCTTTAATTGTTTTTTAAATAAAATACTTTAGAAAACTTTTAAATAGTTCAGTTATTGATTTTTTTTTTTATACAAAATTCGTTTTCGGTACAATTGACATCATTTCAGTACCATTTTATTCCAGATTTCAGTAGAATTGGAAAATTTCATTTTCCATCCCTGATATGGATCCGAGACTTGGGTGCTTAGCAAAAGGCACTCCGACCTCTTAGCTGCGTTCGAGAGAAAAGTCTTAAGGAGAATTGTTGGCCACATATGTGAGGAAGGACGATTCCGGAGACGGTACAATCATAAATTGTACGCAATCTACCTAGAAGCAGATATCGTGACAAAATTTAAGCTCGGTAGACTCCGGTGGGCAGGGCACCTAGCTCGCATGAGCGAAGATGAACCTGCTCGGAAAGTTCTTTGTGGTACATTCTATGGTAGACGACAGCGTGGTAGACCATGCTTGCGCTGGAGAGATGGCGTAGACCAGGACGCCCGAAGCCTTGGGGTGCGCAACTGGATGGCGTCGGCTAGAGACCGGGATAGGTGGAGAAACTTGTTGAAAGAGGCCAGGACCGGAACCCGGTTGTCGAGCCGATGATGATGATGACTTAGGTCATTACCTGGATGAAATTTAATCAAAATCATTACAGTCGTTTTAAAGAAAAAAGCGACAGGACCAAAACCCTTGTGCAGAGTACTGCCTCTTGCGAGAAATTAACAAATCGCTTAAGAGCTGCTCATTAGACTTTCGGAATCGGAATCGGCCGGAAATTGATTGTAGGTCTCATCCATTCCTGGTAACAGGCCCCGAGGAATGGTTGAAAGTTATTAGCCACTTAGGTCCTGGTTCTCTTCGAGCTGTTGCACCACCAAATTTATTTATTATTTCGTATGTGAGAAGGGAAAAAAATCTATTAAAACTGAAACGGAGAGCATTAAAAATTTGTGAAAATGTTCATAGTGGGCTTATACACATTTCGACAAAATTTGGTTAAAAAAAGTTAAAGGGACATAATTTATTGACATATTTCAAAATTATAAAGTTAATTGACTTTCATGAAAAAACAATTTTTTTTTTTTCTTCTTTCGAAGCTGGAAGATTCCCTAGAAGATCGAAAAAATCATTTGTCCAGCCTGATCCTTCCCGTCCTTCTATCGACCAACTGCACTTATGTCCCTTCTTTCCAAAGTCATGGAATCGCTGATAAATTATCAGTTCCAGAAATATCTCGAAGATCGAAAGCGAAAGCAACTAAACGGCTTTCGCAGCAATTGTTCCACTAGTGATCTGACGGCATATCTCACTCAAGAGTGGAACCGATCTTTTCATTGCTTTGGAGAAAGTAACATGTATTGTGCTTGATATTTGTAAGGCATTTGATACAGTTTGGCATCAGGCTCTCTTATCGAAAATATGTGTGTTTGGTATCAACGAAACATTTATTCTTTGGATTAGAAATAGCCTTTATGATCGTTCAATACACGTTGAATTGGACAGTTTCAAGCCTGATCTTCACAAAATAAATGCAGGGTTTCGAAGGTCTCCGGTTTTGCTCCAGCTCTCTTACTCATTTTTATAAATAATCTCTTGTCTTGCCGATGATTCTACACTCAGATTTGCATATTCGCTCTCAAATTCACGGCCATTTCCTTTGGGAGTGAAATTGCAACGATATCTTATGACAAGCTTATTAAACTCCGAACTTTACAGCATTGTTAAATGGGGTATAAGAAGTCGTGTGAAGTTCAATGCTTCGAAAACTCAATGCTATTATGCCATTAACTTTGAACAGCACTTGCATCGAAGAAGCCGAAAAGCAGTCAGTACTCGGTTTGTGTGTCATTTTAATCATTTTTTTTACAATACGTTAACGCTAACGTTAAGCTTACAATATTTCTTAAAATCTAAAATTTATCTATAAACAAAGTTTGATCGATTTTGAGCATAGAAATTATTTTTAAAGAGTTTGTGGATTCAATAAGAAAAGAGAATTTATTAAAAATATTTATAACTGATTAAGAGGACTATAAGTGCCATATTTTGGTCTAAAAATAGTACAAATTAGTAAATTTCTTCTTAAACTAGAACGACTTATATTGAAATTTAATCTATACAAAGAACCGATGACAATAAAATAGATCCATTCATTACTCCAGTTATGAAACAGAACTGCAAATATTCTCTGTGAACAGAAAGAGATGGGAGGTTTATCAACTAAAGTCTATGAGCGTATAAGGGTAATATAAGTCTATCTGACCAATGGAAAAAACCCATGGCAAATCTTAAAAATCTTCTTTGAATAATTTCTATTCTATTTATGTGAATAGAGTAGTATGGTGCCCATACTACGAGTACACACCCGTACTCAAGAATTGGCCTAATAAAAGAAACATAAAGAATTTTTATATCATATGGATCACGGAACTCACGGGAAAATCTTTTGACAAAACAAAGCATTATGTTTGCTTTCTTTTAACTATAAACAATGGTCAGTGAATGATAATTTTGAGTCTAATAAGATTCCGAGATCGGAGAAACTAGACACTGTACATAAATGTGAAAATTTCAACAGGTAGTCAAATATAAATAATTTACGTTTGCGTGTAAAACACATAGTCTTACACTTGTGAATATTTAAAAACAAATAGTTATTATTGCACTATTCATAAAACCTCCGAAGATCGTCTTGTAGTTGTTCACAATCCGAAATGGAGTTAATTGTTCGAAAAATGTTCACGTCATCAGTATAGATTAAAGCCATAGAATGTTTTAATATTTTAATATAGAGGGAAGATCGTTTATAAATAAAACAAATAGCAAAGGGCCAAGATGATTCCCTTGAGGTACACTAGAATTAACTTTAAATTGACACGAACGGTTATTTCTGTTCGGTTATTATATGAAGATATCCACAAAACTAAACAAAGGTTGAATCCAATATTCCTTAATTTATCTAATAGTATTTTGTGACTTAATTTTGGCTTTACTGAAGTCAGTAAAGATGCAATCTACTTGAGAGTGTTTTTCAAACGCATCTAAACAAAAGCTAGAGAATTGTAATAAATTTGTGACTGTGGATTTTATCTTTACAAAACCATGTTGATTTTCACATAACAGATGAACAATTAAAAGCAAGTACATATGTCACAGACCAGAGATTCGAACAGTTTGGGGATAGCAGATAATTTCGCATTAGGACGATAGTTTGTTATTAAATTCTTTGGGCATTTTTTATGTATTGGCGTTAAATACGAATTTTTCCAAAGAGCAGGAAATTTCAACCTTCTTATAAGACCAAGAGCCCACAGCAATTTTTGGGTGTGATTGATAACAAAAAATAATTAGCATAATTAGATAGGCGTTTAAAAGTTATTTACAAATGTGAACGTCTTGCATACTCTAGTGGGCGCAATCGTGCATTATAGTGCATCAAGTATGCAGTTCTTTCCAAATTCTAAAAAATTGGGATACAAAATTTGCCATAACTTCAAAATGAACAGCTAAGTGCCCTGATTGCAAATATCGAGGTCCATGACGTTTTAAAGGTGGCCTTCTTAGTGCAAGAAGTTGCCTATTCTTATCGCGTCTGGCAGGCAGAAGGCTGTCTGTCAAACGTCTTGGACCTCGATATTTTTAATCAGAAACAGAATACCATGTGGTTTCTTAAGCAAAATATTAATTTGTGCAAGAACGAAAATTATAAGTTGTTTTAAAAACATTTCTAAGAAAAAATTTGTGTACGGCAACTTAAAGTTTTTATTACTGTACGAATAAAAATTAATTTTTCCAAAAAAAAAAAAATATTGACTTGTTTTTGAGATATCGAATTTTCAAAAGACTTAGTTTTGAAATGCAATGTTTTTCAAACTTTTTAGAAGATTCTCTGTAAAAAATTTTATTATGATCCTTAATTAAAAATTTGAAAAAATAGTTCTATGATAGGTACAGTCCCTAATATCTTAATTTTAAAATTTGTTTTTTTTTTTTTAGTTATACATCGTAAAAATTAATTGAGAGAAAAAAAAAATATCAAAATTCTAGGTTCGCCGTTTTCGAGAAAAATACTATTTTCGAAAACCATTTTTTAACACTTATATGGAGAGTACCGATATTTTTAGGTAAAATACAAAGAAATTTCTTACATCTTGTAAAATCCATTAAGAAACTTATATTTGTTAAAAAAATCGAGCATGGGGTTTTCGAAATATTGAGTTTTGAAAAAAAAAATTTAAGTTTTTTTAAAAAATCCAAAAAAATAAAATGTTTTAATTTTAATACACAATGCTATTCAAATGCTTAGGGAGATTTACTCGTAGAATAAAATAAAATGCACGACTGGATCGCACGAATTTGCTGTTATGTAAAAGTACTTTGGAATTTAAAATACATTTTATAAATATAAAATATGAATTTAAAATTAAATTGCCGTCTGATTTCTAGAAAAGTATGAATTTATGCAAACAAACTTTAAAAAATCGTTTTATTATTAAATAAATAAATTTTTTATATAAGAAATTTCTTTAAAATTTTTCAAGAAAAAAATATGGGATGCGAATTTTAAGTATTTCATAATGTTGATTTTAGGAAATAATTTCAAAAAATAATCGTTCATAGGTTTTGAAGATATTGATTTTTCAAAAAAAAATTTTTTTCAAAAAAACCCAACAAATAATTTTTCGAATATTTTTATATACAATATTATTTTAAACTTAGGGGGACTCCTGCTGAAAATTTTTGGTTAAAATCGTTAGAGCCGTTAATGAGAAAGTCGAAAATCAAAAAAACGGTTCTATGACAGGTACCGTTAATAACATTTTGCCCCAAATTTTTTTTTTTACCAAAACGTAGTGCATATCCATAATATCACACCTAATTTTTTTATCAAAATCGCTAGAGCCGTTTTCGAGATAAATACGATTTTGAATTACGGGTGTATGAGGGGTACCGTTAGTTTTAGAGCTAAAAAAACAATTTCAATTTCCCCTCTAGGGAATCACCGAAGACCCATAACTACCGAGTTTGAAGAAAATAGGTCCAGTGGCTTAGGCTCTAGATCGAGGTACATACATACAGACAGACAGACAGACAGACAGACGGAATTGCCGGACCCACTTTATTCGTCTTCGCTATCATCGTAATGTCAACTTTGATCAAAATCTCGAGTTCGATTTTTTTTCCAAATGCAGAACTTGCCCTATAGTACCTATATCTCAAGTAAAAATGATCAAAATACGTATTACCATTTTTGGGAAAGTCAAAAACAAAAAAATTGTTCAATGCGGGTTACCATTAATAACAATTTTTCGGAACATTTTTTTAACCATTACCTAGCTTTAGCTAAATGAAGTTTTTAGATTTTTTTCCCTTAAGAATCCGTCGAACAGTTTTTGAAAAAAAAAAAACATTTATAAAATTTAGAAAAATTCGTATGGTAGGTACCGTTATTTTTGGTCGGAAAAATTAAAATGGTATCTACCAAGTTTAAAGAAAATCAGTCGAGCCGTTTAGGCTGTAGTCGAACAGACAGACAGAATTGCGAGATCCTCTTTTTTCGCATTCTCTATCATCGTATAATGTCAATTTTGATCTTAGTCTTTTCATAATAGCAAGTTCGTGCCATCCAGACATGCATTTAATTTTATTCGCAATTTTATTCGCTATTATTTAAGTTTAACCTTATTCCGTTTTTTAATAAAATGCAATTTTGGTTTAAATTCAATTTTTATTTTTTTTTTAATTTCAAGTTCTAAGCAAAAATTTTGGAACGCCCAATTTTTAGTTGTTATTATTGTAAAAATGATAATTAGATTACAAAAAAAAATTAATGGGTCTTTTTTAAAATATTCTTATGAGATTTGATGCGCTTTATTTTTTAATCCCATATTATAATCCCACACCATATGGTTCTATAGTAGGTAGATACTATTAGTAAAATCTTAAAACATTAGTATATTTAATTTTCACCTAATTTTAAAATCAATCTCCATGTAAAGCCGATTCTTATTAATTATTTTTATTGTTACTCGTCATCATCATTTTTATAGTAGATATGTATTTTAAACTTTTTTATATACGAAAAATATATGATATACATGGAAAGGGCTTCAGCCTTTTGAGTCGAAATCACGTAACGTGCCTGCTAAAGGATTTATCTCAGCTGAATGAAAACAAAGACATCATTCTATCAATGATAATAGCATCGCGAAGCGAACCTAACCGAATGTGAAACTACATAAACGAATGCCATATTTGTACATATGCATGTACATACAAGCATATCCTATTCAAATGTGTAGCTATCCGTTAGTCTCACAAGAGAATAAGGACACTTATCGCACATAGCTATAGATATTTACATATACGTTTTTGTATCTATGTAGACGAAAGTCAAAAACTCCTGAAACGACAGATCCGAAAATTTCAATCTGCCAACAAACACTTCAGATACAAAACAGAATGAAATTTTATCATCACATTCGAGCTGCTCCTCGAGTGCGAGTTAGGTCGGGCTCGGGCTTGGGCTCGTCCTAAATGAATGAAGGGGTCCTTGAAAGCCTTCTGGACGGGGTGGCACTGAGGGTTGGCGGCGGCGGTGGGGTGTGACGGGTATGGCGTGTGGCGTAACGTGTGGGCTGTTTGTGTGGCTGGTTACCGCTCGGTTACTCCTCAATGTCCTTGTCATCGTAGTTGCCGTAATCGCGTAGTTCTATGATGATATCAGAAGAAACGATTGGAATACGATGAGGTTCTTTCAAATTTATTATACCTACATCACATTCAGATACGGATACAGATACTTCTCCCGCTACGTTCGCAATACAACACAACATCGGAACGTTAAAGAAACTGGAAAAGGAATATCCTTTCGTTTTGGCCCCCAAGCCGGATTGCCGGGTTGTGTTTGCATATACACGAAACGAATTGAAACGAAGGCGATGAAAATGGACCCTTGTGGGTGTATTCGGGCAAACGCTCTCTTGAGTATGCGGCGCGGCGGTGGGGTGGCGAATTCAAGTGTCGTCCTCTCCTTGGAACATGTATACAAATGTAATGTCATTACGTTTGGTAAATTTAACTTTAACCGAACTTTTGAATGAAAATGTTTGAGTTATTCAAATTCAAATTTCATTGCTTCTAAAGTTTCTTCATTTCTCCTTCTTCGTCAGTCCAAAAGGGCGACGACGGCAGTTGAGTAGAGAACATACAACGGATCGTCGACGTCGTCGTCGCCGTCGTCATCGTCATTGAGGTCATGGGAGTGTATAGTGGGCGTTTTCAGTTGTCGCCTGCCATCCTTACAGGACCCCGATGTTTCTGGTTATGGCTGGAGGATGGACTTCTTGCGTGCATGTGTGTGTGTCTGATTCAAGAATAAAAGAAACCCGAAATTCGAAAGTTCTTATGAGTGATACAAAGTGTAAGCCAGAGGGACTTTTTCTTTATTTCCGAGAAACTTTTTTTCCAGCATTTCTTTGCTATTTATGGGTGAAAAATATTTGTGCCAGTTTATTTTTCCAAAAAAATACTTAAGAAACAACATGCGGAGGGTTGACATTGTATAGCATTTGTATTTCCTTTGGCAAATTGGTCTCCTTTCTTTTTTGGTATACACCGGGTCCCCTGCTTCTGATTTTATGGTATCGTAGGCAACTTGTTGTTGTTAGAGCGATTCATGTCTTTAACAGACACAGAGTGTGGTTTTTGCTTTGTGCGATTTAGATGGTAAGAGTCGAGCAATTTGTAACGAGTACTTTTTTAAATGATTCAAAATTCTCAAAGGTGGGTGTCAATTTTTTCTTGTAAGTGAATTGTGGTTATGATTTGACTATCCACAGGGGTATATCAGAAATAAATTCAATAATTTAGTTCAAACAAATTAGCGGTTTAAATGGAATTTTGATTTCAAGTATCCCATGAACATCTCAATATTGATATTGTGCTTTTGAAAACTAGGAAATTAATTTTTTGGATAATTAATTATTTGCATAAGGGTTCGTAATTATAAAGAAAATTTTGATTAATGTGAAATATTTTACTAAAGGACTTTAAAAATAATACAGGATGCATAACTTCATACTGAAGACTGAAAAGTTTAGATTTCCACAGGATTTCTTTACAGGAAAAGTCAATATTAGCCCAGAAGAACAGAGCATTTGGATATAACTTAAAAAGCCAAGAAGAACACATAAAAAGTTTTAGTATTGGTTTTAAATAAAAATTGCAGATTCAACCTTGTAGCGCCGCTCTGCTTTATCTTTAACATGTCCTTAGACCAAGGTGTATTTTTAGATGAGTGGAAATATTCGTTCATCACTCCATTACATAAATCTGGATCAAAGGGCTTAGTAGAAAACTATAGACCCATTGCTAAGCTTCAGCTGATCCCTAAAGTCTTTGAAGCAATAGTTAAAAATAAATTGTATAATTTAGTGCAAAACCATATATCAGATTTTCAACACGGTTTTATGAGTGGTAGATCGACAGCGACGAATTTGAGTATTTTTACTAACTATTGTCTAAATAACATGGAAAAGCACCTACAAATTGACACTATCTATACTGACTTATCCAAAGCTTTTGATCGTGTTCAACATAATGTTTTAATAAGAAAACTTGAAAGGTTTGGTTTTAACTCCTCTCTTCTGAGTTGGATAAGGAGTTACTTAGTTGGTAGAAAACAAATTGTCAAAATTGGTAACGTTTTGTCAAATGAAATATTAAATCATTCAGGTGTTCCTCAAGGCAGCCATCTTGGCCCATTACTATTCATTATTTTTATAAATGATTTGCCAAATCTACTTTCATTTTCAAAATGTCTTTTGTATGCTGATGATTTTAAAATTTTTAGTTGCATTGAATCTTTATCTGATGCAGGTAAAGTTCAAGCGGATTTAGATCAAATTCATCAATGGAGCAATTTAAACGGACATAATTTCAATGTTAACAAATATAGTGTTGTAACATTTACAAAAATTCGAAATCCCTTGCATTTCGAATACAAGTTTGGTAATGATTCTCTACAGAGATGTGAAAATCAGAAAGATCTTGGAGTGGTATTTGACTCTAAAATTAATTTTTCTCTCCATATAGACCATATAATTTCAAGAGCCAATGCTATGTTAGGATTTGTTATTCGAAACTCTAAATGTTTTGAAGATCCGCATACACTTAAAACCCTTTACATCAGTATTGTTAGACCGATGTTGGAATACTGCAGTGTTATATGGAATCCTTACACACAGTCAAATATAGGACGGATTGAAAAAGTTCAAAAAAAATTCACTAGGTTTGCGTTCCGAAAGATTTATGGAAATTTAAACGTTCCATGTTATGAAAGCAGAAGCATTCTTATTGACCTTAAACCTCTCGTGTCAAGAAGAAAGTTAAATTCGATTCTTTTTGCTTACGATGTAATTAATTCTAACATAAATTGCCCGGTTTTGTTATCTATGTTCAGTATATACGTTCCTACCCGCTGTTTACGACCAAGAAATGGTGATTTTTTTCATGTTCCATTCCATAGTACAAGTTACGCTAAGCACAATCCAATTACCAATGCCTGTTTAAATTTTAATGAAGTTGATTTTGCCATTGATTTTAATATTAATAGAAATGAAATTAAGAAAAATATATTAAATTTATTGTAATTATTACTATATTATTTATTTATTAAATGTGTAAGATTGTCAATACTTAATTTAAGCTCTTTTGTAATCATAAATAAAAGAAAAACCTTTTTTCGAATAGTCAAGAGTGCGAATGCAGCTATAAAGCCCTTGAGTTAAGAAAAATTTGAGAAAGAGCGATCATAACTGATATGCAATCAGGCATTTGGGAAAATCACTGTTCGAGTAACAATCCGGGTGTAATTCCAAATCATTACACCAGGATTGTTACTCAAACATGATCCGGCTCGAAGGACCATGTTGAGTAATCATTTCTCGACTTACAACCGAGTTTACTCAACAATCACTACGACAGCGTGACGTTTAAGAAGAAACCCTTATCCACAAACTCCATTTAACACATTTAACTCCATCCTTTTTTTTGCGGAAATATTTTTTACAACAACTGATAAATAACACAAGAAAAGGATTGAAGCCGGAATCACACGAGGCTATAAACTAGACCATTTCCTCTACAAGTTGATGACATTTGACCAACCTAACCCAATCGGAGGTGAGAGCAGTATAATGTCGGTAAATCAATATTACTAATAGTGTGTGCCTGGAAAGTAGGAGCCCACATCGATAAACTCTTCGAATTCTACAGAGAATGAGTCATCCTTTGTTACTCCCCTCTAGTTTTAAATGAGTTATTGATAGGCGTTGGATTAATACCGTTACTCCCCACATAATTTTTAATTTTAATTTTATTCCTTTGGTATGGACATGGCTTACAAATATTTATAGTACTGTCCTGGTTTGTATGGGAGAGCGGAAAAAAGTCTCTTAAATCTGAACTGCTCAACGAATTTAAATAAAATTTGGCAAACATGTCTTAATCAGTATAGTAGTACATATTTGATCGAAATCTGGTTAAGAGAAAATAATTAGAAAAAAAAAGTTATTAATATTTTTATAAAATTCAAGGGTTTTGATGTATATGTATAAGGGAGCGGAAAAAATTTGTACAATCTAAACTTTAAACCGGATTTAATTGAAATTCAGCACAAATGTTGAAATTAGTCTTATATGCACAAAATTTGGTTAAGAAAAAAATCATTAGTAAAAAAGTTATTGACATTTTTCAAAAATTTGAGTTGAAAGTTGCAAAATTTTGCAGGCAGAAATAAATGGTTTCGCAAAAATCGAATTTCTCAGGCCTGGGTAATTATTTTTTAAATAAAGGTAAACATTTTGTTCTTAGAAAAATAGTCTTAACCAGTTCGTTCTGACAATTAATACAGAAGAAATAAAACTTTTTGATAAACACCACTGTTAAGACGGAGTTTTTTGAAACCCGATTCAGTGAGACAATTTTGAACATGACTCTCACATCTGCAAGTTTCTGCAGCTTTAACTTGAAAGTATGGAGGCTACTTATAGATAGCTTCTTTTTTAAATAATCATTTTTCTTATTTTTTATATAGCTATTCAAAAAGTTATAGAATTTATTTAAAAGAACTTCGGAAAAAGAAGTCTAAGAGTTTGTTGAAAATATGGTTCGCGACTTGAATAAAATTATTTTTCAACTTTTAGGGGTGTTTCATTTTCATTTTCATTTCTTTATTTCATCAATCAACGAACAAAATTCTCTTACAGACTAATAGATAACATTATTTCACTATAGCTACGAGTATTTTGATATATACAAAAGAAAATATTTAAATAAGTAATAAATACAAACATCAAGTAGATCTTAGTACATTTAAAACATAAATTTAATTTAAAGGTATCTCTAGTGCAAATACTGAAAAAGTCTAACCTAGTACAAACTGAATTTGCTTCCCTGATGCAACGAGAAACGGTTTCATAACGACCGTAGTTTGTTCTATGAAATTGCTCGTGAAAAAGAACATAATCTCTGGAATTATAAGTAGGAACACGAATAGATATTAATTCAAGAAGTTGTGTACATTTAATATAAGTGAGTAAATCTCGAATGAACATTATAGCAAAGTATGTAGGTACGTCGATTTGCTAAACTTCACCCAGAGAAAAGTATGTGTAAAATTAGCCTAAATCGGGGGCTAAATTGTCTTAGGACTAAGGCCGTTTTGAGCTTGCTTAGTTCTAACCTATCGTAGCCTATTTTGCTAAGCTAAATGAATTTGGTTTTTAACTTTGCTAAAATTTGCCTAGAACTAAGCATAATTAACCTATATGCCTAGGCTAAATTTTCTAATTATTTTTCCCTAGGAATTATTTTTTACCTTAACATCTAAGCTAAAACGCCTTAGTGCTTAGGTTGATTTACTTTATTTGTTTTACCTATATTAAGGCAATTTAACTTAGTTGATAGGTAGATTTTACCTATATTTTTGCCTTAGGAACGTGTTGACTTACCTTAATATCTAAGGTAAAACGATCTTAGTTTTACCTAAATTTTCGCCTAAATTGCCTTAGTTCCTAGGTTGATTTACCTTATTTTTTTTTACCTATAATAAGGCAATTTAACTTAGTTGATAGGTAGATTTTACCTATATTTTTGCCTTAGGAACGTGTTGACTTACCTTAATATCTAAGGTAAAACGATCTTAGTTTTACCTAAATTTGCGCCTAAATTGCCTTAGTTCCTAGGTTGATTTACCTTATTTTTTTTACCTATAATAAGGCAATTTAACTTAGTTGATAGGTAGATTTTACCTATATTTTTGCCTTAGGAACGTGTTGACTTACCTTAATATCTAAGGTAAAACGATCTTAGTTTTACCTAAATTTGCGCCTAAATTACCTTAGTTTCTAGGTTCATTTACCTTATTTTCGTTTACCTATAATGAGGCAATTTAACTTAGTTTGATAGGTAGATTTTTACCTATATTGTTGCCTTAGGAACGTGTTGACTTACCTTAATATCTAAGGTAAAACGATCTTAGTTTTACCTAAATTTGCGCCTAAATTACCTTAGTTTCTAGGTTCATTTACCTTATTTTCGTTTACCTATAATGAGGCAATTTAACTTAGTTGATAGGTAGATTTTACCTATATTTTTGCTTAGTTCTTCTTATTTCTGAAAAATGTCCTCCAAAAAAAGAAGTAATTTTACATCATTTCAAAGGATTTTATTGAATTATTATTAACAGATTTAATGTTATTGATTATTTTCGATTTTTAAAATATAATCTTAATTTCTAAAATCTTACTATCTAAAAAATTAAAAAATGCAATTTACAGCATTACAAATGAGGAAAACTGGATAAATAACAGATATACATATAATTCTTTTACATTTTTTTTTGGAATTTGTTACACATTTGTTTTTATCTTGCTTTATAACCAAGCAAATCAAATTTAGAGTGAAACATACATACATCTATAAGCATAAGACGTACACAAAATTTAAGAAAACATTTCACCTTCGAAGGTTAAGATACATTTTAGAAAATTAAATAAGTTTAAAGAAATTTAAAATCTTCTGCAAAGTATTGAATTTAGAATCAAGTTTTTATACATATCAAAAAAGAAACTTGGTTTGAAAGAATTGGTTTTTTCTACAAAAAAAAAACAGTGTTGTGTATGAAAATACAAAAATCTTTGATAGAGAAATGTTGGATTTAGAAAACGATTTTTTTTGGCAAGTTCAAAGAATTTGAATACTCATTTGTGAAAAATTGAATTAAAAAAAAAAACTGTGCACCTTTTTGAACAACTCAGTACCCATAGGGTAAAACTATACAAAACGCCCCGGTTTACAAAACAACCCAATACAGTGAGTGTAATACGCCCCAGTAAAGTATTTTTTATTTCTTAATTTTGTATAGAAATGTGAAGAAATTAAATTTAGCACGCCACTGCGGGCATCATAATCCGAAAAGGACATGAAAGAAACAATAGAGGAAGGTAAAAATAAAACTAAAGGGGTGAATGAAGAAAGTAGGGAGTATAACATACCTAACATAAAAGACAAGCCCAATAAGTCGCTTGGTCGGTCAAATGCTCTTTGTTTGGAGCAAGAAAAAAGAAATTTACAAAACGCCCCAATACAGTGAGTGTAATAGGCCCCAGTAAAGTATTAAAATATAACACTTATATAAACTTTTTATTTCTTAATTTTGTATAGAAATGTGAAGAAATTACATTAAGGACGCCACTTCGGCCATCATAATCCGAAAAGGACATGAAAGAAGCAATATATAAAGTTAAAAATAATACTAAGGGGGTGAATGAAGCAAGTTGGGAGTATAACATACTATCCATAATATATGTGGTGTTAAATTGTATTTTATTATAATGAAATCAAAATTTTGATTTAAGTTAATTATGTAAGTATTTTAAAAATTAAAAAAAAAGTGAAAAAAAGTGTCGATAAAATGGCCCATCCCATGTGTTGATAATATGGACCAGTAGGCCATATTCGATACTGCATTTTATTCTTTCTTTAAAAAATTCCATCGCAATCGTCCGAAAATTTTCCCATTTTGTAAAATCAAATCCATTAGTTTGTGAAAAATTGAATTAAAAAAAAAAACTGTGCACCTTTTTGAACAACTCAGTACCCATAGGGTAAAACTATACAAAACACCCCGGTTTACAAAACAACCCAATACAGTGAGTGTAATACGCCCCAGTAAAGTATTTTTTATTTCTTAATTTTGTATAGAAATGTGAAGAAATTAAATTTAGCACGCCACTGCGGGCATCATAATCCGAAAAGGACATGAAAGAAACAATAGAGGAAGGTAAAAATAAAACTAAAGGGGTGAATGAAGAAAGTAGGGAGTATAACATACCTAACATAAAAGACAAGCCCAATAAGTCGCTTGGTCGGTCAAATGCTCTTTGTTTGGAGCAAGAAAAAAGAAATTTACAAAACGCCCCAATACAGTGAGTGTAATAGGCCCCAGTAAAGTATTAAAATATAACACTCATATAAACTTTTTATTTCTTAATTTTGTATAGAAATGTGAAGAAATTACATTAAGGACGCCACTGCGGCCATCATAATCCGAAAAGGACATGAAAGAAGCAATATATAAAGTTAAAAATAATACTAAGGGGGTGAATGAAGCAAGTTGGGAGTATAACATACTATCCATAATATATGTGGTGTTAAATTGTATTTTATTATAATGAAATCAAAATTTTGATTTAAGTTAATTATGTAAGTATTTTAAAAATTTAAAAAAAAGTGAAAAAAGTGTCGATAAAATGGCCCATCCCATGTGTTGATAATATGGACCAGTAGGCCATATTCGATGCATGATTTTAAGGATTTTAAGTGAGGTTTAATATTTTGTTTTGAGTTATAAAAACCCAAAAACTAACAATAAACGTGGCCGACAGAAGACAAATATGATATGATCAAAGCAATCTTTACATATGTATGTATAAGGAACAACAAATTGGGTTCTAAGTGTCAATAGATTTCAAGGTACCTAAAACCACATTTCGGCGTTTGGACCACCCTGGTCAATATTTGAAACCAAGTGGTCAACTTTTCGAAAAATTGCGGAATTAGGTTTCTATGGTTAAAACTATCAAAGCCTGAAGTAAATATAATTTTAAAGACTGTTAAAAAACATACGACTCCGAGTGAAAAAAGACTGTTATTTTTTATTTAATACAAGAACTCTTATTTTTGTTTTATTGAAGATTCTAAATAAG
Source organism: Chrysotoxum bicinctum (assembly GCA_911387755.1). NCBI lineage: Eukaryota > Metazoa > Arthropoda > Insecta > Diptera > Syrphidae > Chrysotoxum > Chrysotoxum bicinctum. Next base: position 73,855,898 of record OU426988.1, on the reverse strand, counting down.
TGAGGCGTATTGTATTGTCTTACCCTAAGACATAAGCACATAACTTTTAAAAGAATATAATTTGAAATATGAATTAAAGATTTATTATCCGCTGGACTAAATATTGAATTTTCAAAAAAATCGAATTTTCGAAATTTCAAAAAATAGATATATTTTTAAATTTCTTAAAAGGAACAATCCGCAAAGGGTAATTTTTAAAAATTGATACTACCAACGTGTATCTAAGTTATTAAAAAATTCAAATCATTTAAGAAAGTTTGTACTGCAGGGATTTTTGGACCGTCTTGAATGTTAAAGAAAAAATTTTGAATAAATACCCACACACATAAACATTGTGGGGGGTATTGTATATTTAACACATACGTGAGTTTTAAATAAAAATCAATACAATCTATATATGAGTCTAATTTAAATTTTACATTGTCCAAGGATACGTAAAACTGATTATATTTAAAGAGTTCGCCCACAACAATTATAAGAGGCTGAAGCTTGATTTTCAACTTTATACACTCTTCCCTTTTCTTTTTCAGAATGGGTTCTATCTGACTTGCATTGTTAATTTCGATGGTGAAGGCATTCTTAGAATCTTCAATTGTGAATTTTTTGACTTTTCCACAATATTTTTTTGATGACGGTGGCAATACTCCGTGTAATAGGTTTAAATACGCAATATTCAAATTGTCTATTATACAATTTAAAAATCTTTTTAGAATACAAATTATTTTAAAATAAATTTTCGTACCTATGTCAAGGTCTTGAATTTTATCTATTACTTGTGCAAGGTATGTCTTTAGGGTACTGCATTTTATTCTTTCTTTAAAAATTTCCACCGCAATCGTCCGAAAATTTTCCCATTTTGTAAAATCAAATCCATTAGTGGGTTTAAGAAAGTTGTAATCAATGTTTATCTGTTGAAAGATAGAAAAAAATATTTTACATACGATTGAAATAAAATAGTTTTTTATTTGATTTTATTTTATTTTTTCTAAGATATGATCTTAGGTTTTTAATACAAATCAATGGCTAATATAAATTGACAACTACAAAAATACTATAAATAACACTTTACCAATACTGGGGCACGAGAATATTTAAATAGAGGCCATTGAAGAAGGATTGTCTGGATGTCAGTATCACTGCTTGAGTCGATCATATTTCTTCTGAATGCTATAGTATCAGTCCAGTGTTTTATTACAGTATCCCAGTTTCTGTTTTGCTTTAATTCATCGCAGATACTCTTTAACTTTTCTTCGTCTAATGATTCTATGAAAAATATGTAAAACCAAAAAGGTATATGAGTTAATATTTTTGTTTTCTTGGTACTAAAATAGAAAAAATGGATTTATTTCATTTTATTTTTTGATATAGAAAATTAATATCACAATGGAACGGTTATTTTTGTTGAAGCAGTAAAACTAGTTTATATGCCAACGCAAATTTGTTCACCACTGATATATCTGTTAAGCCATTGAGCTTATTTCATTAATATAACGTTATAGTTATTCGTTGAGTCAATTTTTAAGCCAACGAATTAACTTCATAGCCGTAAAAAATGCTTATATAATTGAGATTTAATCTAATTTATTCAAACTTTGATCAAACCTTCAATGCAAACATCTGTTAAAACATCTGTTAGCTTTGATTTCTTTATTGATGTTGGATCATCACTCTTATACAACTTCGACAGAGATCTTCGTTGGCCCCTATAGCGGTCGTAGAGTTTACCTTTTGGAGGAATTTTGTTTTTACCTGGGACAAAGTACGTACTCTGTTGTAATTATGATACAAAAATCTATTAGAAAATGCTTTATTGGTAACGGCAGTATCAACCTTACCAAACTTTCTGTTGGAAAAATTTTAACGATTTCCTCCGCCAAAATTTCGCACCGCTTGACCGTTATTTTCTTTCTATTCTCTATAAAGTACTGGACAGTTTTATGAACAAGATCTGTTCTATCCTGTGGACTTAAGACATTTTTATTGTTATATGATTCTAAAAGTCCTCTTCCTTGATCCGTTTTCATTAATACTTCCAGAACTGTTACCTAAAATTAAATAATTGACTAAATGACAAAATTTTTCCTAACTAAAAAATATTATCCAACTTCATAAACAATTAATATTCATTTCATAAAAACAAAACACTGCAAAAGCAAAACAAATTATATCCTAAGTGCTTGATTTAACTTAACCTGTTAACGGGTTCTATCTGACATGCATTTTCAATTTGGATGGTGAAAGCATTCTTTTTAAGTTTTTGAATCTTCTAAAGATTTAATTTAATGATAGTGGCAATGATCCATTTAAGAGGTTGTAATATTTTTTTTGATTTCAAAATTTTGAAATTGTGAAATTTCAAAAATATTTATTATTAATCAACAAAAAAAAAAACAAGAAAAATGTCCTTGCCAATAAATAAACCGATTTTTAAAACCCTTCTCGAAAATGCATTGTTATGTACATAAATATTACCTAAAAATTGTTTTTACCGATTGTGCGCTAGGTTCGTAGTTATATAAATGATATTTTTAGATATGACTTATGTTTGAACTTACGTCAAAATCTGAGGAGTTACTGTGAGATGGGCTACTCATGCTGTTAAGCCACGTTTCCACTGATACTTGTTGAGTTGATTTTTTGTAAGGTTTTGTATTAAAAATTCCCTGTTTGTATTAAAAAGGAAAATAAAAATGATAATTTAAAAAAATGTAATTAAATTGTTTTTTTTTTTTTTCTGTTTTATATTTAACTTAAAAATAAGTTACAAAAATTAAAACTATTAACATATAAGTTACATATGCTCCAGAAAGACAAAACCCAACCCCGGAAATCGAACATACATATTACGTTCAACAGAAAAAGATAAAATGGACATGAATAACACAATGGCCCTTAGTAATAGACATCCATAGAATCGGTTTTAAAGTCACTTTTTGTTAGATGTAGAAAAGTTGCTTTTAAAATTTCGTAGTAACAGATCAAATTTACAAAACTCTTATTTATACCAATAATTGTGACTCATTTTCATAATTTCGTTATTGTGAACTGATACACAAACAGATTTCTATTAACCAGATTCGTAAAGTTCTATTGTGATTCTATCATTTTAAATTTAACTTAGTTACAGGAAAGCCGCTTTTAAGTATTTATACTTGAAATTTGTTTTATTTCTACGAATGTTTGGTTAAAATCGAACTTAGGCTAGATTCGGATCTATTACTCAGGGCCAATGGCTTTGAATTCTTATAAGGGCCAGCCAGATGCAGCTGTGACCACAAATCGAAGTGCATGAATATATTTCTAAGATGACAACAATGTATTTAACCAGTAAAACAAAATATTGTGTTGGACTTTAATTGGCCATCAAACTGTAAAGTTAATGTAAATAAAGTTTCAATGAATATTTTTTAAAAACATTTTTTTAGCTTTAAATAACAAAATTTGCGCAGTCGGTAGGATACAAATATATTTTTCGTATCCTTTAAGAACCATAATTCCGTTTCTACAAAGTGAAATTATACTCGAGATAACTCGAAAGAGAGTATCTAATATTATTTTAAAATAACGGCTAAAGTAATCGTAACGCGATAGTTAAAAAGTGAATACGATACAAACTTTGGTCTTAAAACTATTAAGCTATTGCAACTGCAATTCAGTAGAAAAAGTGAAGAAATCCTTAGCGAAAATAAAGACTTAAAACAAAATACTTCAGTGAATAAAAAACTTGATCAGTTCGTAGTTCATTTAGCGCATATAACCATACTACGAAGTTCCATAGAGGAGATCCGATCACACACTAACATAAGAATTACAAAAACAAAATATTGTGTTACTACTTTAACTGACCATCAAATTGTAAAGTTATAATAATTAAAGTTTCAATAAATATTTTTAAAAACATTTTGTTAGTTTTTAATAATAAAATTTATATTATATTTTACTTACATTTTCACTTTGCCACAAAAGTAATTTAGCTTCAAAGATCATTTTTGTATTAAAGTCATTATATTCATAAAAAATTTGATCAATGTGTCGTTCCCTCATGCACTTTAAACCTTCAATATCTATTTGTTTTCCTGTTAATTAAACATTTTTGTAGACAAATATCTAAAATGTTAGAGATTTTACCTTTTAAAAATAGATAAAGTTTATCATACAGATCCCACGCTTTTAGTAAATCAGCTAAGTCATCGTTGGTTTCTTCTTCCTGTGTTTGAAATTGACGTGGAAGGATATTTTCGGAATTTATAATTGTAATGTTTAATTCTTCTTCATCTTCACGTAGCAACGTTAATTCATCTTCTGAATTAAGAACAAAGAATGAAGTAGGATTTGTGTCGATGTTTTTATTTTGAACAGCCGTCATGGAGTTGTTTGGATAAGAACTAGGTTGTTCATGTTCAGTTGTGGAAATATTTAAGTCTTGTGCATTCATTTTGTAATGCTGTTGTGACCTAAGAAAAAAAATGTTTTTTTCGTATATATTCTTTACCGCATAGTTTTTTATGGCAGCTAACGGGTGGGCCATCAAATTCATTTAGGGATTTAACTAAACAAATATCCTCAGTGCATTCTATTTTTTCAAACGACATATAATGATCGCTAAATACTGTTTGTATTTCTTGACAAAGTATATACACAGTTTTATTTTCGCTAATGATCATTCGCATTATTAAAAAAAACTTTACATTCAATTCACTTGTAATAGATAAGTAATGTCCTTTTTTGTAAACTGTGCCATTAAATTCAATTTGTTCGAAGTGTTTTGAATTTACATTTAATACACTTGAATTCAAACAGTTTATGTTCTCAATGGCATTATGTATTTCATCATGATGTGAATACTGAAGTAAATTTTCTCTTTCTTTAATACTTTTATAAGCAAATTTGAACTGTAATTTTGTTGCGATTGAAAGTAAAATGTTTTTGCGACTTGAAGTGACTCTACCATATGATTTTAACTCCTGGTGTTTGGCTTCAAACAAAAAAGACCAATAATATTTTGGAAGCCCAGAGTTCTGTATGATCCGTGGGTAGTGGATAAGGTTGTGATGTTTTGGTTTGAGAGTATCGCCAAATAACTTTTGATATAGCATATTGTGTTTTTCAATAAGATGTTCAAGATCATGCATTATGTAATTATTACAATGTGGCAGAAGTAATATATCAATTATATTTATAAAAATCAGAACGAACTCCCAAACTTTATCATTAACTGAGATCAAGTGGCCGATAATCAAAGGAAAATGGTGAACAAATGTCCACATTTCTCTTGCTGAAGCATTTAATTTTTTTCTTTTCAGATGTAGTGGAGTAATGTCTTTAAAAACATTTCCTTTCTCAGTATCTCCATAGGAAAAAGTGGACTTATATTGGTTCAGTTCGTCTAATGTAAACAATTTGTTTTTGATGTAATGTTCTATAACATGTGTTAAATTATAGTGTGCAATGCCCTCAAATATATCATGCATAAGATCTACTGAAAAATTTTGTACAACATGAAAAGAAGGAATTTTGTTTAAAATTGACGTTTTGTAAATGCCTGTGGTAGAGAAATCGGCAGATAAACTTTCATTATAATTTTCTTCGGTTCTGATAAATTTTGAATTCTCTTTACACATAACTTTGGTTAATTCACTTGGTGCTATACAAAAGCGACAGTAGTGGTTAGAAGAGAATGATTTACTGAATTCAAGAATTTGGTTAAGACCCAAGTTGTCTCCTAAGATAATACCCATTATTAAAGATATGTTCGTTTTCTGGTTATTTAAGGTCAGTTCAATACCTTCAACTTCTAAGGAGATAATTTCTTGTACAAGGTTGTAAATTGTCAGATCATTTCCATAGGTTTTTATATCTTGAGCCTTAATCAAGCCAGCCAGATAAATGTCACTGACCTTGAAATAATTTTCAAATATAGGAATCGAAAAATACACTCCCGTTATTTTATGAACTCCACTATGTGATCCCAGAGGATTATTAACTTCAAAATCGTCTGCGAATAAAAAATATGGAACCAAATTCCTATTTTTATAAAGTGCTTTTTTTGATTGCCATAATTTACCTTTCATAAAATTACTTATATTTGATGACTGGCTCTGTTTCTGTTCTTCCAAAAATGTTTTGAGGATTTCTTGATTTTCAGTTTTTTCAAAAATTTTCCGAAATTGAAATTTCAAATCCATAAGAATACCTTTTTCAACTTTTTCTGTCAAATTGCTCTCTCCGTTTATCATAACATGAGAAATTTCTCTATTAATATCAAACTCTCGAGGTTCTTTATATAGATCTCGACTTTCCAAAAATTTTTGAAGTTTGTACTCAGTGTTTAAATTATTCAAAACATTTTTGTATTCTCTGACAATGTTTTCTATTTTGCTTTTATCACCCTCACACATTTCAACGTTAAAAATTATTTTTAACAGTGGGGATATAATCAAATTTTCAACGTCTTTCTGTATAGTTAATGCGTCTTTTCTATTAAAATGATTGTTGTTGTAAAGGCTTAAGACGAACTGAACTAGGCAATTTTCTATTATGCTTTTATCTGATGGGGTTTCTATCCTTTTTGCACTGCCACTAATAGTTGGTAAATGTTGTTCATTATTATTTAACGAAAAATGGTTGTTTTGCAATTCATTTTCAAATATATTCGTACTGGAAGTGTTACAAGCGTTTGGGTTTAAGTAATTATTCTTGTTAGGTGGTTCCACTATTTTGCTTAAATCCCTTAAATGAATGCCTAAATGTCTTTTGTACGAAGACAATCCATTAAATACTTGTTTGCATGATTCATCAAAGCATTTTAATTTGCTTCTTTTATCACAGCCATGGATAATTTTTAAATGACTGAATAATGTATTCAAACAAATAAATTCTTCAAGACAGATAAAACAATGCATTTTCCTCGTATAAACTGTAATAATGAATTTAACTTTTATGAATTTCTATAAATTTAATTAATAAATATATGTATGTATGTACACTGGATAACTAGTATTACGAAAAATTGTATGATCTAGACTGGACATCCAAAGTACAATATTTTACTTATCACTCAGAGAAGAAATAATTATTTTTGTTTATAATATGAAGGATTATCTTTAATATTACGAGCATATGCTAGTTCAGTGCTTTTTAAAACTATGATAAAGTTAAGAAACTCATTCATCTTGACATCAGTTAAAAAAAAGCTTGAGAATTTAATAACTATTTTTAGAGCTAATACTTTTCAAGATAACTCTTAAGAATTTTCTAAATTTTTCAATTCAAATTTAATTCCAAAATGCTAAATGCCGGTAGTTAGGGGATGAAAAACAGGATTAAGATATGCAAGAAACATTGTAATATAGCTAATACTTTTCGAGAAAACGCTAAGTGTGTTTAAGTATTTTTTTGGTTTTTCAATGAAATTGTATCTATGTACTATCACCAAAGTAGATTTTTTTCAAAAAATTAGTTAATTCCAAAATGCTAAATGCCGGCAGTTAGGGGATGAAAAACAGGATGAAGATATGCAAGAAACATTGTAATATAGCTAATACTTTTCGAGAAAACGCTAAGTGTGTTTAAGTATTTTTTCGGTTTTTCAATGAAATTGTATGTACTATCACCAAAGTAGATTTTTTTCAAAAAATTAGTTTATTCCAAAATGCTAAATGCCGGCAGTTAGGGGATGAAAAACAGGATTAAGATATGCAAGAAACATTGTAATATAGCTAATACTTTTCGAGAAAACGCTAAGTGTGTTTAAGTATTTTTTTGGTTTTTCAATGAAATTGTATCTATGTACTATCACCAAAGTAGATTTTTTTCAAAAAATTAGTTAATTCCAAAATGCTAAATGCCGGCAGTTAGGGGATGAAAAACAGGATTAAGATATGCAAGAAACATTGTAATATAGCTAATACTTTTCGAGAAAACGCTAAGTGTGTTTAAGTATTTTTTCGGTTTTTCAATGAAATTGTATGTACTATCACCAAAGTAGATTTTTTTCAAAAAATTAGTTTATTCCAAAATGCTAAATGCCGGCAGTTAGGGGATGAAAAACAGGATTAAGATATGCAAGAAACATTGTAATATAGCTAATACTTTTCGAGAAAACGCTTAGTATGCTAAGCATTTCCTTTCTTAAAGAAAATAAGAATTATACTTTGCTTTTTTGGGTTTGCTTGCTCACCGAGATTAAGAATCTTGGATTCGGTAAATATTTTATAATGTATATGTATGTAGTTACCTTCTGCATTTTTGTTTGATTAACTTTTCGCTATTTACTTAATAATATGTATTAAAAATCTGACTGTAATACGTAATAAATACAACTTTTTAAGAACTTTTAAGAAAATTTGCTTTTTCAATGAAATTGTATGTACTATCACCAAAGTAGATTTTTTTCAAAAAATTAGTTAATTCCAAAATGCTAAATGCCGGCAGTTAGGGGATGAAAAACAGGATTAAGATATGCAAGAAACATTGTAATATAGCTAATACTTTTCGAGAAAACGCTAAGTGTGTTTAAGTATTTTTTTGGTTTTTCAATGAAATTGTATCTATGTACTATCACCAAAGTAGATTTTTTTCAAAAAATTAGTTAATTCCAAAATGCTAAATGCCGGCAGTTAGGGGATGAAAAACAGGATTAAGATATGCAAGAAACATTGTAATATAGCTAATACTTTTCGAGAAAACGCTAAGTGTGTTTAAGTATTTTTTCGGTTTTTCAATGAAATTGTATGTAGGTACTATCACCAAAGTAGATTTTTTTCAAAAAATTAGTTAATTCCAAAATGCTAAATGCCGGCAGTTAGGGGATGAAAAACAGGATTAAGATATGCAAGAAACATTGTAATATAGCTAATACTTTTCGAGAAAACGCTTAGTATGCTAAGCATTTCCTTACTTAAAGAAAATAAGAATTATACTCTGCTTTTTTGGGTTTGCTTGCTCACCGAGATTAAGAATCTTGGATTCGGTAAATATTTTATAATGTATATGTATGTAGTTACCTTCTGCATTTTTGTTTGATTAACTTTTCGCTATTTACTTAATAATATGTATTAAAAATCTGACTGTAATACGTAATAAATACAACTTTTTAAGAACTTTTAAGAAAATTTGCTTTTTCAATGAAATTGTATGTACTATCACCAAAGTACATTTTTTTCAAAGAATTAGTTAATTCCCAAATGCTAAATGCCGGCAGTTAGGGGATGAAAAATAGGATTAAGATATGCAAGAAACATTGTAATATAGCTAATACTTTTCGAGAAAACGCTAAGTGTGTTTAAGTATTTTTTTGGTTTTTCAATGAAATTGTATGTACTATCACCAAAGTAGATTTTTTTCAAAAAATTAGTTAATTCCAAAATGCTAAATGCCGGCAGTTAGGGGATGAAAAACAGGATTAAGATATGCAAGAAACATTGTAATATAGCTAATACTTTTCGAGAAAACGCTAAGTGTGTTTACGTATTTTTTCGGTTTTTCAATGAAATTGTATGTACTATCACCAAAGTAGATTTTTTTCAAAAAATTAGTTAATTCCAAAATGCTAAATGCCGGCAGTTAGGGGATGAAAAACAGGATTAAGATATGCAAGAAACATTGTAATATAGCTAATACTTTTCGAGAAAACGCTAAGTGTGTTTAAGTATTTTTTTGGTTTTTCAATGAAATTGTATCTATGTACTATCACCAAAGTAGATTTTTTTCAAAAAATTAGTTAATTCCAAAATGCTAAATGCCGGCAGTTAGGGGATGAAAAACAGGATTAAGATATGCAAGAAACATTGTAATATAGCTAATACTTTTCGAGAAAACGCTAAGTGTGTTTAAGTATTTTTTTGGTTTTTCAATGAAATTGTATCTATGTACTATCACCAAAGTAGATTTTTTTCAAAAAATTAGTTAATTCCAAAATGCTAAATGCCGGCAGTTAGGGGATGAAAAACAGGATTAAGATATGCAAGAAACATTGTAATATAGCTAATACTTTTCGAGAAAACGCTAAGTGTGTTTAAGTATTTTTTCGGTTTTTCAATGAAATTGTATGTACTATCACCAAAGTAGATTTTTTTCAAAAAATTAGTTTATTCCAAAATGCTAAATGCCGGCAGTTAGGGGATGAAAAACAGGATTAAGATATGCAAGAAACATTGTAATATAGCTAATACTTTTCGAGAAAACGCTAAGTGTGTTTAAGTATTTTTTTGGTTTTTCAATGAAATTGTATCTATGTACTATCACCAAAGTAGATTTTTTTCAAAAAATTAGTTAATTCCAAAATGCTAAATGCCGGCAGTTAGGGGATGAAAAACAGGATTAAGATATGCAAGAAACATTGTAATATAGCTAATACTTTTCGAGAAAACGCTAAGTGTGTTTAAGTATTTTTTTGGTTTTTCAATGAAATTGTATGTACTATCACCAAAGTAGATTTTTTTCAAAAAATTAGTTAATTCCAAAATGCTAAATGCCGGCAGTTAGGGGATGAAAAACAGGATTAAGATATGCAAGAAACATTGTAATATAGCTAATACTTTTCGAGAAAACGCTAAGTGTGTTTACGTATTTTTTCGGTTTTTCAATGAAATTGTATGTACTATCACCAAAGTAGATTTTTTTCAAAAAATTAGTTAATTCCAAAATGCTAAATGCCGGCAGTTAGGGGATGAAAAACAGGATTAAGATATGCAAGAAACATTGTAATATAGCTAATACTTTTCGAGAAAACGCTAAGTGTGTTTAAGTATTTTTTTGGTTTTTCAATGAAATTGTATGTACCTACTATCACCAAAGTAGATTTTTTTCAAAAAATTAGTTAATTCCAAAATGCTAAATGCCGGCAGTTAGAGGATGAAAAACAGGATTAAGATATGCAAGAAACATTGTAATATAGCTAATACTTTTCGAGAAAACGCTAAGTGTGTTTAAGTATTTTTTTGGTTTTTCAATGAAATTGTATGTACTATCACCAAAGTAGATTTTTTTCAAAAAATTAGTTAATTCCAAAATGCTAAATGCCGGCAGTTAGGGGATGAAAAACAGGATTAAGATATGCAAGAAACATTGTAATATAGCTAATACTTTTCGAGAAAACGCTTAGTATGCTAAGCATTTCCTTTCTTAAAGAAAATAAGAATTATACTTTGCTTTTTTGGGTTTGCTTGCTCACCGAGATTAAGAATCTTGGATTCGGTAAATATTTTATAATGTATATGTATGTAGTTACCTTCTGCATTTTTGTTTGATTAACTTTTCGCTATTTACTTAATAATATGTATTAAAAATCTGACTGTAATACGTAATAAATACAACTTTTTAAGAACTTTTAAGAAAATTTGCTTTTTCAATGAAATTGTATGTACTATCACCAAAGTAGATTTTTTTCAAAAAATTAGTTAATTCCAAAATGCTAAATGCCGGCAGTTAGGGGATGAAAAACAGGATTAAGATATGCAAGAAACATTGTAATATAGCTAATACTTTTCGAGAAAACGCTAAGTGTGTTTAAGTATTTTTTTGGTTTTTCAATGAAATTGTATCTATGTACTATCACCAAAGTAGATTTTTTTCAAAAAATTAGTTAATTCCAAAATGCTAAATGCCGGCAGTTAGGGGATGAAAAACAGGATTAAGATATGCAAGAAACATTGTAATATAGCTAATACTTTTCGAGAAAACGCTAAGTGTGTTTAAGTATTTTTTCGGTTTTTCAATGAAATTGTATGTAGGTACTATCACCAAAGTAGATTTTTTTCAAAAAATTAGTTAATTCCAAAATGCTAAATGCCGGCAGTTAGGGGATGAAAAACAGGATTAAGATATGCAAGAAACATTGTAATATAGCTAATACTTTTCGAGAAAACGCTTAGTATGCTAAGCATTTCCTTACTTAAAGAAAATAAGAATTATACTCTGCTTTTTTGGGTTTGCTTGCTCACCGAGATTAAGAATCTTGGATTCGGTAAATATTTTATAATGTATATGTATGTAGTTACCTTCTGCATTTTTGTTTGATTAACTTTTCGCTATTTACTTAATAATATGTATTAAAAATCTGACTGTAATACGTAATAAATACAACTTTTTAAGAACTTTTAAGAAAATTTGCTTTTTCAATGAAATTGTATGTACTATCACCAAAGTACATTTTTTTCAAAGAATTAGTTAATTCCCAAATGCTAAATGCCGGCAGTTAGGGGATGAAAAATAGGATTAAGATATGCAAGAAACATTGTAATATAGCTAATACTTTTCGAGAAAACGCTAAGTGTGTTTAAGTATTTTTTTGGTTTTTCAATGAAATTGTATGTACTATCACCAAAGTAGATTTTTTTCAAAAAATTAGTTAATTCCAAAATGCTAAATGCCGGCAGTTAGGGGATGAAAAACAGGATTAAGATATGCAAGAAACATTGTAATATAGCTAATACTTTTCGAGAAAACGCTAAGTGTGTTTACGTATTTTTTCGGTTTTTCAATGAAATTGTATGTACTATCACCAAAGTAGATTTTTTTCAAAAAATTAGTTAATTCCAAAATGCTAAATGCCGGCAGTTAGGGGATGAAAAACAGGATTAAGATATGCAAGAAACATTGTAATATAGCTAATACTTTTCGAGAAAACGCTAAGTGTGTTTAAGTATTTTTTTGGTTTTTCAATGAAATTGTATCTATGTACTATCACCAAAGTAGATTTTTTTCAAAAAATTAGTTAATTCCAAAATGCTAAATGCCGGCAGTTAGGGGATGAAAAACAGGATTAAGATATGCAAGAAACATTGTAATATAGCTAATACTTTTCGAGAAAACGCTAAGTGTGTTTAAGTATTTTTTCGGTTTTTCAATGAAATTGTATGTACTATCACCAAAGTAGATTTTTTTCAAAAAATTAGTTAATTCCAAAATGCTAAATGCCGGCAGTTAGGGGATGAAAAACAGGATTAAGATATGCAAGAAACATTGTAATATAGCTAATACTTTTCGAGAAAACGCTAAGTGTGTTTAAGTATTTTTTTGGTTTTTCAATGAAATTGTATCTATGTACTATCACCAAAGTAGATTTTTTTCAAAAAATTAGTTAATTCCAAAATGCTAAATGCCGGCAGTTAGGGGATGAAAAACAGGATTAAGATATGCAAGAAACATTGTAATATAGCTAATACTTTTCGAGAAAACGCTAAGTGTGTTTACGTATTTTTTCGGTTTTTCAATGAAATTGTATGTACTATCACCAAAGTAGATTTTTTTCAAAAAATTAGTTAATTCCAAAATGCTAAATGCCGGCAGTTAGGGGATGAAAAACAGGATTAAGATATGCAAGAAACATTGTAATATAGCTAATACTTTTCGAGAAAACGCTAAGTGTGTTTAAGTATTTTTTTGGTTTTTCAATGAAATTGTATGTACTATCACCAAAGTAGATTTTTTTCAAAAAATTAGTTAATTCCAAAATGCTAAATGCCGGCAGTTAGGGGATGAAAAACAGGATTAAGATATGCAAGAAACATTGTAATATAGCTAATACTTTTCGAGAAAACGCTAAGTGTGTTTACGTATTTTTTCGGTTTTTCAATGAAATTGTATGTACTATCACCAAAGTAGATTTTTTTCAAAAAATTAGTTAATTCCAAAATGCTAAATGCCGGCAGTTAGGGGATGAAAAACAGGATTAAGATATGCAAGAAACATTGTAATATAGCTAATACTTTTCGAGAAAACGCTAAGTGTGTTTAAGTATTTTTTTGGTTTTTCAATGAAATTGTATGTACTATCACCAAAGTAGATTTTTTTCAAAAAATTAGTTAATTCCAAAATGCTAAATGCCGGCAGTTAGGGGATGAAAAACAGGATTAAGATATGCAAGAAACATTGTAATATAGCTAATACTTTTCGAGAAAACGCTAAGTGTGTTTACGTATTTTTTCGGTTTTTCAATGAAATTGTATGTAGGTACTATCACCAAAGTAGATTTTTTTCAAAAAATTAGTTAATTCCAAAATGCTAAATGCCGGCAGTTAGGGGATGAAAAACAGGATTAAGATATGCAAGAAACATTGTAATATAGCTAATACTTTTCGAGAAAACGCTTAGTATGCTAAGCATTTCCTTACTTAAAGAAAATAAGAATTATACTCTGCTTTTTTGGGTTTGCTTGCTCACCGAGATTAAGAATCTTGGATTCGGTAAATATTTTATAATGTATATGTATGTAGTTACCTTCTGCATTTTTGTTTGATTAACTTTTCGCTATTTACTTAATAATATGTATTAAAAATCTGACTGTAATACGTAATAAATACAACTTTTTAAGAACTTTTAAGAAAATTTGCTTTTTCAATGAAATTGTATGTACTATCACCAAAGTACATTTTTTTCAAAGAATTAGTTAATTCCCAAATGCTAAATGCCGGCAGTTAGGGGATGAAAAATAGGATTAAGATATGCAAGAAACATTGTAATATAGCTAATACTTTTCGAGAAAACGCTAAGTGTGTTTAAGTATTTTTTTGGTTTTTCAATGAAATTGTATGTACTATCACCAAAGTAGATTTTTTTCAAAAAATTAGTTAATTCCAAAATGCTAAATGCCGGCAGTTAGGGGATGAAAAACAGGATTAAGATATGCAAGAAACATTGTAATATAGCTAATACTTTTCGAGAAAACGCTAAGTGTGTTTACGTATTTTTTCGGTTTTTCAATGAAATTGTATGTACTATCACCAAAGTAGATTTTTTTCAAAAAATTAGTTAATTCCAAAATGCTAAATGCCGGCAGTTAGGGGATGAAAAACAGGATTAAGATATGCAAGAAACATTGTAATATAGCTAATACTTTTCGAGAAAACGCTAAGTGTGTTTAAGTATTTTTTCGGTTTTTCAATGAAATTGTATGTACTATCACCAAAGTAGATTTTTTTCAAAAAATTAGTTAATTCCAAAATGCTAAATGCCGGCAGTTAGGGGATGAAAAACAGGATTAAGATATGCAAGAAACATTGTAATATAGCTAATACTTTTCGAGAAAACGCTAAGTGTGTTTAAGTATTTTTTTGGTTTTTCAATGAAATTGTATCTATGTACTATCACCAAAGTAGATTTTTTTCAAAAAATTAGTTAATTCCAAAATGCTAAATGCCGGCAGTTAGGGGATGAAAAACAGGATTAAGATATGCAAGAAACATTGTAATATAGCTAATACTTTTCGAGAAAACGCTAAGTGTGTTTAAGTATTTTTTCGGTTTTTCAATGAAATTGTATGTACTATCACCAAAGTAGATTTTTTTCAAAAAATTAGTTAATTCCAAAATGCTAAATGCCGGCAGTTAGGGGATGAAAAACAGGATTAAGATATGCAAGAAACATTGTAATATAGCTAATACTTTTCGAGAAAACGCTAAGTGTGTTTAAGTATTTTTTTGGTTTTTCAATGAAATTGTATCTATGTACTATCACCAAAGTAGATTTTTTTCAAAAAATTAGTTAATTCCAAAATGCTAAATGCCGGCAGTTAGGGGATGAAAAACAGGATTAAGATATGCAAGAAACATTGTAATATAGCTAATACTTTTCGAGAAAACGCTAAGTGTGTTTAAGTATTTTTTTGGTTTTTCAATGAAATTGTATGTACTATCACCAAAGTAGATTTTTTTCAAAAAATTAGTTAATTCCAAAATGCTAAATGCCGGCAGTTAGGGGATGAAAAACAGGATTAAGATATGCAAGAAACATTGTAATATAGCTAATACTTTTCGAGAAAACGCTAAGTGTGTTTACGTATTTTTTCGGTTTTTCAATGAAATTGTATGTACTATCACCAAAGTAGATTTTTTTCAAAAAATTAGTTAATTCCAAAATGCTAAATGCCGGCAGTTAGGGGATGAAAAACAGGATTAAGATATGCAAGAAACATTGTAATATAGCTAATACTTTTCGAGAAAACGCTAAGTGTGTTTAAGTATTTTTTTGGTTTTTCAATGAAATTGTATCTATGTACTATCACCAAAGTAGATTTTTTTCAAAAAATTAGTTAATTCCAAAATGCTAAATGCCGGCAGTTAGGGGATGAAAAACAGGATTAAGATATGCAAGAAACATTGTAATATAGCTAATACTTTTCGAGAAAACGCTAAGTGTGTTTAAGTATTTTTTTGGTTTTTCAATGAAATTGTATCTATGTACTATCACCAAAGTAGATTTTTTTCAAAAAATTAGTTAATTCCAAAATGCTAAATGCCGGCAGTTAGGGGATGAAAAACAGGATTAAGATATGCAAGAAACATTGTAATATAGCTAATACTTTTCGAGAAAACGCTTAGTATGCTAAGCATTTCCTTTCTTAAAGAAAATAAGAATTATACTTTGCTTTTTTGGGTTTGCTTGCTCACCGAGATTAAGAATCTTGGATTCGGTAAATATTTTATAATGTATATGTATGTAGTTACCTTCTGCATTTTTGTTTGATTAACTTTTCGCTATTTACTTAATAATATGTATTAAAAATCTGACTGTAATACGTAATAAATACAACTTTTTAAGAACTTTTAAGAAAATTTGCTTTTTCAATGAAATTGTATGTACTATCACCAAAGTAGATTTTTTTCAAAAAATTAGTTAATTCCAAAATGCTAAATGCCGGCAGTTAGGGGATGAAAAACAGGATTAAGATATGCAAGAAACATTGTAATATAGCTAATACTTTTCGAGAAAACGCTAAGTGTGTTTAAGTATTTTTTTGGTTTTTCAATGAAATTGTATCTATGTACTATCACCAAAGTAGATTTTTTTCAAAAAATTAGTTAATTCCAAAATGCTAAATGCCGGCAGTTAGGGGATGAAAAACAGGATTAAGATATGCAAGAAACATTGTAATATAGCTAATACTTTTCGAGAAAACGCTAAGTGTGTTTAAGTATTTTTTCGGTTTTTCAATGAAATTGTATGTAGGTACTATCACCAAAGTAGATTTTTTTCAAAAAATTAGTTAATTCCAAAATGCTAAATGCCGGCAGTTAGGGGATGAAAAACAGGATTAAGATATGCAAGAAACATTGTAATATAGCTAATACTTTTCGAGAAAACGCTTAGTATGCTAAGCATTTCCTTACTTAAAGAAAATAAGAATTATACTCTGCTTTTTTGGGTTTGCTTGCTCACCGAGATTAAGAATCTTGGATTCGGTAAATATTTTATAATGTATATGTATGTAGTTACCTTCTGCATTTTTGTTTGATTAACTTTTCGCTATTTACTTAATAATATGTATTAAAAATCTGACTGTAATACGTAATAAATACAACTTTTTAAGAACTTTTAAGAAAATTTGCTTTTTCAATGAAATTGTATGTACTATCACCAAAGTACATTTTTTTCAAAGAATTAGTTAATTCCCAAATGCTAAATGCCGGCAGTTAGGGGATGAAAAATAGGATTAAGATATGCAAGAAACATTGTAATATAGCTAATACTTTTCGAGAAAACGCTAAGTGTGTTTAAGTATTTTTTTGGTTTTTCAATGAAATTGTATGTACTATCACCAAAGTAGATTTTTTTCAAAAAATTAGTTAATTCCAAAATGCTAAATGCCGGCAGTTAGGGGATGAAAAACAGGATTAAGATATGCAAGAAACATTGTAATATAGCTAATACTTTTCGAGAAAACGCTAAGTGTGTTTACGTATTTTTTCGGTTTTTCAATGAAATTGTATGTACTATCACCAAAGTAGATTTTTTTCAAAAAATTAGTTAATTCCAAAATGCTAAATGCCGGCAGTTAGGGGATGAAAAACAGGATTAAGATATGCAAGAAACATTGTAATATAGCTAATACTTTTCGAGAAAACGCTAAGTGTGTTTAAGTATTTTTTCGGTTTTTCAATGAAATTGTATGTACTATCACCAAAGTAGATTTTTTTCAAAAAATTAGTTAATTCCAAAATGCTAAATGCCGGCAGTTAGGGGATGAAAAACAGGATTAAGATATGCAAGAAACATTGTAATATAGCTAATACTTTTCGAGAAAACGCTAAGTGTGTTTAAGTATTTTTTTGGTTTTTCAATGAAATTGTATGTACTATCACCAAAGTAGATTTTTTTCAAAAAATTAGTTAATTCCAAAATGCTAAATGCCGGCAGTTAGGGGATGAAAAACAGGATTAAGATATGCAAGAAACATTGTAATATAGCTAATACTTTTCGAGAAAACGCTAAGTGTGTTTACGTATTTTTTCGGTTTTTCAATGAAATTGTATGTACTATCACCAAAGTAGATTTTTTTCAAAAAATTAGTTAATTCCAAAATGCTAAATGCCGGCAGTTAGGGGATGAAAAACAGGATTAAGATATGCAAGAAACATTGTAATATAGCTAATACTTTTCGAGAAAACGCTAAGTGTGTTTAAGTATTTTTTTGGTTTTTCAATGAAATTGTATGTACCTACTATCACCAAAGTAGATTTTTTTCAAAAAATTAGTTAATTCCAAAATGCTAAATGCCGGCAGTTAGAGGATGAAAAACAGGATTAAGATATGCAAGAAACATTGTAATATAGCTAATACTTTTCGAGAAAACGCTAAGTGTGTTTAAGTATTTTTTCGGTTTTTCAATGAAATTGTATGTAGGTACTATCACCAAAGTAGATTTTTTTCAAAAAATTAGTTAATTCCAAAATGCTAAATGCCGGCAGTTAGGGGATGAAAAACAGGATTAAGATATGCAAGAAACATTGTAATATAGCTAATACTTTTCGAGAAAACGCTTAGTATGCTAAGCATTTCCTTACTTAAAGAAAATAAGAATTATACTCTGCTTTTTTGGGTTTGCTTGCTCACCGAGATTAAGAATCTTGGATTCGGTAAATATTTTATAATGTATATGTATGTAGTTACCTTTTGCATTTTTGTTTGATTAACTTTTCGCTATTTACTTAATAATATGTACTAAAAATCTGACTGTAATACGTAATAAATACAACTTTTTAAGAACTTTTAAGAAAATTTGCTTTGAAAGTGATAATTCTCAATCGAGAGTTGATTCATTTTTAATTTTTCCCGAAATTAGAAATGGTCTTTGCAGTTATCCATTGAATAATCAAATAATACCAGGGTATTCCTATTCTTACTGCTAGACTTGGTTTTGAAAATAGAAAATTATAAATGCACCAAATGCGATCCGCAGCTTTTATTAGAAAATGCCTCCAACGTGGTCAATGTCAACCCCACCCAAAAAAATTGTAAAAGTTGACGTAGACATGCCAGCTTTTGCCAGCGCCCGTGATACCCTCAAAATATGTAATATTGGAGTTACGCAATTTACGTTTCTGGATATTACTGAGACTCTGAGATCTCATTAATTCCACACCCGTTCTTGTAAAAAAGAAAATCAGAATCACATTTTTTTTGGTTTGCTTGCTCAGCGAAATTAAGAAACTTGGGTTGGTTAAATATTTTATAATGTATATGGATGTAGTTACCTTTTGTTTTTTTGTTTGATTAACTTTTCACTATTTACTTAATAATATGTATTAAAAATCTGACTGTTATATGTAATAAAAACAACTTTTTAAGAACTTATAAGAAAATTTTCTTTTAACGCGTTGCAGTTGGTTGACGGTTGACGATGAAAAATGAATGAGAAGGAGAACCACGTGGCATGTGCGCCGCCTTACGGAGTTATGAGTTTTGATAAATGAGTTTGTTCAGTGAAATATTCTTTGGTTTGCAAATAAAAAACATGTTCAGTTGCTTGTGCAACTGGAACTGCGTTTCTTTTCTTTAAAAAAATGCAAATAAGTCCTTTTTAAGACAAATCGGATATATACTAATCGCAGTAATAAAATAATTATTTTGCTCCGAGATTAAAATTATGTTAATGATTATAATAAATTAATAGTATAAAGACACTTACCTTGAAATTATCCCAAATATTTGTTATTAATATTTTAAATATAGAAAGGAAGGTATTTCTTTTTAATATTTGCCGTATTATAATGTTATTTATTAAAGACTTTACGTTTTTTTTTTTTAAATCACTTTTTGGACTGCTCAACACGAAAATTACAAACCAACTAAATAAGTTACGAAAATACTTAGATACACAAATCACAACATAACGGCATCCGAATAATATTTCACGTTAGAACTAGGCTAATATTTCAATTATAACACAAAATTACCTTAAAACTAGGTTAATTACAAATAGTTAATAGAAACTTGGAGGAAAAATCACGTTAAGCACTAGGTAAAATTAGGTAAGACTTAGGTAAATGTTCACAAGTGGATACAATTGGCGCAAAAATTGTGTTAGTGCTTACATAAAATCACTTTATACCTAAGGTAACGTTGCATTGCTTACGGCAATTGGAGGAAAACCATATGTTTGCGTTCTTTTTTCAAGATGTAAAATTTTTTTAGAATAAATTACGTTGTTTTATTCATGAAACGAGAATAACTTTCGATTTATCAAAAGATTATATTTCGCCAGACGTTTACACAATAAAATGAGATATTACTTTTCTTAGTTAAAAGGGTTTATTATTTCATTTTCCGCACCAAATTCATGAGATAAATTTATCTACTCTGCAGAAAAGAACTCAAATATAAATTTTTAAAATTTGTTGCTGCGAAAATAAAACTATCCAGTTTTTCAGGTCTATCCAAATATTCCACTAATGCATAAATATCCCTTAGGGACCAGTTATAACTATCATTGAAATGCATCATTAAATTTTTAATTCGCATTTTTAAGACGAATAAGGCTAGGAACGCACTTGCGATTTCAATCGCGCGGTTTTTTAATCGCAAAAACAGAACACATGAGTTTAAATGAGAATGAACGCAGAAATCGTCACGATTTAAAGGTCGCAATTTGTTTCATTTTTCAGGCGATGCGATTGTCGTAAGTTAAAATGAAACAAATACACTTAAATGGATATGCTCACACTTGCGATTTAAATTACTACGACTTAAAAATCGTAGTAGCAAGAATAAATTGTTATGCACGCACTTGCGATTTTTAATCCACGATTTTTTAGCCGCAAGGAGTAAGAGACATGGCGTTAAATGTAAATGCACGCACATGCGACTTAAAAATCGTATTGATTATAAAAATGAAACAAGCTCCATTTTTCAAGCAATTTTTTTGTCGCTACTTATTTGTAGCAAATGCGCGACTTTTTAATCGCCTCGACGAAAAATCGCAAGTGCGGTCCTAGCCTAAACAAACTGTAATGGCTTTAATTGGTACCAAAATGAAGGCAATGAATATTAATATTTTTTTGACTCTATAAAATACAAAATTCTGATTTAAACTTTCTTGTTAATCCAATATTATTATTTCACTGATGGAAAGCAATTTCAATGAACAGCTGATTTTCGTTTTTTTTTAATATGGAACACAATAATTTCACTGAATGTGTTCAATTCTCTTTTAATTCTCAAATGTCAATTTTCCTTTCAATGATCAACTCTAACCTCAAATGCATAGAATTGGTTGTAATCAGCCACTGACAGCATCTTTTACTGAAACCCATTTTTCAATGATTGGTATAACTGGCTTGTCAAAAGAATAAAGTCAGCATTCCACTAATTTGTCTCAGAGATACATTTTAAGAATGCTATAACTGGGGCCTTAAGCAATATTTCTATATTTTTTGATTATATAAGTAAAAAATGTGGGTAAAAATTTCACAACGCGTATTTTAATTTATTCTTTCATTCAAACATTCTGTGTTAATGTTAGTTTGTCTAATAAATTAATTGATTGATACACTCGTTTTTCATACGAATTAAAAGAAATGTAATGAACTTTTCTTTCAAGAGCCCAACTACCCAAGCGTAAATGATTTTCCGTGCTAACTTTTTGCCGTCTTTAAATTTTTGTGAATAAATATGATATGCTCAACTTTTTACCCATTTTCTTTTGAATAAAAATTTACTTTTCAATCTTACGGAAACACAAAATATGATGTGTACACATATTTTTGTGTATACAGATAAAAATCACGCTTGCGAAATTGAATCCCACTAATGTTCTAATGTTTATTCAAGTGATCAAAGGTTTTCGATAGCTAAAATGAGAGATTAAAATAAGAATCTAATGTTAAAATGTCCTCTGATGCTTTTCTATAAACTTAAATGATTGTTGACAACAATTTAAATGAAATACTACATTTGTTTGTTTTCAAATTGAAAACAAAATTTTGATTTTTCTATTCAAAAATATTGTCTACGCCCATGTTCTAAGTAAATTTTGTCTCTCTGAACAAATTATTGCGGCGCCTTTGTCAAATCTAAGATTTTTGGCGGCAACGTTGCCTTAGTACTAAGGTAAAATCACCTTATACCTGAGGTAAAATTGTACAGGTATTGAATATTGGCGGGAAAACCATGTTAGGCCCTAGGTAAAATTAGCTTAAACTTAGGTAAAAGTTCACTAGTGGATATAAATGGCGGGAAATTGATGCTAGTGCTAACTTAAAATCAGCTTAAACCTAAGGTAATATTGCATAGTTTTAAAAATTGGAGGGAATTCATAGATGTGCGTTCCATTTTTGAGAAATAAACTTAAATATCGTTCTTTTATTCAAGCGCATTCTTGCAACGAGACTAACTTTCGCTTTGCGATTTCGCTTTGCGAAAGGACATAACTTCGTAAAAACATTTGATTAATTGTGGGAATAAATATTTTCGATGTTGTTTGTCTTACGGTTTTTATTTATTTCCTATTTGATGTCCATTTTTTCTTTTATTGATCATTTGTTTTTTGAAATGCCATAATCAAATTAGAAATCACTTTTCTAAGTTTATCGGCTTTATCATTCCATGTTCCGCACCAAATTCGTAAAATAAAATTATAAAGCCTGCATAGAAAAAAATTCCATATTAATTTTGAAAGCTTGTTGCTGTGAAAATAAAATTATCTAGTCTACTATCTAGGTCAATCCAATGCATTATTACACATAACACATTTTTGAGTATATCTACGAGTACATACGAGTATATAATAATAAAAATTAAATGTGTTCAATAACTTCACAATGTATATTTAAAGTTATTCTCTCATTCTATCATTCTGTGTTGATTTAAGATTTGATATATCGGAAAACGAAAACTATTTTTGCTAAAACCAGAAGCATGGTTCGCGTTCTCAAAATTGTTTTACAACTAGTGCACGATTATTTCGATTTTGATCATTTGAAATTTTCGTCATTCGACTTGTCAGTCATGATTGATTTATAATGAAATAATTTGGTGTTCGGTGGTAATGACAAGAAAAAGATTGTGTGTACTGACGTACGCGCGGTTGAAGTAAAACTTCTTTTTCCTCAAGCAAAGCTTCTGTAAGATTATAACCTACGAACAAACATTTTGTATTCTAAAAACATGTCGCTGTCTTTGACGGATAACGTGACGTTTTGACATGTCACTGACAGCTGCATAGAAATTTTTTTACCCCCAATGCAGGAAAAGAAGTTTTACTTCAAAAAAACATCAAAAAGATATGTTTGTTTGTTTTTTTTTTTTTTTAAAGCATAGTGGTTTCTGCTTGTTAAATTGATCGACCACATAATTCACAAACATTTTATATTTTTAAAACATGTCGCTGTCTTTGACTGATAACGTGACGGTTTGACTTGTCACTGACAGCTGCATAGAGAATTTTTTACCACCAACGCCGGAAAAGAAGTTTTACCTCAAAAAATTGAATGTGCGCGCCTAGCCTTAAATGAAATCGAGAAGAAAAGTACAAAACTCCCATGCCACTTGACAAGCAAGTTGCCTCGCTTTGTTTGTATTACCCTAGGGCTGCACGTACAAGTATTGGCAAGCATGTTGTAATCTTGTAATGTACACAAGCATTTCTTATTAACCCGTACAAACCCGAGCAACTAAGTAGTCACCTGGCATTAATTCAGTATCCAGGCAACTTGGAAAGCAAGTACACTGACAGCGGCACTCTTGTAAAATTAATTATTAAAGTATTTGATTGATTAGTCGGGTGACGTTCAAATTTATAAATACCAAAACAAATGTCGGTGGCGTGTGCGATTAAGCGAATAAATATTATTAAAAAGTATAATTTCAAAACTTTCAGGCAACCTGATGGTCATATGGCATGCCGTCTATGACAGCAAGAATACAAATGGTAGTGGATACACCCAACTTTTTGGCCAGTACTTTGTATGCGAGGGTTAGGTGTTGGTAAAATTTATTTGGATTGCAATATGCTTGTCAATAATTATTCGGTTGCATAGCCATTGCGCGTCTGAACCTATAGTTTTATGTTTATCTTTGAATGCAGCCATTTGAAATATGTAAATTCTAAATCGTATTCAACTTCATGTTTTACTTTGCACATGCTAAAAACATGTCGCTGTCTTTGACGGATGGCGTGACGGTTTGACATGTCACTGACAGCTGCATAGAAAATTTTTTACCCCAACGCCGGAAAAGAAGTTCTACTTCAAAAATATGAAAGTTCGAACGCTTGCATGTCGAGACTGCAGCAAAAATGTTAATATAGATACTGTATATCTTCGTCTAATTAAATTTCATAGGCTGTGAAAGTCTATTAGCCATGTTTAAATTACAAGTGAGAAGTGATTTTTGTAATCATGCTTGATAAATTGTGAATGCTAATGGTTTTCATTCACCAAACAGTCATCACGCCGTGTTTATCAACCAAATTTGAGAATGTTAATCCACTTAGTTTTCGCATTCATACATAAAAAAAAGAAAACAAACAAACAGTAATTAATTTTTCTTTCCAGGAACCAAAAAAAAAAAAAACAACCAAAAGCATTTAATTTTTCTGACTTGACAGCACTTATTCAAAATTATTGAGATAAACTCGAAAAAAGCTATTGTATGTTCAATGATGCTTTTTAATTAACTAAAATCAATAATCATATTAGCTTATTTACCTAATGAAATGTGTTGTATCTATTGTAAAACTGTCTACGCCCATGTCTTTGGGTAAAGTTGGCCTCTCTGATAGAATTATTGCGGAGCCCTTGTCAGATCCAAGAAAATATTGCATACACATTATTATCCTATTTCAAATTACCTAGGAGGTACATGTTGCCTTAGTTCTAGGTAAAATTTATACTCGTTAAATAACATTAGGTCAACAAAATTGTACCTTAGTTATATAAGGCAAAACAGCAATATTGTCTTAGTTATCTAAGGCAAATTATTCTATTTCAAACTACCTAGGAGGTACATGTTGCCTTAGTTCTAGGTAAAATTTATGCTCGTCCAATAACATTAAGTCAAAAAAATTGTGCCTTAGTTATATAAGGCAAAACAGGAATGTTGCCTTAGTTATCTAAGGCAAATTATTCTATTTCAAATTACCTAGGAGGTACATGTTGCCTTAGTTCTAGGTAAAATTTATGATCGTCCAATAACATTAAGTCAACAAAATTGTGCCTTAGTTATATAAGGCAAAACAGGAATGTTGCCTTAGTTATCTAAGGCAAATGATCTTATTTCAAATTACCTAGGAGGTACATGTTGCCTTAGTTCTAGGTAAAATTTATGCTCGTCCAATAACATTAGGTCAAAAAATTTTACCTTAGTTATATAAGGCAAAACAGCAATGTTGCCTTAGTTATCTAAGGCAAATTATTCTATTTCAAATTACCTAGGAGGTACATGTTGCCTTAGTTCTAGGTAAAATTTATGCTCGTCCAATAACATTAGGTCAAAAAAATTGTACCTTAGTTATATAAGGCAAAACAGCAATGTTGCCTTAGTTATCTAAGGCAAATTATTCTATTTCAAATTACCTAGGAGGTACATGTTGCCTTAGTTCTAGGTAAAATTTATGCTCGTCCAATAACATTAGGTCAAAAAAATTGTACCTTAGTTATATAAGGCAAAACAGCAATGTTGCCTTAGTTATCTAAGGCAAATTATTCTATTTCAAATTACCTAGGAGGTACATGTTGCCTTAGTTCTAGGTAAAATTTATGCTCGTCCAATAACATTAGGTCAAAAAAATTGTACCTTAGTTATATAAGGCAAAACAGCAATGTTGCCTTAGTTATCTAAGGCAAATGATCCTATTTCAAATTACCTAGGAGGTACATGTTGCCTTAGTTCTAGGTAAAATCATGCTTGTCCAATAATTTTCGTTCAAAAAAAATCTTACCTAAGTTATATAAGGCAAATTAGCCTATTTTACATTGCCTAGAACGTAATATTTTGCCTTAGAACTTAGCAGAGTTATGTACGAAAAATAACATCCATATAAAAAAATTTGCCTTAGTTTTTTAAGGCAAATTAGCTTATTTCAAGTTACTTAGGACGTACATAACTTGCCTTAAAACTGAGCAGAGTTATGTACGAAAAATAACATCCATACAAAAAACTTTACCTAAGGCGTTTAAGGCAATTTTACACAGATTTTTTCTCTGGGTGTATGCATACCAAATAAGAGACATTTAGTTTCATAAGATGGAATAACAGTACCCAAATGAAGTTTATAATACATAAATCTCGAAATATTTTTTTTGATTTTTTCAATTCTTACACACGAATTATTGTAGTACGGGTTCCAAACTGTGTTGCAGTACTCAAGCAAAGATCGAACGAGAGAGATATAAAGAGTTTTTATAGTATAAGGATCTGTAAATTCCTTGCTATTTCTTTTGATGAATCCTAACATTTGGTTGGATTTATTCATAATATAGTCAATATGAGGAAGAAAAGAAAGTTTTGTATCAAGGAAAATACCTAGATCTTTCTTTTGTGCAACTCGATCCAAGAAAGAACTATCAATTTGATAGTCGTGATAGATCGTGGAGATCGTACGAAAACAAGACATGACTTGGCATTTTGAAATATTTAGATGTAGATAGTTTATATTGCACCATTCTGCCAGTTTATTTAAGTCATTTTTTAATAAAACACAATCATCTGAGCTTTTTATACTTCGATAAAGTTTAAGGTCGTCCGCAAAAAGAAGACACCGAGAATTTTGAAAGATTTTAGGAATATCGTTAATAAAAAGCAGGAATATTAATGGACCTAAATGGCTACCCTGAGGGACACCAGATGGAACTAATATTTGATTAGAAAGATGATCGTTAAACTTAACAACTTGTACTCTCATAATTAAGTAAGATTTCAACCAATCAAGAAAATTAGAATGAAACCCCAGTTGCAAGAGTTTGTGAAAAAGAATACGATGATTTACGCGGTCAAATGCTTTGGCGAAATCAGTAAAAATTATATCAGTTTGACGATAGGATTCGAAATTATTTACTATATAGCTAATTAGTCAATAGTGTAAGATTAGTTGATGTAGACCTTCCAGAAATAAAGCCGTGTTGTAAATCGGATACAAAATCTTTTAATTGAAAAGTAAGCTTGTTGCAAATTATTTTCTCAAATAACTTAGGAAGAGCAGATAATTTGCAGATTGGTCTATAGTTAGTTATTTCTTGTTTAGACCTAGATTTAAAAATTGGTGTTATATAAGACAGTTTCCAACATTCTAAAAATTCACTTTCGAGAGCTATAGGTTGAAAATAGCAGTCAATGGAATAGCTAGAGATGTGGCACATTTAAGTAATAAAATTTGTGGGATTCCATCCGGACCTGCCGTATTGTTGGTATCTAAACCTAACAAGGCTGATTCAACTTCAGAAGACGACAAAACCATAGACCCTATATTAATAATGGTAGAAATTTTTGGTAAATTTACATTCTTTGGAGTGTTTGATGAGTACACGGACTGAAAATAAACAGCAAAGAAGTTACAAATATCTTGAACATTACTCGTTGATTCGTTCAAGTACTTCATACAGTTTGGATACCCATTCGTTTTACGCTTAGCGTTAATGTATTTCCAAAAATTGTCACTTTTAAATTTAATATTTGACTCAATAGAGAACAAATAAGCCCGATATAAAAACTTATTTAGCGTATCGAATTCTTTTTGAATAGTCAAATGCTTAGACCGTAGATCAGCATTATCGCGATTGGATTTGAGTAAGTAGTTTAAAAGATTTATTTTTTCTATTTTTAAAATTTATGAGTCTCTTGTTAAACCATGCAGATTTGGTATTAGACTTCCTACTCGATGAATGTTTCAAAGAGAGTTATAAACCGAAGTTCATTGTGAAATACGTTGATGACATTTTTGCGATTGTGGACAAAGAAGAGATTGATAATGTGCTGAAAAGTCTCAACCAATTTCATGGGAAAATTCAGTTTACAGTTGAGAGGGAAAAAAACAACTCGATATCATTTCTTGATGTAGAAGTGCATCGAACAAATTACCGGCTCTCCTTCAACTGGTATCAAAAAGACATGGCATCAGGAAGACTTGTTAATTTTCGATCAAGCCAGGCTAAACACATTCGTATAAATACCGCATCCAACCTAATAAACAAAGTCTTTGCGTTGAGTGACCGGGAATTTCACTCCGCCAATGAGGAAAAGGTCACCAAAATCCTCTTAGACAATGGCTTTCCTATACAAATAATAAGAAGCTTGATACTCCGTCAAAAACATAAAGCCCCATCGGAAAGAATATTAGAAGAGAGAAGAGGTACATACAAAAGTGTTCTTTATGTCCCTAAACTTTCAGAAAATTTTAAGGAGATAGTCGCTAAAAGCAACATCGACGTCAGCTTAGCGTATAAGTCAAACCAGACCATGGCTTCCCTCTTCACATGTTTAAAAAACAAGACAGAAAAGGACCGCCGTACTGACGTAATTTACAAAATTAACTGCAAAGGGAAATTAAACGAAGCATGCAACCTTTGCTACGTCGGAACGACCAAACAACTCCTTCGTCAAAGAATGGCGAATCATAGATCAGACATTCGTTTAAAAAATGCTGGGAAGACAGCACTGGCTTGCCACAGTGTTGAGACTGGCCACCAACTGGACTTTGAAGGAGTAGAAATCCTTGCAATGGAGAAACACCCATCCAAGCGCTACACTTTAGAGACATTACACATAATTAACAACAAAAACAATATGAACCGCAAACAAGACACACAAAACATTTCAGCAATTTACTGTTCCTTAGTTTCGGACAACACATCCAAAATTTGACACACCTTGGACTAAACTTCGCCTAAATCAAACATTTGTTTATTTTTAATTTTGTATTTATTTAAAGTTGTACATTAAACATTCTATAACAATTTTTCATGTAAGTTTTGTATCATGTCCGCCATACACAGTATCACTTATGTAAAATAACTTTTTTTTTTGTATAAACAAAGACATACCCTGAAGAAGACGGCAACCACCTTCGAAACGTTGGGAAAAAGGAAATCAAAAAAATCTTTCATTTAATCAACATTACGACCAACAAAGCCGATAAGAATCAACTCTTAAATAAATCTACAATTGAACTTGGTCAAAAATTTCATAAATAACATGCAGGATTACTTCTAGATTTTACTTTTTTGTTTGGAACAAATCTACGTACAGCTTCATTCACAATAGATACTAGAGTATCATTAGCGTCATTTAATTCGATCTTAGATATAAGCAATTCCCAAGGAATAGATAAGAAATACTCATTCATTGCATCAAAGTTAGCCTTGTTGTAATTAGGTATACCTACAAACATTATCATTCAAAATATTTTTCATGTAGGTATAAAAACATAAGTTTCCTTCTAATGCAACATGATGGACAGAGTTATTGACAATTGGAGTATCAGATTTTTCAACATAAATATTGAACTCTTTATCTACAAAAATTAGGTCAATTATTCGACCTAAGCTATTAACAATATGATTGATTTGCAACAAGTCAAACTGACTAAAGAAGTCTATTAAATTAATCTCAATTTCAGAACTAACATCAAATGGAACTAAAAAATTATCGTCTGAGTCCAATAACCATTTGATATTCCCTAGATTAAAATCACCGATGCAAATAACATGTTGCGATGGATTTAAGTTTTCGAGAATATATTTACAATTATGTAGAAATATATTATAACATTCACTAGAACTCCTTGGAGGTATACAATTAATAATAATAAATAATTCAATATTTCCATTTAAAGTCAATGAAACATTCAATTGATCAGTATCGTAATTACTCATAGTAGTGGGTATAATATTTGAGTTAAGTTGTATTTCTTTACATGACAAGGACGAACGAATGACGATAAGAACACCACCCCCTCTATCCATACCAGTAGTTAAGTATGATCTGTCTTTTCTAAATACAGTGTAACTGGCCTGCATCGTCGTTTTTTGGATGGTTAATGGGTTGTAAATATGAACATACAGTATATATGTTAAAAATTACTTTGAAACCATACGCTCGGGTTATCTAAGAGCACTTAAACAGAAAGCTAAAAAGGCTATAAATATGAATTTTTTCAATGACTTTTTCCGCTCTCAGACCACTGTGCGACGCGCCACCTGCAGTGTAGAGTTGAAATTTCTGCCGCAGAGTTGAAGACAGTAGTGAAATTAGGAATAGACGACTGGATCACACGTTCTTGCTCTTATGTTTAAGGCACTTAGAATCTTAAACATGAATGTTATTAGGAAAAAATGTTCATAAGCATAAAATAAGTTTTTTGAAAGCTAAATTAACTCGTTTCGTAGTTAAAAATTAAAGACAGAATGTCATGCGATTTCTTAATTAGTTTCTTAAAAAAATGTTTTATATACAAAATTTTCTAAGACACTATTGGAAAAAAATAGAGTACCTACGCCAACTTAATTTTTTTTGTTTTACGAGAAAGAATAAAATTTCCAAAAACAAAATATTTAGCCGTTTTTGAGATATCGAATTTTTAAAAGAAAAAAATTTGTATCAAAATTCTAGCAGCCGTTTTCGACAATAATACGATTTTTGAAAATCATTTTTTAACATTTGTATGGTGGGTGCCGTTATTTTTAGATAAAATTAAATTTTGTGTCTCATATATCGTAGATTATATTAAAAAAAACTTTTAACTGTCAATACATAAAACTTTCCAAGCTATTGGGTAGTGTTAGCATACAAAAAATTATCAAGATTTTTGAGAAAATCAAAAACAAAAAAAAAAAAAACAAATGTTTCTAGGGGGCTACCTCTAATAACTATTTTTTAAATAAATATAATTTTGCGAATTTAAAAAAAAAACAAAACAGTTTTTGGAAAAAAAAATTATTTATAAAATTTCGAAGAAAATTCGTATGGCAATTAACGTTTTTTTTGGTATTAACAAAAAAAGAAAGGAAAAAAGTGTTTGTTTAACGGAAATCGGCTGAGCCGTTTAGGCTCTAGTCGAACACGGAAGACACAGAGCACAGTCGAAGACAGAATTGCGAGACCCATTTTTCCGTGTTCTCTATCATTGTAATGTAAACTTTGATCAAAATCTCGAGTTCGATTTTTTTACTAATTCATAACTTGCCTTATACGAGTAGTAATTATAAGTCGCAAGTAAAACTTAATAAAATAAGTGAAGTTAATAAAATAAATAAAATTATTAAATAAATAAAACAAATATTTAAAATAAATAAAATAAACTAAGTAAAAGAAATAAAATAAAGAAGATTTAAAATGCGTATTGCTGAGAGCTAGTTTTAAATAGTAATAGATATTTTTGACAGTCCAACACACTTACCAAATCGCCATGGGGTACTACAAATCTGGCTTTCCAGATAATTTTATTTTTATAATTTCCAGATTCTCAGGGGATTGTGACCACCCATATAAAGTAATGATGTTTTATAGTGGGAGCGTTTAGGTAAGGTTAAGTTAGCGTGGCTGTTGGCGTGAATGCGCCTGGCATACTCTTACCGTAAGTAGGTCCACTGTGATACGAGAACGAGTACTACATGAATCAAAACTCTCCTAGATGAAGTTTTCGTCTTTGAGATAGAAGAGAACATGTACGGAGAAGATGAGGAATCGACTCTTCCTCTTCCTCGTCCATACAACTTCTGCAAAAACCATTTAAGAATATTCTTAGAGACAAGACATACTTAGAGCGCTTCGGATCAATCAGCTGTGCCCAAATAAGTGGTGACGTTGTTCCATCTAAGGTTTGTTTTATATGGCGGCATTTGCAATTTAGTTCCATTTTTACGAGTTCATCAAATTTACACTTTTCTCATCAGTATTACCATACAATTTCCTGGAATGTCTATGTGACCCGGTACCCAAATAGCTGAATGTTGAACTGCTGTACCATCTGCTTGAGGGATGATAATGACAGGGTCTAAAGAGTTAATTGCGGATTGATTATCTGAGCACATACGTACATATACCACTATTTGATATCACGCTTGGAAGACGCCACCGTGATTAGGAAGACGAAAGGGGAGAATTAAGTTTAGTCTATATGACTAACCCCATCACTAGTTTTTGATCCATCCGTATGAAAATTGATCGATTCGTCTTCAAGGAACCTGAAAATGTCGTAGGGTATTAGAAGAAACAGAATGTCAAGTGCAGCAGAGGGAGTCGTGCGTATAGTTCCCACCAATACACCTCCAAGCTCAGTTTTGCGTTGGACATTTCTTAATTGTTCACAGTTTTTTGTTTCAGTTGAAGCAGTCCACCATACTGCTACACCGTATATGTTAGAAGCCGTCTGATTACCGAATTGTATAGCCAATGAGTAATGCAAGATTGCAAACCCCATTTATTTCCAACTGCTTTTTTGCATGAGCAATGTGCCACTGTAGCCTTTTTGACTCCTTAATTTAAGTCTGATTTCCAGCTTAATTTTTAGTCTCAAAACAGAACCAAGCATTTTGCTTCGTTTTAAAAAGTTAGCAGTATACACTTTGCATAAGAAGGATCTTTATGAGAAATTTCGCATTTCCCAGAAAAGAGAACAAGATCGGTTTTATGAGGGTTGACCCCCGAGCGGTCTACGTGAAGTGGTGAGGATTCAATAAGAGATGTTGATGCACATTGGGTTTAAAAACTTATGTATCTACATCACAATGAGATGGGAAAATGGAGAAGGGCAAAGTTTTCCGAATTCCAGTAAGTACACGTTAAGTAAGGATTCACGTTCGCGGCTAAGGAAAGTTAATCTACATATTATATTTGATAGTAACTTCTGAAGTTAAGCTCACAGGTAAACTTATGAGTAACGAGTGTTATGACCGAATTTGAACATTATTGATAGGAATGGAATACAACCCTCAAAAGACAGTAAACCTTACAAGGGTGTTCGAGGGAAACAGATGTTTCCGTAATGGATGTGTATCTTATAGTTTTTCATGTATCAAGTAATTTTAATAAATTTCAAATCGCCCATCAATCTATTACATACAATTTAAATTGCTTAAAAAATAATACACCACATACAAATTCAACTGCAACATAACGTTTCATCTTCTTCAATATTTTTTTTTTTTTTTTGATAAGATAAAGTCTCGAGGCAACTTAAAATCGTGAATGAACTCCTCTCAACATCAAAAAGAATTTAAAGTGCTGTGCAATAAGTGGTAGTCACTTCAATTTCAACTATAAACTTACAACAACTAATAACTCAGCAATCACAACTAAAAATATGGTAAATGAAATAATTTATTTTAATTTAAATAAATTTTCATAATTTAATAACAATAACAATATTTATTTTTTTAATTTTATTTTTTTTTTAAATATTACATACTAATAATGCAACATGAAATTAAATAAAAATTAAGAAAAAAGCTTCATCTTAGATAAATTAAATATTTTAAATTTATTAATTTATATTTCAGTTAATTTTTTTTTTTAAATTTATATTGTTGTTTATTTCATCAATCAGAGTTAACTCTTACAGACTAATTAAACATGAATGTATCTGTATATACAAAATTAAATAATAATAAAAATAAAAAATAAAATAATAATTTTAATAATAAATAACATAAATTTAATAAATAACATTAAAGTAATTAAGTACAAATGTAAATTTTGATATTAAGCATGAAGCTGAAAAATAATTTTTAAATCTCTTTTGAATACATTTCTTGAAACATTTTTAAAAATATCTATATGATAATAATATCATATGATCTAGTCTAATATGAGGGTGTTTCAATAAACCAATTTAATTTGAAGAACAAAAATTTTATGAATCGTCTTTGAACAATTTCAATCCTTAGAGAGTAAGTTTCATAATAAGGATTTCAAATTATGCAACAATATTCTAGAGCTGACCTAACAAACGAAAAGTATAACACTTTCAAAGTGAAAGGGTCCGTAAATTCCTTCGAATTCCTACGAATGGACTCCATCATTCGATTAGTTTTATTAACAATATAGTCAATAAAACTTGAGAATGAAAAACGTACATCTAACATCACTCCTAGATCTTTTTTAACAACTACACAAGGGTCGTATTATTTATTGTGTAATTAAAACTGATGGGAGAAACTTTCCTGTGACATGTGAAACATCGACATTTTCCAACGTTAAGGAACAGTTTGTTTTCATCACACCATTCGGTCAATTTTTGAAGATCTTTCTGAAGAAGGTGGCAGTCATTTAAAGATTTTATGGACCTGAAAATCTTGACGTCATCGGCATACATAGGTACATTAGATTATTTGAAAATTTAAAACTGGAAGGTATATCATTAATAAAAAGCATAAAAAGCAAAGGACCAATATGACTCCCTTGAGGAACACCTGAGATAACAGCAATTTGTTTTGATATTCGTGATCCAATTTTAACAAATTGAAAACAATTTTCCAAATAGGATGAAATCTATTTGATAAAGCTGGAATAAAAACCGAGTTTCGAAATCTTAAAAATCAATATTTCATGTTTACCATATCAAAAGCTTTAGCGAAATCTGTAAATATTATATCTGTTTGCAAACCATTTTCAAATCCATTTATAACCGACTCAGAAAGTATTTTATATATGACATAAAAAGAAATTAAATTAAATCCACTTCACTTTACCAAAATACCAAAATACTGTGTTACACCGTAACATTATAACCCGGGTAGAAAATTATCTAGGAAACACTATAGAATAGCGTGGCCCTAGCTTGATTGGCGATTATATAGTAAATCCTATGCTGGGCCTAGACAGATGCAAGCCTGGCGGATCTTGACTAATTTATGCTTATCCTGGCTTTATATTGAACCTGGCTAGAACTGCCTATTTATTGGCTTTTCCAGGAGTATCTTAGACTGGGCCTAGATATTTTTAAATTGATTTAGCCTAGATATGAAACTTTTTCTTGGCGATATCTTGGCTGTAGTGTGTAGTTAGTATCGCCTCTTTATTGGCATTGTAACATATAAACTGCAAGGGACCTGGATAGTTTTTACTTGATGTAGCCTGGATAAGGAATTGTATCTGGGCGTTATATTGGCCTTAGCTAGTCTCGCCTCTTTATAGGCATTCTCAGATGTTACTTATACTGGGGCTATATAGTTTTTACTTGATGTATCCTAGATGTGCCTATATATATATGTCTCTATAAAAGGCTATCCATTATCCTTCTAAAAACATAACTTTTTTGTTTTGGTCCTAAATCGGTATTTTTCAGATTCTTTAATACGTATTTAAGTCTTCTTAAACAGTATAATTAAAAGAGAGTTATTTGAGTAGCACTTTGAGACACGATATTTTATATATCACAGTGGCGCAATAGGTAGCGCACAAGCACGGCAAGCGAGAGGACTCGGGTTCGAATCTCAGTGGAGGTAAATTAAAAAAAAAAAAATTTTTCATTCCAGCAAAAAATCACATAAAAAGTCGAATAGGGAGGCAAAGAAAAAATGAAAATAATCAACAATAATAAAAAATAAAAAAAATTATTTTTATTGCTTCTAATAATTTTTTTAAGAATTGCTCTTGTGCTACTTGTGAAGACCCATCTAAGGCCCATATAGGAACATCTAGCAAGGCCCATTATATACAGAGCATTAACAAATTAGCGAGGGACAAGCTAGATACTGCTCGGTAGGGCCATGACTGAAACTAAGAAAAACTAGCTGGGGCCTTGGCATTATCGAGTCGAAAATTCTACCCGGGGGGTAATGAAAATCCCTTAAGTGTACTATTTTTAGTTGCGACTTATAGGTACGAGTACTATAAGGCAAGTTATGCATTCGTAAAAAAAATTGAACTCGAGATTTTGATCAAAGTTGACATTACGATGATAGCGAAGCCCAAAAAAAGTGGGTCTCGCAATTTTGTCTATCTGTCTTACTGTCTGTCGGCAGGGCCGGAAAAGCTATACGTGCAAGCTGTGCAAATGCGCAGGGCGCTGAACTCAAAAGGCGCCTTGGGCAAGCGTTAAAAAAGCCACTACTTCATAACCACTACCTACCATCTTTTTTAAGTTTCATTTCTTTTTATAGCTCACTCCAATATTGGTATTTATTATATAATTAACAGCTGATTCTGAATTTAAAGACAGATATACATACATCGATACATACATATCTACTTTTCCAAAAATAAGTCGATGTTTAATTTCCTATACACACCCCCATTCCCACAGTAAAAAAAGCTACATCACAAAATCTTTACAAAGTGCACAATTTTGTTCGCTTAACAACAGATACCTTCATATTTGCTATTTTTCTCTTTATCAATCCACTGTTACGTTATTCTTCACACTCAATATCGCGTGTATGAGTGAAGAGATTTATTTTATTTTGTTATCCCTCCCCTATGCAGTGTAACATAAAACAGAATTTCAACAGCAAATACAGATAGTTACCAGTTTGCAAGTTGATAACATGAGCACGATGCCAATTCTTCTATATGAAATCGAAGTCAGCAATGTTACTCAAACAGAAATTCTGAGGTACAAAATTCAAACTCAGTGCGCAGAATTAAAAGTTGCGTCTAGGAATTTAAACTCTTCCGGTTGAGTGTTTCTTGTACTATGTTTTAGTTTGGCACTGGCCTCTGTTTATGAGTGAAATTTTATCACTGTCGTGTGTCGTGTGTCGAGATTCGAGAATGAGACAAAGGGTTGAAATATGGAAATACTTGAGTGATGATGATGCGATGATTAATGTTGAGGTTTGTCGTTAATGAGTGAATCTGTTTTATTCAATTTCTCCTTTTCTCTATTTTTTTGTTCTTGCCAGTTATTGTTTACATTTAAAAAGGGATTTTTTGACTGGTCTAATTACTTTATTAACTTCCCTCCCATAGGGAGTTATTTGTCTATGTATTATGGTAACAAAAACTGAAAACAAAAGAAAGGATAGGGAATCTATATTTGCAATAAAACTTGCTACGCTACTATTCCAGTAGTGTATACGAGTATGTATAAGGTTATGATAATGGTTCAAACATGAAAGGAAAAGAGGCTGGTGTTCAAAACAAAATTAAGTGTTTTGAACCAAGAGCTTATTTTGTTCAGGCTGCTTGCATTCCTTTTGGTTGTTGTTGGTTTTTAATGATTCAGCTTGCTGTTCATTGGAAGCTGTTAAGTTTTTTTGACATTGCTCAATGCATATAAAACTTTGTATCAAGTTCAACAATGCGTTGGGACATACATATATACAAAAAATTTCGCTGGTTTGACCTTAAAACCCCTTTCTGAAACCAGATGGGAGTAGACTAAATGCTTTAAAACCATTCAAAATCTTAGAAGCTATATTATGAAGCTCTTATTGAAATATCTGAGGCTGGAAACGTTGAGAATAGAAACATGCTGTACTTAGGAAGTAAACTTTTAGTTTAAAGTTTATATGTTACATATAAATCAAGTTTGATATTTAAGAAAAAAATAATGGCGCAAAATTTTAATTGAATTAGTACGATGCTAAAGCTGTTTTAGTATGATACTAGGTTAAAACAATAATTTTAATCGAATAAAGCATCATACTTCTCTACCCTTTTATTAAAGTTAAAATCATCGAATACCTACTTTATTTTTATAGTATCGCGCTAGCTTCATATGACACTTTGACATTTGCAGACATCAAAAAAGGTTCGTGTACTTATTTTTTTAAACGAAATGTCGTTGTTTTTTGTGTGTTTATAGCAATTTATTAAGGAAATTGTCTTAGTACGATACTAGTGAGAAAATGTTTAAAATTAAGAATGAGTTAATAAACTACTATAAAGTTAGCAAATTGTTAAGTAGTTTCATACTAGTACCTTAATAATAGGCTGTTTAAAATTTTGCGCCAATATAACTAGTAAGTATTTACAAACTCCGTCTGCTAATTTATCTACTAAATATGCTACTAAAAACTCTTTAGTGGAAATGCGATCAGAAGAACAATTCACTAACGTGCAATCAGCTGAAGCCATAGCTCTAAATCTATAAATACCATCACAGTTTCCTCAAATAACAGTTTTTTGAAACTAAAATTAATAAAAAACTACTTCAGGACCCCAAAGACTCAGGAAAGATAAGTTGACTAGTCAATCATGGCTATAGAGAAAGAGCTTGTCAAGTCATTATATTATGATGATCTGGTAGCTGAGTTTGCTAAAACAGAAGCCAGAAAAGTTAATATAGCCGGTTCTATTTATTTTTATTAAAATAATAATCTTATTATTATTTCCTACATGAGCAACAATTAATGAGTTCATTATTTATTTGTATGTTGTTATGTTTTTGAATTAGTTTTTAAATATTTTTTACTTCAAAAAATACTTTTTTCAGTTCCTAAATTTTTGTGATATATTTTTTTACTATTATTTTTGTGATATATTTTTGATTTCTTAGTTTTTAATAAAAATCTGTCGGTTTGACTACAGCCTAAACGACTTGGCCGATTTGCTTCAAACTTGGTAGATATGGGTTTTAATTTTTCCCCCCGGACATTTTTATCCCTTTTTTTTATGGCCTAAAATAACGGTACCTGTCATACAAATTTGTTTCGAAATTTTATAAATATTTTTTTTTCTCAAAAACTGTCCCACAGATTTTCTTAAAAAAAATTCAAAAATTTCATTGAGTTAAAGCTAGGTAATTGTTGAAAAAAAAATTACAAAAAATTGTTATTTTTGGTACCCCCGCTTGAACCATTTTTTTGGGTTTTGATTTTCTCAAAAACCGTGCGACGGATTTTGATCACTTTTTTTCTGCTAAAGGTCCCCAACAGTTTGAATATTATTGTGAATTAAAATTTTCCAAAAATATTTTTTTTGGATTTAAAAAAAAAAATTTTTTTTGAAAACTCAATATTTCGAAAACCCCATGATCGATTTTTTTAAAACTTGATAAATAAAAGTTTTTTAATATAAGCTACAGGATATAAGACAAAGAAATTTATTTAATTTTTAAGATCTACAATTTAATAAAAAAAAAATTGAAAACCAGATATTACTGACTGTAACCTACCATAGAACGATTTTTTAAAATTTTGTATTTATCAGTATCGGCATAACGGATTTTAATGAAATTTTTTAGAGAGAAGCTTCTAAAAAGTTTTAAAAACATTGCATTTCAAAACTTTAAGAAAAATATTTTTTTTTGGAATTTTGAAAAAAAAAATCTATTTTTTTTTTTTTGGAAAATTCAATATCTCGAAATCAGCTCAATATTTTTTTGTAAATTTAATTTTTATTCGAACAATAATAAAACCTTTAAATTGGCGTACCAAAATTTTTTCTTAAAAATGTTTTAAATTTTTTTTTTACATAAAAGCTTATTTTCTTAAGAAACCACTACAAAGACTTATAATTTTTGTTCTTGCACAAAAATATATTTGCTTGAATCACATGGCATCCTACTTTTACCTCCAATTACTAAAGAAGTTGTTTTAGTCATTTAAAAAATTAATTTTATGCTTGTGAACTAACTCATTCTTAATTTTAAACATTTTCTCACTAGCATCGAACTAAAAGATTTTCCTTAATAAATTTCTTCTGAACACACCTAAAACAATGACATTTCGTGTTAAAAAGTAAGTACACGAACCTTTTTTGATGTTTGCAAATGTCAAAGAGTCATATGAAGCTAGCATGATATCTACTAAAAAAATAAAGTAGGTCTTCGATGATTTCGACTTTAATAAAAAAAGTAGAGAAAGTATGATGCTATATCCGATTAAAATTTGCAAATTCGTTGTTTCAACCTAGTATCATACTAAAACAGCTTTAGCATCGTACTAACTCAATTAAAATTTTGCGCCATTTATTTTTGAAATTATTACAGCCGTATTAATAAAAACACACAATTTGCTCGTTAACACACGTTTTTTCCAACACACGGAAAGTGAAATTATCCCTTTGATAAATTAAAATATTAATAAAACTATTGTTTCTTCATTTTATCTATTTACTGAATAACAAGGAAAATTGGCAGCACTTCCTTCAGTTCTACTAAATATTCTAGTACTTTTTTCATTATTGAGAGTCGGCATGTCATTTCAGTTTATACAAAATAATTTTTGTTGTCAAACAAATTCTAAACGGTTATTTAATTATTGTGTCAAAGTTCAAATATTGGTAAAAAAAATGGATATACCAGAAAAGAAAAAAAGGATTGGAAATTGGAGTTCTGGCAACAAGGTTAGTTAACACAATAGCGTATTGCAGACATTACTTGGATACTTGGTGGAATATGTATTATTAAATAAAATGTTTCTGTTAAATTTAACGAGCAAGTTGAAGATATCCGCTCGTTAATCACCAAAATCTGTGAGATAAGTTATCCTCTCATTGTCAAACGTCATTTAGGGCTAACACACATATTGTAAGTTAAAAAACTTGTAAATGTTGTTTCAACTTTATTTTGTGCTTATTAATAGGGGTGTTAGACTATTACATAGGAGCAAGTTCGTGCGACCCAGTCGTGCATTTTATTTAAGTTGTACTCACAAAGAGCACTTCAGATTTCA
This sequence comes from Chrysotoxum bicinctum, assembly GCA_911387755.1. Classification (NCBI taxonomy): domain Eukaryota; kingdom Metazoa; phylum Arthropoda; class Insecta; order Diptera; family Syrphidae; genus Chrysotoxum; species Chrysotoxum bicinctum. The sequence continues at coordinate 73,815,129 of OU426988.1, read as the reverse complement.
TTTGGCGAGATTGGTTGCAAAGTATTAGATTAATGTATATTATATGCTTTCAAAAAAGAAATATTGATGAAATTTTTAATAATGTACATTATGCTCCTTCATTTAAAAAAAAATTGGCGTTCAATCGAACAGAAACTGAACGAATTAACAATTTTTATTGATTCACGGATCTCATATGTAGATTCAGCATTTAATTCGTAAATTAATTAGAACTTTAAGAATAAACCACTTTGCACACCTGTACCATATAAAAGAGTTCTATCAGCTTCCAAATTGTATTCGAAGGTCGAACTGAAATAAACGTAATAATATACATACTGTGGAATAGATGAACACACATACATCCATATAAAGTAGGAAAATAGCTCCAACTTTATACGAAAAAAAAAGGGTTCTACTATTTGAAATTCTCCGTCTGTCATTCTTGGCTCTTATCGTAAGGAAAAGGCAGCTTGACTCTGGCCGTAGGTGATGATAAATGTCAGTTAGTCGTAACTAGTTTCATACCATCACGGAGGCACTTCATTTTTCCAAGTGCTCACTCGTGCTATAGTAACTCACTTGATTCAAAAAAAAAAATCCCATTTCCATCGTGTATATTAGTTTGTATATCTATGTATCAAGTTGAATCGAAGTCACGTAGGTTAAAAGGTCACAAAGTCAGAAGTCTCAAATATACCCTTATTTGGATTAGAAATCCCAAAATTAGATAAGCATTGAAAAGTTTTGTTTATTTTAATGTGTGTGTGTGTGTGTATGTTTTGAACAGAGTCTAAGAGTGTAGCTACACTCAGAGATTTTGATTTTGAAATTCGGGTACGGTATCAAACTATTTAAAAATGACACCAAAATTCCAGCTATCGTGTCCAAAGCAGAGTTATTGTACGCAAATTACGACCACCGTGACCCAACCAGAGCTGTCATCACTCTTTCCATACTTGCAAGAACACATTCATTCAGGTGTTATTTTAAAGAAAAAAATTGAAGGTATAGTAACAAATCGCAAGAGCTATCGTATCCGGCTCATTTAGCAATGACAACGTCCACTTGAATACGATAGCCAATATGCGGATGTAGTAGCTCTGTTTTGCGCAGAGAACCTATGAAAGATGTATCGTACCTAACCCGAACTTCGTTTTTGATAGCTCTTTAAGTAAAGAGGCATCATAGCTCCGTCTGTGTTTTGTACGATAGCCAATATGAGGATATAGTAGCTCTACAAGATGTATCGTAGCTTACAATAACTTTGTAAGTGATAGCTCCAAGCAAAGAGGCATCATAGCTCTGTCTGTGTTTTGTACGATAGCCAATATGAGGATAAAGTAGCTCTACAAGATGTATCGTAGCTTACAACCCTGTTTTCTCGTTCCTTGTCAGAAAACAGAAAAAAAAATGCATGATTCGATTCTAGTGTATTGTATTCTATAATAGAGATAGGACGTGTCGCTGCCTTTGCTGCCATACGAATCCAAAATTAAAAAATATATAATATATAGAAGTATTTAACATTAAAGTTATAATTTATACATAAAATGTGAGTATTTCTTTTTACTTCTATGTTTTATGAATGTAAATAGAATCGGTTTTCTAAGAAAATTGTGAAATATTAAATGTTGAGAACAAAACTTTTTCAAATGCAAAATGGCCGACAAATCGATTTTTCTGGCTGCAATTTTCTAAAAATTGTGGCTTGATACAAAAAATATGGAACGTCTTAAAAGCATATTCTAGTTTTGTTTTCGATTGCAATATTTTTAATGTGTTTAAAATAATTATCTATTTTTATAAGCTGCAACCTCGATACATAATTTCTTTTATTCACCCCCTCGCACCCCGTGCTTAGTGAAATTGATTTTAGTTCGAGTAGTTCTAATTTAATAATTAAAACAAGTTTGTGTGTGTATTATAAGAGAATATATATATGTATGTATGCATTTTTCTTCATTAATTTGAGCTATTTTTAATCGCTCTTTTTGATTTTTCTCCATCAATGCAAAACTGATGAGAAATCAAAAAGGTTTTCGAGTGTATCTGGTCAACGGTTTATCGTACAGAGGTGGTTGATACCTTTTTGGAATCTACACTTGATGCTTTCAAAAGAAGCAACAACATATTTTACATACCACCAATAACTACAAAAAGCGCTCTCAAGGTACACATACAGATTCCAAATTACGTATTCCAAGAGCTACTTTTTTTCAATAGTGATTCTTTTCAAACAAATGTTGATACTTCTTTTGAAAGCATTATGAGCAGATTCCAAAATGTCAGTGGTGCATGGATTGTTACCGACATTCGTTCAACTTTCATTCGTCGGATTCAGTAATAGTAAAAGTTTGGAAATGAATTGAAACTGTCACTTTAGCTCATTCTGTAATAGGGGTGATTTAATTTTCTACAAGCTACCATAAACATTTTTTCTTAAGAACAAGAACATTTTAGATTTTCACTTTACTTATGTATGTATATAAACTTGAATAGAGCAAATATCTCAAGGTTATGTCTTTTATGTGTAGTAGAAGTCCATACTGGGCAAATGTTACTCGTCTCGGAAGTTCAAAGCATTTCTCAATGGTATTTTTCTCTTTTCAGATAAAAATCGAAATTTTTACTAACCGCTCGAAAGTTGTTGTGAGGTTAAAAAAAGGAATTAATATTTTTTCACACAATTTACAATATACAATATAGTATACATACATATATCATACATACATATATTGATAAAATAAGGACAATGTTCCTTAATTGTTCCTGTGGCGGAAGTGATGTAATTATAAAAATTAAAAAAAAGGAAAAAGAATTCCACGTGGATGATTTTAAAGAAGCTGGTAAATATAATTTGTTTTAATTTTTCTGTATTTATTTTAATGGAGAAACATTCTGGGAAATCTTATCTTGATATTTTGTATCAAGTTCTTTTTTGTTAAAAAATTAACATAGTTTTGTGCACAAATAAGTTAAATGAATGTGTATTTATAATTCTAAATTTTCTTTTTGAATAAATTATGTAGGTACACTGGTCAATAAAATTAAAGGAACGATTTTATTTTTCGATTTTTTTTGTGTTTTTTGAAGAGCTGTATCTTTTTGAAAAATAGTAGTATTGAGATGAAACATAAAGCTATTTAAAGATTTCTTCTAATTTTCAACTTATGTTTTGTTTATTAGCTGCGTATTCATAAGAAATTTTGTTAAAAAAAATTGATTAAAAAAAAAATATTTAAAGAAAATTTTTTTTCAAAATTAAAAAAAGAAACAAAAAGGAATTTTTTTTTTTTTGAATATTCACTTTTTTTTAATGAAAATTCTTATCAATATGCAACTAATGAAAAACTGTGAAAAAAGTTTGTAATAAAAAAAGAATTTATTTTTCTTTTTATGATGATAAAACAATGGTAAAAATCAATGGAATTTGTTCCTTTGATTAATTTTTTGACTTTGACCATTCATAACGTAAAAATGGTTTGACGGATCAATTTGAAAATTTGCAGATTTTTTTTGGTTTATTTTTCTGCAAAACGTTGTACTAGGATTAGGATTGTGATCATTATTGGAAAATATAAAAAAGATTTACATAAAAACTAAAAAAACTTATTATTTTGTACATTTAAAAAAAATTCACATGAAAATTAAAAAGAATGTTTCTTAGTATTGTTCTAAATGAATCTTTTAGGATATTAGCTCGTTGTTTTTGAAACTGGCGTAAGATTTTATGTGTCATCATTATTTGTTCATTCAACATCAAAAATCTCTATTCAAAAAAAAATCGTAGGATAACAAAAAATTGTCAAATTAAAGCTGAGTCTTATCTGAAAAATACATTTGTTTCATCTCAGTAAAACTATTTTTCACAAAGATACAGCTCTTCGAAAAACACTTAAAAAAAAAGTCAAAAGCAAATCGTTCCTTCAATTTTTTTGACTAGTGTAAGTGTACCTACATATATAAAACGACACGTTTATACATACATATTCGGTACAGCTTTTAGTAGAAGAGTAGTATTATTTTTGAAGAAACATTTACATGAATTTCTGTAGGAAATTTTTCGATTTGTTGCAAAATATTTCCCATACAAATATTGTCAGCTCGTTTACAATGTTTTTTTTACTGATAAACTGATCTCACACAATTTTAGCTTTCTAGGCTTTTAAAGTTGACAAAGAGTCTACATATTTTTTTGACGCGTTTTCCAAAGCACAAATTCAAGATGAATACCTTGTAGAATATGTCTTACACAAAATCAAAGCCGCCCCGGATTGGAAATTGGGAATATCCAAAATTGTGCATAACAACGTCGTTTTAGAAGGTAAATTTTATTTTCTTTCAAAAAATTTAAAAAACGCGTTCATACTTTAAGATTTTAATAAAATTGTAGTGATTAAAGGCATAACTACATAAACCAACTTTTTGCAAAAATTATTATTAACTATTGACATATTTGCAGAAAGTATAGGTCTATGAAGTTAATTTTAAGAGTGTTCCGTAGTGAAATGGCGATTGTTGTTGCGAAGATTGTAAAGCGTGTAATTGGTCGAAAACGATTAATACGAAAATATCAATAGAAAACAATTTTCTCCAAAAATATGTTTTTTGTTCTTTTACTTGGTAAAATGCCTTAAAAAATACGAGAAAATTGTGATAATGGCTATTTTGCAAAGTGAATGTTTAAACTATTGAACTTTTTGCAAAATTGTATTAATAAAATACAATAATTTTTAAATTTTTCACCTAATAGAAATATCGATTATACAAAATAAAAATGCTCTAAAATTTTGAAAAAGCATTTTTGAATTTCAATAAATTTATACCTAACGATTTTTTTTTGACATTTTTTTAGTGTATATAAATAAAATTTATTATTCACATTTTGCATTAATTAAATAATAATTTTTGTTACATTAGATATTAAATTTTCAATTTCAAAAAGACACTTTTTGACAGAAAAATTCATGTAAATTTGAAAGTTAAAATGAGTTATTTTTATAAAACAAAGTATGCGATGAAAGTGAAAAAACCGGTCTTATACATGAAAAAAAAGAATTAGCAAATAACTGGTTTTGTTCACTCCGGAACACTTTGTAATAATTCTTGCTCGATAGTCTTTGTTTTAATTGTAACAATTAAGCTTTTTATTATTTATTTAAGTCCATAAATTTTCATTAGATTTTTTTTTGTTGAGTATCTAACAATATTTATAATAAAAAAATAAAAAAAGGTTTCAGTGATTTTTTTTGTTTTCTCGTTGTAAAAAAAATGTGAATATTAAAGTTAAAAAGACAATTCTCTCTACTACATCATTTCCATCTAATTTTCAAACTCCAAATTAGTTTTCAAAAATTCCATTCAGCTTACAATATTCAAACTACCCAACTCGATCTGTTTGCGTTTGTTTGTCAGACGTCGAGCGTTGGGGTCACCAACATTGTTGCTCAATAAAGTAAAATGATGTTAATTAGAAACATGTTAAAAAAACATAAAATAAATTGCATATAAATAATACCTCTCTTTCTATAGCCAACTAACCGAAATTTCTATTTATTTACTTTAAAGTCACAAATGCGAAAGAATACGGTCAAGATAATATCATATCCAGTGGAGGATCACTAGTTGAAGGTTTCTATTAAAATTTAGCTTTAACACTATGCCTCAGAGAAATATTTGATAAAGCAACGTATATTTGAAATAAAAATAGTAAATTCTGTGTTATGATGTTAAAAACTCATATTCTCCTCAAATGGCACAATCATGCATTTAAAATATAAAAAGTTTTAAAACAAATAGATTGTTTTCAAAACATTTAGAATTTAAAATTTGTATGGTTACAGTAGTTATAAATACATAAATATATACATCCTAACATCTAATATTATGTCTGCGAAGTCAAATTTTTTCTGCGTTATATGTGTGTATGTAATTAATTATATCAAGTATAGTATTAACACTTGTAAATTTTCTAGTTGCAGAATCTGATCTTGATCTTGGTCTTAGCCCAAGTTTATTTAGTAGTTTCTTTGCAAGCAGTTCTCAGCCTCAAACTCCTACCAGCACAACCAAAGAATTATACAATTGTATTTTATTTTGTAGAAGTAAAGTTGATTTAAGTGAAGTATCAGAATCAAACATAAGCTTATTGGTTAAATCAACATTAAGTTCTTCAGAGGTATGGATGCATTTAAAAGAAAAATACCCATTTTAGTTATAATAAATATTTATTACAGAGTTTCAAAGCAAATAATGATTTGGACTTAACAATAATCCTCGCGAAATTTAAAAATTCTGTAAATTTGGATAACCATGATAGAATAACGATTTCAAAATTTGCTGTTAAACAAATTTTGCAAGAAAATAAACACGTTGAGTAAGTTTTTTTTTATTTTTTAAATATACGCAGTCAAAAAACTAAAGGAACAAAAAAGTTTTCTAAATTTGTAGGGTTTTTTGAAAGGCTGTAACTTGGTTTTAAACAAGGCATTAGCATGATACTGTATGTACTTAGCAATTTGCCAACTTTTTTTAATTTTATATAATAATTTTATGTAATTATTTTATACAATATACATTCGTTTCTACACATATTAAAAAAAATGCAAAACAAAATTTAAGTTACTAAATAAAAGTATTCTCAAACTTTTACAGGTTGTCAAGGCACGATTTTTTATATCTAGCTGAACTTATTGTACAAGTGTTTCCGGGAGAAATTACTTCTGCATATTTTACACCTGCATGTAGGGACCAAAGGCCTTGTGGGAAACTTTATGATGCTTACACATATTTTAGAAAAAAACTTTCCGAATCTAAACTGATAAAAAGATCGAGAAACCGACGAAACTCCGAACCTATTACAGCTGGGGAGCCAGAAGACGTTATTGGTAAATATTAAGACCATTTTACTAAAACAAAGTTATTGATAAACTTTTGTTTATAGAAGAATCAAGTTCTGACGTAGAAGCTCTTGAATGGTTGAAGACTGAAATAGAACCCTGGAGTATTATTGAGAATAATTGGAAACAAACGCACAATCTTCGACAGAAACTACTCAAAGCGTCAAGTAGTATTTTGCATTACCTGGATAACTTCCCAATATTTGTTGCAAATTCAAAAGAATCAATTAAACTGGTAATTAACATACAATTTTTTAAGTAGGTAAATATTTAATCAAAAAAAAATATATATATAGTTGAATATACTTAGATAAGAAAATTTTGCTGCCTCAAGCTCAAGACTTTTTAAAACGCTGGTTGTCATTTTATCCAAAAATTTTAAGATTTGGTGAGAAGTCGAAAGACAACACTGTTAAGCAATTCATGAAAATAGTCAGAACCAATACTGAAGCTTCAAAAATTATAGCATTGATAATATTGAGCTATATGTTTCCAAGCTCACGTACAAAAAAGAGTGCAACTAAGGCTTCATACCGTTGCTCGAAAATCGAAAGTCAAGAAAATTTTGTGGCATATTTTAAGGTTAATTATTACTTTTCAATTTTGAAATTTTAAATAAATTAAATATTTAAAAAAAATAGTTTTTATTTTAAATAGCACCACTAAAGATATTTTTAATTAAACTTTTTTTTATTTTACAATTTTTCTTTAGACTTTACAAGAATCTGACAACCACGAAATTAATCTAGCAAAGAATAATACGGGGAAGCAGCCAAGAATTGTGGTATTGGGAGATCCCGCCAAAAAGCTTGACGCCTACATTACGCTTCTGGATAAAAAATATTACTTTGAGGATCCATTGGAAACTTTTGAAATATGTTTTTCTCTTTTTTACGTTCTTAACCTAAACTATCCAGCAGAGAGTTTGATGGTGTGGACGTTTACTCAAATATACTTATTTGGAATTGAAGTGGAACAAAAATTCAAGAAAGCCGTCAACATGGCCACAATCGAAACAATTCACAACGATTTGTCTAAAATGTGAGTTATTGGCTTGAAAGAATATTTTTATATTTTGTTGTTTGCCACAAAATTTGTCTTAAATATATGATTTTAGAGTTAAAACGTCTTGTGTGCAAACATACTGCACAAATTTCTCAAAATAGTTTGGGAAATGATTTTGTCATTTGGGACTTTTAAGAAAATAAATTTACAAGAAATGTGGCAACCAAAGTAATAGTTTAGTTTGTCAAAACCAAACATAGGAGTGTAAAATAATAATAGCAAGCAATAATGAGATTTATATATAGTAATCATTTATATTCGGTATATGTATATAATAACATATTAATCAATGTAATGCAACGTATTAATATTTATTGAGAGTATTTACAATATCTGCAAAATACCTGCAATACAGATATTCTAAGGCTATTAAAGCAATAAAACTAACAATTCATATAAGAAGAATATATTTTTTTGTTAAATTCTTTATTGATATTCAAAAATATACACGATGTCCCACAGTCAGCTGGCTAAAACAAAAACCATGCGTTCCTTTTCTTCTGGGCATAATTACATTCATATTTTTGTTAAGTTATATCCTTGTGCTTATTTAAATTTCTTTAAAAGATATGATAATTTTAGCAAAAAAGCCTATTTTAAATAAATTTATTAGTTATAAAAAGAATTCTATTTACTTTTTTCTATAAAATTTAGAATTAAAAAATTCTGTAAACAAAAATGCATATCTTGTGAAGCAGTAATTTTCTTAACAAAAAAAATCTTTAAATGTATCTTAGTAGTAAATAGAATTGTCACTCATAAAATATCAATAAAAAAATCTTTGTCATGAAACATTCTATTGTTTGTATTTTTAAGATAGCCTTCAATGTAATGTTTTTCTATGTCGAATTTAAATCTCTAGCAAAACCTAATTGTTGATATTAGAAAGATTCTGAGAGCTTGGTAAGTATTTACAATAGTTCTGGTATCATAGATGGATACAATTCTTTTACAATATAAAATACATCCTTTTACAATCATGATGGCTGAAATTAGCACTTTTCATAATTCTTTAAAAAGTTGCCACAACTTTATCACCAACTGCGACTGCTCAGTAAAAATATATCACAACTCTTTTAGTGATAACCATAGCTCTGTGAGTATATTAGAAAACCTTATTACTTAAGCTGATAGCTTTATCAAGAGTTTAGATAACTCTTGACAAATTTGGCAACTCTCATTGTACTTATATAAGCTTTATCAGTGCTTATGATTACTATTAAAATATTTATGAGGACGCCTCGGATACTGATGACTGCTCTGCCAGTACTTTTGGAAGTTCCAAACACATTTTTAAGCACTCTGCTTATATAAATCTTAGCTCTTTCAGGAAAAAGTATAACTACATTATTAACTTCTATAGCTCTGTGCATGGTTGTGGTAACTCTGTTAAACTTACTAAAAAGTTACGATACCTCTTTAAATATTTTTGGCAGCTAAATTAATTGTAATGAGAAACTTAACAGTAAGTATGATTACTCTGACAATATTTATGATGACGCCGCCGATACTGATGACAGCTCTGCCAGTACTTTTGGAAGTTCTATCAGCATTTTTAAGGGCTCTGTTAATATAAATCATAGCTCTTTCAGGAAAAAATACAACTTTGTTATTATCTTCTATAGCTCTGTGCTTGGTTACGGTAACTCTGTTAAACTTTTGAAAAGTTACGATACCTCTTTGAATATTTTTGGCAGCTAAATTAATTGTAATGAGAAACTTAACAGTAAGTATGATTACTCTGACAATATTTATGATGACGCCGCCGATACTGATGACAGCTCTGCCAGTACTTTTGGAAGTTCTATCAGCATTTTTAAGGGCTCTGTTAATATAAATCATAGCTCTTTCAGGAAAAATTACAACTTAGTTATTAACTTCTATAGCTCTGTGCATGGTTTTGGTAGCTCTGTTAGACTTATCCATAATTCTGATAGTTTTGCTCATAGCTCTGTTATTATCTTTAGTTGCTCTGCTATGTATAAAGATAGCCTTCTAGACAGTTACAATAGCTCTTTGAATGTTTGCCATAGCTAAATTAACTATAATGAGTACTCTCATTATATTTACGTAAACTCTGTTTATAACTGTCAATATTTACAGCAACTCTGCAAGTCTTAACAATAGCTCTGAAATTAAATTTAAGAGTCATATCAGCATTAATAATGACTCTGTCACTGTAAATGATAGCTTTATAAATATTTGCTATTGATCTTTATAAGTTCTGATAGCTCTGATGCTAAAAAATTTGCTTTTGACAGTACATCCGATAGCTCTTTGCATATTTATTGCAGCCCAAATTTAGGTAATAACAGTTCAGGCTTCGCAGTTGGTAACTCTTACCGAAGCTACATTTCTCAAATATGCCAAAGCTCTGAGTACCCTAAATAAAAGAGCTGGCGTGTTTAAGAGGTTACGACAACTCTTAGGATTTCTGAGTGTAACTTAACCCGAAAAGAAGGCCGTAGGGGAACTACCTAAAACCTTAGTTTTAAGAGGTCCTAATCAAATACATAATTACGATAGTCGATAAGACTAAAAACACACTGAATTAAAATAGAATCCTGAATACAAATAAACATCGAAATCAAAAACAAGAGAAAACCCTTAAGGAGTCTAACTATCTATTTGGGAACCTACTCATTGACAAACGATTTGTATGAGTCATCAGGTAAGCAAATGATTTAGTTGAACAAAATAACAAACATTGAAAGTTGTGCCTTGCCTTCAACAGACAGTACTTGCAAAACAAAACAAAAGTTTAAAAAAAAACCCTAAATCCAAAATAGTCACATCTATCGAAAAACATTTTTTCTTTCTAATCCAAAAAAAAAAACAGGAATAAAAAGTAAAGACAGGGGGACAAGTTGGCACTAAGTAGGATCTTAGTTCAGTGAACATTGATTGGTTTGGCTTTGAAGTTAAATTTGAAAATTAGTTTATTTCACTTCCCATTTCAACAGGAAGTTTGATATTTCCCAAGGAAACTTTTCTCTTAGTTTAAATTTATTTACCTACTTAATACTATATGTATGTAGGAGTATTTTGGGATGGAGCCATTTTTATACGCTTGTTCTATATTTTAAGCTCTGTTTATTCCTCGTAGCAACGTTACCCTAAATTTTAAAAAGGGGGAGTTTTGGAGGAGTGTTATGGAAGAATGTTAGAAGTTTTTAAATTTATTAAATGACTTAACATTGTTAGGTATGCTTTATCAGATTAAGAATGTTTTTCAATTTTATTTAAAATTTGACTGAGCTTTTGAATAATTGTGATAAAAATAGTCGTGATGTCACACGTTTAATTTGTTCAATATGACTTGGGCTGCTTTTCTTTTTGATAAAAAAATTTGGTGGTGCGACAGCTCGAAGAGATTCTACCGATTTCGAACGGCTAATGAGCAGCACTTTTCATGACAAGAGATACTCTTAAAGGATTTGTCAAGTCCTCCCAAGAGGCAGTACACCCTTCAAAATTTTTGTTGCAGTGGCTGAAAATCGAAGGTCTTATGCATGAGAGTCTAACACACTAATAATTATGGCAAGGGGTACTAAATGTTGTTTCTTTTACTATATCCAATTTTGTGAGACCAATAAGGAACTTGTAGTTGTTATATAGTATTTCTCGAGATAAGACTTCTTGAATTCATGTTGGTTACTACACCGTTTCAACTTAATATCGTTAATCTAATAGCAAATTTAATTCGCTGATTTCAAGTAGGTATGTCTTTTTTTCATTAATGAATCAACAATTTAATTGGCTGTCCAGATTGCAAGGAGCAATATTCTAGCACATTCTAGCAGTCACATAATATTTAAATAAAATACAAACATTTATTTTATGAAAGTAAGTTCTTAAATATAAAACTTTTAAAATATTAAAAAAAAATTGCAACGCCAATTTTTAGTTTCTATTTATTGTGTAAATAGAATTAAATTTCAAAAAAGAATTGATGAGTTTTTGAGCTCTCGAAGTAAAAATAAATTTTTTTTTCTTTTTCGAAAATCTTGATTTTTTTTCAAACTTTTATTACAATCTACAAGATTTGAGGACAACATTTTTATTTTACCTAAAACTAACGGTACCCACCACACAAATGTTAAAAAATTGTTTTCGAAAAATCGTATTTTTCTCGAAAACGGCGTCTAGAATTTTGATAAAATTTTTTCTCTCGATATAAACTAAGATATTACTGACTGTACCTACCATAGAACAATTTTTTAAAATTTCGAATTTCTCAGCATAACGGATTTTAATGAAATTTTTTATAGTGAAATTTCTTAAAAGTTTATAAAACATTGTATTTAAAGGTGTGTCCACACCAAAGAAACATTTCAGGAAACATTGTTTAAAAAACGTTTCTCAAATGTTTCCCATTTGTTTAAAAAACATTTCAGAAACATGGCAGAAACATTTCAAAAATGTTTCTGATTTGTTTTTTTGTTGTGGACGCTTTGCGAAACATTTCTGAAATGTTTCTTTGTTTCCCATTGTTTCCAGATTGAGTAGTCTGTAATTTTTTTCTCGCCTGTGTTGCACTTTAAGCGCATGAATTTTTTTTTCTACTTCATCTTTATCAAGATTTATATTTTCGCAAATTTCAGATGTATGTAGCATAGGCTTTTTTGATTTAATTTTTAAAATTTTCAGCAAGTGTATTCCACAAAACTTTTTTTGTTTCATACATTTTTATCAATTGGATAACATTCTCGTTGCTCCACACTTTTCTCGACGTTTTATATTTATATTAATAACCACCCGTGCATTTCTACCTATGTAAATGCTTGGGAAACAAATAAAGTTTCCCATTCGGAATGGGAAACAGAAAAACATTTCATAAACATTTCAGAAATGTTTCGCGAGCGTCCAGACCAAAGAAACATTTTTGAAACATTTCAGAAACATTTAAGAAACATTTCAGAAATGTTTCTCTGTTTCTGAAATGTTTTTTAAATGTTTCTGAAATGTTTCTTAAATGTTTTTGAAATGTTTCAAAAATGTTTCTTTGGTCTGGACACACCTTAAAAATTTAAAAAAAAAATATTTTTTTGTATTTTTGGAAAAAAAAAAACATTTTTTATTTGAAAATTCGATATCTCAAAAACGAGTCAATATTTATTTTGCAATTGAATTTTTAGTCGTACAAAGGCATTTCAATGGAATTCTGTTTTTATCTCTCACTATTTAATAAGTTTAAATAAAATGGACGACTGGGTCGCACGAACTTGCTCCTATGTAATAGACTAGAAATTTTAAAAACGAATGTTAGAGAAAACTATTCATAAGGGTTCAAATTAATTTTTTTAAATTCTCTTAATAGTACGAGACGACAACAGAATGCTATGCAAATATGAATTTATGCAAGACCAAAAATTATAAGTCCTTTTAGTGGTTTCTTAAAAAAAAGCTTTTATACCTATACAAAATTTTTAACAGATTTTTAAGAAAAAATTTTGGTACACCAATTTAAAGTTTTTATTATTGTTCGAATAAAAATTAAATTAAAAAAAAATATTGAGACGTTTCTGAGATATCGAATTTTCAAAAAAAGAAAAAATATTTTTTTTTTAAATTCAAAAAATATTTATTTTAAAGTTTTGAAATGCAATGTGTTTTAGACTTTTTAGAAGCTTCTCTATAAAAAATTTCATTAAGATCCGTTATGTGGATAATAAGAAGTTCAAAATTCGAAAAAATGGTTCTATGGTAGGTACAAGCTGTAATATCTTAATTTCAATTTTTTTTTAATAAATTAAAGATCATAAAAATTAATTGAAAGAAAAAAAATTACCAAAATTCTAGGTGCCGTTTTCTGGAAAAATACGATTTTGAAAACCATTATATTAAAATTTTTTAACATTTGTATGGTGGGTACCTTTATTTTAAGGTAAAATGAAATTTTTTTCTCACATCTTGTAGATTATATTAAGAAACTTTTATTTATCAAGTTTAAAAAAAAAAATCAAGCATGGAGTTTTCGAAATATTGAGTTTAAAAAAAAAAAAATTGAAATTTTTTTTAATAATCCAAAAATTTTTTTTTGAAAATTTGAATACGCAATTCTATTTAAATTTTTGAAGAGACTTTGGAAAAAAAAAATGATCAAAATCGGTTGTACTGTTTTTTAGAAAATCAAAAACAAAAAAAAAATGATTCCATGGGGGGTACCCTCAATAACCATTTTTCGGAAATTTTTTTTCAACCATTACCTAGCTTTAACTAAATTAAATTTTTTTGTGTTTTTATTTTTTAAATCTGTCCAACAGTTTTTGAAAAAAAAAAAAAATATTTATAAAATTTCGAAAAAAATCGTATTGCAGGTACCGTTATTTTTGGTCTTAAAAAAAAAGAAAAAAACCTGTGAGGGGCAAAAATCAAAACCTATATCTACCAAGTTTAAAGAAAATCGGCCGAGCCGGTTAGGCTGTAGTCGAACCGACAGACAGACAGAATTGCCAGACCCACTTTTTAACTTCCCATAGGGAGTTATTGTAATCGGTCCGATTTGTCAAATTGGAATTTTTGACATTTCTCGACGTTTCAACGTCCCTAGAGGCTATTTCAATCATTTTTAAAGAGATGTCTGTGTGTGTGTGTGTACGTACGTTCGTACGTCCGTACGTTCTGGTACCATTTTTCGTCGTCGATATCTCAAGAACGAGTAAAGATATCGACTTCAAATAAATTTTGTTTAATAGATAATAACTTCGAAAGAGGCTGAAAGGGCGTTTATTAAAATTCAGTAAGTTGTTTTTTCACTATAACGGTTTAAAAAAAAGTAAAAATTTTGGTTAGTTTCAAATATCTCACGAAAAAATAATGCTATTGATTTCAAATAAAATTTAATGTACTCATTTTAAGGTCTTACAGATTTGGTATTAATTTGGAAAAAAATGAACATACCGTTATTTTTTTAAATAAAAAAAACTGAAAAAAAATTTCATAACCCAGATATTCAAAGAACGGAAAACAATTTGAAACTCAAAATAATTTTATTTTACGAAAAATAATGTGTTTGACAACTGGTGAAAATTTCAAAAAAAAAAATCAGTTTACAGTTTTTTTTACAAAAAAATAAAAAACTATATAAAATTCTATTGAAAATTGGTAAAAATTGTTTTTCGACCCAAATTTCTCGAGAACTAGTAGTGATATTGACTTCTAATTTAGTTTATTTTATACATAGTATTCTATTTGTCTATGATTTTTTTTTTTTTTTTTTTTTTTTTTTTATTGTATCATATTTTTACAAAGTATTTTTTTACAAAAAAAATCGCTTAAGCTTGGCTATGCCGTCTGCCTGATTGACATCATTTAGAAAAATATATACTAAAGTATTGTGTAAAAGTTTATTGTTTGTTTGTTTATTTTTATTTTTATATATATATATATATTATATGATTTAGTTTAAAGGTTTAGGAAATTTTTAAAAAGCTTCATTGATTATTTGGTTTCGATATGACATTGCAATTTTGTAGAATTTGTATAATAAGTTGGTATTTGTTTCGCAGTTTAGTAAGGCAAAAACTTCTTGATCTGACAAGTTGTTGCTGTTAAAAACTTCTCGTCTTACTTCGCAAAGAATTGGAAATTTTCCTATGAAATGCAAGACGTCCTCGCGTTCGTTGAGATTGCAAAGACTGCAATATACCGGTAAATCATCTCTATGTGGCCTGAAGTGGAGTTGTACAAGTTCACCTCTCAATTTGAAAATGGCTGAAATCAAACCGAGTTCATTTTCAGGGCGGAAATAGTTTGCCTCACATACATAGTATAATTTTGTACAATTGGTAAAATTTTGACAGATATTGAATTAATAGTTTTTTTTTTATATAAAAAAACAATTAAAAATTCTAGTGAAAACTAGTTAAAATTGTGAATGAACACCTATAGTGCCTTCTAAAGTATGTTGTTTTATACATCGATATCTTCCCGTAAGAATGTATACTAAGCGACATTTCTAATATTGTTCAGGAAACGAAAAAAACGAAGAAAGTTCTAGTTGAATCATAGTGTGCTAAGAGTTAATTTTGGTTAAACTAAGTGACATCTGATAAAATTTTTTGTTGCTCACGACAATGAGATCTTTATTAATGTCCCTTAGCATAATATTTTTGGCGGTTAATACAAATTTCAGGAGG
Source organism: Chrysotoxum bicinctum (assembly GCA_911387755.1). Taxonomy (NCBI): domain Eukaryota; kingdom Metazoa; phylum Arthropoda; class Insecta; order Diptera; family Syrphidae; genus Chrysotoxum; species Chrysotoxum bicinctum. The sequence continues at coordinate 73,799,042 of OU426988.1, read as the reverse complement.
CAACATTATTTTCATGACAAAACATGGCAGTTGATAAATTTTTTTATTTGCACTCTAGTTTCCTTTTCATGCATAATAGGTTGGCGAAACCCAGGCCAAAACGTGGCCCTTAACATATATTATATTTCCTCATCAAAAAGTCATTTTCGAAAAAAGTGTCGCTTAGTACATTCTTACGGGAAGGTATCGGCATAATACAATTATTACCACATGGTTAAATTTTGACAAGTATCGAATTGACAGTTTTAACAAACAACAACTTATACATCAACAATCTCAATTTCAAATCTCTTTAAATAATTAAAATGCTTTTCAATCTTAAAATAATGTTTGTTTGAATTTTACAGCTAAAGTTTGTTTCGCTGAAAATTTGGTTATTTGAAAAAACTAAATATAAAGTTTTCAAGACCACAAATGGGAAGTTATCAGTGTTGGTCGCACCCAGCCTCTTTTTTACTTGCGATATAGGTACTATAGGGCAAGTTCTGCATTTGGAAAAAAAATCGAACTCGAGATTTTGATCAAAGTTGAGATTACGATGATAGCGAAGACGAATGAAGTGAGTCTGGCAATTCCGTCTGTCTGTCTGTCTGTCTGTCTGTATGTCTGTACCTCGATCTAGAGCCTAAGCCATTGGACCTATTTTCTTCAAATTCGGTAGTTATGGGTCTTCGGTGATTCCCTAGAGGGGAAATAGAATTTTTTTTTTTTAGCTCTAAAACTAACGGTACCCCCCATACACCCGTAATGCAAAATCTTATTTATCTCGAAAACGGCTCTAACGATTTTCGTAAAAAAAATTAGGTGTGATATTATGGACATGGACTACGTTCTGGTAAAAAAAATTTGGGGCAAAATGTTATTAACGGTACCTGTCATAGAACCGTTTTTTTGATTTTCGACTTTCTCATTAACGGCGCTAACGATTTTAACCAAAAATTTTCAGCAGGAGTCCCCCTAAGTTTAAAATAATATTGTATATAAAAATATTCGAAAAATTATTTGTTGGGTTTTTTTGAATAAAAAATTTTTTTGAAAAATCAGTATATTCAAAACCTATGAACGATTGTTTTTTGAAATTACTTCCTAAAATCAATATTATTAAATACTTAAAATTCGCATCCCACATTTTTTTCTTGAAAAATTTTAAAGAAATTTCTTATATACAAAATTTATTTATTTAATAATAAAACGATTTTTTAAAGTTTGTTTGAATAAATTCATACTTTTCTAGAAATCAGACGACAATTTCATTTTAAATTCATGTTTTATATTTATAAAATGTATCTTAAATTCCAAAGTACTTTTACATAAGAGCAAGTTCGTGCGATCCAGTCGTGCATTTTATTTATTTTCATTTAATAATCCATATGGACCGTTACGTGGGCTTACAAGATTTTTTAATTTTAACGCAAAACGATTCAAAACGATGACACTCGTAACTATGTACTGAAAAAACTCTCTTAGATATATTGAATATATGTATACATGAATTATTTGCACTTTGCACGAAGTCAGTAAAAACATCTTTAATATTAAAAGAAGGCACTAAGTTGGCTTAGTACCATTTGTCTGCAATACAAGAAAAATTAATTATCTATCAGAGTACAGGAAGAAAGAATTACTGAGACTTGCCTTTCATCAGAATTACATTTTTAATTATGAAAATGACTTACAAAAGAGTCGAATTCCACAGAGTTCAAATAAAGATATTTTGGAATTTTCTGTGAAATTTATTTGAATCTTTATTAAAATGAATACAAATTCTTGTTCGTGGAAAATTCTTCAGCTATCTGAAAAGAAGATGGAAACTTCAGGTAATTTATTTAATATTATTTTAAGGTTCATTTTTGGGCTCACAAATGGCGACTTAAATTCAAACAGCTTAACAAAAATACACGTCGGAAGAGACAAACCACAAAATGCTTTTTGATGAAGCTTTGTAGGAATTTTCATTAAAAGCTAAATCAGACATACAAATTATTGATCTTCAACAGTCTTAGGTGAAGCAGGTAAAGCAGGCGACTAGAACAGTCAATACGGCAGCTCCTATAATACGGACCCTATTGCAAGAGTTGGCAAATGGAAAAAATACGTGCACAAAAAAGTGGAAGAGGAATATCAACAGAGATATGAAATCCAAGTATTTGACTAATAAGAATAGTAAAGGTAGTTTAAGACATGGAAAAGCTCCTAAAGAAATCCAAAAACATAAATGCAAGTTTAAGCGCTTGAATATTAACGATTATTACTGAATAAAATTATTGGTACTGGAGTTCCGTTCAGCAAGAGAAGTTTGTTCTTCAAAACGTTGAGTGCCTTGCAACAAAATATATAGACGACCAAGAAGCGAAAATGTAATGCTGTCGATGGAAAGACATTACTGTCGAAAAGGCAGTCAAACGAAATAAGAAAAATGCAGTTGTATAAAATACAGTGTACGGGATATCCCGTTTCTAAAATCACACATAAAATAATATTTTGTAACAATTACAATTTATCTTTTTTTCGTTATAAAATAACAATTTAAATTGTTTTTGCTTAGTTGATTATACGGACAAGGTCCTTGTTAATCTCATCCAATTCGAAGGAATTTACAAAATTTGTATTTGTTTATTTATTCATATGTTTGCAATTATATTTAATAAAATTTGATCTAATAGATACATTTTACTTTGTATATTTTATTTTCATTAAATAAACCTTAAAACAAAAATTGTATTGGTCTAACCATATATTTTTTCAAATTTTGGCAAAATGAAATCCTGCACTTAACTGCAGCATTTTCAGATAAGGAATCTTAGAGTAAAAGCTTTTAAAATGCTTACATACAGGCCTTTGGTGATACAAATTTAATAGAATAATGAATTTCAACCCACTGACTCACAGCTTTATTACCAATACCTACAAAGGCAATACAAATACTAAATACATATATTAAATATAAAAAAAACTTAAATTGTAGAATTATAATTTTGAAATTTAATTACAACATGACATAAATATGTATCTATAGAAAAGTATTGAAATATTTGGCATTGTTTATATATTGAACAGAAATCAATCAGTATAACTAAACAATAGTTTTGTTCTCTCTGGCTGGAAATATGAATATTACTGTATTTGCATAATCGAATTCCTTCAAATAGATATGATTGATATTTGTCTTGAATTTCTGTCCTAATTAAATGACTACCTTTTTCGAGGACATCATGATGCAAAGACAATGATCACATACTTTGAAATTCCATATGTATCGACTATAGGAAAGCAATTAGCAGTTCATGAACAATAGCATAACTTTGTTGACATCCCTAGCACATACATACATATATATATAAACCAACCTAACCAATATAAAGGGATATTTCCATATCAAAGACGAATACCGCTTCCTAGATTACAGAAATGCATCTAATTACCACTTGATACTGTATCAAATGATTCTGTAAACAAAACTCAATTTACTGCTTTACTCATTAGCCGAGTAAGTACATTTTCCGGTAATTAAAATTGGAACGAATTTTTGTTGCATTGACAAAGAAGCAATCTCTGTTTCATGTGTTTGTAAAGAATAAAGGTATGATACAGGAAATTGATTTTGTAGGGTTTACATAAATTTAGTGTCAATGTATCAATGCATGATTTTGACCTTGTAAATGGATTTTGTCTAATCAATTTTTGTCAATGTTTACATTTGTACTAATTACTTTTAACTTCTATAATTTTAACTATGAATGTTCTACATCACAATCTCGTTCAGAGATATCAAAACTGTGTAAAATACATTTTTTGTATCATATTGATTGTATGCTTGATTTGTATATTTAAAGTATTTGCTAACCTTACTTCACAACTTTCAAAACAATATTTAAATCGAATCCCATTGTGCGTAAATAACCCGAAGAAACCGATAGTTTCATAAAAGTTCATTCGGAAGTCTTCTATTTCATTTTATAAGTTGTTATGTACTTTCTTTATATACGATATACTCAGAGGTATTGTAAGGCTAGATTTGCATTTGGAAAAAAAGACATACCTAACGCTGATAGAAAGCAGGAACAAATTAAGTACCGCAATTCGTTGTGTGTCTGTATTGATGTACCTTAGGTCTTAAGTATAAGCCGCTGAAGCGATTTTCTTCAAACTTGGCACTAAAAAGTCTTCTTTGGCAAGAGTACGATAACTTAGGCGCCAAAAAAATATAACGGTTTTTTGTAGAACAGTTCAATACAAGCACTTCTTACTATGGGAGGGGGGGTCTATCTCCCCCCGTTTGGGCGGGAGGGGCAATTTTATAAAAAATGTACTAAAATAGAAACAAAAACATTACAAAATAACGGTAATACTTACAATTAAGTGTTATACCTTTTTTTAAAGCCAATGCTTTGTTCTATTAAATAATTTTTAAATCAAGAGAAATCTATGCACAGTTTTTGAAAAAAACGAGTTTTAAACTCAAATTTTGGGAAAAAAACATAAAAAAAAGTTTAAAATTTAATTTTTCAAAACTGCAAAGATATATATTATTATTTTTCCTAAAATTCGTTGCTCTAATTTATTCTTATTCAAAAACTGAAAACTAGATGATTTTATGTCCTCTAGTTTTTGAGAAAATTTAAAATAACTAAAACTACTTTTTTATGGGATATTTGCTTTTGTTGCTTGATTACGGCGTAACAGTGAGATTATGTATGGGGGGGCATGCTGCCCACTGCAACACCCCTGCTTAGGCACACTACAGGATTTGGGGTAGGTGCGAGATTGGGTGTATGCAAGGTTTCTTTTGCATTAACAGAATCTGGATTTAAGGAACTTTGAATTTACACTATGGCCTATATCCAATGTCTACTAAATAAATGTATGTACGTAGCCCAAAGTTGCACATTTAAAATGTTCAGACATGAAAATTTAATACATTATGAAAAATTCACATTACCTAGGTACTACTGTACGAATACAGCAAATTTATATAATTCCTTAATTAATATGTATGTTTATTGTTTGTGTCTAACATTTGTAATGCTAATGTGGTACAGGTTATTGTTTACCAAGGTCATTCGTTATTCAATCCTTGTAAGAATAAAGCATTTTTTTCTTTGAATAAAGAATGGCAACTAAGCATCCACTATTTCATCCTAAATTGAATAACTTTTCAATACTCGTATTTCAAAAAAAAAAATATTTCAAAAGCATCGCATTCTTAGAAGAAATTGGTCTAATTCCAACTAATGCGTCAACTCCCCCACTGTATTGCAACTTACCGATAAAGGTAGAAAAACATAAAAATTTCAAGTTCGGTTGGATGTGGAGGTGCTCTGAAAAAAGCTCCAAAAAAAGCTCCAAAAAAGGTGACAAAAATTGTAAGAATACAATAAACCCATCTATCGGCACATTTTTTCATGGGCATTAATATTTGCTAGAGATTCGGGAAGTTCTTGATATAATTATCTCTTTTGTGATCAAAATGCCTGTAAACACGGTTTTAATACATTGAACATTGAAAAATTGACTTCACTATTTTTAATTAACACCTGACTTACTCACAAACTGACTGACTGAGACGCGGAATGCCATGCAATTTTAGCTCCTGGTGGTGCATTCTTGGTAACGCTAAATGATTTGCTGTACCTTACTTACAAATGAACCACAATTACGTAATATGAAGCTGAAGATCGCTGCATCGAAATTTATGTTTTCATTTAGGATAGCAGATCTCGATAAGTATCAAAGATATTGGAATATTTTAAACGCCAAAATGTTGGGCGCAAATTTTCCTAGGGGCGATGTCCGTTACTTTTTTTAAATTGTATCTCGTTATATTTTATTTTAGTGAGTTTTAAAACTTTTAAGACAAAAAAAAATTTAGGAGAGGATATAGACCGCAATAATTTTTTTAGAAATAAAATAAATATGACCCAATGTAGAATATACGTTTCTCTAGGGGCGATGTTTCTCCTTTTTTTTATTTTTTTTTATTAAGCTTATTTAACCATGATTTAACCATGAAATTAACAAAAAAAAAAACAAAAAGTTTGGACCCTTATAATTTTGGATCAACTAACCGTAGGTATAAGAACGGTACATGAAAAAATTAGAATTTCCAAACTCTAGGGGCTTTGTTTTTTGTTTTTTTTTTATTTTCTTGTTTATTAAATTTTTTTAAACATGAAAGTTATAAAAAAAAAAAGTTTAGACCCTTATAACTTTGGATCAACTAATCGTAGGTATAAGAACGGTACATAAAAAAATTAGAATTTCCAAACTCTAAAAGATGTCTTTTCTTTTCTTTTCTTTTCTTTTCTTTTCTTTTATTTTCTTTTATTTCATGTTCTTGAGCCATTTGTGTTCTAGCAAACTTGGTGCCAATGCCATACTTGTAAACAGTGGGCAGAATTTGGATGTCTGAACTACTTGAAAAAAACTGAGGAAGAGTTACAAAATGTATATTTTCTCTTCAGTTGTGACTGTTGTTCTAGATGAATATGAGATGAATTATGATGAATGAGAGGAATAAAACTGGAATCATCGTTAGAACTAAACCTAGTTTAATTTTGTTTAAGCTAAACTAATAGCTCAACACCATCCTTTTAATAAATCAACCTGACTCTGACGCACTATCTCAATGCTTGGCTTTAATTTTGTCAAAATTTGAAGATCAGGTCAAAATCAATAGAACTATTTCTGATAGGTTAGCAAAAATCGAAGATTTTATTCGACCCAAACGTTTTAAAAAAAATCATGATGGAAAACCTTAAAATTATTACGTGGAATGCCAACGGATTAAGGCAAAGACTTGAAGAACTAGAAATGGTCATACGGGAACAAGATATCGACATTTGTCTAATATCAGAAACCCACGTTAAAAAAGAATCAAATTTCAATATAAACGGTTATCTAGATTACCATGCAATTCATCCGTCGAACAAAGCAAGAGGCGGAGCATCATTATACATAAAAGAATGTATCAAACACTCGATAGGCCTTAAGCTTGAACTTGAACCGATGCAGCTTATAAGTGTGCAGGTTAAAACTAAACATGATACATTGAATTTCACATCTATATACTGCCCTCCACGGTACAGAATTGATAAAAATGATTTTTCAAACTTGCTAAAATCACTTAGACCATCTTTAATAATCGGTGGCGATTTTAATGCAAAACACACGTTTTGGGGTTCTAGATGCATTTCTCAAAAGGGCCGAGCGTTATATGAAGCCGGTATGGAGAATAATTGTGATTTTCATTCTAGTGGGAAACCAACTTATTGGCCGACAGATACCTCGAAAATACCTGACCTGATTGATTTCTTTATAGTCAGGGGAATACCGTCAAATCGAATAAAAATAACGGAATGCTTTGATCTTTTCTCTGACCACTCTCCCGTTATTCTCACTATGAGCGAAAGTATTGTTAAAATTGAAACACCACCTAGGTTAACAAACGGTAAAACTAACTGGGAAGGTTTTAAGAAAGATATTGAAGATAATGTTGAATTAAGGGTATCACTACAAACACCTCTTGAGCTTGAAGAAGCGGTAGATAATTTTGTGCATATTGTTCAAAAAGCCGCATGGAACAATACTCCTTACCAAAGACAAATGTCAGGCTATAGAGAAGCTAAATATCCCCAAGAGATAAAAGAGGTACTTAAAGACAAGCGAAAAGCGCGCAAAAAATGGCAACAAACTCGTGCTCCCCAACACAAAGCTAATTTAAATCACCTCAGTAATTTGCTTAAAAAGATGATATCAGATTTTAAAAACCGCGAAGCTGGGAATTACCTTGAAAACTTGACGGCAGGTAAAGAATCTAATTATTCTCTATGGAAAGCGATAAAAGCTACGAAAAAACCAAAGCTTCCAGCACCCCCGATTATGAAAGACCAAAATGAATGGGCAAGAAGCGATAAAGAGAAAGCAAACGTTTTCGCTGATTACCTAGAGGAAACATTTAAGCCGTTCAATGGGCAAGCATTGAATGATGATATAAGTGTGAATATAAATTCAAATGAAAGCTCCATCACAAGAAATGTTACGCTTGCCGAATTAAGCAAAGAAATTAAGAAACTGAAGTCAAAAAAAGCACCAGGATACGACTTAATTACTGCGGAAATTCTTAAAATGCTCCCACGGAAAGGTTTAGTAAACCTCCTTTACATAATGAACGCCACTCTAAGGTTAGAATATGTTCCAAATCAATGGAAAGTCGCAGAAGTAATAATGGTCTTAAAACCTGGCAAACCATCACATGAAAAGAAATCGTACAGGCCCATTTCACTTCTTCCTGTAGTGTCGAAGGTCTTTGAGAGAATATTTCTTCAGCGTCTTCAGCCCATAATAGAAGAAAAGGGTCTTATACCTGAACACCAGTTCGGTTTTAGAAGTAAGCACTCGACGATTGATCAAGTGCATAGAATCACCGATGTCATCGAGAAAGCCTTTGAAGAAAATAAAATTTGTTCAGCGGTCTTTTTAGATGTGTCTCAAGCTTTTGACAAAGTGTGGCACGAAGGCCTCAAATACAAATTGAGACAAGTCCTATCTGAAGGACTATACAACATTCTTAGAGAATATCTAGAGAAAAGAATTTTCCGCGTTAGGCACGCAAATGATTATTCAGATTTTAAAGAAATAGTGGCTGGGGTACCACAAGGTAGTGTTCTAGGTCCCATTTTATACCTTTTATTTACACGCGACATACCCCAAACAGACAATACAATTGTAGCTACTTTTGCAGACGATACCGCAATACTTGCAGTAGGCAAAACGGCTAACGAATCGACATGTAAATTGCAAAATGCTCTTAACAATGTCAATGAATGGACAAACAAATGGCGAATAGCGCTTAACGAATTTAAGTCAGTCCACGTGGACTTTACTTATAAGAAAATTAATAGATTACCAGTCTTTATTAATACAACTCAAGTTCCATTTGCAAATGAGGCAAAATATCTCGGGATGACTCTTGACGCGAAAATAAAATGGAAGTCACATGTTAAAAATAAATGTGATCAATTAAATATTAAACTAAGGGAAATGTACTGGTTACTCGGACGACATTCTAAACTTAGTATCGAAAACAAATTATTAGTTTACAAACAGGTACTTAAGCCTGTCTGGACATATGGTATTCAACTCTGGGGTTGTACCCACGATACAAATCTAAATAGTCTACAAACTTTTGAAAACAAATTATTAAGGTCCTTTGTAAATGCGCCGTGGTATATTAGAAACGAAGATCTTCACAGGGATCTTGGAATCCCCACGGTTCGCGAAGAAATAAAAACTTTTTCGCAAAGGCATAGAAAGCGTTTAGTTGAACATACCAATAGAACAATCTTAGAAATTCTTGACGAAACAAATTTAGTACGACGTTTGAGAAGGACCAAACCTTCCGATCTAGTACGGTGAAATTATTGTACTGTATTATGTATATTTAAATCATCGCTTAAAATAGAAAGAAGCTATTCAACTAGCTTATAATTAAACCAGTAGGAACTTTCACCGGAAAGTTGCCTACAACACGTTACTTAACTTCGAGAAAGATAAATTGCTAGATAAGTTCCATATGAACTTAGTTGCAATCGGGAGGAGGAGGTGGTTTTAGTGCGGTCGGCCTGATTAACGGTCTGCTTGCATAGAGTCTTACCTTCCGTAAGGCTTTATGGGGGCAGAGTTGTTGGTCGGGAGAGTCCCACATATCTATGAGCGCGCGTTTTTCGGTCCTCATAGAATCTTTTGAAGATTTCAACACCTACCCACGGGAAAAAAAAAAAAAAAAAAAAAAAAAAAAAATCCTTTTTTGTTTTAGCTAAACTAAAAGCAATACATATTTTTCAATTAAAATTTGTTAAACATATCTCATAATATCTATCTAATTATTATAATAGTTATTCTATAAAGTATATTCATTCTGGCATTTTCTTTTTCTTTGTCGTTGCTGAAATTTTGTTTTTGTTTGTATAACAAATAATCTTTTCTTTATATAATTCCAATTTTGTATAATTATTATCAGAATTATTAAAACTTGAATCGAAAAAATAAAAATTCATATGAAGTAAATATTATAATTTTGATAATATACAATTATTAATATAATGCAATAAAAAATATAAAAATATTACAAATATGTAACCAACATCTTAACTAACTAACACAAAACGTAGATATCTATTTTCCTTTTTGTTGTAATTTGTTGCTAGAACACAAATGACTCAAAAACATGAAATAAAAGAAAAGAAAAGAAAAGAAAAGAAAAGAAAAGACATCGCCTTTAGAGTTTAGAAATTCTAATTTTTTCATGTACCGTTCTTATACCTACGGTTACTTTATCCAAAGTTATAAGGGTCTAAACTTTTTTTTTTTTTTTTTTAACTTTCATGTTTAAAAAACTTTAATAGACAAAAAAAATAAAAAAAAGAAAAAACATCGCCCCTAGAGTTTGGAAATTCTAATTTTTTCATGTACCGATTTTTTACCTACGATTAGTCTATCCAAAGTTATAAGGGTCCAAACTTTTTGGTTTTTTTTTGTTAGTTTCATGCTTAAATCATGGTTAAATAAGCTTAATAAAAAAAAAAAATAAAAAAAAGTAGAAACATCGCCCCTAGAGAAACGTATATTCTACATTGGGTCATATTTATTTTATTTCTAAAAAAATTATTGCGGTCTATATCCTCTCCTAAGATTTGTTTTGTCTTAAAAGTTTTAAAACTCACTAAAATAAAATATAACGAGATACAATTTAAAAAAAGTAAAGGACATCGCCCCTAGGAAAATTTGCGCCCAACATTTTGGCGTGAAAAATATTCCAATATCTTTGATACTTATCGAGATCTGCTATCCTAAATGAAAACATAAATTTGGATGCAGCGATCTTCAGCTTCATACATTAATCCTCAAAATAAAATCACCGTAGGTACTCGTAAATATCAAAAATCAAAAATTTCATAAAAAGTAGTTTTAGTTATTTTCAATTTTCTCAAAAACTAGAAGGCATAGAACCATTCGGTGTTTTGTGTTCGATTCAGAATTAATAGTAGCATTGACCACAAAAAGCCCCTAAGCAATTCATTTCACAATTTTGAAAAAAAAAATTGGTCTAAACTTTTTTTTTTCATTTTTATAACAAAATTTTGAGTTTGCATACGAATTTTTCAAAAACTATTCACATAAATAATTTAATTTTAATTTAGGATAATAGAACAGATTTCTAGCTTTCAAAACCGGTATAGTACTTTATTGTAAGTGTTGCCGTTGTTTTTTAATATTTTTTTTTTTCAATTTAAGTCATTTTTTTTAAATCGCCCCTACCTCCTAAATGGGGCGAGATAGACCCCCCTCTCTTTCATTTCATTCCGTAGAGGAAAAATTGAATTTTTTTGGAAGAATTGAACTTTTTTGAACTAATGCTAACTATAACCCGAGATGCCAAAGCGTAAAAAAACTCGAAAACCGCTCTAAGGACTTTGATAGTTTTTATTTAATGGACTTACCCTCAGTCTTACAATGAAGTTTAAACCCCACTTTTGGTTTAAACTTCAGTTCAACAATAAATTTGGTTTCACAGTGTCACTTTAACCTTGAAAAGTGTTAATTCTGTAGTTTAAACTAAACGACAATATTTAGCCGTTTAGACTTCAGTTTAACAACCACTCCACACATTTGAAAATAGAATTTATTTTCATTTTTACTTGCGACTTATAAGTACTATAAGGCAAGTTACATATGCATTCGTAAAAAAATCGAACTCGCGATTTTGAACAAAGTTGACATTACGATGATAACGACGACAAAAAAGGGCCTCGCAACAAGGGACTACAGCCTAACGGCTCGGCCGATTTTCTTTAAACTTGGTAGATATGGGTTTTGATTTTTTCCTCCCACATGTTTTTTTCTTTTTTTTTTTAAGACCAAAAATAATGGTACCTGCCATACGAATTTTTTTTCGAAATTTTATAAATATTTTTTTTCTCAAAAACTGTCCCACAAATTTAAAAAAATCAAAAAATTTCATTTAGTTAAAGCTAGGTAATGGTTGAAAAAAATTTCCGAAAAATCGTTATTTTTGGTACCCTCCATGGAACCATTTTTTTTGTTTTTGATTTGCTCAAAAATGGTACAACCGATTTTGATCATTTTTTTTTTGTATGTGAAGGCTTCCCAGCAGTTCCAATATTATTGTTTATTCAAATTTTCTAAAATTTTTTTTTGAATTTTTAAAAAAATGTTCAACATTTTTTTTGGAAACTCAATATTTCGAAAACCCCATCCTCGATTTTTTTAAAACTTGATAAAAAAAAGTTTTTTTAATATAAATTATAAGATGTAAGAAAAAAATTTATTTTACATAAAAATAACGGTGCCCTCCATACAAATGTTAAAAAATGGTTTTCAAAAATCGTAGTTTTCTCGAAAACAGTTCCGAGAATTTTGCTAAAACTTTTTTTCTTTTGATTGATGTTTACCATCTATAATCAAATAAAAAAACAAAATTGAAATCAAGATATTACTGACTGTACGAGTATCTACCACAGAACCATTTTTTTCAAATTTAGAATTTCTCATTATCGACAAAACGGATTTCAATGAAATTTTTTATAAGCTTCTAAAAAGTTTAAAAAACATTGCAATTCAAAACTTAAAAAAAAACTATTTTTGAGTTTTTGAAAAAAAAAATCTATTTTTTTTTTTTGAAAATTCGATATCTAAGAAACAACTCAATATTTTTGTTTGTAAATTTAATTTTTATTTGAAATATAATAACAACTTTAAATTGGCATACCAACATTTTTTCTTATAAACGTTTTAAAAATTTTGTATATAAAAGTTTATTTTTTTAAGAAACCAAAAATTTTTGTTTTTGCATGAGTTAATATTTGCTTGACTCACATGGCATCCTGTTTTAAGCTCCAACTACTAAAGGAGTTGTTTTAGTCTATTGAAAAATGAATTCTATGTTTATGAACAGTTTTTATCTAATAACATTCGTTTTTGAAATTCGTTTACATATAGTCCAGTCAAAGCGTTATTTGACCTTGTGCGCAGAGGCATGGTCTATTTTTTTCATGGGTCGATAGGTGCTTATGAGAAAAGCTTAAAACCAAATTTGCACTACATGACAACTTTTTTTTACCAAAGTTATTGGTAAAAATGTATTTTGGTTCATTTTTTGTTATTTGCGAATATCTCGGCTCCACTATCTCGTACAAACAAAAATTAAACATGTATTTATTTCTAATAACATTATCTATTATGTTATAAGAAAAAACATTTGTTTAAACAAATGCAAAAAAGATATCGAATTTTCAAAAAAAGAAAAAATAGATTTTTTTTTTTCAAAAATTCAAAAAATATTTATTTTAAAGTTTTGAAACGCAATGTGTTTTAGACTTTTTAGAAGCTTCTCTATTAAAAATTTCATTAAGATCCGTTATGTGGATAATGAGAAATTCAAAATACGAAAAAATGATTCTATGGTAGGTACAAGCTGTATTATCTTAATTTCAAAATTTGTTTTTATTAAATAAAAGATCATAAAAATTAATTGAAAGAAAAAAAATTATCAAAATTCTAGGTGCCGTTTTCGAGAAAAATACGATTTATGATAACCATTTTTTTTAATTTTTTAACATTTGTATGGTCGGTACCTTTATTTTTAGGTAAACAAATTTTTTTTCTCTCATTTTGTAGATTATATTGAGAAACTTTTATTTATTAAGCTTAAAAAAAAATCTAGCATGGGATTTTCGAAATATTGAATTTTCAAAAAAAAATTTTTTTTTAAATCCAAACAGTTTTTTTTGAAAATTTGAATACACAATTATTCTATTTAAGTTTTTGGGGAGCCTTACCGTTTTTGAGAAAATCAAAAACAAAAAAAATGGTTCCATGGGGGTACCATCAATAACCATTTTTCGGAAATTTTTTTTCAACCATTACCTAGCTTTAACTAAATGAAATTTTTTTGTGGTTTTAGTTTTTTAAATCTGTCGAACAGTTTTTGAGAAAAAAAAATATTTATAAAATTTCGAAATATATTCGTATCTACCATACGAACCGTTATTTTTGGGCTAAAAAATAAGAAAAAAACGAATAGGAGGAGAAAATAAAAAATTATATTTACAAAGTTTAAAGAAAATCGGCCGAGCGTTTTAGTCTGTTGTCGAACCGACAGACAGACAGAATTGCGAGACCCACTTTTTTAGTCTTTGCTATCACCGACCGTAATGTCAACTTTGATCAAAATCTCGAGTTTGATGTTTTTACGAATGCACAACTTGGCTTATCCTATACCTATAAGTCGCAAGAAAAAAGAGAAATTGATGCTGGGCACTTTCGAGAGAAAAATTCTTCGAAGGATATTTGGTCCTATATTACGAAGAGTGCGATTGGAGGAGAAGATTCAATCTTGAATTATACGAGCTGTACCAAGATGTTGATGTAGTCCAAAGAGCCAAAACACGTCGACTACACTGGCTTGGTCACATAGAGCGAATGGGAAACAACGCTCCAGCCAAGAAAATCTTCGAATCCCAGCCCCCAGGTTCGAGACGAAGAGGTAGACCGAACCTCCGCTACAGGGACCAGGCGTTTACAGACGCAAGAGCGCTCGGTCTCAACGACTGGAGGGAGCTCGCGAGGGATCGCAACCGATGGAAGACCGCAATATTTAAATAACCAGAGACCTTCAATGGATCGGGAGCCGTTAAGTTAGTAAGTAAGCTTAAAGAAAATCGGCCGAGCAGGTTAGGTTGAGAGATTTAAGTAACTATAGTTCTGGTACTGTAATAGCTGTTGCACCATAAAATGTAATTTAATTGTTTATCGGAACAACAATTGTACTTTTTGAAAATATGTTATTACTGTCTAATCGGTATCATGGCGTGTTTCCTGCAATTTTGCGTAAGCGCGACCTTAATGTAAACTAAATTCGATTGCTGAGAAAATCCAATCAAACTCTTTGAAGATGAAAATATCTCCCGCCATTTATCTGTTTAATTATTGTTAGTTAAGAAATAGCTTAAATATGTTTTTTGTTTTTGTGGTTTTAGACAAGGTGCTTATAATATTATATTCGGAAATTTTATGACTCACCACGTAAGACTGACTTATTCAACTGGTTCGTCTTTACTTGTTGAACAGATATGGGTGAACAGATATTAATTGACTAATTAGCTGTTTGTTTTGTGCTATTGGCCCAGGTGGTACTTCTTACAGATTACCAGCAATTATTTCGGAAACTCCAAAACGGAACCTTCCTTCAAGGTTCCGTTTTTTTTTGGGAAACGGGTTTCAAAGCTATCGACAACACCCTTTTAAAAACGTTAAATGCAGAACATTCACAGGTATAGTATAGACTGCCTTTGGAACCCGTTTCCTACTAGTCTCTTTAGACTTGTATGCTACTATGAAGTTATGCTTCAGGAATGTTTTCAAATTTAAATTTCAAAGTGTTTTCTGCATACTTTAGTAGAAGTTTCTCATTGTTAGTCTTAAGCTTAAAGTAAAAAGAAAATTAGAATACGCTCAGTATTTGATTTGATTTTTTTTTATTTTCTTAAGAATGGACCTGTTAAAGCTTCAATAGTGGGCAAGATTTGCCTTAAAGCTTATCCCTTAAATCCTTATTTGTTCTTTCTTTTTTTATACTGTTTGATTTTTGGGCGTATCCGAAAATACTTTCAAATCACCTTCCACATAAAGATTCAAATATCTATAATACTGTTTTATTGATGTTTTTCGAAAATCTTACCTGGATTAAATTCAATTGACCATTGTATAAGGTATGTGCATTCCGGATACCCTCAGCACCCACATAAGAGAAGATCCATTCCGATATACGAGTATCTTTTAAGAAAATTCCGTAACCAAACAATATACGAATACACCTAGCAATTCACTTGAACTTAAATAATGGCCCTTGTGAAGGTGGAGTAACCTTCATGAATTGAAGCTCTTCCAATGTTATACTTGAGTGGCTGAATTCTTGGATGTTGATCATTTGATAAATCCCATAGAAGTACATGAGGTCATCTGGATAAATTCAAACAATTATGGAAGTACAAATGAAGATGACACTTTTCAATTGACACCTACCTGTGCGTGTGCTATGACTTGGGCTTTGTGTAATTTTCTCACCTTCTTTGTTTTGGTGCCCTTATATTATCGATTTGTAAATTGGAAACGTGTTCTTGATTTCTACATGTGATAAGATAGATACATAGACGAATCCCAGATGAGATAGAATTCAAAGGCATCATTGAATTTGAGGCGATAATAGTGGATAGTCCCGAAAATGAATTCGAAACTAAGATTAATCTTAAGATAGATACCAAAGTCTCAGTGATTGGATAATCAATTATAAGAATATACTGTAATTGGATTAGATTGTTTGTGCTTTAAATACAAAGTAGAGTGTTCCCTTATTCGTCAAGGATAATTTTGAAAATAATTCTAGTGTATAGAGTATACAACGGAACTGGTGTTTTTGAAGCGTATTTTTTTAAATTATAAAAAATATAGAAAAACCAAGAAAACAAAGTGGAAATCCAATTTATCTCAGAGATGATTTGTCCAAGGGAAATGTGAAGCGGAAAGAGAAGAACACGTTTTAAAAAAAATAAAATGCACGACTGGGTCGCATGAACTAATGCTCTCATGTTAAAGTCTTTTAAAATTTAAGAATCGCTTATAAATACGATTTAAAAAAAGCCTAACTTTGGTGTACCCTGACCCATGTTAAGGTCAATTTCTCTGTCAGTACTAGTAGTAGGGACCTCATTTTGGACCTTTTTTTTTAGAAGAAAGTTAGCCTTTTTTTAAATCGTCAAAAAGTGATGACAAAGTTGAAAATCTGACTTTACTGTAGAACAATTTTTTTCTTAGAATATGACCAAGAATCACATCCCAAAGTATGGCACACGAATAACCGGACACCCTGTATAAAAACATGGATTTTTTTAGAGAAAAATGTTCAAATGCATAAAATTGCCATCTTATTTATAGAAAAGTATGAATTTATGCAACCAAAGGTTAAAAATCGGTTTATTATTAAATTAATTTTTATATAACAAACTTTTTTAAAATTTGTCATTTAAAAATCTAACTGTTTAAACGTTTTGAAAAAAATGTTTTTTTTTTTTAAAAACCCAAAAAATATTTTTGCGAATATTTGTATGTACAATATTGTTGTAAGCTCAAAGTTGTTCCTGTATACAAATTTGAGTCGAAATTGGTAGAGCCGTTAATGAGAAAGTCGAAAATCAATAAAACCGTTCAATGTCAGGTACCTTTATTAACATTGTTTGTTAGATATTTTTCGACCAATATTTTGTCCACGCCCATAATATCACAGTTGATTTTTTATATCAAAATCTGGCTCTTCGAAATAATTAAGATCTTGTATAATAGAGGTATGGTTAGTTTTGCAGCTAGGTTGAGGAACAGACATACTAACGTACTGAAACATGTTTTTTATGTTCTAAATTTTCTTTGAAATTTTTATAAAAAAATTTCAAATGCAAATTTTTAGTATTCAGTGATACACATTTAACGACATAATTTCATAATTAAATCGTATACCCGTTTTCAAGATATTGACTTTTCAAACAAATTTTTATTACTTTTTTAAGAACACAAAAACTATTTTTTCGAAAATTTTTATATAAAATAAATTAAAAGGAGCTTGGTTAAGTTCGTTAGAGCCCTTAATGATTAAATGAAAAATAAAAAAAAAAAAAGGTTCTGTAGACAGACAGACGGAATTGCCGGAACCACTTTTTTCGTGTTCTCTAACATCGTTATGTCAACTTTAATCAAAAACTCGAGTTCGATTATGTCTTCGAGTAAGAATAAGCTTTCTCATACAAAATTTGTAACACATTTTTAAGAAATAAAGTTGATACGCCAACTTTAAGTTTTTATATAGTTCAACTGAAAAATAAATTTGCAAAAAAAAAATATTGACTAGTTTTTGAGATATCAAATTTTCAAAAAAAAAAAATAATTAGCTGTAAAAAATTCAAAAAATATTTTTTTGTAAGCTTTGAAATCCAATGTTTTCCAAATTTTTAAGAAACTTCTCTATACAAAATTTCATTAAAATCCCTTATGCTCATAATGAGAAATTAAAAATTCTATAAAAATTCTATAAAATTAATATTCAAAATATATTAAATTTTAGATAATCAAAACTAATCGGAACAAATTTTTTATCAATATTCTAGGCGCTGACTTTCCAAAAACCATTTTTAGCATTTGTGTGATAGGTATACCATTATTTAAAAAAAAAATACATTTTTTCTCACACTTTTTAGATTATATTAAAAAGTAAATCGAAAATGGGGTTTTTGAATTTTGATTTTGTTTAAATGCAAAAAAACTAAAATGCACGACTAGATCACACGAACTTGCTCTTATGTAAAAGTACTTTGAATTTGAAATACATTTTATAAATATAAAACATGGGTTCAATGAGATAAAAATGTTCAAATGTCTACAATTGCCGTCTAATTTCCGGAAAGTATGAATTTATGCAAACAAATTTAAAAACTCGTTTTATTATTAAAGTTATTTTTTATATAACAAATTTCTTAAAAAATTTTCGAGAACAAACTTTGGGATGCCAATTTTAAGTATTTAGTAGAATAGATTTTAGGAAATAATAAAAAAAATAACTGTTCACTGGTTTTTATAATATTGATTTAAAAAAAACTAATTGATTTTTTTTTTAAATCCCAAAAAATATTTTGTTGAATATTTGTATATACAATATAATCTTAAACTTAACGGGCCTCCTGCTGAAAATTTTTGATTAAAATCGTTAGAGCCGTTGATGAGAAACTCGAAAATCAAAAAAACGGTTATATGACAGGTACCGTTAATAACATTTTGACCCATAATTTTTTTTGACCAAATTGTAGACCATGTTCATAATATCACAACTATTTTTTTTATCAAAATCGTTAGAGCCGTTTTCGTGATAAATGATATTACGCATTACGGGTGTATGGGGGTACCGTTAGTTTTGGAGCAAAAAAAAAATTTCAATTTCTCCCCTAGGGAATCACCAATGACTCTTAACTACTGAGATTGAAGAACATAGGCTTAGTAGTTTAGTCTATAGGGAGAGGTAAGGACATACAGACACACTGAAACTTGTTTTTTTGTGTACTAAATTTTCTTTAAATTTTTTATAAAAAAAATTGATATGCAAATTTTTAATATTCAATAAAATACATTTTATCACGTAATTTAAACCCTTATTTGTGTGTCCGTTTTCAAGATATTGAATTTTCAAAAAAAAATTGTATTATTTTTTTTTTTAAATACAAAAACTTTTTTTTTTCGAAAAAAAATTTAAATTTAATTTTTTCAAATAGTAAGGAGCTCCTGCATAAAATTTTTGGTTTAAATCGTAAGAGCCGTTGATGAGAAACTCGAATATAAAAAAAAGTTCTATGATAGGTACCCCCAATAACATTTCCAACCAAATTTTTTTTTGACGAAAATATAGTCCATGTCCTAAATTTCACAATTATTTTTTTTTAATCGAAATCGTTAAAGCCGTTTTTGAGATAAATGAGATTTTGCATTACGGGTTTATGGGGGGTACCGTTAGTTTCGGAGCTAAAAAAAAAAATTTCAATTGTTCCTCTAGGGGATCACCGAAGACCCTTAAGTACCGAGTTTGAAGCAAATAGCTCCAGTGGCTTAGGATGTAGATCGACATACAGACATACAGACAGACAGACGCAATTGTCAGACCCATTTTTTTCGTCTTCGCTATCATCGTAATGTCAACTTTGATCAAAATCTGGAGTTCCATTTTTTTTCCAAACGCAGAACTTGCCCTATACTGTACTTATATCGCAATTAAAAATTACTGAACATTTAAATTCACAATACTTTGCAAACTTTAAGGGAGCTTAAGCATTAATAAAATGATCAAAATTAGTTGTACAGTTTTTGAGAAAATCAAAAAGCAAAAAAAAATGGTTCTAAATGGGTTACGAATAATAACATTTTTTTCGGAATTTTTTCCAACCATGACCTAGATTTAAATAAATAACATTTTTGGAAATTATTTTTTAAAAAATCTGTGGAACTTTTTTGAGAAAAAAATATTTTCTTCTATTTAAAAAAATAAAAATCACGACTGGGTCGCACGAACTTGCTCCTATGTAATCGACTGGGAATTTTAAAAACGAATGTTTTTTAAGAAAACTGTTCATAAGGATAAAATTAATTTTTAAATTCTTTTAGTAGGAACAGAATGCTATGCAAATATTAATTTATGCAAGAACAAAAATTATAAGTCCTTGTAGTGGTTTCTTTAAAAGAAGCTTTTATATACAAACTTTTTAAAAGCTTTTTAAGAAAAAATTTTGGTACGCTTATTTAAAGTTTTTATTATTGTTCGAATAAAAATTAAATTTACGAAAAGAAATATTGACCCGTTTCGGAGATATCGAATTTTCAAAAAAAGAAAAAAAAAATAGATTTTTTTTTTCAAAAATTCAAAAAATATTTATTTTAAAGTTTTGAAATGCAATGTGTTTTAGACTTTTTAGAAGCTTCTCTATAAAAATTTTCATTAAGATCCGTTATGTGGATAATGAGAAATTCAAAATTCGAAAAAATGGTTCTATGGTAGGTACAAGCTGTAATATCTTAATTTCAAAATTTTTTTTATTAAATTAAAGATCGTAAAAATTAATTGAAAGAACAAAAATTTTATCAAAATTCTAGGTGCCGTTTTCGAGAAAAATACGATTTTTGAAAACCATTTTTTTTAATTTTTTAGCATTTGTATGGTAGGTACCTTTATTTTTAGGTAAAATAAAAACTTTTGTTTCACATTCAGTAGATCATATTGAGAAACTTTTATTTATCAAGTTTAAAAAAAATCTAGCATGGGGTTTTCGAAATATTGAGTTTTGAAAAAAAAATGTTGAAGTTTTTTTTTAAAATCCAAAAAAACTTTTTTTGAAAATTTGAGTACACAATTCTATTTATCTTTTTGGGGAGCTTTAGCAAAAAAAAATGATCAAAATCGGTTGAACCGTTTTTGAGAAAATCAAAAACAAAAAAAATGGTTCCATAGGGGGTACCCTCAATAACCATTTTTCGGAAAAGTTTTTTCAACCAATTCCTAGATTTAATTAAATGAAATTTTTCTGTATCTTTATTTTTAAAATCTGTTGAACAGTTTTTGAGAAAAAAAAATGTTTATAAAATTTCGAAAAAAAATTCGTATGGGGGGTACCGTTATTTTTGGTCTTAAAAAAAAAAGAAAAAAACGTGTGGGGGGAAAAAATGAAAAATGATATCTACCAAGTTTAAAGAAACTCGGCCGAGTCGTTTAGCCTGTAGTCGAACAGACAGACAGACAGACAGACAGACAGACAGACAGACAGACAGACAGACAGACAGACAGAATTGCGAGACACACTTTTTTAATCTTCGCTATCATCGTAATGTCAACTTTGATCAAAATCTCGAGTTCGATTTTTTTTACGAATGCATAACTTGCCTTATAGTACCTATAAGTCGCAAGTAAAAAGGAAGAAAAAATAAAATGCACGACTGGGTCGCACGAACTTGCTCCTATGTAAAAGACTAAGAATTTCAAAAATGAATGTTATTAGAGAAACTGTTCATAAGCATAAAATTCATTTTTTAAATGACTAAAAAAAACTTCTTTAGTAGTTAAAGGTAAGAATAGGATGCCATGTGATTCAAGCAAATATAGATTTATGCGAGAACAAACATTATAAGTCTTTGTAGTGGTTTCTTAAAAAATAAGGTTTTATATAAGAAAATTTTAAAACATTTTTAAGAAAAAATGTTGGTACGCCAATTTGAAGGTTTTATTATTGTATGAATAAAAATTAAATTTACAAAAAAAGTATTTAGCCGTTTTCGAGACATTTTCAAAAAACAAAAAATTGATTTTTTTTTTTTCAAAATTCAAAAAAATATTTTTCTTAAAGTTTTTAAATGCAATGATTTTTAGACTTTTTAGAAGCTTCTTTCTACGAAATTTCATTAAAATCCGTTATGCTGATAATGAGAAATTCAAAATTTTAAAAAATCGTTCTATGGTAGGTACAGTCCGTAATATCTTGTTTTCAAATTTTTTTTCATTAAACCGTTTTCGAGAAAAATACGATTTTCGAAAACCATTTTTTAACATTTGTATGGAAGGTACCGTTATTTTTAGGTAAAATGAATTTATTTTGCTCTTATATTGTAGACTATTTTTCCAAACTTTTATTTATCAAGTTTTGAAAAAATCGATCATGGGGTTTTCGTAATATTGAGTTTTCAAAAAAAAATTTTGAAAGTTTTTTGAAAAATCCAAAAAAATTGTTTTGGAAAATTTGAATACACAATAATATTTAAAATGCTGGGAAGCTTTAGCATAAAAAAAATGATCAAAATCGGTGGCACCGTTTTTGAGAAAATCAAAAACAAAAAAAATGGTCCCAAGGGGGGTACCAAAACTACTCATTTTTTTGACAATTTTTTTCGACCATTACCTAGGTTTAACTAAATTAAATTTTTTAAATTTTTTTTAAGAAAATCGCAGGGACAGTTTTTGAGAAAAAAAAATATTTATAAAATTTCGGAAAAAATCGTATGGCAGGTACCGTTATTTTTGGTCATAAAAAATCAAATCGAAAAACATCCGGGGGTAAAAAATCAAAACCCATGTTTAGCAAGATCGAAGAAAATTGGCCGTGCCGTTTAGCTGTAATCGAACAGACAGACAGACAGAATTGCCAGACCCACTTTTTTCGTCTTCGCTATCATCGTAATGTCAACTTTGATCAAAATCTCGAGTTCGATATTTTTTACGAATACATAACTTGCCTTATAGTACCTATAAGTCGCAAGTAAAAATTGTGTAATGACGTATGCGTGCTACAAGTAAAACTCCTTTTTGCTCAAGTAATTTAATTTATAAACGCACAAACATTTTGTACAAACCAACATAACAACTAATTGTTGATTAAGGCTATGAATTTACAAATTGGGTATATAATCAAAATAAAGTGGACAATTTTTGCTTAGCCAGTAGAATTGTATAGGTACAGGCGTACAGGATCTGTAATTCAGCCGATTATTACTTTTCGAATCGTTAAAAAATGAAACAATTAATTCCTAACTTATCGTCTCTAGAAAAAAAACGAGTTTTTTTTGGCACAGATATAAGGTACAGTAGGTATGGGTGTGTTTTCCTTTTGACGATACGGAAATCTACTTTTCGTTGGTTTTTGGCATTAGCTTGAGTGTATTTCGGAATCATAAAAAAAAAAATTCATTTAATTGTTATTTTACCATACTTTTGAAAATTGAAAGATGTCAAAATCACTTCCAATTTTTTTTTTTTTTTTTAATATTTGTTCGATTTGAAAATGGTTTTCAAAATAAGTTAGGAAGCTTAAATCGGAACTCAAAACTCAATTATACTTTTAGTTTTAGAAAGACAGCTTGGTCTATCTGGTATTTTCTTGAATTTATTGAGAAAATCAAGAGATCATGTATAACTTGGGAAAATTTTATTTTTGATAGCAAGGTTGAACAAAATGGATGGCGCTCTTCATGACGCACAGATGGTGCTTTTTTAACGCACCTAATTACTTAGCTCGGTGCACATTATAAATCGTGAAAGAACACTGACGTCTAAGATTTGAAAATTTCGTGAAAAAAAGCGCGAACCTAATCAATACTAGCCGTTTTTAGTGCCGCTTAAATTTCAGCCTTATCTCCGCTTAAATTTGTCAGATGGTAACATTATTATTTCCGGAACTGGTTCAATCATGAATTGAACGCAATCTACCTTGAAGCGGATATCGTGACAAAAATTAAACTCGGTAGACTCCGGTGGGCAGAGCTCGCATGAGCGAAGAGGAACCTGCTCGGAAAGTTCTTTGTGGTACATTATATGGCAGACGACAGCGTGGTAGACCATGCTTGCGCTGGAGGGATGGCGTAGACCAGGACGCCCGAAGCCGTGGGGTGCGCAACTGGATGGCGTGCGTAGGCTCGAGACCGGGATAGGTGGAGAAACTTGTTGAAAGAGGATAGGACCGGAACCCGGTTGTCGACCCGATGATGATGATGAACATTAATATGCAATTGAAAACAGCAGACAAAAGTTTTTATAGTTATGCCCGATTCATAATGCGACGAGAGGTCAATTGACCTTGAGCCCACATAAGGACAAACATTATTTTTATAAAGAAAAGGTCACGAAGAAATGAAACAATTAAAACATTGACAGTTCGTTCTAAAAACTAAGGACAAAGACCTTTCTAACGTTTGTAAATGTCAAAGAGTCATATGAAGTTAGTATGATACTAAAAAAGTAAAATATGTAGCTGTTTGATTATTTGAACTAACGAGAAAGCTCGATGCTAAATTCAATTAAAGTTTACAAAATCGTATCATACTAGAACAGTTTAAAGTTTAAACATCGTACTGATTCGACTAAAATTTAGCACCAATATCTTCAAACCATGTATACAAAGGTAGAGATATTGAAAATGAAAGAAAAATATCAATTATTCGTTTAAGAAAAATTGGAAATATGACGCAAAACGAACAAATGAAATCATAGGAAAGAAAATATAGAAAATAATCAAACCGAAGAAATTCTAAAAAAATAATTTTGGTAGGTGTTTCAAAAAAGATTTTGATAAATATATTATTTTATTACTATATTGTAGGTACTTGTTAATTACATATTCTTTATTGTAATTCACATAAATATGTTATAATATTTACTCTTAGGGATAGGACATATCGGAACAATTTCACACAGCTAATCGCAAAAACAAAACATCATAAAGATGTTGCAACGGATACCTATTTGGCAAATTTGAATAATGTTACCAAAAGTTGGAAAATATTCACTACGAGGGCATTTTTGGTGCTTCCCATTTGGGCATTTTTATTCCGGAATTAATTCTTAGACATCGCCTAGTGGTCCAAATCTGCAAAACTAAATCCGGCATATATTAATACGTGAAGTTAAAGTTGTTGTACTTTTGCGATCAGAGGAAAAAGTGTTATACGAAAACATAAGGACACCAGCAACACTCAATTGGTACCCACGTTAACTATACTACAGTCATAATTATAACCAAAACGCTCTCAGAGGATGCTATGTGCTACTCATTTGTAAATGTAGCTTTTACACAAACGAAATGAGTCAGTTTTTTCTATTGCTATAGTTCAACTCACTCCGACCTTGGAGCCATCAATTACTCAAACTTATATAAATCGAAATCATTTATTAGCCATAAATCGGCCCTTAAAATTAATTCGTTTTAGTAGTTTCTTAAAAAAATGAGCTTTTGTATAAATAATTTTCAAAACATATTTAATAAAAAAATTTGGTACCCATATTTAAACTTTTTATTATTGTTCGAATAAAAATTTAATTTACAAAAAAATATTGAGCAATTTTTGAGATATGGGTACCTTTATTTTTAGGTAAAACAATTTTTTTTCTTCAGATCTTGTAGATTATATTAAGAAACTTTTATTTATCAAGTTTAAAAAAAAATCGAGCATGGGGTTTTCGAAATATTGAGTTTCCAGAAAAAAATTTTGAAATTTTTCTTAAGAATCAAAAAATAAAACTTTTAAAATTTGTATAAGCAACAATATTTAAGCCTTGGAGGGGCTTCATATTGATTAAAAGCGGTTGTTCTGTTTTGGAGAAAATCAAAAACTAAAAAAATGGTTCCAAGGGGGATTCCAAGAATAACCATTTTTTGGAAAAATTTTTTCAACCATTATCTAAAATGACGAAATGAAATTTTATGATTTTTTTTTTCAAAATTCTTTGGGACAGTTTTTGAGAAAAAAAATATTTATAAGATTTCAAAAAAAATCGTATGGCAGGTATCGTTATTTTTGGTCTTAAAAAGAAAAGGAAAAAAAAAAACGTGTGGGGGAAAAAAGTCAAAACGATATCTGCCAAGTTTAACGAAAATCGGCCCTGCCTTTTAGGCCGTAGTCGAACAGACAGACAGACAGAATTTTGGGACCCACATTTTTCGTCTTCGCTATCATCGTAATATAAACTTTGATAAAAATCTTGAGTTCGATTTTTTTTACGAATGCATTACTTGCCTTATAGTACCTATAAGTCGTAAGAAAAAACAACACTAGCAGAAGAATTTATGGCACGAAAATAACACTTTGTTTTTTTTTTCTTTAACAAAATGAACCCTTATTTTTTTGGTCGTTTCGGGGGGGGGGGGGGTTGAACCCCTTAAACCCCTACCTGCGTTCACCCCTGGACAAAGGAATATATAAAGTTGTTGCATAAAAGGAGGAAAAAGGACATCAACACATATCGACTTATTAGTGTCATTTCAAAAATTTACAAAATTTTTGAAAAACGCTTCTTGAAAAGGTTTGAAGTAGAGCCTAATCAACATTAATCGATCTGGTTTTTCGACTATAGATCAGCTCCAGACAGTCAATCAAATTATTGACAAAAATAGAGAATACCAATTACCCACCAGTTCGTTTTATATTTATTGATTTTAAAATGTCATTTGATATTAGATTGAATGAAAACTTAGTGTGGAATTTACTTCTTAACCAAGGTGTCAGAGGCGTATTTAAGGATTTGGCGCCCCGGGCTTATAAATTTTGCCGCCCTTTAGAACAATAAAAATAAAGTAATAAAAAATAATAATTAAAACACAAAATGCATAATATTTGATGTTTTCAAATTTTTTTATATCGATTACAAAATTCATTAACAATAGATTCGTTATCTCAATTTTTGGTCAGTTCAGCTTCTATATTTAATAAAGCTAAAACTGTTAAGGCGTTCTTCGCTAATGCGAGACCTTAAAAAGGTTTTCATTCGTTTCAATACGGAAAACGATCTTTCTGGACAACAATTTGTCACTGCAGTGCACAACTATATTCTTAAAGCAATTTCAGCATATGGAAATGCTTCCTTCAATTCTTTTTCTCTTATATGAAGGCTAAGCTGTCTTAAACTCATATTTTCAGTGTTGTTTTGCTCCAGAAAATGTTTAAGTAAGACACACTCTTTTTGAAAATCTTCATCTCGTTTTTTCGTTTTGACGATTCTTTCTAATTTTCAGAGGTTTTGCTTTTTCCCATCTCTTCAAAAACATCAAAACATTCTCGTTTTTCTCTCACAAACGATATGAGTGCCTCGTAGAGCCTGGATACAGGTTTAACCTTTTTTTATACAATATTGAATTGCTTGACTATAGAACCCCAATGGTGAGACAATATTTGCTGTCTCAAGGGACTTCAATTGGGACAATAAACCGCTAGCTTCAGTTTTCTCTAGCTTTCTGGTGAGCATCATTTTTAATGGCATTGAGAGCCGAAATTATTTAGTCCCAATCTCTGTTTAAGCTCGTACAGGCATCGTCTCGGGCTGACCAACGGTTAAGTGAAAAATTTTTAATGTGACGTTTTCGTAAACATTAAACAATGAATTAAGAAGGTTTGCTCGCTCTGTTGATGCCGTAAAAAAACATATATGTTTTGTAATAAGCCAAGAAATTTTGCAGCTTCTGGGCAAGAATCAGCTGCCGATGATCCGATCAAATTTAAAGAATGTGCTTATATTTTTCTTTAATTTTTGCTTGTAAGCCGTCATATTGCCCTGACATGTTACTTGCATTATCATAAGATTGACTTAAAAGTATCCATAATTGCTGGTAATATGTATATGTATATATGTAAAGCAGAAGCTTTATGGCTTGTATTTGGCAGAAAGCAGAGAAATCGTTCAACGGGTTCTGCGTTCTCTTGAACATACCTTAAAATTAATGAAAGCTGGTCTAAATTTTCTTATGTCAGGAGTCGAATCAACGCTCAACGAAAAGTTTTTAGACCTTTGAGGCTGTTCCATAATCGCTTTTGTGACTCTAGCTGATATAATTTTTATAATCTTTTCATAGGTGGCAAAAGACAAATATGATGCGTTTCCTTTTCCTGGATTGCCAAATCTTTGTATAGGTTTTGAAAGAAATGATGAAAGATCATCATAAATTTCCCGTTATGTATAGATTCAAATTTATCTATCTTGCCACGAAAAGAAAGACTACGGGTTGCCAAGGATTTGACAGCTACGACGACTCCGTAGCAAAGTTCTTCTAGTCCATTTTTTTTAGAGCTACATAGCAACAAGTGTTTTTTTTTTGAAAATTTTTTCGTTTCATTGGAATTTGTTCCAAAGAATAGGTACATGTCTGTAAATATTTGTATTATTAATTTTCATTATAAAAAATCCTTTATACCAAATAAGAATAATAAATGGTGAGTGACATGTAACAGTAATCATTCTCACAGCCGGAGACTCACGGCCACGATTGCCAGTTTGGTCATTTATGACCAAATCTGGTCATTATTTTTTCACTTGGTCACATGGTCATTTTTTATTCCATTTGGTCATTTTTTCAACGAATTGAAAAAAAAAACTTTTTTTACTGTTTATGTTCTTAAAAATGAAATGTATACAGTATACCAAAAGCAGTTTTATTAGCGTATAACGTAAACAGTGCATTAATGTGTTTAATTGAACAACAATACCCCAGCACGATCACTGAATGCACAAAAACTGAATGCGTTCATTTCCATCCACTTGTGAATTTAATGATAGATAGCTGGAAAACTTAAAACTGTGCGTTAATTTTGCGCAATGTTGCTTCTTCTCTGGGTAAAAATAAAATATACTATTTGAAAATTTAATTGGTGTTATGGTTGGTGAGGTTAATGACCATCAAGCCAAATTGAAAAGCAATCACCCATATTCTGAAACTCGTATTTATGACTCGTATTCGACTACTACGTATGTTGTTATTCTAGGAGTCGAACATCCGACTTCACTTGTACTTATATTGAGAAACGAAAAACATCACATGCGACTGTTCCTACGACTACGAGTATAGTCGAATACGCACTTTAATGCACTTGCCATTCGCGCATCTTCGCTCTGCATATTATTGCAAAAAGTTCCTAGTGAAGTTGAAAAAAAGTATCGCAACATAATACATACATTTTTTGCTTATAATGCCAACCGCATCAACCAATTTAAAGAATTTCAAAAAATATTGCACAGTCCCACTGCACAAAATATTAGGTATTTTGCGAAAATTTTGCGAATTAAGTTTAATAAAAACCAAATTAAGAATAAATTGGACTCAATTTTGTAACCATTAATAATAATATAATGCTAGCCAAAGAGCCTGAAGATAAAAAAATTAGTAATGGTGTTAGTTCTGCAAAAAATTTGTTTTAAAATAGCGTTTGTGAAAACATATTATTTATTTTTATAGTTATTAAGTAGCAATAAATGATCTTCATACATAAATATATCGCGCAAAATTTTAAACAGCTTAGTAATAAGGTATTATGATGATACTACTTAACAATTTGCTAACTTAAGTAGATTACTATCTCTTTCTTAATTTTAAACATTTTCTAACCAGTATAGTGCTAAGGCTATTTTTTTAATAAATTGCTACTTATGACTAAAGTATTGGCAGTTCATGCAAAGAACAAAACAAACAGACCTGTTTTGATGTTTAATAAAAGGGTAGAGAAAGTATGATGCTGAATTCGAGTGAATTTTGCAAAATGCAAAAACTAAAACAGCCTTAACATCGTATCTACTAATTGAACTAAAATTTTGCGCAATCGTGAAAAGCTGTGAGAAGTTAATATTCATGTTTTGTATATAAGGTGCTTTGTGAATTTTTGTACCTGATTTTTTATGTTTATGTTTTTTAATAATTTAAAAATAACGTGTAAGCTGTATAATATACATAAGAACATATGCTCCAACAAATGTGATTAATTAATTGTTCTGTGTTTCTTTTTTTTATTTTGGTCATTTTTAACTACATTTTTCAAGTGGCAACCGTGCTCACGGCACTGAAAAAATTGTCATGCTTGAAAAACTCAAAAAATTGATTTTTTTTAAATCTTTGTATTTTTTGTTTATCCTTCAAAAATATTTTAATTTAGACAATTGTTAGGGGCGCCTTGCCCTCTTTTGCTTGTATGTTTTGAAAGTTCAATCGTTTGAAAAATTAGGCAATAGCTAGTGGTGGCTTGCGCCCTTTTGCTTGTATGTTTTGAAAGTTCAATCGCTTCAAGAAATATTAATAATTGGCCAATTTCTAGGGGCGGCTTGCGTTCTTCTGCTTGAATGTTTTGAAAGTTCAATCGCTTCAAAAAAATATAATAAATTGACCAATTGCTAGGGACGGCTTGCGCCCTTTTGCTTGTATGTCTTGAAAGTTCATTCACTTCAAAAAAATATTATAAATTGGTCAATTGCTAGAGGCGGCTTGCGCCGCCCCTAGCAGCCTTGCCGCCCCGGGCTGTAGCCCTTTTAGCCCTGGGGTAAATACGCCCCTGCAAGGTGTGAATGGTCGCTGGGTGGGTACGGAATTCAAGAATATTTACGATTCTTCTGCGGAATAAATAAAAACAGAAATATTCGGAGAACCATTTAAACTACAAGGCGGATTGAAACAAGGATACCCAATCTCACCCACCTTTCTTCGAAGCCATTTTAGAAGAATGTTCTAGAAAATTAAATTGGAAAAATATTGGGAAAAACTTGCAGTTTGTTGATGATATGATTCTGATGAGTGATAATCCTGAAGTCAGAAGATGATCAAAGAACTTTCTGTTGAATGATTGAAAGCAGGTGTACATGCGAGTAGAATGCTTATGTATTTAAATGGAGAGATGTTGGAATGTGTGGAGTAGGTAGGACAGCTTGTTTCTTTTAATGGAAGAGAAAATAAGCAAGTCTCTCGACGACAATATTGGGAAGTTAAGCTAATGCTTGATTCTAATATTTTAAAAGCTATCAAAAACTACACAATTCTGCCGGTGCTTACAATCATGGATTAACAACGTATCTTTGAAAATGAGGCTTTCAATAATTCAAAGGTCCATGGAAAGAGCATCCCTAAATATAAAAAGATCGCAACGAGCATTAAACGTTGACATACGCAGATAGACTGGTTTTTAAAGATGTTCTTTGGACGATATAAAGCTGAAAAGGGTCAGGGTCAGGACATATCATGTGAAATTCAGATGGCAGATAGAGAAAAGATTGTACGAAATGGACACCTCTTAATGGTACCAGGCTAGTAGGACATCTACAAAAAATTAGGAAAGGGCACGGTAGTGCCCAGCTAAGTTCTGGCACTACACCCTTTTTACAGGAACAAACACAGGCGAGTTTAAACCCCTCCCTATCTTCAGTACCAATAAAGTCAGAAGCTTAAAATTCCTAAACTTAAATTTGCTAAGCTGGTCAGGCACAGGCGCCTCACCAAATTTCAAATTTTCTAGCATAAGCGGTTCCTGAGATATAAGGGCTCAAAAATCACAAAAACCGTAACTTACTGACTGACCGACTGACTGACAGATCATCAAAATTATGGAGTACTTCCCGACATCGTAGAATCTTGTAATTTTGCACAACGGTAGGTCTTGTCAGAGGAAGCAAGCAGAGGAAAAAATCGAAAATTTGAGGTTTTCCATTCAGGGGGCGTGGTATCCACCCACTTTTTCCCAATTGGTGTTAGTTGAATGGAGCACTTCCGACGGCTGTAAAACGATGAAATTTGGTAAAGTGGTAGGGCTTAAATTGCATACAACGAAAAAAATATATAATTTAAGGTTTTCCATTCAGGGGCGAAGTGTCTTTTTATTGTCATTTTGAAACTATACATGCATCTTGAAAATTCATGACTTTTCTTAGAACTATAGTGCTCGATTTGGCACTCTATGTTATGTTAACATGAATGAAAAAAGAAAACATTTGTATCTTTCGAGATTTTGACATGGTAAAATATTAAAATCTTTGCAAAAAGGAATGAGATCAGACCAAAAATATAAATGTTAAAAAAAGAGCCAAGTTCTTCTATACAAAAACCTTTGTGTGACCAGTGAACCCATCAAATTTGAGTTGCTGTGAGTTGTTGATGCAAGGTGCAAATTCATTTGGCTATACTCGTCTCCGCATGCATACCTACATAACATACATGTAGGTACGTACATTTGTATGTACAGATTTGTTTGTCCATCGCCCGCCGGAACATAACATTACAAAATTAAAGATCTTAGACCACTTTTGTACGATCATTTCGATTTTCTTATATTCAGTGATTCAGTCCATTTACAAAACACATTTTTCAAAATCGAATAAAATATCAGTAAACATTTTTACTTCGATTTGCTTTGTTATGAAATGACCATTGCCAATATGCATAAAGTACGCTTTTCAAAGATAAAGTAGCTATTTCCTCATGTTAAAGTTAGACAAGCTCTTTAACGTTAAAGTATGGTTTACGTCCTTTGAAATTAACAAAAAGTCGGTTCTCATTTTATTTGCAATGTTTAGAGTTGACTCCCGTTTTAAAAATGATTTAGAGCAGGTTTTAAATGTTTTAAAATTTTCGCCACTATCTTTAAGACTAGGCGCGCACATTCAATTTTTAATTTCGCAACTGCTTGGTTCGAGCAACTAAAAAATTTGTGTTTTGACACAAACTAACGATTGCCAAAAATGAGTTTGCTATTTTGTGTAACATATAATTATATGCACCTTCGCGGACATTCAACCAAATAGTTCAACTGTTTTCTATTTATAAGCAACCATACAGTTGTACAACTAAAAATTGAATGTGCGGGCCTAGCCTAAGTTTAAAGAAAATCTGCTGAGCCATTTAGGCTATAGTCGAACAGTTACACAGCAGACAGAATTGCGAGATCCACTTTTTGCGTCTTCCGTGTCATCATAATATCAAGTCCCATCAAAATTTTTATGTACGAATTCATAACTTGCCATATAGAAACTTACATAAGTATGTAGTTATGTTTATTAGGGTGGAGTGATAATGTATGAAAAAAAATTAAAAAAATTTTTTTTTAATGGAATACCAATACAAAGTTGCCTTTTAATGAGTAAATTCAGCATACAAAAGATTGTTTACTTGTCTTGATGTTATGAGGTGCCCCAACCCAATTGAAAATTAGAAAAATACTAAATTTTTAAGACATTGATCTAGTTTTGATTTTCTTCAAAGGCGCATTCAAATTAATCTGTGAACAGGGGAAATTAAAAATATTACTTACATGAGTCTTATTTTCTTGACGGCAGTGGTTAAAATCAATGGGCCTTCCAATAATCAAATTTAGAGATGACTTTAATATTTGAGTGAAATGAACCAATGAGCTCTATTTAGTTAGCCATACATGTTGTGAACTTAATATTTAATTGGACTCTAAATTATGAACCATTTATTGTACGGAACTTAAAAAATAAAATGTAACATGTATGGTCAGTTATATACAGTCCATTAAATAATGGTTAATTTTGCTCAGATATTAAAGTCGTCTCTAAATTTGTTTATGTGTAAGGCCCAATGTTTCTCACAAGTAGACCAACAATAACACGCGCGCACTTAATGGCGTTCGAACAACGTTTGGCAGCGATTGAATTAAAATGAAATGAAAGTGCAGTGAAATCACCTCTCCCGCCTCAACCCCCCCACCTATCCACGCACTATTCAAGGTTAAACAGTTGCCAACGAAACGGAATACACAGAATATGATTTAGCGTTAATTTGACAATATTAGACATTCGTGTTTTTTGACAAAATTTTGCGAATTTTTCTAAAGTTCATGTTGGGGACACCTCTAAATTTATCATGAGCCGAATAAAATTTTGTATGTATATTTGTAAACAATAACAGCAACTTTTTACAGGTACATATTC
This sequence comes from Chrysotoxum bicinctum, assembly GCA_911387755.1. NCBI lineage: Eukaryota > Metazoa > Arthropoda > Insecta > Diptera > Syrphidae > Chrysotoxum > Chrysotoxum bicinctum. The sequence goes on along the minus strand of OU426988.1, from coordinate 73,765,213 downwards.
CGAAACGAATATGAAAAAAAAAAATTTCACTCCACCCTAATGTACATACATATACTTATCGCAAATAAAAATTGAAAGTGTCTGGATTTCAACTTTCCTCCTTATAGATTATGGGCATAGTGACTATAATCCTCCAGAGAATATTAAGAAAAACTTTACCCCATTGTTTTTTCAATTTAAAACCCATAAATGGCTTTTTAAAAGAGTGTATGTGAAATCTTATTGCATGTGTGACACTGCTACCTCTCTTAAAATTTAAGATTAAATTCGTTTAGTATCTGTCATTTTGGTTTCTCTCATTTATAGTCAGAAGACGAAATAATATTAGGAAATGACGTGACACCTAAGAAAAAGGGTTTTTCTTTCGTTCTCTGATGACTCATCGTTAACGTCAATCACATTTTTCCTTTTATTACATTCTTTTTTTTTCTTACAGTGCAAAGCGAACAAGAATATCTGGATTTTTTTTTTATCCAGCGCAGCTTGTAAATAGATGTCGCTTCGTCAAAATCCAATGATATCTGAATCAATTCAGTTCACAATTCCGTCCTAGATACCATTCGAAATCGGAAGGCTCTTGAGATTGATGATGGAGTTTCGATTATTTCCCACTCTCCTTTAACCCTCTACACTTTTGAACATCTTTGTTTGCACAGAGACAAAATGAAATAAAGAAAAAACAGAAGAAAAATCGCACTTCGACTAAGAGTCGCATTACAGCTCACTTTATTCGTTTGGCAAAAATGATCCAATTTCAAATATTTTCGACAGTTGAGAGAGTAATACCTACGAACGAGTAAAGAATATTCATTGTTCTGTGGAAGTGGTGATGGGGTGGCGTGGCATTTGTTAACATCTACCATCTCTGTGGGGTCACAGATAGAATTAAGTTAAGTATTATGGAAAGGCTTGCCAGATTACGAGTATTCAATTTGCATACTGAAATACACATTTACTTGATATCATTTATTCAATTTTCTAAGAATCGGTTACGTTTCAAGACAGATTTTCCATGGTCTGATGAACGAGTTAAACAATTGGAGGAAATGGAAAAATGGATTAGGTGAAATTTTAGAAAAATGATTCACAAAACAAGAAGGCTTGTAATGGTGAAATGTTAAGCAATACTGATCAAAAAGATTTAAAAAAAAATGTTTTACAAAAAACTCACAATGCGTTGCTAATTTTTGGCTATATGTATAGGTAGAATTATTTTGGAGTGGTTGTTCTCAATGCGAATAAATAATACCTAATATTACAGGAAAGATTGCAGTCAAACGAAAAGTAAAAGGAAAATAGTGAAATTATGCCCAGGTTAATCCTTCTTATTGGATGTGTTGTTATTGTGCACCAGATCTGTCCGTTTGATGAAAAATCATTTCCAACATTTAAGATGCCATAAATCCAGTATATAATATACCTATATGCCAGTTTTTTGAAATTTAAAAATTTGAAAATAATGGAATCCGAATCAGAGAGTTAATCGCAACCAGTAGAACTGTGGGAGGCAGGTAATTTTTTTTTATAATTATGGGTTAGAGACCCTTATAGTGATAAACACGCACCCAGAGAAACAATGTGCCGAAGAAGAACACTGAAATGTTAAGGGAAAAGCGTGCCTATTAATATATTTCATAATCGTGTTGTGCGACTTAAATACTGTTTTTGACGGTGAGACCAAAATTATAGGTTTCAGAGTGAACTGATAGATAAGCATTGGGTTGGATACGATATTCCGCTTTTTATAATCCCGTTTTTTAAAATCCCGTTTTTTATAATCCCCCTTTTTAGAATCTCATCTCTTATAACCCCGTTTTTATAATACCCTTTCTTATTTCGACGTGTAAGCAGTGGGGTATGCAACCCCATTGCTTGGGCACACTATAGGATTTAAGGTAGGTGCGAGGTTGGGTGTATGCAAGGTTTCTTTAGCATTTAAAGAATGTGGAAAATAACCAACATCAAATCAATAACCTACGTATTCTAAGAAACGGGATTAGCGGGATTTTAAACAAGCGGAATTTTAGAAGACGGGATTTTGAAAAAGCAGTATTTTAGCAGACGGGATTTTAAAACTTTTTTTTTCGGGATTTTTGAAAAGCGGGATTTCAAAAAGCGGGATTCCGATACGCTCCCATAAGCATTCCTATAGCAAATCAAGTATCACTGGTGAACCGACTGTGGGGAGGAATGCAACTGGCTACTTCGAGTGAGCATTGCTTGTGAAAGCGATAAAATAAGGAAATACAAAAACATGATCACACCTATTACAGAATTCGGCGACAGTTTCAATTAATTTCCAAACTTTTGCTTACTGAATCCGACGAAAGAAAGTTGAACGAATGTCGGTAACATGCTCTGCACCATCGACGTTTTGTTCAACTTATCTGATATTACCAAATTCGCACTCCCTACAATTTCTATCATTTTACATTCGCGCCAATTTCGAGACGAATCTGAAGTAAATTTTTAATTAAACGAACAAAAAAAAAATAAATAATGGAAACCACACAAATGTAAGTCAAAAGTCTATTATAACGACTGTTTAGGTGTATTTAAAAAAAATTATAGAAAACGGACAACTAATCGGAAACAATTTAGAGAAATGGTGGAAATGATAAAGACGCAACCGAACATAGCTAGAAATGTAACGAAAAGTCTCCTGAGTACCAACAAGAGCCTTGGGGGCAACATCTTAATGGCTTAATGGCATGGGTTCACCATTCAAGGAGATTTTCGAATGGAGAAAAGTAAACTAAAAAAAAAGATTGTGTGTACTGATGTACGCGCGGTTGAAGTAAAACTTCTTTTTCCTCAAGCAAAGCTTCTGTAAGATTATAACCTACGAACAAACATTTTGTATTCTAAAAACATGTCGCTGTCTTTGACGGATAACGTGACGTTTTGACATGTCACTGACAGCTGCATAGACATTTTTTTACCCCCAACGCCGGAAAAGAAGTTTTACTTCAAAAAAACATCAAAAAGATATGTTTGTTTGTTTTTTTTTTTTTTAAAAAGGATAGTGGTTTCTGCTTGTTAAATTGGTCGACCACATAATTCACAAACATTTTGTATTTTTAAAACATGTCGCTGTCTTTGACTGATAACGTGACGGTTTGACATGTCACTGACAGCTGCATAGAGAATTTTTTACCACCAACGCCGGAAAAGAAGTTTTACTTCAAAAAATTGAATGTGCGCGCCTAGCCTTAAATGAAATCGAGAAGAAAAGTACAAAACTCCCATGCCACTTGACAAGCAAGTTGCCTCGCTTTGTTTGTATTACCCTAGGGCTGCACGTGCAAGTATTGGCAAGCATGTTGTAATCTTGTAATGTACACAAGGATTTCTTATTTAACCCGTACAAACCCGAGCAACTTAGTAGTCACCTGGCGTTAATTCAGTATCCAGGCAACTTGGAAAGCAAGTACACTGACAGCGGCACTCTTGTAAAATTAATTATTAAAATATTTGATTGATTAGTCGTGTGATGTTCAAATTTATAAATACCAAAACAAATGTCGGTGGCGTGTGCGATTAATCGAATAAATATTATTAAAAAGTATAATTTCAAAACTTTCAGGCAACCTGATGGTCATATGGCATGCCGTCTATGACAGCAAGAATACAAATGGTAGTGGATATACCCAACATTTTGGCCAGTACTTTGTATGCGAGGGTTAGGTGTTGGTAAAATTTATTTGGATTGCAATATGCTTGTCAATAATTATTCGGTTGCATAGCCATTGCGCGTCTGAACCTATAGTTTTATGTTTATCTTTGAATGCAGCCATTTGAAATATGTAAATTCTAAATTGTATTCAACTTCATGTTTTACTTTGCACATGCTAAAAACATGTCGCTGTCTTTGACGGATGGCGTGACGGTTTGACATGTCACTGACAGCTGCATAGAAAATTTTTTACCCCCAACGCCGGAAAAGAAGTTTTACTTCAAAAAATGTATGATTTATATGTTATAAGTTTTCGTTGCTGGTAAAGTTGTACATAGTCTACATACATAAATCTACGAAGTAGATACACTGAAAGTACTGACAACTAAGACCATCGGCTTAGACATTACTACAGAGAGAGACAAACAGAAAAAAAAACAGAAGAAACACATTTCAACAGCACACGGTTGGTATTAAACGGTCCCCCATCCAAGTACTATAACCACGCACAATTATGGTTGATTTCGCAGATCGCAGAAAGCGATGCTTTCATCCAAGCCTTGGCCATTGACTAAATGTCTGTAACTTACAGTGTCGATAGGAAAGTTCATAAACGATAAGGTAATTTTAGAAATCGGCAATGTAGTTCATCCGGTGAATTTCATAATTAAGTTTTACAGCGGATGCGAAAGGTCAATGAATGGAGCAAACTCACCGGGTGTAAAATTCTTCGAATTCGGTAATCGGCATCGATATTCGATAACTCTGTTTCATATCAGTTTTAACGTTCTGTTTTGACTTCCATCCAATAAATCAAGAGAAATTGAGGCTGCACCTGGCCAAAGATGTGAGTTATACTCGAGTTTTAGACGTAAAATTGTAGCCAGTTCAGAGTGGGTGAAATATGTATTACATCGATATAGCATTACCCAGTGTCTCGAGAATGATCGTCTTTGACACATAAATCGAGTACTGAGAGCTTTTCGGCTTCTGCGATGCAAGTGCTATTCATAGATAATGGCATAACAACATTGAGTTTTCGAAGCATTGAACTCCAGACGAATTCTTATACCCCATTTTACAAAGATGTAAAGCTCGGAGTTTAATGAGATCATCATACGATACCGTTGCATTTCCAATTCCAAAGTAGATGGACGTAAATTTGAGAATGAGAATAAAAATCTGAGGGTAAAGTCATCGGCAATACAAGAGATTATTTAAGATTATTTACAAAAATGAGTAAGAGAATCGGACACAAAACGCAGACTTGGGGAACACCAGCATTTATTTTTTGAAGATCAAACTTGAAACAATCCAATTCAATATGTACTGAACGATCTAAAAGATTATTTATCATGTCGATTACAGAATTCGCAGAATTTACTCCCGGTGAGTTAACTCGATTCGTTGACCTTTCGCATCCGGTCTAAAACTGAATTATGAAATTCGCCTGAATTTATGAACTTTCGTATCGACACTGTCAGTTACAGACATTCAGTCAACGGCTTAAGCCTGTCATTTCACCATTTCTCTAAATTCTTTCCGATTAGAACTCGGACAGTTCTATTTAAATTTGTTAAACAGTCATTATGATAAGCGTTTAACTTACATTTTTGTGTTTTCCATTGTTTTCCATGTATTTTTTTTTTTTTTATTAAAAATTCATTTCAGATTCGTCTTGAAATTGGCGCGAATGTAAAATGATAGAAATTGTGTATGGAGTGCGAATGGATTGCGGATTTAGTAATACCAGATAAGTTGAACTGAATGTCGGTGGTGCAGGGCAAGTTACCGACATTCGTTCAACTTTCTCTCGTCGGATTCAGTAATAGCAAAAGTTTGGAAATTAATTGAAACTGTCACTTTAGCTCATTCGCCAAATTCTGTAATAAGGGTGTTGTATAATCCAAAGAATAGGGATTTCGTTGATACCGAACTCACCTATTTGCGATAAGAGGGCCTGGTGCCAAACTCTATCAAATGCCTAAGAAATAATCCGGCTTTCTCCAAAACAATATACAGATCAGTGTCACCTTTCGGTGAGATATGCCATCAGATCACCAGTGGAACGATTGCTGCGGAAGCCATATTGCCGGTCATTTGTAGTTTTATTGTGCAAGTAAGTAACTATCTTAATGTGTTCTTAGAGATGGTTCTTACTTCTAGCCAGACCTTCATGGGCGCTATAACCCATACATACGTCTGTGTCCGATAAATTATGATAACTTAAAAGTATGGTAGATCGAGAACGTGTACAGGGGCAGTTGCAGAAACTTTTAGGCCCAAAACCAATTTTTCTGTCAATGGAGCAATCCACAAGCACGCTAATCATTGCCGAACATTATTTTCTCAGATAGCCAAGCGGCATTAGAGCATTAAACTAATTCTAAACTGGCATAAGTGCCTGCACGACTGGGTCGCACGAACTTGCTCCTATGTAAAAGACTAAGAATTTCAAAAATGAATGTTATTAGAGAAACTGTTCATAAGCATAAAATTCATTTTTTAAATGACTAAAAAAAACTTCTATAGTAGTTAAAGGTAAGAATAGGATGCCATGGAACAAAAATTTTAAGTCTTTGTAGTGGTTTCTTAAAAAATAAGGTTTTATATAAGAAAATTTTAAAACATTTTTAAGAAAAAATGTTGGTACGCCAATTTGAAGTTTTTATTATTGTATGAATAAAAATTAAATTAACAAAAAAAGTATTGAGCCGTTTTCGAGATATTAAATTTTCAAAAAACAAACAATTGATTTTTTTTTACAAAATTCCAAAAAATATTTTTCTTAAAGTTTTGAAATGCAATGTTTTTTAAACTTTTTAGAAGCTTCTCTCTACAAAATTTCATTAAGATCCCTTGTGCTGATAATGAGAAATTCAAAATTTTATAAAATCGTTCTATGGTAGGTACAGTAAGTAATATCCTAATTTCAAAATTGTTTGTATTAAATTACAGATCTTAAAAATTAATCGAAAGACTAAAAATTTAAGCAAAATTCTCGAAACCGTTTTCGAGAAAAATACGATTTTCGAAAACCATTTTTTAACATTTGTATGGAGAGTACCCTTATTTTTAGGTAAAATAATTTTTTTTTCTCATATCTTGTATATTTTTTAAGAAACTTTTATTTATCAAGTTTTAAAAAAATCGAGTTTTCGAAATATCGAGTTTTCAAAAAAAAATTTTGAAAATTTTTTTAAAAATCCAAAAAATTTTGTTTTGAAAATTTGAATACACAATAATATTGAAACTACTGGGGAGCCCTTATATAAGAATAAAATGCACGACTGGATCGCACGAACTTGCTCTTATGTAAAAGTACTTTGGATTTTAAGATACATTTTATAAATATAAAACATGGATTTAATGAGATAATAATGTTCAAATGCATAAAATTGCCGTCTGGTTTCCGGAAAAGTATGAATTTATTCAAATAAACTTTAAAAAATCGTTTTATTATTAAATAAATTTTTTATATAAGAAATTTCTCTAAAATTTTTCAGGAAAAAAATGTAGGATGCAAATTTCAAGTATTAAATAATATTGATCTTAGAAAATAATTTCAAAAAATAATAGTTCATAGGTTTTGAAGATATTGATTTAGGGTAACATAAGATGAATTAGTTTTTTTATTAATTGCATCCACCTCATCGATCATTAAAGCCCAAATAAATACATATAATATTAATTTTTTTTTTTTTCAAAAAACCCAACAAATATTTTTTTTGAATATTTGTATATACAATATTATTTTAAACTTAATGGGACTCCTGCTAAAAATTTTGGGTTAAAATCCTTAGAGCCGTTAATGAGAAAGTCGAAAATCAAAAAAACGGGTCTATGGCAGGTACCCCTAATAACATTTTGCCCCAAAATTTTTTTTGACCAAAATGTAGCCTATGTTCATATTATCACACCTAATTTTTTTTTATCAAAATCGTTAGAGCCGTTTTCGAGATAAATAAGATTTTTCATTACGGGTGTATGGGGGGTACCGTTAGTTTTAGAGCTAAAAAAAAAATATCAATTTTTCCTCTAGGGAATCTCCGAAGACCCTTAACTACCGAGATTGAAAGAAATAGGTCCAGTGGTTTAGGCTGTAGTGAGACGTACAGACATACAGACACACTGAAACATGTTTTTTGTGTACTAAATTTTCCTTAAAATTTTTATAAAAAAAACTTGATATCCAAATTGTTAGTATTTAATAAAATACATTTTTAAACGTAATTTAAAAATTTAATCGTGTATCGGTTTTCAAGATATCGAATTTTCAAAAAAAAAATTATATTATTTTTTTAAAAATCCAAAAACTATTTTTTCGAAAAAAATTTTAGTTCATATTTTTTTAAATGCAAAGCAGCTCCAGCATAAAAATTTTGGTCAAAATCGTTAGAGCCGTTGGTGAGAAATTCGAAAATCAAAAAAACCGTTCTATGACAGGTACCCCTAATAACATTTCCCCCCAAATTTTTTGTTGACCAAAATATAGTCCATATCCACAATATCACACTTAATTTTTTTTATCAAAATCGTTAGAGCCGTTTTCGAGATAAATAAGATTTTGCATTACGGTTGTATGGGGGGTACCGTTAGTTTTGCAGCCAAAAAAAAAATTTCAATTTTTCCTCTAGGGAATCACCGAAGACCCTTAACTACCGAATTTGAAGAAAATACCTCCGGTAGTTTAGGCTGTAGTTCGAGGTACAGACATACAGACATACAGACATACAGACAGACAGACGGAATTGTCGGACCCACTTTTTTCGTCTTCGCTATCATCGTAATGTCAACTTTGATCAAAATCTCGACTTCGATTTTTTTTTTCCAAATGCAGAACTTGCCCTATAGTACCTATATCGCAAGTAAATATGATCAAAATCGGTTGTACCATTTTTGAGAAAATCAAAAACATAAAAATGTTTCCAAGGGGTGTACCAAACATAATAATTTTTTGGAAATTTTTTCTCATTCATTACCTTGGTTTAACTAAATGAAATTTTATGAACTTAAAAAAAAAATCTGTTGGACAGTTTTTGAGAAAAAAAAATATTTATAAAATTTCGAAAAAAAATCGTATGGCAGGTACCGTTATTTTTGGTCTTAAAAAATCAAATCAAAAAAACATCCGAGGGGAAAAAAATAAAATCCATATCTACCAAGTTTAAAGAAAATCGGCCGAGCCGTTTAGCTGTAGTCGAACAGAGAGACAGACAGGCAGACAGAATTGCGAGACCCACTTTTTTGGTCTTCGCTATTATCGTAATGTTAACTTTGATCAAAATCTCGAGTTCGTTTTTTCTTACGAATGCATAACTCGCCTTATAGTACTTATAAGTCGCAAGTAATAATATCGCTCTTTATTGGGTACCAAGACATGTAGGGGTCATGGGTCATGGGGTTTTTTAATCGGTCACTGAAAACTGAGAAAATACCTCAAAATTCTTGAAGTGCTGAGCAATATCTATATGAAGAAACACCACACCATATATTTTTGATATGTATTGCACTTATCCATCAAATACATGTACATAAGTACGAGGGCAGTTTGAAAAGTTCTCGGCCTGACCAATAAAACGCAATAAATTTTAAAACTTTTTTAAAATATTTTTCTACATATTCTCCTCTTATATCAATGCACTTATTCCATCTGTGTTCCAGTGCTTCTATACCCTTTTTATAAGCCGATTCCTCCAACTCTTCGAAAAACCGCTCCGTCTCAGCAATCACCTCCTCGTTGGTGAAGAATGTGCGTCCAGCCAAATGTTTTTTTAAGTTATGAAAGAGCTAATAGTCTGATGGTGCCAAATCAGGTGAATAAGGGGGGTGGTTCAGTACACAAAATCGAAGTTCATGGAGTTTAGCCATGACAACAACCGACTTGTGTACTGGAGCATTATCCTGATGAAGAAGGATCTTCTTTTTGGCTAATCCTGGTCTTTTTCCGGCAAGTTTTCCAGCCAATTCGTCCAACAGGTTTGCAAAGTATTGACCAGTGATAGTTTGGCCCTTGGGATGGTAATCAATAAAAATAATTCCCTTGTAATCCCAAAAGACTGACGCCATCACTTTCCCAGCTGAAGCACAGGACTTGGCTTTCTTCGGTGGAGGAGAACCGCTATGCTTCCATTGTTTGATTGTTCTTTTGTCTCGGGAATATAGTGACGAATCCATGTTTCGTCGGTGGTAATGACTCTTCTCAAGAAATCGCTGGTATTCCTCCGAAATAACGCTAGATTATCTCTAGAGATTTCAACTCGATTGAATGTTTGTTCTTCGCTCAGCAAACGCGGCAACCACCTTGCGGACAATATTTTCAACCCCAATTCTTCGGTCAAAATGTGGTAAACCCGCTCAGAAGAGATCCCCATCCCCATGGTGTTGCTGATTTTTCGCACTTTTAACCTTCGGTCGTCTAAAATCATTTTATGAACTTTATCGACGTTTTCTGAAGAGGTGTATGTTGTTGGCCTTCCGCTTCTGCGATCATCTTCGACGCTCTGTCTGCCATGTTTAAATAAGGCTGCCCACTTTTTGAACGTGAGATACGAAGGTGCAGATTCCCCCAATGTCTCATCGAAATCATCTTTAATTTGATTTGGTGTCATATTCTTTTTGACCAAATATTTAATGACGGCTGTAATTTCATTTTTTTTTCCATTTTCGTTGTTAGCAATAGGTTCGTTCAAACAAAAAATTGCACTGATATTAAGTACGCGACCAATTTCAATGAAACTTCACATACAATTATTATATATATAAGGCTGTTTGAGGAAATTAAAGTTATTTATTAAAACAACGCCTTCTATGTTAAGCCGAGAACTTTTCAAACAGCCTCCGTATATCTAAAGCGTGACCAGATAGAAGAGATCAAACTACAATCTCTGAATCAACTCCATATTGTAATATACCTAATGCAATTTTCAGGATCGCCATGTAATGGCAAGATCGCCATGTAATGTATCTAATGCAATTGGCAGGATCGCCATGTAATATACCTAATGCAATTTTCAGGATCGCCATGTAATGGCAAGATCGCCATGTAATGTACCTTCTATCTAATTATCTATTCGACGGGCAGAGCATAAAAATGCCATAGGTTTTCTGCCATAAATGAGAAACACTTTGTATAACTAAAATGAATCTGATTTTATTTTCCAATTTTACATGCTTATATACTAGTTGCTTACAAATATTTTATTGCTTACAAATACTTTATTATTTACAAATACTTTGTTTACAAATAATAATAATAGAACTTAATATTGTATCTTAATATCTAGTGTCATATGTTACAAATTTGGGTGAACTACTTAGAGTTCAATACTGTTAGTCATTGTTTGCTTGTGTCAGCAGTTTAGGTTTAGGTGGGTCAGTCATAGTCATCGTCGAAGTCATTGTGTGCATCGTGTGCAGGTTTCGTTTTCGTTTGTTTTTGTTTTTATTTTATTTGTTTGTAATGTTTTCGTTTAGGTTGTCTCGTAGGGTTGAGGTAGGTTAAGTAGCTACACTACACCATCACCCTTAAGCGGAAAATTATTTGAAGAATAATTTTTCAAGAAAAAATTTAAATTGGACTGGTCTCAAAAGCTGCAACATATGACGTGGTTATGTTATTATGGAAGTAAAATTTGTGTATACATGTTAATATCTAATATTGTTTCAGATAACTATTTCTTTTCTTTTATATAATATATTTCTTAAGGCTATTATTGTGGAGTTTTTTATGTTCCCCATTTATATTTATTACTGAATTGACATTGTTTGTTTCAATTATCTTATATGGTCCATTGTAAGGACTTTGCAATTTCTTTTTACTTTCTAATCTTACAAACACTAAATCTCCTAATTTAAAATTTGAAACATTCGTACTTTTGTCGTATTCTAATTTTCTTTTCTTTTTAACATTTTCAATAATTTTATTCGTTTTTGTTATTGCGTGCTTAAGTCTAATCTTGAGTTCATTTACATAGTTTTCTAGATTATACACTTTATTATTTGAATTTATTACATCTTTTGGTAGGTAGGATAGTTTTCCAAAAATTAATTCGTATGGTGTGTAATTAGTGTCAACATGTGGTGTTGTGTTATATGAGAATGTGTAATACGGAACTCAGGTGTCCCATTCATGATCTTCGGTAAAGTTTAAAATAAATTCATTTAATGTTCTATGGTTTCTTTCTAGTGAACCTATACTTTGATGATGATATGGAGCTGAATAGATTGGTTTGATTTTTAACATTTCACAAATATTTTGCATTAACTCATTTTTAAATTCAGTTCCGTTATCTGATTTGAGAATTTAAAACAGCCATATTTCAGAATGAATTGTTCTACCAATATTTTGGCTATGGTTTTCGCGTCTTTACTTTCGATAGGGTGTGCAACAACATATTTGGTTAGTTCACATTGCATTGTCAATATATATCTATATCCATTTGATATCCTAAGAAGTCCTACTGTATCTATTTGCACAGTTTCGAAACTAGTCGTTGGTGTATCTGTTATGGTCATTTTTTCTTTAATATGTCGTGTCTGTTTGTTTTTAGTACAAAGCTCACAAGCGTTGACAAATTTTTTAACCATTTGTCTCATATTTTTCCAAACATATTTTTGTTTAAGTTTAGTTATTGTTTTTCGTATGCCTAAATGTCCTCCATATGGTGTGTTGTGGTAATCTTTTATGATATTCAATTTTTCTTTATTATTATTTATTCTTTTAGGGGGTTTATATATTAATATATTCATGGGCGAGTGTTTTTCATCAGGTTGCAACCTATTATAAATATCTTTTAATTTTTCTTTTTCTACATATTTAAATATTAAATCTTCTTCACTAAGCGCTATTTCTTCAACGGGTACCCTTTTTAATTCTGATACTAACTTCTCCAGAGTCGAAACTTGTTTCGCTGGATTATCGCTGCATCTCACAATAACTTCTTTTTCATTTATTTCAATACTAGTATTTTTTCTTTTATTATTTCTCGCTATTTCAAATCTTAAGTTTTTCATATTTCTGACGTTAGAAATGGACGTACAATCCCACATATGAAGGTAGCTAGTCTTCTGTTGAGATGTGTAGTTCTCCTTTATAATATTATTATTCTTAGTGGCAATATTCTTTGCCATACCCCTTGTTATTGCCATGATCCGCTCCTTGGAGTCGCAATCACTTTGGCTCTTATTATTATCATTGTTTACCAACATGGATTTTAAAATATCACTGTCAATTTTTATCCTTGAGAGTGTATCGGCATTTGTATTTGATGTTCCTTTTTTATAAACTATCTCAAAGTCGTAATCCGATAAATCTATTCTAATTCTCGTTAATTTTGACGATGGGTTTTTATGTGAAAATAATGAAACTAGTGGTCTGTGATCTGTTACAACTATGAATTTTCTTCCATAGAGATAAGGTCTAAAAAAATTAATATTCTTTGGAAACTAATTGAAGATATTTTTAGTCCAAATGGTAGTCTTTTGAACTGATAATGTCCATCTGTTGTTGAAAAAGCAGTCGAAGGTCTTGATTCCTCCTTTAATGGTATTTGGTGAAAAGAACTTGTCATGTCAAGTGTGGAAAAATACCTTGCTCTACCTAGTTTATCGAGAACATCGTCTATTCTTGTCAGTGGAAATTTATCATTAACAATCTTGTTGTTCAATTTCCGGAAATCTACTACTAAACACCATTTTTTTTTTTTACATCTTTATCACTTTTCTTTGGTACTAAAAGCAAAGGAGAGTTGTATGGACTAACTGAATGTTCAATACTATCATTATTCAAGAGTTCTTTCACCTGTTTTTTTATTTCTAAATTTTGTGTCTGAGGGAGTCTGTAATTTTTGATGTATACTGGATTTTCATCAGTAATATTAAGTCTTTGAGTGTAGAAATCGTTAATGGTAAGCGATTCATCCTTGAGATGAAAAATGTCTTGATATTTCTCACATATCTGTTGTATTTTTGTATTTTCTTTTAAGCTTTTAGTAAGAGCGTCCAACGTTTCAAATTTTATTGCAAACCCTAGCGCAGTTTTTACGTTTTGCGATAATTTTACATGAAATATGAAATTTATAAATTCAATTTTTGCCGTATCTTTCAGAGCATCATACATTATCTTTGCTAGTGTTAAAAATGCATCAAGCTCTTTGAAATTTCCCGTGAAAATTGGGACAATTTTCATTGCAGATTCAATGTTAAAATCCGACATTTTTGTTTGTTTGTTTATATTCGTTTCTATTATATTTTTTACTAATTGGTATTTTTGTGTAAATTTGTCTATAAGTAAATTGTGACTTGTATCTAATTTTTCTATTTTAGAATTTTCTATAAGAAATTCTTTCTTTAGTGTTTTTATTTCTTCTATTTTATTTAATCAAGTGTTTTCTTTGTATACTCTACCTACATTTTTTTTTTTTTTTTTTTGTTTAAGTGCATATTCTCTAGTGCCATAATTATCTCTTCCATTGGTTTAATTTTAAAAGGATTTCTTGTTTTATATTGTATTTAAATTATTTCTTGTTACAATTTTTTTTTTTTTTTTTTTTTTTTTACATAATTTTTTAAATAGTTATGAATTTTGATCACTAAAAATATTATTACTGTTAATATGATTATGATTAGTATTTAAATTTGTTCTAAATTTAAACCTTCTTTAATTTTGTTTTCTTTTGGTTTGGTTACCAAAGGTGTTTTCCAGTTCATTTTAAAACAATATTTCCAATTTAGACTGTATTTATACTATTTATTCTTACTTTGTTCTTAACATAGTTCTTGTAATAATTATTAATTTTGTTTGCCACGTATAAAATAAATAAAATTATTGCTGCTGTAACAGCTGCGATTTTGAAGGGATCTTCTTTGTCATTAACTATGACATTCTCCTTAACGTTATTATTTCCTACTATATAATTCTTTAAAAATATTATTTATCTATATTTATTTCCCTTATTATTTTTTGTTTCGTTAGGGTATTTTATGAAACTCATTTTGAGTGTTTCAATTTCCTGCCATATTTTGTTTGCCGATTTGTCTTCTGGTGTACTCCTCAATAGTAAGTCGTTTCGGACCACTTATTTTTGGAGTAAGAGTGTATTGTGGTGCTCCCACAACTGGACCTGGTATTAATTCTTCAGACATTCAGAGATTCAGATATTCGAATCTGGTCAGGATCGCCATGTAATATACCTAATGCAATTTTCAGGATCGCCATGTAATGGCAAGATCGCCATGTAATGTATCTAATGCAATTGGCAGGATCGCCATGTAATATACCTAATGCAATTTTCAGGATCGCCATGTAATGGCAAGATCGCCATGTAATGTACCTTCTATCTAATTATCTATTCGACGGGCAGAGCATAAAAATGCCATAGGTTTTCTGCCATAAATGAGAAACACTTTGTATAACTAAAATGAATCTGATTTTATTTTCCAATTTTACATGCTTATATACTAGTTGCTTACAAATATTTTATTGCTTACAAATACTTTATTATTTACAAATACTTTGTTTACAAATAATAATAATAGAACTTAATATTGTATCTTAATATCTAGTGTCATATGTTACAAATTTGGGTGAACTACTTAGAGTTCAATACTGTTAGTCATTGTTTGCTTGTGTCAGCAGTTTAGGTTTAGGTGGGTCAGTCATAGTCATCGTCGAAGTCATTGTGTGCATCGTGTGCAGGTTTCGTTTTCGTTTGTTTTTGTTTTTATTTTATTTGTTTGTAATGTTTTCGTTTAGGTTGTCTCGTAGGGTTGAGGTAGGTTAAGTAGCTACACTACAATATTCCATATATCTACTTAAGCTTATCCAAAAAAAAATAATCTGAAGGAAGAGCTGTAAAATGAGCGCTTTCATTTAGCTCCAAACGGGTCTTCTTTCAATTTTATTCCATAATCCTTTAGTTCAAAATTAACAATTTTTGAAAAAAGGCTTATATGTACATATATTTGTTCATGATTATAAAAACTTCTCTTGCTTATATCAGAACCGACTAAACACCCTAAAATGATGAAAACAAACTCAATATTTGATTCTGCTTACTACTCTTAAATTTCGTATTCTGAAAATTGTGTTCACTTTATTTAGAAATCATTAAGTTGCCAAATAATATCTTCGTTATTTGCACAATTCCAAATAGCCAAAATCAATCAAACATCATCCTTATTTATAACTTCATCAGAATTTTCGCACCCGGTTCTCAAATATTTGCACGTCCTTGAAAAAATATTCAAAATACCAATTGAACCAAACCTCAATTTCATAGGTACAGCTTCGAACCTTATCTAGAAAAAAAAAAAAGCAAACAATGCTTCAGGACGTTCCGTACCAGAGTCAGCACCACACAAAGATAAACAATAATAAATACATTTTGTTATTTTAACGAAAATCGATTTGCTGCGAAATTTTCCGCACTTCCCTTGGAATGAAAAAAAATTTGCTTCGTTTTTAAGCACACACATTGAGACAATATTTTCGGCTGTTGTACAATTTCGCTTTTGAAAATATAGAACAGGAAAAATGCCATAGTCGTCGTTTCGTTTGTGTGTATATTTGGATAAGAACTTTCTAGATGATTGCCAAACACATGTTTGTTCGTTTTAAACTTTTAAACAGTTGTGTTATAAATTTTTATTTTGTTTTTTTTATAAAATGACATTTCTAAAGAATAAACAGAGTATTTCGCTGCAAAACTTTTAATATTAAACAAAGACAAAACGAAAGCAATAAGACTTACCGGTATGTTGTTGAGAAAAAACGCAATACCCGCTCCTGGTTTTGATGGAGGAGTTGAACAATTGGCCCGCAATATGTCACCAGGATCGTATCGTTCTCTCTCCGTCCAAAGTGTTGGTGGGGCATGTGGAAGCTCTGCAATGGAATTATCAAGGAAAACACGAGATAATAAAATTCTTTAAAAGAAGACACACATTTTTTAATATAATCAGATATAAGTGTTGAAAATGAAATCATTTCTCCTGGAGTAGGTTAGGAAACACGGAATTTTTAAGATATCAAATACCTTCATATAGCTGGATTGTTTTATTGCGGTGCAGAGAAGGGAGATTTCCGAGCGGATTACGAATATTGATTTAGAAATTGTCTTTCATCAGACCATACATTCCGTAACTTGTGGGACTATAATCATTGGAAAGGTAGAGAATATCTTGTCTTTGGTATAAACTACACATGGCTTTTTTTGCACTTTTAATAATTATTGCTTATTGGGAAAGAGAGGGTGATAACTTCAATTTCAAAATTTTAAACGGACTCTTAAGTAATAAATACATCGTATTATGAAGACTTAACATTTTGTAAGCATAATATAAGGCTTGTTTAAAATAAAGAGTCCAAAAATTTAATTAATAAATTAAAAGTTACAAGTATTAATCTAAGGCTCATTTCCACATATACCCAGCAGCTGATGAGCCGGCACTGGTTACTAGGTTCCTCGAAAAATGAGTATCTACATTTTAATTTTTCATTCACAGAAAACCCCAAACACCCACTTTATCTTACCACACATCACATTTCACATACAAACTAAAACCGCTAACAACTACCAGGGATGTTTGAAAGCTCAACTTAATTTTGGGTATCCATTGATCATTTGAGAACGTCTAAAGTGATTCTGGCAGTCGGCTTGAGTGATTGGCACTATCGATAGTTAGTAACTAACTGATTTGAACTATTGAACGAATTTATTTATTCGTTGGATCGGTATCGATGGATTAAAAAATGTTTAAGTGATTTTATTAATTACTCCGCAAAAAAAAACAAATGTTAGGTTTTCAGGTGACATTTTGAACGAAGAACTCTTACACGTCAAGATCGAATTAGTCCTCTTTTTGTCAATCCATTTACTATCAAATTCCACCGAAGTATAGCTACCATGTCGGTGGATTGAAAAACTTAAAAAAATACGAAATTATGTCATTAAAAATTGGTTGGTATGCTTTCAATTCAATTCAATTTCAATTCAATTCAATTTTTATTGGATTATACAGTAAGACTTAGTCTTTTATAGTATTTTTTACAGAGTGGTTAGATTAAAATTTAATCTTACAAATACAAATTAAAATAAAATAAAATAAAGTTATTCAAAATTAATAACATTTTTATAACAATTTTTTTTTTTTTTTTTTTTTTTTTAAATATATAGATATTATATCTATTTATTATAGAACAAAATTCTGCAACAAAATTCTACATTATTCTTCTTTAATTCTTCACCTTCTTCTTTTAAAATTTGAAAAGTGTTTAATGCTTCAGTTTTGAAGTTTGCAATTTCCCTGATTTGTTTAATCCTTATTGGCAGAGAATTCCATAGGCGAATGCTATTAACAAAGAACAACCGTGAAAAGTTAAGGTACTTAAAAGACGGTGTTAATATAACCTGTTCCAGAAGAATGGCACAAGCTAATTCTTTCGTAAAGATACAGAGGCGTTTTTGTGTGAATCACTTTATGAAAGAATATACAGTTTCGATAATTTGTAAATTTGGATAGTGTGCAATTTAGAATTTTGATACTATAGGGAGATATATATGGTCGTAGACCGTATACATACCTTGTCATATCATTAAATGCCACATTCAGCTTTCGCTCGGACATAGAATCCAGTTTAGGATAAACAAGTTCAGAAAATGAAATAATCGGCACAAGAAGCGTTTTAACCAAGCGTAGTCGTGTATCAGTAGGTGTAAAACTACTTGATATCCAAAGTTTTCTTAGAGTTCCATATATTCGTCCCACAACAAAGTTTATTTGATCCCTACCCTACAAGATAATTCATTCGACACTTTGAAGCCAAGACTGGTCACAGATTTTACATAAGAGACACTCGAGTTATATAAGGATATCGTGGGGAGGTGTTCCGTATTGTACTCCTTCTTGGATACCAACAAAAGGTTTTTTTAGGGTTAAGCGTTAAACCATTTTCCTCAGCCCACTTACAGATGGATATAAGATCCTCGTTGATGCGAAAAATAAGGTCATCAACCAAGCCAATTCTCCTTGAAAGATAGATCTGTATATCATCTGCATAAAGATGAAAGGAGACATTTTCACAAACAGAGGGCAGGTCATTTATAAATAGACCGAACACCTGTTCTCAAGAAACTAGGCCGTGACCAATCATCCCGAACCACAACACGCTGAGTCCTGTTATATATAAATAGCTCTTTACTAAGGAGACAGCCAGCTCAGAAAACCCAAAATAGTGCCTAAGTTTTTCACATAGAACACCATGGTTGACTTTGTCAAAGGCCTTAGAGAAGTCCAGCAAGCATAAAACAGTCAAATTATTTTGATCGAATTCCTGTCTGATACTCGTATCATCGAGAATTTTAACTATTGCTGTGGAACAAGAGTGGTTTGTTCTGAACCCAGATTGGTATGGAGATAGCAGACTTTTTGTGTTAAGATGTTCTATTATTTGCTTCGCTAGAATCTTCTCCAAGACCTTTAAATTTATTTATTTTATTTAAGCTTAATTCAAGCCTATTACTTAAAACTAAACAAAAAAATTAGATTAATAATAATAGTAATAATAGGTTTGGGTGGAAAGTTGGGTCGGGAAAAGAAGACATAATTATTGGAGAGCATTTTAAGGGCAGTTTTTGAACTACTTAAATCAAAAATAATTGAGTTGTTAGCACTACTAAGCATTCTGGTAAGTGGTTCATTTAGGCCGTACTCGGTTCGGTGAAGTGGTATCCAGAAGAGTGGTGTCGATCTGAGGCGAGATTGATTTGTGTTTTGCTTTATTTTGCGTAGCAAGCCTACGCATCAGTCGATACCTCCAGATAATAAATGGTGTAAAAATAGAAGGTCAGCATTATCTCGACGTACTCTTAAGGTCTGTAAATTTATAAGCTTAAGACGGTTTTCGTAGGGTGGGAGTCTGAATGGGTCGTCCAATCTGCGCTGAACGGCTTCAATGCGCTGAATGTGGACATGATAATAAGGTGACCAGGCGGGAGAGGCATATTCAAGAAGAGGACGTACAAAATAAATGTATAAGGATTTTGTGACGTAGGGATTTGAGAATTCCTTGGACCAACGCTTTACGAATCCTAGAGTTGAATTAGCTCTGTTAATAATAGAATCATAATGAGCTCGAAAATTTAGCTGATTGTCACAAATAACTCCTAAGTCACGAATAGATGTGACAACCGAGACTTGTTCATTATTCAAGAAATAATAACGCTGGTGGAGAGGGGGGCGTTTTCGAGAATAAGTAATGACTTGACACTTACTGACGTTAAGTTCGAGAAAATTATGACGGCACCAGGTAAAGAAATTATTTAGGTCGGTTTGTAGTAGCTGGGTATCTGCTGAGCATGTAATATGTTTAGAAATACGTATGTCATCAGCGTAAATCTCCAGGTCAGATTCTACTAAAGTAAGCTCAACGTCATTTATACTTAACAAGAAGAGAAGGGGGCCAAGGTGACTACCTTGGGGAACGCCTGATGTTGAGCGAACAGGGTTGGAAGTACTTCCTCTGAACAAAACAGTGCGATCACATAAATAGGACTGGACCCAAGACAAAAACGGAGATGGGAATCCATATGATTTCAATTTGAAAATAATTATATTGTGAGAAATCCTATCAAATGCTTTGCGGAAATCAGTTGCAACTGCATCAATTTCGTAGCCTAATTCCATGGCACAAATAGTATTATACTCTGTCCAACAAAAATTGTCAGTACAGTAAGTTCTTGCATTTCTGCTCAAGCCTACACAAACTGGATGAAAAGATTTTCCACAAATTCCTTTAAATAAAAATTAATTGTTGTTTTATTTTATTTATTTGTTTGTTTTAAAATTCTGGAAATTATTTTGCAGAAAATATTTGTTCCTAGTGTACTTTCTTAAGTCTATGCAATATGAAGAAAAAGCTCAAAATGGTTCGTGTCTATGCCGTGCTTTGATTACAATAAATGACAGCTGATTTTGTTGTAGTTGGCAAAAGAAGAGATCGATATGTGAATATTCGTCAGCTGTTTGACTTGATTGCAAAAACTTGCCGATGATGTTGTTTTTGTTGGTAAAAAAGAATCAAATATATGTACGTCTTTGAAGTATCAATATGACTATACTCTGTCCAACAAAAATTGTCAGTACAGACCTTATGGTAGAGCTTTTTCTAAAGCAGTGGCGCCTGATGCACCCTCACTACAATGCGTTAGAAAAAATGCCACTAAAAAAAGAGCAAGCCACTGACTTTTCTTAAGGAATTGTTGTTGTAATTCTTTGCAAAAAGTTGTACACCCCAACACGACCGTCGTATCCCACTGATGATGAGATACTGTCAAGATCAAGACAAGAGTGTCAAGTGTCACTCAATACGATCGTGTGCTCTTTATCTACATAAAACAGAGTTACCATTATCATTCTCAATTGCAAGCAAAGAGCTTTTCAGTGGTTTTTATTAAGGAGCTTTTGGGATTTGAAGCTTTTGAGAACACATTTTAAGAAGATGAGTAGATATGTTGAGTGTTGTCGTATTGCTTTTGAACATAAAAAAAACCGACCCTATTATCTTACCGCTTGGCGTTGTGGGAAAATGTAAATTGAATATTTTTTTCAGTCGTTTTGAATCGGCAGACGGTAGCCCTAGGGGTTTTTTACTTTCATTTGCGGCGATTTATAATTTAAACTACGCAATCCTTGTGAGAGCTTTAAAAGGCGACACACTTATGCATGGCAATGCAATGAGAGACAAACGTCCTATCTTCCCTGTACTGACAATTTTTCTTGGAGAGAGTATAGCGGCAGAACATCTACTAAAACAGTACTCACCGGGAGAGATGAGACAAGAGACCAGTTTCGAGTTGCCTGGGTAGGTACTTTAGATGATGAGTTGATGGCCTCAACAGGTTGACGAGGTGCAGTGAATAGTGAATAGGCCAGCGCTGCCGAACTTACTCCCATAGTAGTATTTTACTCCTTGCGTGGAGTCGATGCTCCTATACTCCCCATGTTACAAAAATACTCCCCAAAAAAATAAATAAAAATTAAAAATAAAACAAAATTGCAACAAACCAACTTAAAGCAAACATATTGTTTTTTCGACAAATTGCACATCTCTGTTCTTTTTTCCATATAAGATCGCATATCGTTGAACTTGCAAACATCCCTGGATAACAAGATTAAAAGACAGAGATAATAAATATTGTTTGCTCTTTTTAATTTATCAAGTGCGAGCGAGAAAGTTAAATCGGACTTTGTTCAATCAATTGACCGTTTCTAAAAAAATACAAATTGATCGTTACAAAGCAAAAAAGTACAGATGAAAGCTTTTCAGACGAACATTTTGTTAAAAAAAAGAAATATCAACATACTCTAGAGAATTGATTGGTTGATTGATTAAACATTTTATTTCTTAAAACCCATTATTATATACATTATTTATAAAAAGAAAGAAAAAAATAAGTGACAAAAGTATTTTTAAAAAATAGATTTATTGTCACTCTTAGTAGAATGATTTAACATGTATTATTTTAAATGGGTGGGGTGACCCTTAAAAAAGAAATATTAAAAAAGAAAGTTAAAATAGCATTAAATAAATAATGCATACAAAAATTAAATGGAATTAAGTTAAATACTTATTTCATGAAAACATCAGGTAAAACCATTTACAAAAAATTCGATACTCTCATTATCAAGACTAAGGAGCCAGTTTTTAACTTGTTTCATAAATACAAAATGAGAAGTTTCCATCCTGATAGAATTAGGGAGTCTATTAAATATTCGACATGAGGAAATATTATAGAAATTTCGAAATGCGGTTGTTCGAAACACCGGTATAGACACTTGGTTCAAAAAATGACCACATAAACTATAATTGTCAATTAATCTAAAATTAAGATTACCTGATCTTTTAAAGAAAATTTTTAGAACCTTATAGCAATACATATGTCGCACTGGAAGAATTTTCAAATCCCTAAATAGTGGAAAACTAGGGTACTAACGAGGCTTACCACATATTTTCTTCAGAACAGTTTTTTGTAAAACTAAAAGAGGCTGTATTTTGTTGTAATAGGAACCTCCTCAACAAGAAATTCCATATACTAGTTTGGAATGAAAAATGCCATAGTAAATTTTAAGGAGCAGTTTAGAAGAGCAACCTTTACGCAAAAAGAAGAAATTACTAAGAGAAAGAGTGCACCGAAAATCCTGTCTAAGATTTTCTGTGTGGTTCTAAAAACTTATTCTAGAATCAATAATCAATCCCAAATACTTGAATTCATTTACTATTTCTAATTTAAAACATTTATCACTACAGCTCGTGGAATCAGTAAAGTTTGTAGAAGTATCCATAGGACTACATGTACAGTTAAAAAGTTTAAATTTTTGACACTCAGTAGCATAGAAAAAGAGATCAGCATCAACAATCTTTTGGCCAGACAAACTCAAAAACATTACCTTAGTTTTTAGAACTAATTATCAGTTTGTGCTCTGCAAACCAGATTCTTAACCAGCTGAGATCCCAATTTATATCAGATATAAGATTATATCTTATTATATATAAAAAAAGCCCACACCATCTGAAAAAGCTGTCAAAGAACCCCTAAATGGCAATCTTAATAAAGAATTGATATATACCAAAAAAAGTATTGATCCCAAGGCCGAATCTTGTGGCACTCCCAAATCGAATGTCTTTGTATCACTCCTAATACCATCAAATTTCACTCTTTGGGTTCTTACATTTAAATGTGATCTTAACCAATCACTTATGAAACTTCGAAACCCAGCACTTTCAAGTTTGCATATCAAAATTGCGTGATTAACCATGTCAAAGGCTTTTGATATGTCAACAAATAACGCGGTTGTATTCTCTTTCTTATCAAGGCTTACAAATATTTGAAAACAGAAATATAACAAGGCATCTTCGGTTGATTTATTACTTTGAAAACCAAACTGAACATCACTGAACATCACTGAAAAATTTCATTCTCGTTAAAAAGCTCACCATTCTATTTTTATAG
Source organism: Chrysotoxum bicinctum (assembly GCA_911387755.1). NCBI lineage: Eukaryota > Metazoa > Arthropoda > Insecta > Diptera > Syrphidae > Chrysotoxum > Chrysotoxum bicinctum. Next base: position 73,741,525 of record OU426988.1, on the reverse strand, counting down.
CTTTTTCAAAAATCTTACTAATCAAAAGATAGGAGAGATATAGGCCTATAGTTACCCTAGTTCCTTTGGTTGATCTTTTCCCAAATTTAGTGGATGAGTCCGAAGTTGAGAAGCTTGATAATGAATGGCGTATTTTAAGAAACCAGTCATTAGTTTCAAAGGAATTAGACTTTGCCGAATTTTATAGGAATGTATTTACTATTAAAAACGGATTAAATGAGTTCAAATGAGTTCATGTTTCCTCATGTATGTATGTACGTTAATTTATTGGAACAATTATTAAAGGACAAAAAGCGGAATTGCCTGCATGTGGAAACAGTAAATACCATACTTACTGCCAAAGAGCTTTTGAACGGCAATTTCGCAGAAAAGTGGGAGCCATCAAAAGACTTGATCGAAAAATACAAAAAACATATTAAAGTTTTAATTTTGACTTTTGTTTTTCTTTTGTCAAATTCTTGTTTAAATAAACAAAATACAAAAATTAATATTAATATTAATAAGCAATAAGTTGCTTGAAAATCAATGTACAGTATATATCTACATAGTTTAAGTTAGAGATAATTTATTATTAACTCTCTGTTTATTAAAAAACACAAATATTGAAGTACCTATTTTTATTATAAATGAATTAAAAAAATTTAATTTATAGAAAACATTTCTGTGTTTTTTTCATTGAACTAATAGTTTTCTTGATATTTTGACGATACTTCCTCAACTATCGTAAATACTCCCCAAAAAATACAAAAAATACTCCTCTGGAAATTTTTAAAACGGCAGCACTGGAATAGGCTCGGGAAAAAATTGAGAAATGTTTTTTTTTTTATTTTGTGTGTGGCTTCAATTGGTTTGCTTCGTTATTGCAGAACATAAACAAATAAAAATTGCACCCACCAGGGAGGATGAGGTAAAAAAAGTTTGGCGAAGTGGAAGAGTGACAGAGATGAAATGATTTCAATTATCACTCAATAAGAAATAGGTATAAGTAAATTTCGATGATTTAGCTCGTTTATATTTCACAAATGAATTTATTTTATTTAATGAAAAACAACTTACTCGTGATAAATTAAGAAAAAAACAACAAATATTGATCAATGGAACTAAATCAGTAAATGATTTTTAAAATTTAAATATTTAATAGTCTTTCAAAAATAAAATAATAATCGCAGAGGAAAAAAAACACAGTCTTAGATCGGAAACCAGGGATCGGACCTGTTTTCAATGGAGTTGAACTTGAAGACAAATAGTAAATGTTTTTGGAATTTCATAAACAATAAGAAACAATCAAACGGCATACCAAATCTTATGCGCCATGGTGGCATTACATCTTCCGACCTTTCTGTGATTTGTAACTTATTCGCTAAACATTTTCAATCTGTTTATTTAGATTGCTCTTCTTCTACACCATATGTTACTAACACCAACTCTGCAGATACTTTTTTTAAATTTTGGTAGCTTAAGTCTTACTATCTCTGAGATAGAATTGTCATTATCCATGTTAAAAACTGACAAACGACCAGATGCAGAGGGAATTTCCCCTATATTTTTTACAAATGTGTGCGAAAGCCCTGGCTGTTCCGTTAAATATTATTTTTAATCGTTCGCTGCTAACTGGTGAGTTTCTTCATACCTGGAAGCGTTCAACAATTACACCTATTTACAAATCGGGAAGTAAGCAAGAGGTTTCAAATTACCGGCCAATTTGTAAAATTTCTACTATTCCTAAAATGTTTGAAAAATTGATATATGATAAATTAATGCCTTCTCTTAAACGTATAATTTCTCGTTACCAACATGGTTTCGTAGCTGGCAGATCTACTGCTACTAATCTTACTATTTTCAGTAACTTAGTATTGAATGGACTTGAGAAGGGTTCTCAGTATGACGTTGTCTACACAGACTTTTCAAAGGCATTTGACCGAGTTAATCATGATGCTTTACTAATGAAGATAAATAAAGTAGGTTTTCACTCTAATTTTTTATATTGGATGGAATCGTATTTAAAGAACCGAATTCAGTACGTTCGTATTAATAATATTCTTTCTTCACCAGTTTATGCTACCTCGGGAGTAAAACAGGGCAGCCACCTCGGCCCTCTTCTCTTTTTGTTGTTTATAAACGACATCCCTAACATATTTTTAAATTCAAAGTGCTTGATGTATGCGGATGATTTAAAAGTCTTTCGTTGCATAAAGTCTGAAGAGGATTGCTTACTTTTGCAAGATGATCTTGATAATTTATCGAATTGGTGTAGAAATAATTCCTTAAATCTAAACATTTCCAAATGTCAAAGTCTAACGTTTTACCGAAACCGCTCACCTATCAGTTTTACGTACAAAATAAATCACGAATCGCTTTCCATAATAACATCTAAAAAAGATCTTGGTGTAATTTTTGACAAAAAGCTCAACTTTTTAAATCACATAGATTTTTTGGTTGCTAAAGGCAACTCAATGCTGGGTTGTATTTTGCGTAACTCTAAAGAGTTTTCTGATCCACATACATTGAAGTGCCTATACTTTGCCTTTGTAAGATCTAATCTTGAATACTGCAATGTAATCTGGAATCCTGCGTTTGCAGTTCACTCATCTAGAATTGAAAAAATCCAAAAACGTTTTACAAGAACTGTAGTAAAAAGACTCAATTGGGACATAGATATGCCTCCCTATAAAACGAGATGTAGTTTATTAGGCATTCTGCCTCTAAACACTCGAAGGAAGTTCTCAGCTGTTATGTTCATTCGTGATATTTTGGCAGATCATATTGATTGTTCTCAAATTTTATACTTAATTGGGTTTAATGTCCCTGCGAGAATGCTTCGAAACCAGTTGTTTTTTTTAATGTCCCATATCATAGAACTGTTTATGCTGCCAATGAACCAATATCTAGATGTTTAAGAGAAACGAATACAGTTGTTTGCAACTTGATCGACTTTAATCTAAGTAGATACTTATTCAAAACAAATCTTTTGTTAAATTTAAATAACTTTGCTGGTGGTAGTGTTTAATTGTATATTATTATTATTTTTATTTTGTTTATAAAAAATGTATCTAGTAATCACTAAAGTACTTACTGTAACTTTGTTTGATGAATAAACTAAACTAAACTGAACATACTGCTTCAGCCCAGAATGACGGGGAAAGTCCAGCTTGTAGAATCATACATCGGGCCATCTCGACCAAGGTGCGTTTCTTTCTTTCTCCGTTTGATACCTTGTAACTTTAGATATTCTTCCAATTTATTCAAACAGTATTCCTTGCCATTATCTGTCTGTAGTGCCTTGATTTTTTGACCGGTTTGTTTTTCAACAAAATTTGTATAATTCAGGAACATTTCATAAACATCGCTTTTATTTTTAATTATGAATAGAACACCAGCGCGAGTAATCATCTATAAAAGTGACAAGGCACTTTCTTCCACCATTGGACTGATTCCTTATAAGCCCGCATTATATCCGAATGGACAATCATGACAGGCTCTGTAGTTTTAGCTGTTCTAACAGAAAAAGGGTTTGCTGCCAACTTTTCTTTCAAGCAAATGGCACATGAAAATAGTTGTTCATTTGGTTTCAGAATAATTCCTAACGCAGTATTGTCCGTAACTATAATCAACAGATCCCTAGAGTTCAAATGGCCAAGCCGTTAATGTCATATATGGGTATTAGTCTTTGTCTTCTGGTTCGTCGGTCGGTTCAGCAATACCTGCAATAGGATTATTGGAGTATGATATATTTTGATCGATCCGTTCGATAGTCGGAAGACACAGCCTGCACGATAACACTTCCGGTAACGGACTCAGGCTGATTGACTTTGCGGCGGCGGCGGGGCGAAATGTCATCACACTTCAATATACACAAAGGGACCTGGCGGTCTCCGGATCAACTAGCCCTCAACCAGATTGATCATGTTGCGATAGACGCGAGACATGCTTCCAGTATCCTGGATGTCCGAATATTCCGAGGAGCCAATATAGACTCGGATCATTACTTGGTGGGGTAGCCCAAGTACGGATGCGGATATCCATGACGCCACAACGACGGACGGATGCTGTGAAAAGATTCAATGTCGCGAAGTTAAAATCGCAGGAGGTCGCCAGGACTTTTGCAGACCGAGTCTCTCTTAGTCTCTCAGCAAGCCCGCCTCCAGCTTCATCTACGGAGGACCTGTGAAAGCACTGCCAGAATGCCATCAGTAGTGCCGCCACTGATGTGCTGGGTTTCACAAGGCCACCACAACGAAACCCCTGGTTTGACGAAGAATGCAGGTTGGCGCATGTAGCAAAGAATGAGGCCTACCAATTAATGCTGCAGGCAAGAACCAGAGCTGTTGAAAGAGATGCCCGGGAGCTCTACGGGCAAAGACGAAGGGAGGAACACCGACTTCTAAGGAGGAAAAAGAGAGAGCATGCGAAGCGGGTGGTCGAGTCTATTGAGGACTGTACCGGCAGAGGGGATGTTCGAAAGTTTTACCAAAGGGTGAGGCAATCCACCCAGGGCTACAAAGCTAGAACGGAAGCCTGTCGAGATGAGAGTGGGAATATGGTAGTGGGCACGCAGTCCGTGCTGCCGTCGAAGCGTACAGCCGGCAGCACTATTTCCAGCTGTTTGTTTTTCACCCTTTCGATTGCGAACCCTGTTCTTACGTCCCAGAAGGTGACTATCATCGTTCATTTTGAACAGTGCAGTTTCCCTAACAGTTCATTAATAGCCATTAAATTGTCATTCCTTGCATGGGTATATCCAGTTATCGAATGGCTTTCATTTTAATCCCCTGTAACATTATGTATGTGGTTTACATTCCGTTCAAGATCATCCATACGTGGAGAACATCCTACAAGCATAATAGAGGTTGAAAAGATGGCCAAACATTCGAAGTTTACTTGAGGAATGTTGGGATTGCTCTTATCAAAGACAAACATTTCGAAATCATCATATTCATATTGTACTAATAGTTATAATAATAATGATTCATCTTCAAGGACTTTGCGGAGTCAAATGTTTGGGTGTGGGTTTTTGGGGCACATTTGCATTATGAACCTGTATGTATCTAGTGTAGGCACCTACAAAGGTATTTGATTGTACGCTTTCAAAACTGTCTTGTTGCCCTTAGCATGGCGCGAGCACGACCTGCATTCATCATTCATCGTTTCATCCAACAACACCCTTGAGTTTATAGCTTTTGTGTGAAAATCATACGCGGTAATGAGATATTCGCTCAGAGAAGAGGTTGTTAGATGAGGCTTGATATTTATATTTTTTATTTGGTTTGCGCTCATTCCATCTGTTTTCATACCAGCACACCAAAAAGGATCTAAATTATGTGAAGTCCTTGAATATACCAAGATTGTATTTTTTCATCCTACCTACCAACTTAACAAGTAGAAGGTTTCACTATTTTTGACGAATAGGAGGACTTCTCTTCGAGTCAATGAAGAGAATGATAATGACGATGTTGATGGTTAGAAATTGGAACAGCTGATGTGATAAAAATCCTTTGAATAAATGGAGAAAGGAATAACGCAACGCATACAACAAGAAAATACTTACAAATGTGAGTATTTGTGTTCCATTAAATTGGAACCAAGCAGCAGAACCAGCAGTCAACATAAGTATTGAGGGTAAAAATTGATAAGGATCGGATGAGGCTTTGATTTCGAGCTGGTTTATGATGAATGTCATAATGGTTTGGCTGTTTCGTACAATGACTCTATGGCTCTATATCTATAGAGCCATAGAAATGAATGCTGGACGTTTTGTGCCCTTTTTGCTTTTGGTAAATTGTTTTTCTCTTTCTGTTTGTTTGCGAGAGGACATTTTATCTGGTTTCGGAATTTGTTTTTTTTTTTTATTATTTTGCTTTTTGTGCTAATGGAAATGGGTGAGCTATTTAAACTACAGGATGACAGTTATATGCAAATATTCTGTTAATGGCCTAACATTCAAAGGCAGGTATAGTTGTACACATAAATAGATGTAGTATAGTTATTCCGAGGCATGAACTTTTGTTTGGAAACCCAAAGTGTTGAGTTGAATATATTGTGAGGTTTTTCACATTATCTGCACAAAGGAAAAAACTATACAGTATTGTGTTGATTTTTTTTTGTTTCTCCAAAAAAGTATTCTTTTGTTTATTATTCTATGGAAAATTGAAGGTATTAATAAAAGTCAAATTCAAAAAGTGATAGACTCTTGTTGGTCTCAGCTTTAATTTTAAAACTTTTGCTTTAAATTTTGAATTAAAATTTACTTGCAAAATTGATTTCTTATTTTTCAAAAATATAAATACAGCTTATGCCTAGTTTATCATCAAGAGAAATCAACATTGAGTAACATAAAGAGTTTAAATCATGTTTTATGTCATATGATTTAATTGTTGTAATAAGTCGATCTCACTGACATAAAAAAAATAGGTCACTTGTACTCTCTTCTCGTTCGAGTCTTTTGTGCTCCTTCTTCTCTCGGTAAATCGTTTCAGTTCATTTCGCTGAAACAAATGTTTCAGTTAGACAACGGTCACCTATAATTTTTATAGCTTTCTTTTGAATTCTGTCCAAGGGACTCAAGTGAGTTTTTGGAGTACCTGCCCAGATATGGAATTGTACTCGAGCTTCGGAAGAATAAAGGCTTTACATATAACAACCAGATCAGATGGGGTGAAAAACTTCTTGCATCGGCGGAGAAAGCATAAGCACTTAGCAGCGTTTTTGGCGACGTCAAATATGTGATCACTCCACAAAAGATGGTCTGTGATGCACATGCCTAGAACTGAAAGCTGTTCAGTCTCTTCGATGCAAGTATCACTCATAGAAAGTGGCATTGGGAGAAGGTTACGCTTTAGCTACAGTAAACAGCATTGAGTTTTAGAAGCATTAAATTCTACACGGTTTCTGATTCCCCATTGGACAATGCTGTCAAGATCAGAATTTAGTGAGCTTATCATACGCTGCCGTTGGAAGTCCACATCCGAAGGACAAGGGTGTGAATCTTTTTGAGATATGAAGTGCAACAATCTTACTTTCTCCAAAACGATGTAAAGATTTGTTCCACTCTTCGGTGAGATATACCATCAGATCACCAGTAGACCTATTGCTACGAAAGCCATACTGCCAGTCAGTAAGGAGCTTTCGTTCTTCAAGATATTTCTTAAGCTGAAAATTGATCAGCGTTTCCATGACCTTGGAACAGGCTGGACAAATGCTCTTTTCCATCCATTCGGGAAGAGACTTGTAGAGTAGGATAGATGGAAAAGTTTACGCAGTGGTTTTGCCAGCGTCGAAGAACACCTCTTTAGAAAAATAGCAGGCATACTATCCGGGCCAGCGGATTTGTAAATATCAAAATCTTTTAGTACTCTAGCAACTGCACGAGTGCGAAAGAAGATTTGTCCCATAAAATCGTTTACGCTCTCTTTTTTTTTAGATGGCGCTCACAGTCCAGGGTGGACTACGGCCTCAACCAATAAGCTCCTCCAGTTAGCTCGGACCCTAGCTAGCTGCCTCCAGTTACGCACTCCAAATTGGTGGATGTCGCTCTCCACTTGTGCGCGCCAACTGAGGTGGGGTCTTCCTCTGCTGCTCAGACCATCAGGGGTGGATTCGAAGATTCGACGGGCTGGTGCGTCGGCGTCCATACGCTCCACGTGTCCCAGCCATTTCAGCCGTTGTATTTTCAGCTACTTGACTAGGTCAACGTCGCTGTAAAGCGCGTACAGCTCGTTGTTGAACCTTCTCCTCCATACTCCATCGATACAGACTGGACCAAAGATCAAACGAAGAACTTTTCTTTCAAAGCACCCAAGCAGATTTTCATCCGTTTTAGACAGTGTCCATGCTTCTGCCCCATACAGCAGGACCGGGATGATGAGGGTCTTATACAAGATCTCCTTGGTTCTTTGAGATAAGGCTTTGTTACTCAAATGCCTTCTTAGCCCGAAGAAACAGCGGTTGGCAAGAGTAATTCTTCGCTTGATCTCTGCACTGATGTCGTTTTGCGATGTTATAGTGGAGCCCAGGTAGACAAAGTCTTTGACGACTTCGAAGTTATACCTATCCATCGTGACAATTTGCCCGAGTCGACGATGTAAGCATATACTTCGTCTTGTCCTTATTAACAACCAAACCCATTTTCGCCGCCTCCAGTTCAATACTTGCAAACGCACCGGTAACAGCTCGCTTCGTCCTCCCAATGATATCAATATCATCCGCATAAGCAAGCAGTTGAACTGACTTTTGAAAAATTGTACCTCTATTGTTGACGTTTGATTTTCGTACAATTGCTTCAAGGGCGATGATAAATAGGTTGCATGATAGCGCGTCGCGTTGCCTCAGACCTTTCTCGACATCAAAGGGTTCGGTGGTGTTCTTACCGACCTTGATGGAGCAGCGAGATTTCTCCATCGTCATCCTACACAAGCGGACGAGCTTGGCAGGGATTCCAAGATGAGACATGGCTCTATATAGTTGTTCTCTGTCCACGCCATCATACGCGACTTTAAAATCGATAAAAAGGTGGTGTGTATCGATTTGGAACTCCTGGGTTTTTTGTCAAATTTGTAGAAGTGTGAACATCTGAATCAGAGTAGATTTGCCGGGCCTAAAACCACACTGATAGAGGCTGATCAGCTCGTTGACAAACGGTTTTAGGCGTTCACACAGTACAGACGACAGGATTTTGTATGCGAAGTTGAGGAGACTTATACCTCTGTAATTGGCACACGTCAGAGCATCTCCTTTCTTGTGGATGTGGCACACAATGCCGAGGTTCCATTCATTGGGCATACTTTCATCCGACCAAATTTTTGAGATGAGTTGGTGCATGCTCGTCATCCCCACCTGCTTTGAATAGCTCAGCTGAGAAGCCATCCGCGCCAGCAGCTTTGTACGCTTTCAGCTTGGCTATCGCTGACCGCACTTCATTTAGGTCGGGTGGACGGACATTTTGACCATCATGGGCCAGGTTGAATAGAATGTTCCGCCTAGCTGCGGAATTTTGGTCTTCCTCGCCGTTCAGCAGTCTGGAAAAGTGTTGTTTCCAGATCCTCAGCACGGACTATGTGTCTACTATCATATTCTAACTCTCATCCCGACAGGCTTCCGTTCTAGCTTTGTAGCCCTGGGTGGATTGCTTCACCCTTTGGTAAAACTTTCGAACATCCCCTCTGCCGGTACAGTCCTCAATAGACTCGACCGCTCGCTTCGCATGCTCTCTCTTTTTCCTCCTTATAAGTGGGTTTTCCTCCCTTCGTCTTTGCCCGTAGAGCTCCCGGGCATCTCTCTCAACAGCTCTGGTTCTTGCCTGCAGCATTAATTAGTAGGCCTCGTTCTTTGCTACATGCGGCAACCTGCATTCTTTGTCAAACCAGGGTTTTCGTTGTGGTGGCCTTGTGAAACCCAGTGCCATCAGTGGTGGCACTACTTATTGCATTCTGGCAGTGCTTCCATAGGTCCTCCGTAGATGAAGCTGGAGAAGGGCTTGCTGAGAGATTAAGAGAGACTCGGTCTGCAAAAGTCCTGGCGACCTACTGCGATTTTAACCTCGCGACATTGAATCTTTTCACAGCATCCGTCCGTTGGGCTATCACCAACTAATGATCCGAGTCTATGTTGGCTCCTCGGAATGTTCGGACATCCAGGATACTGGAAGCATGTCTCGCGTCTATCGCAACATCATCAATCTGGTTGACGGTTAGTTGATCCGGAGACCGCCAGGTCCCTTTGTGTATATTGAGGTGTGGGAATCGAGTGCTAGCTATGATGACATTTCGCCCCGCCGCCGCAAAGTCAATCAGCCTGAGTCCGTTACCGGAAGTGTTGTCGTGCAGGCTGTGTCCTCCGACTATCGAACCAAAGATGCCCTCCTGTCCGATCTTGGCGTTGAAGTCGCCAAGAATAATCTTGACGTCGTACTTGGGGCACCTATAATACGTTTCCTCGAGAAGGTCGTAGAATTCTTCTTTGGTTGAGTCATCTTTTTCTTCCGTTGGGGTATGGACACAGATCAGCGTCATGTTTTTGAATTTCGCTTTGATGCGGATTGTGACCAAGCGCTCGCTTACATTTCTGAAGCCCAAAACTTCTTGCCTAAGTCTTCCCCTTACCACAAATCCACATCCAAAAAGACGCCGTTTACGCTCTCAAGTACGAATTAACAGCAAACTGTTCTGCAAGCAAATTGGCTTTATCTATCGAGCTTACAACAGGAGTGTCATTGAAAACGAGCGTTAGAACTGATGATTTCGTACTTTTTCGTACGTTTTTTTACAAATGACCAAAAATATTTACAACCTTTGGACATCGTAGTTTTTTGTGTGGTAATTTTTGGTCATGTAAAAATTTAGTTCGTCGGATATGCACGTTAAAGGTCTTTCTAGCTTGTTTGTATTTATTCCGGTTGGTAGGGTAGTAGGGTTGGCTTTTAAACAATGGAAATTTACTTCTCTAAACCTAAAAACCTCTTTACAGCTCGAATCAAACCAGGAGTTTTCTTTCGGTTTGATAGGTTTTATTCTATTCGGAATAAAATTTCTCATACCGTAAAGAATCAGATTCGAGACCATATCTGCACTTGGTCTACATCACTATCGAGGAAGCTTAGTTAGTGACCAGTTAAATTTCCCGAATTATTATTTAAATATTTGTTTACATTCTGAGGTTAAATGTTTGTATGATAATTATTAAGGTTAAGCTATCAGCCTTGCTTAAGTTTGATCCTATTCTGCATACCTCTGCCAAAAGTAATTCAAAAAAATATCCTAATTTCCTTACAGAGGGGACTACCATTCTAAACAAAATATTTATTCATAACATCCGACTTAAAGCAGCTATTTGTAGTTAGGTACATCTTAATATTTTTGTTTTTCATGCGATTTGGAATATGTACATATACTTTTAAAACTCAAGGCAACATAATTTCAGAGGGAAGCTAAAGCAAGAACTACCACCAAATATGTACGTACGTGGAGCTGCTAAGGATTGGTATCCTTGGTGATAGTATTAGGACAAACAGAATAAAACCTAACACACAAATTTAATAGAAAACTTCTTTCAGTTTATAAAGAGAAAACCATCGATACACTCTCTGAGGAAAAAATAGAAAAATATTTGTTTTCTTATTCCCGTCAAAATTGAATTATTTACAACAAATGTCAAGGTGTGAATTAATAAATAGTTTTCGTTTTTGATTAAAATTAGTAAAATGTTGCCTCCAAGTCAAACTCAAAAGTGCGCCATGGTGCAGTTGTATTGTTCAGAACAAATCGCTATTCCAGAGACTCTCCCTAATATTCTAAAAACATACGCTAAAGGTGAGCTATCCATTAATATAATTCCTTGAACTTTATTATAGATCATACAATGCATAATTGTATGTAAACGTAAGTACATGTACATATTTATAAAGACTTTAGAGTACATAATTGCATCATAAATTTGCATTCCTAATAATAAATTCTTCCATTAATTTAGAACCTAATAGATTGCCGTTGCTATAATCTTAGCAAACGAGACAACTTTAAATTGGATTATAATACTCGTAAGCAGCACGAGTAACTTATAGTCATAGTCTGTCAAATTAGATTTTGACCTTTTCACCTTATAATAACCTTTACAACTTTCAATTATGTATAGCTATAGGCTTACCATAAGTTCAATTTAATAAGTTTAATAACACACAATATGTCGTGTTGAGTTTTAACTAGAAAATGAATGTCTTGAAGGTAAATTTGTTTGAGATAAAAATATTTGCAAGTATTTTCATTCGGGCTTTCAATTTCTCATGATACCATCAACGCTTGATTGCTTGGGGCACTCAGATGGTTTTCCATTAAACAGTTTCTATATTTGAATTCGAGAGAAAAAAAGCAAACTGAGTTAAATACGAGTATCATTGAAGTTTTAATTTGTTTAGAAGGTCTATGTATTCCATTACATGTCGCTCACTTATAACTCGAGAACGGCTGGACCGATTTTCCAGGTTTTTGGTGTGAGTAATTTGTCTTCGTCCCGAATAGCAGAATACTCGTAACTATTAAAAAAATTGACGAAAAAAATAAAATAAAATAAAATAAAATAAAATAAAATAAAATAAAATAAAAGAAAATAAAAGAAAAAAACATTTTCCCATAAAAAATGTTCATGGGTTTCGTAACTGTTTCAAATTAAAGAACGTATTTAAATAAAGGTTTCGAATTAAGGAGATATGTATATGTATCCACAATATTCGAATAATGGCGTATTTTAGATTTTAAAAATTTAGAATAATGTCAGTTATGAAAAAGGATTGACATTTAGATTATATTAGAATTTATTTTGTGAGATAAGCCAAAGAAAATATGTCAAGCTATAACAATACAATAAATGCCTTAATTAATAACAAAACGTCAAATCGTCTGAATCATTTCAGATTATGCTGTCAGTGCAGTCAGAGTCATCCTTTTATATAAATATGTATTTACGTCGCGAAAGTGTTATTTATTTAATTAATGTTGTCTGTGATTTGTTTTGATGTGTAGTAACGTAACCGTAATGCAATTTTTTATTTAAACAATTTTAAAAATTTTAAACCTACATTCCAATTCTTCATTTGGAAAAAAAAAAGAACTCGAGAATTTGATTAAAGTTGATGTTACGATGATATCGAAGACGAAAAAAGTGTCCGGAAATTCTGTTTGTATGTCTGTATCTCGATCTACAGCCTAAGTTACACGTTAAGGGTCTTCGGTGATTTCCTAGAGGAGAAATTGAATTTTTAACTTCCCATAGGGAGTTATTGTAATCGGTCCGATTTGTCAAATTGGAATTTTTGACATTTCTCGACGTTTCAAGGTCCCTAGAGGCTATATCAATCATTTTTAGAGAGATGTCTGTGTGTGTGTGTGTACGTACGTTCGTACGTGCGTACGTTCGTACGTCCGTACGTTCTCGTACCATTTTTCGTCGTCGATATCTCAAGAACGAGTAAAGATATCGACTTCAAATAAATTTTGTTTAATAGATAATATTTTCGAAAGAGGCTGAAAGGGCGTTTATTAAAATTCAGTGAGTAGTTTATTCAATATAACGGTTTAAAAAAAAGTAAAAATTTTGGTTAGTTTCAAATATCTCACGAAAAAATAATGCTATTAATTCCAAATAAAATTTAATGTACACATTATAAGGTCATACATATTTGGTATGAATTTGGCAAAAAATGAACATACCGTTATTTTTTTAAATAGAAAAAACTGAAAAAAAAAAATTCATAACCCAGATATTCTAAGAACGGAAAACAATTTGAAACTCAAAATAATTTTATTTTACGAAAAATAATGTGTTTGACAACTGGTGAAAATTTCAAAAAAAATCAGTTTTATAAAATTCTATTGAAAATTGTAAAAATTGTTTTTCGACTCAAATTTCTCGAGAACTAGTAGTGATATTGACTTCTAATTTAGTTTATTTTATAAATAGTATAATTTTGTACAATTGGTAAAATGTTGACAAATATTGAATTAATAGTTTTTTTTTTTTAAATAAAAAAAACTATTAAAAATTCTAGTGAAAACTAGTTAAAATTGTATTTCAAGTCGAATTTCTTGGGAATGAACACCGATAATGCTTTCTAAAGTATGTTGTTTTATACATCGATACCTTCCCGTAAGAATGTATACTAAGCGACATTTCTAAAATTGTTCAGGAAACGAAAAAAACGAAGAAAGTTCTAGTTGAATCATAGTGTGCTAAGAGACAATTTTGGTTAAACTAAGTGACATCTAACAAAATTTTTTGTTGCTCACGACAATGAGGTCTTTATTAATGTCGCTTAGCATAATTTTTTTGGCGGATAATACACATTTCAGGGGGCAAAATTATTTTAATGAGAAAACATGACAGTTGATAAATTTTTTTATTTGTACTCTAGTTTCCTTTTTAATGCATAATAGATTGGCGAAACCCAGGCCACAACGTGGCCCTTAACATATAGTTTATTTTCTCATCAAAAAGTCATTTTCGAAAAAAGTGTCGCTTAGTAGATACATTCTTACGGGAAGGTATCGACATAATACAATTATTAACATATGTATGCTTAAATTTCGACAAGTATCGAATTGACAGTTTTAACAAAAATATTTCGTTTTTAAATCTTTTTTTCAATTTAAATGTTTGGAACCGAAATAATAAAGTAATTTCTATAATATAATACATAATTTTATAATTTTATTATCAACTTAGTTTTTAGAAAAATGTATGTACTGTACATACGTATATGAATAAGGTTGTTCAGTTGTACCCATAGTCCCACATATTCAAATTCCATTAATAGCTATGGTAAAATTGAAGAAAACGTCCATGAAAAAGATGTAAAATTGTACTCAAGGTTTTCTTATTAAAAACACGGAAATCTATAATTCAGTATAAATATGTACCTACCAACTTTCGTAATTATTACAAGAAATTTAACATTTTAAACAGAAAGGTTTAAAATTAGTTAAACACATTTTCTGTAAAAAAAAACATAAAATGAGCGACTAAGTATCCTCATCATCAACAAAACAAAGCAAATTTCCTAATATCATAGTATGCCACAAGCATCATCGATTTTTAAAACAGGAGTCATTGTATATCCAGTGCAGATCACAGCCCTTCAATCCGGAAAAACCGCAACAACAATTACACTATGAAACCATCTACTTCGATCTTCCATCTACTGCTCTACGATCGAAGTATGTATACAAAATATCATACCAATTACCACAACAGATACAGTACAGATACAGCTAAAGTTTGTTTCGCTGAAAATTTGGTTATTTGAAAAAAAACTAAATATAAAGTTTCCAAGACCACAAATGGGAAGTTATCAGTGTGGGTCGCACCCAGCCTCTTTTCTTCTTTTAGCTCCAAAACTAACGGTACCCCCATATACCCGTAATACGAAATCTTATTTATCTGGAAACCGGCACTAACGATTTTGATACAAGAAAATAGGTGTGCTACTATGGGCATGGAATACATTTTGGACAGACAAAATTTTAGGAAAAAATGCTATTAACGGTACCAGTTAACTGAACCGTTTTTTTGATTTTCGACTTTCTCATTAACGGCTCGTAACGATTTTAACCAAAATTTTTTTGCATTTTTTGCAGGAGCGCCTTTAAATTTAAAATAATATTTTATAGGTAGGTATAGGAATTTTAGAAAAAATTGTTTTTTGATTTGAAGCTATTTTCTTCAATCTCAGTACTCAAGGGTCTTGAGTGATTCCCTAAACGGGAAATTAAAATTTTTGCTTAGCTCCAAAAAATACATAAATATAAAATACATTTTTTGTAGTTTTTTGAAAAAAAAACTTGTTTATGAAAAATCGGTGTCTTCAAAACTTGTGAAGTATTTTTTTTTTTTTAATTATTTTCTAAAATCTATAAATACTTAAAATTAGGATCCCAAAATTTTTTTCTTGACACATTTTAAAGAAATTTCTTATATAAAAAAACTAGCAGCATATTAATTGCAACATCAAATTCATTTATTCAAACAAAAAAATATTTTATTAATTGCTAGCTATTTTAAAACTTAATCCAAAACATTTGGATAAACAATATTCTTTGTTTTTTCATTTTGGGCATGAATAAACAAACGGCTGGGGGTACCGACTCTGGAACAGGCAACATAAAGTTGACCATGTGAAAAACATGATTCCTTCAAATTCACACCACAAACGTGAAGTGTTTGCCCTTGATCCTTGTTCATGAACATCGCAAATGATAAACGCACAGGATATTGTAATCGTTTGAACTCAAATGGCATATCAGTTGGAATCATAGGGATACGTGTTATCAAACAAACTTCTCCTTTTGATTTAGCAGCTAAGATCGTAGCTTTAATCAAATTTGGCAATAACTTTTTCACTGCCAATCTGGTGCCATTACACAGTTTTGGTGGATTAATATTTCGCAATAATATGATCAAAGAAACAACTTTCAAATTCAAGCAATGCGGTGGCATACCAGCTAGTTCCAATGAATTTTAAAATTCAATTGGATAATTCATTGCCTCATCTTGATTCATAACACTGTTGATTACAGTGTAAATCTTGCATTGTTCGATTAAATGCTTGAAGTGATTTTTTATTCGCTGTTGTACACTCATCCCATAAAATAATTGGCGTTAATCGCAGAACTTTTGCCATAGCAGAATTTCTCGAAATATTGCAAGTTGGAGTTTCAATCACCTGTACATTCAATGGCAATTTTAGTGCAGAGTGTGCAGTCCGACCACCTTCTAATAGTGTAGCAGCGATTTCCGAAGATGCAAGTGCCAATACAATTTTCTGTTCCGATCGAATAGTTAGAATAGCTAAAATCAATGACATAACGAACGTTTTGCCTGTACCACCAGGCGCATCCAAGAAATATAATCCACCTGCATTATTGGAAACGGTTTGCATAATTGTGTCATATACGATGAAGTTCCGAAACATGTTGCAATTGCTCATTTCTGCGATGAAGTAAAATATCACGGGATTGAAACTGATCAACAAGAATTACAATTGCAACCTCATCAATTGTGGGTGCATTGAATCGCCTTGCATGCTCTCCAACAGGTGTTCTATCAGCCCTTATTACGATTTTGTGATTATCAGATGGCATACGATCGAGAGCAATTTTGAACAATTAATCTAATGTGTTATGCTGATGGAAAAACCTTTGCAGCTCACGAATAATTTCTCGTCTTGTATTCGAAACAATTTCACAACGTTGATCCAATTCACGATTTTCATCTCCAATAAAATAAATTTGCAAAAATTGATGATCAGCGTCGAAGTATGGTAATAACGAACCAGCTTGATGATAAATCTGGCCCTGAATCTGTAACATGTATGCAATTTCAGGTAGATGTTGGATCAGAATTTTTAAAACTATCGAATACTTTATGATTCAGATTGATATAAACATGGGACAATCATGTTGAAGTATTTACCTTAAACGTCGGCATAATTATCTCTAATAATTTTAGTAGCACTAAAAGAGGTCATTTGAAATGCCGAATTGTGTTGTTGAATATGTATCAAAAAGTGATTCGACGTTTGAGATGTCCCAAAAATAAATTAATACAATGGTTTGAGTGGAGTTTCTAATGCTGGAAATCTCACTTTGCCATTAGCACAACACATGCCGGGCTTTTCACGTGGAAAGTTAGCCGCATCACAATGTGTTGTAATTAAAAGCAGCACGCATCATTTTAGCCAAAAGAGCAGCACGACGTATTCGTGATCGGCGTGCAAGGTTCAGTACATTTACAGAGGGTCAACAGATCTATGTATTTCGTGCATTACGTTTACTGCGATGCATTAGCTTGTGCGCGTTCATCTGCAGTCTGTGATCGACTTAGTAATGCCACATCATTTGCATTATGCGTTCTCCGACCTATATTTGTTCGCCCGGCTTATGACATTATTCCTTCATATAAAAAAGAATAAATCAAATTAAAAATATATGTATGTAAGTTTCAATTTGACAGCAAAATCCCCACTAACAAAATGATCCGACATTTATTGAATTCATTTGTTACAAAAAATGTGATAAATGAAGAACCACTCGACCGATTTTGTGCAAACTTCACATAAACCATCTACTAAATAGTCCAAACAAAGCCATAAAATTTGGTTTGGATAGGTAAGCCCGTTCTTGAGTTATAGAATAACAACGAAAAGTGGCATTGATTTTTATATATATTGATTAATTTAGTAATAAAACGATTTTTTAACTTTGTTTGCATAAATTCATACTTTTCTGGAAGTCATACATTTGAACATTTTTATCTTATTAAATCCATGTTTTATATTTATAAAATGTATAAAATTCTATTCTAAAGTACATTTACATAAAAGCAGTCGTGAATTTTATTTTTTTCTTATAACTGTTTTAAAAAAATTATATTCACCATTTGGAAATTTATTGAATA
Source organism: Chrysotoxum bicinctum (assembly GCA_911387755.1). Classification (NCBI taxonomy): domain Eukaryota; kingdom Metazoa; phylum Arthropoda; class Insecta; order Diptera; family Syrphidae; genus Chrysotoxum; species Chrysotoxum bicinctum. The sequence continues at coordinate 73,723,591 of OU426988.1, read as the reverse complement.
AGATTTAAATAAATTTATCCCAAACGCAAATTGATCTAACCCATTAACTCCCAAGTATATTTTAAATTATAAAATCATATTTTTAGGGTACTTTCTGTGTATTGAGGTTTAAATAAAAATATTTCTACAAAAAAGTTTTTGGAAAAAATTTACGTTGTTAGTAATGAAGGTGTACTTTATATAGTACAATGGGATCATACATACTATTTTAATTTGAGTGTACATGGACATTTTTGAAACAGTCTTTATTTATACACGATGTAACATTGCACATTTCACAGCACCATTTGTATGGTAGATGGCACTGTCGACATCTGAATTGATTTGGTAATTTCTTGGGGAAGTGGTATCCTGGACTCTCCGCAATGCTTCGCTTGGTAGTTAGTTTAGGTCGTTCTTGTTATGCATTCAAAGTGTGGAAACTAATGTAGTGAAGAGTTATTTCTCTGTTGAATTCGAGTAGATCACCTTTATAATTATTCGTCAGGCATTGGAAACAGTGAACGAAAGCATGGAGGTGAAAATATTCCACCACCAATTCTTGCCTCGAATTTCAATGAAATAAGTATTTATGAATTGGTCATGGAGGTTCACACCAACTATATTTGTATTATAATTCTTGACTAAAAGAGGCTGGGGTATATTCACTTTTTTGTTGCGCCTTCCTCCACCTTTTCATAATATCACACGGTTCGATCACATCGTAACTTGTGGCTATGGTAACTATGTTGTTGTCCCTCCATTTTACAAAAAGCAGTTTATTGGTGGAATCAATTTGGTAATCAAAACTACCCCTACTATGTTTTTGTTGTCGCGAGCCGCTCCCGTTGCTCTGAAGTGCTTATCCTTTAAGATTTTCATGAGTTCATAGCTTGTGAAGAAGTTGTCCAAAAAGATAACATGGTCACTCGGACATTTTATGTCCTTGAGGAGGTTCAGAGCCACTCTTGAACCTAGCGGGAGACTTTTCATCGAAGGTTTCACATTTTTAGCTCCACAGTAGGTGTCAAATTGGCAACAAATGGGTACAAGTGTATCAGAACATAATGTATATTCTCTTGCCTCAGAATGATATCTCGAAAAAAGTAAGATTTCAATAAAAATTTTCAAATCCTTGTCATTGAAACAAAAGTTCTGTTGGTTTTTTTGCCCTGCATACAACATAGTCTGATTTACAATAAGTTGTCTTAATAAATCTGAAGTGCAGTTTTGGATTCTAGGCAATAAATGTTCGGTTAGTTGGAACTCGGTTTAGGAAATTTCGTCCATACCGTACCGGTGGAGCAATCGACTTCATCCACTCCGATAAAGGCATCATAGCTGTCGAATCCGTCGTCGTCAGCCGCTGACTAAGCTTCCACAAAAATCTCAACCTCACCTGGAACATGTAGTGGTAATTCCGTTGTTCTCATATTGTCTTCATATAAATTCGCTTCGTTCGTCATATAGTTCACCGGTGGTGGAGGAGGAATCATGACGATATCAGCTTTGGCGATATGTGCACTATCATGCAGTTCTTCCAGAGCACAGTCAAGATTTTGAAAACGTTTACCATAACAGTGTTTGACAGGAATAGTTTGAAAATCCATTCTGATCAATAGAAACATAATGCATGCATGATCCCATTGTGCTTCCAAAAGTACATCAAACTTTGACATTGCTTACCTCCGTATGTACGAGTATTTACAAAAATATGATAGATATGATGGGACTTGTATACTCGTAATCTTTATGTTTGTTTCAAATAAAAAATCAAAAAATTGTTTTTAATATTTTTGATGTGTAAACATCTTTGCCGGCGGTAGAGTGAATCGAAAACGAGAGAAAAACTTATACGTTCCGTGTAACCCGTTACGGTTACACGTTCCGTGTAGCAACCTACCTTACCGACGATTGCATTTAACACCATGTTTACATTGGAAATATTGCGTACTTACGACATCGTGTTTACATTGGAAACCTTGAGCAAAAAATGCATTTTCAGGGTTGACCTTTGAAAATCCAAAAAATGTTGTTCAGGGCAATCGGTTGACATCATGTTCTCGATACGTTAAAATTTAATTTGTCTCTTATCTGTCATACCATATAATTATTTTAATAATCGAATTGAATATTCTTTATTATACCAAAATATACTTTTAGCATTCACTATATCAAAATATAGATCGTTCTCCATCTGTCAAGCCATGAACTGGATGATGACTGCTGCTAGGCGCGCACATTCAATTTTTAGTTTCGCAACTGCTTGGTTCGAGCAACTAAGCATTGCCTAAAATGAGTTCGCTATTTTATGGAACATATAATTATATGCACCTGCGCGGACATTCAACCAAATAGTTCATCTGTTTTTTATAAGCAACCAAACAGTTGTGCATTTAAAAATTGAATGTGTGCACCTAGCCTACGACTTCAATGGATTAACAATTCAGTTTTTGCCACTTATAATTCCATTACAACGTGGGAATGATGTCAATCGGTTTATAAATCTCTGGCAGAGGGAGTAAGATAAAGTACAGAAACCTAAAAAAAAGTTAAGCGATTGGTTTGATTTTGATAAGGTGAACGCTCCATTTAGGCTTGTCAAAAAAAAAGTTTTGGCATTTTCACTGCATGACAAGTATATTTGTTGGCGTCGTTAAGCCAGATATACATTGTTCAAATGCACGTGCAAGAGGACGTTGCCCTTTGTGAGTTTTTTTTTTTTTGTGCAAGATTGTGTTTTTACGAATTTCTTTGAGTTTTTTTTGTAATTTTATCCGAGTAATTTGTTTTATTTTGTCGGTCCATTTCATCATACAATTTTCGTTTGCTGTTTTAATAGTTTAATCAGTGGTTATGCTGTGCTGTGTTCTCATCTCTACAACGTACTATAAAAGATTTGGATTTTTCTTCAAGCCTATATCCGATCTATACGTGTGACTTTTTCACTAATACATTTACACCTACTTGTCATACATTTGAACATTTAAACGCAATTGCTGAGGTTGAGAAAAGTGCGGAGTTATCGTTCATTCTTCTTTGTGGTTTTCTTTTTTATATTTGGCGTTCGCTCAGTGCAATTCGCTTAACTGAGTAGAGTAAGGAGTGCGAGGAGATGACTTCTTTTCGCATGAACAAAGTTAACTTATATTAAAAATCGCTGTGTTTAAAAGCACAGATGCACTCGAAAGGAAGCCAAAAGAGAAACAGATATTAACAGCCCGATTCTGTATTTAGCTGATAAATTATCAGCTAATGATAAATTATCAGCTTTCTTGTCAGCTGACAAATTATTAGGTATTCTACAAAACACCTGATAGAATAAAAGCTATAAACAGCTTTTAAATTCACCTCTCTTGGTGGTGAATTTGAAGTGTCAAAATTAAGAGAAAAAAAAACATAAACAATGGAGGAACCAGCAGCAAAGTAAGTGAAATTAATGAACTGACGGCAAAACGCCCGGCTCAGTCGGAAGTTTTTTATAAATTCCCTTTCCGGCAAACTGAAGGGATCGCTGGCATCTCTCAATGCTTTCAGTTGCACTCTTCTCTCTTTTTTTCGTCAATCTCTGCTTCATCGTCACTCAATAACAATAATAACAACAACTCTTTTTCCATTTTAATAATTTTTTTTATTATTGTTTATTTTATTATTATTATTATTGTTATTATTGTTATTATTATTATTTATATTTATTATTATTTTATGTTTTGTATATATTTTACGCGTTCAAAATATAAACAAATACAATTGTCAGTACCTTTTACACAGCTGATAAATTTGTCAGTAAAAGAGCTTTTTTTTAAGGCATAGAATACGAAAAGCTGATAGTTATAAGGAACTTGGTAATTTATCAGCTATGTTGAATTTATCAGCACGGCAGAATCGGGCTGTAAAATCAGATTCGTGTAAAAACAGTCTATTTTCTATCAGATAACATCTCTGTTTGAATATAAGTGTAAAAATATAATGCTGTCACAAGCAACATACCTGGTTAAACATAAGTCAAACAAACTTTACGTTACGTAGCGGAGTCCACTTACTGCTAACACATGCCATAAACTACTTCATCGAAGCATATTGTCGATAAGGTTTTTGGGTCGTGTGAAATGAATAAGTGTGGACACGGCATGAAGTGCGAACTCTGGGAATCGAAGTAGTATGCCGTGATGGCCGCCATGTCATGGCGTATAAAAAGGACCAAAATAGTTTCTCGACACAATTTTGTGTGTTGTTATTCGATTTTAGTACTTAACTAGTGTTTTGATCCCATTAATCTTAAGTTCACTCAATAATTTTTTGATCATTACATTAAAGGTATCATAAACACAAGTAACAATGGAAAATGAACAAGAAAAATGTGTTTGGACTCGTTCCGAAATAATTATTTTACTAGAAATAAGTAAAGACAACAAAATAGTTGATTAAATTGTTTTTACAGGACATGGTCCAAAAATACATGTTTTTAGGTGGAAAGCGTTATTTACAGCTATGTAGAGATATTTTTGGATTTAAGATGTGTAAACATCAACGTTCGTCCGAGTGCCGAATATATTTGTTATCGTACTAGTTTGTGACTTTAGATATGTATATTCAAATGAAAGCCAGTGTTTTTCCCACAATTATCCCTTTCACTTATACTTAACCGTGAGTCCTGGCACTCACACTTTTTTTTAAATTGAAGTTTATATGACCACAAATGTTTTTGAAGTAAACAAAACGAGAAATATTTCAGATTGCTTTCTCCGAAAACACAATTGGACAATAGCCTACTGTGATTAAAAAATAAAAGAGTATCTGAAAAAATTCAAATAACATTGGCGCATAAGTTTAAACATTTAAAACCTGCTCTAAATCAATTTTAGAATGGGAGTCGACTCTTAATATTGTATATACATATAACGAAAACCGATTTTTTGTTAATTTCAAAGGACATAAGCTATACTTTAGCGTTAAAGATCTCGTCTAACTTTAACAGTAGTTGTGTTTGATTATCTGTAACTGTCAAATCAAGGGATGTTCAACGTAAATTCTCTTAGATTCAGTTGAAAAAACCCACATTAGTTAGAAGAGTTGTCTAACGTATTGAAATTAATGCAAAAGTTAGACAAAGTCTCCAAGCTAAACAACTGCGTTAAGTAGAGCCGGTTTTATTCCCTTAACGAGCAACGTTTAAAGGTTTGCGCCATTGACTTTTGTGAAAACAAATTCAAAAAGATGATTTTTATTTCATGGCATGCTGTTAAATGGCCATTTGTAAAATTCATTTTACTCTACTTTAAAAAGTACAACGGGAGAGAATGGGTTAAGCTATTAATATATCAATTTAAATTGATTTCCTTATACATAGTTGTAACAAATTTGCGTTTGGGTTTCTTCTAATCTAATTAATTTTGATAAATAAATTTGTAAATGGTACAAACTTATTGATGTGTAAACATCTTTCCCGGCGGTAGAGTGAATCGAAAACGTGTGTAAAACTTTTACGTCCCGTGTAACCCTTTACGGTTAGGCTAGTCGCGCACTGGCAACTGGGATCGAAATCAAATAGTTTAATCACCAGTTGAAAGGTTACCGCGCACTGGCAACTCTTTGTCTTTACTCACGCTCACACTCTTTTCTCTCTTGCGCTTATGGAAAACAGCTCAACTATTACGAATTAATTTTAGGCAATCGTTTAGTTTGTGTCAAAACACAAACTTTTTAGTTGCTCGAATCGAGTTGTTGTGCGCGGTGTCCCATATAAGCCCATATGTTTTATTTTAGCAACTAAACAGTTGCGAAACTAAAAATTGAATGTACGCGCCTGTCCTTCCTTATGCTACTTCGAAAACGAGATCTGTTATAAAACTAAACTAAATCTGTTATCATAATCAGCTGTGATTATGTAAAATATTTCATCTGACATAATTTAAATGGATGACGAACAAAAAAGTTAACTCTTAGGCTAGGCGCGCACATTCAATTTTTAGTTTCGAAACTGCTTGGTTCAAGCAACTAAAAAGTTTGTGTTTTGACACAAACTAAATTATTGCGCGCACATTCAATTTTTAGTTGCACAACTGTTTGGTTGCTTATAGAAAACAGATGAACTATTTAGTTGAATGTCCGCGCAGGTGCATATAATTATATGTTACACAGAATAGCGAACTCATTTTAGGCAATCGCTTAGTTTGTATCAAAACACAAACTTTTAGGTGCTCGAACCAAGCAGTTGCGAAACTAAAAATTGAATGTGCGCGCCTAGCCTAAGGCTATTTTGTGTAACATATAATTATATCTTATATGCACCTGCGCGGACATTCAATTAAGTAGTTCATCTTTCTATAAGCTACCAAACAATTGTGCAACTAAAAATTGAATGTGCGCGCCTAGCCTTACACACTATGGGTATCCATACAATGGAACACGATTTGATCTCATATGTTTCTGGGAATACCATGGCCATACTCTACTTATAATATGTTTATATGATATGTGTTTTGTTATATTTTCTTTCATTTGTCTCCTTTAAAGAACATTTCATTGACGAAATACAAGATAAATATTCATTATTACTTGTACACCTGTGTACTTATTGAAATCTTTTATGATAAAAGTAACAGAAGTTTGTCTTTTATTCTTTTATGATTTTTAACAGATTTCATAACAGATTTTGGTATGCTGAATACCAAAAATGCTATTCATAAAAGATTTTTTCTATGTTCGAACGAACAGTTCATAAAAGTTTTCTTAGCAGATTTTATAACAGATTTTAGCGTGCTGAATACCAAAATTAAAATTCATAAAAAAATTGTTGACAGCTCAAACATTTGTATAGATATTCATAGCAGAATAACAGAATAGAAGAATAAAAGATCTCGCCGAATAGGCCTAAATATGTGAAAAAGACGAAAGACAAATCAACTGGTGTAAAATTTCATAGCGGGTTCATTTAATGTCTTAAAAAATCAACTTCACGTTATTGACGGACGATAACATTTTAATTTATGCTCGCAAAAAATGCATTTTCAGAGTTGAACTTTAAAAATCCAAAACAAATGTTCTTCAGGGCAATGAGTTGACATCTGCAATGAAATATTCTCGATACGTCAAAATTTAATTTGTCCCTTATCTGTCATACCATATAATTATTTTAATTATCGAATTAGATATTTTTATTTAATCAAAATATACTTTTAGCATTCACTATATCAAAATATAGATCGTTCTCCATCTGTCAAGCCATGAACTGGATGATGACTACGACTTCAATGTATTAAAAAAATTAGTTTTTGCCACTTATAATACCACTACAAGGTGGGAATCGGTTTGTAAATCTCTGACAGAGGGAGTAAGATAAAGTAGATACAGAAACCTAAAAAAAACGTTAAAGGATTGGTTTGATTTTAATAAGGTGAACGCTCCATCTAGTGGTTCCTCAAAAAAAAAGTTTTGACTTTTTCGCTGCATGACAAGTATATTTGTTGGCGGCGTTAAGCCAGATATACATTGTTCAAATGCATGCAAAGCACGTACAAGTCTATTACTTCAGTGGCGAGAGAACGTTGCCTTTTGTGTTTTTTTTCAGCAAAATTGTGTTTTTACGAATTTCTTTGAGATTTTTGTAATTTTATCCGAGTAATTTGTTTTATTTTGTCTGTCCATCTATATATATAAAAATCAATGCCACTTTACGTTGTGTTTCTATAACTCAAGAACGGGCTTACCTATCCAAACCAAATTTTATGGCTTTGTTTGGACTATTTAGTAGATGGTTTATGTGAAGTTTTCACAAAATCGGTCGAGTGGTTCTTCATTTATCACATTTTTTGTAACAAATGAATTCAATAAATGTCGGATCATTTTGTTAGTGGGGATTTTGCTGTCAAATTGAAACTTACATACATATATTTTTAATTTGATTTATTCTTTTTTATATGAAGGAATAATGTCATAAGCCGGGCGAACAAATATAGGTCGGAGAACGCATAATGCAAATGATGTGGCATTACTAAGTCGATCACAGACTGCAGATGAACGCGCACAAGCTAATGCATCGCAGTAAACGTAATGCACGAAATACATAGATCTGTTGACCCTCTGTAAATGTACTGAACCTTGCACGCCGATCACGAATACGTCGTGCTGCTCTTTTGGCTAAAATGATGCGTGCTGCTTTTAATTACAACACATTGTGATGCGGCTAACTTTCCACGTGAAAAGCCCGGCATGTGTTGTGCTAATGGCAAAGTGAGATTTCCAGCATTAGAAACTCCACTCAAACCATTGTATTAATTTATTTTTGGGACATCTCAAACGTCGAATCACTTTTTGATACATATTCAACAACACAATTCGGCATTTCAAATGACCTCTTTTAGTGCTACTAAAATTATTAGAGATAATTATGCCGACGTTTAAGGTAAATACTTCAACATGATTGTCCCATGTTTATATCAATCTGAATCATAAAGTATTCGATAGTTTTAAAAATTCTGATCCAACATCTACCTGAAATTGCATACATGTTACAGATTCAGGGCCAGATTTATCATCAAGCTGGTTCGTTATTACCATACTTCGACGCTGATCATCAATTTTTGCAAATTTATTTTATTGGAGATGAAAATCGTGAATTGGATCAACGTTGTGCAATTGTTTCGAATACAAGACGAGAAATTATTCGTGAGCTGCAAAGGTTTTTCCATCAGCATAACACATTAGATTAATTGTTCAAAATTGCTCTCGATCGTATGCCATCTGATAATCACAAAATCGTAATAAGGGCTGATAGAACACCTGTTGGAGAGCATGCAAGGCGATTCAATGCACCCACAATTGATGAGGTTGCAATTGTAATTCTTGTTGATCAGTTTCAATCCCGTGATATTTTACTTCATCGCAGAAATGAGCAATTGCAACATGTTTCGGAACTTCATCGTATATGACACAATTATGCAAACCGTTTCCAATAATGCAGGTGGATTATATTTCTTGGATGCGCCTGGTGGTACAGGCAAAACGTTCGTTATGTCATTGATTTTAGCTATTCTAACTATTCGATCGGAACAGAAAATTGTATTGGCACTTGCATCTTCGGAAATCGCTGCTACACTATTAGAAGGTGGTCGGACTGCACACTCTGCACTAAAATTGCCATTGAATGTACAGGTGATTGAAACTCCAACTTGCAATATTTCGAGAAATTCTGCTATGGCAAAAGTTCTGCGATTAACGCCAATTATTTTATGGGATGAGTGTACAACAGCGAATAAAAAATCACTTCAAGCATTTAATCGAACAATGCAAGATTTACACTGTAATCAACAGTGTTATGAATCAAGATGAGGCAATGAATTATCCAATTGAATTTTAAAATTCATTGGAACTAGCTGGTATGCCACCGCATTGCTTGAATTTGAAAGTTGTTTCTTTGATCATATTATTGCGAAATATTAATCCACCAAAACTGTGTAATGGCACCAGATTGGCAGTGAAAAAGTTATTGCCAAATTTGATTAAAGCTACGATCTTAGCTGCTAAATCAAAAGGAGAAGTTTGTTTGATACCACGTATCCCTATGATTCCAACTGATATGCCATTTGAGTTCAAACGATTACAATATCCTGTGCGTTTATCATTTGCGATGTCCATCAACAAGGATCAAGGGCAAACACTTCAAGTTTGTGGAGTTAATTTGGAGGAATCATGTTTTTCACATGGTCAACTTTATGTTGCCTGTTCGAGAGTCTGTACCCCCAGCCGTTTGTTTATTCATGCCCAAAATGGAAAAACAAAGATTATTGTTTATCCAAACGTTTTGGATTAAGTTTTAAAATAGCTAGCAATTAATAAAATATTTTTTTGTTTGAATAAATGAATTTGATGTTGCAATTAATTTTTTTTTTATTATTGCACTTTTTACGTAGCGAAGCACGTACCGGGCCGCTAGTTTTATCATACAATTTTCGTTTGCTGTTTTAATATTTTAATCAGTGCTTATGCTGTGCTGTGTTCTCATCTCTTCAACGTACTATACGCAAATGAACCAATAAATACATGATCAATCATCAACCTTGCATATACAATATTTCTATGCAGTACGCTAGATTGAAAAGATTTTGATTTTTCTTCAAGCCTACATCCAATCTATACGTGTGACTTTTTCACTAATACACTTACAATTGCTGAGAAAAATGCGGAGTTATCGTTCATTCTTCTTTATGGTTTTCTTTTTTATATTTGGCGTTCGCTCAGTGCAATTCGCTTAACTGAGTAGAGTAAGGATTGCGAAGAGATGACTTCTTTTCGCATGAACAAAGTTAACTTATATTAAAAATCGCTGTGTTTAAAAGCACAGATGCACTCGAAAGGAAGCCAAAAGATAAACAGATATTAAAATCAGATTCGTGTAAAAACAGTCTATTTTCTATCAGATAACATCTCTGTTTGAATATAAGTGTAAAAATATAATGCTGTCACAAGCAACATACCTGGTTAAACATAAGTCAAACAAACTTTACGTTACGTAGCGGAGTCCACTTACTCCTAACACATGCTACGAACTACTTCATCGAAGCATATTGTCGATAAGGTTTTTGGGTCGTGTGAAATGAATAAGTGTCGACACGGTAGTTCGAACTTTGGGAATCGATGTAGTATGCCGACATCGCGTGTAAGGCTAGCCGCGCACTGTGATCGAAATCAAATAGTTTAATCACCAGTTGATAGAGTACCGCGCACTGGCAACTCTTTACTCACGCTCACACTCTTTTCTCTCTTGCGCTTATAGAAAACAGCTCAACTGTAGCGAATTAATTTTAAACAATCGTTTAGAAAATGAACAAGAAAAATGTGTTTGAACTCGTTCCGAAATAATTATTTTACTAGAAATAAGTAAAGACAACAAAATAGTTGATTATTTCAAATCGCTTTTACAGGACATGGTGCAAAAATACATGCATTAAGGTTGAAAGCGTTATGTTCAGCTACATAATGTAGACATATTTTTGGATCTAAGAAAAAATGGAAGGGATAAATTGTGGGAAAAATAGTGGCTTTCATTTGAATATATCTAAAGTCACAAACTAGTACGATTGCATTGTATGTTTATTGGGTATGTTCGATAACAAAAATTCGGTACTTGGACGAACGTTGATGTTTACACATCTTAACCGTGAGTCCTGGCACTCACACTTTTTTTTTTCTAAGTTACTTCAGCGATTAAAAATTTTTGTGCTTGCATAAGTTCATATTTTTATACAAAACTGCATGTCATTCCCCTTTTCAGCTCTAACTTCTAAAGATGAAATGAATTTTTAAAAAATTTATAATTTATGTTTATAAGCTTCATTCTTTTACATAGAACAGCTTTTTTTTTTTTAATTTAAGTCTCTCAAACATAAGAGCAGATTCGTTTGACTCAGTTCTGCAGTTTATTTTGTATTGCAATGCAATCATCATTCCACTGCTTGCTCATATAGAGTCTGCTGATTTGAGGAACATTTTCTTCTTCCTACAAAAAATTAATATTTGTATATACGAATTGTATGTGTGTATGTATGTTTCCTGTGAACTCCAAAACATCCTGACCGATTTTGATAAAATTTTTAGGAAATCTTAAGATTAGCCCAGTCATCGGATCAACTGAATTTTTGTTTGCTTTTTTTTGCACAAAAGAAACATAATTTCGCATTGGGCTTAAATAATTTTTGTTTTAGCTGGCTAGGGCGTAACAAGGCATTGTTACATTTCTATTGATATCAGCTAAGACTTAGCTGCATGACTGTACTGATCATTCCGCCAGAAGTTATCTGGCTATAGATAATAAGTGCATCCCGTGCAAAGCCGGGGCGCATCGCTAGTAAATGAATAAATAAATAAATTATCTATTTATACATATGTATTATTATTATTATTTATTATTTATTTAATCCGTTAAAGTACTAACGTTACAAAACTTAAAACTAGATAACATTACAAATATGAATTTACTTACAATTATGTATTAAAAAAGTTTTCTTTAAATTTACTACATTTTAAATTGTCATTAACTGAAGAAATTAAAAAATTATACTTATTGAAAACTGAAATCAATTGATTTAAGGGACTGTTCATACCATAGTTTGTTCTGCTAAAGTTAGGATATAGAGACCGTTGATTTCTCAAGCTAGCTTGACTAAAACTAAAATTCAAGCGGCACAGAGCTGATGGAGATATTATTGATCCGTTGACTAATTTTATAATATAACATAGTTGTAGATATTGTCTATGCTTTGAGAGTAAAGGAAGATTTATTAAGATGAGTCTATTGTTATAGGGGGGCAGTGTCGATCTTTGTGACCAAGGAAGAAAACGAAGACAGAATCGTAAGAATCTCCTTTGGATTCCCTCAAGTCTGTTTATATGAACTGAATATTATGGCGCCCAGACTACACAGCCATATTCGAGTACTGGTCTGACAAAAGATATGTAGAGAAGCTTAAGAACGTAAGGATCCACGAAGTCACGGGAGAATCTTTTTATAAATCCCAAAGTTTTATTAGCTTTTTTAATAATAAAGTTAATGTGATCAATAAATGTTAAACTAGAATCTAGAATAATGCCTAGATCGGAAAAAACGGACACTCTACATAATGTAAAAGAATCTAACATATAGTTGTAAGTTAATACATTTTTTTTGCGCGTAAAACACATTGTTTTACACTTGTCAATATTTAACAAAAGACGGTTAGTATTGCACCATTCCCTGAACCTATAAATGTCTTCTTGAAGTTGTTCACAGTCGCTGATGGAGGCTATTCTTTTAAAAATTTTGATATCATCGGCATAGATAAGCACAGATGAATTTTGTATAATTGATGTCAAGTCATTGATATATAGAACGAATAGTAATGGGCCTAGATGACTCCCTTGTGGAACACCTGAGTTGACCAAAAATTGATCAGAACGCTCATTACGAAAAGTAACACTATACTTCCTGTTTTCTAAATAAGATGATATCCAGACTAGAAAGTTTTCATTGAACCCTAAGCCAATTAGTTTATTAATTAGAGTTTTGTGACAAAGCTTATCAAAGGCTTTGCTAAAATCAGTAAATACACAATCCACCTGTTTTCGATCTTCAAAGGAATCGATACAAAAAGAGGTAAAGTCAAACAGATTTGTGACAGTTGACTTCTTTTGGACAAAACCATGTTGGCTATCACAAATAATAGATTTACAATTAAAAGATAAGACGTTACAGATAATGGATTCAATAATTTGGGAATTACAGACAATTTAGCAATAGGGCGATAGTTAGTTATATCGTTTTTTGACCCTTTTTTATGGATGGGTATAATGAAAGCACTTTTCCACATAGAAGGAAATATTGAAGAATTTAAAGATTCATTAAATAGAACATATAGGGGATAGGATAAATAAGATACACATTTCTTTAATACACTTGATGGTACGCCATCAGGACCAGGGCTAAAACAATCGTCGAGTTTCAAAATATTCTGAACAATAGATTCTTCACAAATAGAGAAGTTAATTGTGTTAAGGTGTGAAAAAATAGGGAGGGAAGATGAAAAATCAGAGGGTTCGTGAGAACCAGACTCTACAAATGCGTCTTTAAAAAAATTAGCAAACATATTAGATATTTCTCCAGAATCATGACTGGTTACGTTATTAAAAGACATAGAGTTGGGGTAGCCGTCAATTTTTCTTTTACTACTCACGAAGTTCCAGAAATTTTTAGGATTTCGTTTTAGATCATTTTCGATTTTTAAAATGTAATCGGAATATAAAATATTAGAGTAGTCAGAAAACATCGACTTCAGATCGGAGTAAGCGATATAATCTTCATCAGCTCTGGATTTGGAATATTTCAACCATGCTTTGTTTCTTCTATTTTTTAGATTTTTAAGCTCAGTGTTAAACCATGGTGGATTTTGAGATCTACTGCAAGATTTACGTAGTGGAGTTGTTTCATAAAAACATTTAAAAAGGATATCATAAAATTTTAAACACATTTCGTTAATATTACAATTAAAAAAAACTTGATTCCAGTTAACATTACACAACAAATTAAATAATTGATCAAAATTACATTTTTTAAAGTTGAACTCAAGATTTTCATTTGATTTGTCAAAGTCATTGCACAGGCTAATGTTTAATGATATATCTAGAGCTGGGTGGTGCCGGTCTTCTTTTAATAGTATGATATCAGCAGGAGTTACAGATGTATCCGAATTTATAGTGTTCGAGAAAAAAACTAAGTCCAAAATATTGTTCAAACTGTTGAGAACCCCATTAAATTGACTAAGTCCACACGAGCCCAAACCATCAATTATTGAGAACTCATTAGCTGTGGAAGGGTTCGCAGGAGATACAATGTTGAAGTCTGAAGATATTGTCCATCGCAAGTTTGAGAGATTAAAATCGCCTAATATCAAGAGCTCGTCATTTGTATCCATTTGGTTATGTATGCTTTCAACACATTTAATACAACTTTCATACACATTGTTTATAGATCTTGGAGGTATATAGACAGAGATAATGTAGAGGTAACCAGATACCATTTTAATTTTGATACATATTATTTCTATTTCAGAAGCTTCAAAAGCATCAACCAAATTACATATAAAAGAATTCTTCACAGCAATTAGGATTCCGCCACCAACTGTTTCAAGGTCATTTGAGTGGTGTCTGTCACGCCTAAAGACTTGGTACGTTGTATCAAAAAGCTCAGTATCCAAGAATGAGTCATTCAGCCAAGTTTCTGTCATTACAATAATATCATGAGGAAGGTTATTGACATTTTTATAAATTGAATTGATCTTCGTTCTAAGTCCATTAACATTTTGATAGTAGATTAATATTTGTTGAAGCTGCTTCTTTGGTGATATAGCATTGTCGGCCCCAAGCGAAAAGGGTTATGATGATTTAAAGTTTGTCTGTTATTTTGTTTATTTACAAATTCATGGATTATTATGCCATTTGGCCAAAGTGATGATGAGTTGATTAAATGAAAAACTGAATCAGGAACTCGTATTTTGAATGAAGAGTACTTAGAATGGTTACGATGTAATAACTTTTCAACTTTTATCATTGAAGAAATTCCAAACTTTGATGAGAGGTGGGTTTTTATATCTAGTGCATTCGTTATGGGATCGAGCTTAGAAATAAATAAAGTTCTGTAGCCTTCTACAACTTTTAAGCCAGACACTATTGGTGAATCTGAAGATGAGGAATGCAAACGTGAGATGGATGGTTGAAGTGTCGATTGATGTTGATGAGATGGAGGAGTTGGTGTTGAAAGCTTACTGATATTCAATGTAGGTTGAATATATAAAGGCATTGAAAGGGCAGATACCTTTGTTGCAGGTTTCTTTGTTGATGGATTATGTGTTGAAGAATCTACATCTAGTTCATCACTTTTTCGTTTTGAAGGTGCAGTAGCACTTTGCACTGAAGAATTATTTACAGGATCTTCTTCCTTATCATCAACATTATTACATGTTTGCAAATTTTGTATACTTTGGTGATTAGTGCTTAGACTTTCTACTTTTTCAGTAAGATGAAGTAGTTGTGAGTGTAAATTTTCAAGATGTTTTGTATTTTTAAGTACGTCACGAGTTATATTTGCATATGCGAAGGGGTCGCATTCGTCACAAAAGTAATAAAACGACTTTCTTTCCTTAAATAGCTTAATGGTGCTAAACGGAGCGTCGATACACATGTTATGGAAAAGCTTGCGACAGTTGCCATGACACATAATGGAATCTATCATGTAGTCCGTATTTCCTTCACATATAGCGCAATTAGTCATGTTTTTTGATGTGTTGATGTTTATTTATTTTAAGTTGCAGACGATAATTTTGGTTCGTAGTGTTTTATTTTTGTTTGGGTTGTGTGATACGAAAAGAGGTTCGTGTCTTTGATAATAGTGGTGAAAAATATCAGCTGTTTCAATCTCAGAGGTGTTGTTTTGAATGAGTATTAGAAGAGATCAAATATATAAGTGTGAAGTATCGATATGGCTACGACAGAACATCTACTAAGATTGCACTCACCAGGAAAGATGAGACAAAAGCAAAATATTACAAATGCTTGGTGCTGCGGTTGAAATATGATGACTTCCAAATGAATAAAATCCACAGCTTACGATAAGGTGTAGCGCACAGAATGAAAGATATTCCACAGCTTACGACGGGGCGGCAGTGCAGTGTTAGGTCATAGAACAAAAATAGAGAAAATCCCTTGATTTATGCAGTATTCAAATGTCTTGCTTCATTTGGCAGAATATATACAAAAAAAAATGCACTCACCACGGGATATGAGAAAGCAATTGTGTTGTAATAGTAAATTAAATAACGAGCGAGCGGGATGGGTGAAAGTTTATAATAATATCACTCAATTAATAGAAGAGAAAAATTGTGACTTTAATTTATTTTGTTAATAATTATATTTGTACATAAAAATATCGCAAATTAATAAAAATCTCTCGCATAGGATGAAATAATTAACAGATATTGTTAAATTATTAAAAACAACGTTTTATGAATTAAAAAATTAATAACTAATTAACAAATAAATCAATATAATCGCAGAGGAAAAAAATTACGCAGCCTTTCGCACTTGACTATCTATTCATTAACGTAATTCCACAACATGGCTTAATTATCTAAAAGAGCAATAAATTTAGAACTTTTCTTACTTACATTTTAAAAATAGATACCTATATACTATATGTATATACCTATATATACCTATATACCGCATGCACCATGTTTTACATCTTGAACACTATCAGCCTCTTCAACTGCTTAAGTAAAGTAAGTAAGATATTTTTTACGAAAAAATTCTTGACATTTTTCCAAGTCTGTGTGCAAAGGTATCTGCACTCAGAAATCAAGTTTACCATATTTCATCAAAAACCATTTTCCCTAAAACATACTTTTTGTATAAATGAATAAAAACCACCAAAAGACTGAACAATTCTGCATCGCATAGCACGTAACTTTAAATATCAAAATACCAGAAATGTAGGAACCAACACATTTTACGATTTAATTAAAATTTTCATTCGTCTGGTAGCTAGGTATTTCAGTTATTATATCCTTTGAATTCTTTGCATGTATTGTTCTCATGTCCTTAAAATAAAAATAGTTGTAGGTATGTATATTTGATTCTTGCGAGCAAAAGGTTTTTGCTCTTTGTTTTTGCTGATTTTTTTTTTAAATAAATGAATTTCACTTTTTATTTTCACAGCTGCCATTCGCACTCAGCCATATGACTTACTCAGATGGTCGGCTGACTATTTTCGTTGCTTGGCAAATAACGCACCACCTCCGGCAAAAATCCGTTTAGAACGAGCTTGCCAACAAGGCAGCATAACAAAGGGATATTTAAAGGTGCTCGTTGCTCAGGTTCGTTGGTATTTAACAAAAAGCAAAGAAAAAAAAATAAAAATTACATCTGACGTTGTTGAGATAGCTTTTACATAACTGAGTAACCCTATTTTTTACCATCTCTGCTATCCCAACTCTGCAACAACGCAACGAATGATGCTGGCGATCAAAAACACCATCAAACCTACAAAATCTGGCTACTCGCATCCTTCCTTCGTGCCCCTGGCCACGTTCCAACTAAATACTGGGAACACAAAAATCAGGTCGGAAAAGGATTCTTCATTAGCCGGTGCCTACTGCAGCAACGTTGGAAGGCCCTCTGCCTGAACGAGGTAAGCGGCCAAGAGTTATGTTGTCTAAGCTTTCTTTTTCGGCCTAGCTTCACCCCTTTTGTGGTTTTGTTTTATTTGTTTTTTTTTTTTGTTGTTCATTTTCTTGAAATCCGTTTAAAAATGTTTCATATAAACCGGAAGTTGGTGGCCTTGGTTCTGAGAGTTTCCATCAATCCGTAGGTATACATTTTTTGCTGGGTATCTCAAGGAATATTGTTTCAAGCAATTACTTACGCGTTTTTCTTGTAATCTTCTGCTTGGCTGCTTTTTTGGTAGTTCTGTTTGTTTAATAGAATTTAATCGATTTTTGGTCCTTTTTCGTTACCATCACGCGCGGGTAAGGAGAGAATTTGACTCCTTTATTTTTGTTTTTCATTTTTTTTTTTTGAGAAAAAATAAACGTCAAAGAAGATGAAAGTAATGCTGTACTTCAATATTTTCCAACAGGATGATCTGCTTAAGTACTTATCACTTTGCCGGATGTTGAATTGGCCTCAAGTTCACTGGCTGAAGGTGCTTGCCGTAATGATTGGATCCTTGAACGAGGTAAGTGGATTTAGAGACTCTTATTGAAAGTGTTTTCTTTTTCCTTTCCATACTTTGATATACTTCCTCTTCCTCGAAGAGGTGAAAGCAAAAGTTAAATTCATACTATTGCTGCGAAGACATAGGGTAGGTAGAATTATTGAAAATCTTCTTATAAATATTGCAAGAAAAACTATGAAATATAGGATCGCTTAAGGAGTATTTTGTTTTTATTGAAATATAGAAGAATGTCAACGGTTTGCAATATTAAGTTGAATAAAACATAAGAGCTTACAAGTTTCGGGATAAAAAAAAGAGAAAAAAAAGAAACTCCAATAACAAGAAAGGATCATGGATGGACATGGACACTCCATATTTTTTAAGGATTTTAAATTTTTCAATTATTATGAGTACACTCAAATTAGGTTTTGACTTACGAAAATCACTTGTAATTGGCTGGATTTTAAGTTTTCCTCTTCTTTAACAAAAGTGGCTTATTAAGCATATACCCCATTTTATTTTTGCTTGCGATACAGGTACTATAGGGGAAGCTTTGCATTTAAAAAAAAAATCTTTTTCGACTTCAATCAAAGTTGACAGTACGATGATAGAGAATACGAAAAAAGTGTGTCCGGTAATTCCGTCTGTCTATCTGCATGTCTGTACCTCGACCTACAGCTTAAGCTACCGAATGTATTTTCTTCAAACTCGATACTTAATGTTCTTCGGTGATTCCTTAGAGCATAAATTGAAATTTTATTTTTAGCTCCAAGACTAACGGTACCTACAGTACAGTGTACAGCCATTATACAAAATCTTATCTATCCCAAAAACGGATACGATTTTGATAAAAATGATTAGGTGTACTTTTATAAGCACGGACTACATTTTGGTAAAAAATAAAATCCACGACTAGGTCGCACGAACTTGCTCCTATGTAATAGACTAGGAATTTTAAAAACGAATGTTATTAGAGAAAACTGCTCATAAGGATAAAATTTATTTTTTTTTAACTCTTTTACTAGTTAAAGATAAAAACAGAATGCTATTCAAATATGAATTTATGAAAGATGAAAAATTATAAATCGTTGTAGTGGTTTCTTAAAAAATAAAGCTTATGTACATAATTTTTAAGAAAAAAAATTGGTACTCCAATCTTAAGTTTTTATTATTGTACGAATGAAAATCAAATTTCGAAAAAAAATATTGAGCTGTTTTTAAGATATCGAATCTTTCCAGAAAAAAATTGATTTTTTTTTCAAAAATTCAAAAAAATATTTTTTTTTAAAGTTTTGAAAATCTATGTTTTTTAAACTTTTTAGAAGCATCTCTATAAGAAATATCATTAAATTCCGTTATGTCGATAATGAGTAATTCAAAATCTTAAAAAATGGTTCTATTGTAGCTACAAGGTGCAATATCTTAATTTCAATTTTTTTTATTAAATTGAAGATCGTAAAAATTAAATGAAAGAAAAAATGTTTATCAAAATTGTAGGCGCCATTTTCGAGAAAAATACGATTTTTGAAAACCATATTTTAACATTTGTATGGTGGGTATCTTTATTTTTAGGTAAACTATATTTTTTTCTCACATCTTGCAGATTATATTGAGAAACTTTTATTTATCAAGTTTAAAACAAATCTAGCATGGAGTTTTTGAAATATGGAGTTTAAAAAAAAAATTGAAAATTTTTCTTAAAAATCCAAAACAAAATTTTTTGAGAATTTGAATTTGAAAAAATTTTTGGGGAGTTTTTGCAAAAAAATTATCCAAATTTTCGTTACCGTTTTTGAAAAAATCAAAAACAAAAAAATGGTTCCATGGGGGGTATCCTCAATGTCAATTTTTCAAAAAAAATCTTCAGCTATTACCTATAGCTTTAATGAAATGAAATTTTTTTGTATTTTTAGTTTTTAAATCTGTAGAACAGTTTTTGAGAAAAAAAAAATATTTATAAAATTTCGAACAAAATTCCTATGGCAGGTACCGTTATTTTTGGTCTTAAAAAAAGAAGAAAAAACGTGTGGGGGAAAAAAATAAAAATGATATCTACCAAGTTTAAGGAAAATCGGCCGAGCCGTTTAGGCTGTAGTGGAACAGTCAGACAGACAGACAGAATAGCGAGACTCACTTTTTACTTGCGACTTATAGGTACTATAAGGCAAGTTATGCATTCGTAAAAAAAATTGAACTCGAGATTTTGATCAAAGTTGACATTACGATGAGAGCGAAGACTAAAAAAGTGGGTCTCGCAATTCTGTCTATGTCGGTTCGACTCCATCCTAAACGTCTCGGCCGATTTACTTGAAAGTTTGTTGATATCATTTTCAATTTTTTCCCCCACACGTTTTTTTCTTTTTTTTAAGACCAAAAATAACGGTACCTGCAATACGGGTTTTTTTTTTCAAAATTTTGGAAATATTTTTTTTTTTCAAAAGCTGTTCGACAGATTTAAAAAAAAGATACAAAAAAAATTCGTTTAGTTAAAGCTAGGTACTAGTTGAAAAAAATTTTTCCGAAAAGTGGTTATTGAGGCTACCCCCCAAAGAACCATTTTTTTTTGTTTTTGGTTTTCTCAAACACGATACCACCAATTTTGATCATTTCTTTTTGCTAAAACTTCCCAAAAACTTGAATAGAATTGTGTATTCAAATTTTCAAAAAAAAATTTTTTGGATTTTTTTTTTTTTAATTTCCGAATTTTTTTTTTGAAAACTCAATACTTCGAAAACCCCATGCTCTATCTTCTTAAGATAAAAGTTTCTTAATACAATCTATAAAAAATGAGAAAAAAAGTTTATTTTACCTAAGAATAACGGTACCTTCCATACAAATGTTAAAAATGATTTTCGCAAATCGTATTTTTTCTCGAAAACGGTTCCGAGAATTTTGCTAATTTTTTTTTCTTTCGATCTATAATTTAATAAAAAAATTTTTGAAAACAAGATATTACTGACAAAAAAATTGCATTTCAAAACTTAAAGAAAAATATTTTTTCAATTTTTGGAAAAAATGTCATCTTTTTTTTGTAAAATTCGATATCTCAAAAACGGCTTAATATTTTTCTTGGAAATTTAGTTCTCTTTTGTACAATAATAAAAACTTAAAGTTGGCGTATGTAACGAAGCGTTCCATGCTACGCCACTCTATTACTTTCGTATTAATACGCAGAATTATACTTCGCCCAAATGCAATTCACACACACCGTAGACACATGAAGTCACAGGAAAATTAACAACATTAAGATTTTTCGTTCGCCACATACATAGTTCACAGTTAGTTTTTACTGAAAAGTCATCATGAGGACCTACTTGGGTAAACAAAAGGTACCCTTTTGATCATACACACAGTCAGGTGGCACACTAAATTGATTGCATAAATCTTTCGAAATCCAGTCGTTGACAAGTAGTACAGACGAATTGGTCACGTTAGCTTTTCTGGCTTTTGCGAGGATTCCCCCCACCAGTGGTAAGGGGTTTCGTAGAAAGACAAGTTAGGTAGGTGAGATTGTCCAGCTGTTTCTTATGAAGGCTTCCCCCCACCAGCGGTAAGGGGTCTTAGTTTGTAGTTTAATGTCCTAATTGCCACCAGGGGCTTCGGTACCTACTGATCAACCAGAGCGTTTAAGCCTGGTGTTCTAGTGCCACCAGGGGCGTTTAGTACCTGCTGATTAGTGCCAGCAGGGGCGATTTGTACCTGCCAATTAGCGCTATTAGCGTATTAGGTAGAAATGGTAGTCGCCACGCCAGCCCTGGGTCCGCGACTCAATTAACGTTGGGGTGCGCCGTTTTTATACCATTTACTCGTGTCAACCTAATAAGGATTTAGTACGGAAGAATATGGCGTTTATATACTTTAGCGGAGCATTGCTAAAGCCATTTTGTCGTATTCAGAAAGATAAATCAGATCTTTGATTTTCTTCTCCGAAAGTTCGCTGGGGTCATCGAGGAAGGCTTTCCCAAAGGAAGTCATCATGTAATTTGCTAAGGCGGGGCAATCGCAAAGGAAATGAACCACAGTTTCTTTTTCTTGTGGATCTCCACAACTACGGCAGTGTGGGTTGTAGGGGATGCCTAGAGCGTTCTTGCATGTTTACCTATGGGCCAGTGCTCGGTGCATATTGCTGTGATCCTGGCTATGTCGCGCCTGGGTCTTCATATAAGATCGTTAGAACGTGAGTTGTTGTAAGTAGTCCATATCTTGCTTGATATGACACAGTTTTTGAGACTGCTCCACCTAAGGTTGGATTCATTGAGAAAAATCGAGAAGATTTTTCTCTTCATAGCACCAAAAGGAATATTTACCCTTTCCGGTAGTGAGCTATGTAAGGCCAGGCCTTGCCGAACTAAAGCGTCAGCCTGTTCATTACTCTCTATGTCACTGTGACCTGGAACCCAAATGAGAGTGACCTGGAGGTCAATGTTCAGCCTCGCCAGTTCGTCTCGACATTTCTGGACAAGTACTGAGGTAGATGTAGATGATTTAATGGCCTTAATGGCCACCTGGCTATCTGAGCAGATAGCTATATTTCTGAATTGGTTTTGGTTAGATTGGAGCAACTTGCACTTGTATGCCTCCTTGATTGCTAGTATTTCAGCTTGAAATACACTCGCAAAGTCTGGTAGTCTGAAGGACTTGGAGATGTTAAGGACTCGGAAAAATTCCTAAACCAACACCGCACTCCCTCTTAGATCCATCAGTGAAGATTATCGAATCGAAATCCTTTGTAACAACACTATTTTTCCAATCCTCTCTGGTGGGAAAAATGGCTTTGAAATCCCCGCTTGGGCCAAAAGGAGGTACGCAGTAGTCGGTGTTCGATAGGAAAATATCTGGAGGAATCAATTTTGTTATGTTTCCATGACCATAGGGTTTGGAGAATCAGCAATTAGATTCTTTAAGTCTTAGGCTAGGACCGCACTTGCGATTTTTCGTCGAGGCGATTAAAAAGTCGTAGTCGCTACAAATTATTGTCATGCACGCACTTGCGACTTTTTTGCCGCGCGATTATTTAATCGCGAAAAATAAAACACACTACTTTTTATGTGAGTGCACGCACTTGCTACAAATAAGTAGCGACAGAAAAATCGCTTGAAAAAATAGAACTTGTTTCATTTTTATAATCGCTGCGATTTTTAAGTCGCATGTGCGTGCATTCACATTTAAGGCCATGTGTCTTACTTTTTGCGACTAAAAAATCGTGGATTAAAAATCGCAAGTGCGTGCATAACAATTTCTCTTTGCGACTACGATTTTTAAGTCGTAGTAATTTAAATCCAAATACCCATTTCGAATTTAGAGATTATAAAAACATCGATTACAATGCCTTGGAGCTACATACTAGAAATATAAATTGGGATCACATTTACAATTTAACCTCTCCTAATGATCAAATCGAGTTTATCAATTACAATATTATAACGCTTTTTGATACTCATGTCCCTCTAAGATCTAAGACCACACACCATGGTTCACGTCCCTGGTTTAGTAATGAAATACGGCTTCTTTTACTACAACGTGACGCAGCCTACAAGCAATGGAAACATTACAGGTTGGATGTCCACCATCAACTTTATCGTAGATTGCGTAATCTGGCCGTCGTTAAAATTCGAATGGCAAAATCACGTTTGTATAAAAACCGACTACGTCCAAGCATGAAAGGCCGAGATTTATGGCGATATCTGAGGGAAATGGGAATAGGGAAGAAAAATAATTCTTGTGGGCAAAATATTGATATTGAGGCACTTAATCGTCAATTTGTGACTTTACCGATTCCTTCTCAATGTCAAGAAGCCCATACACCTTCTATTGAACCACAAGAAGATGGCTTTGAGTTCTCTTGTATAGATAGTAGGGACTTAGTCGAATGTTTTCTGTCTATTAAGTCAAGTGCTGTTGGCCTCGACGGACTACACCCAGTCTTCCTCAAGGCTATATTACCTGTTATTTTACTGGTATTTTTCCTAACCTATGGAAACTGGCAAAAATTATACCAATTCCCAAAACGGGTACAGGTAATGACTTTCGACCAATTTCGGTTCTCCCTTTTTTGTCCAAAGTTTTTGAGAGAGTTTTACAAAAGCAAATAGCAGTTCATCTTAGATTAAATAATATTTTATCGCCTATGCAGTCCGGTTTCCGCCGGAAACATAGCTGTACCACTGCTATTATCAACATTGTCGATGATTTGAGACTGGCCATAGATGAGGACTACGTGACCTTCCTGGTTCTTTTAGATTTTTCTAAAGCCTTCGACACTATTGATCATTCTATTCTTTGTAATAAATTGTCGACATTTTATTATTTTTCTCCTTCGGCCGTTAACCTTTTGTTTTCCTATCTTTGCAATAGAAAGCAAGCTGTTGTGATAGGGAATAATATCTCGAGTTTCTTACCGACTGTAAGAGGGGTGCCCCAAGGATCAATACTTGGACCCCTACTTTTCTCCCTCTATATAAATGAACTCCCCTCACTTATTTCATCTTCATCTATACAAATGTATGCTGACGATGTTCAATTGTATAGAAGCTGCCCGCTTGGACTCATCGAAGATTGCGCAAACACTATCAATAAGAATTTGGAAAGGATTTCATTAGGGTCTAATAGGAATGGTCTGTTTTTAAATCCAATTAAATCGAAATGCATAGTTATTAATAGAAATCTTTTGGACCTTTACTATTTCCCTACCATTTTCGTCAATAATTCCCCTATTGAATATGTAGAAACAGCTAGGAATTTAGGAATGTTATTCATTAGAATTTTAACTTGGGATAGGCACATCAACGCAGCGGTAGGAAAAGTTTATGGTGTCCTTGGAATGTTATGGACATCGCAGTATTTCACTCCCTTAAAGATCCGTTTAATGCTCGCCAAAACTCTGGTTCTACCAATTTTATCATTTGGGTGTGAAATTTACTGCGACTGTGATTCTATCAGTAGAAGGAAGCTGAATGTGGCTTATAATAGCATAGCACGGTACATATATGGACTAAGAAGATATGACAGCGTCTCTAATTTTTCAAGGCAAATCTCAAACATTTCGTTAGATAATCTATTACGCTTTAGAACCCTAATATTACTGTTCAACGTAATTCAAACACGTCAACCTCGGTATCTGTTCGATAGATTAAGATTTCGTTCCTCAGATAGATCCCAAACAATAATTCATCCGCGGTATAAGTATTTAACATCAAGGAGGCAGTTTTTCATTAATTCGACTCGCCTGTGGAATACTCTGCCACGGCATGTTAGGGAACTGAGGGGTGCATCTATGTTTCAAAGAGAGTTACTTGTCTACTTTCAGTCTGGCTGAACATATCCGTTTTTTTTTTTCTTCAAATTAATATAAATAAATAAAGATTTTTAGTTTCTTAAAGTATTTTTTTTTTCTCTATATTTTTTTTTTTTTTTTACTTTTTATAAATTTTTATCAATATCTTAATTGATTTTTTTTTCCAATTTCAAATTATTTTAACTAATTATAATAAATATATTATTAATATCTTTATAAAGGATTCATCATAATGATGTTTAATAGGGTAGTCTTTCTTCTTTTTTTTTATTTTACAAACCTCAAAGCTTTAAACTATAGGGTTTTCCAATAAGAGGTGTTATTTTGATATTCAAAGAAAAATGGCATTTTTGGAGATAAATAATCGGATGTTTATTTCATTATAAAGAGGAAGGTATGCCGTTAATAATGGAATACAACATCAGCCAAATGGCCGTCAAGACCACGCTTACAGGACCATATCCTTTTCATGAAATTTTCCATAACCAAATCGCAAAGTGGCTGCCCTATGTCCTCGATAGCCTCACGAATTTCATCTTTGAGGTCTTGAATCGACGCTGGGCTGTTGGCGTAGACCTTATCTTTCACGTGGCCCCAAAGGAAGAAGTCGCAAGGTGTTAAATCACAAGATAAGGTCTACGCCAACAGCCCAGCGTCGATTCAAGACCTCAAAGATGAAATTCGTGAGGCTATCGAGGACATAGGGCAGCCACTTTGCGATTTGGTTATGGAAAATTTCATGAAAAGGATATGGTCCTGTAAGCATGGTCTTGGCGGCCATTTGGCTGATGTTGTGTTTCATTATTAACGGCATACCTTCCTCTTTATAATGAAATAAACATCCGATCATTTATCTCCAAAAATGTCATTTTTCTTTGAATATCAAAATAACACCTCTTATTGGAAAACCCTATACTTTATAAGATATTCACCCATATTCCACAAGTCGTATTTTGTCTCGTACTCGTAGTCGAACTCGAACTCGTCTCGTATCAAAATCGTTATTCTTCAAGTCGTATACGTTGCGTACGAGAAGCTCAAAAAAACAACGTATATTGACCCCCGCAGGTAATTGTCAAAATCAATAAATTTGAATTGAAAAAGTCATTTGTTGTTTTTTCAATTAAATTATTTTATTTATAATGAAATTCTGATGAGCTCCATTGATTTGAAGTGGCTCTTCTTCTATTTTATTGGTTTTTTCTTTTTGGTTTTTATTGTACGAGTTAGACTAAGAGCTCACAGCAATTTTTGGGTGTGATTGATAGCAAAAAATAATTAGCATAATTAGATAGGCCTTTTATAGTTATTTACAAATGTGAAAGTCTTGCATACTCTAGTGGGAGCAATAGAGCATCAAGTATGCAGTTCTTTCCAAGTCCAAATAATTGTGATAAGAACCTTGCCAAAATGCAGAGTTAAGCCCTCGATTGAAAATATCGAGGTCCAAGACGTTTTACAGACATCCTTCTGCCTGCCAGACGCAATAAGAATATGCTAATTCTTACACTAAGAAGGCCACCTTCAAAACGTCTTGGACCTCGATATTTGCAATCAGGGCACTTAGCTCTTCATTTTGAAGTTATGCCAAATTTTGTATTCCAATTTTTTTAGACTTTGGAAAGAACTGCATACTTAATGCACTATAATGCACTATAATGCCCTATTGCACCCACTAGAGTATGCAAGACTTTCACATTTGTAAATAACTATCTATAAAAGGCCTATCTTATTATGCTAATTATTTTTTGTTATCAATCACACCCAAAAATTGCTTTGGGCTCTCGGTCTAAGTGGTGTTACTGGCTTGTGAATACTCGTTATATTCTTGGACTATGTCAGTTTCATCTTCAGTATTTATCGTGTCGATTACAGGAGGAGGCTGAAAAACTCCAATGTTTGATCCTTGGGGATTAACAATTTAAATTTAAAATGTTAGCAATGTACTCCTCAAATTTGCTCTAGCATATGGTTTTAATTTACCACCCCTGTGCCTTTAAATTGCTGTTTATTGTGATGCAGTTTCTGTTTTAACTAAATACTTTTGATCATTGCAGACCTACAGAGGCATGAATTACAATTTGTTAAATATTTCTTACTTTAAAACAAGTTGGACCATTTCGGTCCGCCCAAAACTGCTAATTATTTGCTTTGAGTTTTCCACTCTTCCTATGGCCCCTTGCTATCTCCAAATTTTCTTCCAATGCACAAACCAATGCCTCAAATTGAGAACGATTTATTACTTTACTAAATATGAACGCGTTAATAACGTTGAGTCTAAATAAATAAACCAATAAAAAATGTGCTTTAAAAAAATTGGTGGTGCAACAGCTCGAAGTGAACCAGGACCTATAGTGACTTACAATTCTCAACCATTCCTGTGTGCGTGTTACCAGGAACGGAGGAGTCCTAAAATTTTCTGCCGATTCCGAACGGCAAATGTGTAGCACTTTCCAAGACAAGAGATATACTCTTAGAGGATTTGTCAATTCGTTGCAAGAGGCATTACACTCCTGAAAAACTTTTTGCTGCGGCTGAGAATCGAACTCCAGACCTTCCGCATGACAGTTTAACACCTAACCATTTTGCCAAGAGGTACCAATGTATTTACATTAACTTTTTGTCCATTTTTATCGAAAAAAAAAACAAGTCTCGTCTAGAAAATTTAATACGAGTAAAAAAGTACACAAATACGACTACAAGTAAATCGAATACGAGATTCGGAATAACGATAAAATACGAATAGTCGTATGCGACGTTTTGCGTTTCCCGATATTAGTACAAGTGAAGTCGAATGTATGTACGACTTCTGGAATACCAACATACGACTATAGTCGAATACGAGTCATAAATACGAGTTTCAGAATACGGGTGATTATATCTTAATGTTTATATGTAAATTAAATAAATAAAATGAAATGAAAATGAAATGAAATCGCAAGTGCGGGTATATCCATTTGAGTACATGTGTTTCATTTAAGTTTACGACAATCGCATCGCAAGAAAAATGAAACAAATTGCGACTTTTAAATCGTCATGATTTGTTTGTAGCAAGTGCGTTCATTCTCATTTAAATTCATGTGCTCTATTTTTGCGACTAAAAAATCGTGCGATTGAAATCGCAAGTGCGGTCCTAGCCTTATACAGCACTGTATGCCACTAGGTATTTTATATGAAGGTCGAGTGATAAAAGGTTCAGGATAACGCTCAGGGCATCTGTTGGGCATGATCTGAGAGTTCCTGTAGTGCCGACGCTAGCCTTTCTTTGAACCCTTTTAAGTTTTTCAACGTTATATTGCTTGCTAAGTGCAGGTGTGTTATAGACTTAAGAGTAATTTTCAAAAAAGATTTTGTAATAAGGTTCGAAGACCTTTTACTCTGAAGTTTCGTGTTTTCTTCAGGACGACCCTGGCGGGAGCGGCGAGCAGAACCTCGGCTGAAAAGCAAAAGCACATCACACGTACCACAATTTTTTCTTAAGAATGATTTAAAAATTTTGTATATAAAAGCTTATTTTTAAAGGAACCACTACAACGACTTATAATTTTTGTTCTTGCATAAATTCATAATTGCATAGCATTCTGTTTTTTTTTTTCTTACTACTAAAAGAATTTAAAAAATTCATTTTATCCTTATGAACAGTTTTCTTTAGTAACATTCGTTTTTAAAATTCCTAGTCTATTACATAGGGGCAAGTTCAATATACACATAATTATAAGCAAAAGTACTTGAATCAAATGTGATTCATAGAAAGTGATACTGATGTTTTCTTTTTTAAACAAGGTGAGATAAGGTGATCAATTTGGTCTCTTGATGTAATTGGTCTATTTTAAGGATGGTGCAACCTTCAACATTCAGTTTTATCGTTATTACCAAATGTTTACCCATTTTATTTGTTCCGAAATCGGAGATATGGTTGTGAAAGACATGCTTTGAATTTATTGCAGAAAAAATGTCCTAGTCTTGTTATTTTGTGTTTTTGTCGTCGGTGTTCTTAGCAACGAATTCGGTCAAAATGAAAGTCGTTATGATCGACCGATAGCACTCCCCTTTCAAGGTGATGGCTTGGCCAACTTCGTTCTCAAAGAAGTATGGACCGATGATGTCGCAAACCCCAATTCACACGAAACAGTGACTTTCTCTGGGTGCATTGCAATTTGGTTTATCTCGTGTGCATTGTGATTGCCCCAAATTTGACAATTTTGCTTTTTGACAAACCCATTCATATAGAAATGTTTCTCGTCGATGCATATGATACAACTGCTCGAGAGCGAAGTTATCGAAATCACGTCTGTCGGTCGTTGTCTTTGTACGTTCACTCGGAGCTCTTGGGTCCGTTGAAGTTTGTTCGGGCTCAAGTCATGATGCAAAATTCACCAAGTTATGGTCGTCGAAAGGTCGAGTTCTAGTGGGCGGCGCGGAACTGATACCTTTAGATACTCGGCAGTTCTGGCGTTTTGTTGACGTACGGTTATTGGCGAATTGTTCACTGAAGCGGTTGAATCGAATTTATCCACCACGTTGCGAATAGTGCTCTCCGAAGGACAATTATAGCAGCTGTATAATGGGCGAACCGTGCGAATTGTAGCTCCAATTTGACAGATGCAGCTTCAACAATATGACCGCTGTCATCTACCAAAGTTCAGAAATTCCATTGCTCTGAGATCAGAAATGGAAACTCTTGGGGCCAAATTACCGCATCAGTTTTCGAGTAATACGTGATTGAATTATGTGAGTTAGACATTAGGCGTTTTTCTTTTTTAGTTCAGTATAGAGCTCTGAACAGAGTCCGAGCATGTCGAGCACGTTCCGAACATTCTCTGAACCAAGCGTGCTCTGAGCGCTCTGAGTATATTTTTGAAACACACCTGAACACTTAGATGTCGCCATTTTTTTTTTTTAATTTCCATCTGTCAAATGCTTGTGTTAAGCATTTTACTCTGTCTGCTCAGTTATTTTATTCTTAGCTCATAGAGCGCACTCTGAACACGCTCAGAACATGCTCAGAACGAAAAAAGAAACACATTTTGAAACTCTGAACACTCTGAACTAAAAAAGAAACATAATTTATTTTTTGACAACTCTGACAACACTGATTTGACATTCTCATTCGATTACTGATGGGTCTCACTCACTCGGTCACTGAAGCGGTTATTTGGCCCCTGATTTAAAATTTCTTACCATATTCTGATCTTAATTGTGAAGTTCCGATTTTGAATTAAGAAAATCAATATATTTTAAAGTTAATGCGGGTTCAAATTAAATAAAAATAAATTAACGTAAAGAAACCAGAGACTGATTTTTATGAACGTTTTTTTTGCTTCATGCAAACAAACACTTCAAGCTTATTGATTGAAATCGATATCAAAACATTTCAAAACCACAAACGAAACAACCCAGTGTGAATGCAGCAGTAATATGCAATTAAGCCTTTCCTTTTAAGAGCCAATTACCACACTCAAACCAAGGGCAAACACTTCGGTTCGATGATGCCTTGAACGTGAATTTAACTCCTACAGAGATACCCACTTATTATTTGTATTTGCGTGTTTGTGTGTTTCATAGACACCAAACGATACCATGGTGATGTTGTGCGAACTATTGACTGATGACATGGATGGTGGTTTAGCAAGGATCCCATATTGGATGTTCAAGATCTGTTACACCTTTGTGGCAAAGCTGGAATGTTCACAGGAGCAATGTTTCGTTAATGGTCAATTGGTGCTGTAAGTATCTATATTCTAAATATACAGATATGGCTACCCTTTGGGTATTCATACATCACCCACAATATGCACAAGTACATGCTTCTAGAAATAAGGCCTATATCTGCCATCACTGCCACTCTGGCATCATTGTCTTCAGTGCAGGTAATTAAAACGGTTTCATCATCATGTGCATGATGTACATACTTACGTCCACATCACACACCTTAATGAAGTTGCCCTTTGGAAAATGATTTAAGCACAAAGTGGCAAATGGTTGTTGTGTGTATGTAAATGGGTTTGCGTGTGTGTGCAGTTGTGCGGCTAGTGTTTAGGTCTAATTAAATCTTTCGTTGTCATCAAGAGTTATTATCTTTGCAGGCCTTGGGGCGGTTTGGATGAGCTGACACCAATGGAAAGGCTTCCACGAGTCCTTTCGGCTACATTGTTAAAGGACACTATTATAGCATCCTGCAAGGCCAAATTTGATAAGTCGTATTACAAACCAGTAAGTATTGGACATTTTTTTGTTTTTGTTTTTATAATTAGCGCGCACTTAAGGGGTTATTAATATCCTTAAAATGATTATCACACTACGAGCGTGTTATCTATCTATCCAAGAGACTCAAGTGTGTTATTGGAATGACAAATTTCTTGCATGCATCGTCGGAGAAGACAAAAACACATTTCTGGTGACGTCGAATATGTGATCATTCTACACAAGGTGGTCTGTGATGTACATACCAAGAACTGAAAGCTGTTCGGTTTCATCAATGCAAGTGTCACTAATGTGGAAAGTGGCATAAGGGGAGGCTTTCGCTTTAACGATAGAGGACAGCATTGGATTTTTGAAGCATAACATTTTACATGGTTTTGGACAATGCTGTTAAGATCAGAATTTAATGAGCTTATCATACGCTGCCGTTCAAGTTCCACTTCCGAAAAAACAAGGAAATGATTCTTGAAACGAATATAAACATGAAGAATAGAGTCGGACGCAAAACGGAGCCCTGGGGTACTCCAGCATTTATTTTGTGAGTCTCAGACCTGAGACCATCCAAAACGACTTATATTAAACAGCTTGGAAGGTAATTTCTAATCCAATGAAGAAGAGATCCATCAATACCAAAAGCACGCATTTTCAATAAGAGAACTTGATGCCAAACTCTATCAAATGCCTTTGCCTTCTTTTATTTATGTTTTGGTGGTCCTTAAAAAAGTTAATTTTCATTGCTTTGTTGCAATTATTTGTATATGTACCGCGAATTAAGCACTTATTTAGGAAGATCGAACTAATAGACCGCGACTTTGGATATTCGTATCTAACAATTTAATAGATCAAAACGAAAAGAAAATTAATTGCACTTAACCGGTGTGCCTCGCGGTAAGTAAATTTCGAAATGAGATGGAAAAAGTAAACAGATGATAATCTGTCAGAATTGGTCGTGTTCGAAGAAAATTGCAACACAGCAGCAATTAAAGTGCTACCCCCGGTTTCGTTCAGCGAAGAGTGGGTTCGTGTTATCGAATTTAGTTTTTTATTGATCGAGTCCTGAATCAATTAAATTAAATGAATTTTGATTATATGTCGAATTAATGATAGAAAGTACAGGGGCGTACTTCAATGGGCGGAAATGGATCCGTTCTTCCAGATTTTTCTACTCACCAACGATTTTCTGAGCCTTCCTCATAGCTCCAACAATTTCTTCACAAAACGATTATAATACCGTAAATTTACTAAAAATGAAGCGATTCCAACTGATTTTTCTTTCTCTTTTTAACTCCCACCGTAGTGGCGGTGTTCGGTCACGGTTATTATAACGCAAAACTACGCCTATTGGTTGACAGCTTGCTCCGTTGTTGAACCCAATCCGCTCTCTCATTCCTAACTCTTAATTAATAGTGAAAAGGATCATTCACAATGGAGATAACTCAATGAACGAATTCAGCTCACCTCCGTCTAATTCCACTACAGCTTTAAAGGAGAACGAAAAATCAGATTCACACGAGCAATGCTCCATCCCACATTTGGGGAATTGGAGGAATCACCTAACAAAGTCATCTTCGTTTATCTTGCACAGGCACTCTATGGTGGGCTGTCGGCCATTTCGTTTAGCGTTCCTCGTTTTGACTTGTCCGTGAAGTTATATTAAGTTCTGTGGGCCACCTGTCACACCTATCGTTAAAACTCGACCGTCTGTCCCATGTTTTGTCACATTATGAGTGGAATTCCTGTTCTGTTGCTTTTCCAAGATGCTTTAGG
Organism: Chrysotoxum bicinctum; assembly: GCA_911387755.1. NCBI lineage: Eukaryota > Metazoa > Arthropoda > Insecta > Diptera > Syrphidae > Chrysotoxum > Chrysotoxum bicinctum. The sequence continues at coordinate 73,690,112 of OU426988.1, read as the reverse complement.
AGTAGTCCTTGGCTGATGGTCCAGGATCATTCTAACTCTGCCAGCCTTTTGGAGCCGCAATACAAATGGAGGGGTTGTGAGGAAAAAAAAGGAAACGAATGGGCTAGTGAACCTTGCTGTCGTAAAATTTACCGCAACAATCTGCTCTAATACGAATATGTTTTTTCAATCAATTTTCTGAGTCAAATTTTGGAAAATTCATGAAAATTCTAAATTGTCTATTCTCTAAACTAATTTTATTGGCCAAGTTTGAGTTTGCGTTGCCTCAATATTGATGCTCTACCTCGGACAAGATACAGTTGATACCTATACATACAAGTACATGGTACCATCTTTGATGAAGATACGTTCGTGCAACATATTTTGTAGTTCTTCTACATTGTTTACTGCTGATGAAAGGGCAAGGTTATGGGCAAAAGCAAAGTCTAATCGGTAATGTTCTTGGACTATAATTACATCTAAGACAAAAAAGTTTTGGTCTGATATAGGTAGCTTCATAAGCTCGACTATTTAATCTTAATAGCTTTTAAGTTTTTCAAGAATATTTGAGATAATCCTGACTCAAGATGTATGACTTAGCTAGGGGTGAAAAATCTGCTTAAAATTTCTTTTGTATGTTTTCCACTTCTTTAACAAGACTGTTAGCATCAGTAAAGATTTTAAAGTTACCTATTCTTCGATCTAGAAGGAATTAAGAGGATAATCTTGTGATGAGAGACTTAGACACAACCATCTTTATTGATAGCTTAAAACTGGAGTGAGTCTGAGTCTTTAAATGTCTCTAGGTTCGGCTAGTTTCGGCTACCCAATGTTGCCAGGGTTGTTCAAGATGAAGTACTGGCAGTATGAGAAGCATGTAAAATACTTAAGGTACTAGCACGGTCTAGAACGTCAAAAAACCACGATTTTTGGGAATTTTTTGCTCGGAAGCTTTATTAGGTAATAACAATTTTTTTTTAAATAATGAATACAAGCGTACAAAAAAAGTACAAAAAAATTCGTTTTTTTTTTTTTATTTTCGAATTTTTGCCGAATTATAGAGGGCCAAACGTCGACTCATCAAAAAATACATTGTCCCATTGCGGACAGTTTATTTCAGGATTGGCTGGGCTTAAGCAAAAAAAAAAACAATTTTTGATGAGTCAACGTGGGCAAGGGTGTACTGCCTCCTGCGAGGAATTGACAAATTTTCAAGAGTATCTCTTGTCATGGAAAGTGCTGCTCATTAGCCGTTCGGAATCGGCAGAAAATTGTAGGTCCCCTCCGTTCCTGGTAACATGTACCCAGGAATGGTTGAGAGTTGTAAGTCACTAGGTCCTGGTTCACTCCGAGCGGTTGCACCACCAAATTTAATTTAATTTAACGTTGGCGCCCTCTATAATTCGGCCAAAATTAGAAAATTAAGACAACAAATTCTGACGTATGTATTCATTATTTAAAAAAAAAATTACAGATCAACGATAGACCAAATCTTCACATTGAGGCAAATCCTGGAAAAGACCAACGAATTTCAAGTCGAGACGCACCATCTTTTCATCGACTTTAAAGCCGAATATGATAGCATAAGCCGCCAAAAGCTTCTATTGGCGATGTCAGAACTCGGGATTCCGAAAAAAACTGATCCAGCTATGCCGCATGACGTTACAATATACGCGGTGCAACGCGCAAATGGGTAACAGCTCATCCGAGCTATTCCAGATATGTACAGGCTTCCGACAAGGAGATGCGCTATCATATGATTTCTTCAACCTAGTCCTGGAGCAGATAGTGCTGGAAGGCACATCCCAACTGCTTGGCTATGCGGACGACATCGATATCATTGGCCGCTCCAAGCGAGCTGTGCTAGAAGCGTTCACAGCTATTGATGAACAGGCGAAACGCGTTGGTCTTGAAGTTAATGAGGACAAAACAAAGTATATGCTATCAACAAACAAAGCCGCATCTGTCCATCGCCCAGGACAAAACGTCACTGTTGGTAGCAGTAATTTCGAGGTAGTCAAGGAGTTCACCTACCTCGGAACGAACATCAATCCTACGAATGACACCTTAGTGGAAATCCGACGAACCGCTGCTACTTCGGTTTGGCCAAACAAATGGGTTCAAAACTCCTTTCTCGAAAGGCAAAGTGCACGGTATACAAAACGCTAATTTTACCAGTTCTGCTCTACGGCACCGAGTGCTGGATGATAAGTAAAAAAGAGGAATTGATACTGGGCACTTTCGAGAGAAAATTCTTCGGCGGATATTTGGTCCTATATGCGAAGAGGGCGAATGGAGGAGAAGATTCAAACCTGAATTATATGAACTGTACCAAGATGTGGATGTAGTCCAAAAAGCCAAAACACGTCGACTACACTGGCTCGGTCACATCAGGCGAATGGACAACAACGCTCCAGCCAAGAAAATCTTCGAATCCCAGCACCCAGGTTCGACACGACGAGGAAGACCGAACCTCCGCTACAAAGACCAGGCGTTCACAGACGTTAGAGCGCTTGGTCCCGACGACTGTAAGGAGCTCTCGGGGGATAGCAACCGATGGAAGACCGCAATAACTCAGGCAGAGACCCTCCATGGATCGGGAGCCGGTTAAGTACATAAGTAAGTAACGTAATGATTTGGCATGCTACGGCGCGCTGCGGCTGAGGTGTTTTTGAGCGGTAGGAGAAAAGTGTAACACTTCTTTACAGGCCTGGTTCTTTTTTTCGTATACCTTTTTGGAGTAATGTTTTCCTTAATGATGGATGACACATGCATATCTTGATTAATTTTGGAAATTAAAATATTTTTTAAATAGAAGTCGAAGAAAAGAAGACAAAATATTGAAAAATGAAATATTTTATTCTTAAGTTTTTAATTACAACTTGTTGTTTTTTTTTTTAAATTCCAATTAACCAAATACCGATCAACAGTTAAAATAAGCTTGTTACGAAATAGTTTAAAACTTATGAAATATTTTTGTTTGAAATTTCAGCACTCTAGTCCTTCAGAAAGTTCGTCTGACACTGGCAACATAGATTTTATGATTAACTCCAATCTAAGCAACCCAAAGGAACTTTTTGACAAATGTGAAGATTTCGAGTCAATGATGTTACTTCTTCAAGATGTAAGTATTTATTGCTTAATTTTTCAATATATAATCTCCTTAAATGTAATATACATAAATGCTTGTATTTTTCTCATTTTATTATAAAGGCTCAAGACAAACCACTTACTGAAGATGATTTCAAAGGTCCACATTACATTTCTGAAAAGCAAATAGAGAAGGCTCACAAAAAGGAGGACAAAATTCGAGCCCAGCGCGAGCAACAAGCCGAGAATTCATCAAGGAATGCAAATGATCAAATTCAACTAGAAGCTTTACAAATGTTGCATGAAGTTGGTCCTCCATGGACATGGTTGCACCAATTCACTGAAAGAGCTCAGAATACTGCTAGTTATAATTTCATTGATCAGGAATCTATCAAATCTGATGTTAATACAGAGGGCACTTCTTTAGAAAGTTTTGATTTCGTTAAAGAAGAACCAAAAGAAGTTGATACAATTTCTTCCAGTTCATCCTGCAATCAATCTGGAATGCAATCGGAAGAGAATTGTAGTATCGAAAGCCTAAAAACACTTCTAGAAGAAGGGGAAAAGCAAAACAAGTGTGACGTGGAAAAAACTTCAAGTGTTATCTCTTTCCTTAAATCAGATGATGAGAGTATCACACAACTAACAGGAGAATCTTTAAAACCCAGTTTGAATTTATCAAAAGTAATAGGCATCCTTGAGAAAGCCGAGATACATGGGGTAGTGTTTTCAGGTCTTGAACAACTAATTGATCATATCAGAAAGTCATTCTTAGAAAACACAACAAAACATCAACCATCGTATCAGATTGATGAAGTTTGTTTACCACACAGTGAGGAAGGATCAATTTCCATTCCATCAGAATGGAAAGAAACAATACCAAAACAAGTCAAAACACCACCCCCAACTATCCCAAGGGAAACAGAAGCAAAACTTGACGAAGGACATCCTAAAGCTACCGAAAAGGACGAAATGACAAAGGTCTTTGAAAACACCGTGGGAATACCACCAGAACAAGTAGCCAAGATGTCAAAGTTCTGCTCCGAAACAAAAGATGAAGATGAATTAGTTCTGGGATTGATCCCTGTGGCAAAACCTTCAGAAAAAATTGAACAAAAAGAAGATATGGGATCAGTTCTTTCGGATAATTTTAAAGACGGCGTTCATGAATTGGGAAGTGAAAGTGGCTATCGCCAGGATGATGAAGATATATTAAAAGACGAACCAGCAGAAATCTCTAAGGAAAAAGTCGTAGATGTTGACAGCGAGAACTTTTGCTGCGTAAGTTATGAATTCAAATATAAGCTTAAAGAGTAGGTTGATTTGAATTGAGTTAAAAAATGCGAAATAAGATAAGTTTAAAGTTTATTTTAATATTGAATTACCGTAACACCAATTTAAAGAATGTATTCTAACTCTTGTCGAACTTATGGAACTCTTACAGTTTCTTTTTTTGTTCCCAATTTCAAATTTAGAACTTGTTTATTATTTATTATTTTTTTTCCTATAGTATGAGAATATGTATGGTATAGTTCACCCTTCTTGGATTCTCAATTTTTTATCACCCTACACCCACTGTGCTACTACTGGCAATTTTCATCCGAACTCAAACATTCATTTTGTACATCTCCTTAGGTCACCGCTCCAACATTGAAACCAACGACTTACGTGCCACCGCAACAATACCATTGTTCGGTGAAGCCGATGCCCGGAATTGGACCGACAGTCTCACAGAAGACCATCGATGACTTCTTGGCATTCTTAAGAGTTCGCTCACGTAGCCAGAGAGGATTAATCAACCCAAGGAACTTCAAGGAAGAGAGATGTCCCTATATGGTGGACACAACACTGCGCTTATCCAATTAGGTCACTGTGTTTCGATTTTGAAAAAACCCTAGATGTCAGTACCAGTCCGTCCAAATAAGTAGATCACTTGAACTACAAACACCCAACCCAAATCTGTCGCAATTAATTTATGTTTTATATATACGAGTATGTGATATAATTTGCTTCGGAATAAACAACATGTTATTAATAAAATTCGAATTACAATTTCGAATCAGTGATGGGAGTACACATTTATAGTTGGGGAATGTGAGGGCGAATGGTTGGAATTTAGACTCTATACCTTGTTCAATAATGTGTGAATGTTGCCTCTCGTATATGTAGAGCGTTTTGGCTTCTATGATGGTATGTCCAAAGCAACTAGTTGTAGCAAAGCCCAAAATACCATGTCGGAACTAATGAGTCGTTAGTTAGATGAAAACGCTGCGGACGTGGCGCGGTGGAGGATTCATGTAAATTCAATGCTATGGATATGGAGGCTTAAGTCCCAAATTGATTATCATGGAGTAGATGAAAATTAATTTAGCTATCAATAGACTTCGATGTTGGGGAATGAGGGATGTGGTTGAAATTTTAACTATAGGAATGAAGAAAATTTTAGTTTTTGAAAAGCAATTTAGAATAGTCCAGGCATGCTGGGTCTCATTTACAAAATGGGTTTAATACATATATTCAGGTCAAAGGGTTTTGTATTTGAATTTGTTTTCAGTCTACGCGGAAATATCGTCAGCCTGGACAAATCGATTAAGCCAAATATATTTCTAACTACATATTTAACTATATTTAATAATAATCTTTGAACTTATTTTTTTTGTTGAGACTTTTTCGAAATCACGCTGAAGAAGCCAATTAGGTAAGCGTTAATAGCTTATAAGTTGAGTTGTATTGATCGGACCGTCAATAATAAGATTCTTCGGCTTAGGGAAAAAACGGATTTATTTCTTGTTTTTTTTTTTTTTATAAGAGAATTGAAATCATTATACCCCTGACATAAAACATGAAAAAAACGCTATATTTTACCCCTCACACACACCAAAAGCAAACAAAAATTGCCAGACGTTTGTATTCGATGTCAATATGCACCTATTAACGCTTATACCTACTTATAAAGGGTGGTTAAATTTTAAGGGCCGATGTTGATTTTGAATAAATCACAAATTTATTTAGGAAATTATTGTCATTTCTTTTTATGGTATGGTTCAATTATGTTTCTAACAAAATATCGGCCAAATGGCCGCCGCGATCTCGGCGGCACACCTCCATCCGATGGTCCAAATTTTCGATGACGCTGAGGCATAATTGAGGTCGTTAATGTGCCGCATTATCTCATCCTTTAGCTCTTGAAATATTGCTGGCTTATCGACGTACACCTTTTCTTTCAAATAAGCCCAAAGAAAGAAGTCCAACGGTGTCAAATCACACACAGAGCAAAAAGTACCTACCACATAAAATAGAAGAAAAGTAATAAGATTTCTCTATGGTTTTCATCCAAGAAGAAAGTCTTATTAAAACCATAGGGAAAATCTTATTTAAATCTTGATGCCCATTTTATACGATTTCCCCATATTTTTAAAAAGATATCTCATTGCGTTTTAATATGACTGCTGCTTAGAACAATAAGAAAACTTATTGAAAATAATTAGCAAATCTTTTAGGGACAATAAGAAGATCTTATTGATAAATATGTGAAAATCTTTTAGGGATAATAAAAAGATCTCATTGAAAGAATACGAAAAACGCTTTGAATCAATACGAAAAACTCATTAAAATCATGTGAAAACTTTTAGAAACAATGAGAATGTCTTACTAAATTCATTTAAAGAAAAGGGGAAATCATATTTTTTTTTTCAAAGTATTTATTGCTTTTTTTTTTCACAAAAAAATAACAAAAGATATATATTTACTAGCGGCCCGGTACGTGCTTCGCTACGTATAAAGTGAAATAATAAAAAAAATTAATTGCAACATCAAATTCATTTATTCAAACAAAAAAATATTTTATTAATTGCTAGCTATTTTAAAACTTAATCCAAAACGTTTGGATAAACAATAATCTTTGTTTTTCCATTTTGGGCATGAATAAACAAACGGCTGGGGGTACCAACTCTGGAACAGGCAACATAAAGTTGACCATGTGAAAAACATGATTCCTCCAAATTAACTCCACAAACTTGAAGTGTTTGCCCTTGATCCTTGTTGATGGACATCGCAAATGATAAACGCACAGGATATTGTAATCGTTTGAACTCAAATGGCATATCAGTTGGAATCATAGGGATACGTGGTATCAAACAAACTTCTCCTTTTGATTTAGCAGTTAAGATCGTAGCTCTTATCAAATTTGGCAATAACTTTTTCACTGCCAATCTGGTGCCATTACACAGTTTTGGTGGATTAATATTTCGCAATAATATTATCAAAGAACCAACTTTCAAATTCAAGCAATGCGGTGGCATACCAGCTAGTTCCAATGAATTTAAAAATTCAATTGGATAATTCATTGCCTCATCTTGATTCATAACACTGTTGATTACCACGTAAATCTTGCATTGTTCGATTAAATGCTTCTAGTGATTTTTTATTCGCTGTTGTACACTCATCCCATAAAATAATTGGCGTTAATCGCAGAACTTTTGCCATAGCAGAATTTCTCGAAATATTTCAAGTTGGAGTTTCAATCACCTGTACATTCAATGGCAATTTTAGTGAAGAGGGTGCAGTCCGACCACCTTCTAATAATGTAGCAGCAATTCACGAAGATGCAAGTGCCAATACAATTTTTTGTTCCGATCGAATATTTAGAATAGCTAAAATCAATGACATAACGACCGTTTTGCCTGTACCACCAGGCGCATCCAAGAAATATAATCCACCTTCATTATTGGAAACAGCTTGCATGATTGTGTCATATACGATGAAGTTCCGAAACATGAATTGCAACATGTTCATTTCTGCGATGAAGTACAATATCACGGGATTGAAACTGATCACCAAGAATTACAATTGCAACCTCATCAATTGTGGGTGCATTGAATCGCCTTGCATGCTCTCCAACAGGTGTTCTATCAGCCCTTATTACGATTTTGTGATTATCAGATGGCATACGATCGAGAGCAATTTTGAACAATTGATCTAATGTGTTATGCTGATGGAAAAACCTTTGTAGCTCACGAATAATTTCTCGTCTTGTATTCGAAACAATTGCACAACGTTGATCCAATTCACGATTTTCATCACCAATAAAATAAATTTGCAAAAATTGATGATCAGCGTCGAAATATGGCAATCACGAACCAGCTTGATGATAAATCTGGCCCTGAATCTGTAACATGTATGCAATTTTAGGTAGATGTTGGATCAAAATTTTTAAAACTATCGAATACTTTATGATTCAGATTGATATAAACATGAGACAATCATGTTGAAGTATTTACCTTAAACGTCGGCATAATTATCTCTAATAATTTTATTATAGCACTAAAAGAGGTCATTTGAAATGCCGAATTAAGTTGTTGAATATGGATCAAAAAGTGTTTCGACGTTTGAGATGTCCCAAAAATAAATGAATACAATGGTTTGGGTGCAGTTTCTAATGCTGAAAATCTCGCTTTGCCATTAGCACAACACATGCCGGGCTTTTCACGTGGAAAGTTAGCCGCATCACAATGTGGACTGTTGTAATTAAAAGCAGCACGCATCATTTTAGCCAAAAGAGCAGCACGACGTATTCGTGATCGGCGTGCAAGGTTCAGTACAGGTACAGAGGGTCAACAGATCTACATATTTCGTGCATTACGTTTACTGCGATGCATTAGCTTGTGCGCGTTCATCTGCAGTCTGTGATCGACTTGGTAAAACTACATCATTTGCATTACGCGTTCGCCGACCTATATTTGTTCGCCCGGCTTGTGACATTATTCCTTCATATAAAAAAGAATAAATCAAATTAAAAATATAAGTTTCAATTTGACAGCAAAATCCCCACTAACAAAATGATCCGACATTTATTGAATTCATTTGTTACAAAAAATGTGATAAATGAAGAACCACTCGACCGATTTTGTGCAAACTTCACATAAACCATCTACTAAATAGTCCAAACAAAGCCATAAAATTTGGTTTGGATAGGTAAGCCCGTTCTTGAGTTATAGAAACACAACGAAAAGTGGCATTGATTTTTATATATATAGATTAAAAAGGAATACATACAAGAAATCAGAATGATTTACAAACATACATATACAACTTCTTTGTTATGAACCAATATCTAACCATAATACGATATTGTAAGCAATATTTTTCTGTTTTCATTTTCTATTTACTTAAATGAAATTGGACATTGAACGTCAACTCGTTAACACATAAATAAACGACTGAATGATTCATCTATTCCGCGAAAATAAAAAAAAAAAACTTTTTTCATTTATTTATCTTTCTGACAGACAACCGGAAAATTACCATTTAATGGAAGTCGATTCTGCCTTTTCGCTGTCCATTGACTTTATCCGTTTTAACTACGTTATCGCGCTCTTAAATAATATCTCCCCCTATACTTTCTATATCGAAAACCCAAACCTCCATCGTCATCATCCTCTCAAAAGCCGCGAAAAAACGCGACAAATGGTAAAATATTGTCAGCTTCTAAAGTAATTACTCACAATTTTCCGCCAGTTGCTAATCCATTGAAGAATGTGAGGGTTGGAGGCTATCCTGTATCTGTTCCTGCCTCCTACACAACCACACAGCAATATCCTTGAATGTCTATATCCATGTCAGAACAGTAGACATTTAAAACAAAAATAAAAATCCTGACAAAAACGACGAAAAACAAAAATTCAGCATCTGATTCTGGATTTTGGAATAGAAAAGGGGAACGCAGGACAGACGGAACAAGCGAAACAAAAAACTTTTTCATATGATGACAGACGATTTATTTGTCGGTGATTAATGTTTCGCGTTCAAAGAGGAAAACTTTGGTTAGAACTTTCTGTCTTCAATCGTTGGTGTTTTCTTACAATTGCATAAAGATGTACGAATATAACCCAAACTTTATTCCGAGCTGGTAAAAATGGACAAGGCGGATCGACCCGTAGCTACCATGACCGTCAGCAAAAATTTAATTTATAAAAAATAAAACAATTTTTCTAATTTCCAACAAGAAAAATTATCATTTCCTCTTTGCGAAGGATAAAAGATAAAAGCATCCTTAAATTTGGAAGAGCTTTGGTGTCTTTTCTTTTGAAATAATTCTTGGATACACTTTACTAGCTTTTGCGAACAAACACACCGTCATCGTCGCAAAGTGTGGTAAGTCACCACAGGAATAGCCTTTCCATATCCTTCGCAAAACCAACTAACGACAGAATATAGAGATTTGTAGATAATTTGCTGAATCCAGATGATGAATTGCCAAACAACAGTTTTATTAGCACTTTATCTCTTTTTTATAAGGATACGTGCAAACGACAGAGTTGGAACTTCGAAGGAAAAAACTTGGGCGATAGCACCAAGACGATGACGTGAACGCACGTCTCGTGTTGTCACTTTTGTTCTTTTTGTCATCGTAATCCAGTTGATACACTATGTCGCCACCAATGTCGTCGTCGTCGGTGGCCTTGGTTCGGGTTTCACCCTTGTGTGAGATAATACGATTTGGAGGACCGAATTCGCTTTAAATTTTTGAACAAGGCGAAGCATACAGGAATAATATTCGTTTTTCAAAAAGTTGGGATACAATGTAAAGAAAATCGAAGGATATTTTATAAATAAAAGGGAACAGTATTTGAAAAATACAGTTCTCTGGTAATAAATCTTTTTTTTTTAAATAAATAAATAGAAAGGTAGACACTTTCTGGAATAGAAGGTTTACACAATAAATTTAAAGAAATTGTGTTAGTCGATTTTGAAAAAAACTAAGATTTATTTCCTTAATGTTTATCTATAAGGTTATAATATTCCTCGAAGGTAAAAATAATTTTTTCGTTAAAATCTGTTGGAATTTTGGTTAACTTTTATATGTATATAGAAGCATGGAACATCCACCACTATAACCAAGTCGACAGTGGACACGACAAAGATGTCTAGACATCTTGAAAACCTTCAACTTTTAACATTTTAAAAGACAATTTATTTATAAGACATACATTGAAATTCCACCCCTGTTTCTGAGTCGACATTCTTTATATTAGTAAAATAAAAGCTTAGTTTTACGTCAATTGTAAATAAAATATATAGCTACCTAAGCAAAAATCGCAATCTAAGATTTTTACTCGTTACTAATTGTAAGTACGTATACCTAGCTTAAAAAAATCAATCAATCCAAGAAGCAATTTTTTGCTATTGCTCACACAACACACACACGAATTTCAGATGTATTAACTGGGGGTGCATAATGATGAAGCATCGGGCTAAGAAATCGATATCATATAAAGTTTATTTTTAAATCGTAGGTAATTTGGACACTGACAGCTGTTTGTCGCTCGAAATATTGACAAAAAGTCAGTATCATACCTCCGCGGAAGATTGAAGCTTTACGCTTGAACAAAGTTGGGAAATATTGAAAACTTTTTTTGCACAAACTTGCGTACAGCAGGCCTGTGGGTGGGTGCTTCATTTCAGCCAAAACTTCTTTTCAAAAAAACGCACTGTTTGAGCTACACAGAACACAGCTACACTTTGAAAATAAGTTTTCAATATTTCCCAACGTTGTTCAATCGTTAGGCGACTCATTTCTTTCCGCGGAGGCAGTGGCGTAGCGTGCCATGTCGGCGCCCGGGGCGGCAGACCCATTTTGCCGCCCCCATTCATTAGATACTTAATTAAAATTAAATTTCAAGACATCATTTCACAGGCAATGAGGTATCTTTTATTGAAGGTAAAATAGGATCAGCGGTTTCACAAACGGATTCTATGGACCTTACGAGCAGCAAAGTCAGAAACAACTTTGTCAAAATCAATATTTGCAGCCAGTTCTTGTTTATTTGACAATAAAGCCAAGTTTGATAGTCTAGTGGAGCTCATAATGGATCTAAGATAATTTTTGATTAGCTTCAACTTCGAAAAACTTCTCTCACAACTAGCGACAATAATTGCCAAAGTCAAATATATGGTCACGGCCACGAGAAATGAAACCAAGCCACAATTTTTTTTTTTTAGAATTTACCGCTACTATGCACATTTTTAGAAAGAATATATCTCATACTATTGGTTGATATCATTATCAACAGCAAAAACATTTTTGGTGTGTCCTAAGCTACACTTCAAATTAGCTCGTTGATCTCTTCACACATAACCGGAAATTCAAGTACTCAAAAAAAGGTAATATAATAACCTTTTATTTATTTTTTTGTTTACCTTCAACTATAAATTTTATGGAAAACTCTTACTTTAACAAAATAACGCGTTTTTTTGGTAAAAAAAAATATTCAAACTTGTAAATTTTACAAAACAAAAGCGCTCTACTTTCGTGTAACGCTATAAGACCAAATTTCTTAAAAGTTTTCTTACTTATGATATAAAAGTTTTAGAAACTGAACTTTTAGAATTTTATTGAGTATTTATTATGGATGCTGAAATAACAGTTGAAGAAATAAAAACGGTTCTTGAAAAATCAAAAATTAAAAAAGCACCTGGTGATGATGGGATTCCATATGAATTTTATAAAAACGTAACACCAACATTCTTAAACCATATGTGTATACTTTTTAACAATGTCTTCTCAAGTGCCGATGTCCCTTCCTCTTTTATGAAGTCTGTTATCTTTCCCATCCATAAAAAAGGATCACTAGATGTACCAGAAAATTACAGAGGTATCTCATTTATGAATACAATAGCAAAAATATTCTGTGGTATCCTTGTGGAACGTCTTGAAAAATGGGTTGATAGATACAACATACTATCTGACCTACAAGCTGGATTTAGAAAAAACTACTCAACAATAGATCAATTTTTTACACTTTCATCGATCATCAGAGCGTTTCAAGCCAGAAACAAAAAAGTATACGCATTTTTCGTCGATTTTAAAGCGGCCTTCGATCTTGTCAATAGAAATGCGCTGCTGTACAAGCTCTCATCTATTGGATTATCGACAAAGATCCTGAAAGTGGTGAAAGAAATGTACACCAACACGAATGCAGCTGTTTGGGATGGCGAGAAACTTTCAGAATGGTTTGTAACTACTTCTGGTGTAAAACAGGGTTGTTTGTTTAGTGCGATGCTTTTTTCGTTGTTCATAAATGACGTTGCAGAGGATCTCCCCGGTAATATAAGAATTGCGAATACAGCAGTTAACGTCCTTTTGTATGCCGATGACCTTGTGCTCTTGTCCGAATCTCCAGAGAACCTGCAACTTATGATAAACCGACTCGCAACTTATTGCAAAAAATGGGGATTAACCATAAACACCGAGAAATCGAAAATTATGATTTTTACACGATCTTTAAATTTGCTGAATATGAAAAATTGGTTTTATGAAGGGAATCTGATAGAAACATCAAAAGAAGTAAAATACCTTGGAATTAAGCTGAATCCAACTTTAGACTTTAGCAAGCATTTGATTGAAAAAGCGAATAGTTGTCAAAGCTTGCCAAATGTAACGTGGAAAAATATTTTTTCAAACAAAAACATTGTATTATCGACAAAATACAACATTTTTGATACCGTTGTAAAATCTACACTTTGTTATGGATCGCAGGTATGGGGAGCTGATGAATACGATGGCATTGAAAGATTCTACAGAATTTTTTTAAAGAAACTGTTCAACATTCCGCAAAATGCACCAGACTACGCCATATATTTGGAAACTGGGTTGCCAAAAATTTTAACATCGACACTGAAGTTACAAGCTGACTATATAATTAAAGTCTGTAATACTTACGAAGAAAGTCGGCTTGCAAAAAAAATGCTACTATATGAGGTACGAAACAAGGACTGGTGGCTTGCAAAATGGCAGTGTATCGGAAATACTTGTGAAGAGATGTTCGATGTAGATTTCAACAATGTAAGTTTATTAAAAGAAAAGTTGTACTACATTATACAAAAGAATGAAGACTTTATGAGGAATGAACTAATAACAAAAGCACGTGAATCCAGCAGCAGATTGTTATACAGTCAACTTAACTTTAATCTCGGCAATAGTAACTATTTCAAGGATTCTCTGAGTTACACGGATATATCTATTATCTTCAAAACGAGATGTGAGGTGCTTGCCTTAAATGGTAATCCATACAACGGGAGCTTCAATCAATTCTGTTCGCTATGTAACTTGAAATCAAAAGAGGACTGTTTCCATTTGATAAGCGTCTGTCCAATCTTTAGTGCTCAAAGACGTTCTTTTTTTCAAAAAACTACACTTTCTATGAAAGAAACCTTTGAAATGCTGAATGGAAATGATTGGAAAAAACTTATTAATTTTCTTAAAACAATCTATAAATACAGAACGTTACTTATAACAGAATTTTCTTGAACAATAAAATCAAATTTTAAATTGTAATACTATCATTGAGCAAAAAAAAAAAAAAAAAAAAAATCAATACTAAAATTGTAATACTTAAAGGAAAAACATTCAAACTATTTTCAACCTAGCTGACGGCATAGCCATAGCTAATAAATTCAAAACTTTATACAAAATTGTTAAAATATGAATGTAAATAAAATGAATTACTTACTTACTTACTTACTTATTGAGTATTTTGTATTTATTTAATAAAACTATTAAAAAATCATTCAAATTAAGCGACCATTTTTATTTATGAAACCAATGAAGATGAAGTTATGTATCTAACTTTTGAAACTCTATTGACTTTAGGTGACCTTGAGTAGGGCTGAAGGTAATAAGAAATACTTCAATATTCATTCGACTCATTTCCACTCTACAGAGTTTCTGAAACAAAGTTTTATCAAACGTGAATAATCAAAAACATTCAATAAACACGATCGCCAAGATCTATGTACTTTATCCTTATTACCAAAGCAAATCGAAGTAAAAATGTTTACTTATGTTTTATTTTTATAAAAAAAAAAAAAAACACATTACTTAAAAGACTTGTCTAACGTGTTTAAAATTAGGAAAAAGTTCGACGAAGTCTCCAAGCTAAACAACTGCGTTAAGCAGAGACGGATTTATTCCTTAAGATACTAGTACGGAATAGAATGCCAACAAAACGTATGATTTTTGTGAATTTTTTTCTCGGAAACCTTATTAGATATTAACATAGTTTTTTTTTTTAAATAATAAATACATGCGTTTTTTAATTTTCGAATTTTGGCCGAATTATAGAGGGCACCAACGTCGACTCATCAAAAAACACATTGTCCCATGGCGGACAGTTAATCTCCGGATCTACTGAACCGATTTTCAAAAAATTTGTTGCAACTTTATTGTTTTTATGTTTTCCAAGACAATTTACCACAATTTGACCAAAAAATTATGAACAAAAAAAATGGTGACCCAAAAATGGCCAACAAAATTGCAAAAAAAAATTTTTTTTCAAAGCTTGACATTTTTTTTTTTTGTTTTTGACTTTTTAAACAAATTGTGGTAAATTGTCTCGTAAGAAACCTTCCTTTAAATAACCCATCAATCAACTGTCCGCAATGGGAAAATGTACCTTTTGATGAGTTGGCGTTAATGCCCTCTAAAATTTGGCCAAAATTCGAAAATTAAAAAAAAAAACAATTTTTTTTTGTATTCTTGACGCATGCATTCATTATTTAAAAAAAAAAAATATGTTAATACCTAATAAGATTTCCGAGAACAAAAAATTCCCAAAACTCGTGCGTTTTTTTGGCATTCTAGACTGTAGATACTAGTACTTTAAACGAGCACTGTTTAAAATTTTGCGCCACTTTGTTTATTTCTGTTTTTTATTTCAATGCAAATTTTCAATCGCGCCTTTTTGTAACAGACAATTTGACGCTTACTAAAGATACCATTATCCCGTATTTGTACACAAACTTATTTAACACTTCCAAGTTTATTAATTCGTAATTGATACTAACACATTAAGATAAATCTTATAAAATAGTGAAAGTTTATGGATAAACAACAAATGAAATATAATTTATTGGTTAAGTTAAGTAAGTTGAAAGTTTTTAAAATTTGGAGGGATTTGACCATCTTCCCACTTCAAAAACAAATTCTTTGCAGCCTTCTGTCTTTGAATCCAAATTTAGGATAAAATTTTCTTGGAACTATTTTGCCACTTCCAAGGGATACGTTGATGGAATTGGAGCCATCGCAAAAACTGTCGTGCGAAAGCACGTACGGGCTCTAGACTGTATTGTCAAAAACGCATCCGATTTTGTGCAAGCTCTTAGCCGCACAATTTCAACAATTTACATTGAAGAAGTCCACAATGATGACATCTTGAAAATTAACAAAACTTTGAAGTCATCAGCCATTTTAATAATGGCAAAATAAAAACTTACCATACTAACTTCAAGATTGGGATATAGTATTTATTTTTTTTTTTGTTTATTTATGCATTAATGTTATTACAAATGAAGTACTTACCTTATAATAAATAAATTAACTTTGTTCTATTTGCTTGCTTTTCGTTTTTTTGTTCATGTATTTATATTACTTTTGGCCATATTGTTCCCATTTTTCATACAGAAATTCGAAAGGTAACGTTATAAGACTTTTTTCTGTAACGTTATAAGATACACATTTGAGTTGAAATAACGTAAATAATATAAATTTTTCTTTAAAAAAAAGTTGTAAGCTATAATTTGGAATTTCATCTCAATTCTCTAAAAAGAAAAACTTAACTTAGCACACCAAATTCGCAGAGTTTTCAGAATATATTCAGCAACCTCAAAATCTACTTCCAAAAAATGTAATATTATCAGCGAATTTGAACGGCAATATTTACAAATCTATAAGAGATAAATAAAAACTTTTTTCTACAAAAATTAGACTTTAAAGAGATCTATCAGATGTATGTTTAAAAGTTAAACTAGCATTGCAGTTTTCGAGTAATAAGCAAAATACACGTACAATGTAACGTTATAAGACCATGGCCGTGACCATATGAGAATCAAGATGACTATATTTGGAACCGAAATTCCCAGATTCAGTTTTAGAATGAACTGGAGGAGCTCCTTTGCCCCTTTTATCTTCCTCTGACTCAGAACTGGGGACAAACTGCTGGAGACGCTTCCACTCCATCTGAAACTCGTCCTTGTCGATGTCTTAAATACAATGGAAAGATCACACTCCAAAAGATCGTCAAAAAGTTTCGCTGGCGTCAAAAATCCGAACTCGTCCGCTATTTCTTGAACTTGCTGGAATCGAGTCGTCATTTCTTGAATGATCTTGTCAAATGATGCGAACACCTTTCGACGGAGTTTTTTTTTACACTATCAGAAAAAACTCCGTCGAAAGGTGTTCGCATCATTCTTGCTCGTGAGACAAAGTTGCATCTGCGCATTCATCGCCATCCACTCCGTTTTTTTCTGCGAATTCTTTTCGTTTCGATTCCGAGTTTTTTGCAGAGAGTCTTAGCAAAGTCGATTGCGGCTTGGACGAAACGGTCTCTGCTTTCCACTAGGAGAGCTTTTAACGCGCAAAGTTTCTGAGTACACTTATCCACACTCAGTCCTCGTTGCTGCAGGTAAATCTGAACGTCATCTACTTTAGGTTGCACTGCAGCCCAAAAGCCAAGAAAAGTAAGGAAGTTGAATGACTGAATGGTTGTCAGAAGAAGGCTGACTCCCGATCTTGTTTCGGAAGTTTGAGATGAATCTGTCAGTTCTTCCAGTACCTCAAGAACTTCCTCAAACTTATGCGTCTTGACAGCTTCATGTCTAGAGCTCCAGTGCGTTTCAGTGCACCGTTCCACTGCTTGACCTGTGACGGCAACCAAAGCATTCCACCGAGAAGTTGATGCAGAAAAGAAGGCAAATAGCTTCTCCAGAGTTCTAAAAAATCCGGCCTTGAACTCCATTGTCGATCCCTGATATGGTGGCAGTGAGATTGATAGATAGATAGATGGTGGCAGTGTTGTCATAAGCCTGTCCTCTTAAGTTCTGGTTCGAAGAAGTCGATGAAAGATTCTACCACGGCGACCTTTTCTTCTTCCATATGTACGTATCGTAGGACCTGGCTCATTTGGTCTTTGTGGGAGATGTTTGGTGTTTTGTCGAAGATTACGCAATAATAAAGGTTGATTTTTTAAGAGCTTGAGAACTTTTTTAAAAAAAAAAACGCATATTTGAAACGTTAGATTGGTCCATGACATTTACTTTTTGAAGATAATTTCATTTAAATGTTGACCGCGGCTGCGTCTTAGGTGGTCCATTCGGAAAGTCCAATTTTGGATAACTTTTTCGAGCATTTCGGCCGGAATAGCCCGAATTTCTTCGGAAATGTTGTCTTCCAAAGCTGGAATAGTTGCTGGCTTATTTGTGTAGACTTTAGACTTGACGTAGCCCCACAAAAAATAGTCTAAAGGCGTCAAATCGCATGATCTTGGTGGCCAACTTACCGGTCCATTCCTTGAGATGAATTGTTCTCCGAAGTTTTCCCTCAAAATGGCCATAGAATCGCGAGCTGTGTGGCATGTAGCGCCATCTTGTTGAAACCACATGTCAACCAAGTTCAGTTCTTCCATTTTTGGCAACAAAAAGTTTGTTAGCATTGAACGATAGCGATCGCCATTCACCGTAACGTTGCGTCCAACAGCATCTTTGAAAAAATACGGTCCAATGATTCCACCAGCGTACAAACCACACCAAACAGTGCATTTTTCGGGATGCATGGGCAGTTCTTGAACGGCTTCTGGTTGCTCTTCACTCCAAATGCGGCAATTTTGCTTATTTACGTAGCCATTCAACCAGAAATGAGCCTCATCGCTGAACAAAATTTGTCGATAAAAAAGCGGATTTTCTGCCAACTTTTCTAGGGCCCATTCACTGAAAATTCGACGTTGTGGCAGATCGTTCGGCTTCAGTTCTTGCACGAGCTGTATTTTATACGGTAAACTGAGTGCGAAACTTGGTCACAATCGCATTTATTGTTTGCTCACTTGGTCGATTATGTAGACCATAAATCGGACGTAAAGCGCGAAACACATTTCGAACGGAACACTGATTTTGGTAATAAAATTCAATGATTTGCAAGCGTTGCTCGTTAGTAAGTCTATTCATGATGAAATGTCAAAGCATACTGAGCATCTTTCTCTTTGACACCATGTCTGAAATCCTGCGTGATCTGTCAAATACTAATGCATGAAAATCCTAACCTCAAAAAAATCACCCGTTATTTAGCTTCTTGAATGCGACGGATGATGGGGGATCGAACTTGCTCCCAGTAAGTTTATCAATTCATTCTGGGTTTCTGGAGATAGATACAAAATTGGGACTGTTGCTCCCAGCATTATCTTTGTCAGGTGTTCCTTTTAAAGAGGGTCATATATTAGCTAGGAGGTGCACTAACTCCAGAAAGTTACCGCGATTGCCACTATCATCTCCTCGAATGTCTTCTCGATGTCCTTTGAAGGCCAGATTCTGTTTGGTTAAGAACTGGATAATATTCAGCACCCGGTAAAGTACATCTCTCCACTTCTTCTCCTCACTTACGAAAACTTCTTGTTGATTCTGATCGATAGTTTCTTTACGGTTCAGGCGAACTTCCAACTCCTTCCTTTTCAAGAAGCTCTGCTCATGGTCCAGGCTGTTCTCATGGTCTCCGATTCTTAGATTTAGCTTCCACCATTTGTTAAATCCTTCTTCAGATGCGAAGTTAGAACCGGAAATGCCAAACAGCGTGCAACAGAAACAATACAAGGATTGCTTCAAAAGCTAGTACATCATCCATGTTCGGTGAAACTTTTCACCGTTAGATAATAGTTTGTAGAATCACTCTGGTTAGTTTTCGGGTACCGCCTTTCGTTGAAGTCCCTGAGCGAACAAGATCGGCAAATTTGTTTGGATAATTTCCCACCGTCTATCTTCTTATGTAGTCGGACAAATCATGTTCAGTATCTCAAGCTGAATATTCGTCTACACAATTTTTCTCTACAACCAAAAGCAATTAAATAAAATATCTTAAAAGAAAATGAAAGTCAAATGAGGAAAAGTAATCTTTAAGACTTTGGAAAAGAGGAAGACCAAAATGCAAAGCTCATTTCGTCACAATTGATTCTTGTGTAACTCTCAATGTTTGTGAACATTGAAAGTGCTAGTATAACTTAATCGTGAAAGGACTTCGAATGAGTATAATAATATTACGTTTCTTAACATACTGAAAAATTGAACCCTTTAGAATTTCATATTTCTTAAAATCCGTCCGGTGACATGTAGTTCATAGCTTGGAAATTCATTTACATACCTATAAACATTGTAAAAAAAAAGTTAAAACAAACGAATGGAAATAAAAAGATGTCACTATAATTTTGAATGATTTCCTTTAAATTGTCTTCAGCTTATAGAAAATCAGACAGAATTCTATTCTACTTTGTTTTTATATAAAAATTTGTTCGTATTTATCCACATATATGATCGAACGTCTGGACGGTTTCTCATTAAATTTAGCAGAACAAGTGGAAAATGCAAAAAAATGTTTACTGAGAATGATTAATAAAATAGAAATAAAGCAAAACCTTAGTACTGTAACTTTATCTATTCTTTGTTAGAAAAAATATTCCTTTTTTACCTCTCACTAAGATTGCTTTCAAATTCAAATTGTTCAATTTCCCACGAATCATCCGTTTGTAAGGCTTTGAAGAAAAGAACAAATACATGGTGCGTAGGTGCACTAAAAGCCTTTTATATCCTATGAGCCAAAGATATATCATATTTATTCTCATCTTCAATCGCAGTTTTCCCTTTCATAATATTTTTTTTTAGCCAGAAACGCAACGTTAGCCATCGCAATACAATCCTTCCATAACTCATGTCCATAGTTATGGTAACAGGGATTAGTTATACTTGGTTCATACACACAACAAAGAATCTAGCACTTTACTACGAAAACAAAGTTCATATCTCTTAAAGAAGGTATTTCGCCATTTCACAAGTTACAGCTTTGACCTCATTTATTAGAACGAATGATTTATTTAAAATGGATTCTATTAAATCCTAACACTTTTACTTTGTGGGAAGATGAAGTCCCTTTCTCATTTTCTGTTTGTAGAAGTCCGGAGCAACTTTGGTCATTTGTACAACTCATTTATCGTCAAATAAGGGTTTCATGTTCTGTAAGACACCATGAATGTCAGAGGTGGCAACTCCAAGGGCTTCTTTGCAATTTTTTCAACATGTCATTAAATTTCAATTTTAAAAGTTGCTGGCGATCTATCATGATTTCGCGGAGGTATTGGTTCGCACATCGATCAGGCTGAGTTCCTTTTCGGATGTTGTTGCGGGCAGTATGTTCTTTTTACTATCAAAGATGCCTTCTCTCCTGTGTTAGGTTAGATTCAAGTGGCTGTCACCATCGCAGCGAATATACTTTGAGCAGAGTTGGTCCAATATTATGGAGCTCCTTATGAAGGACATAAACTGCAAATATCTATATTAATTAGATGACTAGGTTGCTCGAAGAAAATCTCTCCAAGAGGGGTCCTACGTCTATGCGATAGAGCAGGACATTTACATAGAAGATGAGTAATTGTAAAAAAAAAAAAAACAAAAACAAAATCAGCCTGGGAGAAGAACTTAATCTGTGAAAGAGAAAATAGCCGAGAGCGAGGTCCGCACCAGGCGCGGAAGTTCTACCAATCCGTCCGAAACATGACGCAGTACACACCACGCTACACATACTGCAAGGATGGAGAGGGAAATCTTATCACTGCTCCTGAAAGCATACTGGAGCGACGGGAAGTGTACTTTAATGAATTGCTAAATGGTCAGCTCACTGCAGAAGTGGAGCCTCCACTACTTCAAGAAGAATACCCTATGTTGCCGCCACCAGGCATAGAATAGGTTGAGAAGGCTATAGGCCGCCTTAAGCAGAACAAAGACCCGGGAGCCGATGGCATACCAGCCGAATTATTTCATCACGGCGGGCCAGTCTTACGTCAAGCAATTTATGATATTATAGTTCGCGTATGGGAGCAGGAAGAAATGCCAGAAGACTGGCGAAAAGGTATAGGAGATGTCACAACGTGCAGCAATTTTATAGAGGTATCACGTTGTTGAGTACCGCCTATAAGATACTCTCCTCTATCCTACAAGACCGGATAACCCCATACGCTAAAACCATCATCGGATAATATCAGTGTGGTTTCATTCCAGGCAAATCAACAACTGATCAGATCTTTACCATCAGGCAGGCCATGGAAAAATGTCTAGAATTTAACATCCCAACATACCATCTGTTTATAGACTTTAAGGCCGCCTATGATACCATAGCCAGTGTAGAACTTTGCAAAGCCCTGAGAGAATTCGGCATCCCAAATAAATTGACACGACTATGTAGGTTGACCATGACCAACGTAACAAGCCAAGTAAAAATAGCCGGATTACTATCCAGACCAATCAACATCTTTAACGGACTCCGACAAGGGGATGGTTTGGCCTGCTTCCTCTTCAACCTGGCGTTAGAGAAAGCAATCCGTGACTCTGGTACGACAACAAGAGGGGACATCATCAACAGGTCCAGCCAGTTACTGGCTTACGCAGACGACATCGACATCATCGGAAGAACCGAACAAGCTGTACACGATTCCTTCATCCAGATCGAGCAGGCGGCACAAAATCTGGGTCTGCACATTAGTGAAGGAAAAACAAAGTACATGGTGGCGTCGAATGCGAGAGGAACAGTTGGTCAAACAATCAAGATAGCGGAACACGAATTTAAAGTGGTGCAATCCTTTAAATACCTTGGGTCAATAGTAGCAGCCGATAACAATATAGAAGAAGAAATACGCGGGCGGCTTCTCAAATCCAACAGAGCCTACTATAGTCTGTCAAAGCTCTTCAAATCCAGAAATCTCACCATAACTTCAAAACTGCTGCTGTATAGGACCATGGTCCTGCCAGTACTCACATATGGATCCGAGACTTGGGTGCTTAGCAAAAGGCACCCCGACCTCTTAGCTGCGTTCGAGAGAAAATTCTTAAGGAGAATTGTTGGCCCCATATGTGAGGAAGGACGATTCCGGAGACGGTACAATCATGAATTGTACGCAATCTACCTAGAAGCAGATATCGTGACAAAAATTAAGCTCGGTAGACTCCGGTGGGCAGGGTACCTAGCTCGCATGAGCGAAGAGGAACCTGCTTGGAAAGTTCTTTGTGGTACATTCTATGGTAGACGACAGCGTGGTAGATCATACTTGCGCTAGAGAGATGGCGTAGACCAGGACGCCCGAAGCCTTGGGGTGCACAACTGGATCGGCTCGAGACCGAGATAGGTGGAGAGACTTGTTGAAAGAGGCCAGGACCGGAACCCGGTTGTCGAGCCGATGATGATGATGATGAATTAATTCTGCCTCTTCGTCGTTCATACAGCGTCGTCAGGAATCGTTTCAATAATCGCTAAGCATCGCTGAGTTGTTGCTTATAAAACATTGTCCGGTTATGGCACCAATTACGGAGCTATCGTTTAATATACTTCAGGATATAAGACACTTACAGCGTTTCAAGCATTGGAGAGGTGTGTTTTATTAGATAGGTGGTTAAATTATTCTCTCCACATCAACTTGTTTAGGCATAAGCTTACATGTTGCGATAGGCATACCTATATTAGCCTTATCAGGTATCAGATTCACAGTTCTTTGGAATATCTTTATACCCTGATGGCACCCAAAAGGGTAATAATTGAACTGCTGCGCCATCTCCATGAGAGATGAATGGCAGTTAAGAGCTATTATAGAGTTAAAAGAGAGCAAGTCCAGTGATTTAAAAGCCGCTTAACTATCCGAGAAGATGCGGATTCCACAGATTGATAACACGTTTCCTTTGATCATAATAAGTTTCACCTGGAATACGCTACAATGATTACTTACTTACTTTACTTTATAAGGCGCTCACAGTCCAGGGTGGACTACGGCCTCAACCAACAAGCCCCTCCAGCTAGCTTGGTCCCTAGCTAAGAATGTATCGATTTGGAACTCCTGGGTTTTTTTCCAAAATCTGTCGAATTGTGAACATGTGATCCAGGGTAGATTTGCCGGGCCTAAAACCACACTGATCACCGACGTTGACGAGACTTATACCTCTGTAATTGGCACACGTCAGAGCATCTCCTTTCTTGTGGATGGGGCACACTATGCCGAGGTTCCATTCATTGGGCATACTTTCATCCAACCAAATTTTTGAGATGAGTTGGTGCATGCTCCCTACCCAGTCATCCCCACCTACTTTGAATAGCTCAGCTGGCAAGCCATCTGCGCCAGCAGCTTTGTACGCTTCCAGCTTGGCTATCGCTGACCGCACTTCATTTAGGTCGGGTGGACGAAAATTTTGACCATCATCGTGCAGGTTGAATGGAATGTTCCGCCTAGCTGCGGAATTTTGGCCTTCCTCGCCGTTCAGTAGTCTGGAAAAGTGTTATTTCCAGATTCTCAGCACAGACTGCGTGTCCACTACCATATTCCCACTTTCATCCCAACAGGCTTCCGTTCTAGCTTTGTAGCCCTGCGTGGATTGCCTCACCCTTTGGTAAAACTTTTGAACATCCCCTGGTCTCTCTTTTTCCTCCTTAGAAGTCGGTGTTCCTCCATTCGTCTTTGCTCGTAGAGCTCCCGGGCAGCTCTCTCAGCAGCTCTGGTTCTTGCCTGCAGCATTAACTGGTAGGCCTCGTTCTTTGCTACATGCGCCAACCTGCATTCTTCGTCAAACCAGGGGTTTCGTTGTGGCTACAATGATTGAGAAGACAAAAAGGGAGACGTAATTTAAGTCTATTTGAGTACTTACCTCCACCAACCCTTTCATTCGATCCGCGGATATAAAAATGGATTGAAACTCATATCCTTCCAAAAGGGTCTTAAAGGAGTGGTGATTTGGAAGTTTTTGCCAAACTGTAGTCTTGGGATAGTTTAATCAAAGTGACTTTGAAGTGATCGGAATGAGATCACAATGATGATTTGCCAACTTTGTTACTGATCCGTTGTAAAGCCAGCCTTAGGCGTCTGGAACAGAATGTCTATCGCGGCAAAAGGAGTCGTTCGTAGTGCTCCGCCTATGCACAGGAAATATAATTTTTGGACTAAGCTTAGCCTGTTACTATTTACAGAATTTTCTAGAACTGTCCATCATACTGCTACATCATAAAACCAGTAATCGGACCTCCCATGTGTTTCCAATAGCTCTTCTGCCTGTGAAGAATACCACTTAAGCCTTTCTTGTTATGGTTGATTTCCAGGCCATACTGCTCTGCCAGGTTCGTGAGCTTGTTAAAAGTGTTTTGTTGGAGTTCTTTTAAGATTTTAGGATTGTTTCTTGATACGGAAATAAAAATACCGTCCCCATAATCAATCGCTGTGTAGGTTTCCGGTTGCTAGCTTGGTGGTTAAATTTCTATTGATACAATTCCTAAACTTTAAAACTTAATTTGTTCTTTTAGTTTTTTTTTTTGTTTTTTGTTTATTTATTATTTTTCTTTTAATTGTATTTTTTACTTCCCAGGATAACCTACAAACATCTGACAGAACAAATGCTTCCTAACAGAAACTGTTTTGATTTCTGTGAAATTCACCTCTTTAATTCTAGGATATGTTGTTGTCCGAATTTAAATGCAAGTTCATATTGAATTTACCTAAAAGCAATACAAGGTGGTAAAAGAAAAAAAAAACAGGATATTAAATCGTTTTATAGTACCCATTACCACAATCGTATTTTGTGTACTAGATGCTGTCACCGCTGCCAGCCGCCTCCGGCCGCCCGCCGGTAACATTTCCGACTTGTATGGTACTGGTAGAGTTGGTGGGTGATTTTCAGTGGCTTGTAATAGGTTAAGGTTGCTTTTGTTATTGCTGACAATGACGTTCACCACTCGCCATGACTTAGATCGGTTGCTGTGACGGGGAATTTTGGTTAACGCAACTTAGAGGGCTTTCAAGTCCGATAGCGTTCCCTGTGTTGTTACGGATAATGTGTCATGTAACAGGTATTAAGCAAGTAATGGACTGGAAGCACCGCACGCATTGTTGTTGCCTTTTAATTGATTTTTTTCACTTAAAGCATAAATTCGGATGAATTAAATTCGATTCAACCGAACTATAAGTTAATTTTTAGACATCGAATAATACCATGATTGTTACAGCTTCAAAAACTGTACACTGGTTCGGTTCTCTTAATTTTGAAAGCTTAATATTGAAATAATGGATTGATTTTTTTTTTTAATTTGGAAACAACCGTAAGCTGGTCGATAACCAATAGTCTCAGCAAAACATTTACATATAAGACCGCTTATCTGACAATTTTGGAAACAAAATAGGCCGGTTTTTTGGCGGGTGTTGTAGGGCACGATTTGAATACTCGAGGAATTTTGTGTTTGGACTTAGCAATTGTCCCAGGAGTTGGATATTGGATATAGTTGTTCATGACCATAGACAACCGTTTGTTTAGGCTTCCTAACATTTGGAAAAGGCCTCCAATTTTGACCGCAAAATTATCTTTAGGGAGCGCATTTTTGGTTAATGGCTGTATTAACTAGCAAAACTGCTGTAATGGGTCAATACCAACTCACAGGAATCTCACCAAAGTCAAAAAGTTACCTTTAGGTGTGGATTTTAGGCTGGTGGTCCGTTTTTTTTGGTAAACGACGTAGGTGAGGTGGTCACTGGTGAGCGCTACAGAACGATGATAACCAATTTGAGCCATGAACGTTTGAACATATTCTATATACAGCAGCGGATGCCACGATTGACATTCTGCAAGGTTAATTCTGGCAGAGATGCCGGGGCCAAAGATCACAAGTAGAATTTTGTTCTTAAAATCATCCTAAAGCAATCTCATCTACTTTCGAGAATGTCCATGTCTTGGCACCATACACAAAGACCGGACGATGATAGTTTTATAGAGGGACACTTTTTAATTGCTCGAGAGAGGACTTTGATACTGAATTGCCGTATAAGTCCAAAGAAGTAGCGATTGACAAGACTTATTCTCTGTCTAATTTCAGCGCTAGTGTTAACATCACGTTTTGTTCTTCAAACTATGTCAATTTCTTCGGGCGTATCCGAATAATTGGACGGACTTTTTAAAGATTGTGCTTTTAGTGTTAAGGCAGCAGCGTGCGTTCTACATCATCATCCTGCTAAAACGGACAAGTTTGTCGGGGATGGGATAATCGAGGATCTACGGTTGGTAGTTTCACAGAAACACATTTAAATAAATAATTGAAGGCTTTGGATAAAAATAAAATGTGAGCTGAAAATATTCATATGCTTTATTTCTAGTAGGTGTTTGATAAAAGATAAGAAAACGGATAACAAATTTATTAGAGAATATTTCTTCTAATATTTTAAAAAGTGCTGTCAAGTAAAAATAAAGTATTTTCTATACAAATAAAAATAGTTCGTATGTCTTCAGCTTTACATAAAGACATGGGGAAAAGACGATCGATTGAGAAAGTTCTTGCATGGGTTAGCTATATATATTTATTATTTCAGCAGTACGTCTTCTATTTCCGGTGAGGGAAAAAGAGCTCTTCAACGGTGATACTCAAAAAAAAAAAAACATTGTTCAAAATGAACACTCAAAAACAACATTACAACGCAAGGCACGAGTACGATAACTTGGCCGCCAAGATTTGATGACGGATTTTTGTAGAGAGGTCAAAAATAAGCACTTTTTACTATCGGAGGGGGGGGTCTATCTCCCCCCGTTTAGGAGGTAGGGGCACTTTTAGAAAAAAATGGTTTAAATTGAAAAAAAAATATTAAAAAACAACGGCAACTGCGTTTGAAAGCCAGAAGATTGTTCTATAATCCTGCGTTTAAATTAAATTACTCATATCAATAGTTTTTGAGAAATTCGCATTTAAAGTCCAAATTTTGATAAAAAAACGTGAAAAAAAAAGTTTAGACCGGTTGTTTTCAAAATTGTGAAATGAAATTGTAAATTAGCTTATATGTGTTTTATGTATCTATCAGTTCTTAATCGAACACAAAAAACGGCATGGTTCTACGTCTTCTGGTTTTTTGAGAAAACATCCGTTTAGGAGATAGGGGTACTTTTAGAAAAAATGGTTTAAATTGAAAAAAAAAAAAATATTAAAAAACAACGGCAATACTTACAATAAAGTGCTATACTGCCTTTGAAAGCCAGAAGATTTTTCTATAATCCTGCATTTAAATTAAATTACTCATGTCAATTGTTTTTGAGATATTCGCATTTAAAGTCCAAATTTTGATAAAATAACGTAAAAAAAAAGTTTAGACCAATTGTTTTCAAAATTGTGAAATGAAATTGTAAATTAGCTTACATGTGTTTCATGTATCTATCAGTTCTTAATCGAACACAAAAAACCGCATGGTTCTATGTCTTCTGGTTTTTGAGAAAATCGAAAATAACTAAAACTACTTTTCTACAAAATGTTTGATATTTTTTGCTTCCTTACATAAATAAATCAGTGCTAGCTTCCAACACTACAATATATAAACAGTAAAGTATCTATGGGGGGGCATGCTGCCCCCCTGCAACCCCCCTGCTTGGGCACACTATAGGATTTGGGGTAGGTGCGAGGTTGGGTACATGCAAAGTTTCTTTTGCATTCACAGAATCTGTATTTAAAAAAATTCAAATTTATTCTATTTATCCAATGTCCACTAAATACATATAAAATACAATAAACGATCTTGAAAACCAAAACAAACTTCTGACCATGTTCACCAATACATGGCACTATTTTTCTATCGAAAATACTGCCTAGAAAGGAAATATAAGGACGACTGGGGTTCGCAAATAATAGAGTTTTTATCAGATGTAAAAAAAGTTTACCCTTGTTATACCGATGGTGATATATGTGAGCGTTTACAGTTAAAAGACATCGATCCTCCCACCCTTCAGAGCGAAAATTTAGAAAGTGTTTTACCGCCAAAACATCCTCGGCTTCCCACCATAAAAGAGTAACTCAACGAACTCGACAGTTATAGTACGGACGATGGCTTTATTGACGAGACTTACACACCTTTTTAATACATTTTGACCATTTTTAACTAACTATGACTGACTAACTTCTGACTACCTGACAAAATAACTGACCCAGATGCAATTCTATCTCCTCATGGTGTATTCTGGGTAACGCTAAATGAATTGCGGTACTGAACTAACAAAGATTCATTATGTTTATTAACATTAATCCTTAAAATGGAATCACCGTCACCACCAAAAATCAAAAAAAGTAGTTTTGGTAATTTTCGATTTTCTCAAAAACTAGAAGACATAGAACCATGCGGTTTTTTGTGTTCGATTAAGAACTGATAGATACATGGATCACATATAAGTTAATTTACAATTTCATTTCAAAATTTTGAAAACAATCGGTCTAAACTTTTTTTTTCACGTTATTTTATGAAAATTTGGACTTTAAATGCGAATTTCTCAAAAGCAATTGACATGAGTAATTTAATTTAAATGCAGGATTATAGAACAATCTTCTGGCTTTCAAACGCAGTATAGCACTTTATTGTAGGTCTTGCCAGAAGACATAGAACCATGCCGTTTTTTGTGTTCGATTAAGAACTGATAGATACATGAAACACATATAAGCTAATTTACAATTTCATTTCACAATTTTGAAAACAACCGGTCTAAACATTTTTTTTCACGTTTTTTTTATCAAAATTTGGACTTTAAATGCGTATTTCTCAAAAACTATTGATATGAGTAATAAAATTTAAATGCAGGATTATAGAAAAATCTTCTGGCTTTCAAACGCAGTATAGCACTTTATTGTAGGTGTTGCCGCTGTTTTTTAATATTTTTTGTTTCAATTTAAACCATTTTTTCTAAAAGTGCCCCTACCTCCTAAACGGGGGGAGATAGACCCCCCCTCCCATAGTAAAAAGTGCTTGTTTTTGACCCCCCTACAAAAACCCGTTATCAAATCTTGGCGGCCAAGTTATCGTACTCTCCCCCAACGCAAAAAAAACTGAAGAATCTACAGAAACTTTCAGACACATGATTAATTTTGAAAAAAAAAATTCTTACGGCAGTTCCCGCACGGCTACGATAGTAAATATAAAATTTTAAAACAATAATTTAAAAATTAATTATTATTTATTTTGAATTAATTAAGCTGAAAATACGAACATTTAAGTGCAATACAAAATTGGGGTTGTGTTATAAGCTATCTATACTATTATATAAAAGCGAAACAATTTTAAAGTTTGGCTTGAATGATCTCAGAAAGTAGTCAACCGAGTTATTTGAAATTAATTTTATTATTTTCTAAATTAGAATTAGATTTCATCACAATCGCGAGGTCGCTGCTTTGTTTCATTTCATTATCATTCCAACATTTTTAATTTTCTTTTCTTCCCATGCTCTCTCTCTCTCTTAATATCTGTTCCATTTAATAGTTACGTTTTTCTCTTACCTACATACCTTCATATTCAATTTTTCTGTATTGTATAGTTCATCTAACTAACCTACACTCACATTGTTTTTTGTTTCTCTAATTCTATCGTCACATCGCTGAGCAGTGTGGCCTCTTTTTACTTGCGACTTATACTTAGGTACTTTAAGGCAAGATAGTATGCATTCGTAAAAAAAATCGAACTCGAGATTTTCATCAAAGTTATCATTACGATCATAGTAAAGACCAAAAAAGTGGGTCTCACAATTCTGTCTGTCTGTCTGTTTGACTACAGCTAAACGGCTCGGCCGATTTTCTTCAAACTTGATAGATATGGGTTTTATTTCTTGTCCCCCCCCCCGATGTTTTTTTCTTAAGACCAAAAATATTGGTACCTGCCATACGATTTTTTTTTTCGAAATTTAATAATAATTTTTTTTTCAAAAACTGCCCCAAAGATTTTTTTAAGAAAATTTATAAAATTTCATTTAGTTAAACCTAGGTAATGGTTGAAAAAAAAAATTACAAAAAATTATTATTTTCGGTACCCCCCTTTAAACCATTTTTTTTTTGTTTTTGTTTTTCTCAAAAATGGTACGACCGATTTTGATCACTTTTTTTATGTTAAAGCTCTCCATATTATTGTGTATTCAAATTTTCAAAAAATTAAATGAATAAAATCGAAATAAATAAATCGATTTTTTTAAATTTTTGAATTTCTCATTATCAGCATAACGGATTTTACTGAAATTGTTTAGAGAGAAGCTTCTAAAAAGTTTAAAAAACATTGCATTTCAAAAAAATCTATTTTTTTTTCGAACAATAATAAAAGCTTTAAATTGGCGTACCTACATTTTTTCTTAAAAATGTTTTAAAAATTTTTTATATAAAAGCTTATTTTTATAAGAAACCACTACAAAGACTTATAATTTTTGTTCTTGCATAAAGCTATATTTACTTGAATCATATGGCATTCTATTTTTACCTCCAACTCTAAAGAAGTTGTTTAAGTCATTTAAAAAAATTCATTTTATGCTTATGAACAGTTTTTCTCTAATAAAATTCATTTTTGAAATTTTTAGTCATTATTATTACATAGGAGCAATCATTCAATTGACTACAATACCGTGCACACGAACTATTATATAAAAACGAAACCATTTTAAAGTTTGGGTTGAATGATCTCAGAAAGTAGTCAACCGATTTATTTGAAATAAATTTTATTATTTTCCATATTGTTATATTTATAATATGCACAAACATGAACAGACTCTTTTTTTTTTGTGAAACAGAATCTAATTAGATACGGTAAGTACATATGTTTATACATATGTATAAACTTAAATTTATGTTATTGTAGAAAATATGCTCAGTCCCATTGAGAAATGTTTTCATATGCTAATATTAACATTAAAAAAATATTCGTTGTAACAATTTGCGAAGCAACGCGAGCACGGGTCGGCTAGTTTAAGATAAAATTAGTTATTACTTTTTGGCAAATCGTCCTTTAGTTATTCTTAACAAATTTTAAATCTCTCCAAAACTAGAGGTTATAAAATCATCTGGTTTAAGCCTTTCGGTAAACATCGAATAATATGCAAATCGGTATTTAAATATACATCAAAATTTGACAAAAACCTTTAAATACATAAATATTTTCTATATAATACCAAAAAATATTATTTTTTCCGAATTTTCAAATTTAAAAACAAATCGATAGAACTGTTAAGAAACATTTGAAAATAATCTAAAATTGTAACAGTCATCAGTCATCATAAAATACTTGAATTCAATCACTTATAATTTTTGTTTATATAAAATATTTTCTAAGAAAGTACATTTTGTTATATGAAGTAAAGTGCTAAACGAAATTGTTAACAAACACATATTTTGTAAATTTTCTATTGTAATGTGCTGCCGGCTTATACAGTATAAAAGTTGCAGTCTGTTCAATAAAGTTGATTAGCAAATAACTCAAAGTTAGAGCAATTATTTTTTTCATTGGCTGATTGTATTTTCCACAATAGACAGGCTGAACGAATTTTTGGTCGCCTGGCTCTGATTTCTTAGGTCATCGTTGATTGATAATTTTTTTGAAGAAGAGGAAGAAGAGAAGGAAGAAGAAACTCCCACGCTTCAAAATTATATTAAACAACTAGCTGCCCCGACAGACGTTGCTATGCCCTTTTTCTGTAAAAGAACGCAACATTGACTTTTTATGTTAATAGTTCCTCCCCGACAGACTTTGTTCTGTTAAAAGTTATTGGTATTGGCCCTTCGCAGTTATAAAATATATTTTAGAGTGATCACTTTATTTATAGATTCATTTCACTTAAGCTTTTCTTTTGAATTTAATTCAATCACTCCACTTAAACAGAAATAATTTTCGTTTCTCTATTGATCTAATTAAAAACGATTACTTACAAATATAAGTTTTCTATTTTATACATTGCATTCCAGATTCCGCACTGGAAATTTCAGTCGTTTAAATTCAAACGGTACGTCAGTTGGTACCATTTGGATGCGGGGTGCGGGGTATCAACACATCCTCTCCCTTATATTTTCCCTTTAGAATGGTTGCTTCTAACACATTTTTCAGTTAGTTTTTCATTGCTAGCCGTTATGACCACCGATCAGCGTTGCCGCGAAGGAAAAAGCAGAGAGGGCCATTTAGAAATTTTTTGGTGGCCATTTGACAAAAGTTGGGGCCAAATATTTTACTTACAAATCCGTCCTTAAAACATTAAACTACAATTTATTAACATTTGTATTTATTCTTATTTATTTATTATTAAAGCATTATTTATTTAATTCCTTTCTGAAATCTATGTAGTAGACAGCAGAAGCAAATCTGACTCTGTCGTCTGATTTGATATCTTGGGAATTACCTTAAACTATCTTTAAAAAATATAAATCACTCCAGTAATATTATTTAAATATTTATATAACGTTTCCATATTTTAATTCAATATATGAATGGAAAACGAACGAATAAACAATAAGCAAGCGGCGAAAAAAAAAACCAATGTCTATATGATTTATTTATTTATTTTTATTTCATCAAGCAGATTTATACATACAAACTAGCCTTTCGCCTTGTGTCGAAATTCGACAGAAAATGAAATCTAAAATCTAAATTATTTGAAATTTAAAGTAAGTTTTTTGTTTAATTTTATTTTTTTGAAATGTGCAGTGTTCAACAGTGCAAAAACAAAAATGACCCACAGTGTGTAAATGCGTGTGTCAAGTATATTCTGTACATCTCCGCAACTGTGGCTTTCCAACCATATAAAATTTATCGAAATCGGTTAAATACTTTTGGAAAAAATGGTACCACACAATTTATTTAAGGCTATTTATATATAGATATAGTTAATATATAATCTTACAGACTACCGAATCAAATTTTTTTTATTGAAAAATAGAAAAACCAAATAATTAATTAATGGAGCAAACAAAATAAAATTATAAACTTAATATAAAATAATAACTTAATACCCCCAGATTACGAGTTAGATATATGTAAGCAATATGTGCTTCTTAAAAGATTCTCGACTTTGTTGAGAAAAAAAATCATCATTATTACAAATAATACTGTTAGATTCTCTAATGCATCGAGTTAAAGGTTCATTTAGATTATAGTTTACCCGATGATGAGGTTCATTAAAAAGGAAACGGGATCGCAGATGCATTGAGGAAGCATACACATTCACAAGAAACAAAAGAAAAAGACAATTTATATGAGATGTATTAATATCGCGCAAAAATATTATTGAAACATTTTTACGACGAACGACAAGAGATTGTAGGTCAAGAAGTTGACACCGAGTTTTATAAGTTGGGGTGTGAATATTGTATGTTTGTATGTTTTCAATCATATTAGAATAAACTTGAAAAAAATGGATCCCAAATCACACAGCAATATTCCAACGATGACCTTACATTGTAACGTATGACATTTTGTCCACGGGAAATTCAGCATGTTTATGTAATAAAGTATGTCTTTTCACATACCTAACACCTGACTGGCAAGACAAAAAAAAATTTAAAAAACTCTGGATAAAAAAAAAAGATCACAACGTCTCTTATCATTCCAAACTCCCGTCTGCCTATCTGATAAAGAACTAAAGTCCCGATAATTATACTTCGCTTACTAAACCTTACTGACCAAATTGCATATCGATCGAGAATCACAAATGATCTCAATAACACATGCGAAAATAATTCCTCGGCACCTTACCCCCTTATCAGAATGTCTCCCTTACGACCCTTCCCACCTTTAGGGCCGGTGTCTACAGACCCACCGGTCCGTCCAGGCAGGAGTCGTAAGGGTTGCCCGACCGCGTAAGTAACCTAAGGCCTGCCGGTTGCCATGCTTAGCTCGTCGATGGGGGGGTTTTTGTTACTCGCGACGGACGGTGTTACTCTTTTCCAGGCCTTGTTCTTAGGTGGAGTGTGAACGCCATATTTCCATCTTCTAAAGAGGTAGGGCCCGAAATTTAGCTACCCACATCTTAATTTTGTTTGACCAACTTACTTAGAGGAGGACGACGGTAGTTTCGTCCTAGGAGCTGTCTCTACACTGAGAAAAATATCAAACATATTCATATTTAAATCAAACTCAAACACATACGATTTGGCATGGAATCGATATCTATTTAATTTGAATAGAAACGTATTTACCCATGTTTGACCCGATTTGAACATGATTTGGTTTAAATTTACCACGTTTTCTATTTGATTTAAACATGTTTATCTTTGATTTTATTAACTTTATTTGATGTTGTTTCAAATAGAATCATATTAATTTTTTGTTACTTCAGATTTTTCAGAAATTCAGAAATAAAAAAAATACTCAACACAAATACAAATTAATAAGTACCTACATTATGTATGTATTTATATTTTTATTTTATTTATTTACATTTTTCCAAAAAGTCATTAAATTGTTGTGGAGCGCTTTAAGATCTCATCTTTGTCACATCTTGAGAACATCTTCAAATTCTGGTTCATATAATTTGTCTTCTGGAATTTGCTTCTTTTTTTTACGTCTTTCGTCGTGCTCTAGTCGTCCTGTGGCAAGAATATACAAGTCAACTGATAGTTAATTATAAAACATACTTATTAATCAGTATTTTTTTAAATAAAACTATATAAATAAACAGTTTTTGCAACAAATATTTTTTTTATACTTACAATAGAGAGCAGGGAACAATGGTATTAACTTCCACTCCTCGAATAATCTTGTGGTTTATATTTTTGCTTGAAACAGAACTTCAGTTATGTAACATTATAATGGTAATCAAATATTTCTTTATTATTTTATAAATTACTCACTTTAGTAAGATCACAAACACACGCGGAAGATAAACACACTCCATGACTTTCGATGCCAAAAAGAAGAAAAGTTGTATTTAGCTACTTCATTTTTATTCAATTCAAACACGTTCGTGATTAAATTTAACATTTATGTTTAATCTCTTACTCATGTAAATATTTTAACTTCGTTTATATTTCAAACAAACTCGTTCATGTTCATTGTATGTTACAATTTTTAAGTTAGTAAAACAATTAAACCTGCATTTTAAAAATCAAACTAAAACTAATTTGAATACATATAAAAAATGAAGTGCAGATCTTAATGAAATTCTTAAACATGAATGAGTTTGATTTAAACATATTTTACTGTAAAATAATAGAATTTTCGAATCTAAACAGATTCGAGTTTAGTTATAAACGAATTCTATTTGTCCTTATTAAAACATGCAGTTAAACATGTTTCTATTTAAATAACTCATAGTACAGTTTTCTCAGTGTACCCACCCTTAATAACTTCCTGAACCCAAAAAGAAATGAGAGTTCAGAATAGTCCTTCGTCATTGCTAGGCTCCCCGAAGTTAAGTACAACGACCCTTATCGAAAAAGGGAGAAAGTTTTTTTTTCTTTTTCTTAACTTCCCCCTACATTTTCAAAAAAACAAAACATCACATCTCCCTTCCCTCTCATATCCATCCACTCCCCAGAAATTTTTTTTTCTTATCTAAACATATTAATACTTAACTACACCCGTTAAATAATTATCAGTATTCAGTATTCAACGAAAGTGCATAAGATTTCCCCATATATGTATGTATATTTTGTAATCTCCAAAAAAAATATATACTTTTTTTTTTCTTTTCTTTTATTTTATTCCATTTAGGATAATAAGATTGATTTCTTAAACGTTAATTAACTACCAAAATTACATAATCTTACTAGCATCACCATTCCTCTTACAAAAACTCGATACCGAAAATTAAATTATTGCATATACTGTTAGTTATCTGTCGTTGCCGCCCCTGCATTTATTTCTAATACTTTTCCAAATCATTCACGAACAAAACGTATGAGATCTCAAACTCACCCAATAGTTTGGGGCGAACTTCACGAGAGTTCCCTGACCTTTATATAATTTATTTATCTTTAATCGCCCGTAATGTATTCATAAGTACCGATAACACATTCAATACTATTTTAAACATATATATATAAATCCACTTACCAAGTTAGCTCCACGATGTTGTGCACAGCAAAGATGTAGCGATCTGGCGATATTATATAGCTAAAAGTCGTTGAAATAATATGTATTAAGGATAGCACTGAATTGTGTTAATTAAAGCTTGGGAATTCCTACGACATCTTTTTTTTTCTTTTTCTTTTCTTTGGTTTCCGACGCAAATAGGATATCAAAAAAAAACGAATTTTGTCTCGACAAATGGGATGTTACAAAAAAAAAACTCAAAACTACGGTGAATCCCGATGGTCTCAATTCTTATCACCTATCTTATTCTATTTAAATCCTACTTTACATTGATTTACTTATCCACTCGTCCATAAATCTACTTTACTTTTTCTTTTTTAAAACTACTCGAAGGAATCGAACCGATTCATAGATTGCCTTTGCTTATTAAACTACAAAAAAAAGAAATACAATTTTGACAGTTGCTTTAATTCATTGCCTCAGCATGTTAATTAAACTCAAGAACTATTTTTTTGAAGAAAAAAAAAATTAACTTCGACTGTAATCTAGGTATGTATGTATGAAAAGCAGCTTGCGTAAGGACGGTGGTAAGTATCTTTTACTTTTACTTTCTTTTTAACTTTAACATTTACTATAATTTTCTGATTTCTTTTTTTAGTTATTTATTTAATCCTTTTATTCTAGTTATCACTTTCTTAGCATGTATTAGTTCGATTCTTATGTTTTTTGTTTCTTTTTTATTACTATCATTTAGACTTTCCTTTTTCTTTTCTTTTTCTTAGCTCAATATTAATTGCGATAAACTTTCATTTCCCCGCGTATCCAAACAGATTCATATAATTTTTTTTACTGATTCACTATTTTAACTTTTCTTTCTTTTCTTTTTTTCTTTTTTTTGTTTTTCAGATAACATCCTATAGGTACATAGTCCTGAAGCTTTGGTCTATCTTTTATTTTCTTGCACTTTAACTTTTCTATTTTGTTATTTCACTTATCCTTGCTGATCACTATCCGTTTTTTCTTTTTTTCTTTTTGGATGATTTCAGCTACCTTTGCTGACTTGAAGCTTGAAGGATTCTACTCTCGACGGAGGACAAGACCCCTTGGGGCTCACTTGATCTGATGTGAATCACTAAGGAAAACACGAGGGTTGATCAGGTTTTGGACTATATTTGCCGTAAAAAAAATTAAAATTGTTACCTGGTCGCTGTTACTGAATCTATGTACATGTGGATACTGACTTGATGTTCTTCGTAAGGAACTCGGATTTTCGGCGATTAGCCAAGACAAAAAAGGATATTCCCACCAATGATTTCTAGGGATTTAAGTGAACATTTTGAGGAATAAGAGGCGAATTTGTTAATCCTGTATAAATTCTTACCTGTGAATGGTTTTTTTTTTCTATTTTTTTCCTTAAAAAAAATAAACTATTTGGCTGCGCGTCTTTCCCAGAATATAAATCGCCCCAAAGAAATGTGAAGCTGAACTTTTTTCTTCGGCCAATTTCACTTAATTGAAGATAGTTCTTGATTTGTATTATTAGGTTCTTTTGGACCTCAGAAGAAGAACACGGTGTTACTTGGCCGACGACTTCGGATGTAAAAGAACTTTTACTTCGTTCAGTATCACGAGGTAGACGATTTGGCTGCCATATGCATTTTACTGAATGGAATTGAAACTACCGGATGTGCGATCGGCACGGGTCGACTTGAAACACGAAAGAGACATGACTTATATTTTAGTAGGTGGTACCACTGAAGAATCATGAAAGTTTTAACTTGGAACACAATGTTTTAAGTCGAATACACAAGCGTATTCGTCATTTTTATT
The DNA here is from genome assembly GCA_911387755.1 of Chrysotoxum bicinctum. NCBI lineage: Eukaryota > Metazoa > Arthropoda > Insecta > Diptera > Syrphidae > Chrysotoxum > Chrysotoxum bicinctum. The sequence goes on along the minus strand of OU426988.1, from coordinate 73,651,377 downwards.
TTAGTTTTTTATTATTTTTTTGACCTGAACATAATAGTATTCCAATATACGTTATCCTTTGGGGATTGACAAAAATTGACTTTTGGTTTTCTTTGAGGAGTAGTAGGTATCTAAAGATCTATGTGCCCAAACATTTACTATGAAGGTACACCAAACGATTTTCTTGGTTCTGTGGTTTTGTTCGTCGAACGTTTCCTACACAACATATTCCTTTAGTTACGTGTGTCAAGTAATTAAAGGGATATGAAAACAAAACTGTCGTTGCCGTTTACTTTCGAAGATTAGAAGAGTCTCATGCACAGCTGGGTTAGCCGGGTTACAATTAGATAGATATTGGTCCCGGGTTCATTTTTTTAAATCTTTAGAGTGAGTTACTGTCTTGTGACCTTTTGCATCGATGACTTCGTATAAATTGTTGCCTATGGTTTTGCAGACTGAAACTTTAGTGAATTTTGGACGTAATTTAGCATTTAGGTGTTTGGTTGCGTCACTTACGATAAAATTACGTTTATATAAAACATCACCTACTTGGTAAGACACAATTCTGCTTCTTAAGTTGTACGTTCGTTCATACGATTCATGTGCCCGCTCTAAAGCTGCTTTTAGATATGAATGCAACACATTCATTTTAGCCGGTTTTGGTAACCAGTCTATCTCAGAGTGATTCAACCCTCCCAGTTTACGCATTAACTTATAATCAGACCCGTGCTCCATTACACGTTGCCCGAAGAGAGCTTCGTATGGGGACATACCGATTGTCGAATGCACGGTTGAACGAAGTGCGCTTCCAATTGACGCTAAATTACTGTCCCAATTTGTCTGTTTTGGGTTGATGTATGCTCTAATGGCTGCAAGTATTGAACGATTTACCCGCTCACTCGCATTTGCCTGAGGCGAATATACTGCGGTTCTATAGTGTGTTATGCCGAAGTTTTTTATCATTTTGGCAAATTCATGGCTGATGAATTGTGAACCATTATCTGACAGAATGCTTTCAGGTACTCCAAAGATAAAAAAAATGTCTTCTTCTAAAAATTTTATGACTGAGTGAGAATTGGCTTTACGTAGTGGTTTGATCAGGACAAACTTAGTCAACTGATCTAAGGCAATAACAATTTGGGTGTTCCCGTTCTTCGATCTTGGGTATGGGCCTAAGAAGTCGATATATAAGTGCTGGAATGGTCTATCCACCGAAAAAGATTTACCCATTTCTGCTCTTAAGGTCGTGTTGGGAGCTTTAGTTGTTTTGCAGACTTCGCATTGTTCAAGAAACATTTTTACGTGGGTTGCCATGTTTGGCCAAAAAAATCGTTCTCGTAGTTTAAAGAGTGTCTTTGAAATGCCACCGTGGGACGCTCTAGGTGGACAATGAGCTAAAGAGATTAAACGGTTTGTCAACGCCGCTGGAATCCATAGTTTCCAAGCCAAATCATCTTGGAGTGGATTTCCTGTGCAATGCCTGACCTTCTTATACACGAAACCGTCCGAAACTTGAAGGTCAGGTAGCTGGTCTTTATTTTGTCCGATGTGCTCAATGATCTGAAGATATTCTTCCGATCTAAAGTTCGGATCTTCCAAATCTATATGAAGAACATCGGTAGGATTCGTTGACATCGACTCCGGTGGATAAACCGTTGAATGCAGTGCCTCTATTTCATAAACTCGAGACAGAGCATCTGGAACTACATTCAAGGTACCCTTCCGGTGTTCGATCCCAAAATCGAATCCTTGCAGTTTGAGACTCCAGCGCGCTAACCTCCCCGTTGGGTCTCTCAAGCTCATCAGCCACTTTAAGCTAGAATGATCCGTAACTACAGTAAAACGATATCCTTCTACGTAGGGCCGAAACTTTTGTATCCCTTTTACCGCCGCTAAACACTCGCGTTCAGTAACGGAGTAGTTGCGTTGTGCTGAATTTAATTTCTGCGAAAAAAAATAAATGGGCCTTTCAGCACCCTTATCGTCCTTTTGACACAAAACACATCCGATACCTGACGCTGAAGCATCACATAGAATTATGAATTCTCTTGAAAAGTCTGGGTTTGTGAGAACTAGATCCGAAGTTAATGCTGACTTGATTGCTTTAAAAGCTTCTTCAGCTTCCTTTCTAAATTCAAACTTTTTTCCTTTTTTTAATGTATCTGTCATAGGAGAAGCTATCGTTGAAAAATTACCAACAAATCTACGGTACCACCCAGCCATACCGAGAAATCTTCGAACTTGTTTGGGCGATTTTGGTATAGGAAAGTCAAGAATTGCGGCTACTTTTGCCGGGTCCGGTTTTAAACAACCCTGCCCTACGACGTAACCAAGGTACTGGAGTTCCTTGAAGCAAAACTTCGACTTCTCGACGTTTATCGTCAAGCCTGCTTCAAGTAACCTTTTCCCAATCACACCCAAAATTCTGATATGTTCCTCGAAGGTTTTCGATATGACCAGCAAGTCGTCTAGGTAGACGAAAACTTGATCTCGTAGTTCCGAAGGTACGACAAGATTCATTAAATAAGTTAAACTTTGGGCTGCATTCGAAAGACCAAAGGGCATTACTGTAAATTGGTAGAGAGGTCTACCCGGTACCGTGAAAGCTGTCTTCTCCCGCGACCTTTGCTCCAGCGGTATCTGCCAGTACGCATCTTTCAGGTCCACACTCGAAATGAAGTGTGTCTCTGAAAGTCGTGCTAACAGTCCCTCTATATGAGCAATTGGACTCGCATTCTTCTTTGTTACTTGGTTCACCTTCCGAAAGTCCAAGCACAGGCGGTTTTTTCCAGGTTTTCTTACCAGAACCACTGGAGAACTCCATGCGCTGGAACTTTCTTCGATGACCCCCAAAGCAAGCATGCGGTCCAATTCCTCATAGACCAGGGCTTGTATCGCTGGAGAAATGGGATAATGACGTTGCTTTATTGGTACCGCATCTCCCGTGTCGATCACATGCTCTACCAAGTGAGTCTTTCCTAAGCCCTTTGTAGCAAAAGATGGAAATTTACTGATTGTTTCGCGGAGTATAACCCGTTCTTCATCATTCAGCTCGCATTCAATAGCGCTATCTACTCTGCTAGATTTTACATCGTTTACTGAAATTTCGGATATTACTTGTGGAGCTATTTGAAAAACTCTCCAAAAATCAATTCCTAGATATAATTGCTGCGTCAGCGAAGGTACAACGAATAAATCTAAAACATTGGCTTTGCCTCGGTAAAGAATTTGAGCTGTTACCATCCCTACTATATTTTGCTTTTGGCCGTCCGCGGTAGAAATGGAAGAAGAGAATTTTTTGAAATTAATTTGGTTGTCTTTGAGAAACTCAAGAGCACCTGCTCCTAGGCAACTTACACTTGCTCCTGAATCTAACAATCCAAGAAGCTTCTTCCCGAAAATTTCTACTGCAACATAGGGACGTGGGTCGTCTGCGGAACAATTCAGAGTTGTTGCTGCCACAGTCCTATAAATCATTTTTTTCTTCTTCATCTTCTCTCGTAATTTTCTCACTTTTTCTGAGACCGAAGGAAAGGTCAATATTCTCTTTCTAGCCTCGTAATATTCCTTAATTCGCTGATGAATTGATTTTATCGGTTTTTCTACTTTTTTAATTTCAGGGTTATTTCGGGATTTCTCCCTACTGTTTATCTCATCCGGTGAATGTCTAAGCAAGGTTACTTTTGTTATAAATGGTTCAGTTTTTTCTACAATTCCGGTTTTTCCATCCTCGAGCACTCCCTCCCGGTCGAGAGATTGCTCGATGACCGGTTTCCCGAACATCTTTCACAATTAGGTGTCGTCACATTATCGCGACCACACCTGAAACAAAAAAGATTCCGTTTAGGACTGTCGCACTCTCGGAATGTATGACCCTCTACTTTGCAATTCCAACATTTAAGTATATTGGCTTCCCTGTGGTAGGCCTCAACTTTCGCGGGAACTGCAAAATGAGAGTCTTCCGATAAATCATCTAATTCGCTGACATGACGACGTCGTAGTGAATTAGAGTTATTGAGTGGGTACTTCGCCCTAGATTGTTCATTACCGTTAAGGAATTTTTCAATTGTACGGCATACATACACCATCTCTGACAAACTATGTGTACTGAATGTCACCAGTAACTCACCTATTCTGCGTCGCACATTCTGTTTGATTAACTCGATGATTTCCTTTACAGGTTTTGGTATTCGTAACCTTGAATTCAATTTGATCAAATCATCGTAGAAATCATCAAAGCTCTCATTTACTTGTTGTTTTCTGTCAGACATTTTCCTCGATAATTCGCTGTCTGTCTCTAAACTCCTATATTGCTCGATAAGAGCTAAACGCAAAGTCGGCCAGTTAGCATTTGGATTATTCTTCAAAAACATCCAGTACCAATTTTCGGCCCTACCACTGACAAAATAGTGGAAATTACCAACTAACTCCATCCATGTGGCATGGTTACTGTCTTTCACCCGTTCAAGGCGGAACAAAAATTCGTCAATCGGCATATTCTTACCATCAAATTTGATACCCCATTTGTGGTAGTTTGGAAAACGCATCCCCGAAGTTGACGGAGATGAAGCAGGAGCTGTATGAGCTTGGTTGGATGTCTGTGGCGAAACATTGATATTCAAATTACTTAACTGGGCTAAGAAGTTGTCAACATTTGAACCACGGGCCATATTTACCGGAAGTACTTCTTGTTCTTGTGCATGGTAAGTATTCGATGCTTGGATATTATTCGTGTCGTGTCGCTGTGAATTATATTCACTCTGTCGTACCGCAGGAGTTGTTTCATCATAACGATTACGATGAATTTGGGTGTTCAATTGTGGGGCTGGAGTGACATTAGCAAGAGTTTCTCTCACTATTGCTCTAACCTGTCCTATCAACTCGGCCTGACTTCGTTCCAACTCTTCCCGAATGAATCGTTGATCTTCAGTCCTTTTCAAGCCTACTGTTGCCGTCACCACCTCCTGAATATATGTCTCAAACTGTTCAGCTTCTTTCGACGTATTTCCCTCCCTAGGACTAGAACTTTGCCTAAGATTGCTATCCCGTTGTTCATTTGACCTAGTACCAGATCCTGAAGCTAACGGTTCTACTACAACTTCGGATTGATCAGCTATACTGTCTTCAGCAGCAGGTGTTTCTGACCTACTGTTTCCCCGTTTATTATGGGTGTTTTTACCACGTCCTCTTCCTGCCATCGGATAAGCTTTACTCTTAATAAAAAAAATTTATAAAAGTGCGAACCCACAACTATAAAAAAAACTTTATTACCTTTCTGGAATCCAAAGTTCTAAATATGATTGTATGTAATTTTCAAAAAAAAAAATATTTCTCGAAGTTCAACTTATCCTAAAAATGTCCTAAGAAAAAAAACTTGTCTTTTAATTTTGAGACAAATCTAAAGACCTAATTATTACAATTTACCAAACACCAAAAAAAAATTTCCATCTTAAATTATATAACTTGTTTTTGTTACTAAATTAGTGATTTGTGTTCTAAATTGTTTCATGTACTGTTCTGGGAAGTGAATATAGGGCAATGAAAGAAAATGTGTTGCTTAAACGTTTTAACTCTAAGTAGTTAGTTTCATCCAATCCTTTCTCAAAAAAAAAAATGTACTCTCTAAACGAAACGACTGTCGCAAAGTCTGGAATAAAATTCCTAACCTACCGGATGACGCTAAGAGATCACATGATCATTCGGAGAAGTATGCTTAAAACGAAGAAAAATGTTTCTCCTTACAAAAAATATGGTTGGTTGTTGTTGGATGAAATAATTCTTTTACAAGTCAAGCTTCAGCAGCGGTCATAAATCAGGAACTTTATTCTTCAATCTATCGGACAAAAGACTCGATTCTCGTAAAAGAATTACAACCAGAAAATAATTTCCTATGTTTCAATTTAAGCTTCCGTGCATTCAAATAATCGAAAACAATGTTGTTTCTAATATATAGACACTGAAAAGCAAAATTTGATTTAAGTGTTACGAGTAACAGCAAAACCCCATGCAACGACCAAAAGTCTGAAAAAAAATTTATCCTAACTCATCGGACATCGGTGTCTGCTTGTTACCTCAAGGTATTTATACACAAGGAAACGTAATCACCAATTATCAAAAAGTCAAATTTAAAAAAAAATATTGCAAAATTGTAAATGACAAACATTTTACTTCATAAAAAAAAAGATGTGGGTCACCAAAATTTCGGGCCCCACGTTGGGCGCCATCTGTAACGTATGACATTTTGTCCACGGGAAATTCAGCATGTTTATGTAATAAAGTATGTCTTTTCACATACCTAACACCTGACTGGCAAGACAAAAAAAAATTTAAAAAACTCTGGATAAAAAAAAAGATCACAACGTCTCTTATCATTCCAAACTCCCGTCTGCCTATCTGATAAAGAACTAAAGTCCCGATAATTATACTTCGCTTACTAAACCTTACTGACCAAATTGCATATCGATCGAGAATCACAAATGATCTCAATAACACATGCGAAAATAATTCCTCGGCACCTTACCCCCTTATCAGAATGTCTCCCTTACGACCCTTCCCACCTTTAGGGCCGGTGTCTACAGACCCACCGGTCCGTCCAGGCAGGAGTCGTAAGGGTTGCCCGACCGCGTAAGTAACCTAAGGCCTGCCGGTTGCCATGCTTAGCTCGTCGATGGGGGGGTTTTTGTTACTCGCGACGGACGGTGTTACTCTTTTCCAGGCCTTGTTCTTAGGTGGAGTGTGAACGCCATATTTCCATCTTCTAAAGAGGTAGGGCCCGAAATTTAGCTACCCACATCTTAATTTTGTTTGACCAACTTACTTAGAGGAGGACGACGGTAGTTTCGTCCTAGGAGCTGTCTCTACCCACCCTTAATAACTTCCTGAACCCAAAAAGAAATGAGAGTTCAGAATAGTCCTTCGTCATTGCTAGGCTCCCCGAAGTTAAGTACAACGACCCTTATCGAAAAAGGGAGAAAGTTTTTTTTTCTTTTTCTTAACTTCCCCCTACATTTTCAAAAAAACAAAACATCACATCTCCCTTCCCTCTCATATCCATCCACTCCCCAGAAATTTTTTTTTCTTATCTAAACATATTAATACTTAACTACACCCGTTAAATAATTATCAGTATTCAGTATTCAACGAAAGTGCATAAGATTTCCCCATATATGTATGTATATTTTGTAATCTCCAAAAAAAATATATACTTTTTTTTTTCTTTTCTTTTATTTTATTCCATTTAGGATAATAAGATTGATTTCTTAAACGTTAATTAACTACCAAAATTACATAATCTTACTAGCATCACCATTCCTCTTACAAAAACTCGATACCGAAAATTAAATTATTGCATATACTGTTAGTTATCTGTCGTTGCCGCCCCTGCATTTATTTCTAATACTTTTCCAAATCATTCACGAACAAAACGTATGAGATCTCAAACTCACCCAATAGTTTGGGGCGAACTTCACGAGAGTTCCCTGACCTTTATATAATTTATTTATCTTTAATCGCCCGTAATGTATTCATAAGTACCGATAACACATTCAATACTATTTTAAACATATATATATAAATCCACTTACCAAGTTAGCTCCACGATGTTGTGCACAGCAAAGATGTAGCGATCTGGCGATATTATATAGCTAAAAGTCGTTGAAATAATATGTATTAAGGATAGCACTGAATTGTGTTAATTAAAGCTTGGGAATTCCTACGACATCTTTTTTTTTCTTTTTCTTTTCTTTGGTTTCCGACGCAAATAGGATATCAAAAAAAAACGAATTTTGTCTCGACAAATGGGATGTTACAAAAAAAAAACTCAAAACTACGGTGAATCCCGATGGTCTCAATTCTTATCACCTATCTTATTCTATTTAAATCCTACTTTACATTGATTTACTTATCCACTCGTCCATAAATCTACTTTACTTTTTCTTTTTTAAAACTACTCGAAGGAATCGAACCGATTCATAGATTGCCTTTGCTTATTAAACTACAAAAAAAAGAAATACAATTTTGACAGTTGCTTTAATTCATTGCCTCAGCATGTTAATTAAACTCAAGAACTATTTTTTTGAAGAAAAAAAAAATTAACTTCGACTGTAATCTAGGTATGTATGTATGAAAAGCAGCTTGCGTAAGGACGGTGGTAAGTATCTTTTACTTTTACTTTCTTTTTAACTTTAACATTTACTATAATTTTCTGATTTCTTTTTTTAGTTATTTATTTAATCCTTTTATTCTAGTTATCACTTTCTTAGCATGTATTAGTTCGATTCTTATGTTTTTTGTTTCTTTTTTATTACTATCATTTAGACTTTCCTTTTTCTTTTCTTTTTCTTAGCTCAATATTAATTGCGATAAACTTTCATTTCCCCGCGTATCCAAACAGATTCATATAATTTTTTTTACTGATTCACTATTTTAACTTTTCTTTCTTTTCTTTTTTTCTTTTTTTTGTTTTTCAGATAACATCCTATAGGTACATAGTCCTGAAGCTTTGGTCTATCTTTTATTTTCTTGCACTTTAACTTTTCTATTTTGTTATTTCACTTATCCTTGCTGATCACTATCCGTTTTTTCTTTTTTTCTTTTTGGATGATTTCAGCTACCTTTGCTGACTTGAAGCTTGAAGGATTCTACTCTCGACGGAGGACAAGACCCCTTGGGGCTCACTTGATCTGATGTGAATCACTAAGGAAAACACGAGGGTTGATCAGGTTTTGGACTATATTTGCCGCAAAAAAAATTAAAATTGTTACCTGGTCGCTGTTACTGAATCTATGTACATGTGGATACTGACTTGATGTTCTTCGTAAGGAACTCGGATTTTCGGCGATTAGCCAAGACAAAAAAGGATATTCCCACCAATGATTTCTAGGGATTTAAGTGAACATTTTGAGGAATAAGAGGCGAATTTGTTAATCCTGTATAAATTCTTACCTGTGAATGGTTTTTTTTTTCTATTTTTTTCCTTAAAAAAAATAAACTATTTGGCTGCGCGTCTTTCCCAGAATATAAATCGCCCCAAAGAAATGTGAAGCTGAACTTTTTTCTTCGGCCAATTTCACTTAATTGAAGATAGTTCTTGATTTGTATTATTAGGTTCTTTTGGACCTCAGAAGAAGAACACGGTGTTACTTGGCCGACGACTTCGGATGTAAAAGAACTTTTACTTCGTTCAGTATCACGAGGTAGACGATTTGGCTGCCATATGCATTTTACTGAATGGAATTGAAACTACCGGATGTGCGATCGGCACGGGTCGACTTGAAACACGAAAGAGACATGACTTATATTTTAGTAGGTGGTACCACTGAAGAATCATGAAAGTTTTAACTTGGAACACAATGTTTTAAGTCGAATACACAAGCGTATTCGTCATTTTTATTTTAGTTTTTTATTATTTTTTTGACCTGAACATAATAGTATTCCAATATACGTTATCCTTTGGGGATTGACAAAAATTGACTTTTGGTTTTCTTTGAGGAGTAGTAGGTATCTAAAGATCTATGTGCCCAAACATTTACTATGAAGGTACACCAAACGATTTTCTTGGTTCTGTGGTTTTGTTCGTCGAACGTTTCCTACAACATACGCAAAGAAAGAGATCGAAGAGTAAAAGGATCAGTAAACTCTTTAGAGTTCCGATTAATGAATCGGAATAGCAATCACAGTCTATACATGATTTAAAGTTTCGAATCAAACATGATACCGAGATCTTTCTTTGCGTTAAGTATTGAGAGTTCCGTACCTTCTAGAAAATATTGAAAAGGAATAGATTATAGGCTCCTAAAACATGATAAATATTGACATTTTGATACGGAACAGCTGATTAGCTAAACACCATTCAGACAAGCGATGAAGATCAGATTGTAGTAAATGACAATCATTAATTGACGTAACACGACTGAATATTTTATTGTAATCCGCAAACATCAAACAAGAAACATTTTTTAAGAAATCAATGATATCATTGATCAGCAGCAAGAATAGAAGAGGGCCCAAGTGACTTCCTTGTGGTACTCCTGATGTGACCTCAATTACATCTGATACGTACGTCATTAATAGGCACAACCAATTTTCTCCCGTTTAGGTAAGATTCAAACCACTTTAAAATATTTGAGTGGAAGCCAATGGACTCCAATTTTTTTATTAATACATGGCGGTTTACTCTATCGAACGCCTTAGCAAACTCGGTATACATGACATATGTTTGGAAACCATCTTCCAAATTACTAATAGTCTGATTACTAAATATTGCGCGGTTGGTCGTTGTTGAAATAGGGAAATAATTTCTTTAAGAACAAAAGTAAGCTTATCAGAGACAATTTTTTCCAAAATTGTTGGTATCGTTGATAATTTGCTAATGGGGCGATAGTTAGAAACATCTTGCTTGGATCTTGATTTATGAATAGGAATAACGTACGAGATTTTCCAATCATCAAGAAAATAACTCTCTTCAAGAAAACAGCTGCCCAGTTTTTCAAAATGATCTGAGGAATACCATCGGATCCTGGTTGTTTATCATCAACAAAAAAGTAGCAAATTGTTGAAATGTTAGTAGATGTATTTCCAGAATATTGCATGAAATTGGGGATAGCATTTGAACATTTTTTATCATTGATAAATGAAATAAAATGCACGACTGGGTCGCACGAACTTGCTCTTATGTAACAGACTAGGAATTTTAAAATCGAATGTTATTAGAGAAAACTGTTCATAAGGATCAAATTATTTTTTAAATTGTTTTAGTAGTAAGAGACAAAAACAAAATGCTATCCAAATATGAATTTATGCAAGAACAAAAATTATAAGTCGTAGTCGTTTCTTAAAAAAAGCTTTTATGTACAAACTTTTTAAAAGCTTTTGAAGAAAAAATTTTGGTACGCCAATTTAAAGTTTTAATTATTGTTCGAATAAAAATAAAATTTACAAAAAAAATATTAAGCCGTTCCTGAGATATCGAATTTTCAAAAAAAAAATAAAAAATAGATTTTTTTTTCAAAAATTCAAAAAATATTAATTTTAAAGTTTTGAAATACAATGTGTTTTAGACTTTTTAGAAGCTTCTCTTTGAAAAATTTCATTAGGATCCGTTATGTGGATAATGAGAAATTCAAAATTCGAAAAAATGGTTCTATGGTAGGTACAAGCTGTAATGTCTTAATTTCAAAATTTTTTTTATTAAATTAAAGATCGTAAAAATTTATTGAAAGAAAAAAATTTTTATCAAAATTCTCGGAACCGTTTTCGAGAAAAATACGATTTTTGAAAAGCATTTTTTTTAATTTTTTAGCATTTGTATGGTAGGTACCTTTATTTTTAGGTAAAATAAAATTTTTTTTATCACATCTTGTAGATTATATTGAAAAACTTTTATTTAGCAAGTTTGAAAAAAATTTAGCATGGGGTTTTCGAAATATTGAGTTTTGAAAAACAAATTTTTAAGTTTTTTTTAAAAATCCAAAAAATTTTTTTTTAAAATTTGAGTACACAATTCTATTCAGGTTTTTGGGGAGCCTTAGCAAAAAAAAAAAGATCAAAATCGGCTGTACCGTTTTTGAAAAAATCAAAAACAAAAAAAATGGTTCCATGGGGGGTACCCTCAATAACCATTTTTCAGAAAGTTTTTTTCAACAAATACTTAGCTTTAATTAAATGAAATTTTTTTGTGTTTTTATTTTTAAAATCTGTCGAACAGTTTTTGAGAAAAAAAAATGTTTATAAAATTTCGAAAAAAATTCGTATGGGGGGTACCGTTATTTTTGGTCTTAAAAAATCAAATCAAAAAACATCCGGGGGGAAAAAATTAAAACCCATATCTACCAAGTTTGAAGAAAATCGGCCGAGCCGTTTAGCTGCAATCTAACGGACAGACAGACAGACAGACAGACAGACAGACAGACAGAATTGCGAGACCCACTTTTTTGGTCTTCGCTATCATCGTAATGTCAACTTTGATCAAAATCTCGAGTTCGATTTTTTTTACGAATGCATAACTTGCCTTATAGTACCTATAAGTCGCAAGTAAAAAATGTATTCTTAAGTTTTAGACTCGATTCAGCTCGAATTAAGTCGTCCTTATACTAAAATTTATTTAAAAAATCAAATTCTTTTTGCAAACGCAAATATTTTACCAGAAGATCTTCATTATTAGGAAATTTACGATATAATTTGTAATATTTATTTTCTTGTTATTTAAGTTAGATAAACGCTTTGGTAGATGACGAAAGTAAATTACGTGAGAAAAGTCAACACGCTGGACGAAATTGACGTATAAAAAAAGTCAAATCATTAAACGAGATATGCAGATGAATGAATTCAGTTCCATTTTAAAAATGGTTATTTGTGTATAGTGGAAACACATTGTAGAGGCGATGCATCGTGATGGTTTATATTTAATTTTGTAAAGCTTTTTAATTATTATTAAACACGATATGATGTGATGTTGAAATCTTCTAAAATTTAGATTTGGGGGCCATTTCTAACTGGCCCGGGCAAAGGGCCAAAAAGTAAAACAGGGGGCCAAATGACCCGATCGGGCACTTTGTGGCAACGCTGCCACCGATCCTACATTTAATAGAATATTATATTGGGAGGTACTCGTAATCCCTGCAAATCTAGTGTTTTCAAAAAATCTGGTGAATGATTGACGAAATCATCTTGGTTAGTTGCACAATCAACTGATTTGTATGACCTTAATTCACCGGCAATTTCATTTTGAATTTTGAAATTTATTTCATTTACGTCCGTTTTTTCGCAGCTATGTAATATACATATGTAGTTCGTTCACTCGACTAACAATGATCTCTGTAATTTTGAGCGATGTTTGGGAACACCTTTACCATAAGCTTAGTTTTTAATTCTGTAAACGGACAAAAATGTACAGGAAATGTAAAGCAGCTTGTCAAAACATCTACAGGGATTTTACCATTACCAATGTCAATGAGTTGTTTTGAAAATATTTCTCCAGATCAATCATTCTGCCATTCGACACGCTCCACTGAATTAGTTTTGATTGTTTCGTAAATTTTTCAGAGTTCTGTCTAATGCCTCCAAAGACTTGTTATGTGCCATCCCATACTAAACTTGCATTGCTGCAAAACCTTTGTTCTTCGAAATTTTGAAAGTCGGGGTTTCGTTTCTTTGAATATTCAATGGTAATGTTAGCTCTGTATGAGCTGTTCAACCGCCTTCCAATAATGTAGCTGCAATACCAGAGGAAGCAAGTGCGTGTGCAATACCATTCTGTAAGTAAATTGTTGCTAAAATCAATAAAATTAAAAATGTCTTTCCTGTACCACCAGGAGTATCCAAAAATTAAAACCCTCCAGTTCCATCATAAGTGTATCAAAGACATATTTTTGTTGTTGGTTCAACAGCGGAACATATATTCGAAGCGAGTCCTTTAAATCATCTTGATCGAACAGTTTTTCACGTTGCAACCCTTGATTAAAAGCGTCGTGCATTGGGCGATTAGGCGCGGCCATGCCTAATCGAGATAATACTTTGTTCGACTTCATCAAACACATGTCTTTAATTGATGTCAACGCCTCGCTGTGAATTGTAAATGTTGATTTCCTGTTCTATTGCGCATTTTATGCAAGATATCGTCACACAAATCATTTTTGTATTTGATACATAAATCAATTGGGTTTGACGGAAAGCATGTTGATAGAATTATAGAAAACAATGCTCGTATTTGTTGAGCTTTTGAAGAAATTACAGCATCATTTAAAGTTTGATCCCAACGAGCATCATTTTCTAACAGTTGCAAATACTGACAGGCTTCTCTATAAGAGCCATTAACAGTTCGTAAATGTTGGAACGATGTTGGGCTTCGAACATTGACTAAGAGTAATCTACATATATAAATAAAAAATTAAATGTATGTTTATTCCAAATCGCTAACCTCAGAAAATTCTTAACCGCCTTGTAATTGTTACGTTTTTTTCTCCATTAGAACCTACCTTGTGTCTTAACAAAAACATAAAAAAAAAAATTAGCCGAATTGGTCCAGCCGTTCTCGAGTTTAACGCTTAGCAACACATTTTGCGATTCATTTTTATTTATATAGATTCATCACCATCATCGGCTCGACAACCGGGTTCCGGTCCTGGCCTCTTTCAACAAGTCTCTCCACCTATCCCGGTCTCTAGCCGACGCCATCCAGTTGCGCACCTCAAGGCTTCGGGCGTCCTGGTCTACGCCATCTCTCCAGCGCAAGCATGGTCTACCACGCTGTCGTCTACCATAGAATGTACCACAAAGAACTTTCCGAGCAGGTTCCTCTTCGCTCATGCGAGCTAGGTGCCCTGCCCACCGAAGTCTACCGAGCTTAATTTTTGTCACGATATCTGCTTCTAGGTAGATTGCGTACAATTCATGATTGTACCGTCTCCGGAATCGTCCTTCCTCACATATGGGGCCAACAATTCTCCTTAAGACTTTTCTCTCGAACGCAGCTAAGAGGTCGGAGTGCCTTTTGCTAACCACCCAGGTCTCAGATCCATATGTGAGTACTGGCAGGACCATGGTCCTGTACAGCAGCAGTTTTGAAGTTATGGTGAGATTTCTGGATTTGAAAAGCTTTGACAGACTATAGTAGGCTCTGTTGGATTTGAGAAGCCGCCCGCGTATTTCTTCTTCTATATTGTTATCGGCTGCTACTATTGACCCAAGGTATTTAAAGGATTGCACCACTTCAAATTCGTGCTCCGCTACCTTGATTGTTTGACCAACTGTTCCTCTCGCATTCAACGCCACCATGTACTTTGTTTTACCTTCACTAATGTGCAGCCCCAGATTTTGTGCCGCCTGCTCGATCTGGATGAAGGAATCGTGTACAGCTTGTTCGGTTCTTCCGATGATGTCAATGTTGTCTGCGTAAGCTAGTAACTGGCTGGACCTGTTGACGATGGTCCCTCTTGTTGCCGTGCCAGAGTCACGGATTGCTTTCTCCAACGCCAGGTTGAAGAGGAGGCAGGCCAAACCGTCTCCTTGTCGGAGTCCATTAAAGATGTGGATTGGTCTGGATAGCAATCCGGATATTTTTACTTGGCTTGTTACGTTGGTCATGGTCAACCTACATAGTCGTGTCAAATTATTTGGGATGCCGAATTCTCTCATGGCTTTGCAAAGTTCTACACTGGCTATGCTATAATAGGCGGCCTTAAAGTCTATAAACAGATGGTATGTGGGGATGTTAAATTCCAGACATTTTTCCATCGCGTGCCTAAGGGTAAATATCTGATTAGTTGTTGATTTGCCTGGAGTGAAACCACACTGATATTGTCCGATGACGGTTTTAGAGTTTGGGGTTATCCGGTCTTGTAGGATAGAAGAGAGTATCTTATAGGCGGTACTCAACAACGTGATACCTCTATAATTGCTGCACGTTGTGACATCTCCCTTCTTATGTATGGGGCATATTAAACCTTTTCGCCAGTCTTCTGGCATTTCTTCCTGCTCCCATACGTGCACTATAATATCATGAATTGCTTGACGTAAGGCTGGCCCGCCGTGATGAAATAATTCGGCTGGTATGCCATCGGCTCCCAGGGCTTTGTTCTGTAGGCCTCTCAACCTCTTCTATGCTTGGCAACATAGGGTATTCTTCTTGAAGTAGTGGAGCCTCTACTTCTGCAGTGAGCTGACCATTTAGCATTTCATTAAAGTACACTTCCCATCGCTCCAGTATGCTTTCAGGATCAGTGATCAGATTTCCCTCTCCGTCCTTGCAATATGTGTAGCGTGGTGTGTACTGCGTCATGTTTCGGACGGATTGGTAGAACTTCCGCGCCTGGTGCGGACCTCGCTCTCGGCTGTTTTCTATTTCACATATTAGGTTCTTCTCCCAGGCTGATTTGTTTTGTATTTGAAGCCGTTTTTCTGTTCTTCTGAGCTCTTTATATTCCTCTTCGCGTGCCCGCGTTCTATGAGATTGTTGCATTGCTCGGGACGCAACATTCTTACGTTCAGTAGCTAGCTTGCATTCATCATCAAACCAGTCGTTCCGATTTTTACGACTGCTGCCTAAGATGGAGTTGGCAGTACTAATGACAGTATTTTTAAGACGTGTCCACTTTTCATTTACGCCCAGCATACTGGCTCCAGGACTTACTCTCCCTAAATCAAGTGATCCTAGGGCGAGTCCTAACGCATTACCAAAGGTGTTACTGGTGTTTTCATTGCGCAGGGCAATGAATCAACAGAAAAAACTCAAAAATCTACATATTGTATGTGTTTTTAATTTTTCGTCAAATATTATAAAACTTAATTATTATACAATTAAGATGATCCTTTAGGTACCTCCTCTTGAAAAGCAAGACTAACAATTCGAATTCTTCCAATTACCAAATTTGAAGCGAATTCGTTCATCCGTTTGTTGTCTAGCTCCAATAATACAAACATAGAAAAGCATAGACAGACAAAATCGATGCACGGGTGGCATGACAAATACCATCTGCATCTTTCGAAATAATTGTTATAAAAAACCAACACTTAGTTATAAAAAAACGAACACCATATCATTATAAGCAAAATAAACTAGATACATTCTTTTAAGAGTTTTCTTTTTTTGTTGCCAATTATGCATTGTGAAAAAAATTCAATCAAGATTCTATTTTATTTGTCAGCACATCACAAGATTCTTTTGTATCATCCCTTCAGTGGCGCCATTTCTCAGGTACGAGTATATCAAAATCAAAAGCATTGATCAGTGATTCTTTTGAATATTTCAATGTAACAAGAAAAAAAAAATAAATACAAAAAGGGACATTATTCGCATCACTTACCGACAACCGTTAAAGCATTTGAAGCAAACGATGTGTGGAACGATGGTGCATCGGCTGTCACCTCACATGAGAAATTTCCAGAAAGCTTGAAACCCACATTGCGCAGTGTAACCTGGGTGTCATTTGAGGCAGTTAACTGAAAAAAAGGTAACAAAAAAAAGAACAAAATTGAATACATTTTTGATTTCAAAGTGCTTTAAAAGCCACCAAGGAGTTCGGGTTTATTTTCTCTCACCGTTTTCAAAAGAATTTTTAATCTAAATTTCAAGAGCATTTTTTGCAATAAGCGGATTTTTCGTTTTTCATTTACCACAGTGGGTAGCTGCTTTTATCGTACAACCTAAGAAAAAAATACAAAGGTCCTTGCTTGGTCTTTACGGAAGTACTTATACGCTTTTTTCATTTAAGGAGAAAAATTTTTCCTCGCCGTCTTAATTTTAAGTCATTAAATTTAAAAGGTATCCTGCGAGGAAAAACATTGTCATACAACAACTAAAAAAAAAAAACACTACAAAAAGTACAAAAAGGACCATGAGAAAATGACAGTCTTGAGATTGCATGGAAAATGCTATTATGTCATGAATTTGTTTTAAAAAAATACCTCACCTAAGAGAACGAGGTATATAATTATAGCACTCAGTTGGAAGCTTTAATGCAATTAGACAACAAGGACATGACGTCCAGACACAGATGGACAGTCGGATACACTCATATACAACACAAAAGTTCTTAGACTCCTCTGTTAGAAATAATTGCAAACAGATAAAGTAGCTACACTGTGTGGTCGTTGGTTGGCTGGTTCACCACACCACAAAACATAGTTTCTCGAATGAAACTGGTAGACCAAATGGTCCAAGACTTGAGTTTCCATAGAAATACCCGCATCTGTAGGTAAGCTACCATACCACATTCGGATCCGTGTACCTTTGCAAGCAGGAGTCATTTTCTTCTTCTTGTATATATACAGGTTGTCTCAGTGGGAGAATCAATTACGTTTAACGTGGTTGCAAGTTCTGTATGTTATGCTGCGTGATTAATGGCCACGTGAATAGATAAGAAATGAGCATTGAGCATTTAGGTGTATTTGCTCGAACACCCACCCTTCTTTGTCCCTCGCAGGATTTGTTTGTTTTTTTTTTTTTGTCAACTTTCCTGTTTGTTGAACAGGAAACCGGCATACAAATGGGGGACGGAAATTACAGAAATACACAACCGGCTGAGAGTGTTGAATAGACTTGTTAGGTTGGTCGTCCTTATGCTGGTGGGTGGTAAATGGACGGTAAATAGCAATTAACTTCGCTGTACGCGTTGCTCATTTAGGAAGATCAATTGACGATGATGGTTGTTCTAGTTAAGGGCTTCATATTTTTTAAAATATTTTTTTTTTTTTTTGTAATACTTACGTCTACTTTTATGTCTGGGAAATGGAATATTTTTCCAGGTGGGTTTTCTGATGGTGAATACCGATAGAATTCCAAATGTCCTCGATACCATTTTACAGAGTAAAGGGGATCTCCGCCCAGCTCGTAGTTACAGTATAACCGTACACTCTGCCCGCGCCGTATCCATTCAGGCTCAATGTTTAGTGTTACGTTGTAGTATTTGTGTGCATCTGCAAAGAAAAGAACATTTATTGAAAGTGTATAGACACAATGGTAAGTCTATAGAAAAATTTAAATCCACTTATTTCGCAGCTTAAATGTCTAAATGTCAATTATGTAGTTACCAATGCAAACATGAAACATATGCCTTTTTTAAGATTAAGAATTTTATTCCTCAATTTGATTTATATATCTACAATTTGACTTAAAACTAGATTTTTACTAAATTAAATCATGTTGGCTCATCAATAGGGGCCCAACGTTCTTCTTTTGGATTTACAGTGATGGCTTCGGCACAGCGGTGTATAGGTACCCATATCACTAAGCTCTAGTTTATGCTGCGAGAGTTATTGCAATTCTAAGTTGGGATGATCTTCCAGGTTCCTGAAGATTTTACCGCAGAGTAGCAAATACTTGTCCAGTTATATCGACTTTACTTCTTCGTACAACTTCTTGGATGGTATAAATTTTTTGTCACTAGGTTACGGTATAGTCCAGTGCAAATTCCGAGCATCTTTCTTTCAAAATTCTTCATCTTCTTCATTGATGTAGGTGAAATAGTAAACCAGATGTAAAAGGCATACTTCAGAACGGGTCGGATAAGTTGTTTGTACACAAGCAGGTTGGTCTTCTTACTTAGTCCATTTCGCCTCCTGAGTGGCGGATGGACCAAGAGCAAGGAATAGTTGTCTTTCTTCAACATTAGGTCTGCATGCCTTTTGAATTTGAGTTTGTTGGACTGAGCAACGAAATTGGCTGATATCCTTGCATATTTGCGCGGTTGTTCTTCTTCGGGACAGGGACAACTTTTCCCGTTTTCCAGGCTGCTGAGAAATAGCTGTTGTTCAGACAGTTTGTTGAAGATTATAGTCAATAGGAGAACAGCAAGATTTAATAACTTTTTAGGTAGGTAATTAGAAATTTTGTCGTTCCCTGCTGAATTTTTGAAGTTTCCAGTGATGATTATGTCAGGCACTTTGTTCAGGAGAAGTGAAAACATCTGTCAGTGTCGGCTCTGATGATGGGTTTTATTGGTTGCTGATAATTCATTAAAGAGAGTTTCTACTTCTTTGATAAAGTCAGGAAGGTGTATGAGCGGTCCTTGAAACTATCATGAAAGTGATTGGCACACGCTTCAGCTTTATCAGCAGAAGTTGTTGAAACTGGGTTGTTGTCTGGGAAGGATGGTGTCTGGATTAAAATTTAATTGCCACATTTTTCAATCATGCTGATTGTATTACATGGGCTTACAATATACTAGGACTCCATTTTGTTTTCGATTCTTTTTCTTATTTTTATAAATGATCGCTTGTATAAATCTTCTAATCCACTTCATCGTTTTGCCGGTGACTCTATTCTCAGATTTTCATTGGAATTGCAATGGAATCGTATGATGAGTTCATTAGACTCCGATTTTAACAGTTTTGTTAAATGGGGTATACAAAATCGTGTGGAGTTTAATGTATCCCATATGCCATTGTCCTTGAATGGTAGTTCCATCGTAGAAACCGTAAAGCTCTCAGTACTCAGTACCCGGTATGTCTGTCAACAACGTTGGAATGACCACATTCCCGGGATCGCCAAGTAAACGCACAGCATTTCTATATCGATGTAAGAAGTTGTCTACCTTTTCTGATATGGCTTTAATTTATGAGGCGTTCATAGGTCTAAAATTCAAGTATAATTCACATCTTTTGGCAGGTGCAGCCGAAATTCCTCTCCACTTATTGAATAGAACTCAGAACTGAGCCTTAAAACTCATCGGAAATAGAGCTATAATGAAATCATTCCCATCTCTTGAACACAGTCGGAATTTTTCATGTATTTTCTTGTTTTACGCTTCTTTTACAAGAACTGCTCACTCGAAGATGCCAGTTAAATGCCTCCCCTCAACCAGTTCACCCGTGATACCCGTTTCGCTAGGAATGCTTATCGGCTTAACCTCGAACCTAATTTTGGCTGTACTGTTAAATATGTATTTAAGTCGCACAACAGAGTTATAGAATTATAGAATTATTATATTATAATATTAGAATTATATTTTGCGTCAGTTTGATGAAATTCTTAAATGTTTTCAAGAGATTTTTTGAATATTTTTTTCTTCGAAACCCAAACTTATATTTTTACTTGCGACTTATAGGTACTATAAGGCAAGTTATGCATTCGGAAAAAAAATCGAACTCGAGATTTTGATCAAAGTTGACATTACGATGATAGCGAAGACTAAAAAAGTGTGTCTCGCAATTCTGTCTGTCTGTCTGTCTGTCCGTTCGATTGCAGCTAAACGGCTCGGCCGATTTTCTTCAAACTTGGGAGATATGGGTTTTAATTTTTTCCCCCCAGATGTTTTTTGATTTGATTTTTTAAGACCGAAAATAACGGTACATGCCATACGAATTTTTTTCGAAATTTTATAAACATGGAACCATTTTTTTTGTTTTTGATTTTATCAAAAACGGTACAGACGATTTTGATCATTTTTTTTTGCTAAGGCTCCCCAAAAACCTGAATAGAATTGTGTACTCAAATTTTCAAAAAAAAAAATTTTTGGATTTTTAAAAAAAAACTTCAAAATTTTTGTTTTTAAAACTCAATATTTCCAAAACCCCTTGCTAGATTTTTTTTAAACTTGATAAATAAAAGTTTCTCAATATAATCTACAAGATGTGAGAAAAATTTTTTTATTTTACCTAAAAATAAAGGTACCTACCATACAAATGCTAAAAAATTAAAAAAAAAAAAAAATGGTTTTCAAAAATCGTATTTTTCTCGAAAACGGCGTCTAGAATTTTGATAACATTTTTTTTCTTTCAATTAATTTTTACGATCTTTAATTTAATAAAAAAAAATTTGAAATTAAGATATTACAGCTTGTTCCTACCATAGAGCCATTTTTTCGAATTTTGAACTTCTCATTATCCACATAACGGATCTTAATGAAAATTTTTAAGGAGAAGCTTTTAAAAAGTCTAAAACACATTGCATTTCAAAACTTTAAAATAAATATATTTTGAATTTTTGAAAAAAAAAAATCTATTTTTTCTTTTTTTTTGAAAATTTGATATCTCAGAAACGGCTCAATATTTTTTTTGTAAATTTTATTTTTATTCAAACAATAATAAAAACTTTAAATTGGCGTAACAAAATTTTTTCTTAAAAAGTTTTTAAAAAGTTTGTACATAAAAGCTTTTTTTTTAAGAAACCACTACAACGACTTATAATTTTTGTTCTTGCATAAATTCATATTTCAATAGCATTATGTTTTTGTCTCTTACTACTAAAAGAATTTAAAAAATAATTTGATCCTTATGAACAGTTTTCTCTAATAACATTCGTTTTTAAAATTCCTAGTCTGTTACATAAGAGCAAGTTCGTGCGACCCAGTCGTGCATTTTATTTAAAACCAGATAAGCCATTTGAAAAAATCCGATAAATAAATTTTTTTTCTCGATATGTATTTGGCAAGGCTCACAGTTTGTGTTCGAAAATATTCAAATCCAAGAGCCTTTAACAAAATATTAGATTCCTATACATCCTTCAAAGTTCC
This sequence comes from Chrysotoxum bicinctum, assembly GCA_911387755.1. Classification (NCBI taxonomy): domain Eukaryota; kingdom Metazoa; phylum Arthropoda; class Insecta; order Diptera; family Syrphidae; genus Chrysotoxum; species Chrysotoxum bicinctum. The sequence continues at coordinate 73,629,451 of OU426988.1, read as the reverse complement.
CATTACTTTTATACATTTTTGTGGAAGAAACGATAAATTCATAAAAGTCCGTTGGGGACTTCCGTGACCCAGAGCCAGTGGCAAAAATTTTTAATATCGGAAATTTCATTAGAAATGACATTTCCACTTTGAACAACGAACTTTCCGCAATTGACCATGATAAGATACAAAAGCCAACTCTGCTTTTAGATTTGTCGCATTGAATATCAGAAACCAGTTTAGTCGCGGCATGAATCCGCTCATGTGTTACCTTAAAACCGAGTTGAGTATTTAGTGTGATCAGTACGATATTGTTGTCCTCTGCACATTAGGACAGAGCTCTATTGATATTTTTTTTTCGAATACGTTATCAATACTAATCTACTGGAAATTCGACATATTGCAGTTGTTTTTTCTCTATTTGGGGAGGGGATAATATGCATTATTAAGTTCACTGCCTCCAAAGATAGCAGTCGTACTTAAAAGTTGGATATGACATCGTCTGCTTCTGACTTCCTTTTTACTTGCGATATAGGTACTATAGGGCAAGTTCTGCATTTGGAAAAAAAATCGAACTCGAGATTTTGATCAAAGTTGACATTACGATGATAGCGAAGACGAAAAAAGTGGGTCCGACAATTCCGTCTGTCTGTCTGTATGTCTGTATGTCTGTATGTCTGTATGTCTGTATGTCTGTATGTCTGTATGTCTGTACCTCGAACTACAGCCTAAACTACCGGAGGTATTTTCTTAAAACTCGGTAGTTAAGGGTTTTCGGTGATTCCCTAGAGGAAAAATTGAAATTTTTTTTTTAGCTCCAAAACTAAGGGTACCCCCTATACACCCGTAATGCAAAATCTTATTTATCTCGAAAACGGCTCTAACGATTTTGATAAAAAAAAATTAAGTGTGATATTATGGACATGGACTACATTTTGGTCAAAAAAAATTCTGGGGCAAAATGTTATTACGGGTACCTGCCATAGACCCGTTTTTTTTATTTTCGACTTTCTCATTAACGGCTCTTAGGATTTTAACTCAAAATTTTTTTTTAGCAGGAGTCCCCTTAAGTTTAAAATAATATTGTATATAAAAATATTCGAAAAAATATTTATTGGGTTTAAAAAAAAAAAAAAAAAAAAAATTTAAATCAATCTTCAAAACCTATGAACGATTATTTTGTGAAATTATTTCCTAAAACCAATATTATTAAATACTTAAAATTCGTATCCCACATTTTTTTCTTGAACAATTTTACAGAAATTTCTTATATAAAAAATGTATTTAATAATAAAACGATTTTTTAAGGTTTATTTGCATAAATTCATACTTTTCCGGAAACCAGACGGCAATTTTATACATTTGAACATTATTATCTCATTAAATCCATGTTTTATATTTATAAAATGTATCTTAAATTCCAAAGTACTTTTACATAAGAGCAAGTTCGTGCGATCCAGTCGTGCATTTTATTTTTAATGGAACGTAGCTCTTTCTTCGAAAATAACAGGGAGCTAGGCGATAATGGCGTTTGCCAAGATTTCTTCATTGAACCCGGTTTAACCGCGGATCTCTGATCTAGCATTCACCCTATACACTTGTCCTGAAAGATCATTTTGTAAGTCGCATTAAGTGGAAGCATTATCTGAATAAACAATTAATAAAATAAAATAATCTGTCAGTAAGACTGAGGAATTAAGAGAAAAAATTGTAACAAACTTCCGTGATGATGGTAACTTCAGAAAAAGGAGATTTGATACAATATTGAAATTTATCAATGAACAAAACAAACGATCTCCAGAAGATTTAAAGACTACTTCTAGTGTTCAAGAGAACAAATTATACAACTTCGGATATAAGAAAAACCTTAAAGGCATCAAATGCGAGTTTCAAATACAAAACGAGTTATCATTCTTGGAACTGAAATTAGGAAGCAAAGTCCTTTAGATACTTCCTATTCATGTAAACTGTAACAACTGGGAAACTGAACAAAAAACCAGTTGCTGATTGAAGATTTAAATGCAAGGATCGGAGAGGAAAAAAGGATATTGAATTCAGTGAACGGAATAAAAAGAAAAGCAAAGGACCAAAAATGTAACGCTAGAGGAAAGAAAATGCTTGATTCCTGTGATTCATTTGGTCTCAGAATTCAAAACGGAACAAGTCTGAGTGATAAGTTTGGGAATCTCGCGTTTATCGGCGGTCAGGGTTCATCAATCATCGACTACAGTACGCTAGGAGAATATTGGGAGGCTTACGTAACGGATTTAGAGGTAAAAGGAGTGCCTAACTCAGACCATCTACCTTTAACTTTGCAACGTATGAATACATTCAAGAAGATAATATCAAATTCCAACTGCTTCCTAAGCTGAAATGGAATATGAACAGGGCTCCAGAGTACAGACGGCAAATTGATCTACAAATTCAATCGCAAGCTGAAATGGACTTCGACAAACTTGAATCAATAATCAAGATCTCGTACCATCAACAACAAAGCAAAAACAAATTAGTTGGCAAAGACCCTTGGTTCGATGAAGAATGCCAGCGCGCCCGTGGTAAATCTTTTACATGGCTTCAAGTTTTGCGGAATTCAAAACAAGGACTTTTTAAACAATTCTATTTGAAAGCAAACAAAGAATACAAACAGCTATGTATAATGAAAGAGAAAAGTTAGGGTGAACAGCAAGCGAATATGTTGGCCAAATGCAAGGATGTTTGGGAATTTTGGAGACTAGCGTGAAAACTAAACGACAAACATATGACCGCAAGCAAAATGCTGGATAAAGATTTGTTGAAAGAGCATTTTAAGAAGTTGTTAAGCCGTACCTAGTAATATTAACTGGAATTATGCAGTTCCTAACTTTGCCACAGGTGCACTGGACCAAGAAACCAATCTGCAGGAAATAGATACAGTGCTTGGAAGGTGCAAATGGAATACCGGTCGAATTTTATAACTACGGAACGGTTAACCTAAAACAAAAATTGGTAACACTTTTTAACAAATTATTAGAAGGAGATGTTTGCCCAAATTAGTTTCAAGAGTCAATCATATTCCGGATTTTTAAAAAAGGCAATTCGAAAGAGCCTTCAAGCTATCGCGGAATTTCCTTTCAAAATGCCACATATAAAATGTTTACAGCTGTTTTACAGAAACGCCTTACTAAATGGATCGATTCACAAATTCTATTAAAGGAGTTTCAGAAGGGTTTTAGAGCTGGTTATTTAACAGTGGACAACATGTTCATTTGAAGAAGTATTGCAGAATATTTTATATCAAGAAGCAAAAAACTATATGTATTTTTCATCGATTTCAAGGCTGCTTTTGATACGATAGATCGAAGAGCTCTATTTTATAAATTATATGGTTTGGGCTTGTCACGGAAGTTCGGAAAAGTGCTAGAAGTGCTCTATAAAGATACCCGAGCTGCCATATGGAATGGAGTTGGATTGGTTTGATACTCTCACTGTTGTAAGACAGGGTCACTAAGTCCAACATTATTCGTGCTTTTCATAGATGATCTGATTGGTTGTATTCCTGGTGGTGTGGAATTTGCGGGCACTGCTCTTTGCGGATGATGTGTGTCGCCTGAGGCTTTGCAATGAATGATCAACAGGTTATATGACTACTACCGTTTATGGAATCTCATAGTCAACATTGATAAATCTAAGGTCATGATATTTAGAACAGGTCGTGGGAGGACTGCTCCGAACGAAACGTAGAGTTTCGACGGACAAAATCTGGGCATCTATTTCACCAAAAACTTGAGTATAGTAAACCATTTCAAAGAAAAATTTCTGAAGGCGAAAACCGCTATAAATGTTTCTTGGTGAAGTTGTTTCATGAACAAACACATAGCACATAGTAGCAAATACAAGGTGTTTCAACCAGTTTGGAGAACATTATATTATATAGAGCACAAGCTTGGGAAGGGTGAAAGTTTGATGCAGTCGAGCAACTGTTGAGGCATTTCGTGAAAAGGATATTTAATCTACCACCAAACACTCCAAACTATGTTATTATGATAGAAATGGGTCGATCACCGCTGTTCATAAGAATTCTCAAGTTGCAAGCAGATTACTTGGTTAAAACGATCAATATGTCCGCGTCTCTGCTAGTTAGAAAAGTCGTTATCAAAGCTATTCAAAATAAGACTAGCTGGTACGGAGAATGGTTGGAACTGGGGAAGGGATGTAATATGAGTTTGAACATCACCATTGAAGATGTAGCCAACATTGAAAAGAATCTCTACGAAATAATAGCCAAAGTAGACGAGCAATGTAGAAAATAATATATAGCCGAGGCAACCGGATCGATCTACAGAATAATTAACAGCCAGAGTGAATCATAAATTGCTAGACAATAATTACTATATCTAAATTACATCCCTCACAGGCCTTGATTTACCTTTGGAGTGCATATATGTAACCTAAGAGAAAGAGAACATACTACCCACTTCATTGGAAAATTTCCTAGAGAAACGAAAAGGTTTATCTTGGGGAGCGACTTCTTATCAGAGGATCAAGTTCTTGAGCAACTTAATCAAATGGAGGTTTCTGGTCTTTACGAATATTGCAAAATTGCCTTGAAGTATAGAGAAAATTACTTAAGATATTTCATATTATAATTGTCAATCTGGCAGATTTTATTAATATTATATTAATTGTATTGTAATTATACTAGTAAATAAAGATCTTTATCTATCTATCTATCTACAACAAAGTTATGGCAGAACTGAAGTCTTATTAACTACTAAGTCTTCTATAAAGCCTATCTAGAAGCAATAAAAAGTAAAAGTTATTTCCCGGATCATTCCTCCTAAAGATCTCTTATTTATTTGTGAAAACATACTAGAAGTATTGGCCCCAAATTTGTTATCCAGAAACAAACTTGTGGACAGCCCATAGTTCTAATTGATCAAATTGGTTTTGATTGAGGATTTCAGTAGTCCAATACGCTAAAACTGGGCCAAATAACACTATACGAAAATTTTCCATTTTCGATATTCAAAATATTAGTTTGATATTAAAATTAAGGAAGAAAAGAATAAACTATATAATAAAAATTATTGTTAATTTTACCTTTGAAATAACACCCTGATATTTTTGTAGTTATAACAAAAACATTTTGCATAATTTTTTTATTAAAATGATATGATACTCGTATCCAATGTCATATAAATAAAATACAAAATTGAGACGCATTTTTTTATATGTTTAAGTAAAAAGGACCTAATACCTAATAGGTACTAGAACACTTCCTAACTGAACATTTAATTTAAAAAAAAAAATTATAAAAATGTACTTGTATCACTTCAAAGCCCAAATAATTGGCAATCGTCAACCTAGAGGCCTTAGGTAATTCTATAAACTTTGTCATATTGACAATTTAAAACCAATATTTTTAATATAAATACAAAATAATGACTTCCAATTTATATCTTTTTCGACCCTTAGTATCTTTTTTTATTTAAACTTTCAAACCAGATATAAAATGCAGTTGAATTCAATGTAAACTTTTGAAAACAATTACCACATTTCTTTAGTCGTTTCAAATTGAAAACCAACTAAAATCATTAAACTTCAAAGCGCAAACACAGTTTTTCCGTATACCAAGAGCTCCTTCCGGTATAAGTGAATATAAAAAGGATATTTATTTTTATTAAATTAAAAAAAAAAAAATGAAACAGTATCGTTGTGATAGGAGACAATGGAATGTCAACCTTTTGTTAAAGATCGCCCTTGTAAATTCCCCCATTGTGTGTACTCCATTGAAGTTCTTTTTTTGTTCCTATTATAATAGAAATGTTTTAACACTTCCCTGCAGTCTGGACTTTGGAGAGTAAGTAAATTGTATAACCAGGGGGCAAAGAAAAAGTTCAAAATGGACGACCACTTAATTGCATTGCATTTAGTTAATTCCTTGCTGTGTACCCTTTTAAATGTATACGTACAATACCATTGAAAAATAAAAAAAAGCGGAAAAAAAAAGATCCTTGTCTTGCCCCAAGCCAAAGGAGTAACTTTTCGCTCTACAAGCGATGGGCTAATGGCTACTTTTTCCTCGGTCGGTACTTTCGTGAATAGAAGAAAAACAATGTACAAAAAAGGACGAACAAAAAATTAGCAACCAAAATGCTTTGAAATGATTTATTACATGTGCCATATTACATTACAGTGCACAAATTTTTGCTTAATGCAATGACAAAAGACAACGCTACGGTCTTGTTCCTGTGCACTAGAAACAACTCAACTATCAACTCTAAGCAACCTTAATGATGGCCAAAATATTTTGTCCTTTTATAGTTCAAACACACATGGACAGATGTTGTGCTAATCATGATAATAGGAACCGGGTAATAGCGGGTGCGGGGCCGTAAGGTTATTTCCTGACAGGTTGAAATGACGTGTGCACATATTGACTGATATGATATGCCACTGATGCTGGTATGGGTATATAAATGATAAGCTTTTGCGATGCATTCTCATTATTCAGTGCTTATTATGTGATTGATGAATTGCCAGAGGAGCGTCAAAAACGTCAAAGTGATAAATACGAAACCGCAAACAAAGATTCACTTGGTTGGCAAACACACATGTTGTGTGTGTGTGTATGTGTAATTTTTGTGCTATAATGCTTGCTCCTTGTCTGGTCCTTTTATGTGAATAGCCCTTATTGAATGCTTTATGGGGCATAGATGGCCTTCGTTAGTTTCGATCCGTGATAGGGGATTTTTTTCGTTTTTTTTTTTCTCTCTTCTGAAGTATGAATACTTAGCTTTGTTTATTTGGAAAGCCATTCGTTATCATAAGAAATACATTACAAGGACCTAGGAGTTTTATGTTCATGGCTGCATTAACATTCATGGACTGCTCTCTAAATATGTGTGCGTATCAAAAGTTAGTTTCATCCATCTTCGTTGGAAGTATGTCATTAATGTTATTTCGAAATAAAATATTGAACTTTAACAATGTCTATTTTTATGAATAAGGGGGATAAAAGCTTTTAAAGTGAAATCGACTTTTAGGGAATTTCTTAAGGTCTTATTGAAAGGCTTAAATTTAAAACGTTATTAAGTTTTTGAAAGAATTTCCTAAGCACACTTGTATCATTCATTGCAATTTGACAGCATAAATATGTATTTACGACAGTGGCGTGGCGTCCATATAACCCGATTCCTATCGGGTTACCTTTTTAATTTTCTTCTAAACAACAATGTTTACTAAATAACAAACAACCTTGCTGCACAAGAATGTTTACTAAATAACGATCAACATAAAACCTACTTTATATACTAAATACACAACACAAGCTGCACACTCCACCAACTCAATTGACCTTTATTCTCATTTTTCATTCAAGTACACACCATACCAGCACCACACACGGTATCAGCGTTGCCGATGTGGCACGATCGTGGCATTTTGACACGGAAATTTTCTCGTGGCACGGTGGCACGAAAAATTTCAATATGGCACGTTTTTTTTTCATTAATTTACCTAAATGCGTTTAAGATAATTGACCCAACCTTTTTAAAAAATAATCCAAACATACAAAGTATTTTGCCGCACTTTGGTATCATTTTGGTATCAGAATTTTCTCATCTATTAGAGTGCAAGAAAAATGTTCTTTTTGACGAAATAAGAACAATTTTTGAGATTGGACTAGCCGAAAGTATTTTTCTTGAAGATTCAAAAACGTTCTATAGGTTAAGTTGTACAAATTAAAAAAATATTGACGAAGGAATGTTCATTAATATTTCAAAATTTACGTTGATTCTTCTTAGTTTGCCTCACGGAAGTGCATCAGCAGAGCGAGTGTTTTCAATGCTAAATAATATTAAAACAAACAACAAGAACAGACTATTATACAAAACAATTAATGCTATAATGTCATAAAATGAAATTATTTAGCCTAATAATTGTCTAAATTTCAAACCTCCAGCTAATTTATTTATTTAACTTATTATAACAAAGCTTTATTACGTCTTATTTTATCTTATATTTTTAAATAATAAAAATAGGTATTCATCATGTGATGTGAAATAGATAGTTACATAATACCAACTTATTACTTATTATTATGAACTTGCCAAAAACTCCTGTTCCTGGAAAATACCTATACACGAATAGAGGAAGTGATTTTTTGTTTGTTATTTGTTTGTAATAGTATTAAATTAAAATTTATTTTTAAAGAATAACTTGAGTTTTTTTCATTTGGCACGAAAATGTAACAAATGGCACGTTTTTTTCAAATAGTGTGGCACGAAAATTTTTTTTTGGCGGCAACGCTGCACGGTATTAACATGAGTAATTTCTTCCACACTCTCTGCCCACCAGCCAAGGCAAAAGCAACCCGAAATATCTCGGGTTATAAGATCTCTCGCTGGATAGAACAATGTTAGTTTTCTTTCTCTGTTTCACTTATGGTTTTTCTTAATTTGGGTCGACTCTGTCTAACGCCCGCTGTCTTATGCAAAGAAATAACACGCTTTTCTTCGACTTATTTGGTGAATGTTGTGTTGTGAGGTGAGTATACCCAATTCCAAAACCAAGTCACTGAATTGCTGAATTGTATAGTAGGTCATTCATACATATTTAATGAATTCTCAGTGAGAAAACTGAGAAGACAGGCTTTCAGATTTAGCACTTATTTCCACAGAAAAGCGACTTCTTTTAAAAATAAGGAATAGACCTGACTTCTATGAAAGAGTTTTAGCAGATTTTATAAAAAAAAAGATCGTAGAATAGCTTTAGAATATATGTTAATAAGAGAAGTTTTTTTAGTAACACTTTTCATAATTTCTTATTTGTTTAGAAACACGAACTTTTACTATTTTTTTTAATAACATACATTATTATATTTATTGTAGCCAAAAATTTTACACTTCTTATACTTAAACCTACCTATATTGCACAATTTACAGAGATTGGTAATATACATAAATCATCTATTTGTAAGCTTTTGTACATAACTATTTATTTTTAATTGATATTTTTTATATCATGATATTGAATTACTTGAAAAATGTAATTGATTTATTTGCTTATTTATCTCATACTTAAATATACTTTTGTTTTGAAGTTCCTTATTTTTATTTTTTTTTATAACATTACCTTAAATTTTCCTTAATGTACATGCAATGCACTTGCTAGAAACGGTTTTTTTCGAAGCCACTTTCATTATGCTTTAAGAGTATTTATAATTTATAAATTAATGATTTGAAGTATACAAAATTGCCATTAATTGCTTCGCTTGTTTGTTTTGGAAATTAGAACTGCAATACCTTTATTAATTTAGGATACATATCGATATTAGGATTAATTTTCATTTGCAGGTAATTAGTCTAAGCTTCGACTTACCATTTGAAATTTTTCACGCCACGCCACTGATGTACGAGTATATCTCTTAAAGATGATCGTAATCTCGCAATCGTGAGAAATAGTACCAGACAACATTTTCTAATAATTATTTTAGGACGCAATTCTCTACCGAAGATTCCATACAAAAGGGATACTCACAAAATATCCAAGCTCGATTTCCCCTAATCTTAAAATCCCCATGTTTTAAACAATTTTCAAAAAATATTCAAAATAACAAGTGTCGCCGCCGCGCCATTGAACTAATACCTGATGCAGTGGCGTAGGGTGCCATCTAGGCGCACGGGGCGGGAGACCCATTTTGCCACCCCATTCAATACTTAATTGAAATAAAATTTCGAGGCATTATTTCACAGGCGATGATGTATCTTTTATTGAAAGTAAAATATGATCAGCGGTTTCACAAACGGATTCTACGGGCCTTACGAGCAGCGAAGTCAGAAATAACTTTGTCAAAATCAATATTTGCAGCCAATACTTGTTAAATCGACAAAATTAGCCAAGTTTGATAGTCTAGTAGAGCTCATAGTGCATCTGAGATAATTTTTGACTAGCTTCAACTTCGAAAAACTTCTCTCACAACTAGTGACACTAATTGCCAAAGTCAAATATATACGAATCAAGATGACTACATTGGGAACCGAAATCCCCAGATTCAGTTTTTGAATGAACTGGAGGAGCTCCAGTGATCCTTTGCCCCTTATATCTTTCTCTGATTCAGAACTGGCGACAAATTGCGAGAGACGCTTCCGCTCCATCTGAAACTCGTCCTTGTCGATGTCTTCTAATACATGGGAAAGATCACACACGTACTTGCTGTCCAAAAATTTCGCTGGCGTCAAAAATCCGAACTTGTCCCCTATTTCTTGAACTTGCAGGAATGGAGTCGTCATTTCTTGAGTGATCTTCTCAAATGATGCGAACATCTCTCGACGGACTTCATGCTCATGAGACAAAGCTGTATCTGCGGATTCTTTGCCATGCATGCATTCTTCTCGTTTTGAGTTCGATTCCGAGTTTTTCGCTGAGAGTCTTAGCAAAGTCGATTGCGGCTTGGACGAAACGGTCTCTGCTCTCCACTAGTAGAGCTCTTATAGCGCAGAGTTTCTGAATACACTTATTCTCAGTACTCGTTGCTGCAGGTAAATCTGTGCGTCATCTACTTCAGGTAACACTGCAGCCCAAAAGCCAAGAAAAGTGAGGAAGTTGAATGACTGCAATACTGCATGGGTGTCAGAAGAAGACTGCCTCCCGATATTGTGTCGGAAGTTTGAGATGAATCCGTCAATTCTTCCAGTACCTCTAGAACTTCCTCAAACTTATTTTTAAGCGTCTTGACTGTTTCATTTCTAACGCTTTAGCGCGTTTCAGTGACTCGCTTGACGTGTGACGGCAACCAAAGCGTTTCACCGAGCAGTTGATGCAGAAAAGAAGGCAAATAGCTTCTCCAGATTTCCAAACAACGTTCACTGATTCAGAAGCAGCGTGTACACCAGCCAAGTTGATTGAGTGGTTTGTGCATGAAACGAATGTAGCCTTCGGTGCTTTAATCCGTTGCTGAGATCTTCTGCATTTTTTCCTTTTCGTTCGAATAAGTCAATGAATGATTCTACTACGGCGATCTTTTCTCCTTCGATATGTACGTAACGCAAAACCTGGCTCATTTGGTCTTTTGGGAGATGTCTGGTTTACTGTCGAAGATTACGCAATAATATTTAGCTTCTTGAATACGACGGATGATGGTGGATCGAACTTGCTGTCTCAGTAAGTTTATCAATTCATTCTGGGTCTCTGGAGATAGACACGAAACTGGGACTCTTGCTCCCAGCTTTATCTTTGTCAGGTGTTCCATTAGAAGATGGTCATATTTAGCTAGGAGGTGCACTGACTCCAGAAAGTTCCCGCGATTGCCACTATCATCTCCACAAATGTCTTCTCTATGTCCTTTGAAGCCCAGACTCTGTTTGGCTAAGATATGGATAATATTCAGCAACCGGTACAGTACATCCCTCCACTTCTTCTCCTCATTTTTGAAAACTTCTTGTTGTTTCTGATTGATTCAGGCGAACTTCCAACTCCTGTTGTGCTCATGGTCTCCGATTATTGGATTTTTTGAATCCTTCTTCAGATCCGAAGTTCGAGCCGGAATCGCCAAACAGCTTGCAACATAAACAATACAAGGATTACTTCCAAGGCGAGTAAGGCCGTAAGAGTTCATTCCGTTATTGTCGCGCGACTCGCGAAACTCTCGCGAAACTGAAAGGGAGCGCTCCGAAACATATGATATGCAAGACAGCTGCGCTGGCGCCGCTGGCGGCTACTTACTTTACCTACTGTACATACTTTATCATCATCATCATCGGCTAAACAACCGGGTTCCGGTCCTGGCCTCTTTCAACAAGTCTCTCCACCTATCCCGGTCTCTAGCCGACGCCATCCAGTTGCGCACCCCAAGGCTTTGGGCGTCCTGGTCTACGCCATCTCTCCAGCGCAAGCATGGTCTACCACGCTGTCGTCTATCATAGAATGTACCACAAAGAACTTTCCAAGCAGGTTCCTCTTCGCTCATGCGAGCTAGGTGCCCTGCCCACCAAAGTCTACCGACCTTTATACATATATATATGTACATGGTCAAAAGACCGCCCGTTTGCAGCGCCCCCGCCAGCGGTCTCGCACACTTATGGTTCGGAACGCTGCCTTTCAGTTTCGCGAGAGTTTTGGAACGTTCCGTTTTAGTTTCTTAAGTCGCGCGACAATAACGGAATGCACTCTTACGGCCTTACTCACCGTTTACGAATTCACAGAAATCAGCCGAGAGCGTCAACGACGAATCACAGGCAGGGTGGCAAATTTCAAATGTACGTCATTGTTGTTTGTTGACTTGTCAAACATTCTGTCATAAAACATAAATGATCTCTACTCTAAACGCTTCACCGACGACATTTTGCCGCCCCCGGCCTTCTGCCGCCCGGGGCGGTCAGCATCCCCCACCCCCCCTACGCTACGCTACTGACCTGATGCCAACAGTGCTATTTGACATTTATAAAACGTTTTTCACTAAGGGTAGGTAGATCTTGAAATGGAATACAACAAGCTGTGTCTAAGGTATTCAGAACAAAAATTTTGTATGTATAATATATCAGACCAAAAACATAAATGTTTAAAAAAGATCCAAGTTCTTCTATATAAAAACCTTTGTCTAACAGGTAAGCCGTGAAAAGTATCGAGATCTAAAAGTACTCCAAGTTCTTACTTCATGAAGGTTTAATACCGAATATTTAAAGTAGAATAATATTGAAACAGCTTCAATGTAATAGAGAAATTTTATTATTAAATGATTACTGACAGAAGTGCTCTATATAAATTAAACATTTTTTCAGAAAGTGCGCGGATACCACGCCCCCTGTATGGAAAACCTCAATTTTTATTTTTGGTCCTTTATATGCAATTTGAACCCTACCGTTCTATCAAATTTCATTGTTCTACTGCAATCGGAAGTGTGCCATATATAATTTACATCAGTTCTGAGGAAGTGGGCGGATACCACGCCCCTGAATGAAAATCATCAAATTTAATATTTTTTTTCTCTGTATGCAATTTAAGCCCTGCCACTTTACCACAAATTGCATCGTTTTACAGCAGTCGGAAGTGCTCCATTCAACCAACACCAATTCGGAGAGAGTGGGTGGATATCACGCCCCCGGAATGGAAAACTTCAAATTTTCGATTTTTTTCCTCTGCTTGCATGACAAGACCTACCGTTGTGCAAAATTACAAAATTCTACGATATCGGGAAATGCTCCATAATTTTGATGATCTGTCAGTCAGTCAGTTAGTTACGGTTTTTGTGATTTTTGAGGCTTTATAACTCAGGAACCCTCTAATGCTTGAAATTTGGTGAGGCGCCTGTGCCTGACTAGCTTAGCAAATATTCGGAATTTTAAGTTTCTGACTTCATTGGTACTGAAGATAGGGAGGGGTCAAAAATCGCCTGAGTTTGTTCCTGTAAAAAGGGTGTAGTGCCAGAACTTGGCTAGGCACTACTATGCCCTTTGATGACATCGTTCAAATTCCTGACTCGGCTTCTTGCGATGGCATGGATCCGCTCTGATGACTCTTCTGCATACATCTGGCTGAATTTAAGTGAAATTAAATACTTTAGATACTTTTTGAAACTTTTTAAACTCGTAAAGCAAAAAAATGTAAGCGTTATTGATTTAGCTTTTAAAAGAATATAACATTTAAGCTTAAATGTCGCATTTTTGCGAAATATGACACATTTTCCTTAGGGGTGCCATTTTAGGCCACCTTCCCCTAATAGTTGCTTTATTAACAACCACAATAATGTTGGTTTTTCAACAACTGTGACAAAAATTTTATGTTATGTAGGTATGTTAGTTTTTCATCAAATATTGATTAAAAAGATCGCCATACGATATACGATATACTATAAATTGCTTACTTTTTATGTGATGAAAATTCAACATTTCATCTTTCAACAAGATGTTGAAAATAAAACACCGAAAATTTCTGTTAAAAATTGCTACAATTATTGTAACGGACCAGTTGCCTACAATAATTGTAGTAATTTTCAACAGAAGTTTCTTAGAGTGTATGCAAATTATCTATAACAATTAATCTTCCTTTGTTGGACCCATTAGCCCCACGCTCAAAGTCCAATCCACTTTGTTTCAAAAAATTTCCGAAAAGAGTCGTATTCGAGCAGCTTATATAAAGTATTCACCAAGTACGGTTTACCTTAGTTGGTCACTGTTGATTTCAACTTGAGAATTTTCGTGCTGGCGTCTCATGTGTTGAAATTCTCTTGGCAAGAAAAATCTTTTGTTGCAGAATAAGCTTTAGTAACATCTTACTCCACTTTTCTCTATTGACCTTGGGCTCAGTATCTATGAGTTATGGGCTCGAATAGCTGTAGGTTCTATCGTAGTAATCACAGTAAGCTCAATGTCACGTCTCAACTCAATCTTTTTAAGTGTGCCTCATATATTTCCCATTTAGTTAATCAAAATTGATATTGCTTGTTTACAAATTTCTATTTCAGAAAAAATCAAGTGAAAAATTTAAAAGTTCAAAATCTGTTAACAAAAATACCTACCCAGTGGGCTTCTAAAAGCAGCACAAATTATACTTAATTTTCACTTATCCACGAAATTAAATCTACGAGTGCGTATGTATTTTAGTTTGAAAAACTTAAAAAAGAACCCGAAATTTCATTCAACAATATCTGTCAGATATTTAACAAAGCAACAGACTGTCCAATAAAAGTTTTCCTATTAAACCACTTAGGACAAAGGAATTGAAATTGGCCAATTGTCAAGGATAAAATACCATTGTTTCTCTTTGTAAGCAAACCGGTAATTACACCAATCAAATAGAAAGGTACCTTTGACTAGTAAAGTTGCTCTCCATGGTAAAAAAAGTACAAGACAAAGGAAAAGAAATCGAAATACTTAAAATACAACATTAACTTCCGTCCATCATTTGGATGACCAGCAAAACAAAACCATCGACCGCCCTCATGGCCAAAAATTCCTACAATATAATCAGCAAATGGACAGTAGGGCCAAATAACATGTTTGTTTGTATGTGCATCACTAATTAATGGCCCGATGGATAGCAAGACAAAAAATAAAATGGCTCCATGGCAAAAGAAGCTCCCATAGTGATATAATACCACTATCGGGAGCAAAATCATCCATGCCCACAGTCACCTTCCATTGTCCTCACTTCCCAGTTTCTGTTTATTTGAAAGTCCGTAGTGCATGTCAGCAGAAAAAATAAACCAACAACAACGTTAATTTCGTAAACTTTCCTAAATTTCCCTCTATCTCTCTCTCTCTCCTTAAGAAAAAAGACAACCCTCCATCCACTACATCTAGTTCGGAATTCAAGAACCCACCGATACCGGTGCCAAAAAGAAAAGAAAGAAAGAAAACCAGAAACAACTGAAATCGTTTTCTCTCCTTTTCATTGAAAAATTTATTGGATGTTTAATCCAGCATGGCATTGTCCTGGGTATAACACTATGCTAACAGGACATGTCATTCAAGTCCACAAGGCCCTCCTATATATAGCAGCAGCACAAACGCAGGTAACTTTAAATGCTCAAACAAATCAAATAGCCAACACAGTCGGGCTCTCATACTCGTCCTCGTCCTCGTCCTGAGCCTGCCACATAAACCAAGGTAAATTTAGTTTTGCTTCGCAGGATAGAATACACACACACACACAATCTCAAAAATCCGCAGCATCATCTCACACAAACATGTACGAAAGTTAGATGATTTGAAAACCAATGCCGGAAGGGAATTGATTGGATTCCCTTAAGAATCGAATTTCGTTGAACTTATTTAATTTTTCGTCCTTAATTTTTGTTCTCTTCTTTTTCTATTTATATTGTTGTTGGTATCTTTTCAAAAGAGATGTTGTTTGGATTGTTTGCCCAACCAACGCCCTGATCTGGGCCGTATTCCCTACACCCGCCACCCTTGTCCTATCGGTGGCATCCAATGTTGTGATGAATTTCCTATATTCCCTCCTTCTTTCGTTAGAAGATGTGAAGGAAATTTTCGTTTTTGTTCTCTGAAAGGAAATATCTCAACAGTCAACACACATATACATATGTATATAATACATTTATGGGTATGTATACACTCCGCCAGGGGACAACTCCATTGATACCAAGGATGAGATGGCGTAGTTTTATCTTCTCAATTTCAAAGAACTTTCTTGCTTTCTATTCAACAGTGCGGATTTTGTTTCAAAATTTTCTATATGTTTTGGCTCCGTTTTAAAATCCCTCCAGCTGATGAAGGTTTTGTACAGGAAATTTTTATGTGAAGACACCCGGGGCGATAAATATATACTCGTACATAGAAGAATTTTCGACCAAAATACTTGTTAAAAATATCAGAAAACTCACTGCAGTGAGTATTTTCTGTCTACGATTAAGAAATTAAGCCCATCAGACATGTTTCGGTAAAATTAAAATAGAGATCATTTTCAAGACATGCTATGGTTTCTAACAGTTTTTTAAAATATTTGTGACGAATATCATTCAACATACGATCATGAATATACTTCCGAACAACGCTTTCACATTGTTCGAACTTACATATTTCAAAAACTAATCTATACTTCGCAAAACATATGGCGGGTCCTTTGAGTGAAGTCTCACAAGTGTTACCAACTCAAAAAATTTCATTTACTTAGTTTCTAGTTAAAAGCATCTTAAAAACTTATTTAAGTTAACGCAGAAGCCCGAAGTGGACCAGTTACAGAACCACCAAGGTTCTTTTAGACAGATGTTCCCTAGCCAGCGATTCTCAGTGTCTCCATCACTGTCATATATAAGAATTATCTTAAGCTTCTTCTTCTTCCTTTGTTTCGGCGCTGTTATAATCTCGATGTCGAGGGGATCATAACTCTCCCACGTATCTGCTTCACACTAGTGATCCGCCTGTGGGGTTCGCCGGGTTGACCTCAGAAATCGGCGGCAA
The DNA here is from genome assembly GCA_911387755.1 of Chrysotoxum bicinctum. Lineage (NCBI taxonomy): Eukaryota > Metazoa > Arthropoda > Insecta > Diptera > Syrphidae > Chrysotoxum > Chrysotoxum bicinctum. The sequence goes on along the minus strand of OU426988.1, from coordinate 73,612,574 downwards.
GCCTCCCGGTTTTGTATTGTTCCATTTCTGAGGCCAACTGAATGCTGGTGTTTTTGCATTTGTTTGTACCAGGAGTGTTTAGGCCTACCTTTCTTTTTATTCCGAATTGGAACGTTGTATGATATTGCCTTTTTGACGGGGTTCTCAGGATCTCTCCTTTGAACATGGCAATACCAACTGAGTCGGTCGTGTTCAATTTTTTGGGAAATGGTATTCTTAACATGAAGGCTTCCTCGGATCTTCGTACTTCTAATTCGATCAAGCTTTGTAACTCCTGCTGTCATACGAAGCATCTTCATCTCAGCTGCCGTTAGCTTACTCTCACACTTTTTGTACATTGTCCAACATTGTGAACCGTATGTGAGTGCTGGACGCACAACTGAAGTGTAGAGCTTTCCTTTCAGCTTAGGGGGCATTTTTCGGTCACAGAAGATAGCAGAATTTTCCCGCCACTTCATCCACCCTACGCTTACGCGATGATTGATATCGTCATCACAAGTAGCTTCGTTATTTATCATAGACCCCAGATATTTAAACTTTTCACACTTGGGAAGAACTACTCCATTCAAATAAATGCCTGTGTGGATCAGAAAATGGGCAGCATAGGTATTCTGTCTTTTTCGCGCTTATGCGGTACCCACTTCCTTCTAGAACATCCACCCATACGTCAAGTGCTCGTTGTAGGGATATCGGGTCTTCACTTATGATGGCTCCATCGTCAGCAAAGAATAACTGATGTACTTTTGGATCCGTCACTTTGCCTTCAAGCAGGTAATCAAGAACTGTAATAAAGAGCAGGGGACTCAAGACACTTCCCTGGTGTACACCTACTGTGATTTCGAATTCTTCGGTGACTCCAGCTGCGCATCTTACTTTAGTAACTGCTCCATCATACATGATGTCCATAATTATCCGCACATAGGTTTCTGGAACTCCTCGTTGCCTGAGGGCCACCCATATTAGATCTCGTGGTTTCCGATCGAATGCTTTTTCAAAATCAACCAATACGACATGCAAATCCTCCAAAGAATCCCGATGTTTTTCCATAATTATTCTTATACTCTGGATTGCATCCGTGGTTGACTTACCCCCGACAAACCCGCACTGGTCATCAGATAGCCTAATTATTTTTCTCAGTCGGCTACCCAAGACTCGCTCAACGATCTTCATGGTGTGTGACATCAGCTTAATCGAACGGTAATTATCACAGCTTCGAGTATCACCCTTTCCTTTATAAATTGGAAGAAGGTAACTTTCCCTCCATTGATTAGGCATGCGATCACCTCGTATAAGTTTGGAGACAAGAATCATGAGCCATCTAAACCCGATGTCTCCCATCTTTTTCCAAAACTCTGAGGGTATTTCGTCTGGGCCAACAGCTTTTCCCTTTTTGGAGTATTTTACCGCCTCACTAACTTCTTCGACTGTGACGTCGGATACTTCGCTTAAGTTAGGTGAAGCTATTGGAAAGTATAGCCTTGGAAATTGTTCGTTTAGAAGTCCGTCACAATACTGTCGCCACCTGTGAAGAATTTCGTTGTCTTCCACAAGTAGTAGAATTATCTTAAGCTAATATTTAAAAAAGAAGGCAAATAGATCTATGACTCTCCACTAAAAAAAGCACATGTACAAGTAGATGACTAGCCTTGAATGAACCGACCTTTTATAAAAGGATATAACAAGTGTGAGTGAGAGCAAGTTCTACAGAGAGTTAAGTTGAAACTTCCATGTATGGGAAAGTGAAAAAGGCAAAAGCAGAATTCACTAAGTCACTAAGTGCCTTGCCAAGAGAAGGATAGATACAAGGTGGAGAAATTTTCAACCAGAAGCATTAATATCATTATGAAAATCTAGATTCCGTCGACGAGTGGTACCGACAAGTCAACCTAGTAGAGAATCTAGAGTTCCAACTGCCATTACGAAACCAAATTCAACCAAAACAAACCGAGTGAAATTGTCTAGAGATGAAAATTTTTTGTTTTCCGTTTTTGTTACACTTAAACGTCTTTTAAGAGAACTTACTCAACATTCGGTTAAGTGAAACGCTAGTCTTAAATGTTTATCGATTCTTTTATCCCTTAACGTTTTCTCGTAACGTTTGTTAGGCACCTCGTCAAATATGCTAGGCAAGTCTAGCCATCGCACATCCTTTCTCACTTCCACCATATCGAAGATTCGTTTGTTTTTCACAGCGTAATACTCAGACTGAATGTCAATCAGTTTAGCTTTCATCCCAACATCGATAACATACTGTCAAATTAAGATATTCTACAGAATAAGTAGGGTTTTCCAATAAGGACTTGACAACTTTTTTTTTTAAATAAAACGCAAACCATTTGAGATATTTCAAAAATTTTATTTAAATCAAAACATTTATGAATGGAACTCGATTTCGTTCATATGATTACCGCGGACACGTTTGAAGCCGTCGCACAGTGTGAAATTTTCCGATTCTAGTGGAACTTAATGCAAAAAATAAAGCTAAGCTATTAAGTATAATACCAATTTTAATCAGTTTTTAGCATAACAGTGAAATGATTTTAGTTGGTGAGAGGTCAATATAACGGTTTGGTTTTGTATGGTAAGTTGTCAAAGTGATACACACTGTGAAACAAATAAAATGCACGACTGGATCGCACGAACTTGCTCTTATGTAAACGTACTTTGGAATTTAAGATACATTTTATAAATATTAAACATGGATTTAATGAGATAATAATGTTCAACTGCATAAAATTGCCGTCTGGTTTCCGGAAAAGTATGAATTTATGCAAATAAACCTTAAAAAATCGTTTTATTATTAAATAAATATTTTATATAAGAAATTTCTCTAAAATTTTTCAAGAAAAAAATGTGGGATGCGGATTTTAAGTATTTAATAATATTGGTTTTAGGAAATAATTTCAAAAAATAATCGTTCATAGGTTTTGAAGATATTGATTTAAATTTTTTTTTTTTTTTTAAACCCAATAAATATTTTTTCGAATATGTTTATATACAATATTATTTTAAAATTAAGGGGACACCTGCTAAAAATTTTGGGATAAGATCCTTAGAGCCGTTAATGAGAAAGTCGAAAATTAAAAAAACGGGTCTATGACAGGAACCCCTAATAACATTTTGCCCCAAAATTTTGTTTGACCAAAATGTAGTCCATGACCATAATATCACACTTAATTTTTTTATCAAAATTGTTAGAGCCGTTTTCGAGATAAATAAGATTTTGCATTACAGGTGTATGGGGGGTACCGTTAGTTTTGGAGCTAAAAAAAATTTCAATTTTTCCTCTAGGGAATCACCGAAGACCCTTAACTACCGAGTTAGAAGAAAATACCTTCGGTAGTTTACGCTGTAGTTCGAGGTACAGACATACAGACATACAGACAGACAGACGGAATTGTCGGACCCACTTTTTTCGTCTTCGCTATCATCGTAATGTCAACTTTGATCAAAATCTCGAGTTCGATTTTTTTTCCAAATGCAGAACTTGCCCTATAGTACCTATATCGCAAGTAAAAATTGAAGTCATCACATAGCCGATTAACTAAGCTTCGCTGATTCGAATTGCGTGTTGTGAATTAAAAAGAGATTTATTATTTTTTAATTTTGAAGTTTATTCTACAGATTTGAGTAAGTTTTATGAATTCAATTTTGTTATTTTTATTTTTTAAATATATTTTCGTAAAACAGTACAAAAAATCGTCTTTTTTAACTTTGGAAGCATATTTTTTACATTTCCCTTCGTGTACCCGCGCTAAATTTTGCATAGATTTATTCTGTAAGCTTTTCTTAACCACAATCAAAGGTAAGTTCTTGCAACCATTTGCTGCTCCCATACAAATATTTACCACTTACAGAAAAATGAATAGGATGACCATTTTTGAACTTTGGTACCAAACTCCAAAAACCGAAAAGTTTCGAAAAGTTGTTGAGTACATTGCTGCAGAAAATGGAATTGAACCTTCCTGCCGAGAGTTGGAGATGTTTGTGGGTAGGCTTGTTGGTATTATAAAACAAAAATGGGAGTAGAGCTACAGAATCCACTCCAAATTTGTAAACAAAAATCAAGAGTGGTTAGAACAGCCTATTATTTTACCAACTGCTTGCCTGTACCAAGGTCAACCAAGTACAAGTGCAGAATCAAAAGAAACAAAATTTGGAAGGCCCAGAAACCATTTGAAGAATGCAACATAAAAGTACAAAAACGAAAAGTCCGTGATATAGTGGTCACCAAATCCCCTGAGGAAATTGCCCTTGCTCATGAAATGAGCCTGAGGTCTTGTGGAAAGCATGACACAGCTAATATAGTTCGAGAGCTTTCCTCTTCTTCACCAGCTCGTGGAACAAAATTGAAGAAAGCTAGAATTGAAAAAAATGAACCCAAAGTCTCACCTGAAGGAGCTTTAGGCCTTATTATAGATGCCAAATTAAGCTATCAACAATACCAAATAATAAGACACAATGCTAAAGAGGCTGGAAGTGATTTATACTCCCCTTATTATCTGGTCATGAAAGCAAAAGAACAATGCTACCCACCGGAAGTAAATATTACGGTCACAGAAACATCTGCGGAAGTCGACTTACAAGCCCTAGTCGATATAACATCAAAAAGATTATGCGAAGCTCAATCCAATGTTCTTGAGTCTGATAAGTTCGAAAAGCTAAGGCTTATTTATAAATGGATATGTGATTAAAAAATGGCAAGCCAAGTCACCACAGAAAAAAACTTCAGTGGCGGGAAGAAAGTCGTACATTCAAGAACGATTTCGACAGGAAATGGGTCTTCTCAAACGGCAGGCAACAAAATGACGGAAATTCTGCCAGAAGATTTTTTAGAAATTCAGAGCTGACTGCTTCAATTACTGGCATTGATTTTACACTTATTCAACGTTTTCTTGTCATTTTAGAAGCATTATCTTGCGATATGGAAATTGACGCAGAAAAATTTGGAGCTTTTTCTCAAGAAACGAAAAAATATTATCTAACATTGTATCCTTGGTATTATTTGCCTGCAAGTACTCACAAAATTCTTGTTCACGGAGAACAAATCATAAAGTCTTGTATTTTTCCATTGGGTCAGTTCGCTGAAGAAGCTCAAGAGGCAAATAATAAAGAGTATAAACGAAATCGGGAAAACTTTAGTCGAAAGACGAGCAGAAAAGATACAAATAGAGATATCTTAAACCGATTTCTGTTGTCATCAGATCCTCTTCTTTGCACTAGATCAAAGCTTTCAAAAACTAAAAGCCATAGTCTACCAGGCGAAACTATTTCATTGCTAAAAACACCGAAGATGCCTTTGTCTGACTAAAGATTTTTTTTTATTTTCATATTTTCTTTGAACTTGATTGAATGGAAACAAAAAAAAAAAATATTTCAAAACTGCTAAATACAAAAATTAAATGTTTGGCAAAATAAGTTTTGTTCTTTTATTTTTTTCGTCCTGACTTATTCTCTAATTTGGAAAATGTAAAATTTCTAATTAATATGACAAAAAGAAATCATTTTCCCCAAAAAACAAGCATAACAAGATGGCATAACTAAGATTCCGACTTAAGTTCCACTAGAATCGGAAAATTTCACACTGTGCGTCGATTCGTTGGACCCAATTTTCGGTGATTTGGCCACACATTTCGCCCGAAACGGCCGCTTTTTCGCGTTCAATATTAGCTCTGAGCTCTTCCAACGTCTCGTCGGCTTGTTGACATAAACCAATTACTTAACGTAGGCTCAAAGAAAATAGTCTACATAGAGGAGTTAAATTGCACGAACGAGGCTGCCAATCGACTGGCCCATTTCTTGAGATTACACGCTCATCAAACTTACTATTCAATAAATCGATTTTAAGGTGTGCTGTGTGACTTGTGGCACCTTTCTGTTGAAACCACATCTCGTCCAAGTTTACATCTTCCGAATTGGGATAAGAATAATTATTGGTAATCATGCCGCGATAACGCTGGCCATTCAAAGTAACGTGACGATCGATATCGTCGATGAAAAAAATATGGCCTAATAACGCCTCCGGCATGCAAACCGCACCCAACAGTTATTTTTAAAACATTTTTTAAAAAAAATGTTTGATACGCCACTTCAAAGTTTTTATTATTGTTCGAAAAAAAATAAAATTTCAAAAAAAAAAAAAAAATGCACGACTGGTTCGCACAAACTTGCTCCTAGGAATTTTAAAAACTAATGTTTATTAAGGAAAACTGTTCATAAGGATAAAATGAATTTTTTAAATTCTTTTAGTAGTAAGAGATAAAAACACAGAATGCTATGCAAATATGTATGAATTTATGCAAGAACAAAAATTATAAGTCGTTGTAGTGGTTCCCTAAAAAAACTAAGCTTTTATGTACAAAAAATTTCGGTACGCCAACTTTAAGTTTTTATTATTGTACGAATGAGAGTTACTATTCCAAGAAAAATATTAAGCCGTTCTTGAGATATCGAATTTTTTTAAGTTTTGAAATGCAATGTTTTTTAAACTTTTTACGAGCTTCCTTATAAAAAAATTCATTAAAATCCGTTATGCCGGTAATGAGAAATTCAGAATTCGAAAAAACCGTTCTATGGTAGGTACAGTCAGTAATATTTCAAATTTTTTTTATTAAATTATAGATCGTAAAAATTAATCAAAAGAAAAAAAAAATTAGCAAAATTCTCGAAACCATTTTCGAGAAAATTACGATTTTCGAAAACCACTTTTTAACATTTGTATCGAAGGTACCGTTATTTTTAGATAAAACACAATTTTTTTCTCAAATCTTGTAGACTATGTTAAGAAACTTTAATTTATCAAGTTTGAAAAAAAAAATCGAGCTAGGGGTTTTCGAAATATTGAGTTTCCAATAAAAAATTTTGAAATTTTCTTAAAAAATCCAAAAAATAAAAAATTGAAAATTTGAATATGGTATGATTTTCAAACACTGGAGGAGCTTTAGCATAAACAAAATGATTTAAATCGCTTTCAAAAAATTCTGTGGGACAGTTTAAAAAAAAAAAATATTTACAAAATTTCGAAAAAAAAATCGTATGGCAGGTACCGTTATTTTTGGTCTTAAAAAAGAAAAGAAAAAAACTTGTGGGGGAAAAAAATTAAAACCCATATCTACCAAGTTTATGGAAAATTGGCCTAGCCGTTTAGGCTGTGGTCGAACAGACAGACAAACAGATAGAATTGCGAGACCCACTTTTTTGGTCTTCGCTATCATCGTAATGTCAACTGTGATCAAAATCTTGAGTTCGATTTTTTTTACGAATGCATAACTTGCCTTATAGTACCTACATATAAGTCGCAAATAAAAATATTTAGCTGTTTTTCAGATATTAAATTTTCCCAGAAAAGATAGATTTTTATTTTCAAAATTCAAAACCATTAACAACATTTTTGGAACCATTTTGGAGAAAAATACGATTTTCGAAAACCATTTTTTAACATTTCTGTGGAGGGTACCGTTATTTTTAGGTAAAATAATTTTTTTTTTCTCACATCTTGTAATTTTTATTAAGAAACTTTTATTTATCAAGTTTTAAAAAAATCTAGCATGGGGTTTTTGAAATATTGAGTTTTTCGAAAAAAAAAATTAAATTTTATTTAAAAGAACAAAAAAAAAATTTGGAAAATTTGAATATACAATAATATTCAAACTCCTGGGGAGCTTTAGCATAAGAAATATGATCAAAATTCGTTGTACCGTTTTTGAGAAAATCAAATACCAAAAAAATGCTTCCAGGGGGTACCAAATATAATAATTTCTTGGAAATTTTTTTTTCAATGATTTCCTAGCCTTAACTAAATGACATTTTGTTAATTTTTAAAAAAAAAAAATCTGTGGAACAGTTTTTGAGAAAAAAAATGTATAAGATTTCGAAAAAAATTCGTACCGTTATTTTTGGTCTTAAAAAAAAAAGAAAAAAAACGTGTGGGGGGAAAAAATTAATATACCATCTATCAAGTTTAAAGAAAATCGACTGAACCGTTTAGTCGGTAGTCGAAAAGACAAACAGACAGACAGAATTGCGAGAACCATTTTTTTAGTCTTCACTATCATCGTAATGTCATAACTTTGATCGAAATCTCGAGTTTGATTTTTAGCAAATGCATAAATTGCCTTATAGTACCTAGAAGTCGCAAATAAAAATTTACAGAATACCTTGGATTTACAGACAATTCTAATTTATATGACAAGAACAAATTGGAGTGAAGAGCAAAAATCCTAAGAAATTTCCTTGATTTTTCTTATTTATGAAAAAGTATCTAATGAAAATGTTTTTACAAATTGCACTGTTTTTTCAAGAAAAACAAAAATATTATTAGATGATTCGTTAGAAGGTACATTTTTCCTGGAACTTTTTCATTATCTAGAAAGGTAAACAAATCATCAGACACATTTTCCGGGTTTATTTGCAAATGAAAAGGAATATGGAACTAGGGTTTTATACTTCTCCAAAGTCTAAAGCGGTTTTCCATTGGCAAATTCGATCAATTTTTTGACCAATGAAATGCGAAATTTGCATTTTGACAGATCCAAATAAAAATATTATTGATTTGCTAATAGAAATTCACAAATAGCACACAGAATTGCCCATTCACTGTTCTTTAAGCAATATGAAAAACTAGCTACGTATTATCTACAGTTTGTTCATATCAAGACAGGCTATGATTTAAAACAAACCAAGATAAGTTAGGTTCTATAAGAGTGTAGCCGCACATCAGCAGTTTGAAGGTGCATCGAAGAATGCTGAAAAGGAGATGATATAATATTAACCCAAATACAAAACAGAATAGGACCTAGAATTGATCCTTGTGGTACATCTTGCTTTACGTGTTACTCAGAGCCTTCAAGAAATCAAGAAAATGGAGAAGTGTAATACATCCTTTATCATATCTTCAAATAATTCCCTTTGATACCAGATTTGATTCGATTATGTTAATTATTACAAGCTTACTAAAGAAGGATTTGATTTGCTATATGAGTTTGAAAATCCTTTGGAAAGTATGACAAGGTTCTGATTGGTTTGAAGTCTGCGGGAATGACAAGGTTTGTTGATTTAGCATCAGGTGCAACTCAAGTAATTTCCCATTGTTTTTGTTTATAAATTTAAAATTGTGGTGAAGTCATTTATTATGTGATTTCGATATGATATAATGATGGTAATAATAAGGTTAATAAAACATAAGATATGCTATCTTTGGCAGCAGAAAGAGGCTTTTACAAAGCGAAAAAAATTATGTCCGCTATTTTCCTTATTGTAACTACGTTAAAGTCTCTTATTAAATAAATGGATTGAAACACAGGTGTTCGAATAGTAGACGCATGCTCCCAAGACGACACATGCGTCCACGGGTTTTTCTAAAAACCCATATCTGCTTATCAATTCCTATTCTCTCCTCTTTGCTGTCAACATCGGGTGCCTAGTACCTCAACTGAAAATTGGGTCCTAACCCCCCAGTGATAGGGGGAGATGTGTTCTTCTAAGACATCTCTTCTTTCATGTAAGTAGCAACAGAGGAATTCTCAAAATGGAATCAACGGTGGCATCTATAGTTCTAGTAATACTGTCGGCCTGTAAGGAGCGGTTTAATTTCGACATTAAAATTGTCCTAGAAGATTTTAACGACAAACGACTACGAAGATACATTCTGGATCGTACCGCCTCCAATAACGGATTCAGGCTGATCGACTTTGCAGTTAAAACACTTTAATATTCATAAAGGGGCATGGAAATGTCTTTTGTTCAATCAACCGTTAACCAGATTGACCAAATTGCGATCGACGCAAGGCACTTTCTCCAGTATAGACTAGGTACGCACGCTCCGTGGAAACAACATTGACTCGAATCATTACCTCTTTGTAGCCAATAGCCGTGTTTTTTTGGAAAAGTTATCCGTAGTACAGTAGGATTTTATATGAATAACAACATCCGCAGTAGGATCACTGCCGATAAAAAGAGAAGTGAAATCCTGCTGCGGATAGAGATTTGACTTTTATTCGAGTATCGGCAGTGATCCTACTGCGGATGTTGTTATTCATATAAAATCCTACTGTACTACGGATAACTTTTCCAAAAAAACACGGCTAATGTACGGCTCCGGATAATTTGACCAAAACAAGGAAATACTATGAGTAAGTCTGACGTTGAATGGCTAGAAGCGCAGCAGATCTCTGGGTTCTTTTCCCATGCCGTGAATATCAAGTACTGAGAACCAGCTGCCAAGCAGCCATCAGAGATGCCACTTATAAAATGTGCTGGGTCTTACACTGCAGCAAAATCCGTTGATTGAATATGAGCACAATTAGCTGTGAATATGGAAAGACGATTTTTTTCAAACTGTACTATGGCGATGACGAAGAATATAATACCATTTTACTAAAATGAGACCAACAATAACGCTCATCCGACCTAGATGAAAGTTAACGACAGAACGTCCTAGTAGACAGCTAAATCTTTGAGATAATTAAGAACTTTGTTAACCTAGGCACCGAGTTCAGACAATGACACTAGTGCTGAAATCAAACGGAGAATACCTCGTGCCAATTGCTCCTTCTTTGGACCAGCAATTGAGTAACAAAGTCCTCTCTTCAGCAACTAAAGTATCGCTTTCTATAAGACTCTTATCATGCCCGTCCTTGTATATAATGTTGGGAACGCTTTAGGATGTTTCGAGGGGAAAATTCTCCAGGTGATTTTTGGTCCAATCTGCATTGTGGAGGAGAAGATTCAACTATGAAGTCGAAAGACTGTTAAAATCGACATAGTCAAACGAATAACAGTCTGATGACTGAGATGGCTGGGTCAATCAGAGTGAATGAAGAATGAACCCAAATACTATGGCCCGGATGGTCTTTGAATTCAAACCGTAAAGGCGGCACCAACTTGGCTTACAAAAGTAGAAAAAACTTTTTGTTTCAGGCCCAAATTCAAGCCGGATAATTATATAATTCGTCAGACAATTACACACTTTTAACTATTTTTAGCACTTGAGAAACCAATTTATGAACAAGGCACAACAAATTTGATGCAGCCATCTGCTATTTCTACAACTAAAAAATCAGTTTTTAAAAAATTCTGTATAATTCTAACATAATGTAAGAGAATTTTCCATTCATTTTAAAAAATTTCTGTCATACAGAGTTCCTCAGTTGTCAATTATTAAGATTTGATTAATTCATACAATTTTGTTCAACAAAATGCAGTTTCATTGCGAATATGGAGAGAAAAGACTATCAAATTTAAAAAAAAAAGAATTGGAAAATTTAGTCAGTAACGGTTTAATTGAACTTAATTAAACTAATTACATATTTTGCCCAACAAAAAACTATGCCCATTAGTTGCGTTGTACAAAGATTTTTTTAAAATGTTAAGTATACGCCCGAGTGCCCCGAAATAGTAGAGTGTGGGCAATCTAGTGTTGTTTTTTTAAATCATGTGTTATTTCGACACCGACGCCTCGAAATCTTGACAGAGTCAGTATCATACCTCCGCGAAACGAAATGAGTCCCTTTACGTTTGAACAACGTAGGGAAGTATTGAAAACTTATAACCAAAGTGAATGCTTTGTAGCGCAAACAGTGCGATTTTTGAAAAGAAGTTTTGGCTGAAATGAAGCATCAATCGCGACTGTTGTACGCAAGTTTGTACAAAATGTTCGAGACTGGTATGATAGTGGACCACACTCATGATCCCCGCCGTCGTAAGGTGCGCACAGACGAGAATGTTGCTGCTGTAGCCGAGAGTGTGAGACTCAATTCACAAACATCAACTCGTCATCGATCTCAACAGCTCAACATTTCACGCACTTGCCTGAGGAGAATTCTGCACAAAGATCTCGGATTCTTCGCTTACAAGTTCCATTGAAGGCTCAGACCATCCGCTTCGTTATTGCTTCGCAGTTTGGTCCTTAGAGCAGCTTGAATTGGACAACGATTTTGGGGGAAAAAATATTTTTCTGAGGAGTTACTTTTTCATCTCGGCGGCTACGTTAACAAACAAAATAGCTGCATCTGGGGCTCGTAAAAACCGCATGCTATTGTCCAAAAGACAATGCATCCACAGAGAGTGATAGTTTGGTGTGGATTGTAGAGTGGTGGCATCATTGGGAACAGCGTTTCGGTCAACGGTCGTTACAGAGCCATGTAAGCCAACTGAAATTGAAGACATGGATTTTAAACGACCTCTGGTTCATTCAGGATGGCGTGCTATGCTGCACAGCCAATGTTATCCCGCATGATGTTATCAGCCGTCTTGGTGATGTCAATTGTCCGCCTCGCAGTTGCGATTTGAGCCCTTTCGACAAGCAGGTGGGAGTGTAGAGTCGGTAGTAGTTTAAAGCATGTCCGGGGCTCTGAGACACTTGACCAATGGGCGTGTGTTGCCAATAAACCATACATCGGATCATGGCAGTGAACATAAGTCCAAGATTATGTACGACGTGGTGGCATGCCAGTCCGCGTACAGCATGCGTAATTCCACGATCTTAATGGGTGGCAGCTGGCTTAAGGTCATGATTGTTGGATGGTGGTGAGGTGGTTGAATGCATGGTCCATAGTCTTGAGTTTCGACGAGCTCGTTCACTTCGGTGGGCCGGTATTGCTACTATTGACAATTCTTACACTCCAGGTTCCTATGGACCTCCTCGTGGTGCCTGTAGATAGGTTACATAAGTAACTGAACTAACTAGATGGGAACAGTCTGGACGGTGTCCTTAAGGTAGGAATCCGCTAAGGAGTGTGTAACATCTCACCAGAGGGGTGCACATTCTTGGTTGATGGTTTCTACCTCTACTATAGCTGGGTGTGTGTATCTAGGGCTGACAGGCCCTGAGTTTTGCAGGAACTCATCTGTAAATGACCTCACGGTTACAAAGCTCGACCGAAAGTTACATATATTCTGGCACCATGGGAGATAGTGCCCTGAAGTCTGAGGGCTATAGCGTGCGTCTTCTGGCTCTCCTATTCTATCTTCGAATAGAGAGGTGCAGCTGTCGCGTGCGTGCACTCTTTCTTCAAACTATCTTTGAGGTGGCCCCCTAGTGGGAGTGTTTTGGTGGCTTGGTTTATTCCGAATGCGGAGATACATGGTTTTCATGCGTGCATGGATTCAAGAGGTGTTAGATAGATCTTGTCTCCAAGCAAGAGGTGTGTTCATGCCTGCAACATGTCACAGCTTTGCGACTGTATTGGCTTCGCCTGATTTGGGGTTAATGGTCAGGACCTAATCTGACTCCTATGGAGGTAGGCCTCCCGTGGGGTTAAGCCATAAATGGCAGGTACTCACGTTAAACACAAGACAGTTCTGATCCCTTTCGACTTTTTTTTTTTGTGAGGAACCATGAAGAACAGTGTTATGCCAACAATCGGTAAACGATTAAGACCAACATTGACCAACTTTGACATTTATCAACCGATCGATTTTAGTAGACATCATTCAGTACAATTTTAACTATGAATGGCTTCATACCTAGACAACGCACCGAAATAGTGACGCTGTGTATTATTGATAACTCAACTTGAATATAGCCGAAAATATCGCCACCACTGCCAATACTTTTCATCGTATTTTGTTGACCACAATGGCAGATTGTCGACAATGAAAGCCCAATCAGTCCAAATGAACTGGTTGGAGTGGTAAGGCAGAGTGTTTCCACGTACCAAAATATGTCTAATAGTCTAATTTGTATTAGTAGGACCACTTTATGGCGCATTTTGAACGATGATAGCATGTCCTGATGGTCGCATACTGACATAAAAGGTGTCTGATATTTTACATACGTCATATTGTGTAGGAAACTTAAGCTTACTCGTACTTTAATTGTTCTAAAATTGCAACTGTCGTTTACTTTCAAGTTTAAAAAAATTATTTTAAGTTATTGGAGTTACAATCGTCTTTTACTTCAGTTTAAGGCGACACATGAATTAGAACTAGCATGGTCACATTAAAGCTCAAAGAAAAAATAAAAACGAATCCACTTTCTCGTCCTTGTTATTTATCGAAACATTACAGAATCGAATAACCCTTAGTTGATTGTCAGTCTACGATATAAAAAGGTCTACAACAAAAAATACTCCAGCTGCACCGGCTGTACGGAGCACTCGACAATTGTATTATATTATTATGGTGAGTTAATTAAATCAACATCCGATACAATATCCACCGAACTGACAAACATGTGAGTTTGCTTAAAGGACGAGCGTATTGGATGTGGGGTGTTTTCTGAATTATTGGAAATTTTTTCAATTCTTCTGCAAAAACCTACAGCAGAGGTCGGCATTGGCTTATTGTGTATTTGTGTAGATACATAGAGAGTTAAATGGATTTCGGAAACAATGGAGTGATATAATTGGGTATTTTTTTTATTTTATTTTTTAAGTTTGATTCGTTGGTATAGACAGATCCTTCTTATCCTCATTCATGTTTGGAGAATCTCGATTTTTTATTTTATTTTATTTTTTTTATTTTTTGCAAAATGAATTAATGCTGAATCAGTTCAGTTCAATGAGTAGATAAGATTGATTTAAAATGGCAGGACAATAAATTGATAAAATATTTAATGGATCTTTTGAGTGAATTGATATGGTAGGAAAATTCAATTGGTTGAACTTGGATCATGGTTTTGACTTTCAGGTTGATTTGAAATGTTTTTTTTTTAATTTATTATTTTATATAAAAAAAATAATATGTCGGCACAGAGTTATGAAAAAGCTTTCTATTTTTTAGGAAAATTGATCTATGTCAGATTTGAACTAAAGATAGAGAAAATCTGCTGAAGAAGGTTAATTCTTGCCACTAATGCCAATAATCAAGGACCAAGAGAACACAAATATATGTTGTGTATCTTAAACAAAATTTTATTCCTTTTTCTTATTTTTCCCTTGCAAACTTTCTTACGGAAATATTGTTATATGCTGCAAAGTCATATTAATATTAGATAGAAGATACGATAAGTCGAATAAGCTATCAGACAAAACTAGGTAGGTACGTCGCTTAACAGGACAACTTATTGCTGTCATTTCTACTACATTTTTCAAAGATAATTGAGTTGAAAGTTGAAATTTTTTGGCTACAATTATATTTGTGACGAAACATAGTCCGACTTAAATGATGGTTGAACGTTTCTATGGGATTTATTGTATAGATAATGAGTATAATGATGGGTCTAGAACGAAGTTCCAATACACAATTTAATTAAAAATTTTATAGAGGGACAATTAGGTTGTTTTCGAAAGATGCAGCAATTGGCAATATTAATTCTCTGTTTGATTTCAGTGCAAGTGTTATTGTCTAAATAAATAGTGACGCCTAGGTACACAAAATCCTTAACTACCCCAAAATAATAGCTTTCTATTGTGACGTTCTATCCAAGACGTCGGTGTCCTTTCTTGATGACAGTATATACTAATTCTTGCCCTCATTGACCGCTTAACCCATCTTCTTCACTTCCGTCTCAATGCTCACAATTAGGTCACTAACATTGACCAATTATGTCAATGAACAGAACCTAAATGTGTTTAACGTGGACACCTTTCACTTAAGACTTAATTCCACGGTGGGCCTACTCACATCGTAGTCAGATTCAAGGCTGACCATTTGCTTTAACATAGCCGAAGCCATGTCTGTAGCAATTCTGTGACATGTTGCGGCATGAACACACACTTGCTTTTGAGCAAGGCCTACCAAGCAGCTCTTGAAAACCAAGTAAACTTGGTAAACTTGAAAAACATTATGCCTCCGTATTTAAAGTACCCACAGCCACCATGATACTCCCACTAGGGGGCATGAACACACTTGCTTTTGAGCAAGGCCTACCAAGCACCTCTTGAAAACCAAATAAACTGGGTAAACTTGAAAACCATTATGCCTCCGTATTTAAAGTACCAACAGCCACCATGATACTCCCACTAGGGGGCATGAACACACACTTGCTTTTGAGCAAGGCCTACCAAGCAGCTCTTGAAAACCAAGTAAACTTGGTAAACTTGAAAAACATTATGCCTCCGTATTTAAAGTACCCACAGCCACCATGATACTCCCACTAAGGGGCATGAACACGCACTTGCTTTTGAGCAAGGCCTACCAAGCCAGCTCTTGAAAACCAAATAAACTTGGTAAACTTGAAAAACATTATGCCTCCGTATTTAAAGTACCCACAGCCACCATGATACTCCCACTAGGGGGCCTACCTCATAGATAGTCTGAGATAGAGAAGTTGCACTACGCAACCCATCTCTACCTCCTGGGCAATATCTCCCAAGGTGCCAGAATATAGCTTCTGGTAAAGCTTTCGCAACCGTGAAGTCACTTCCAGACAAGTTCCGCAAAACTCAAGGCCTGTCAACCTTAGATATACATTCCGTGTTTCTGATAGAAGTAAAAATCAACAACTAAGAATGTATACCCCTCTGGTGAGTTGTTATAGACTCCTTAGCGGATTCCGACTTCAATAAATACCGTCCAGATTTTCCCATCTAGTTAGTTCAGTTACTTTCGTAACCTATTCACAAGCACCACGAAAAGGTAGGTACGAACCTGAGTGCAATAGCGCAACTGTAGCAATACCGGCCCACCAATATACGTATCAGCCCGGACAAGCCTTAAACTACTTCACGCACCATTACACTCCACCTGCTTATTATGTCAATGTCGTTGGGGTATCCAAGTCATTGGGCGGCTTTTTGAAAGAACGATGTTGAAGAAGCTACATGATAAAAGGCCTAAAATCCTGATTGATCTGCGTGCGTTGTTAGGGATGCTAAGACTTGACATTGCTCTATATAATTCATCCCATACGCGGCTTTGAAATCGATGAAAAGGTGGTAGGTGTCGATTTAAATTTTTTTTAAGATCTACCGTAATGTAAATATTTGATCAATTGTGTACTTTCCTGGTCTAAAACTGCACTGATATCAGGTTGATGACGAAAGCCTTCCTTTTTCATCTTGTATATGATATTCAGGAGACTTATCCTGCTCTATAGTTGGCGCAGTTCAGAGCTTTTCCTTTCTTGAGGATCGGACAGACAATTCTTAGGTTCCATTCTTCACGCATGCTCTTCACCAACCCTATTTTGCAGATGATCTGATGCATACTTCCAACCAAGTCATCGCCAGCCGCTTTGAACAATTCAGAGGCGAGGCCGTCAGCCGCAGCAGCTCTGTTGGACTTGAGATTCGATATACCTGTCTTCATTTTGTCCAGGCCAGGTGGGTGGTATTGTTGATCTGCGTCCACTAAGACGAATGATATCATCTCTATAGCATCGGAACTATCTTCTTAATCACCGTTATAAAGTTTGTGGTTCTACTACGATATTCACTTGATTGCCCATTCAGGCTTCCCCGGGATTGTACCCTTGCGCTGTTTCTTTCACCTTAAGGAAAAACTTCCGAGTCTCAATACTGCTATCGCATCCCTCTATTTCCTCAATTGAGAGCTTCTCATGCTCTTTTTTCTTTCTGAGAAGCTGCTGTTCTTCGCTCCTCTTCTACTCGTAGAGCTCGCGAGAAACTCTGGTCTTTCTATTCAGTGCCGCTTGATATGGTTCTTGTTTAGCTGCATGTACTTGCTGGCACTCGTCGTCAAACCAAGGGATTTATTATGGTTGTCTTGTAAGACCCAGCTTGTCAAAAACGGAAACTCTCATGGCTACTTGGTAATATTTCCACTTATTCTCAATGCTTGATGCATGAGTTGCGTAGATCTGATCGACAAAGTCATTCTTATACTTTCATTCTTATACTTTCACGTCTGGGCAAGATATTAGAAAATAGCTTTAAGGTGCAAAATTCTAGGTCGTATCTGCAGAGCTACATTAAGTGTTCTCTTGCTTTCAAAGCTACACGAGCAAAAGATTTCACATCCATATGTACAAGCATAATACGCTTTGAAATGTTGGAATGCTCTCATAGAACGCTCGCACCGTAAGATTTGTCGACTATAGAGTTGTCAAGTTCCGGTCGAAGAGAATTAATTCCAAGATCCCTTGCTGTTTCACAATACTCAATTGGAACGATGTTCAAAAACACAGCGAGGAAATAAGAAAAGATTACTGATTTCCTTGTGATAACAAGACATTTTGACTTGGATCGGCTTAATAAATAACCATTTGATCCAGACCAGTTCAAAATTCTCTCTAGATCTTTTGAGACAACAATGAGACAACAAATATAGTGTTCTATGAGACCAATTGGGCAACTCAAATGCAGTTGTACATTGTCGGTGTACACGGATATTGAGCAGAATTTATTAAAGGTATGAAGTTTGGTAATATATAAGAAAAACAGAAGGGGACCTACAATTCATCCTTGAGGAACACCTTTTGCAGTCATTAAGAAATCAGAGAGGATATTGTAAACTTCAACAACTAGCATTCTTCCAGTAAGATAGGTTAGGTTAGGTTAAAGTGGCTGCTGACCGGAAAAGGACAGCACACTTAGACCAATATTTGGTCCGTTGTGATACCACAAGGATTTCAAAAATCCCCCTTACTCGTTAAACCATTTTGAGCTAATAATGAAGCGTTTGAGACAGTGAATGTCGGAATTATTTAGATCACTAGGATCGTTATAGTAGTAGTCTCCCAAGTGGAGTCTACGTCTTTGCGCTAGGGCAGGACAAGAGCATAGAAGGTGGGGAATTGACTCCTCTTCTTCTTCATCCATGCAGCTTCTGCAAAAGTCATTTGCAGGAACTCCAAGACGAGAAGCATGCCTTCCTATTAGGCAGTGCCCAGTAAGGACACCTATAATGGAGCTAATATGCAATCTACCAATAGAAATTAGTTGTTTTGAGCGTTTAGCATCAAACAATGGCCAAATCAGTTTAGTAGACCGGCAAGTTGGGGTGCTGGTCCACCTGTGGTTGGCTTTCTTTATGGTATCTTGCTTTAGCATAAGTTTACAAGTAGCTAGGGGTATACCGATGTTAGATTTGCTATCCAACAAAGGTAATATTGTTCCGTTTTTTGCAAGTTCGTCAGCTTTACAATTTCCTGGAATGTCTCTATGCCCCGGCACCCATGTAAGGTGAATGTTAAACTGTTTTGACATCTCCACCAGAGATGATCGACAATTTTGGGCTGTTTGTGAGTTAATGGAGACAGAGTCCAGTGACTTTAAGGCAGCTTGACTGTCTGAGAAGATACGTATATCGGTTGTCGATATAACGTTTTCTTTTAGCCAAGAGAGGACTTCTTTTATTGCTAAAAGCTCTGCCTGGAACACGCTACAGTGATTGGGAAGACGAAAAGATAGACAAAGATTTAATTTTTCGGAGTATACGCCTCCACCGACCCCGTCATCGGTTTTAGATCCATCTGTATAGAAATGAATTGCTTCGTCTATCAAAAACGACTCATTTTCCCATGAAGACCTGGAAGGGATGGATACTTGAAAATTTTTATCAAATTTTGGATGAGGGGTGGTGTAATCGACCTTACTAGGTAGACTACTGAACGAGTTCAGTATAGTAGAGTGACCAATATCATTATTGATCCACTGCGAGGAGGCTTTAAGTCGAATGGCTGTGTTAGCGGCCGATTGTTTGCTAAAAATATCTAGCGGTATGAGATGAAAAAGAACATCAAGTGCAGCAGAAGGAGTTGAGCGGAGAGTTCCACCCATGATTAAACAGGCTGTTCGTTGGACTTTGCTGAGCTTATCGCGGTTAGTTGCTGTTTCCAGCGCAGTCCACCATACTGTCACTCCATATGTAAGTATCGGTCTAATGACTGAGATGTATAGCCAGTGTGTTATATGAGTTTGTAGACCCCATTTATTACCTACGGCTTTTTTGCAAGAGAAAAGAGCTATGTTGGCTTTGTTGACTCTCTCTTGGATATTGGGCTTCCAGCTTAATTTCTTGTCCAAAATAAGACCCAGATATTTTGCTTTGTCTGAGAATTTAAGCGGTATACCTTTGATGAGGGGAGGGTCTATGTGTGGGATTTTATATTTCCTGGTAAATAGGACAAGTTCAGTTTTGTGGGGGTTGACACCGAGTCCACATTGATCTGCCCAGTTAGTAAGCTTGTTTAGAGCATTTTGTAGGAGTTCCTTCAGAGTATTAGGATGCTTACCAGATATCGCTATCGCAACATCGTCCGCATAGGCAATCACCCTGTGCCCCTCCCCTTCAAGAATCACTAGTAGTTCATTTACGACTAGGTTCCAAAGGAGAGGAGAGAGGACGCCGCCTTGCGGCGTACCCCTACTGACAGTCCTTTGAGTAGTAAAATCGCCCAGTTTTGAATTAATAATCCTGCTTATCAGCATATGATTTATCAAATTACTGATTGACTTATCCACCTTTAGAGATGACAGCGCAGATGTGATTGCGGATGCGTCGACATTGTTAAAAGCTCCTTCTATATCCAGGAAAGCAACTAAGGTGAACTCCTTATGATGAAGGGAGTGTTCGATAGTACGAACCAGCGTATGTAGAGCGGTTTCTACAGATTTCCCTTTGTTATAAGCATGTTGAGCATTGGATAGTAAGGACTTATCAATGTTTGCCCTCAAATGGATTTCAATCAGACGTTCAAATGTTTTAAGTAGGAATGATGAAAGGCTAATAGGTCTTAGATCTTTAGGATTAACATGGCTAGGTTTGCCAGCTTTGGGGATGAAAATAACATTTACTTCTCTCCATGACAAAGGAATGTGAGCCAGAGCGATACAACCATTTAAGATGTTTACCAGAATGGGTATCAGAATATCGGAATTTTCCTGTAATTCCGCTGGAATTATTCCATCTGGCCCAGGAGATTTGTATGGATTGAAGCTGTTTATTGCCCATTTTAATTTTTCCTCTGTAATCAGACCTTGTGGAGGAGTTATGCTACTGAGTATGTTGTTAGGATCAGGATCAGTGCTATTAACGTAAGGAGAGCTGTCTGGAAAATGTACATCCAGGAGCAGATTGAGCGATTCTTCGCTTGAGTTTGTCCAGGAACCGTCATTGTTTTTTAGGCAACTTGGCATTACTGGATTTTTGGAGAGGATTTTTCTTAACCTTGATGCCTCTGAGTTGCCTTCTATATTGTTACAGAAAGTTCTCCAGGACATACGCTTGGTTTTCCTCAGTTCTTTTTTATATAACTTGAGGGAGTCTTTATATGAATCCCAATCAGAAGCTTCTCTGGAGGTTTTCGCTCTATTAAAGAGTTTCCTGCATTCTTTTCTTAGTGGATCCAGCCCCGAGTACCACCAGTGTGGTTTCTTTTTACCTCTTATTTGTATAAGAGGGCAGGCAGTTTCCAGAGATTTGTTGAGGGCTGCTGTGAGGTCATTGACTTTAATATCAAGATCCTCAGTGTTGTAGGGTATGCTGTATAACTCAGGCCTGATTGACCTTAATAGAGTTGCCCTATATAGAAGCCAATCTGTTTTCCGATGGTTACGGAAGGAAGGTTGGCTAGGAGGTTCGTCCATTATTTCGAATTGTATGTATCTATGATCAGAGAGAGAATGATCATTTGATACTTTCCAATTCGAGATAGTATGATAAATTTTATCTGAGACAAGAGTTATGTCAAGTACTTCCTGTCTGTTTTTAGTAACAAATGTGGGTTCATTTCCAACGTTACATATTGTTAGGTTAGTGTTCAAAATATAATCGAAAAGAGACTCACCTCTGTCGTTTATATTCGTGCTACCCCACACTGTATGATGGGCGTTAGCATCACTTCCAATAATGAGGTCAGTCTTCTGCCTATCTGCATCAGTGATAAGCCTCCTCAGAGTGTCTCCTGGGAGGGGGCCAAGGTGGTCATGGCCTAGATATGCCGACGCCAGCCAGAAAGTTCCTTTGGCTGTTTCCAGTCTTGCGACGGTTACATCTCGATCACTGAAATTAGGTAGTAAAAATACATTTAGGCTACTTTTAACTAGTATGCAAGATCTGGGTTCACCTTTATCTAATGCATACAGCAAGTAGTAGTTTGGAGTCCTTAGTCCCCGAACGATGGATTTCACAATCCAGGGTTCTTGGATTAGGACGATGTCTTCTCCGCTGCTGGATAGACGAAGAAGCAGGGAGGCCGAGGCCTTGATAGAGTGTTGGAGATTAATCTGAAGAAATCGCAGCATCTTTGCTACAACCCTCCCGATCAACCTCCAACACGGTGACGTTGGAGTCTTCCGATTCCGAGGTTGAGCCCAGAAGAGCGTCCTCACTCAGAAGATCTTCATTGTTGTGGTCATCGATCTCCATGTCGCTGACTGTTTTTATTGTCTCCACTGTTGCCGAAGATGACCTGGATGCCTCTTCCTCTTCCAGTGATGGGAAGGTGATAGATGCACCAGGGTCTGCAGCAGCAGTTTCGACTACGTTGGAGGAAGTGGATGCACCAGTAACATCCGCGTCCTTTTTATACACCTTCAGTGTGATGGTCTCAAACCCAAACCTAATCACACCTTTGGTCTGCGCCAGAGGAGCAAGGGACTCCTTATTTAGTACAATAATTGCACCTCTGTAGGGTCCCTTTTTCTCCTCCAGTTTCGCAACTTTCCAGTTGTGAGTAGGAAGGGATGGGTTCGATAGCCGGATCATCTGGAGTATTACATCCATGCTGGAGAGTTCGGCTGTAACCATGGCGCGAGCTCTTGGTCTGCACGGGATTTTCTCCTTAGCAACAACCTCGAGCTTAGCACCAGGCCAGACTTCCCCTAACCGGCTAACGGCCAACGATAGAAGATCACACGATCTCTGATCGTCACAAACCATGAGCTTAACATGTCCTTGATGCCAGCCTCCATCGTTTGTGATTGGAGGTGGTCCAGGGTTCTCCATCATGATACTCATGAAGCTCAACTGGAGCTTCCCCTTGACCACCTGCCAATTTTCCGCAGAGATCGTGCCATCGACGTCGTTCCCGTCAATGATCGCGACCACGATTTTGTTTTTAACCACATCACTGAAGGTCTTATTCCCTCCACAGGGATGTGATGGAGCGCTGATGTTGTGCACTTTGGGGCGTTTGGGTACTGAAATTGTGCCCTCCATAGACCTTTGACGCTTCGACGTGGAGTCTCCGCTGGCCTGGACGCTATTATTAGCTAAAAAGCTTTTAGCCCACTTGATTTTTGCATCATGCTGAGAGTTCCCCCCGGCGCCAGGTTGTTCACCAAACACCCTGAGTATTCTCTTAGCATTGCGAATGTCCTTGTAGAGTGTCCTAGAAGGTTTGGGCTTACGTCCGCTCCCCCTAGGGCCTTCTTTAGGATTTGTGGAGTTGTTAGAGGTGGAGGGACCATGCTTCACAGTCCTACCACCGCTGGAATGAGGCAAAGAAGTTCGGGGAGGTTTACTCTCCTTAGTGGTAGCAGGACCATGCTTCACAATCTTACTACCACTGAACCGCGGTGTCGAAGTTTGGAGAGGTTTACTCTCTGAAGTAGTAATAGAAGGGCCATGCTTCACAGCCCCCCTGTTACTGGAAGGAGGTATTTCTACCATTTTACTCCTGCTTTTGCTTTCGGCAATAGGACTGTGAGAATCCACAGTACTACTACTTCCAGCGCAAGCCGGAGAAACAGCAGACGGCTTTTCAGTCGCACTGCTGGCCTGTCTCAAAGACCAGGACTTTCCACCATCTTTTGTGTTTAAATTTTCCATAAAAGATCCCACGAGTAACGGAGAAAGGGTGGTCCATCTGCACAGAGATCCGTATATGCAGATAAGGCTAGTTAATCCGGAGGTCGCCTGGTATCCGGATACTCCGTTAGCGACTGAGCTAGTTTTTTTGATTGGGCCCTC
The DNA here is from genome assembly GCA_911387755.1 of Chrysotoxum bicinctum. Lineage (NCBI taxonomy): Eukaryota > Metazoa > Arthropoda > Insecta > Diptera > Syrphidae > Chrysotoxum > Chrysotoxum bicinctum. Next base: position 73,588,817 of record OU426988.1, on the reverse strand, counting down.
AGCCAGGCTGATCATCGGCACGGGTCGTATAACACCTTGAATCCAGCCCAATTGGGAAGTTGCAAGAATAGGAAGAGGAGAGAGTGGGCGGGGAATCAGACAGTAAGCACCGTTCTGAAAGAAAAGAAGGACGTTAAGGGTAATAGAGGAGCTGGTAACTTTGGATAGCTTTTCGCATTTCCAATGTGGGAGAGGGAGGGATACAAGGATGTGTAAGAGGATGATGAGCGTCCTTTGGTTTCAGGACTCTTCTGGAGATGACATCTCGAGAATCATTGACCCTACTCAGCTTCTACAACTCGACAAGTTCGACGCTCAGGTAGAAGATTGGTTTGGTATTGGTTTTAAGAGTGTGGTGTGTTTTGAAAAACAATATCCATTTTTTTTTTCGAAAACTTTTGAGAGCAGAATCGTTATTGGCCTAATTTCAGCGTTTGTTATTATCGTTGTGAGTAAATTCTATTAATAAAACATACTTTGTTATTCAAGCCCTCCAGTTTTCTCTCCCTTAAAGTGTTTTTGTTCATTATTTCCTATTATTAACAAATAAAATAAACCAAAAGGATTAGAATCCTGCATAAATGAACCGACTAGAATATCTGGTTTGTCAAGAACTTGCATTAATCACATTTTTTTGAGACTTGATCAAAATATGAATATAAATCTGTTTAGGTCCATAATTGATTTTAATATTACTGATCATTGTATGACCTTTCTTTTTTTATTTGAAAACTGTTAAGCCCACTCAAAAACTCAATCCGTCCAAGTTTGACAATCAACTTTGAATATACCTATCTTTACTTGTTTCATTTATATTTCTATGCAAAGCACTTATTATTTTCAAGTAAACCATGTAAATGTGAATTTCCATTTATAGCTTATTGCTAAATTATGTTTCTTTTTTATATGAGTTATAAGTTAATAAATAAATAAAATAAAAAAGTTAGAAACAGAAACGTCATTAACCATTTCGCGAACATTTGTTTTTTTTTAACATAAAAGTATAAATATATGGTTAACTCTTGTTCCATGGTTTAGATAAATCATTGTAAAGGGTTTTTCAACAGGGATGCTACAAAAGTAGAGCGACAGGGACAGCAAACGACGCCATATTTCTTGCCGCTCTTTTGACATTTCTCTTCATTGAGGTTTGCCATTTCATGATGGAAAGATATACGAGCCAACAACGAGTCGAAATTATTAAAATTTACTACAGAAATTCGGAGTCAGTGGCCTCAACGTTAAGAGCGCTACGTCCAATTTATGGTCGTCATAATCGGGGATGATATGGACTTGGAGGACATGTGGTTTCAACAGGATGGCGCCACAAGCCACACATCGAATGTCACAATCAATTTATTGGAAACCAAGTTTGGAGAACGTGTTATCTCACAAAATGGTACAGTTGCTTGGCCGCCTCGGTCGTGCGATTTGACGCCGTTAGACTATTTTCTGTGGGGCTACGTCAAGTCTATGGTCTATGCCAAAAAGCCAGCGACGATTGATGAACTTCGTACAAATATCGAACGTGAAATTGCAGCAGTATCAGCCGATTTATGCTTCAAAACCGTCGCAAATTGGGTTCAGCGTCTGGACTTCTGCAAGCGTGCCCGTGATGGCCATACAAAAGAAATCGAGTTCCATACATAATGGCATCAAACGTACTTTCACATGAATAAAGAATTTCATTGATATCCAAAACCGTTTTTGTTTTATTTAAAAAAACTTTTGTAGTGCTCTTATTGAAAAACCCGATATAATAATTCACAGTACTGTTGCGAACAGAGCTTTATACTCCTACAGCGCTATCTGTTGGAAAATTGCATATCTACTTTATGGAAGAAACAAAAAAAACTCTTTTCAAATGTCATATGTATTTCTCCTTATTCCAAACAACTAAAACATTCTAAGACAAGAACCTTCGAGTACAACTAATTTGAGTATATAAGGGAGTGTTCACGGTGAGCGGAACACAGTTTATTTTCGATTATGAAATTGTGCAAAGCTGAATTATTGGATTTTGGAAAGTGTAATTAAAGAAGTGTGATTTAAGTTTGAATAAAAGTATTGGAGTTGATTATAAATTGAGATTTATTGTTTTGATTTGCAAAGTGTAAATAAAGAAGAAATACTAGAAAGAGTAATAAGTTTTATTTAACGAACCTAGTAACAATATTACAGTACTATCATTGTGACGATAGTCTAGAGTGCCTCTAGGCGGATCCTCGACTGTTTTTTGTGGAAGATGTGGGTTCTAAGCCTAATAAGAAATCATTATTTTATTTATTTTGATTAAGATAAGTTTAAATGGAATAAGCGTTGTTTTATTAATTTGCCTAACTCCAGCTAAACAAACAACATATGTAAATAGAGACACTTGACTTTAAACTTTTAACATTTATTTAAATAAATACTATCGTTTTATGAATTTTGATATGAAATCCTTCTTCACCATAAAATCTATTGCTTCCCATTGTCATAATATGCACTTTCGATTTCGATATCAAAACATTTATCAGGATTACTTGGGAAATGCACAAACCTACGCTCTGATTTATGTTGATGTGGTTTCCACTAATTAAGCACAATGGTCATTCAGATAAACACAACCCCCGATGCATTGTGATGTACACACAGAGGACACATAAGCTTTAAAATATGTTTTGAGTCTGAAACTTTTGGAAAATGTTTCTCTTTTCTGTGTCTATTTGTGTGTGTGTTATATTTAAATAAGATACACAGTACAAAGATGTAACCGCAAGCCAGCGTATGGCATTAGTATACTGCTTGCCACATTGCGCCAAATAAATTTTATTTAAAATAATTTATCTTACTTTTCAGTTTGATACGAAACTTTAATACGTACTTGCACTTACATTTAGATATAACCCTGGGACAGAGCAAAAAACTGCATTAAATGCCATCGGGATTAGGATAAGGCTGAGCTAAGCTGAACTGAAGCACTCCTCTATCGTATAAAAATTCATTGAAATTATACCTGTCTACCCAACACCACCCCAGAGAAAACTCTCTGAAAAGTTATTCGTTGCCACATGAGAACCCCTTCATGAAATGCTTTTGCTTTCATACCTGCTGCTGATGTTGTTTCACATCCGTGTAGCGGAGCAGGACAGGAACCAACAAAATGGTATTCATATCTCTACACATATCTACGCTGCTGGTTTAATTGCTCTCCTATGCGAGTTTACTGAGGGATTCCATTGCACCAGTGTCATTTTCAACGATGTTTCCGGTTGTTTCCTCCGCCGTTACCGAGAATTCTCAGGCTCATTAGGAGATGCTTGTTTTCATTTCTGGCTCTAGGTATACCTCGAGTTCTGCCAGGACCCCACCTTGTATGTGTGTGAATGTGAACAATTTTCCATAAACAGAAATGTATTCAAAGCAAAACGAAAAACCAAGCAAGAAGTGCATTTGCCTCCCTCTCCCTGTCAAGAACCTTGGCAGGCACGGCACACATTCGGTCAAGAAAAATTGTGTTAAACTTGAATTACATATGCCTACTGACCGATGGAATTTTCAAAATATCATTGTCCATCAACACAGACCACAGCGAAGTTCCTATGCGAAGCTAGAGAAAGATTTTTAAGGACAAAGAGAGACAGAGAGAGAGAGAGAGACCAGGAGCCAGTAGTATCCTCCTGGAGGCAAATTTCAGCTTGTTTGTTCATCTGCAATGGGAACATTCATACTGTGGTCCTGGTCTTGTTCTGTATACATTTCCGTCCGAGCAAACAACTTCGGTGCACACAAGATTCGGATCGGAACTATAACGCACACACGTCATAAATTCTGATGTAAAGCAGGCCTGGTACCATACGCCCAGCTACGGCATACGATTTAGCTCCTGGATATGGATTTTCGGATTGGAATCATTTGGATTGCTGCTAAGCCTTTGTCGTTTCGTTGCATTTTCGGTAGAAGTGCACTGTCAGAGCAAACAATTATTTGCCAATTAACGATCTGAGTAGACTCGTTAGGCCTGGATTTGTTTTGTTATTTAGTTCTGGTTGTTGGAGCTATTGCTGTGTTTCTCATAGCCCCTGGTTTCGGTTTTGGAGGGTAAGCTAAAAAGATATATGTCTAAGAGCCAGGCATCAATCTTTTGCTTGCTGTTTGCACAGTGAATTGTCTGGCATGTATAATTTTATATAAAATAACTCAATGCAAAAGTAATAACTTCCTGGCATTGATGCAAATATGTTAAGGTATTGCATTCAATATTTCATTGGCCAAAGTTAATTTGCAGTTTATTATTTATCAGTTTAATTTGGAAAATGGCACACCTTGCTGTTAGCTATAAAAAAAAAAGTGTGCTGCACAGTAAGATACGAATTTATGAAACTCTGAAATTTGTTCCTTAAGCTTCATTTAGACTTTCGTTCTTGTCGACTGTTTACGTTGTACGTTGTTGTACGTACACGGAACAACGAGAATGTAAATGATAAAAACGAACAAAGAACTAACAACGAATTTTTTTTTTTTTTTTTTACACTATCAGAATTGGTCGAAGAAAGCTTATAGCAAGCTCCGTCTTTCGACCAATGGTTTGCCAACACAGAGAACTGTGTTATACTACCGGCTCATCATTTAGTGCAGTGTTAGTTGTTAGTAGGCAAACTCTATAACAATTAACACTGACACAAGAAAACATGAAAAATAAACAAATAATATTACGTATGAACAAAACAATAACATAACATGAAACAAAGAACATTTAGGAGCGTGGACCATTGGTTTTGAGTAGGTTTTTTAATTTATTTTATTTATATTAAAATCCAAAATATTAGAATTCCAATTTACAAGTCTACCCATACGTGTCAAGGGCTCATGCATGCCATAGTTGGTCCTATGTGTTGGGACCTTAATCATATCGAGGCCTCGAAGATTATAACCTCCTCCCCGATAATTAAAATAAACCGAACATAAAAGATCTGGCGCATCTGTGACGCCTGTTATTAATTGGTGGAAAAATACCAAATCATTGTTTGTTCTTCTTTGTTCCAAAGTTCGCATCTGAAGAATAGATAATCGTTGGTCATAAGAGAGGACATACGAAGGATCACTCCATTGAAGTCCTTTCAAGGCAAAACGAGTAAAGTTTCTTTGCACAGATTCTAATCTCTCAATATAAATATCATAAAGAGGAGTCCAAACCTGCGATGCATACTCAAGATGGGGACGCACCAAGGAGTTGTATATATAAAGCCCGGGTGACATTGGGATCAACAAATTCTTTAGGCCAGCGCTTAATAAACCCTAACATTGAATTGGCCTTATTCACGATTTTATTAATATGAGCAGAAAAATCTAAATTGGGTGTAAAAATAACTCCAAGGTCCCTTACAGTCATAATACGAGTTAAAATGTGCCGTGAGATAACATATTCATGAGAGTAAGGAAAACGTTTTTTAGAAAAAGTCATAGTTTGACATTTTGTCGGGTTGAGGTTCAGACTGTTCTTTTCACACCACAAGGCAAAATGGTTAATATCATCTTGCAGTAGAGCCCGATCATTTGAAGGTATGTACTATATTTTTATAAATTTTCATATCATCTGCAAAGATTAGAATTTCGCTATTGCGAACACACAGAGGAGCATCATTAATAGCCAATGTAAAGAGTAGTGGTCCCAGATGGCTTCCCTGCGGAACACCTGATTTGGCAATAAATTCTCTTGAGTATGAATTTCTGAATTTGACTTGATATAACCTATCTTCAAGATATGAAGATAACCACTTGATGAAAGGTGGTGGAAATCCGTATGAGTGAAGTTTAAACCTGATAATCTCATGAAACAGTTGATCAAAAGCTTTCGAGAAGTCAGTGTATACACAATCAACTTCTTGACAACTTTCTAGAGAGTTTAAACATTTATTCAAAAAGACAACAAGATTAGTAACAGTAGAACGTTTTTGCATAAAACCATGTTGTTGGTTGCAGATAATAGTTTTACATATAAATGTCAAACTGTCACATACAACTTGTTCGAACAACTTCGGAATGCAAGAAAGTTTGGAAATTGGTCTATAGTTGGTAATATTGGCCTTATCTCCCTTTTTAAATACTGGCGTTAAAAATGCTTTCTTCCAAACTGCAGGGAATTTACCTAATTTCAAGGATAGAACAAAAATATTACGCAGAGGAAGAGCTAAAACAGATTTACATTTCTTCAATAAAACGGGTGGTATTCCATCGGGTCCAATAGAATAGTCGACTTTTAAATGTGACAGAAAGTCCAATATTTTGTCATGATCTATTGTAATATTATTAAATGATACCTGAGGACAATTTCGTAAGAATTGAAAATAGTTATCGTCAACAACAACAGGGGAATCAATGAAGGATTGGCTAAAATTATTTGCAAATCTTTCACAGATTTCTGTAGTAGTACTCAAGATTACGTCATTATAAACGAGATTAACAGGATAACCGTCGCTTTTCTTTTTGGAATTTATAAATTTCCAGAAGTTTTTCGGCTCTAATTTCAGGGAAAGCCCCATGGTCTGAAGATAATCATTATAACAATCATAAGAGAGTTTTTTGAATTCTTCTAAAAGGGAAATGTAAACTACTTGATTCTCTACTGTCATGAACCTTATATATTTTTTCCAAGCCTTATTTCTTTTATTTCGAAGGCATTTGAGTTCTTTTGTGAACCAAGGATGACAAGAAGGAATAGATCTTTTTTTAGGAACAGTTTCATTTATGCATCTCATCAAAATAGAATAGAAGCTTGAGACAGTTTTGTCAATCGGTAAACGTTCTATACCGGAAATAATTAAACTATCTAAAAGCTGTTGAAAATCACCTCTTCGAAAGTCAAAAGTATAAGAACAGTCGTGGGGATTACTATTTTCTAGTAAATGTCCACTCAAGTCAAGAAAAATGTCAAGAGGCGGGTGATATTGATCTATGTTAGATAAAGCAGAGATAGATTCTACCACTACTGTACTAACGGCGCGGCGTCAGATAAGAATGCAGGGTCAAGTTGTCTATTCATATTATTTCGTATACAGCTAATTTGCTGTACATCTGTAAAGATAATATTATCCAACATTTGGAGCTCTAGTTGGGGTGAACTTGTGGATGCTTCAAAATAGGATTCGTCATCAGAGGGAACCCATTCAATATGGGGAAGATTAAAATCCCCTAATAAAAGAATTTTACTGTCAAGGCTAGCTAAACTGAAAATAAAATCGAGTGCTAAAGAAAGTTCAGTGTATACGGAAACAGGACTTTTAGGTGGAATGTAAACATTTAAAACAAATAAGACTAAAGATTCCTTAGTTATTTTGACGCATAACAGATCAATTGTCAGATTGAATGGGAAGACTATTTGTGTTGAGCAGAAATTACTTCTAACAGCAATAAGTACTCCCCCGCCAACTGAATTTGTAACGTCAACGTGACGGTCCTTTCGGAAAACTAAGAACTCATTATTAAAAAGTTCAGTGTCTAATATTGTTGCGTTAAGCCAAGTTTCTGTAAGGGCAAAAAGATCGTATGGCAAAACTAGGAAATTTTTGAAAGTCTTAGAAGTTTTACTTCGAAGACCTCTCACATTTTGGTAGTAGATGCAGAACATGGGCAGTTTTTTGAATTTATACTAGAAGACGAATTTAAATTTGATTTCCTTCTCAAGGGCGCTGTAAATTCTTTTACCAATGTGTTAGGAGGCCAAGAAGTATTATATATGGGTTCGAAGAGAGAATTGGGAGCTATTATTTTGAAGGAGGCTACGAAGCTGTTTGGTTTGCTTATTTTGGAGCATTTGACGCATGATGAATTGATAATAGCCTTAGTAGCAATCAAATGCTCCACAACATCTTCAGGCATCGTTTCGGGTTGGAGACGAGATATAAATATGGCCCTGGGCTTCGGAACTGAAATTAAAGTTTTTGGACCAGTAACGACGGATTCCTGTGTTGGTGTCAAGTCAAGATTTTCGGTGACAGGTTGAGGTGGAATGGGTTCAGTGGGTTCAGAGGAGGTTTCGGTAACGTTAGTATTTGGTTCATTAATATGGAGTGATTCGATAACCGGGTCGGATAAAGTTATTGAATTTTCAACGACTTCACTACCAATAAGGGACGTTTTTTTAGGTGCCGGACCTACGTTGGCTGACATGGTGGTCATGTCCCTTCTTCTCTTTTTACTTTTCTTAGAAGTAGAAGGATTTGATGAGAGAATATCATCCGTTGAAGAGGAATTGTCCGCTACTAGCACCGGAGAAGGGATGCTATCAACCGTTGTCACAATACTAGCAAAGTTCAAACTTAACTCTTCAAATCCCTTGGAGATTTTCGTTAGCTCATCTTTTAAGGAGGATAGCTTAAAACAGAAATGAGCTAGCGAAATCTTTCTACAGTTAGGACAATACCAAAAAGCAATACTTGAAGAATTAATTTTGTCCATTAACGAGTTATTTGTACCGACACATTTGGCATGGAATAGATTTCCACAAGGTCCGTAACACTTGAAAAGAGGGGCTACGCCAGAGCGATCCCAACAATTCGTATTGGCGCAAGACATTTTTAATAAATAAGGGACAGACAAATAAGAAAAAAATTTCCAATACGAAAATATAATATTAAATAATGATTCGAATTATAAATTATAAAAAAAAAAAAAAAAAGTAGAAAATTGGTGACAAGCTGGATTTGAACCTTTGCACTTATATTTAATACTAATTACAGTCAACGCGCAGACGCGCACCCCCACTGATCTGTTAAGAAGAAGGCTTCTGAATTAATATTATTACTGCAAATGATAATATATTATATGTTAAACAAATAGAAAATAGAGACCTCGAGTGGAGAGAAGAAAAAGTAAAACTGAAAGCTGTATGAAAAAGCTCGTCAAATTAGAAGTAGTTCTTCCTACTGAAAGAAGGGAAAGAGGGAGTTTAGACAAAAATTGAGAGGAACAAAGGCGATGCAAATGCATATGCAATTCAGAGTAGAGCTTGACCACAGACAAGAGAAATATACAGATGTAGAATATGGGCTACATCGAGTTTAGTTCAGTTCCTTAATGTAGATGGCACCAGTTACACTAATTTTCGCTTGCGGTATGATAATAGAAGTTTAATAAGATGATCAAACTTCCTTTTTCTTTGGAAGCTAGCATACAAAATCTAAATTTACCATGACTCATACTCAAACAAGTCTGAGAAATTGACATCCTTCGAAAACATTAAACATACCATTACGATTAAGATACCTCCATAGAAAAAAACCAGTTCCTTCGAACTTCGAACCACTGTGACTCCACACACCCCACTACCACCACTGTCCACGAACCATGATCAACGAAACACAAGAACACAATTGCCTGTGCGTTTGGGGGTTGATTGGAATTTTAAGAAGTAGAAGTAGAAGTAGTAGTAGTAAAATAACAATATTCAAAGCAGTTTTATGAGGGGATATTCTTAGCTATAATTGTAACTTTCTTTTTAAAATGAAAAGAAAATTATTAAAAGCAGTTTTATATCAATTTTAAATATTCATTAAATTTTCAAGACGTTTGTTTTGTGTTTTTCCCTTTTGCCCCGATTTTTTTGTGTTTTTGCTCGTCCAAATACAATTTTTTCTCAGCAAAACTAGTATCATAAATGAAAGGGCATCTAAACGGTGCTTACTACAAATGGGATCTTTAAACCACTCAGGATTAAAGCTATCTGTTTTTGTAATACATAAAGATATTATTTTGGATTTTATATTGATGATTTCTGGACTTTTGATGTATATATTTTCAAAAACATTTATTTGTAGCTTACAAATTTCAAAAAATATATTGGACGGGGGAAAAAGTTTACCAAAGTCTGATTCTGAATTTGAGTATACTTTGTGGTGCATAAGAAATTCAGAATTTTCGGTTAGTGTTTTATCCGTATTAAGTAATGTTTGAGAACAATTCCGACATGGCTCTTTCATCGATTTAAACAGCTTATAAATACAGTATCCTGCAAAGTATCGAATGGACATGCTTTTGATAGTGTTTGAGACAGATGGCCGTTCATCTGAATCAAAACAAATGATCATGTCAAAGTCAGGACTTAATTTTGCTTCTGTTTTGGCTGTATTGATATCCAAAATTGGCTTTTCAAATGTTGTATTTACAACTGCAGACCAGTCAACATCAAGAATTTCATCTGAATCTTTTTCGCAGTTGGAGAATTTAGATGCAAATAGTAGATTCAAAGAAATAATCTTGGCTATAATTGATTGAAATTCAAAAACGTTTGGATTTCTTTTGTTTGCGTTTCGGGCACGAACATGTGAAGAGAAATTTTCCAGTGGATCCTGGTTCATTTTGTTCAAATAAAAATAAGAAAAATCGGGATAATCGGTAAATAAGTCATCGGCCAATGAAAGAAAAGATGTAATAGTTAAAACCATTCCCTTAAAGCAATGAACGGTTGTGTTTTTAGTAAGTTGTAATGACGCTAATAAATCTTTCACTTCATTTAAGAATTCTATATTAATGCTGTTTTTAACTAACGGTGGGTGTCCATTTAAAATATCAAACATTTTATCAATTTTTTTGAAAAAAATTGACGTGGCTTTGGCCTTACCCTCAACGGTCTTAGAAAAACCCGAAACTTCCAGCATTGCTAAGATTGCCGATGATACGCTGTGTGAAAATACTTGAGTAGCCAAGCTAACTGACATCTTTTGAAAATTTGTAGGATCCACGTGTGCTTGTGTGATTTTCGGACAAGCTCTTACAAGATTTTGAGAGTCAATAGCATATAATTCTCTTAAAACGTCCCAGCTTATAACATCTCCATTAGGAAAGCAAAAGTCTGAAGTTATAAGATTTGTTCTGATGGACTTTACTAGATGAGGTACATCAAAACAAAGGTATATCTTTTTTCCTTCATAAACAAACCAATTGTTATCGATGTTTTTATGTATTCCTTCTTTGTTTCCAAGTTGTAAAAATATACTTCGGTTTGTTGATCCTTGGTCGCATGTAAGCGCCCGTACAAATATTCCCAGGTTCGCACAAATATGCAAGCATTTAAAAATTTGTTGTTTTAATTCTAACACGGGGCAAGATGTCGCTGTAACAACATAGTTAAGAATATATTTGAAATTAAAGCAGAGTCCCCTTATCATGAAAACGCAAATAGTTTTTCCTCTGATTGGTTCTCTTTTCCCATCACCATAGTCAACAAGCCCGTCAATTCTATCCTTAAACTTATTATACGTTACATTTTCCTCGATCGATATTTCATCAAAAATAAGTACTACATTTTTACTCATTTCAGGTAATTCATCAACTTTTTCCTTTATTTTTGATAAAACTTCTTCGTGGAAGCCTGGCGAAAGATGTTTTATATCCATCCACTTGTATAAAGAAGTGGGATGAGGAAGGTGGAATTCAAGAGTTTCCCTCATAAGGTTATAAAGAGCAGCATTTCTAAAAAATATATTTTGAGAAAGCCATTTTTCGTCTTCAGAATAGGTTTTTTGCTTGGTCATTAGCATTTTTGCAAAAGTTTTTGCATTTTTGCTTACCACAGGCAATGAATCAATAAACATTGATACCGTTTTCGTGGTTGTTTCTCTATTTTTCTTTTTTGACAAGCTTCCTACTTTCAATACATTTATTTTGCGCCGCAAGGCAATATATTTTAAATTGCTCTGTTTTCGTATGTCTTTTATCTTCTTTTCTAAATTGTATATTTTAAGTTTTAATTTTAAAATTTCATTTTTGTAGTCTTGGTCATTTTTTTGTGAAGAATATTCAGTACTAACATTTTTCTGAAAATATTCGTCTGATATTGATTGAAACTCCGGTAAGGTTAAGTCTACATCAGCACTTCTGTATTAAAAGTTGGTTTCAAATAGGTTGCGATATTTGAACCGAACGAATTTAAAATATTTTTAAGATATAAGCTGGGGACAGACTCTTTTTTAAGATTTTTTTTTAATATTAAATTTTTTTCAAAGTGTCTTTCACATAAATAAAGATTTTTATGGAGGACATCTTTTGAATTGCAGGCATCATGCCACTTTCTGAAAAGAACTTCGTTCTTCTCCCGAGCTGGAAATTTGAAAAATTTTGTGGATCGATTCTCCTGCCTCTTAGCTCCACAAGAGGAAATACAACATTTTACACGGTATCCGTACCTTTATTTTGTCCTTAAAAATCTAAACAGATAATACCTACTTTATACCTATTTACAAAAATGAAATGCATAAGAGATAGAGATGCAGAACAATACCTTGTTCTTAAAAACCAAACTATACCTACCTTGTAATCAAAATCAGTAAAAAAAGTAAGGCAGGATAAAAGATACATACATAATAATATATGCTGAAAAAAAAACTATCCGTAGACAACCATTCCTGAACCATAAGCTATAAAAATTTCCATAGACATACACAACCATTCCCTTTGGCAATTTTACTACTACTAAGTACTACTTCTACTTCTACTTCTTAAAATTCCAATCAACCCCCAAACGCACAAGCAATGGTGTTCTTGTGTTGCGTTGATCATGGTTCGTCTTCGTCTTCGTGAACGTGCCGTGGACGGTGGACGTGGACCGTCACTGTGCTGTGGTTCGAAGTTCGAAGGAACTGGTTTTTTGTGTAATCGTAATGGTATGTTTAGTTTTTTTGCAGGATGTCAATTTCTCAGGCATGTTTTAGTATGAGGTATGCTAGGTTTCGATTTTGGTATGCTAAGTTTGAAACTTTTTTTGAACATGGTTTTGTTCTACGATTCTACATCTGTATATTTCTCTTGTCTGTGGCTTGACATACATACATATATGGGTAAACAAAAAAATGGCAAACAAACTTACGTAAATTGAATCACAAAAAAACACTAATTATTGCCGATTTTTAAATTAAAAGATATAAAGCATGTGTTTACATGCAAGTCAAAAATAATATTAATTAAAACAAACACAATTCTAAATAAACCAAGTAAGAAAAACTTGAAATTAAATACAAAATTGCGGAGAGCAAGACAATACGCGTCAACTATTAACAAGACCAGTGTGACAACTCTGAAAAAAAAAAAAACGAATGAAGAACGTACAAATTCAAAGGAGCTCGGAAATTTCCATATTCGTTGTTCGTTGTTACCCCGGCAACGTGTGTTTGAATATAAAAACTGTTTAAATAAACATTGTTTGGCAGTAGCGTGCAACTTGTAGAGACATTTATAATTTGTTTTTTAAATTATGTATATATTTATATGTACATATATGTACAACTATCACTATATTTTTAATTATCATTCTAGACCGAGAGCCCACAGCAATTTTTGGGTGTGATTGATAACCAAAAATAATTAGCATAATTAGATAGGCCTTTTATAGTTATTTATGAATGTGAACGTCTGGCATATTCTAGTGGGCACAATAGTGCATTTTAGTGCATCAAATATGCAGTTCTTTCCAAATTCTAAAAAATTGGGATACTAAATTTGCCATAACTTCAAAATAACCAGCTAAGTGCCCTCATTGCAAATATCGAGGTCCAAGACGATTTGAAGGTGGCCTTCTTGGTGCAAAAAAAAAAAAAACAAAAAACAAAACCGAATTAATGTGAATGCTTCTTCGTTGTTCGTTGTTGAGAGAAGAACGAACAACGAACAACGTACAACGAATGAAGAACGCAAATCTAAATGGGGCTTTATTTCTGAGTTTTTCTTATATGTAAACGCCTGATATACGAGTAAGAAATAAATGGAAACATAATGCCTTAATATGAACATTGTTTTAACAGAGTCTGTCAAGATAGTTTTTGGACGACATGCGATGTATTTTTGAGTAGCTGGCTGTGTTACGGCAGATTTAATTTTCAGTCCCAGAGGTTAAACAAATATGTTTGGTTCTTCCTAAAACCAGATTTATTTTTCCTTCTTATTTCATCCTTCTATTGGTTCTTAAATGTTTCCGTATTCATTGCAACCGACTGATTCTTTTGACGACCTTGACCTCGATGTGATAGGACTTTCGTTTTTCAATAAGAAATCTAAAGAACCAGGATGTCAATAAAAATTGTTTTGAATATATTGTTTATGTTTTATTTATATATCCTTGTACCTCATTAACAACTGTTGAAAAAAACAAAAGCAGTATTTTTTATAGTAAAATTTTACACATATGACAAGTACAACGTCGAAAGTAGGAATACTATCAATAAAAACTAGAGAGGAATCCTGCTGTGGATGGGTTTCTGACTTATATTCGATTATCGAAGAGAATTTTTGTGGTTTTGTTCAAAAACATCATCAAGTTATTCAGGCTTATTATGAAAATGGGTGTTCAAATCAAAATGCATATCGTGTACTTGTGTCCAAATGTGCGTACAATCGCAAAAATCGTACAAAAATTTGAGCGAACCGGGTCTGTAGGAGAGTGCTTGCTCGTACAGCTCGTACTGCAGAAAATATTGCTGCTACTCGCGATAGTGTGGCTGAAGAGCCGTCCAACAATTGCACCTCTCACGCTCGTCGTTGATGAACATTATGCATAAAGACTTGCATTTACATGCTCACAAGGTGCAATTGACTCAAGAACTAAAGCCTTTTGACCATTTCAAGCGTCGTCAATGGTCAGAATGGTGGCAAGAAATGGCAACAGTGGATGATCTATTTTCGAAGACAATAATCTGCATTGATGAGGCACATTTTCACCTCAGTGGATTCGTCAATAAGCAGAATTGTTGCCGCATTTGGGCGAATTATAATCCAAGAGTGATTGTCGAAAAACAAATGCACCCACAAAGAGTGACTGTTTGGTGCGGTTTATGGGCTGGCGGCATCATCGGGCCGTATTTTTTCTAAAATGAGGCCGGTCAGGCAATTACTGTGAATGGTGTTCGCTATCGTGAGATGATAACAAACTTTTTATGGCCCGAATTGAAAGATATGTGGACGATATGTGGTTTCAACAGGACAGTTCCACTTGCCACACAGCCAAAGAAACAATGGCTCTTTTGCGCGACAAATTCAATGGCCGTATTATCTCACGTGGTGGCGATGTCAATTGGCCGCCAAGATCATGTGATTTGACACCATTGGACATCTTTCTTTTAGGTTATTTGAAAGAAAAGCAGTACGTCAATAAGCCAGCAACAATTCAAGAGCTAAAGGATGAGAAAATGCGGCACATTAACGCCATAGAACCTCAATTATGCCTCTGCGTCATCGAAAATTTGGACTATCGCATGGAGGTGAGCCGTCGAGTTCGCTGCGCGGCGGCCATTTGGCCGATATTTGTGTTTCATTTTAAATCAACGTCGGCCCTTAAAATTTAACCACCCTTTATTTAAATATACCAAAAGCACAGTGTCACTTCAATAGTTTAATTGTTTCACAGGTTGAAAATTTTCCATTAATGGTAGATATTTTCGAATTATATTTTGGAATTATGTTAACATAGGTTAGGGTTAGGTTAGGTTAGTGGGCTGACAGTTGATCTTGTTACCGTCACCCTTAAATCAATGTAGATCCGTTGCGATACCTTAGGGTTTGTGATCCCTTGTATTGAAACCTATGATAATCCTATGTCGATCAAGCCCGTTAAGGGTATCGATGGGTTACAGCAAGCTTTAGCCTGAAATATCAGAGGTTAGTTCTAAACTATTGAAATTCCTATCGTCATATAATAGCCTGGCTAGGGAGAGGTATACGCCTTCTCGGGGGTATTCCTTTCCTTTACCTCCACTTGAGCAATCATTCCCCCCACCAGACCCGTAGGAGCAACGGAAGATGAGTTTGAAAAGTCAGTGCTTGGTGTATGTATATGTTCGTTTGTTTGGTCGTTAGTTAAGTCGACGAGGCTGTTTCCATACCAAAGAGGATTTTACCAATTTTAGGTAGAGGTGTCCCCATCAACTCACTAATGCTCGTGTTCAAGGTAGGAGGGGCAACCGCAGATGCATAGGCGCGGTGCCCATTCTCCGTTGGTGCCGCTCCCACAAGAAGCACGTGCGTTGTCGTCGTTATCGTTCCGTACTACACTATCGTACTGTAGTTGAAGGAGGCTTACAAAGATCATGAATTCTCAAGCCATTTGGTATCGTTAACGAATTTTGATGATTTTGCTTGGAATGTCGGAGAGCTCCTCTAAGTCGCTGAAGAAGTGCCTCCCTAGATGTCTGTTTCTTAGATGATATAGCGCAGGGCAGTGACACAGGTAGTGAGGAGTGTCCTCATGTATCTCCTCATCACCGCATCCTCTGCATAAGTCGTCCTTACTGAGTTTCATTGGGATCAAGTGTTGATCCTATTCTTGCCAGCTCGTCAGTGCTGAACTAGGAACTCAGCAGAGTCTAATGTTGTGCTGTGTACCAAGAACCCTAAGCTCTTCGCGACAGCAAGTTACAACATTCGATTTGATTTCAATGGCAAAAATCGCTTTTATTGCCACTTAGCTATCAATGAAAAAGGTGATATCAGCTTGTGGTATTGCCATCATTGAGACTTGTCTAGCAGCTTTCGTCACTGCCAGGACCTCAGCTTGAAATACACTGCTGTAATCAGGAAGTCTGAATGAGCTGGATAGTCCAACGGTTTCTGAAAAGAATCCTGCACCACCACCAGTTTCCATCTTCAAACCGTCGGTATATATAGATATCATCGATTCGCAGGTAGATGGCTCGTTGATTTGCCAGTCCTCTCTGCTCTTGAACGGTTTGTAAAAGTGTAAGCGGGGTGTTATGTAGTCAGTACATACCCTATTTCCCGTGTATTTCTGTCAGATCTGCGCATGATTTATCGCACTACGTCGCACGTTTGGCTAAGTCGAAGTGCGCTATTGGCTGCCGATTCTTGTGTAAATAGATCTAGCGGTTTTAAATTGAGTATGGCTTCCAGGCCCGCTGTCGGGGTGGACTTCATTGGCCCAGTGATTCCAATACATGCCATTCTTTGTACCTTGGTCATGATTGTAAGGTTGGTAGGTTTGTCTAGTGCATTCCACTAGACTACGTTACCGTATGTCAGTACAGGTCTGCATTCTCTGCAGGAGTAGAAGGCGAACATGGCTTTATTTGTTCTATCCTTAATGTTGAGACTCCACTTCAATTTCTTATACAGGATCACGCCAAGATATTTGGCGTGATCGGAGATTTTCAGTTGGTTCGGTAGTTTCCTTTTGTTCGTAAAAAGAACCAGTTCGTTTTTTATGCCGGTTAACCGCTAGACCGTAGTTTTTAGTCCATGCATTCACTATAGATAAAGCATTCTTTATCTGTTCGCTAATTGTGGAGGGAAATTTACCTTTCGCTAGTATTGCTACATAGGTCGTCAGCATTAGCAATTACTTGGGCTCCACTTTAAGTTAACATAGTTAGTAGGTAGAAATGGCGACCAGTGACAGTCTAGCCCTATGTCCCAATTAGCGCTGAAATGCGCCATTTTGATACCATATCTCGTGTGAGCCAGTGGACAGTACTGATACTGGAAAGTGTGGAAATTGTCAAGGAGTCATCCGGTTTGCGTTTGTACAATCATCCGACACTATCAAAACTGTGGCAAGCTAGACAGCTTCTTGGCTAGTGCTGCAACATTAGCCAATACGATTTAATTGAGTGACCATTTGGCCTCCCATACCGTAAACCTCCATCCTCCGTCCGCTAGCTGGGGATTTTATGAATCGTATGGAGGACATGAAACAAAAGTAACTGAGGTTAGTCCTAGAGTCATTTTATCACATTGAGATAAGAGATAGTCTTTGATCTTTATTTTCAAAAAAGCCTTAAACGATTCAAAGAATCGTCAGAACGAATGCGGCGAGTGAAGAGTAAAGAAAGAAGGATGAAGGAAAGGGAAGGGAACAGGGTTTAAAAAAAAGACAAGCTGGGTTTCTAAGTTTTATTCGTTTGCTAAAAAAGTGCTGTGAAATATAAATTCAGTTTGCCCTTGATTAGCTTTTATTATCTCAAAACGACCTGATTTTTATTCGATTTATTTCGGAGCCAAGTGATAGAGGTCTATTCTTAAGGTCTTGGTTATTATAATCCCCTTTGTTGCATCTTATTGAGTTTTAATTTTATTATGTATAGATTTCGTTATGTTTTAAATTGGTTTCATTCAATTCAATTTGAATTTATATTTATACATAATTATTATTGCAAAAATTCCAATTTTTGTTTCCTTCATATTTTTTGAAGAAGATTTTCAGCATCTCGATTAAGAAAAACGACTCTTAGCAGTTTCCTTGCACCCACCTTCCAATCGTTAGTACGCCCCACAACTTGTATTTATATAATTTAATTTTTATAACACCCAAATTCTTCTTTTTATTTGAGCTGAATTGCTTACTGTTTTTTATTACCATTCAAATTCCACGAACTCACCGCCAGCTGACCAGCCGGTTGGCTGCTGCATAGTTGTTGCAGTGTTTTGTTGCAATATTTGTATGTCTCTCTATTTTTAATATGTCGTTGATCATTTAGACTTTTTCTCAATTCGATTTTATCCCTCGATAAATTCAATGAAACATAGAATTAATTCCTCTGTTCTTTTTGGATTCGTATATTCCTAAGTAGCGAGCTATAAATTAATCGTAATCCTAATCATAATCATGAATTCGATAAATTCGGTCAAAGTATTGCAACAGTAAGGACCTATGTTGCCATCAGCCCAAAATCTACACCAGCTACTTAATTTTGTGGATTGCGATCCTCCCAAATTTGACAATTTTGCTTTTTGACAAACCCATTCATTCAAAAATGGGCCTTATCACTGATTATTATTTTCGACCGAAGAAGCCCTTTAGGTACTATAAGCCAAGTTATGCATTCGTAAAAAAAATCGCACTCAAGAATTCGATCAAAGTCGACATTACGATGATAGCGAAGACTAAAAAAGTGGGTCTCGCAATTCTGTCTTCTGTCTGTCTGTTCGACTACAGCCTAAACGGCTCGGTCGATTTTCTTTAAACTTGGTAGATATCATTTCTAATTTTTTCCCTCCACACGTTTTTTTCTTTTTTTTTTAAGACCAAAAATAACGGTACCTGTCATACGATTTTTTTCGAAATTTTATAAATATTTTTTTTCTCAAAAACTGGTCGACAGATTTTCAAACTAAAAACACAAAAAAATTTAATTTAGTTAAAGTTAGGTAAAAATTAAAAAAAAAAAATTTACAAAAAATGGTTATTGAGGGTACCGCCCATCGAACGGTGTAACCGATTTTGATCTTTTTTTGCTAAAGCTCCCCAAAAATATGAATAGAATTGTGTACTCAAATTTGCAAAACAAAAATTTTTGGATTTTAAAAAAAAACTTCAAAATTTTTTTTTTAAACTCAATATTTTGAAAACCCCATGCTAGATTTTTTTTAAACTTGATAAATAAAATTTTCTCAATATAGTCTATAAGATGTGAGAAAAAAAAATTTATTTCACCTAAAAATTAAGGTACCTGGTAGGTACGAATGCTAAAAATTAAAAAAAATGGTTTTCAAAAATCGTATTTTTCTCGAAAACGGCACCTAGAATTCTGATAAAATTTTTTTTCTTTCAATTAATTTAAATGATCTTTAATTTAATAAAAAAAAAATTGAAATTAAGATATTACAGCTTGTACCTCCCAAGTAACATTTTTTATCTCATAAGATGCTCCAAGAGTTCAACTAGATTAGTTAAGAGGAGCTAAAAGTAATCTTAAAGAATACTACGAGATTCTTTTAAAACTGTTAAAATCCTTAAATGGCCTAGTTATGAGAGGCTCTTCCTACTCATAGTAGCAACTGAAGTTTCTTTATGGGATGACAGATGCACGTTTATATTAAAATGGCACTTCTAAAGCTCTAATAGATATCGGCAAAATCCTATTATGAGAAAGCGTCTCTTCCAATAAGAGGTGATAAAAAGAGAACAGAATATTTGTTAACTTAATAAAGAATGAAACAAAATACTTTTTAAGTTTGTGTGTATACATGATTTGCTATGCTATGCTATTTTGTAAGTCTATCAACTATTATATTATAATGGCGATGCATGATATTTATTATTTTGCACATATGGGAACCGAAATGTAAATGCGGTTGAAATTGTATCTACTAATTCTAACATTTTACGTCGAAAAAACACAAAGCCCCTTCAAAATAATGCATATTTAAATTATTTTATTTATAACTTTTATCGGAAATAGGGTTACCATATATTTCTTTCGTAAGCAAATAAAATCAAAATTAACTTTGAAATTTGTTTTGTTTTTATTTAGGTCATGGGTCATTTGCTTGTGAGAGGTCAAATTTAAAATAAAATATTCCAAATTACACACTGAGAGTCTTATGTTGCATTTACAAGAGTAATAAAATCTCATATTCTCTGTAATTTTCTACTATTACTCTTGTCACAAAAAATTACTACTCGTGTAATGCAACATAAAGAATACATTTTTTTTGTTAATTTTGAATGAAAAAATAGTAGTAGGAATAAAATCCCAAGATGTTAATGTATTTAGTTTAAATTGAAAAAAAGTTACACAATATATTTTATACTTCCTATGTAATCACAACAATGCTAAATGTAAACTTGAAAATGCCACCTAATAAATTTTAAGTCAGTGCTACAGCCAAGTTATTTTATCGAGATCATAATTTTTTAAGTTATGGTAACCCTCAAATGTACAGGCAACTACTTTGCTTGTGTATAGGAATATGGCTGCTGCGGACGCGACACTAACTCTTCTAGTAACATCTTTATTCTTTCTATAAGATCTTAGACGCTTCTTTATGAATTATGTGTACTTACGTGCGAGTGAGAGGAGAATGCTGACATCAGAAAACTTAAGTTTGTGAATAGTTGTGCTTGTTGCATTAAGGATCTTATTAGGATCTTACTGCAAAGCTTATAGTCTTTGAACTCCAAATTGTTTCTTGATATAGGAGGATTTAAACTCAAATTCTTTTAGAATTTTCAAAGTGGTATACAAATAACTTTACTCTTAAATATGACTTGTTATGGGATTAGTTGGACGTATTTAGAGCTCAGTTTTCAGAAAAGGATTCTTATAAGACTATAAGTTTTTATAATCTAACTACAAGAAGAGAAAATAGTTTTGCTATAAGATTTAAGTTCTTTTAAGCTGGAAAAGTGTTTAACTCTTAAAATAAAAGTGTTATGACATCCAGTTGAGTTTCATAGCAAGATATTAATACTTTAGTATAGCAATGGGATGTAAAAGAGTTGTATGAGATTTTTTTTCAGATTTAAAGAGCTAAGCTCTGGAGAGTATGTTAGTTGGGCTACCATAGAACCATGTTTTCGAATTTTGAATTTCTCATTATCCACATAACGGATCTTAATGAAATTCTTTATAGAGAAGCTTCTAAAAAGTCTAAAATACATTGCATTTCAAAACTTTAAAACAAATATTTTTTGAATTTTTAAAAAAAAAATCTATTTTTTCTTTTTTTGAAAATTCAATATCTCAGAAACGGCTCAATATTTTTTTTGTAAATTTAATTTTTATTCGAGCAATAATAAAAACTTTAAATAGGGATACCAACATTTTTTCTTAAAAATGTTTTAAAATTTTTTTTACATGAAAGCTTATTTTTTTGAGAAACCGCTACAACGTCTTATAATTTTTAGATCTAGCTGGAACTTGTATTTGCTTAGAACACATAGCATGCTGTGCTTAGCTCCAACTACTAACGGAGTTGATTTACTCATTTAAAAAATGAATTTTATCCCTATGAACAGTTTTCTCTAATAACATTCGTTTTTAAAATTCCTAGTCTATTACATAGGAGCAAGCTCGTGCGACCCAGTCGTGGTGCATTTTATTTATTTCAATCTTAATAATTTATGAGTTTGATTTTCGATATCAGTTAACTCGAATAACCATGATTTACTCGATTCGATTTGGTGTTATTTGAGGTATCAGGATACGGTATGTTTACTGTGGGAATTGAACCCAGCATGTACCTAGCTCGTTGAATATTGACTTGGAATGGGAATTATCAAATAAAAACTATTTACTTACATATGCGATTGTAGCTAAAAGTTAATTTATTCGGTAGTACCAAGTCATTCAGTAACTATTAGTCCTAAAATTGATCTTTTCCGGAGCAATAAATAAAATCTGTTTTTTTTTGGCATTTTTAGACGTTTCTTAATCCATCGACATCGTAGCCATCCTTTGATGGAATTTGACAGTTTATGACTTGAATAGAGGACGAATTTAGTTATGACATACATAGAGTATTTCGTTCCTAATGTAAGCCAAAAGCCCTAAAATTGCTCTTTTCCGGAGCAAAAAATTTAATCTCTTTTTCTTGGATTGTTTGACGCTTTTCAATCAATGGACATAGTAGCGATCATTCTATGTGATTTGGCAATTTATTGCTTTGAGAACTATCAAAGCCTTAAGTCAATCTTATCATGGAAATCGAAATGAAAATCGAATCGGAACAGTATTGAATCATTTAAGTGAAATGAAAATGATCGAATGATCGATCGATTCAAATGATCGAATCATTTTTGTAATCGATCATTGAACGATTCGATCATTTAAAATGAACGATTTACACAGCTTTGAACTGATCATATCTTTATTCTCTCCGTATATTCTTTTACCTTACCGGCAGTCTCTTTCTATGAAATACAATCATTATATCTCTCCTTCTGAACACTTATTACTTCATTTGTTTTTTTTTTTTGAATAAAACACAAATTATTTAGGAAATTGTTGTCATTTTTTTTTTATTTTTTTTATTTTTTTTATTTTTATAATCTACTCATGCTCAAGGGAATATGATTACCCTTTAAATGTTTCAACACAGCGCGGGCGTGAAGTTACGGAAGAGAGAGAAGGATAGGAAAGATGTGTGGCACGATGTTCTGAGACTGAAGGTGGTTGTCTCAGCTATTTTATCTCCAGGGATGGCGGCTGAACTAAAGCGGAGAAATGCCGTGTCTTATTTTTATGTCGCTTATAATTCGCATTATTTTATTCGTATTCATCCTTGTTGGGCATACTAGTTTAACTCAATCACATGTTGTTAGGTGTTATGCCTAAACAACATGTAATGAGTAACCCAGCAACCCACTGATGACATATTTAAGAAGGTTTTTAATGGAATTAAAGACGACATGACATAGACGACGGCAGGGATCGAACCTGTGATCATGAGGTTGACAGGCAAGCACACAATCATCCATGTATGGAACAAAATATCGGCCAAATGGCCGCTGGGACCTCAGGGGCACACTTCCAAATTTTCGATGACGCTGAGGCTTAATTGAGGTTCTATGCCGTTGATGTGCCGCATTATCTTAACCTTTAGCTCTTGAATTATTGCTGGCTTATCGACGTACACCTCTTCTTTCAAATAACCCAAAAGAAAGAAGTCCAATGGTGTCAAATCACATGATCTTGGTGGCCAATTGACATCGCCACCACGTGAGATAACACCGCCATTGAATTTTTCACGCAAACGAGCCATTGTTTCGTTAGCTGTGTGGCAAGTGGCACCGTCCTGTTGAAACCACATATCGTCCACATCCATATCTTCCATTTCGGGCCATAAAAAGTTTGTTATCATCTCACGATAGCGACCACCATTCACATTAACTGCCTGACCGGCCTCATTTTAGAAAAAATACGGCCCGATGATGCCGCCAGCCCATAAACCGCACCAAACAGGCACTCTTTGTGGGTGCATTTGTTTTTCGACAATCACTCTTGGATTATCATTCGCCCGAATGCGGCAACAATTCTGCTTATTGACGAATCCACTGAGGTGAAAATGTGCCTCATCACATCACTGAAGATGATTTTCTTCGAAAATTGATCATCCACTGCTACCATTTCTTGCCACTATTCTGACCATTGAGGGCGCTTGAAATGGGCAAGAGGCTTGACTTTTAGGTGTGTTTCACATTAAACATCGGCCCTTAAAATTTAACCACCAAGTTACAAGTTTTATATTTATTTTAATTGAATCCTAAGTTATAAGAAAGCAATTTCCCCACTTCTTCTAAATTAATTATTTATAAGTGGCTTATAAGCAATTAACTAAATCTTATTTTTGCATAGACAAACCAAACAAAGAGCTTCAAATTTCATCCATCAAATCCAGTCCATTTTTATTTTCAAAGCATCTTACATGCAAAGACAGGTGCCATTCTATTGAATTTATAAGTAAAAGCACAAAACTTAAAATCCATATACTCACACACTTTAAATACCAAATTGGTTTTCTTTTTAAATAAATCTGAATAAACTATGAAGCCAGCACAAGCTTCCTTACTGTTATTGACATACAAAATTCAATTCTTACCAACAAAATTCGTAATTTGAAGACCAGATTCGTTATCCGGATTCAGTTCTTAGAACCAAAGACTATATTTCTAACAATTCTCCATACCATACCCTATGCACGGTATCTTTTATATTCATTTTATGCAATCACCACCCTGCCCTTATTCAAATTACAATTCCGGCAAACCACCCACATGAACCAGTTTCTCTTCAACTCCTTATGCAAGAGTAGACCACAAAAACCACTCCAGCACCCCGGAGAGTTCCTTTATTTTCTAAAATAAAAACCACACAAAAGTGTGACTTACCACATATGCTGCAGACGAAAAACATCCAGAGAACAATGCCCATCCGAAGAACATCCGCCTTTTTGTTGATCATAATGTCCATGGCATCAATTCCTGTTCGGAAAAAAAGAAAAGAAATAAACAGAACAAAACGAACAATAAGAAAAAGTATTATACTATATATAAATTTTGTTTTGGACAAAAAACCATAAAGATCCCTATGGATGATAAGGATGCGAAAATATCTATACGGAAAAAAAACCGAGAAGCACGAAAAAGTGAACATTATATTCGCTTATAATTCAAATAATTCATCTGAATGTTTTTCTACCTCCATGAACAGAGATTCCAAAAACAATAAATAATCTTCAGGTCTACGTTCGCTCAACATTGCACCCTTATAAGAGTTAGGTATAGTTCCTGCTTTTCATTTTTTTTTTGTCTGCACTGCCCTCTGCCTTAGCAGCGTGTTTTCATTTCATTTTTTCATTTCGCCAAAGAAAATGACCGAATTACTGGTACCACCCTGAACAACAATAAATTTTCTTTTTGTGATTACACTCAATTTTTTTCGCCCGCTTATCCCAGAAGAGGAAAAAAGGACGATCCGTCTCCTGTTTTGACTTTTTGGAAAAGTGAATTTCATCGAACAAGTCAGTCGGTGGAAACCAAAAAAATGTTTTAATAGTTCAAAAATGTGTCTACATTCTTTAAAAAAAATGATTCTGCGTCTTAACCAATATCTCGACATCGGCTCATCGTAGATACCAAAGTGAAACTTAATAGAAAAGACATTTAAATAAAACAAAAAGATTTAAGCAACCTTAATGCTCGATGACCGATTTTCGAAAGATTAAATATCACTAGTTTTCAGAAAAACATCACAACATAGCTGTCACAGTTTCTTATTCAAACTTTTTAAGCGACATAATGGTTTGAAGACCAACCGCTGCAAAAATGTTTTTTAAGGAAATGTTCTGCCTCTTCCGAGGAAGATAAAAATCCTCCAAAAGTACCTCTTGTCATGAATAGTGTTTCTTGGTTCCTGCTAACAATCACACAGGATCAGTTTGGCTTAGGATCGATTCGAGCCGTTGCTTTGTGCGTTGACTACTGGACAAAAATAAAAAAAAAAAAAAAATACAAATTCTATGTTTGGCGGTCAGCCATCAGACGAATAGGGGGAATAACATGTAGCATACGAAAACATGCACGTGCCGTAACTATTCAGGACTGGTGGAAGCGTGATCATAGCCTCTCCGCGGCGGCCGCTAGAAACAAGCCTTTTAAAAAGTCTGGTTAATTCCCTGTCCCGTAAAACTAAAAGGATTACGAGACCGACAACAAGCCTCAGAAACGGACTGATCTCACGATGACAACCGACGCGACGCAACGAAAACGGAAAAACGGTTTACGAATTTTCTTATGGAACGTACGATCGCTCTATAGAGCTCGAGTTGCTCAGCAGCTAGCCGATACCCTGCAAAATATAAAGCTGACATAACAGCTAATCTAGAAATCATATGGACAGGGAATGCTGTTTTACAGAAGAAAGAATATGACGTCCACTACAGCTGTCATACAAAACACCATGTGCTCGGGGTAGGCTTCCTAGTCAGCGAAAAAATGAAGTATACCATCATCGACTTTAACGCTATAAGCGAAAGGCTGTGCACCCTTCGCGTGCGAGGCAATTTACGAACATCAGCCTCATTAACGTTCACGGACCTACGGAGGAGTCCTCAGATGAAGAAAAAGAGACTCAATGCCTGTCCAACGTATGATGTTAAAGTCATCCTTGGGGATTTAAACGCAAAAATAGGTCGGGAGCCGGTACTCAGGCATTAAGCAGGCACCCATAGTTTGCATGAGAACACTAATGACAATGGACTTCGAGTCTTAGAATTGGCAGCATTGAAAAACATGGTCGTTGCGAGTACCGATTCCCGCGTAAAGATATCTACAAAGCCACCTGGGTATCACCTGATGGAGTCACTCGTAACCAAATAGACCACGTGTTGATAGACCGTCGCCACTACTCGAACTTGATGACGGTACGAACGTACCGAGGTGCCAATATCGAATCGGATCACTATCTTGTTGGTATGGTTTTCCGAGGGCGGATTGCCTAGCGAAGACGCATTGCACCCGCCGATCAGGTTCGAATCAACAAGGCTGCCCTGCGCAATAAAAACACCAGTAACACCTTTGGTAATGCGTTAGGACTCGCCCTAGAATCTCTTGATTTAGGGAGAGTAAGTCCTGGAGCCAGTATGCTGGGCGTAACTGAGAAATCGCCACGCCTTAAGAATACTGTCATTAGTACTGCCAACTCCATCTTAGGCAGCAGTCGCAAAAATCGGAACGACTGGTTTGATGATGAATGCAAGCTAGCGACTGAACGTAAGAATGTTGCGTACCGAGCAATGCAACAATCTCATAGAATGCGGGCACGCGAAGAGGAATATAAGGAGCTCAGAAGAACAGAAAAACGGCTTCACAGACAAAAAAAAATCAGCCTGGGAGAAGAACCTAATCTGTGAAATAGTAAATAGCCAAGAGCGAGGTCCGCACCAGGCGCGGAAGTTCTACCAATCCGTCCGAAACATGACGCAGTACACACCACGCTGCACATACTGCAAGGACGGAGAGGGAAATCTGATCACCGATCCTGAAAGCATACTGGAGCGATGGGAAGTGTACTTTAATGAATTGCTAAATGGTCAGCTTACTGCAGAAGTGGAGGCTCCACTACTTTAAGAAGAAGACCCTATGTTGCCGCCACCAAGCATAGAAGATGTTTATAGGGAGCAGGAAGAAATGCCAGAAGACTGGCGAAAAGGTTTAATATGTCCCATACATAAGAAGGGAGATGTCACAACGTGCAGCAATTATAGAGGTATCACGTTGTTGAGTACCGCCTATAAGATACTCTCCTCTATCCTACAAGACCGGATAACCCCATAAGCTAAGCCCATCATCGGACAATATCAGTGCGGTTTCATTCCAGGCAAATCAACAACTGATCAGATCTTTACCCTTAGGCAGGCGATGGAAAAATGTCTAGAATTTAACATCCCAACATACCATCTGTTTATAGAATTTAAGGCCGCCTATGATAGCATAGCCAGGGTAGAACTTTACAAAGCCATGAGAGAATTCGGCATCCCAAATAAATTGACACGACTATGTAGGTTGACCATGACCAACGTAACAAGCCAAGTAAAAATAGCCGGATTGCTATCCAGACCAATCAACATTTTAATGGACTCCGACAAGGGGACGATTTGGCCTGCCTCCTCTTCTACCTGGCGTTGGAGAAAGCAATCCGTGACACTGGCACGGCAACAAGAGGGACCATCGTCAACAGAATCAGGACAGATCGAGCAGACGGCACAAAATCTGGGGCTGCACATTAGTGAAGGTAAAACAAAGTACATGGTGGCGTCGAAGGCGAGAGGAACAGTTGGTCAAACAATCAAGGTAGCGGAGCACGAATTTGAAGTGGTGCAATCCTTTAAATACCTTGGATCAATAGTACGAGTAGCAGCCGATAACAATATAGAAGAAGAAATACGCGAGCACCTTCTCAAATCCAACAGAGCCTACTATACGAATAGTCTGTCAAAGCTTTTCAAATCCAGAAATCTCACCATAACTTCAAAACTACTGCTGTACAGGACCATGGTTCTGCTAGTACTCACATATGGATCCGAGACCTGGGTGGTTAGCAAAAGGCACTCTGACCTCTTAGCTGCGTTCGAGAGAAAAGTCTCAAGGAGAATTGGTGGCCCCATTTGTTTGGAAGTACGATTTCGGAGACGGTACAATCATGACAAAAATTAAGCTCGCTAGACTCCGGTGGGCAGGGCACCTAGCTCGCATGAGCGAAGAGGAACCTGCTCGGAAAGTTCTTTGTGGTACGACATCGTGGTAGACCAATCTTGCGCTGGGGAGATGGCGTAGACCAGGACGCACGAAGCCTTGGGGTGCGCAACTGGATGGCGTCAGGTCGAGACCGGGATAGGTGGAGATACTTGTTGAAAGAGGCCAGGACCGGAACCCGGTTGTGGAGCCGATGATGATGATGAAATTCTGTGTTTATGTCCTTAACCTGTTGAGGAACATTTTGAACTGCTTAAATTTAATTATGTTTTGTTTTTGTTTTTTTCTTCTTACTGGATTAGCGGGACTTTTGTGAGCAATTGAGATACTTTAAGTTGCAATGTTATTGAAAGTTGCAATTTCGTGCGAATTGGTTTAGCTCTCGTAAGACAAATATTTTGATTTTTTACATTTTTTTTTGAATATTAATAATGCATACTTTGACCGCAGGTATTTTTTTTTCTAATAAATTTGAATTTTTGTGATTTTTTGAAAAAAAAAAATTTTTTTTGAGTCCTGCAAATTGTATAAAGTTAAGCTTTTAAAAAATGTTAGCAAACTGTAGCTAAATATGTTATGTCATTATGTTCTGTTTTTATTGTGCTTTGAGGAAATATTCATTTTTCTTGCTACTTCCAGGTAACCTTCAAAATATTTGCCTTTTTGCAGGCTAAGGTCAAACCATAAAAAATAAAAAAAAATCGAAAAATTGATTTTTTTTTATAAAAACACAAGAGTTGAAGGTGTTTTTGAATTTTGTATTGAAAGAATTAAAAATTAAATGTTGTCCCATTACAAGTAAGAACGATTTTGATGGAAAAAGTATGACTTCTTTCCAAAATCTTGAACGTAGGTGGAAGTCTTGTACATACATGAAACGGCAATAATTTTATGAGACGCCACGGAGTCTGGTTGAGAACTTCTTTTATTCTTCCAAATAGCATTCTTAATTTTCTGGAAAATGCTTCATCTTGGGAATAAAATGTTAAAAAGTAAATTGGGTCTCATTGTTGACAAGCCTAAGCTAGGATTTGAGTCAACAAATGATGGAAGCACGGCCAGACGGATTTCAGAATTCGAAAATAACTGCAGAAATAATAAGACTTGTAGAACAACTCATACATACATTTTCAATCGAATTAAGAATCTTAGCTTCAGGATTTTTGATTGATATACCTATGCATTTTTTTTTGAACTGCTGGCTGAAGTTAAAGGAAAATATCTTGAGCTCTACAGTTGGTACTATAAGTGTCCATAAGCTTCTGATCCATGGTCCAGATATATTTCCATCTTTTCAAATACCTATAAGACAGCTTTCTGAAGAAGCGCTAAAAGTAAGTCATAAAGAATTTCGGAATTCCGGCATTTCTTAAACAAGAATCATCCCGGATCAATACAAACGAAGATCTCTTGACAACATTACTTTTAAAGTCTGATCTTTTTATTTTGAATTTAAGGAAAACAAATTTAAGACTTTAAAAAGCTGACGAAAAAAAATTTACAAATTCATCATCTTCCTCACTTACTCTTGGAGATTCGGATAGTGATCTTTGTTAGTAATTACTTATTTTTCAGTGTTTCCTTTTGTTATCATCACTTTTTTGTGACTAATTATTATTTTTGTCAACAGTAAAAATATTCATTTTATTTTGAAAAATCTTTTATACCGGTATATTCTGTGGTTGTTGTGCTTTCAGAAAATGCATACTATCCTACTAACCTTTAAAATATAACAAACTTTGTACAAAGTAAAAATCAAAAAAAAAATTGAAATGTTTAGCTTCTAACTAATATGTAATATGTAATACAGCGAAGTCAACACCCAATGAGCCGTCCGTAGTAAGAAATTCCCGAATACGCACTGTATCCCCTAGTAGAGAAGAAATCTTAACGGCAATCAGAGCACTGAAGAACAACAAAGCGGTTGGACTTGACGGTATTCCCGCAGAGCTCTTACGAGCAGCGAGCGCCAACAACATCGTCTGAGCTCCTGCACCCACTCATGGAAAGAGCTTGGGAAACAGAAAGTTTTCCTGAGGAGTGGGAAAAGGGGATGATTGTCAAGCTTCCAAAGAAAGGAGACCTTACGCAGTGCGAAAACTGGAGAGGAATCTGCGTGCTGCCTGCTGTAGCGAAGGTTATAGTAAGAATCGTCCTAGGACGAATAAAAGACCATCTAGAAGACACGCTTGACACCGAACAAGCAGGTTTCCGCACTGGATCTTCCTGTGTGGATCACATTAACACCTAGCGGATCATCATCGAACAGTGCGTTGAATATCGATTACCACTTAACCTGCTGTTCATCGGTTTCGAAAAGGCGTTTTACAGTGTCAATAGAGAATTTATTTGGCTTGCCTTGCGCAGGAGGGGCATCCCGGATAAATTGATCGCTATTATCAAGGCTACAAACTAAGGATCCAAATGTCACGTTCTGCATAAAGGAAGGTTGTCAGAGGAGTTTGAAATCCAAAGTGGTGTTATACAAGGTTATATACTGTCATCAATACTGCTCCTGTTGGTTATAAGTGATGTGCTGCATGCAGCTTTGTTGACTTTGAATGGAGGAATTCAGGGGAATCTGCTATCACACCTGAAACATCTGGACTACGCGGTGCCGTTTGCTTACTCTTTCATAGGATCACGGATCTTTATCAAATGACAACAACTGTGGAGAGAGAAGCCAAAACCATCGGGCTTAAGATCAATACCGCAAAAAATAAAAGGATCAGCCTTGGAACTTCCTCATCTACACAAATAGATATTTCTGAACAACTAGTAGAGACGGTAGAGAGTTTTCAATACCTTGGGAGTATTGTCTCTACTGATGGCGGGACCGAAAGTAAAGGATGCTTTCGGAATGCTGTCCGAAATATGGAGAAACAACTCTATAAGCCTAAATACAAAGCTACGACTGTTCCGCTCCAATGTAGAATCCGTGCTTTTTTATGGATGCAGCACTTGAAAAGTAATACCCACTGTCACAAGAAAGTTGCAAACAATCGTGAATAGACGTCTGCGAAATAACTTGCGGATTTTCTGGCCTAACCATATCTCCCATGATGAACTTCATGCGAGGACAGGTCAGGAACCCATCGACTCTATAATACGAAAACGTAAGTGTCAGTGGATTGGGTATACGCTTCGATAAGGCCACGAGTGCATTGCGAGTCAAGCGATGCAATAGAATCCTCTCACGCAGCGAGGCAGAGGAGTGGGCCGACCCAGAAGTACTTGGCGAAGAGCAATCAGCACAACTGGGGAAGAGTTTGAGGGAGCTGAGGTACACCTCCAGAAACCGTACACGATGGCGCGTAGGAGTAGTGGAGGCCCTATGCCCCGGAAGGGGAACCACACGAACGGAACAGGTCCGAGGACCTAAGTAAGTAATGTTCACAGTTCTAGCTCTTGGCATAATTGAGACTGGTCTTGGATTCGATTCTCAGCCGCCGTATGTTCTGTTTCTTGCGAGGAATTGACAAATCTTCTAAGAATATCTCTTGTCATGAAAAGTTCTGCTCACTATCCGTTTGGAATCAGCAGAAAATTTTAGGTATCCTTCATACATGGTAAAACGCACACATGAATGGTTGAGAGTTGTTAGTCACAAGGATAGTAAGGACAATATTTGTTCCAAAATCAAAAAATATTTTGTTTTTAATTTTGATATGCAATATTCTGTTCATCTGTATGTAATCTTTTTATAGAAATAAGTTCAGTATGTTGAGAAAGTAAAAAATAATGGTTCTGCCGCAGTTGTTGGTAAAATTGCTCTGCCAAAGTGTAGGTCCTACTAACTCACAATGACAATCTCCTTTTGCTGTGAAACTTGTCACAGAAGAAAAGATGTTTAAATGTATCGACTTACGAAATAAAAATAAGTTATTGCACATCAAAACTTAACTAACTATGGCTGTCAGCTGTCAGCAAGGACTTATTTAATAAACGAGACACAATTGTGATCGATTTCAATAACTTTGTAGAAGAAGTTTTATCCACACTGATAGTTAAAGTTGAGAGATTTGAAAACCAACTTAAAAATACAAAATCAACAAAAAAATATCTGAAACGACACAAGAACCAATGAAGTATTCGAACTGCTGATGCTTTAGTAATTAAGTTTAATTCAGTAGCTAATTAAATAATTTTATTTAAGTTGTAAATGAAACGCATAAACTACAAACACAAGTTATAAATTTGTGTCGGTCATTTGGGAATGAATTCTG
Source organism: Chrysotoxum bicinctum (assembly GCA_911387755.1). Taxonomy (NCBI): domain Eukaryota; kingdom Metazoa; phylum Arthropoda; class Insecta; order Diptera; family Syrphidae; genus Chrysotoxum; species Chrysotoxum bicinctum. The sequence goes on along the minus strand of OU426988.1, from coordinate 73,556,138 downwards.
AACAGGGTTCCCAGCTTCAGAAGTCACCACTTTAGCTGATTTTATAAAGCAAAGAAAAAAAAACGGTTCAATCTTCAAGAAAGGGGAATAAAATTCAACTAGGGAAAACAATTTATTTGTAATTTTGATGCATAAAGTTACTTTCTTTGAGAAATTAGCTGCGTAGGTAAATAATGTTCAGAAATTACTACGTAGTTGGCAAAGCTTTAGTTTTCTTTTTGTTGGGTAACATCTTCATGACTACCAAAACCTATTTTCTAAGTTTTCTTTTATTAAATAAGTTAAAGTAAAAGTACATGAGAAGCAGTTTGTCAGTCTTTATTTACATAGATGTCATATACATAATTAATCAATTAACCTTTCCTTCATCAAAGACTTTCGTAATAATTTATATTACAGACGGTTATATTTTTAGACGTTATAGTATGATTGCGCCAAGGTGAAATTACAAAGCAGAAAATTATAAAACTTGAAGAACAAAAACCTAAAATAATACGAACATCAGTGATAGATAATATTCACGAAATTGTTAAATAAAAGGCTCAATCTTGGCAGAAAATTAGCGCAAATTTTGACAAAACTCTAAAATATTTGAGAATATTTCGCAAAAATTTAATATTCAATTGAGTGGCACTAGGCTAATCTATTCTTATTTGAGTAATAGAAGGACAAGCAGTCGAAATTGGGAATAAAGCTTATCCAATTTTCTGCAGAATGTTTCTGGTGTTCCTCAGGGTTCAAAACTTGGTTCTCTTCCGTTTTTTACCTACATATGTGAATAAACTTTTATTAATTATTATTAAATTTCTTTGCCTTATTAAGTAAATTGGTTTAGTTTATTTAATTCCTGAAACCAATAATACATTAAAATAATAATAATATACTTTTTTACGACTACTAGATATAATATACTTAAACACCGTGCAGGTTACTTGCAATACTTAACAATAATTGTTCTTTACATAATTAATTTTTATATTTGAAGAAATAAAAACAATCTATAAACTACTCTACAAAAACTGCTTCTCTTAAACATCTAGTAAGAGGCTCATTGGGCCCTTAATTCTTTCTATAAAATGATTCATAGCAGTGGTATCTACCACTTTTCTTCAATTGAAGAAGATATACTTCTTTTTTTCAATTTTTACTTCTGACTTATAGGTACTATAAAGCAAGTTATGCATTCGTAAAAAAAAAGCGCGAAATTTTGATCAAAGTTGATATAACGATGATAGAGAACACGATAAAAGTGTGTCACGTAATTCAGTCTGTCTGTCTAACTACAGATTTTCTTTAAGCTTGGCAGATACCATTTTTAAAATCCCCCCCCTCCCCGCACACAATTTTTTTTCTTTTGTCTTAAGACCAAAAATAATGGTACCTGCCATACGATTTTTTTTTTAGAAATTTCATAAATATTTTTCGTTCTCAAAAACTGTTCCACAGATTTAAAAAAAAATTTCATTTAGTTAAAGTTAGCTAGTTGAAAAAAAATCTGAGAAAAATGGTTATTAATAGTACTCCACAGGGAACCATTTTATTTGTTTTTTGATTTTCTCAAAACCGGCTCAACTGATTTTGATCATTTTTTGTATGCTAAAGTTCCACAAAAGTAGTAGATATTGTACATTCAAATTTTCCAACAATTTTTTTTTTGGATTTAAAAAAAAATCAAAATCTTTTTTTTTTCGCAAGTCAATATTTTGAAAACCTCATGCTCGATGTTTTTTAAACTTGATAAAGAAAGAAAAACGTAAAATGGTACAAATATTAACAAATGGTTTTCGAAAATCGTATTTTTCTCGAAAACGACGCCTAGAATTTTGATAATTTTTTTTTTCGATTAATTTTAACGATCTATAATTCAATGAGAAAAAAATTGAAATTAAGATATTACTGACTGTACCTCTACCATAGAAACATTTTTTCAAATTTTGAATTTCTCATTTTCTCAATTTCATTTCTCACGGATTTAAATGATTTTTTTCATAGAAAAACTTCGAAAATATTTGAAAAATATTGCATTTCAAAAAATAAAAAAAAAATTTTTAATTTAAAAAAATAATTTTTTTCTCTGAAAATTTGACATCCTAAAACAAGTCAATATTTTTTTGGAAATTTAATTTTTATTCGTGCAATAATAAAGACTTAAAGTTGGCGTACCCAATTATTTTTTTTTTTTAAATATGTTTTGAATAATTTGCATATAAAAGCTTATTTTTTAAGAAACCGCTACAATGGCTTATAATTTTTTGGTTTTGTATGAATTCATATTTATTTAAGATATCACATGGCATTTAGTTTTTATCTCTTGCTACTAAAAGAGTTTAAAAAAATAATCTTATACTTATAAATTTTCCTCACTATTTTTTTTTTTAATTCTTAGTCTTTTAGATAAGTTCGTTTGACCCAGTTGGGAATTTTATTTTTTTAAATCTTCTTCCTACCCCACACCATCCCCAAAATATTAAAATCTACTTCATTTTAAAAATCTTTGTTTCAACCAAGTATAATTTTACAAAAAGGCCAAATCTACTTCCCAGAATTTCCGTGTAAAACAACAAAAGAAATGAACGTTCAACACAATAGAAATACACAAATAAGTAACAAACTACTAATAGTAAAATATTTTTTCTTATAACAACAAATAATTATTTGTTATAAAAAAATAAACGTGAAAAAGAATCAGATTTTTTGTTTTTGGGTTTGTAGTTAAATAAATTAAAAAAAAATATTACAAAGAAATCGTCGTCGTTGTATGAAAACTCCCTAAGTCCATTTTTTGTTTTTTGAGATATTTGCATTTGAACTTGGAAATTAATATAAAAAAATCCAAAAATTATCAAAATAGCATGATCTCAGGCTTCAATTGTAGAATTTGTTTGGCGTAGGCATTGTGCAATAAATTTTTTTGCAAATGGTTTATCCGAAATGAATTAAATAAGAATTGCATCACATTTTTTTTTTAAATGGACTTAGGGAGTTTTCATAGAACGACGAGACAATATCCAATAAAAAAATATGTAAATATATAAATTATAATTTTTGTTGTAATTTGTTTTGTTAAGTTAAATTATATTTCATATTTGTTTTTTTTTGTTTTTTTTTTGTTTTTTTTTTTTTTTTTTTGTTTTAAGAATAACTAGTAGCTTAACATGATTTTATTTTGTTCCTAGTTTTTTCGTTGACTAAAATAGTAAGCATTTTTACTAACCCATACTATAGAAAAATTATATATAGATTTATATAGAAGAAACTTAAATCTACTTCACCTTTTTTTTTGTACTCTACTTAGAATTTTTTCCAGAATTGGTTACACTTGTTCAGGGAACATATTTCTTATTTTCAATTTTCTTGATGGAGCATAGAACTCAAATAAAGCTAAAAGAAAGGGCTAGTGGATGTGATTATTTAATAATTCTTTAATAAGATAATACAAATAAGTATGTATAATGTATATGGTTTATTAATATTAGAAATAAAAGTGGGCCCAGATGGCTTCCTTGAGGAACTCCTTGGAGAACTCGAATTTGATGAGATTTAATATTATTAATAATTAAGAAATTGGACACGATCATATAGATATGCTTGATATCATTTTAAAAGTGTGAACAGTGTGTGTCTCAAAAAAAGGCTCAAGCACAAAATTATGTGATAAAACATATAAATAGGAAAAATGTTTTAGGAACATATTCTAAAATGAGAGAAAAGCGTCATTTAATCGAATAATTTACCTTAAAGCTTTTTTTTAGCTCTATGTATAAGAGGCATATCAAATGCCTACATGTTCAAATATTATCTAATGAAAGAATCGATCTGCGAGGACTGATCACATAAACTTTTAATCTCTTAGCTTTTTGTATTTGAGATTTTAAGTTGTTCCCATAATCTCAATGAATATACTTAAATTTATATTTTGGACCCACAATTGTACAAATGTGATCATTTAATATTTACACTTTTGCAACTACAGAGTGGGCCATCTAGAGGTTTCTTTTTAAATCATAAGTTATTTTGACATTGACAGCTGTTTTCGGCTCTAAATTTTGACGGAAAGTCAGTATCATACCTTCGCGGAACGAAATGAGTCGTTTAACTCTTTAATAACTTTGAGAAATATTGAAAACTTATTTTTAAAGTGAGTACTGTGTAGCCCAAACAGTGCGTTATTTGGAAAGAAGTTTTGGCCGAAATGAAACAACCACCGCACCTGCTTTACGCACCCTTGTGCAAAAAATTCGTGAGATTATAATGCGATAGTACAACAAAGTGTGAGACTCAATTCACGAACATCAACTCGCCATTAATCTCAACAGCTAAACATTTCGAGCACTAACCTGAGGCGAATCCTGCAAAAATAACTCGAAAATAACTTGAAAGCACTGATCTCTATAATACACTGGATAGCGCATTTATCGAAAAAAGTTGACTCCAATTGAACATTGTTATATTATGAAGGCGACCACGGTGCCGTATAACAGTATTACATCTAAAACAGCATAAAGCGCGGAACAGATTAAACCAGCAACAGCGGCCGCCATTAATTTAGAACCAATGCATTTCAATTGTTCGACACACATAAGAACAGCAACGCCAACAACGTCGTTAGGCCAAAGTCCTAAATTTGCTGTTGCTGGTGCAGTGTTGTCAACTTTCTCATATTCAGTGGCACCACAATGCAAAACAAAATAGAACGTAAAATATTTTTTTCATTTTGCTACTTTTTTATTTTGGTTGCAATTATCGTGTGAATAAAAAACAATAAATAATTTTTGATAAACTAAAATTGCAAAATTAAGTGTCCAAAAAGTAACAAAGAATAAAAAACTATCGTGAGTGTTCAAAAGTCGCTGAATAAATGAAAAAATTACTGTGCTTACCAGTCTTTTGCCTAAAAAATAGGCAACTGAAACGACATTCCTTCAATTTTATTAAATTGTCAATTCGTCAATCAAAACAAATGATTTTCATCCAATTTTCAATTTATTTTAATTTTAATAATAAATATTTGAAATTTACAAATAATGCGAGAAACAGATTAGCACAACAACTTCAGCAGAAACTTTAAAAACCACGTCACTCTTTTTAGGGCCACTTGTTTTAAATAGCTTTGATTACATTAACACACCAACTTCGACATTAACGTTAGACTTAAAAACTAAATTCGATGTCGCTGTGCAAATGCTACCATCTTTTGAGGCGAAATTTGTCAGTATTATCAACACCTAAATGAAAATGTGACAGCCATCTTTTTGATTCGTTTATTTATTTTGGTTTTGACAATGAAAAATTACTAAAAACAAATTAATTTTAGTACGACAAATTGCGCAAGTCGTATACATTGACCCAATTTACGTTAATTTTTATGGTTTAATGTACGCAAAAATCATTTCGCATTTGAATTTACTTTGATTATATGCTGTCAAAAACGCTGTTCACGTTGTAATCTATTTCACAAGACTTTTGATGTTTAAGTTTTCGTTGCTATTGGACTAGGCGCGCACATTCAATTTTTAGTTGCACAACTGTTTGGTTGCTTATAGAAAGCAGATGAACTATTTGGTTGAATTTCCGCGCAGCTGCATATAATTATATGTTAAACAAAATAGCGAACTCATTTTAGGCAATCGTTTAGTTTGTGTAAAAACACAAACTTTTTAGTTGCTTGAACCAAGCAGTTGCGAAACTAAAAATTGAATGTGTGCGCCTAGTCTTAAAGTTGCTGTGTCAATCTGTTTCTAGCATAAGCAAGTGCAGTCACATTTGTTTTCCTCTTTGTCATATCAAAATATTTTTTTTTTGTGAAAAGAAGACGTCAAATTATGAAGCTGCCCACCATCTGTCATTTTCAATTGGAGTCAAAAAATCTGTTATACAATGTAGGGTAGGGAATACGCTATTCAGTTCCAGTGTATTATAGAGATCAGTGCTTGAAAGCCGTTGTGTTCCATAATTAATGGAAATGTCTGCTCTTAATAATAAAGTCATAATACATGGAAAACATTTTGTTCATTTTATTGTATTTTTAAAAAGAAACTTGTATTTGGTTTTATGTTACTATGTCACTATGTTCGCTTTCCAATTTTGGATAAAATTTTTATAGTTTTCGTATCACTCAGATTCGGTTGACTTTATAAATTATTATTAAAGATTATTTTTTTTTATAAGAATGACTTTCGGATTTTCTTAGATATCAATATTTAATCAATCGATGTCGTAGCCATCTTTGGAAATAGAGGACGAACTCTTTTTTGAAGTGCATAGAGTATTTCGTTCGAAATTGTATATAAAAAACTTCAAAATTGCTAAAAAAATTGCAAAAGAAATTAATAAAGTCTACTTTTTCCGAATTTTTTGTAGCTATCTTAATAATTCATCTACATCGTAACCATCCTTTTAAAATCTTTCGCAATTTTCTAAAATTTTGTTTTATTTTTTAGCCATCCATTTCGTGACAATCCTTTGATGGAATTTGCATTTTAAATGTCAACCCTACCCCAAACACTAAAATTGCTCTTTTCATGAGCCCAATCAAAATCTTAATTTTTTGGCAATTTTTGGATATTTTTTTAAGCCATCAAAAATTGCCTGTCATATTTTTTACCAGATTCATTTTATTAAAAAAAAAAAAAAAATATATAAATAAATGTTGGCAGGAATGGAGGAGTTTTCTGCCGAATCCGAACGGCTTTGATGAGAATAACAGTATTTGATAAGAGATGCTCTAGGAGAATTAGTCATTTTCTCAGTTCTTCGTATAGGCGGTAATTATGAAAACCAAAACATTGGCGCAAAATTTTAGTCGAATTAGTAGTTAAAACGGCAATATTGCAAATCTTAATTGAGCTTATACTGCTTTTAAACGAAGCAATATTACCTTGCGATTTTTAAGCCCGTTGGAGAGAGACGTGTGTGGTGGCGGGGTTACATAAGGCGGAAGATGACTCCAAAAAAGAAACTAAGATTAAAAATCGCTTTCGTGTAAAAGCAGTATTAGCATCATACTAACTTCATATGACTCTTTGACATTTAGAAACGTCAAAACAGACCTGTTTACTTACTTTACTTTATTTTCTTGCATGAACTGCCAACACATTAGTTGTGTTCAGAAGCTATTTATTAAAAAACTAGCCTTACCACGATGCTAGTTAGAAAATGTTTAAAATTAAGAAAGAATTAGCAATCTACTAAAAAGTTAGCAAATTGCTAAGTAGTATCATACTAATACCTTAATACTATGCTGTTTAAAATTTTGCGCCATTGTTTTTAGGGCTGGAGCGGCTCAGACCTTTTTGGCTTTTGTATTTATTTTATATTTTTTTTTCAACATTTGAAAACATATTTTATTGCATTTTTTCATTTTTATTGTAACTTCTCAGTTAACCGTATTAGTCCCATTACCAGCAAATAAGCTAAATCAAACTGTACAAGTACATAGTGCAATTTTTTGGATGTATGTATCAAAAAATTACAATTTTGGTGAAATTCATCAACATTTATATTAACCATGAGAAGGCCATGAAGGAGCATTCCGCAATAAATTGCGAATAAGAAGCACCTGATGGAGGTGTATCTCCATTCTCTATAGAGGTGGTAAGATGATGTCTCATAAGACGGCTTATTACTTTCCTTATTCGTTGAAAAAACTTAAGGGAATAGGTTAGCCAACGCCACGAGGTGTAATGGAGGTTCGTTTGGGCTTTGGGAAATAAGAATGAATCGACTCCCAGAGAATAGAAAATAAGGATATAATGTAAACGTTATACGTTGAAGGGAGGTATTTACGTTAAATCGAGTTTGAAGGAAAAGATGCGACTCGCAAGTGCTTAATTGAAAATTACCCATTACTTATTATGAAAATCTTCTTTAGATGGAAATTGTTTTGTTAATAACGAATAAACGGTATATATAATCTTTTATTAGACAGGTTTTATTAAGCCATTCAGCAAATAAAGTAACGGCTTTCAACGAAAAGGTGACCGGTAAAATTACGAATTAAGATCTTATTCTGATAATTGTAGATAAACAATATCTTTAAGAGATAAACAATATCAAAATGGAAAGAGTTCTTTTCTTATGTTTGTTCGTCCAGGTGTACACATCAAGAGACTTAACGGATTTGTCAAGCATTTAAATAGGACACATAGGATTTTAACATGATTCCCTAGAACACAAATTAAAACTTTTGTGTATCCTCTACGAATACTGACCTCACTTTCAGCCTTTTAGAAAAAAAAAAAAAATAACACAACAAAAATAGGATTGGAACATGTATTGGCAAAATTGCCTTATTTATGAATTCTTCCAATTTATCTTTTTAATTGACTTCGTTATATTATTGCATTTAAAAACCTTACGTTTTTTACGTTTTTGTTAGCTCATAAAATATCATATCAAAAAAATATTTTCTTAGTACTGCTAACTGAACACACTCTCTGGGATGCATTAAATAACGCGACGTCAAATAGGCTTTAGAATTGGTTCATGATAGAACTGTCAAGAAAGAAAATTATTAGAAATTGGAGGTGAATTTTAGAAATAAAGTTGAAAGCGTCGAGTTTAAATTTTTTTCTCTGGAAATGTATTTAACATTAGTGTCAGGTGTTTAAAAAATATTGTCATATGACTATTTGACACTACAGTATCCAAATTATCCCAATTTTTTCATATTTCTTCTTCACACACCTCAAAACTAGTTCGTACTCTGACCAGTAGATGCCTTTTTATGGTAAGGTAGTGTAAAATACAGTGTAAGGAAAAAGGACAAGAAACATTTGAAAATCAACAAGCATAAGCAAAAGAGAGATGACCATACCATACAACTGTCCGTATCATTTTATTTTTGAGGGTTAATCTATATGGATATTTGGCGATAATAAAACGCGGCTATTGTTCTTTAGTTGAAATGTCAATGTATATAGGAAATACATGCTCACACATGCTCTCATTGACATTTCAATCCACATCAACTATGTATTTTTAACTTCCCATAGGGAGTTATTGTAATCGGTCCGATTTGTCAAATTGGAATTTTTGACATTTCTCGACGTTTCAAGGTCCCTAGAGGCTATACGAGTATCAATCATTTTTAGAGAGATGTCTGTGTGTGTGTGTACGTACGTTCGTACGTTCTTACGTTAGTACGTTCGTACGTTCGTACGTTCGTACGTTCATACGTTCGTACGTTCGTACGTTCGTACGTCCGTACGTTCTTGTATCATTTTTCGTCGTCGATATCTCAAGAACGAGTAAAGATATCGACTTCAAATAAATTTTGATTAATAGATAATAACTTCGAAAGAGGCTGAAAGGGCGTTTATTTAAATTCAGTGAGTAGTTTTTTCACTATAACGGTTTAAAAAAAAAGTAAACATTTTGGTTAGTTTCAAATATCTCACGAAAAAATAATCAGACCAAAACCATAAATGTTAAAAAAGAGCCAAGTTCTTATATACAAAAACCTTTGTGTAACAAGTCAGCCGTGAAAAGTAATGAGATCTAAAAGTGCGCCAAGTTCTTACTTTATGAAGATTTAATACCGAATATTTAAAGTAGAATAATATTGAAACAGCTACAATGTAATAGAAAAATTTTATTATTTAATGATTACTGACTAAAATTTGATGGGCTTACTGGTCAAGTTTTTAAAACCGTTTGAATTGGGCATAAAAAAAAACTTGCCAAGTAAGCCAATCAAATTTTACTCAGTAATCATTAAATAATAAAATTTCTCTATTACATTGTAGCTGTTTCAATATTATTCTACTTTAAATATTCGGTATTATTTTGGTCTGACCTCACTCCTTTTTGCAAAGATTTAAATATTTTTCCATGTCAAAATCTCAAAAGATACGGAAAGATAGAAGGGTGGACTCTTCCTACTAAAATCAACTTAGTTTATAGCTTCCTATTTCTTTTGGTATATTTTCTTTTTGTTATTGGTTGTTTTGATTTGCGCTTCAATTATTTCTTCTTATCCTGGCAAGATACATAACACTAACTTACCTACCTTAATTACAGTAATCGGAAGTACTCCATATAAATTAAACATACCACGCCCCCTGAATGGAAAACCTCAATTTTTTTTGTTGGTCCTTTATATGCGACTTGAGCCCTACCGTTCTACCAAATTTCATTGTTCTACTGCAATTGGAAGTGCGCCATATATAATTTACATCAGTTCTGAGGAAGTGGGCGGATACGACGCCCCTGAATGGAAAACCTCGATTTTTATTTTCGGTCCTTTATATGCGATTTGAGCCCTACCGTTCTACCAAATTTCATTGTTCTACTACAATTGGAAGTGCGCCATATATAATTTACATCAGTTCTGAGGAAGTGGGCGGATGCCACGCCCTTGAATGGAAAACATCAATTTTTATTTTTGGTCCTTTATATGCCACTTGAGACCTACCGTTCTACCAAATTTCATTGTTCTACTGCAATTGGAAGTGCGCCATATATAATTTACATCAGTTCTGAGGAAGTGGGCGGATACCACGCCCCTGAACAAAAAACCGCTAATTTTATATTTTTTTCTTCGAATGCAATTTGAGCCTAATCAGTGTACCAAATTTCATCGTTTTACAGTAGTTGGAAGTGCTCCATTCAACCAACACCAATTCGGAGAAAGTGGGCGGATACCACGCCCCCCGAAAGGAAAACCTTGGTGTTTATTTTTGTTTCTTTATATACAATATAAGCCCTACCGGTTCACCAAATTTCATCGTTTTACAGCAGTCGGAAGTGCTCCATTCAACCAACACCAATTCGGAGACAATTCGGTGAATGTGGGCGGATACCACGCCCCCTGAATGGAAAATTTCAAATTTTCGATTTTTTCCTCTGCTTGCATGACAAGACCTACCGTTGTGCAAAATTACAAGATTCTACGATGTCGGGAAGTGCTCCATAATTTTGATGATCTGTCAGTCAGTCAGTCAGTCAGTCAGTCAGGCAGTCAGTTACGGTTTTTGTGATTTTTGAGGCCTTATATCTCAGGAACCGATTATGCTAGAAAATTGATATTTGGTGAGGTGCCTGTGCCTGACTAGCTTAGTATATATTCGGAGTTTTAAGTTTCTGACTTCATTGGTACTGAAGATAAGAAGGGGTCAAAAATCGCCTGAGTTTGTTCCTGTAAAAAAGGGTGTAGTGCCAGAACTTGGCTGGGCACTACCGTGCCCTTTGATGCTATTGATTTCAAATAAAATTTAATGTACTCACTATAAGGTCATACAGATTTGGTATGAATTTGGAAAAAAATGAACATACCGTTATTTTTTTAAATAAAAAATACTGAAAAAAAAAGTTTCATAACCCAGATATTCTAAGAACGGAAAACAATTTGAAACTCAAAATAATTTTATTTTGCGAAAAATAATGTATTTGACAACTGGTGAAAATTTCGAAAAAAAAAATCAGTTTACAGTTTTTTTTACAAAAAATAAAAAACTATATAAAATTCTATTGAAAATTGGTAAAAATTGTTTTTCGACTCAAATTTCTCGAGAACTAGTAGTGATATTGACTTCTAATTTAGTTTATTTTATACATAGTATAATTTTGTACAATTGGTAAAATGTTGACAAATATTGAATTAATAGTTTTTTTTTAAATAAAAAAACTATTAAAAATTCTAGTGAAAACTAGTTAAAATTGTATTTCAAGTCAAATTTCTTGGGAATGAACACCGAAAGTGCCTTCTTAAGTATGTTGTTTTATACATCGATACCTTCCCGTAAGAATGTATACTAAGCGACATTTCTAAAATTGTTCTAAAGTTCTAGTTGAATCATAGTGTGCTAAGAGACAATTTTGGTTAAACTAAGTGACATCTAACAAAATTTTTTGTTGCTCACGACAATGAGATCTTTATTAATGTCGCTTAGCATAATTTTTTTGGCGGATAATACAAATTTCAGGGGGCAACATTATTTTAATGAGAAAACATGGCAGTTGATAAATTTTTTACTTGCGATATACATAGGTACTACTTATAGGGCAAGTTCTGCATTTGGAAAAAAAATCGAACTCGAGATTTTGATCAAAGTTGACATTACGATGATAGCGAAGCCGAAAAAAGTGGGTCCGACAATTCCGTCTGTCTGTATGTCTGTATGTCTGTATGTCTGTATGTCTGTATGTCTGTACCTCGAACTACAGCCTAAACTACCGGAAGTATTTTCTTCAAACTCTGTACTTAAGGGTCTTCGGTGATTCCCTAGAGGAGAAATTGAAATTTTTTTTTTAGCTCCAAAACTAACGGTACCCCCCATACACCCGTAATGCAAAATCTTATTTATCTCGAAAACGGCTCTAACGATTTTGATAAAAAAAATTAAGTGTGATATTATGGACATGGACTATATTTTGGTGAAAAAAAAATTTGGGGGGAAATGTTATTAGGGGTACCTGTCATATAACGGTTTTTTTGATTTTCGAATTTCTCACGAACGGCTCCAACGATTTTAACCAAAATTTTTATGCAGGAGCTGCTTTGCATTTGAAAAAATATAAACTAAAAATTTTTTTGAAAAAATAGTTTTTGGATTTTTAAAAAAATAATACAATTTTTTTTTTGAAAATTCAATATCTTGAAAACCGATACACGATTAAATTTTAAAATTACGTTTTAAAATGTATTTTATTAAATACTAACAATTTGCATATCAATTTTTTTTATAAAAATTTTAAGGAAAATTTAGTACACAAAAAACATGTTTCAGTGTGTCTGTATGTCTGTACCTCGAACTAGAGCCTAAACCACTGGACCTATTTCTTTCAATCTCGGTAGTTAAGAGTCTTCGGTGATTCCCTAGAGGAAAAATTGAAATTTTTTTTTTAGCTCCAAAACTAAGGGTACCCCCCATACACCCATAATGCAAAATCTTATTTATCTCGAAAACGGCTCTAACGATTTTGATAAAAAAAAAAGTGTGATATTATGGACATGGACTATATTTTGGTGAAAAAAAAATTGGGGGGAAATGTTATTAGGGGTACCTGTCATATAACGGTTTTTTTGATTTTCGAATTTCTCACCAACGGCTTTAACGATTTTAACCAAAATTTTTATGCAGGAGCTGCTTTGCATTTGAAAAAATAAAACCTAAAATTTTTTTCGAAAAAATAGGTTTTGGATTTTTAAAAAAATAATCCAATTTTTTTTTTGAAAATTCAATATCTCGAAAACCGATACACGATTAAATTTTTAAATTACGTTTTAAAATGTATTTTATTAAATACTAACAATTTGCATATCAATTTTTTTTATAAAAATTTTAACGAAAATTTAGTACACAAAAAACATGTTTCAGTGTGTCTGTATGTCTGTACCTCGAACTACAGCCTAAACCACTGGACCTATTTCTTTCAATCTCGGTAGTTAAGAGTATTCGGTGATTCCCTAGAGGCAAAATTGAATTTTTTTTTTTAGCTCCAAAACTAAGGGTACCCCCCATACACCCGTAATGCAAAATCTTATATATCTCGAAAACGGCTCTAACGATTTTGATAAAAAAAATTAAGTGTGATATTATGGACATGGACTATATTTTGGTGAAAAAAAAATTTGGGGGGAAATGTTATTAGGGGTACCTGTCATAGAACGGTTTTTTTGATTTTCGAATTTCTCACTAACGGCTCTAACGATTTTAACCAAAATTTTTATGCAGGAGCTGCTTTGCATTTGAAAAAATATAAACTAAAAATTTTTTCGAAAAAATAGTTTTTGGATTTTTAAAAAAATAATCCAATTTTTTTTTTGAAAATTCAATATCTCGAAAACCGATACACGATGAAATTTTTAAATTACGTTTTCAAATGTATTTTATTAAATACTAACAATTTGCATATCAATTTTTTTTATAAAAATTTTAAGGAAAATTTAGTACACAGAAAACATGTTTCAGTGTGTCTGTATGTCTGTACCTCGAACTACAGCCTAAACCACTGGACCTATTTCTTTCAATCTCGGTAATTAAGAGTCTTCGGTGATTCCCTAGGGGAAAAATTTAAATTTTTTTTTTAGCTCCAAAACTAAGGGTACCCCCCATACACCCGTAATACAAAATCTTATTTATCTCGAGAACGGCTCTAACGATTTTGATAAAAAAAATTAAGTGTGATATTATGGACATGGACTACATTTTGGTCAAAAAAAATTTTGGGGCAAAATGTTTTTAGGGGTTCCTGCCATAGACCCGTTTTTTTGATTTTCGACTTTCTCATTAACGGCTCTAAGGATTTTAACCCAAAATTTTTAGCAGGAGTCCCCTTAAGTTTAAAATAATATTGTATATAAAAATATTCGAAAAAATATTTAGTGGGTTTTTCAAAAAAAAGAAAAAAAAAATTTAAATCAATATCTTCAAAACCTATGAACGATTATTTTTTGAAATTATTTCCTAAAACCAATATTATCAAATACTTAAAATTCGCATCCCACATTTTTTTCTTGAAAAATTTTAGAGAGATTTTTTAATTTTTAATTTTTTTTTTTTTAAGGTTTATTTGCATAAATTCATACTTTTCCGGAAACCAGACGGCAATTTTATGCATTTGAACATTATTATCTCATTAAATCCATGTTTATATTTATAAAATGTATCTTAAATTCCAAAGTACTTTTACATAAGAGCAAGTTCGTGCGATCCAGTCGTGCATTTTATTTATTTGTACTCTAGTTTCATTTTCATGCATAATAGGTTGGCGAAACCCAGGCCAAAACGTGGCCCTTAACATATAGTATATTTCCTCATCAAAAAGTCATTTTCGAAAAAAGTGTCGCTTAGTACATTCTTAAGGGAAGGTATCGATATAATACAATTATTAACATATTGTTAAATTTTGACAAGTATCGAATTGACAGTTTTAGCAAAAATATAAAAAAAAATCTACTAAAATGTGGTAATATTTGTTTTTCGACTAGAATATCTTGAGAACGAGCAATGATATTGACTTTGCCATTATTTAATTTTATACATGATACAATTTCTAACAAATGGTTTATATTTGACATAATATCTAGTTTTAGAGCGGATATATTTTGTAATTACCCTTCCATCAATAACCAAACCATATCTTTTATTTTTGAATATTTCGTTTTTAAATTTTTTTCAATTAAAATGTTTGGAACCGAAATAATAAAGTAGTTTCTATAATATAATACATAATTTTATAATTTTATTATCAACATAGTTTTTAGAAGAATGTATGTATGTTGTTCAGTTGTACCCAGGGCCGCCGCTACCGTATGTGCAAAATGTGCGGCGCACAAGTGCGCCAACGTCTAGGAGCGGAAAATTAAGAGATCGATCTAACTCAACCTATACAGCATACTTCAAAAGTTTTCTTAAGCTATTGGAACTTGTTTACATTTGACCGTTCACCACGTAGTTCCCACACACAATCTACTACAGATCTTTATTCATATTTTGTTTGTGACTGTCGCGTCTCACATCAAATAACCTCTTCGATTGCAGTCATAGTCTAAACTGCTTAACGCCATGCCGCCATAGATTGACACTTGGGAAATAGCTTTCCACGCAACCTACTTACATCTCAGACTTATAAACTCGAAAAGGATTTTAATTTTTTTTAGATTTTCAGCCCATGTATTTCCCATAAAATAAAACGAAAACAGTGTCTCGAAAACATTAATTTTACTAATTACTCGTATTTTTTTATTAATGGTTATCTTATCTTATCTTATCAATATTCTGATCGCAATGATATATAGCTAGATATCTTAAACCTAAGTTGGTAACTTAAGAACTGTTGTATTCATAAATATAAGAGACAACCCTGTTTATACTTGTTTCGTCAAATGAACCAACTTATATCCTGTGTGGTGAATTTGACTTATACTTAGGTTAAGTATTAGGATTAATTTTAGTCGTAATAAAGTAAGCATTGTAAAAACTTCAACGTGTTTTATTCTAAAACTAAAATATAATAAATGGCGACGAGGATAAACTAAATTAAAATAAATATTATAAATAAAGAAGTTAAAACTTAAAATTAGCACGTCACTTTAAATTAAATTGAATTACGATTCATCGAATAAATTGCGATTATAATTCAACCGTTTATTAAAATATTGAGTTAATACACAAATTATCAACTTACACATGCCAGAGGTGCACGAGATAAAACCTATAAAAGTGATGTCATACGTTGGAAACATAAGTGAATTCGTTCCCGGCGAAGACTTTGATGCTTACAAAGATCGGGTACAGCAATATTTTATTGCAAATGAGATCGCAGTGGAACGACAAACACCTGTGTTCATCACCCTCGTGGGCTCAGAGGTATATAAAGTGCTTAAGTCCATGACCGCACCTGTCTTACCCAGCACAAAATCGTTTGCCGAGTTAATCCGTCTACTGGAACAACACTACGCTCCAAAGTACAATAAAAGAGCAGAGCGGTTTAAATTTCAAAGGGCTAAGCAGGAAGAAGGAGAATCAGTCAGCGATTTTATTATTAAACTTCGAAACCTTGCTGAAACCTGTAAGTATGGTGACTTCATTGCGGATTCAATCGCCGATGCTGGAAAACTAAAAAATCTTGCTTTGGAAGATGCTCTTACTGACAAATTCATCTTGGGGCTACGAAATAAGAAAATTCAACAATCTCTGTTAGCAGATGAAACAGCATCATTCGAGAAAAGTTGTGAGAAGGCTCTAACAATGGAAATGTCGGAGAAAGAACAGCAATCGATGCAGCCAACAGAAAATTTTATCAACGAAATCCGATACAGACCGAAAAGAAACAATGAATCACGTGTTCGGAGTCGAAGTTGTGAATCACAAAAAAGTCATATAACGAGGAATTGTTCTCACTGTGGAAAGTTTCATCATGATAATGACTGTCCAGTTAAATCTTTATCATGCTTCAAATGTGGTAAAAAAGGCCACATGGCAAATATTTGTCATTTTGATAAAAGCTTTCACACGAAATCGAAACCAAGACGACGTCAATTTAAGACGGTACATAGTATACATGCAATTCGTGGAGAAGATGCTGCAGAACTGGTGGTTGCGGTGGAAGGTGTGATGCTGAGAATGGAGTTGGATACAGGAGCTAGCGTTTCTTTAATTAATGTTAGAGATTATAAAGCTAAGTTTTCGCATTTAAAGTTAAATTGTTGTAATATTGATTTAAGTACTATTTCAGGGCACAAGTTGTCAATATTAGGTAAAGTTGTTGTTGCTGTGGAGCTGGCTGGCGTAACAAGAGAGCTGGATTTGGTTGTGGTGGACGGTGTTTATTTTAAACCATTATTTGGAAGAACGTGGTTTTCTTCATTATTACCAGATTGGAAATTAAAGATTGGATGTAGTAAAGAGTTCGTCAATACAATAAATAAGGTGCACAATGATACTGTAAGTAATAAAATAATAGCGTGTTATCCAAATATAATATCTAATGACCCAAACCAGATGATTGCTGGATATAAAGCAGAAATTCACTTAAATGAATGTAAACCAATTTTTCATAAAGCGTACACTGTTCCTTTTCGCTTAAAGGACGCTGTTTCTAACGAAATAGATAGGTTGGTAAAAGAAAATGTTTTAGTCCCAGTGAAGCACAGCAAATGGGCATCTCCAGTGGTATGTGTTCCAAAACCTGATGGAAGCGTGAGGCTTTGCATAGATTGTAAGGTTACGATCAATAAACATCTAAAAAACTCAACATTGCGCATTCGCAAACGTAGAAGATATTTTCGGTAGCCTTTCCAATTGTGCAGTATTTTGTGTTTTAGATTTAGCCGGAGCTTACCAACAGTTAGAACTCACTGAAAACTCAAGAGAGCTTCTTACAATAAACACAATGAAGGGTTTATTTCAATATGTTCGTTTAGGGTATGGTGTTGCTTGCGCACCAGCAATTTTCCAATCAACTATTGATCAAATTATATCGGGTATTGAAAACGTATTCGCATACGTAGACGATATAATTATAGGAGGAGCAACCTTAAATGATTGTCAAGAAAAACTATTTTTGGTTTTGGACAAATTAAATAAGCATAAAGTTAAAATTAATCTACAAAAATGTAAATTTTTACAAACCTCAGTGGAATACTTAGGTCATATTTTAAGTCATAACACAGTAAAGCCCAATCCAAAAAAAGTCGAGGCCATTCAAAATGCTCCTGCTCCTAAAAATGTAAAAGAACTTCAGTCCTACTTAGGATTGATCAATTACTATAGGAGGTTTATTCCCAATTTATCTTCCGAGTTAAAAAACATGTACGATTTGCTGCATAAAAAGAATCCTTTTAGGTGGACTCACAATTGTGATAAAGAATTTGAAAATTCAAAACAATTGATAATTAATAATAACGTATTAACTATGTTTGATCCCCTCAAACCGATAATAGTTTCTACAGATGCAAGCCCATATGGAGTAGGGGCAGTACTTGCTCATTTAGTAGACGGTATTCAGAAACCTGTTCTGTTCGCTAGCAGCACTTTATCAGATGCGGAAAGAGGTTATTCGCAGCTGCACCGCGAGGCTTTAGGGGTTATGTTTGCAGTAAAAAAGTTTTTTAAATACCTCTATGGCAAAGAGTTTACAATTCAGACAGATAACCAAGCATTAAAGGAGATATTTAACCCGAATAAATGTACAACAGCTGTTGCAGCAGCTAGGTTGCAAAGGTGGGCAGTGACGTTGTCCATGTATCAATATAAAATAGTTCATCGTCCAGCCAAAGATTTAGCTAATGTTGATGCTCTGTCAAGACTGCCAATAAGTGAGTCAACAAATATTGAATCAGGTAATATTAATTTGATTGATTGCCAAGGTAAGTTGCCAATAGATTTAAAAAAAGTTGAAGAGCAAACTAAGAAAAGTCCTGTACTTCGTAAAGTTTACAATTTCATTAAAAATGGTTGGCCAAAGGAAGCCGATAACGAACTTAAGCCTTTTCATAAATACAGAAAGTGGCTTAATATTGAAAATGGATGCATTTTTTATAATGATAGAGTTTTAATTCCAACCGATTTACAAAAGAATGTTTTAAATTTACTGCATGAAAACCATAATGGTGTAGTTTTAATGAAGAAGGCAGCTAGGTCCTACTTATGGTGGCCAAAGCTGGATATGACAATAAAAGACTTCGCTGATTCTTGTAATGTATGTCAGGCTACTAGAAATGTTCCAAAAGAAATTGTTACTACTAAATGGCCTGGCACTGTGTATCCGTTTCAAAGGGTACATTTAGACTTCTTTTACTTTCAAAGTAAAACGTTTCTTCTTTTAATAGATTCATTTAGCAAGTATCTTGAGGTGGTTCAGATGGGGTCAACCAATGCAAAAAGTGTAATCCAAAAGTTGAACTTATTTTTTTCGGTGTTTGGATTACCAACAACCATAGTCACGGACAATGGCCCACCCTTCGCTTCCTGGGAATTCAAACAATTTTGCAGCAATAATCAAATCGAATTACTGCACAGCCCTGCATACCATCCGCAATCAAATGGTTTGGCCGAAAGGCACGTTCAGATTGTTAAGAACAATTTAAAAAAACATATGTTGTCTAATAAACAAAATGTAGATTTGCGTGACCATATTACAAAATTTTTGATGCATCACCGAAACACTCCGAACTCTGTTACGTCAACTTCTCCAACAGAAATGTTATTTTCATTTAAACCCAAAATTTTACTTGATCTTATTAATAATAAAAAACAAGTTTCTTTCAATCTAAAAAATAATTATAAATGTAACGCAAATATAGTATATTCTGATAAACAAAAAATTAAACAAAACCATTTATATAATAAATTGCCTTCATATAAAGTAGGGGAGAGTTGCATGTACAGGAATCATATAAAAAATTACACAAAATGGATGAATTGTATCATTGCTAAGAAACTTAGTTATGTTAGATATATAATAAGAATTGGAAATCAAACTAAAATTGTTCATGTTAATCAAATAAGAAAACTCTACAAAAAACCTCAATTCAAATATATGCATTTAAGAATTCCTAAAAACACAATTGAAAATAAAATTGAGATAAAAGACACAAATTATTATACAGATACAAAACCATCTTCTGCTCAAAGAAGGGTAAGAAAATTAAAAAATAAATTTGAGATATTAAATGGGGTTAGACGAAGTAGTAGACTTCAATCAAAGACAAAAAAATTTGATAAGCTTAAACGATATAAATGAATAAGCAACGTTATATTAAATTAAAATTGAATATAGTAGAATGGATTTAAATTCTGAATATCTTGAAGAAACTAAAACTTAATAGTTTGTATGAATTAATTTTGAATACTTGTTTATTTAAAATACTTTGTTTTGAAATAAGCAGGGGAGAATGTTGTATTCATAAATATAAGAGACAACCCTGTTTATACTTGTTTCGTCAAATGAACCAACTTATATCCTGTGTGGTGAATTTGACTTATACTTAGGTTAAGTATTAGGATTAATTTTAGTCGTAATAAAGTAAGCATTGTAAAAACTTCAACGTGTTTTATTCTAAAACTAAAATATAATAAGAACAAAATCAATCAAAGATGATTTAAAACATTCCTCTTATTTTACCGATGCAAAATGTAAAGAAACCATCTTTACAAAGGAAACCAAAAAAAAAAAAAAAAACCAACGGTAAAAAAAATGTTTTGAGTGTCTAAATATTTATGTTTCTTTTCAAATAAGGGTTTTCGAAAAGTTTTTAATTAATTTTGGAATTGAATTGATAAATAACTTAAATGTCAACGGATGAACAAAATCAGAATAACCCAGAAATTTAACGTTTCATTGGTTGTTCGAATTTAAGCTTTCAATTGACATTCAGAGTTCAGACTCTATTTAAATCAAAATATAGTTGTTGCCACACAAGCCACAAAATGTCAAATTTCATCGAAGCATACCTAAGATGTCAAGGAATTATACATATATATGTACTCGTATAATACTTCCAGATCCGGCAGTAAATGATTAAGTGTTTCAAAAAAAAGTGAAAACAAAAACTTTTAAAAGTATCAAAAACTACTTTGTCCTCTTTCTGTCAAGCCATAAACTATTGGTTTTTACCAAAGAATTGATTTGACATACATAAATTAAAAACTGTGCTAGAAACTCGAATATTTGCATTTTATATGCAAATGATTTTGTTGAAGAAAATTATTCGCAATCGCCATATTTTTTGTTTCCTCTTAAAATAAAGAAGACTAAGAATTTCAAAAATGAATGCTATTAGAGAAAAACTGTTCATAAACATAAAGATAATTTATTTAATGACTAAAACAACTCTTTTAGTGGTAGCTGGAGCTAAGAACAGAATGCCTTGTGGTGCAAGCAGATATTAGTTTATGCAAGAACAAAATTTATAACAAAGCTATAAGTTATAAGTCAAATAATCTTTTATATACAAAGTTTTAAAACATTTTTTTCTTACTTTACGAATAAAAAATAAATTTCCAAAAAAAATATTTAGCCCGAACCGAAATTTATTGAATTTTCAAAAAAAAAAAAAAATATAAAAAATTTCATTAAAATCCGTTCAGCCGGTAATGAGAATTCAAAAATCGTCAAAATGGTTCTATGTTCGGTACAGTCAGTAATATATTGATTTCAATTTTTTTTTTGTTTAATTATAGAACGTAAAAGTTTATCAAAATTCTCGGAGAAGTTTTCGAGAAAAACACGATTTTAGAAAAATTTTATTTATCAAGTTTAAAAAAAATCAAGCATGAGGTTTTCGAAATATTGAGTTTCGAAAAAAAAAAATTGAAATCCAAAAAAAAAAAGTTTTGAAAATTTTAATGCACATCAGGAATATTTTCAATTTTGGGGCGCTTTAGCATAAAACAAATTATCAAAATCGTTTTTTTTTTTTTATATTCGGCGCACACTCAAGGGGTTTGTATACCCTTAGTATGCCAGAGACACAGTGTGAGCATTAACAAAAAAGAGAAGGGTTAGAAAGGAGGTATCGGTGTACATTGGTTTTGAATTCTTGAGCATTGCAATGACTGGGAAAGACACAGTGTGGCAAAGAATTCCACATTCGCGTAGTACGGCTGAAGAACGAATCTCTGTACTTCACAGTACGGCCGAAGTTGGGTTTAAGGGTAAACTGATGGGCATTCCTAGAAGTGCGAGTATTACGGTTAAATTGTTTAAAGGGAGGAATGCAGCTGGCTATTTCACTAGAGCATAGTCCGTTAAAATAAAGGTAAAAAAGGGTGAGGCAAGAAACATTACGACGATGTTGGAGTGACGTAAGTGAGGCAATGATGTTATTATCACCAATCATTTTAAAAGCTCTTCTTTGAATACTGTCCAAGAGACTTAAATAAGTTACTGGAGCACCAGCCCACAGATGGGAGTTATAGTCAAGTTTTGGACGTATATAGGTTTTATAGATTGTAGCCAGATCAGAAGGAGAGAAAAATTTCTTGCACCGTCTCAGAAAACCGAAACATCTTGCGGCATTTTGGCAACATCGCGTATGTGAGTGTTCCACAAGAGGTGGTTCGTGATGCACATACCGAGAATATCGAGATGTTCAGTTTCATTGATGCAAGTGCCACTCATAGATAGTGACAACGGGGGTATATCTCGCTTTAACGATATAAGACAGCATTGGGTTTTCGAAGCATTAAATTCGACACGGTTTCTTATTCCCCATAGTACAATGCTGTTTAGGTCGTAATTTAATGAGCTTATCATGTTTTGTCGTTGCAGTTCCACATCCGAAGAGGAGGGATGTGAGTCTGAAAAAGAATATGAAAAGCTAAGAGTACTATCGTCAGCGAAACAATTAATTGGATTAGAAGTTACAGACAGGAGATCATTAATAAAAATGAGGAAGAGTGTTGGGGACAAAACGGAGCCCTGGGGCACACCAGCATTTATATTGTGGGTTTCAGACTTGAATTCGTCTAGTACAACTTGTATTGAACGGTTCGAAAGAAAATTTCTAATCCAAAGAAGTAGGGATTCGTCGATGCCGAAAGCACGCATTTTCGATAAAAGAGCAAGATGCCGATTCTTTAAATTTTTTGATCTTTGTTTAAATCTGTTGGACATTGTTTTAATAAAATTTTTATAAAATTTCGAAAAAAATCGTATTGCACGTACAGTCTTAAA
Source organism: Chrysotoxum bicinctum (assembly GCA_911387755.1). Taxonomy (NCBI): domain Eukaryota; kingdom Metazoa; phylum Arthropoda; class Insecta; order Diptera; family Syrphidae; genus Chrysotoxum; species Chrysotoxum bicinctum. Next base: position 73,533,014 of record OU426988.1, on the reverse strand, counting down.
AGGATGCAAGAACTGTACATACATATATGCTATAATGACTACGTTCATTGTATAAGAATTTGGTGTAGTTTGGACCGCTACAATAACAATGCACGTTTGCTTAAATTTTTCAACTGCGAAATGGAGAATAAATAAAACTTTCACTTATTCAACGTAAATACCCCCGTGCACCCGAGACATGGGGCGGCAATTTAAGGTTCTTGCACAAGGGCGCACGAACACCCAGCGGCGGCACTGGTTGTACCCAGGTCCCACATATTCAAATTCCATTAATAGCTATGGTAAAATTGAAGAAAACGATATGTTTTTATCTAAATATAAAGTTTTCAAGACCACAAATGGGAAGTTATCAGTGTGGGTCGCAAGCAGCCTCTTTTTTTTTATAATCTACAGTGCTCAAGGGATTATGATTACTCTTTAAATGTTTGAACACAACGCGGGCGTGAAGTTAAGGAAGAGAAAGAAGGAAAAGAAAGATGTGTGTCACAATGTTCTGAGACATTGTTCTGAGAGATTGGCGGCTGAACTAAAGCGGAGAAATGCCGTGTCTTATTTCTATGTCGCTTATAATTCACATTATTTTATTCGTATTCATCCTTGTTGGGCATATTAGTTTAACTCAATTACATGTTGTTAGTGCTATGCCTGAACAACATGTAATGAGTAAACCAGCAACCCATTGATGACAATTTTTAAATGGTTTTTAATGGAATTAAAACGACATAGACGATGGCAGGCATCGAACCTGTGATGATAAGGTTGACAGGCGAGCACGCAATCATCACGCCACGGCACCACACGTGATTAAAACAAAACTAAGAGTCTGATTCTGCTGAAATTTTGACAGTTCCTGTCTACTAGACGATAGTAAATCTCTCTTGCGACACTGGCCACATCGAGCGGTGAGACTAAGTACTTATTGGACCGCCCTCGTATTCCGAGTAATAAAGAATGGGTTAAATTTATTGAACAAATTTACAACATTGGAAGCACTCTCCAGGTAAGCTAACCGCACAGTCCCAACACGCCAAGTAGTTTTTCCTTCAACTGTCCTTGTCAATGTATAGGAAATGCATGCTCACACTCATGCTCTCATTGACATTTCAATCCACATCAACTATGTATTTTTCAACTCTGTTTCTAATTTGTCTCATTCCACGGATAGATGGTGCTATTTAGTCATATTTGCACTAAGAATCACTCGATGGTATTAAACCATGGACGAATATTTCATTGAAGAGCAAGGAATTATACTAATTTTCATTATCGTCAGGGCATCAGGTTAAATAACCATTTTAAGTTATGCTAGTTACTAAGTATACTGAGTTATTTACAAATACTTATTTTATTTCCTTTTATATATGTATACAAAATTTGCATACTTTAAAGAGTTGCTGCATTTAAATTTTCATGCAATTTCTTTCAAACAAAATCATTAGTGTCTGTTGTTATACATTTTTAATTAAAAAAATATTAACATGATATAAAAAATACTATTTTACAACAAAATAAACATGTAAACATGGACTCATTTAAAGAGGTACAATTGCTTTCAACTTGATTACAAATTTAAAAAAAAATACTTGAAAATAAACACAGTTATACTGAGGTTATAAAAATATGATTATATCATATATGCATAAGGTAATTTCGTTAAATCCACATACAGTCCAATTAAAGTATGCAACGGAATGTTTTTTACAATCAAGAGGAATTTAGAGTTCATGATGCCATAATGTTACACAATCAGCTAATTACCAAAAGCAATGTCATAAATTTGTGTAGTCCAAAAAATAACATACAGAGAGGAAAATTTTTAAATACTTCCGCATAAACAAATAAATAAATTAAAAATAAATTAAAATGGGTTTGTTAACTAATTAAGCTGTAACTGACTGAATTTCTCTTATACAAACATATAAAATAATAATAATTATATTTTTTTTTTTTGGTTAGAGTGTTCAGTATGTAAATTAGTTTGTTTGAAGTTGGTTAGTCCTCTATTTATTCAGTATTAAAAATTATTGATTTAGTTTAGAAGAAATTCGCAAAAATATACACATGAGATTATATGAGGTCAAAAGTGGCTGGAAAATTTTTAAAATGGCGAAAAGTTATATCACATATTTAGTATATTAACAATCATATGAAAAATTCAACGCCAAAAGCGCCGATTACTGACCTCAGAAAATTTCATTAATTTGGGTATGTCACATCTTAATCTTATAGTCACGCAACCTATTCCTCATTCGCTATCGTGGATCGAGGAAAATTGTCTTTGATGTGTACGCCCATTCTGTTAAAAACGGGCAAGCTGTTTTGGCACTAGTTGAAACATAGGTTGGTGGGAATTCTGATCTTTCTGAATTACTCAAAGATGGTTTTTCGTTTGGTGCATCAGTGGACAACTTTTTCCTAGTATGTAGTCTGATGTTTTTTCATGCATATTGCAAAATCTACATTTGGCACTGTTTATCACAGTAAGCCTAGCTGTCTTCTAAGTTTTCTGTAACCAGTAAGGATACCTGTTAATATTCTTAGGTTGTTCCTACTTAATCATATGCAATTTTATGAAAAGTTCCTACTTGTAATTGCCGAGTAGTAGCTTCGTCTGCCTTAGTTTTGGGAGTTCTTTCCAGTTCTTGGATATACTTGCTATGAAAATCCACGTGACCACGTTCCCAATGAAGTGTGAACCTGTTCTGTTTGTCAAGTTCGTTAAGAATGTTTATGCCCTCCCACACTAATTTAGAGCTGATGGTATATGAGCTCAGTGCCTTGAGCGCAGCTTGGCTATCTGACATGATGGCAATGTTCTTGTTACTATAATTTTTTTGAGATTTTGATCGACGCATTTCCCTATGGCGTATATTCGCTTGGAAGATGTTGCTAGGCTGTTTAACCGGTAGGTAAAATTTCTCTGAGACCAATTATTTTGCCTGTCCTTCCTTTGAGAATCTTATGATGGCTCCCATTGCTACACTTCCGATCACCTTGAGGATAGAGGATAGATGGAGGACAGCCTCCATAGCTGCGGTAGGGCAGGTACTTATTGTTCCGTAATACGCAGGTGGGGGTGATGGCGTGCTTGAGTAGTTTAAGGCTTGTCCGAGGCTCTGTTGAACTCTCCTGGTGTTGCTGCGGATGCACAATCCATGCACTAACGAGTATGGGTGCTGAAGCGGTAATACTGGTTTAATGTTCTGATGGGCTCGTCCATCGATTTATCGGTGGGCCGGTATTGCTACCTCGCACAAAGCTGTCATTCCCGGTTCCTATCGACCTCCTCGCGGTGCCTGTGGATAGGTTACTGTAATAGTAACTGAACTAACTTGATAGAAACAGTCTGGACGGTGTCCTTAAGCTAGGAATCCGCTAAGGAGTGTGTAACAACTCACCAGGGGGGTGCACATTCTTGGTTGTGGTTTCTACCTCGACTAGCTGGGTGTGTCTATATCTGGGGTAAGTGACCATAATGGTGGCGAAGCTTGACCGGAAGCTATATTTTGATTCCACAGGAGATAGTGCCCAGGAGTCTGAGGGCTATAGCGTACATCTTCTGGCTCTCCTATTCTATCTTCGGATAGTGAGGTGCAGCTTTCGCGTGCGTGCTCTCTTTCTCAGACTATCTACGAGGTAGGCCCCTAGTGGGAATATCGTGGTGGCTTGGTTTATTTCGAATGCGGAGACACATGGTTTTCTGGCGTGCCTGGATTCAAGAGGTGTTAGATAGACCTCGCCTCCTAAGCAAGAGGCGTGTTCATTCCTGCAACATGTCACAACTTTGCGACCGAGATGGCATCGGCTATGTCGGGATTAATGGTCAGGACCCAATCTGACTCCGATGGAGGTAGGCCTCCCGTGGGGTAGAGCCGGTAATCGGCAGGTAGCCACGTTAAACCCAAAGACGATCTGTTCCCGTAATACGTAATACACGCCAGCTTTTGGACTTTTGTAGTGTTTTCCTAGGTATTGATAATTCGGTTTTCTTGTGTCATATGCAACCTCACCATATACCTAGATTTTATTTTCAGTGTAATAATGGATCTTAACCACATAGTGTACAACGGCCTGAGGATGTTCGGTTTGCAGCAAGTCTCTTGTATATCATTAGGGTTTTTGTGGCTTTCGCAACAATACCTTAATGCCATTGCTCGTTCGCCATCATGGCCTTTTAGTCTTTGTTGCCTGCCAGAGCCTTTCTTAATACGAATATTCCTCTAATATGAATTTTAATTTCATTTGGCTCAAATTTACCGTCCATGAGCACATAATCCATTATTGTTTTATTTGTAGTCAAAATCTTGACAGTGATTCAGCTCCGAATGAGTTTGATGCGCTGTCTGATACCATTTTTCAAATTGTTTCCGTTGGCCCTGATCCTGAAGCCATTATTGCCGGCGACTTCAATGTACATAACTCAATTTGGCTCCGCTATTCAGGACACCGGAGAGAGGTACGTTGAAATCTTTGTTGATCTTGTACATGAGCCCACTAGAAAACCAGACGTTGTTCCGCAAAACACCCCCTCTCTCGACTTGTTTCCTATTTCTCAACCTGATAAAAACGCCAACATGGTAAACTTTCAATTTAGTAGGATGATGAAAACCCACAGAAGGTAAACCAGGATCCATTAAAAGTTACTGTTTAGTGTGTACTTCTTCGAAAACGACGTAAGTGTTTTGCCAAGGTGGGCCAAATACAAGTTTCTTTTTAAAAATTCAATAAAATGAACAAAATTAAAATTTTTATACTTTAATTTTGCTTTATTAGTAAGATCAAACATTTCCAATAATTATGGAAGACAACGTCGTTCAAGTGGCTGCCTCGGCTGACTTCGCAGTAGCGCGTTCTGTCACTCCAATTTTCAAAGAACTATTTGATGGTTTCGGGGTGTAGCTCACAGATTGCTTAGCTGATGTTGGCCTTAGGTGTTTGAATCGTTTCCGGATTGTTGGCATAACATCGGTCTATCACGCTTCCCAACAAAAATAAAATTCAAAAGGGGTCAAATCTGAGGCGGCCAATTGACATTGCCAAGACGCCTGATAACACGATTTGGGAATCTGGTGCTCAAAAGATCAATTGTGGCATAGGCTGCGTCACATGCCGCGCCACTCTGCATGGACCACAGTTTGTCCAAATCCATGTCTTCAATTTTAGTAAAAACAAAAGTCCTTTAACATGGCTCTGTAACGCCCACTGTTGACCGAAACGTTATTCCCAGCTTCTGTGGAGCATTGACTTCTTGACAATAACGTGCGGATTTTCCGAGCTCCAGAAGCGACAATTTTGTTTGTTAACGTCCAATTAAAGCTGCTCTTTGGCCCAAACTGGATGGTCGTAAGCCTTCAATTGCTGAGTCACTTGGACCTTGCAAGCGAATAATGCGAGATCATTGTGCAGAATTATTCTATATCGACGGGGACCATGAGTGTTATCCACTAGCATACCAGTCTCACGAAATTTTTGCACAAACTTGCGTTCAGCAGGCGCAGTGGGTGCTTTATTTCAGCCAAAACTTCTTTTTTTAAAAAACGCACTGTTTGAGCTACAGAGCACTCACTTTGAAAATAAGTAAAGCGACTCATTACTTTGTCAAAATTTCTAGCGGGAAACGGCTGTCAGTGTCAAGATAACCTCGGTATAATATTTCTATACTACGTATAAGTGATACCTTCACCGGCAACAGCAAGTAGGTACTACAGATTTTGGTCCGAATTGAAAGATATGGCAGTGGACGACATGTAGTTTAACCAAAACGGATATTATGCATAATAAAGGGTTTTCCAATAAGAGGTGTTATTTTGAATAGCCCGCTATTTCGGTAGCTGTCACTTTTGAAGCTGTCATTTTTTGACATTTGACAAGTAGAAACTACGTTATTAATAAAAATGGAACGATACACGCTTCAACAACGCATTGAAATTATTAAAATTGGGTCCTTGAAATGCATGAAAATGAACCGCAATTTCATCGAAAAATCATCTTGACTGATGAGGCCCATTTCCACCTCGGAGCCCACGTCAACAAGCAAAACTGTCGCATCTGGGGCTCGGAAAACCCAAGAGCTATTGTTGAAAAGCCTCTCCATCCTCAACGCGTGACTGTTTGGTGCGGTTTATGGTCCCGCGGGGTCATTGGACCTTACTTTTTCGAAAATGAGGCTGAAGCAACAGTTACGGTCAATGGATTGCGCTATCGAGAGATGATTAATGATTTTTTATGGCCTGCATTTTATGGTATTGATCTGGACAACGTTTACTTTCAACAAGACGGTGCTACGTGCCACACAAGCAATGAAACCATCGATCTTTTACGGGAAAAGTTTCCGGACCGTGTTATCTCTCGAAGAGGTGATCACAATTGGCCACCGAGATCTTGTGATTTAACACCTTGCGACTTCTTCCTTTGAGGCCACGTGAAAGATAAGGTCTACGCCAACAGCCCAGCGTCGATTCAAGACCTCAAAGATGAAATTCGTGAGGCTATCGAGGACATAGGGCAGCCACTTTGCGATTTGGTTATGGAAAATTTCATGAAAAGGATATGGTCCTGTAAGCGTGGTCTTGGCGGCCATTTGGCTGATGTTGTGTTCCATTATTAACGGCATACCTTCCTCTTTATAATAAAATAAACATCCGATCATTTATCTCCAAAAATGCCATTTTTCTTTGAATATCAAAATAACACCTCTTATTGGAAAACCCTTTATCTATGAAGGTAAAGTTATCTCTCGCGGAGTTTTTCGGGTTTTCTGATGTTGCAGATCTATGCCAATAACAACCGATGCTTTCAAAGATAACATCACCCAGGCCATCGCTCAAATTCAGCCTGATCTATCCCGCAGATTCAATGCAAATCGGAGCGCTTAGATCTGCATTACCTTGCAAAGTCATGGCGGACATTTAAACGATGTAATATTCCATAATGGCATACATGGGCCCTTCAACTAAAAAACGAATTTCATTAATACCTCACTTGCTTTATTCCATTTTAACATGTTATTTTAATCGTTTTCTTTTTTTCTCTGTTCAAATGCTTCACTTTTTGGCGAATAAATCTAAAATTCGACCTCATATCATTTTTTGGATTAAATTAGCTTCACAAAACCTGCTATACAAAAACCTGCTTCCAAATATGCCAAAGTCCAAAAACTCCTAGTACCGTTAGAAATCCAAGTATTGAAGTGAAGAATATTTTTTGCTTTTTAATTTTGTCTTCCTCGAAGCTCTTTTGACTGACATTCCTTTTTCGTAAATAGCAACCTAGTTGCAGTTGTTACTATTATTAGTACGTAACACGACTTTGAGTTTTATCATTTCCCAAGGATATTTATCTTTAGAAATTTATCAAAAAATAATACAAAAAAATTGTTCTCATTTCACATCCGAAAATAATCCCTAACACAACATTATAAACCTAGAAAACAATAGAATACTGTGTAGGGTTTAGCAATTACAAGTATCATCCTTTCAACCCTCCAGCTGGATTCCTGTATCCTCACCCGCATCACTCTGTCCCTTTACATACTTTGTTAGATATGCTGCACTGTGATAACATAAATGAGAACAAATAATTACAAGAAATCCCCAATGACCTCGTTCTCTATAGAACACAGTGCCACAATTATTTTTTGGTCTGCACCCAAATTACCTCACTCACACAAGATTGTCCATGCAACTTGCATCTTGAATCTTTGAATCGTATCCAAGAAGAGTTTTTATGTTATTTGTTCTTTGCATCGCATCCGCAAGATACTGACACTGAAAGAAATCCCAGAACTACTAGTCGAATTAAGAAAAAAAAAAAAAAAAACTATCACACACATAACAAAGGATGGACGACTTTCGGAACAAATCAAATGACTCTCTTCCCGTGACCATTATATCGCAAAAATGATCTGAAAGACTAGGTACAAGCCCCAGCAAAATGAATAAGGCATATAAACAGATATATATCTCTGCAAATTACCAGTGCTGGATTTTCCTTAGCAAAATCATGGAAGCTCTCGCATTTAGAACTCCTCAAGTCTATCAGAACCCCTGAATTAGATTTAAAAAAAAGTGTTTTGAACTGTCTAAAGTGGAAGTGATGAATTTTTGGTATGTTTCACAGAATTCGCAAGAATTGAAATTACACAATTTTTTTACTTGACAGGACTTGATCTATCTTCCTGTTAGATGGATCAGTATTTAGAAAAATATGTACTTACACGTTGGAATGGCCCTTGACACTCCTACATACTATGTATACTCATAATACGTATCTACAAATGTGATCACAGAACCTCGATTACAATAAAAAAGAATGTGTGAACCATTTTAGATCCACACGTCTAAAATTATCATACACAGCTCTGAGAGAACACCGAACCAAATATAATGTCAAACAACAAATCGTTCTTATGAGTCAAGACATTTTTTTAATTTGGGCACAAGGATGTTGAGATTTTCGTTATATTATTTAACATTTTTTCTAAAAGTCTTTCAAAAATTTGTGGTCAAAATGTAAATTTTGGACAGATCATACAGTAGTGAGCTTGTTAATATTTGGAGAAGAAGAAAGACTACGACAAAACTACCAACCTAAAATAAAATTCTTTCCAATACTGTCAATATGGGAGATTTGACTGTCTCACATTATTGACACAATTTCGAAAACAATGTCTGATTTTTTCATAATTTGTATGGACTTACGGATTTATTTTATTCGTGATATTAAATGTGTAGCCCATTACGATTACACGTTCCATGTACCGCGCAACCTTGCGTAAGATTGCATTTAAGACCCTGTTTACTTTGAGGCGACTCAAAAGGCGTTTTACTTTTTTAACTTTGCGGAAAGCAATGAGCAGAACTTGAGCATGTCGAGTGTGCTCCGAGCAGATTTTGATCAGAGCTCTCCGATTTATTTATGAAACACACTGGAGCCCTGAACTGACAAAGGCGTTGATCTCCATTTTTATTTGTTTGTTTGTTTTTTTTTTTCGCAGTCTGTCGCTGTCTCATTACAAGAAAAAATAATGAAGTTAGCTGCGCTTAGCTCATAGACCACGTTTCGAGCTATCTCTGATTAAAAAAAGAAACACAACCTGGGTGCAGACAGACTTGCCACATTAGGCTATTTATCGGAAATTAGGATATCTTTTTCCAAAATTGCCGATAACAATTTAGGTATGACAGACAATCATAATTGGGCTATAAATAGCCCAAATCATATCTTGGGCGATAATTTTTTGCCTATAAATAAAATACTTTTCTCCCCTAAACATACCATTAAGGCATTTCACGATTTGGCACCACTTTTTATTCACTGAATATTCATTGTTTTTGACATTTCAATTAAACCGTTATAATCTTTACTTTAATATCATTCAGTTCCTCTGTTGTTCCCAAAAGTTCCATTCTTAAAAAAAAAAATTGTATTGGCATTGGGCTCCTATTTAGGCTATTTCTTCTGGTGCGATTTTGGGCGAAATTGGGCTATCGAACTTGTTCAAGACATGGCAACCCTGCCTGGGTGCTCTGATCACAGATCAGATATGTTTTTTTTTTTGACTGCTCAGTTCCATGCTCTGCACTTTAAAAGAAAAACGCATAAAACGAGTTCGTCTATGGTGTCAATGAATCGAAATCTCGATTTTAGTTCTTTCCATTGATAGATAGAACTAAACCCAAAATTTCTTCACTATCACCAATGTGTCAAAAAACGAAAGACGAAACAACTGGTTTAAAATTTTATTGCGGGTTCATTCAATGTTTTAAACAAATTTCCTTAAATTTTGCTTAATACAAAACTAAAACAATCAGATTGATCCGATGTTTTGCCTGGTAAATTTTCTATTCGATGTATCGATGTTTTTTTTTTAAATCGAAAAACTATGACAAAGAACATATACAGCCAGGTTCTACATTTCACTTTCACACGAAATGCAATTGAAATCGATACATAATAAAATTAAGTGTTCTACAATTCGCTTTTGACGATATCGATTTCAGTTTTTTCGAAGTGAAATTAATGCGAATTTCCATGTTCCAGATTTCGATTTTTTGGATTTTCAGGTGATTTAAATTCGATCAGATCTAGTTGTGTGAATTTATTATTTATTACGAAATTTTCAGAAAAAAAAATGAAAAATATCCTTTTCTAATAGTGTTGAAACTTGACTGGCGTCACATCGATGCGTTCTATGACTCCAGGAATTTTTTTTTTTAAATAAGTTCTAGATTTCCATGCCTCTTCATCTTCATTGGACATTTCAAGTTGAATTCAACTTGGACAAATTTTATTCTCCGAATCAGAACCTTTGACACAGTACTTCGACAAAGACCGATATCAAAATCTTTTCCAACTCATTTTCGAAAATTTCCTTCGGCAAGAAAACGTAAGACCGCGGCCAGCTGCAATGATGCAGGAATGGAAGTTTTACTGATTTTGAGGCCCTGATGGATAGGCTCGTTTATCAAGCAATCACAATATTTTATAGAATTACTTTTATCAAAATTTACACACAAATTTAATAGCAGTCACAAAAATTCACAAACAAAATAGTTTTGTATTTGCAAACTGAGAAGTGACAGCTGTTTTCAATTGCACTTAAAGTGATTTCGAAATTATGAAATGTACAACACTGAAAACAAATTCACTCGATTTGGAAATTCGTTTTCATTTCGATTTCACTCGATTTTTGGAACCTGGCTGATAGACTTATTTTTTATTAATTTCATTCAGGTCGGTGAATATGGGAATCGGCTCTTTTACGAGTTTGTCTTTGGATATTATATAAATGGAAATGACAGCCGAGCAACTGAGGTTACGCATACTTTTGCAAAAATGTGTGCATCAGCTCTTTTTTGTCTTTGATTTTTTGTCTTTGAGTAGTTTCTTCGGCTTACTCTTTCTGTCCTGCTTGAACTGTTACCCCGGTTACAAGAGTAGATTGAGGAATCGAATCGAATTCGAATTGAGATTTCGATCCAGGTATATGGCTGCACTGGATCGAGAGATCGAATTGAAATGGAATCGAAATGACAATCTCTTTTAAACTGTTGTTGTACACACACTCGATTCTTCGATCCCTCGATTCAGGTATACAAGCATATTTTCGATTCGATTCAGCTCGTTTAGTGGGATCGGATCGAGAAATCCTATTTAAATCCGATCCAGGTATACACGGAGCTTAATCCTGATTCAATTCCGATTCAATTCTCCATATAAACGTAGTATATGTACTGCTTCATATACTTGCTCTTGCTCTCACTCATCTACAGTGTGATTTGTGAATCGAAATTTGCCTTTTTACGCTAATCTAAAACAATTAAGCTGATCATTTTTTTTTTTTGGATTTTTAAAATAACAGATAATACTTTTGCCAGCGCATATTGTTAGTTTCTATTTGTTGAAGTTAAAAATCATTAAATAAAGTATTCGATGTTGAAAAAACATCGATGTTTTTAAGCGATGTATCGAAAAACATCGATGCTGGTTTCCGATGTCTAACATCGACTCTCAGTATATTCTTCTACCTAATCGGTAGTCTCTTTCTATTAAATACAATCATTATATCTTTCTTTCATTATATCTTCTTTCTGAACATTCATTTGTTTTTCTTTATTCTTTCTTTTGGAAGTGTTGCCACAATACATCAAAATATAAAACGTTCTCCATCTGTGAAGCCAATGAGCTGAGTGATGACTGCGATGTCAATGAATTAAAAGTTTTAGGAAGGATTTAGTTCAGTGTCAAAACTGTATATAGCATAAAACCGAATATCAAGAGCCTAATTACATGATTCCTTTTCAGATGTTTCGTCTTTTTGACATAAGTATTTGCTGTAAGGTAAAGAAGTGTTCCATTCCACGACTCTACACTCAAACTGTCAAAAAGACGAAACACAAAACCAACGAAAAAAAGAATCGTGTAATCAAGCTCCAAGAGTCAAACATAAGTAACATATTTTCGTGCAACATTAGGGGCGTTCAAATTCTTTTGATAAGCACGGCATGATTTTTAAAATGTGAATGATGAATGATCCATCCAGCGGCTTGGCAAGAATGGTGGATGGATTTCCAAATGTTTTTGATATAGATACCCTGCTTGTCAAGCAAGAAGCAAACTTCATTTTACAAGAAGTTATCGAGCTCTGCACATCGTAAGAAAATACATATAGGTATCGTGCTTGTCAAAAAAATTTGAGAATATGAACGCCACTATTAATAGTCTGAGCAAACAATTGTAATATTTCATATCTGATAAAATCTCTCTTTGAATATAAATAGGTCATAAACATAAGTCTAACTAACTTTAGGTTACGTGAAATCCGGTGGGGCGTTCTTTTTCTTACAATATTTACCTTTTGAAAAAATAGATGCGTTCGTTTAATTTAAAACTGTGTGATATCCTGTGCATTTCTGTGAATTTCAGTCTAAATTTATGTCAAAGTTTGTATTACAAAATAGAAAAGTTTTACTAAATTGCACAAAAAATGTTTTCAATATTTAAAAAAACAATGTTGCCATTACGATTACATTATTATGGGTGTTTATTGGGTACGTTCGATGATAAAAATTCGGCATTCGGAGGAATGTTGATGTTTCAGCATTTTAACCGTGATCCGCGAGTCTCGGTACTCACGCTTTTTTATTTATTTTGGTTGCAGAAATGTCATATTGAAATGTTTTATTATTTGAGGATCTTTAGTACGGAATACAAAAACAAAATGGAATGCTGGGTTCCAGGGTTGTACAATAACGTAAATATTTAATGGGTTCATACAAAAAATTGCATTCAATGATTGTGACTTCAAGTTCTACAATCACAAATCAATTGACATAATTCCACTAATTTTTCCCATTCATTTTATAATAATAAGTTTGATTGCAATCGTTTGAGAATTCATACATTCTGCATTTGCAGTCATCGCATTCTTTGGGGTTCTTTGCATTCTTTCCATATCGAAGTCGCAAAGTGAAGTCAATGAACGCAATCTTTTAATTGAATTCAAGTTAGAATTTTTATAGATTACATTCGCAGAATATTACGTTCTTTTACGAACCTGTTGATTTTTTTCAGAATCAATTTCATTTATCCAAACATCATACTTTAGTCTAATGGATCTATTACCAATTTAGTTTTGTTGAAGGTGGTCTCAGTTATGTAACATAAAATGAAACGCCGCGCCGTCTGAATCGCACGTGCGTACATGCTTATTTTTCTAAGGACTTCTAAGGAATTTATACATGCATGCTAATATTATGTTCTCATTATGTTCTAAGTTTTTTTTGAAGTTTTCATTGTAAAAAAAAACCGATAACTCAACTTTTTCACGAAATTTCGATAGATTTACTAAAACGCAATGTTTTATGGGAGTTGTTGCTCTGCACGTAACTTTGAATAAGCAAAAATTGTAAATGATACCGACATTTTTGAGATTTTAATCCCAAATGGTTTTACAAAAATTGCTTACACGACATTATATTATAAAAAAAAAAAACCTTCCACAGTTAGACAACTACTCCAAAAAACACATATTATGTTTATATGTATGTCTTTCATTGAAAAACTTTATGACTTTAGGACCGCTGCCGTACTGACGTAGTCTCTAGAAAATAAACGAATAAGCGATTAAACGAAGCGTTAAACATTTGCTACGTGCATCGGAAGGATCAATCGACTGCTTCGTCAAGGAATTGCGAATCATAAATCAGACATTCGTTTCAAAAATGCTGGGAGGACGGCACTTTCTTGCCGCATTGTTGAGACTGGACGAAGGAGTAAAAATCCTTGCCAAGAGGAAACACCGATAGAAGAGTTACACTCTAAAGACATTAAAAATAATTAACTAATAAACAAGGACGATCGAGACCGCCAAAAATGCTGCTAAATGCTTAGGATTTCTATATCGACGTAAGAAATTTTTCACCCCTTCTGATCTGGCCACAATTTCTACGTCCAAAGCTCGAGTTTAACTCACACGTTTTTGGCAGGTGCATCACAATCTTCTCTCCATTTATTGGATAGAATTCAGAACAGAGCGTTAAAACCGATAGGAGACAGATCATTGACTCATTCCCATCTCTTGAACACCGTCGGAATGTTTCATGTATTTCCCTGTTTTATAGCTTCTTTCACAAGCAATACTCACTCGAAGTAGCCAGTTGCATTCCTCCGCTTCATCAATTCACCCGTGATACCCTAGACGCTAGGAATGTTCACCCTTGAGCCCTGATTTGGTAGTACCGTCAGCAATTACCAGGGGTCATTTTTTTTTAAATTAACGTTCGTAGCCGCAGGCGTACCGCTACAAAATTTTTGGTCTTACAGCATATTTACGACAAATTTACGACAATTATTAGCACTGTCCATTTTCTATTTCAAGGTCATTTTACCCTATTTTGAAGGGTTGTAGTGATAACCTGACTATCAAGTTAGCATTACCAGGGGTTATTTTTAAAAAAATTAGCGCTACAAAATTTTTGATTTTACAACATATTTACGACAAATTCACGACAATTATTAACACCGTCCTTTTTCTTTTTTGAGTTCAGTTTACCCTATTTTGAGGGGTAGTAGTGCTAACTTGACTGTCAAGTAAGCATTACCAGGGGTATATTTAAAAAAAAAACAAGCGCGACAATTTTTTTTCGTTTCACGACAAATTTACGACAAATTCACGACAATTATTCCAATTATTACATTTTTTAAATTTTGAAGTGGTAGTGCTAACTTGACGGACATGCTAAACCAATATTCTCCTCCACTCGTTGGTCTTAAATCTGACGCAAATCCATTTAGACTATTGAGATAAACAGAGCGACAGACACTAGCAACCTTTTGAAAATTGACTTTGACATTGACAAATGTTATGCATGGAAAGGTTATAGTATTTAATTTAATTTTAATTTTAATTTGTCGCAATAAAAAATAGAGCTCAAAGGCCTTTTAAAAATCTACTTCGACCCTGTATGGGGCAAGAAACTCCTGTAGGAAAATGGAGTCCGCAGAACAGTTCTTGCTTTGCAATATAATATGTACACAAGTGTAATACTTTGCCAGCAGAGAAACATTTCGTTGCATCTAGTGAAATGGAAAAATGTAGAAATCTCAAACATTTCCCAACATTTTTCCAGCGTTTTTCTTCTCCAAGTTTTAGTATCTTATTTTGTTTTGTTCGTTTTTATTGTGTTGCCTCCTGCACCATCTTGGGAGATGTTGAGATTTTTCCTATTTTCCACAAAATTGTGTTCTCGTTATATTTTTGTATGTTGCTTTGAACTACACTGATGCCCTCTGTTGACTTGCTTCAATTTTTCTGTTCGTCCTGCATTGTAGTATTTTTTTTATTATGTTTGTAGTTTTCTGGAAACACCATTAAAAAATATATATATATATGTGTGTATGTTTATGTTTATGTATATGTAGTGCCAACGTATAAAGCGGTTCTTTCCGTTCAGGAGTTTTATCAGAAAAGTTTTTCTATTGTGATCAAGTAACTTTGGGTCTTGTGGCTGTGCGGCTTCGTTTCTCGGGTTCTTTATATTGAGGTCCTTATTCTTGGTGACTATATGTAAAGGGATAGTTGGTTTGTGATGTGCTCTATGATGGTGCCATCTTTCATTGCGTTCAGCCGAGAAGGAGGACAACAACTATACTTTATTCAAAGAAGAGTGACTTTTCAGGGGTTAAAGGTGTGGCCAGGGAAAGGGTCTTGCCTGTCCGCACGATGTGGAGCCCTGGTTAGTATTTTTTTTTTGTTATCCTCTCAGACGAGTTTTGTGTTAGTTAGGTACAAGTCGCATTTCTTAGCGAAAAAAGATTTGAGAACATCTTTTTTATTCTCGTTATGAGAAGTCATTTTAACTTGAAGATACACATTTACAGTCGGTAGGGTAGTTATTTTTATATTTTTTTTAAAGAGTCTTTTTTGATGATGTATATTATATTATGAAGAAATAAGCCTTTTTCTAAATACTACCAATTCATCAGAACATGACATGTATCTAGTTTGTTTGAGATTAAATTTTTTTCAGGCGAAACGGTTTATTGTGAGTCTTATCTGAAGTTTTTCTTACTTTTTGAAAACAAATTGAATTCTTTTAAAAAAAACTATAAACGACATGCCTTGCTGAGGAACAACCTTCTTCGTTAGTCTTAAAAATTTTTAGCAAGAACGACATTATTTGTAAAAATTTTAATTTTTTTTCTCGAAAGAAGAGTGAGTATTTATAATTTCTAAATGTCAACAAGTGTTTTTTTAATAAATCCAACTTATTAGAATGCTCCCGATTCGCATGTATGGTTTTCCATAAATCCACAAAAAAGAAAACAGAAGTCAGTGAAAGCTTATGCAATTAAATTCTGATAAAAATAAATAACATAGAACCTCTAATGATACCGATTGCTCCAGAGGTAAGAGTTCATGAGGTTTGTCCACGAAATTTCTAAAGCAACGATGAATTTCTCGACGACCGACCCACCGATTGACGAACGCTTGATTACCGAGGAATATCGCTAAATCAAATTGAGTTATTCACTGTACATTTGTAACAGGCTAGATTTATGATTTGATTGTTTCTGAGAAGAATGTCGTGTGGTCGAAATTGAGCTGCATATTAATACTAATTATTGTCCCCCGTCGTCTGGGTCTGGAATTTGTATCATAAAGTTAACTTTCGTCCCACACAAAAGCTGTTCGGTTAATTCAAACCAAACTCGGATCTTTACTGGTCCCAAGAATAATGTCGGGGATATGTTGATGTTAAATTTTGAAAGAAAAACATATTTGGCGGATCAGTTGATAGAGAAAGCATTCACGAAACGATAACAGATAGCGACTTCTGACTCATTGGCTCTAGAGCAGTTCGTAATAATCTTAAACATGTGTTCACTTCAAGGGAAAGCTGTCGGCTCTGACAATTTTCTTGTTTCTGCAACATTCAAAACTTCGCTGCCAAAGTTAAAGAAATAGCGTGCAACCCTTCAACCTAGAACCCAAACTACAGGCAATAGTATAAATATTTAGCAGCATTTCCAATAGCTGCTAAATGGTCGTCATGAAATGTGAAAAATAAGCCATTTCCTTTTAACTAAGAAGCAGTTTCCGTTTCCAATTTTGAAATGCCATACGAAATAGCTATGAAAAGCTTAAGAACAAAAAGGACTATAAGAACTATTGGCTTATCGGCACACCTTTTAAAATTCGAGGCTTATGCTTTAGCAATATGAATGCATCAACACATCAACCAAGTATTATTTTAAGGACGCATGGCTGGATTAACAATTTCAAGAACCCCTTCTCCAAAAGGTCGATTCTACGTTCTGCTAAACGTAACATATAATATAGGTACTTTATTTCTGTGAGAGTTTCAAGCCATTCTTCATACTAGAAATGACCAACAAATTTCAAGTCCAAGATCACCAAATTTTCATCGACTTAAGCCCGCTTATGATTGTAAATGGAACTAATCCAGCTTTAAACTGGTTCCGGGTTAGATAGTGTGTAGACCAAAGCTTCTTTTTTCAATTAATATTTCCAACTACTAGGGTTTCCGGATGATATCAAAGTCATTTGACGTTCCCAACACTCGTACTGGAAACCCGCACGGCAGTGTCTTATATATTTTTTAAATTAAAAAATGTTTGGGATTCAAACTTGATACCATAAAGTTTCTCTGCATACATAAGCCGTTGTACTACCACTCGTGCTACCGCATACATGTGATTTCAACAAAATTTTGTTTAAAATCTGTTCAAATCGAAACAAGTAGTACTTAACACTTCAGACAAAAAAGAGCTTTATTGATGGTAATAGAAGCATAATAGAAATATTCGCATCACATCTCAAGCACCGCCTTTTCTTTCATTGTTTTTATAAACACTTTTATAGTGATATACGCAAATAAATTTTATATGTCTTTCAGAATTTATGACGCGGGACTTGGTACCAATACAAGCCCAAATCGACATCAAGGGCAACCTCCGCACGATGGTTGTAGCATCAGCCTACTTCACCGGTGACGACGCCAACATACCACCAGTCGAAGTCAAGAAGCTAGTGGACTACTGCATCAGCAAAGGACTACCACTGATGGTTGGATGTGACGCAAACGCCCACCATACAACGTGGGGTAGTACCGATACTAATCAAAGGGGTGAATACCTTTTAGACTTTATTATTGAGAAAAATCTAGATATATTTAACGTAGGAAACACACCTACATTTGTAACTAGAGTAAGGAAGGAAGTTCTGGACATAACTAACGTTTGGAACCCCGAACTTAAGTCGATTAGTTAGAGACTGGAGAGTCTCGAACGAACCTTCTATGTATGATCATAGAATTATAGTGTTTACTTTAGAAAACCTGTTGACAGAGAACACCTCTGGCAGGAATCCTAAGAAAACAAACTGGAACCTGTACAAAAGCGTCCTAAAGGTCCACAAGAAACGACAAACAGTAACCTTGAGTTAGAACACTTATAGTTAATGAATTTAGCGGGGCTATAAATGAGGCTTATGAACTCAGTTGTCCCCTTAAACCCATTAGAAGGCAGAAGGATGCTCCATGGTGGAACAATAATCTGTCAAAACTAAGATCCAAGGTAAGAAAGCTCTTCAATAAAGCAAAGAGTACTGGAGAGTGGCATAACTACTGTGCAGAGTTGACTAAATATAACGGAGTAATAAGAAGAGCTAAGAGAAATAGTTTTGCGAATTTCTATGAGGGCATTTCGTCGACACCTGCAGCAGCAAGATTACACAAGGCTCTAGCCAAAGCTAACACATTAACCTCTTTGGCACTTCGTTACGCCGATGGTAGCTTCACTGAAAACGAGGAGCAAAGGTCAACCCTACTGCTAAATACTCATTTTCCAGGCAGCTTACCAATGGTAGGAAATATGATAGAGAGAATACCTCTAAGGCCTAACCGGGAAGACTGGAAGATAGCTTCGACTATCTGTTCAGGCAATAGGATTAAATGGGCGTTAAGTACCTTTCAACCTTTCAAATCACCTAGATGACATCTTTCCTGCGCTCTCACAGAAAGGTAAAGAGGAACTGATGCCCTATCTTATTAGACTGCTTCGAAGAAGTATTGCACTTGGGTACATACCAAGTCTATGGAGAAGAGCAAAGATAATTTTCATCCCTAAAGTGTTGAAAAAAAAAGATACCACACATCCTAAGTCATTCAGGCCAATAAGCCTAACATCCATCTTACTGGAAACTTTGGAAAAGGTAATTGATAACTTCATTAGATCGGAAGTATTAGTAAACATGCATGCTTACAGAGCGGGTAGATCCACAGAAACCGCTCTGTATGAACTAATATAATACAGAGAGCTTTAGATACTAAAGAAACAGCATTATGCGCCTTCCTTGATATTGAGGGGGCCTTCGACAATACGTCTCACGAAGCAGTTCATTCGGCTCTAGAAAGGAAGAGAGTTCCTATCACTATATCAGATATCAGATGGATAAGTAAAATGCTTAGTACAAGAACGGCAGAAGCATACGCAGGACTAAACGTCCAGAAAGTCATCACAACAAGAGGCTGTCCGCAGGGAGGGGTATTATCACCCTTGCTGTGGAGTCTTGTAGTTGATGAATTACTAGAAAGTCTAACCTCCCAAGGGATTCGATGTATTGGCTTTGCTGATGACATCGTTATAACGGCACTGGGGAAGTACGAAGAAACTCTCTGTGATATAGTCCAGAGAGGGCTGTCTATAAAAAAGAAATGGTGTATATCTGTGGGACTCAACATCAACCCTACCAAAACAACGATAGTACCATTTACCAGTAAAAGACTTTTACATCGCATGAAACCCATTCGGTTGGCGGGAGATGTAATCGACACCCAGAGGGAGGTCAAATATTTAGGAGTTACACTAGATAGCAAACTCCTCTGGAACAAGCATGTCGAAATAACTATCGGGAAAGCCACAAAGCCCCTTATGATATGCAAGAGACTTGCAGGCAAATCATGGGGCTGCAAACCAAACATCATAAGGTGGATGTACACCATAATGGTAAGACCCATCATTACCTATTGGGCGATTGCATGGCATAAAAGAACCGAACTAAACACAACTAGGAAATCACTAGACAAATTGCAAAGGCTTGCATGTATATGCATAACAGGAGCAATGAGAACTTGCCCTACAGCAGCGATGGAAACCATCCTTCATCTGATGCCACTACACGTGGTCATTGAAAATGCTGCTAAGGGAGCCATAATGAGATTTGCCAAGGAGGGTACTGGGACGGGTAAAATTATTGGAAACAGGGAAAAAGATTCGATAATCCGGTCCTCAGTAACAAACCTCATTGACATCCCAAGAGATGGTATGATCAAAAGATTCAACTTCGAAAAACATTTCAAAACGGAGTTAAGTTGCAAAAAAGACTGCGCTAGGCGAAACAGTGAACTACAGTCTTAAAGAAAATGCCATCAAATGGTACACTGATGGATCGAGAATAGCTGAAGGGACTGGTGCTGGAGTTTTTGGGCCTAGAACTAAATTCTCCTTACCGATGGGACAGTACACTAGCATATTCCAGGCAGAAGTAAATGCCATAGGCCTATGTGCTGGAAGAAACCTCGATAGAAAATATAAAAACCAAAACATTGCCATCATGTCAGACAGTCAGGCTGCACTAAAAGCACTAAGCTCCTACGCCATCAGCTCCAAACTTGTTTGGGAAAGCGTGATTAAGCTTAATAAACTGGGCAAGAATAACACTGTCACGCTTCATTGGGTACCAGGCCATGTTGGTGTCCAGGGCAACGAAGTCGCAGACTCCTTAGCAAAAATAGGTGCATCGACACCCCTTACAGGGCCAGAGCCCTACTGCGGAATAGGAGAAAACGTGATCAAAAACAAAATCAAAACAGAAGAGGAGACAAAAAGATCAAAGATCTGGAAAGGACTCCCTAAGCTAAGACAGGCAAAACTCCTACTCGGGGACTATAACCTAGAGCGTTTTCTAACCTGCATTAGCTTAAGTAGGAACAACCTCAGGAAAATCACGGGGCTTCTCACAGGCCACTGTAGGTTGAGAAGACACCTCAACATCCTTGGCCTGGTGAGCAACGCGACTTGCAGATTCTGCAACACTCACGAGGAGGCACCTGACCACATACTGGGGAAATGTGACGCACTAATGCATCAAAGGCACAGGTATCAGGGCAAGCACCACATAAACGAGAGTGAATTATCATCCCTTAAAATACTCCAAATACTTCGATTCCTCAGAGGAGCAGATTTGGAGGAAGAACTGTAATAATGACCCAACCTCATCCAGTTCTAGATGGGGGACACAATAGATCTTTAGGTCGCAGTGTTTTTATACCCCAATTTATTCATTCATTCATTCATAGTGATATACGTAGTTGTTTCGTGGTGCAACAGTTCGAAGTGAACCAGAACTCTCAACCATTCCGGTGAGCGTGTTACCATGGAAGGAGGGGACCTCCATTTTTTTGGCGATTCGAACGGCTAATCAGCAGCACTTTCCTCTCTTAAAGGATTTGTCAATTCCTCGCAAGAGGCAGTACACCCCCGAATAACTTTTTTTGTAGCAGCTCAGAATCGAACTCCAGACCTTCCGCATGACAGTCCAATGCACTAACCATTATGCCAAGGGGTCAAATGCCTTGCCTCCCATTACGATATTCAGACATTCAAAACCATTCCTTTTAAATCCTCCCGAACTTTCCTTATACTGTTCTCAAACATTTTAAGGGTAGTCATAATTCCTTAAGTGCCCTCAAAATTATTTAAAAAAAATTCTTACTCTCTGTTGACAGAACAATCTATCCGGAAGTCCCATCGTTCTGATAACACAAGGAAGAGGGCAGTATTAAACACTATATTATGTTTCACTTAAAATAAATGTTCCTTTCATACATTCATCACATTGTCTATATGGATTTCATAAATATGTAAATTAATATTCAAATGTTTTACAATGTGAAAATTGAAGACTCACCCATTTGCTTACGATTTAAAGTGTTGCAAACAAGCACCACTTTAGCATCATTTTGCTGCCTTTTATTTCTTCAATCCAGAAAAAGTAAATAATAGAAGTCATCGTGTCGTCCTTGCTGCAGAAACAACATGAACATATATATGAAAGAAGCGAAACTGATTCAATTTCCATGTTTTTTTTGTCTTCCACATTATCATCGCACTCCCCCGAAAGCAAAGAGAATCGACTTGTGTTAGGGGAACCCTCTTCCCCATAGGTATACTATTTAGGTGAAAAGAGCACAACGTTACGGTGACGAAGACGACGACGGGGGTAGGATTTGCAAAGCTCTGCGTTTGTCATTCACTTTGCACTTCTTGTCTCACCAAAAAGCGGAATATCCACACATCTGATTCCTTTTTATCAACACAGAATAATATGCAATCCTTGTTCTCCTCCTGCGTCATCTTATGGAACATTCTTCATATTAAGAGCAAATATTTGCCCCCGTATGACAACACTTCCTTCGGAGCTCCCAATCTATAGTACTACTCTGTGCTTCTTGTTTTTGCTTCGGGGCAACACTCAGAGCAGTCAATGTGTTCCAAGCATGTGTAGCAGAAGCTGGATTCGAGCTGGATTTCCTTGCCTAGTCTGCCCTGTATGTGACTTAGGCGACAAAATGTCATTTCATACTGAAATGATATTCAATTGTAAACGAAAGGCAATGGTGTCTTCTTGGCTCCATTTACCCTTTCTGCTTGCTAACAGAGGAGTCGGAGTTGGTGGGCATGAAGCGGCTACCCCCAGCTATAATAATAGGTACACAACACATCCGTCGGTTACCCCCTAGTATGCACGTTGCACAATGCACACTCAGTGACGGTGATGGTGACGGAGTGGAAGGATATATTCTCGAAAGGAAATGAACAACCAATGTGGGTTCGAGACGGGCCAAATGCCTTGGTGAGAGATTGTAAGAGGACTTGTCTCAGGATATTGAGGATAAAACGAAAAAGAAAGTTAAACTTCAAGACTACTACGACGTGCATACATCGTATGTATATCGAAACGAAATGTGTATCTACATTTTTTGTGTACTTACATGAACATGGAGCACAAGGCCAATGTTGGGAAAATATTAGCACTTTAGCATGAAGGATATGGATCCTTGTCACGATATTGGCACACCCACTACAACAGCTCATTCAAAATGATGCACGAACTTCCACAACAGCTGATGAATGATAAAACCAGCACTCCGACAGGCAAAAATTCAATAGCAATTAATCAACCATATCAATATCAATATTTTTACTGTGTTTTTACTGATTGTCGATGGTGCAATTTGCAATTTTAAAATGCAATCACAATCGATGCCATTTTAATGAAATTCGAAAATATGGTTAAAATTTCAATTTTAATTCGATCACATCGATTGATTCTTTGTTTTCATTTCCGTCCAATTGGTTAATTTAATTTTAAAATATTGACTTGCTTGGGGGAATGGTTAGTGGTAACAGGCCGAATTTAATTTCCTTTGTTTGAAATCATTTGAAAGAGAAATTTGTTGGTAAGATCTCTCTAAATTTTGTTGAAATACATAGATATTACAATCATTGTTTTCATTGATTTCTAACAGTTCAAAGAAGTGTATTTTTTTCATTTTTTCATTCCATTTATTTATTCGATTGAATCTTTTACATTGGGCTTGCGCCTATAAATTTTAGTAAAAGTTAATTTAGGGGCTAATTACTTAAGATTAAATTGCAGTTTTACAGATTAATTCAAAATAGAAGTTTAATGACAAACTTAGAAACTGAATGAATTTTAATTTGATGAAGTTTAATTCAATTTACATATAATTTTAATTTTAACTTTTTTTAATCTTTCCTTAATTTTCCACCAAGTATCTGAATAAGGCCGCATCAAACTGCGAAGTGCCACGAAGTCTTCTCATGTCATATGGTAAACTGTTCCACTGCCTGACAACATTAACAAAAAATTGACGTTCCGAGTTTCTACAAGTAAATCTCGGTTGTATAAACAAAAAGGGCCGAGATGAGTTTGTAAATTGTATTTTTTCATAGAGGTATGATGGTTCTTTACTAATTAGAATTTTATTCAGTGTTTTTAGGGTAAAGTACTTGAAATATGCGTAAAGACTACAGCCTGTAATGTAGCTTGTGTATCTTGAAACATGGTCATACCGCTTTAGATTGTATACGTAACGAACGACGTTATTGAACGCTACTGTTAAATTTCTTTTCGATTCTGAATTATGAGTACTTACAACTTGGCATCCATAAGTTATAATTGGAAGAATTAATGTTTTCGCTAAGCTTAGACGAATATGTTGAGGAGTAAATTGCTTTGATAAAGAGAGACTTTGTAAAGATCCATATACCTTTCCGATAACCGTTTGGATATGATCTTCCCATGTAAGGGTACGATTAAAAAGCACACCTAGGTTTTTTGCCTTTTCGACATATTCCAACTGTTGATCGCCGAGATACAAGTTAGGGAAATAGCTGTAATCAAGGATATTTTTGTAAATGACTAAACATTTGGATTTGCCTGGGTTGAGATGCAGGTTATTTGCGTTTGACCAATTTAATATGCTTTTTAGATCTGTATTGACTTTATTGGCACCATCCTCAATCATACCAAGCTTGCAACTTAGTCTAAGCTGAGCATCGTCAGCATATAAATCTATTGAAGAGTATTTAACCTGAGATGGGAGATCATTGATAAAAATTACAAAAAGCAATGGACCAAGTATTGATCCCTGCGGTACTCCTGAAAGAAGATTTAAGGGACAGGATATTTTGTCATCAATAATGACTGATTGATTTCTCCCACTTAGATATGAATGAATCATTTTTGCCGCAGTATTTGAAAACAAAAATTGTTCCTTTAATTTTGATATAAGAATTTTGTGGTTGACCGTATCAAAGGCTTTGGAAAAATCCAAAAGAACTAGAAACGATAATAGATCACTATCAATTGCAGTTCTTATATCGTCCGAAACTTTTAAGATGGCGGAAATGCAACTGTGATTTTGTCTAAAACCGGATTGTTGAGGGCTTAAAAGTTTATTTGCGCTTATGAAAGCTGAAATTTGATTGTGAAGCAGCTTTTCAAGTACTTTGGATAAAAAAGACAAAATCGATATTGGTCGAAATTCTTGTTGAGATAAGCGGGTTGCAGGTTTTTTTAAGACCGGAATCACTTTTGCAGTTTTCCAACAGGATGGAAAATGCGATGTCATTATTATTGTGTTGAAAATGTGGGTAAGGGCAGAGAGAATATGAGATAAAATTATTTTTATGAATAGTGGGTGTATTTCGTCAAAGCCCATTGCGTTTGACTTTATTTCGAGAATGGCACTCAAGACATCAGCATCATCTACCCTGTGAAAATCAAAACGATTGGCACTATCGGGGTCAACAACCCGAAAGCCACGATTTGTTTTGGAACCGTGGGGCATACCATCTCCAGGGTCAACAACCTGTGAATTTTGGATTTTTGCAAAATCATTATTTAAAGAGTTAGGACATATGTTATTAGGGCATGATTCCTTTTGTCTTCCAACACCAAGTTCTTTAATATTTTATTTTACCTTTTGTTTTTCTTCATTTGATTCAATTGAAAACGCATTTTTTTTATTTAGTTTTTATATGTATATATATTTCGAGGACTTATTTGCCTCATCATCAGTACCTAAAAATAAATACATGCGTTTTGTATTAACAAAAATATATACGAAATTTAATTATATACAAAAATTACCAAGATTATTTTATAGAAAATTATTTGATAACAATCTGTTTTTTAGACATTTGTTTTTGAAATTAAAAAAAAAAAAAAAATTAAAAATTAAAAAACATTGAACAAATTTTCTTATAAATATTCTTCCACAACGTCTTTGGCGGTAAATTTTTATGGAGACGTTTTGAATAAACACTATACTTTGCTTCTTTGATTTTCTTACTGGCAATATTTCTTAAGGCACGAAAAACAGAAAGAATTTCAGGAACCCGAAATCGTTTCCAGCGCTTGTATGCAAGATCTCGCTCTTCTATACATTTATAGATTTCTCTCGTAAACCAGGATTTTTGGTTGTTCTGAGTAGTTTTTGTTTTAAGGGGTACATGAGTATTGAACAGTTCTTTTATTGAGCTTTGCAGGAACGAAACTTGGTCATCCGGTGATGACATAAGATATATCGTTTGCCAGTTAATCTGTTTAATATCATTTTCTAAACTACTTAAGTTTAACGCTTTAAAGTCTCTATATTTGAAAGACGATATGTTTAACCTTGGAATTATTTTAAATGTTGCAAACAACAGATCATGTTTTGAAAACGCAGGTGCTTCAAGTTGCGAATAAAGTAGAACATTATCGATTTTATTAATAAGGAATAGATCTAATAATGTTGAGGTGGTATTTGTAAAATGTGTTGGATATGAGGTGTTGACTGAAGATAAATTGAAAGTTTTTAATTTGTTTATAAAAGGTTGCGAAATTTCTCTGTGAAGAAGGTCACAATTTAAATCACCGCATAAAATAACTTCGCTATAGAAACATGAAAAACGCTCAAGCTCCGCATACAAATTTACAAAATCAACATATCTATTAGGACGGTAAGCAACCCCTATAAGACAATTATTAGCACCGTTAGGTATTTCAATAAAACAGTATTCGATTGGACAATTGACATCTGATTTAACAACAGGTTTAAAACATATACTGTCACGAATGTATATTGCGCTACCACCACCAACACGATTTGCTCTATCGGCACGCAATAGTTGATAACCGGATAAACTATAAACCACATCTTTTATTTCAGCTTGGAACCATGTTTCAGATACGCAAATTACATCCATACCTGACCCCACAAATACATCTCTGAATTCATCAATTTTAGCGTGTAAGCTTTGAGCATTCATATGGCAAACCTTAAGGCCACCACATTGATTGCTCAAAACATCAAGCATAACTCTCAATTTTTGGTTTCTGTTACAGGCTAGAGGATTATTATCAATAATATTATTGTTAGTCATTTTCATAAAATATGAAAAATGAAATTAATTTATACAAGAGAACTACTTCAGGGCAGTGACAGGTGCAGATTTCAGACACTTGGCAGGGCTTTAAAGAAAATCTAAACAAGAATACAAAAGTAAATATAAAAGAAAATTTTAAAGCAGAGAAAAAGATAAAATTGTAAAAAATAATAATCTCCACAGAGTGCAGCTTACGAGTCACCATCAACTCCTTCATCTCTTCCATCTCCTTCATCTCCTTCATTCATAAGATCATTGGCAATTATGTTTAAGCTTTCAATAGTGGATATTAAAAGTGATTTCTCTTCTGAACTTGCAGCTGATTTCTTAACATAGACTCTTCCATTGCGTGTGTAAACACTAGAAAGCTTTTTGACTCGTTTGAGTTGAAGAGCTTTCCGAAGAATCAAGTTGTTTGTGGATGTTAAGCTTTCGTTGACATATATTCTGCTGTCAGAAGGGATTCCAACGTCACGAAGGCAAGTATTTGTTTTGGTTGCTTTCCAGCGGCGATGAATTGACCCAAGAAGGTTCTTCTTTTCAGTGGGTGAATTAAATTTAATTATAATTGTGGAGTGCAATTTACCATCCTTAGGTTTTGTCCGAAATATGTTCGCGGGCACAGGTTTTGGGGTGCAGTTAACAGACACAATTTGTTGAACAAACCTTGTAGATCCTCGTCATTTTCATTAGGGATACCAACAAGGACGGCATCCGATGACATTTTTCCGCGCTCCAAATCATCAACGCGCTGAGCAATTAACAATGTGCCTATCGCTTCTCCAGCTGGCGGTTTGGATGTCATTTCAAGTTGCTGGACTCGTTATGATAGGTCATCTATTGTTTGGTCGACTATTTCGAAACGTCGTGCAAAATCGCTGACAATTTTATCAAGTTTCTCGGTCAACCTACGATTTTCTTGCAATATCAGTTCTCTTAATCCCTTGATTTGTTGTTCAATCTTCAATTCAAGTTGTATTAAACTTTCTTTGCTTGGCACAGTTTTTGCAGGTGTAATCGTTTGTTTTTGTAATACCATTGCACCTCGTGTAGAATGTTTTTTGTCAACAGGTGGTATGGGTGACATTTTATAGAATTTTAAGAGGATTGATTTAATAGGACTGAGAAAGTGAAATTGATTGTAACTTCTTAAGAATTATATGACCACAACTTGTGACAGTTTTTTTATACACTTTTATAATTTTTAAATTTAAATTTAAAGGGAAAAACTCAAAAAATAAATGCACTATGAAACTTCGTGTATCTAGCTTGTCATAAGTTCTGTTCAAATAATGTGTTAAATAATAATTTATAATATAAAAAAGAAAATTTATGGGAAAATTGTACAAAATGCACAATTGGTTCGCACGAACTTGATCTTATGTAATAGTCTTATGGCCAAATGCATAAACAAACAATAGACACACATGTATCAAAACTCCTGCAGCCTGAAACGGGGATATGTGCCTAAGGCATGGCGAGAAGTCAAAGTGGTATTTATTCCGAAAGCTGGTAAGCCTAGCCGCACGAATGCTAAAGACTTCAGACCCATTAGTCTAACATCTTTCCTCTTAAAAACTTTTGAAAGACTAATAGACATACAATATACGTAGCACACTGAGCCGGGAGGTCATATCATAAAGGTAAAAGTGTTGAGGCAGAACTATACAGTGTCATCTTCACGATTAAAAAAACGCTAAAAAACAAGGAATACACCCTTGCTGCCTTCTTAGACATTGAAGGAGCTTTTAACAATGTCCGAAACGAGGCTGTTGAAGGACCGCTCGTAAACCTTAAGGTGCTTAATACCATCATCAGATGGATAATGTGCATGTTAAAAAACAGACAGATCAACTTGGAGCTAAGTGGATCTATTTACACAAGAATCGCACTTCGACTTAGCCAAACGTGTAACTGGTGACATAGTGCGATAGGTCATACGCAGATTCTACAGAAATACACGGGAAATAGGGTATGTAGTGACTACATAACACCCGGATTAGACTTTTACAAGCCGTTCAAGACCACCTTTCCTAGCAGAGAGAACTGGCAAATCAACGAGCCATCTACCTGCGAATCGATGATATCTATACATATATACCGACGGCGACGCTTCGAAGATAGAAACTGGTGTTGGTGCAGGATTCTTTTCAGAAACCGTTGGACTATCCAGCTCATTCAGACTTCCTGATTACAGCAGTGTCTTTCAAGCTGAGGTCCTGGCAGTGACGAAAACTAATAGACAGGTCTCAATGATGGGAATACCACAAGCTGATATCACCTTTCTCATTGATAGCCAAGCGGCAATAAAAGCGATTTCTGCCATTGAAATCAAATCGAAGCTTGTAACTTGCTGTCGCGAAGAGCTTAGGGTTCTTGGTACACAGCACAACATTAGACTCTTTTGAGTTCCTGGTCACAGTAGTGTCCCAGGAAATGAAAGCGCTGACGAGCTGGCAAGAATAGAATCAACACTTGATCCTAATCAAGCAGACACAACAGTTTAAGTCCCACCCTGTAATCTTAAACAGATAATCAAGAGTAAAATTCTAGCCTTAACAAACAAGAGATGGAACTCTCTCGATTCCTGTCTTACAACCAGAAAATTATGGCCTAGTTTCAGCAAACAAAAGACCGATGTTACCCAATTTGCTTGCAACATTTGCTTGAAATTCAATGCCAGCCGAAAGTGCCATCGTACTGAACAAAAAGTCTCTTTCTCTTCTCGTGAGCATCATCAAAGGTCACAACCAACTCGGTTAAATAAATAAAATTTGTTGGTGCAACAGCTCGAAGTGAACCAGGACCTAGTGACTTACAACTCCCAACCATTCCTGGGTGCGTGTTACCAGGAACAGAGGGGACCTACAATTTTCTGCCGATTCCGAAGGGCTAATGAGTAGCACTTTCCATGACAAGAGATACTCTTGGAGAATTTGTCAATTCCTCGCAAGAGGCAGTACACCCCTGAAAAAAACTTTCTTGCAGCGGCTGAGAATCGAACTCGAGACCTTCCGCTTGATAGTCCAACGCACTAACCATTATGCCAAGGGGTACTACAAGTAACCAACTCGGTTACCACAAGAAAAAGATGAAACTCAGTATGGACAACTTATGCAGAGGATGCGGTGACGAGGAGATACATGAGGACACTCCTTACTACCTGTGTCACTGCTCTGCGCTATATCATCTAAGAAACAGACATTTAGGGAGACACTTTTTTAGCGACTTGAAGGAGCTCTCTGACATTTCAAGCAAAATCATGTTAAAATTCGTTAATGATACCAAATGGCTTGAGAATTCCTGATCTATGAAAACCGCCTTCAACTACAGTACGACAGTGTAGTACGAATGTAAATGACAACGACGCACGTGTTTCTTGTGAGAGCGGCACCAACGGAGAATGGGCACCTCGCCTATACACCTGCGGTTGCCACTCCTATGTTAAGCACGAGCATCAATGGGTCGATGGGGCCACCTCTACCTAAGATTGGTAAAATCCTCTTTGGTATGGAAACAGAATCTTCGACTTAATTAACGACCAAACAAACGAACATATACACAAAACACTGACATATCGAACTCAGACGTTGCAAGAAGCCACATGCTGCTACGGGCCTAGTGGTGGTAAAGGAAAGGAATACCCCCTGAGAAGGCATATACCTCTCCCTAGTCGGGTTATTATGTGACGATAGAAATTTCAATACTTTAGAAATACCATCTGACATTTCAGGCTAAAGCTTGCTGTAACCCATCTATACCCTTAACGGGCTTGATCGCGTAGGTTTATTATAGGTTTTAATACAAGGAGTCACAAACCCTGAGGTATCACAACGGATCCACATTGATCTAAGTGTGACGGTAACAAGATCAACTGTCAGCCCACTAACCTAACCTATCAAAACTCCTCTTAAATTCTATCAGCTCAATGTTTCCCATTTATTACAATGTGCAGACATTCAAAACCAATGTGCATTGGTATCTGCTTTCTACTTGAAAAATGAAATTTATTCATCAGATTAATTTGTTACGCCAAGGCAACAGTTGTTGATAAGAAACGCTGTTTGAAATGTCTACATTTACAAACCAAAAATACACAGACATTTATTTTCGTTTATGGGCTATGCAATGGAACTTCAACTAAAGCACGACAAAGATACCAGGAACTTTATCCAAACCAAAGACGACTTTCTAGCTTACAAATATTTGGAAATAAATCTCGAAGGCTTCGAGAAACGGGAGCATGACTTAACGCGGGCCGGCGTAATTGGAAACAAATTAATCGGCCCTTCAAACTCCTTCAAGCTGAATTCTACAAATTATCTGAAGTTCTTGCGCAATGATTTACCAAAAATATTGGAGGACATTCCACATATGCTTTTAGTTTCACCATATTTCCAACAGGATGGCGCTCCAGCTCACTATAATCGAGAGGTTAAGAATTAGTTAGATAAAGAGTACGACAATCGTTGGATAGGAGGAAATGGACCATTTTACTGGCCTCCAAGATCTACTGGATTACTTTGCTTGGAGAAGAATGAAGGTACTTGTTTATTCAACCAAAATAGCAAATTTAGTTGAATAACTAGCAGCAGCTATCATTAAGCAATATTCGCATTGAAATCCAAAAACGGGTTCTAGCATGTATACAATAGCAAGAAGAACATTTTGAACACCTGTTACAACTATTTTAGTACACATATTAAATAAAAAATATCTAAACCCACACAAAATCATTTTTATTCATATAGCCTTTGGAGCTTAAGGCAAAAAAACATTTTTCTTAAATTTTACATGTCTCAGATGTTATCAAGTATCATAAAATACATGAAATTTTTCCGCAAACTTGCTTTTAAGTATCATTTTTATTATTGTTACCTTAATTCAAAAAAAATTGTAAAACGCTATTTTTATTACACATTTCCTAGAGAATATTTAGCCCAAAGTCAAAAAATTACCATGGGCAAGAAAAACGGAACCTGCTAGAAACTAGATATCTCAAGACCGAGATATGATATCAAATTTGCTTAGGCGCAACTAGAAAGACTACTATTTCTTCTAAATATAAAATTCTAAATGAAGTTTCAATCATCAGTACTAACAGCGCAATTATCGATAACATGGGTCGGGGTGCAACAAAGTAAGCCATTTTTAAATCCCCGATATATCATATAAGAATTGGCCCTTACGGTATAACAATTTTTTTCTTAGCATATAACCAAGAATCACTCCCTAAAATATTATGCACGAATTAAAGGACACCCTTACAAATTTCTTTAAAACTTTTCAATTAAAAAATTTGGGATGCTAATTTTAAGTATTTAGTTACACAGAATTTTCAAAAAGAAAAAAATTTTAACTTTTTTTCAAATACCCAAACAAATATTCTTATATACATTAGTAGTTTAATTTTTAAAAAGTCGGAAATCAAATAAAAACTAAATTTTTATCAAGTTTTTTATAAACAATTGAATTTTTTTTTTAAACCTAAAAAAAATGTTTGAAAATCTTTAAAACACATATTTTTTCAAATTCCTGAATTCCTGTATACAAAATTTGGTTAAAATCGTCAGAGCCGATAATAAGAAAGTTTAAAATAAAAAATAAAAATGGTTCCGTGACAGGTACCGCTAACACAATTTTTTTCTAATTTTTTTTTTTCACGAAACCTTAGTACTTGCCCATAATATCAAACTTAGTTTTTTTTATAAAAATCGTTATACATAGTTGTTTTTGAGATAAATAAGATTTTTCATAACGGCTGTTTGGCAGGTATCGTTATGTTTGAAGCTAAATAAAAAAAGAATTCAATACCAAGTTTGAAGAAAATACATCCAGTTGCTTAGACTGTAGGTCGAGGTACAGACTTACAGACGTAAGGACAGAAAGACGGAATTTGCAGGATCCATTTGTTCGTGTTCTCTGTCATCGTAATGTCAACTTTTATCAAAATCTCTAGTTTGTTTTTTTTTTTTAAATACAGAATTTACCCTAATAGTATCTATGTACATCGCAAATAAAAAGTGACTGTATAAGCAATTTGCATTCAAAACCATTATGTCGATTATGATAAAGTCCAAAATTGGAACAAATAATTTAATAATAGGTACAGTGTGTAATTTCTTAACTTCAAAGTATCCCTTATCAAATTATAGATCGTCAGAATTAAGGGAAAAAAAAATGTTATCAAAATTCAAGGTGCCGTTTTCGAAAAAAAAAAACAATTTTCGTGAACCGTTTTTGAACATAAAGGTATACCATACTACTAACAAACTGTTAACTATCAAAATTCAAAATAAATAAACATAGGGCTTACAAAATATAGGATTTAAGGTACTAGTACGGTCTAGAACGCCAAAAAAACGCACGATTTTTGGGAACTTTTTCTCAGAAACCTTATTAGGTAATAACATAATTTTTTTTTTAAATAATGAATACATGTGCAAGAGTAGAAAAAAATTTTTTTTTTTAAATTTGAGAATTTTGGTCGAATTATAGAAGGCCCAACGTCGACTCATCAAAAAATGCATTGTCCCATGGCGGACAGTTAATCTCAGGATTGGCTAGACTGAAACAAAAAAACCAAAGTGGGTTATTTAAAGGAAGGTTTCTTACGAGACAATTTACTACAATTTGTTTAGAAAGTCAAAACAAAAAAAAATTTCGAGCTTTGAAAAAAAAAATTTTTTTTTGCAATTTTTTTGGCGGTTTTTGAGTCGCCATTTTTTTTATTCATAACTCTTTGGTCAAATTGAGGTAAATTGTCTTAGAAAACATAAAAACAATCTAGTTGCAACAAGTTTTTTGAAAATCGGTTCAGTAGATCCGGAGATTAACTGTCCGCCATTGGAAAATGTGTTTTTTGATGATTCGACGTTGGCGCCCTCTACAATTCGGCCAAAATTCGACAAACAAATTTTTTGTATGTTTCCGAGAAAAAAATTCCCAAAAATCATGCGTTTTTTGCGATTTCTAGGCCGTACTAGTACCTTAAGAAAAAATTGGAATTTTTCTTAAGAATCAAGAAGAAATTTTTTGAGAATTTGAATACACTATACGTTTAAAACTTTTAAATTGCTTTAGCATACAAGCATTGATTAAAATCAGTTGTACCGTTTCTTGAGAAAACCTAAAAACAAAAAAGGGGTCTAATTTTGGAAATTTTGTTCTCAGGTTTTAATAAATAAAATATTTTATTTTTTTTTTATCTTTGGAACAGTATCGTTATTTTTGATCTTAAAAAAAACCTGTGTGGCAAACAATTTAAAAATGCTATCTACCAAGCTTAAAGAGAATCAACTTTTTCAATTCAATTCAATTTCAATTCAATTCTTTATTTATTTCTTTTCTCTTATTACATAAATACAAATTTTCAAATTAAGGATAACAAAAAATGCAATATTAATTTAGTGTACAAACAAAAAAAAATAAAAAATAAAATAATAGATAAATGAGATTACTGTCGAATAATAAAAAGAAATAATATGATACGATCTGTTGTCTTACGACAAGTGCCGAAAGTATCGAGTTACAAAAATCTTTAAGAAATTTTACTAAGCAAATGTTGTGGGGTAAAATGCCAGAAAAGCAAAATAAAATAAAATAATTAAGAAAAACAAAAAAAAAAAAATGTAAAGTTTACATAGTAATATACAAGCATGAATACTTAAAATTTAAACTAAGATTCTAAGTAAGCTATTAATTTCATCAAAATCGTAGTTCAAAAGCCATTCTTTAACCTTCATATTAAAAGAGTATCTAGAGCCGATAGATCGAATATTGTTGTTTAAAATATTATATAGTCTTGGTGCTACTGATGTATAAAAATGAAAAAAGTGTTGAGAATTATGCATTGGAACAGACGCGAGATTTCTATCACTACTGCGCAATGAGTAAACGGATGTAAAACGAAAACCACTTCTTAAATAGAATATTTTTAAGACTTTATAAGAGTAAAGATGTTTAAGGGGGAGTATACCAGAGCTAGCAAACAACGGAAAACTATGATCAAATCTTCTTTTCTTCCAAATATTTCTTAAGATTCGCTTCTGAGTTACTAACAAGGGTTGAAGATAGTTTTTATAAGTACCACCCCAACATACAATTCCATATTGCAGTTTAGATTGAACTAGACCATAATAGAGACGTTCTAGGAGACTCCGGCAACAAATTTTTCTTAAATGAAAAAATATACATATATAATTATGTGGTAGAAAGTAAATATTTCTTGATAACTTGTGTATGTGGTTTCCAATTCATTTTACTGTCAATTGTTAATCCAAGATATTTAAATTCAGTTATATTTTCAATACGGAAACATCTCGAAGAACAAACTAAGTTATAATCAATAGAGCCAGATATATTAAAGCTATTGCAAGTTGAACTGTTAAGAGGAGAGTTTTTGCAGTCAATGCTATGCAAAATGAGAACAGGCGGGTGATCATCCAGAAATGGTAGATTAAAACAAGTTTATGCGTAGCAAACCAATGTCTTAATAATTCCAAATCATGATTTATGTCTGAAATCAGGTCTATTAAGGATGAAGTAGAATATACAAAAGCTATATCGTCAGCAAAACCAGTTTGAGTTCCTTTTAATTTTAAACTGAAAATAGAATTGATGTAAACAAGGAATAAAATCGGGCCAAGGACAGATCCTTGAGGAACACCTATTTCAATATTGCGACTTTCACTAAAATTTGTACCTATTCGAACCTTTTGTTTTCTATTTATAAGAAAGGAAGAAAACCAATCGAGAATAAAACCCCTAAAACCAGCTTTATCTAATTTACTAAGCAAAATGTCATGGTCGACGGTATCGAAAGCCTTTGTTATATCAATAAAAAGAGCAGGCGTGTACTTTTTTCCGTCCATACTTATATATACATTAGAACAAAAGTTTAGCAATGCATCCTCAGTTGAATATTTTGCTCTAAAACCGTATTGATTTGTGCTAAAAAACGAAAGATTATCAAGATATAAAAGCATTTTTGTTTTTATAACTTTCTCGAAAATTTTTGAGAAAACTGACAGAAGAGAGATTGACCTATAATTTGTAATACTGTTTTTGGCTCCTTTCTTAAAAATAGGAATAACCTCAGCTATTTTCAAACACTCTGGAAACTTTCCTTGAAAAACACTTTTATTGAATAAGTGAGTTAAAATATCTACAATATTGAAGCAAACATTCTTACTAAAATTATTTGAAAAACTATGAAACGTAAATGAATCTGAGTTTTCCAGAGTATTTATGACCTTAAATACTTCAAAAAAAGAAATAGGCTCAAAAAAAAAACTGTTACATTGAAGTAAATCATTAAAACAAGTATCCGTGCAGTTATATGAAGAAAGATTAAACCCTGCATCACTAAGCGTTTTTAACGGTATATCTATAAAGTAATCATTGAAAAGCTTTGCCATTTCTAGATGATTGACTATATTCAAGTTACGGTACGATAAACTTTGAGGAACATCGAAAGCTGTTCTTCTATTAAACAATTCGTTAACTATTCCCCATTCTTTTCTCGAATTTCCATGGGCTTTATGGAATTTATTCATATAAAAGTTTTCTTTACAGATTGGAACTTCAAAACTAATCTCTTTACATAAAAGTTCATAATTATTACGAAGGAGAGCATTATACGGATGTTTCTTACACTTAAGTCTTAATTTATTCTTCTTATCAATTTTTTTTAGTAAAAAAGTGGAAATCCAAGGTTTCAGTTTTTTGAGCTTACCTTTTCTATTCCTAGACACTTCTGAGCTTTGATAAACATAACTATGCAAAATTGAAATAAATAATTCAAAGGCAATAGAAGGATCTGACGAAGAAAAGATTCCAAACCAACTTTCAAAAATCAAACAAGAGTTTAGATGCTCAAAGTTAATTTTTATAAATTGATGAATCGAGATAGGATTTAGGATGTTACATTGTGGTTCATCTTTAAAATGTAATAAGAGACAGGTCATGCAATAATCAGTAATATTCATATCTGATAAAGAACTTATTAGTCTAAAATTGGCTTTAAGATCGATTCTTGAAAAAATATGATCAATGCAGGTTTTTGATGTGGGAGTTATTCGCGTTGGTTCATTTATGCAAGATTCTAAACCGTTTGATGACATCAAAGATAAGTAGTTGTCTACAGAAGAGGATTCATTTAAAATATCGATGTTGATATCTCCAACAATAAACAAATTTTTAGCATTGTGAGAAGTTAAAATAGAGGAGAGCTCCGTAATAAAAACATCTTCACTTACATGATTGAATCTATAAAAACACATAAAAACTAGTTTAACAGCGTTTATAGTGAGAGAAATCTTAATCATATCCGAACTTAAAAGATCTGTGTTAGTATACTCACAGTTTAAACATTCTTTAAAAAAGACAGCAGTACCACCAGACGCATACGTATTATTACACTTAGCATGAAACACATAACCGGGAATACTAAAGAAATTCTGTTCATGCTCATAAATCCAAATTTCAGTAAAAAAGATAATGTCAGGCTTTTTCACAAGAGATTCAAAATGAGTTAAAAATAAATCAAAATTTTTACGCAAGCTTCTAATATTCAGATGCACTATAAAAAAACCATTATTATAATTATCAGAGTGAAAAACACTTTTATACATTTCTTTATCAAAAAAACAAAAAGGAGTAACTAATGAAACATCATTTAAAATTGATAAAAGACTTTTAGCCATTGTTAAATAATTTTATCAAGATCTTCCAAGGAAGATATGCGCAGAGTAGATGCTCCTTCTTGTTTTTTCATTAAAATAACTCCATTTTTTATCCAAAGATATAAATATTTCTTTTCTGTTTTAACCTGTCTAGCCTTATTGAACAATAATCTATTAAATGAAGTAAGACTCTCATTTATAAAAATAGGTTTCTTTCCAAGCTCATCGCCAAATACACAAGTAGTTAAATGCTTCTTTCGTTGAATAGATAAAAGGTTCTGCTTACATTCCAAAGACTTGAACTTAACACATACTATGTTGATAGGTTTCTTTGCTACAGTTGAAGAGACATTATTATTTCTTTTGACTGATTTTAAATAACAATGTTTGATGTCATTCGCAGTGATGTTCGCACCTAGACCTTCCGTAAGAAGCTTAACTGTTGAGGTCAATGCACTTTCATTCTGTACATTTGGTAAACCAACAATGTCAACACATTTATTTAGATTTTTTTGTTGTAAAAAATTAACTTTGGTGGAAAGGCTATTTACTTTGGTCATCAAGTTGCACTTTTCCTATTGTAGCTTACTTATCAGTGAGAGAGCATTGCTGTTCATCTCTTTCAGAGAAATTATTTCTCTATTCAATGACATAATTTCTCTATAGACCACTTCAAGTGTTATTTTTTGCGAGGTGTTGTTGCTGTTTTCTAGATTGATATTCGGATGCAAAGAGGCCTGATCGGGAGCATGCATTTGAGATAATGATGAAGAAGGTGGTGGCAGAGGTGGAGGGTGCAGAACAGACGACGAGCGATCTGATGTGATTTGTGAAGATGATATTGCATTTGGTGGACTGATGGTTGGCGGATTACTATGTGTGGCTGGTGGTGGTGGTGATGCAGAATGTGGTGCTGGAGCTGATAGTGGTGATGTAGATGGAGATGTGTTTGGGAATTGTAAGTCAGATGCAGACAATACAGGTGTATTCACTTGAGCTGGATTTTTTTTTCCGAATCCAAAACTTCTAATATAGTCAATTCAATCAATTCAATTTTGTTTTATTGAACATACTATTTACAATTTGGCTTACAACTACTAATAAGATACTACATATGTATGAAAGTTTACATTTGTTGGCTCATAGGGGCCTAACTATATACAGTGACTTAAGTTTAATTATTTTTATATAAAATTTACATGACGAAAAAATTTAAATTTAAAAGGTCGGTTGACTGTCCTCAGGGTGTTCATTCCCGGTTGTCAGTGGTGATTTTTGTGGGTTGTGGGGAGGTATGGCGTTTTAGCCGCGGTGGTAGGCTGACCTAATGTCAGCGTAGAACGAGACTACTTCCTCGTTGTCCATGATTACGTTGTCATCTAGAGTTTCCATCACACTGAGGTACCATGGTTCGGGAAGTCGTTGTTCAGTGGTCATATCCTTCTCATAAGCTGATTGGGGTGGTCAATGATGTTCCCCATTAGTTTCTTCGTTGAATGAACTAGATATTTGTCCAGTGGGATTAAATTGGCTTCTGTGCAGAGATGCTCGTGCCTGTAGTGTTTCTGTCGTTGACGATCGAAGTAGAGTCCAGTGCAGATCCTCAGTATCTTCCTTTCGAATAGTTGAAGTTTCTTCATAGCTGTCTTCGAGATGGAAAACCAGACTGGGAAGGAATAGCTGATCACTGGTCGTCAGGAGCTGCTTGTAGATTAATATCTTTGTCGGTTGGCTAAGACCTGATCTTCTTTTCAGCAATGGGTGCAAACGGCTAAAGGCCCAGCTGGCCTTTTTCAGAACATTTCTTGAGTGCAGGTTAAACCTTAGCAACTCGTTGAAGTGTACTCCCACTTCTCATATAGTACCTATATATGTGTTGTAAGTATTTTTAAGACTGGTGAAAAAAAAAACTAAAACTTGGGGAGGAATGGCAATGAGGAAGAGTAACTTATTGTATTTTTCACTAGAGTTACAATTAAGGATACAAGAGGAAGTAATTTTATGATTGACTTGCCTTCAGAAGATAGGTGACTTCAAGCAACGGAGCTTCGCCAAAATAACAGGAGTCCAAAATATTTGTTTTGAAAAAAAAAAAATGGATTTAAAAGTTTATAAATCTCCTAAAAATCCAGTTTTGGTGATCTATTTCACTTTAATATCTTAAATAATAACAAAAACAATCGTAAAAATTTACAAAAACAAATACATAAAGCAGTATTCAAAAACCGAGTCACAACAGAGAATTTTAAAAGTACTTTTAGTGTTCCCGCTTGATCCGGCGTTTATCGTCTTTTCCCTTTTGTGACTTCAAGCTTTTATAAAATTCGCGGAACATTGTTGTATTGTTATAGTAACGGTAAAAAAAGCACTATATCATTTTCTATTCTTCAGATACCTGTGTTTGTATCACATTTTTCAAAGTGAAATTCAATGAGTTTTTTCCCCTTCTTTTGAACCTTACTCATCAAAAATCCGTTTCCTCATTTAGGGTTGTTTTTACATAATAAATAAAGGGAAACAAATATTGCAACCATGCAATGAGTTGACAACCAAATATGTTCCCATCTTCTTCTTTCTTTCAAACATCAACACACGAACTAGCTTTTAATAAATTTGAAAGGCTCAAAATTTAGTAGCGATCATGGAATGGTTAATTTCCTAGGTTCAATATTTCATCCATTTTTACTTGCGACTTATAGGTAGATACTATAAGGCAAGTTATGCATTCGGAAAAAAATCGAACTCGAGATTTTGATCAAAGTTGACTTTACGATGATAGCGAAGACCTAAAAGTGGGTCTCGCAATTATGTCTTTCTGCCTGTCTGTCTGTCTGTCTGTTCGACTACAGCTAAACGGCTCGACCGATTTTCTTTAAACTTGGTAGATATGGGTTTTATTTTTTTCCCCTCGGATGTTTTTTGATTTGATTTTTGAAGACTAAAAAGAACGCTACCTGCCATATGATTTTTTTTTTTAGAAATTTTATAAATATTTTTTTTCTCAAAAACTGTCCCAGAGATTTAAAAAAAAAAATCATAAAATGAAAGAAAAAAAAATTTCGGAACCATTTTTTTTGTTTTTGATTTTATAGAGATGCATCTAAAAACTTTAAGAAACATTGCATTTCAAAACTTTAAAAAAAATATTTTTTGAATTTTTGAAAAAAATTATTTTTTTTTTTAGAAAATTCGATATCTCAAAAATGGGTCAATATTTATTTTGGAAATTTAATTTTCATTCGTACAGTAATAAAAACCTAAAGTTGACGTAGCAAGTTTTTTTTTTTAATATTTTAAAAATTTTATATATACGAGTAAAACCTTATTTTACTAAGAAACCACTACAACGACTTATAATTTTTGTTCTTGCATAAATTCATATTTGCATAGCATTCTGTTTTTGCATCTTACTACTAAAAGAAAAATAATTAGGCTATCTGATGACCAGTGCGGGTTTGTCGCGGGTAAGTCAACCACGGATGCAATCCAGAGTATAAGAATAATTATGGAAAAACATCGGGATTCTTTGGAGGATTTGCATGTCGTATTGGTTGATTTTGAAAAAGCATTCGATCGGCAACCACGAGATTTAATATGGGTGGCCCTCAGGCAACGAGGAGTTCCAGAAACCTATGTGCGGATAATTATGGACATGTATGATGGAGTAGTTACTAAAGTAAGATGCGCAGCTGCAGTCACCGAAGAATTCGAAATCACAGTAGGTGTACACCAGGGAAGTGTCTTGAGTCCCCTGCTCTTTATTACAGTTCTTGATTACCTGCTTGAAGGCAAAGTGACGGATCCAAAAGTGCATCAGTTATTCTTTGCTGACGATGGAGCCATCATAAGTGAAGACCCGATATCCCTACAACGAGCCCTTGACGTATGGGTGGATGTTCTAGAAGGAAGTGGGTACCGCATAAGCGCGAAAAAGACAGAATACCTATGCTGCCCATTTTCTGATCCACACAGGCCTATTCCAGACATTTATTTGAATGGAGCAGTGCTTCCCAAGTGTGAAAAGTTTAAATATCTGGGGTCTATGATAAATAACGAAGCTACTTGTGATGACGATATCAATCATCGCGTAAGCGTAGGGTGGATGAAGTGGCGGGAAAATTCTGCTATCTTCTGTGACCGAAAAATGCCCCTAAGCTGAAAGGAAAGCTCTACACTTCAGTTGTGCGTCCAGCACTCACATACGGTTCACAATGTTGGACAATGTACAAAAAGTATGAGAGTAAGCTAACGGCAGCTGAGATGAAGATGCTTCGTATGACAGCAGGAGTTACAAAGCTTGATCGAATTAGAAGTACGAAGATCCGAGGAAGCCTTCATGTTAAGAATACCATTTCCCAAAAAATTGAACACGACCGACTCAGTTGGTGTTGCCATTGCCATGTTCAAAGGAGAGATCCTGAGAACCCCGTCAAAAAGGCAATATTATACAACGTTCCAATTCGGAATAAAAAGAAAGGTAGGCCTAAACACTCCTGGTACAAACAAATGCAAAAACACCAGCATTCAGTTGGCCTCAGAAATGGAACAATACAAAACCGGGAGGCTTGCCGCCGATTTCTGAGGTCAACCCGGCGAACCCCACAGGCGGATCACTAGTGTGAAGCAGATACGTGGGAGAGTTATGATCCCCTCGACATCGAGA
Source organism: Chrysotoxum bicinctum (assembly GCA_911387755.1). Lineage (NCBI taxonomy): Eukaryota > Metazoa > Arthropoda > Insecta > Diptera > Syrphidae > Chrysotoxum > Chrysotoxum bicinctum. The sequence continues at coordinate 73,490,621 of OU426988.1, read as the reverse complement.
TCATAACAGCGCCGAAACAAAGGAAGAAGAAGACTACTAAAAGAATTAAGAAAATGATGATAATTTTATCCTTACTAGCCGACCCAGCTCTCGAAATTCGAGTGCCAATTTATTTATTATTAATATATTTGGCAGTGTTTTCAAGCAAATTTATTAAATTAAATTTTATTTTATGTAATATGCAAAGTGTTCGACAGTGCAAGAACAAAAATGACCCACAGTGTGTAAATGCGTGTCTTAAGTATATTCTGCACATCTCCGTAACTGTGGCTTTCCAACCATATAAAATTTATCGAAATCGGTTAAATACTTTTGGAGAAAAGTGTACCACAAAAAACATGTTTGCCGTTTTATTATATGATGAACAGTTTTTTCTAACAACATTCGTTTTTAAATTTCCTAGTCTATTACATAAGAGCAATTTCGTGCCACCCAGTCGTGCATTTTATTTTTAAGACAGTGTCATCTAAACAATCAATCAAACTGCATTTGCCTGTGCATAGATTTTTTTTTCAAAATTAAAAAAAAAAAAAATATATTTCTTCTCAAAAACAGTTTTTTTTTAATAAGAATTTAAAAACTATCATTTAGTAGTAGCTACACAACGGTTGAAGAAAAATTTACGAAAAATAGTTATTAATACTATCTCCCTTAAAACCATATTTTTTTGTTCTCTATTTTCTCAAAACCCGGAAGCTGGCTTAGGTATATCTTATCTCAACGCTTAAAAGCTTGAATTGTATTTTGCATTCAAATTGTCAAAGAATTAAAAAAAATATTTTATGGTTATAAACATTTTTCTCTTATAACATTAATTTATTGTATTTTATATCTGTAATTTATAAGAGCAAATTCGTACGTTTTATTTCTTTACAAAACTCAAAAGCTGAGGAAAAACCTCAAATAATCCCAAATATAAAATAGTAAACAAGTATTACTTAGCCCCCCTTAAAAAATTATTATGTTAATTTGAATAGCACGTGTAGCATATACACCACAACGACTGTTTAATTCTAACCTTTGTATCACAAATGTATAAATTTAACTCCAGGGACCCAAGCTTATTCCACTTCTCTAAAGTCATTTTTCTCCATTCAGTCGACTTGCTTGTGTAGTTTCCCTCGCAAGGACTTTTCCGTGAACATTTTATCATTTCCATAAACCAAATATTATTAATATTTTTGTTGATTGCTTCGTTACATAATATTATTAACAAATTTCCCTTGAAGCATAATCAATCTGATCTCACTTTCGTTTCAAAATAAATTTCCTTTGCGGGCTTCATCGGAGTCGGAGCCCTATTTTGTGCTCATAATGAAGTTATCGCATTATTTCATAATAAATTGAATGGCAAGTCAAATATTTAATTTACACCCTTATCAAAAAAAAAAATAATCAACACATCCGCCATTATACGAATGGGCAACACCCCCACAACTGACGACAGCGATGTTTCCAAAAAGAGGACTCGTCAAACAAACTCGTTGTTGCTTCATTTTGAGGCTGCTGAGCAAAGGCGGCAGGCGGCAGGCGGCAGCGGGGTTACAATGACAAACTCATATACATATCTTAATACGCTATCATATCTTTCAGTAAACACATCCCACACTTAATCAAACATCATGTGACATTTATTGGGGCCGTTATCATATGTATGCAAAAGGATCCAACATCCGAGGCAGTGGTGGCAACTGCGTGAAATTATTATGTTAATTTCCGCAAAAGAGTAAACGGTTATTGGCCATGACTTCTCATGGAACACAGTGTGTGGTCAACACATACTTATTCTTCCTATTTTTTTCCTGTGTCCTCTTCTTCAAATATGTAAATAAAAAAGGGCAAAATATTAAAGGATGCTAAATTAAAGATAATGGGATAAATCACGTTTATTTCCTTTTTTTAGTATAGTGTGTGAATTCTCGTTTCAGAGTGTTGGATGGTTGGTTGGTGATATAATAAAAGTTCTTTATCCTTAAAGAAAAATTGGTGCTCTCCTAGGATATTTATTTGCATTAACTATACGAAGGTTTAATGTACATATCACTGCTACTATTTGGAAGTGCAAAAGAGCCTACATAAATAACGGACGAAAATGTCCCCCTGAGGAGTAGCTCATCGTCATCGAGAATTGAGCACATCCGTATACATATGCAGGATAGACAGGAGATGAAAATGAGAAAAAAAGCTCCTTCATATGTATATGGTAACCATAATTCATTGATAAACATTCGTCTTTGGTCAAATTGGGTATTAATTTTGAGGCTGTCCTTTATTTGTTCCCTTAGAAGTTGGGATGAAAATATCAACAAAAAAAGGATACGAGTTTTAATACAATTCCCTCTTGAGTTCGATGGGATTTTAGCTCTTGGATTTTTTTAACTATAAGCTTCTCAGTAGTATTATTTTTTGGTGCCATAAAAACTGATAAAAAAAATTATATTACAGTTTTGATTGCTTTTTGTTATGCAATATGTTTATTTAAGGTTGAAAAAACAACATTAAATAAGAAACCATATAGCTAGTTACTAAGCAAAGCTAAGTTTTTAGGGAAAAAAAATAGGGGCTATAAGGATGAACAATCATTTCCTTATTTCTGAAAAAATTAAAAATAATTTCCCATATACTGTATCTTCATAGACTTTGTATGTCATTTGTCTAGCTCTCATATAGAATTTTGCTTTTTAAATTAAGAAGCTCAGATTAAGCGAAGATTTTCATCTGTTGATCCAATGTTATTAAGTGGAAAGATTAAACTTGATACTCTTAGAGGGTTAGGCATCAACACACTTTAAATTAATTGTGGAAAGCCACAAGGTAGCCATTTATATCGTTTACTTTTTATTTTAGGCATAAATGACCTACCACTCATAGGCAGATATACATGAGGACACTCCTCACTACCTGTGTCACTGCCCTGCGCTATATAATCTCAAAAATATACATCTAGGGAGGCACTTCTTCAGCGACCTGGAGGAGCTCTCTGACATTCCAAGCAAAATCATGTTAAAATTCGTTAACGTCACCAAATGGCTTGAAAATTCCTAAACTCTGAAAACCGCCTTCAACTACAGTACGATAGTGTTGTACGAACGAAAACGATTTAACAACGCACGTGGTCCTTGTAGGAGCAGCACCAACGGAGAATGGGCACCTCGCCTATACACCTGTGATTGCCACTCCTACGTTGAACACGAGCATCTGTCGGTTGATGGGGCCACCTCTACCTAAGATTGGTAAAATCCTCTTTGGTATGGAAACAGCCTCGTCGAATTAACTAACGACCAAACAAATGAACATAACACCAAACACTGACATATCAAACTCATCTACCAGACGTTGCAAGGAGTCACATGCTCCTACGGGCCTGGGGGGGATGATTGCTCAAGGAGGTAAAGGAAAGGAACACCCCCTGAGAAGGCGTATGCCTCTCCCCAGCCAGGTTATTATATGACGATAGAAATTTCAATACCTTAGAAATACCCTCCGACATTTCAGGCTATAGCTTGCTGTAACCCATCTACACCCTTAACGGGCTTGATCGACATAGGATTATCATAGGTTTCAACACAAGAAGTCACAAACCTTAGGGTATCACAACGGATCTACATTAATCTAAGTGTGACGGTAGCAAGATCAACTGTCAGCCCACCAACCTAACATTACCTAACCAAGGCCACCAAATCTGTCAAATCTTTTGTTCATTATCCAATTATTGCACAGCAGGTCCAAATGATGAGACTTTATATGAAAATAAGTGTTTCTTAGTGCCAACTTAGCGTGCTTTGAGATTACCAGCTCGGCAATCAATCATCCAACATTTGTTCATCAAGGCAACGCAAGTGAAAGTGTACAGCAGAACACGAGACAAGAACTGGGCCTTTCGCAGACCTCAACTTGGTGATTTCGTGTCACATTTGGGCCTACAATCTTACAATATCCAACTGACCCAGAAGCTCAAAGTTCAGGACAATTGGAAACGCCATTTGTTGCTATAATATGTACATAATACTTATTTCGATCATTAACAATTTTCACTCTTATTTAAAATTATATGCAGTATAACATTATAGGTAATACAAATCAAAAAAAATATCGTTGACGCTATTTTTAAAAATACGGGGATGGCCCAAAAAAATCTTAAAACTGCAAAGTCTTGATTATCGTAAATAAAATAAAATTTTATTAATTCTTCTTCTATTAGCGTTGTTTCATAGAGAGTGACCTGTAACATTTGGAAGTTTTAACGTCAGTGTTGCTATTAATGCCAATTATGTGACAGCATTGTCACATTGGTGGAGGTGAAAAATATCAATGGTACATTATAGATTCCCTTCTATTAAACAGATCATACGCCAAACCTTGTATCACATTGTTAATCCAATTAGCTTGTTTGAAGTTAAATCAAAATCTTTAAAGTCGTCTTCGAGAAAATTTGAAAAGTACAACATAATTGCAGGAAAGTTAACCATTTTGGATAAGATAAAACAAAAATTCGAAAAATCTGTCAATTTACTGTTAATGATTTGAGGCAAATACACTTTCAAAATAATTGCTTGTTTTTTCATCATCTTATATGCAATACTAGGATAGGTAACCAGGTTTAATCAGAAAGTTGATTTTCGAAGTCTTTTTGTTTTTTTTTCTTTCAATTCATTTGTATTAAATAAATCTTATAATTATCTTAAAGCTAGACAAAAATTCATAAAAACTACCCCATACTTAGATATCTAATAACTTACAGCTATGTAACTATGCGAACACTCTAAGCTACATAAACTATATCGTAATTCGTATCGTTAAATTATATCATTTTATTTTTCTGGAGAAAATGTAAATCTCGGATTCCTCACTTTTTTTGGTTGCTTATTTATAAAAATTACAAACTAAAATGAAACTAATTAAAACTAGAACAGCCACAGCAGCAGGTTTTTTTTCTTTTTTTGTTTTTTTTTTTTTTGTTGTTCCCACCCTGACTTTCTTTACTTAAAAAAATACACTTAAGCCTATGTTAGTCCGGCATGACATTCAAGTCCTCGTCAACTGGTCCCCCTGTCTCGCCCTGTCCCTCTGGTTCCGATTGGACGACCCAAGGTCGATTGTATGGAGGTAGTGGACAAAATTCAATGTTTCAAAAGCAAAGTAACTGTGCAAACAAATTGGTTGATAAATGTAAAAATTAAGGGATTTTATTCAATTTGAGGAATTTTCACGCCCCTGCCACGCCACTGCTAGTAAAAATTGGTTTCACAAAAACGATAGTGATTTCAAGTATTCATATTTTGGTTAGTTAAGATATTATAACTTAAAGCGTCCTGAATATGAGTGTGATAACAAAATTTAATTTGAACCAAAATCCACCCACTGCCACGCCCACAATTGTACTACATATTATTATTTAGAAGCCAAACATTTCAAATTTTTCAAAGGTTGTAATATTTTAAAAGTTAGTAGAAAAGTATACATTTTCTTAAGGCACAACAACCACAGAATATAACGGTATAAATGATTTTGCAAAATATAATTAATGTTTTTACTCTTGACAAAAATAATTATTCATAAAAAAGTAATAAAAAAAGGAAACACTGAAAAATTAACAATTACGAAAAAAGATCACTATTCAAACCTCCAAGAGTAAGTGAGGAAGATGATGAATTTGTAACATTTTTTTAGTCAGCTGTTGAAAGTCTTACATTTGTTTTCCTAAAACTCAAAATAAAGGGATCAGACTTGGCACTATTTTACAGAAGATCTTCATGCAGAAGCGAAAATCGAGAAAGTTTCAACTTGTACCTCAAAATTATATGAACATTACATTGTATCATGCAGTTGTTCCGATGACAACTTTATATTAAACTTAACAATTTAAGCTGTTGAAAATTTGTTTATTTATTTAACTTTGTATTTATGCAATATTTATATTATTTTGTATAATATATTGAATTACTTGTTTTTATTTATTTATTTGTTTTTGTAATTTTTTGTATGCTTATTTATTTATGTATTTATTTTATTGTTATTTATCTATTATTTATTTATTTGTTTATTTATTAATTTATTTAGTTATTTATTTATTTCTTTATTTATTTATTTATTTCATTATTTATTGATTATATGTTATATTTTGTATTCTTATTCTATTATTTATTTAGTAATTACAATTTTAATTATTATTTGTTTGTTTATTTATTTAGTTAATTTATTAATATTTATATACATTCTGTGATAGGACAAATTATACTTATTTATTTATTACTCTTTATTATGTATTTAAATGAAAATTTAATCACCATCTTAAGTTGTCGACCAGTCGCCTCCACTTCTTTCTCTCTACATTAAAAATGTATTTTTTTTCCAATTAAATGAAGGTTTTATAGTAGCTTTTCCTTCAAAAATACTCAAATCTGTGATATTATCCCTATCCCTTCCCTACTACTATTATAAATGTGAATGTAAGTTTGTTTGTTACGCTTTTACGCAAAAACTACTAAACCGATCATCATGAAACTTTGTACACATATTCTTGGAGGTATTAGAAGTAACATAGGCTACTTTGTATTCGCACTGTATTACCGACGGCCATGTCAATATCCATTCCGAATGTTTGAAATTTTTCTATATTCATTGTCCATTTTTACTTGCGACTTATAGGTACTATAAGGCAAGTTATGCATTCGTAAAAAAAAAATCGAACTCGAGATTTTGATCAAAGTTGACATTACGATGATAGCGAAGACCAAAAAAGTGGGTCTCGCAATTCTGTCTGTCTGTCTGTCTGTCTGTCTGTCTGTCTGTCTGTCTGTCTGTCTGTCTGTCTGTCGGTTCGACTACAGCCTAAACGGCTCGGCCGATTTTCTTCAAACTTGGTAGATATGGGTTTTAATTTTTTACCCCCGGACGTTTTTTTCTATTTTTTTTTAAGACCAAAAATAACGGTACCTGCCATACGATTTTTTTTCGAAATTTTATAAATATTTTTTTTTCTCAAAAACTGTCCCACAGAATTTTTAAAAAAAAATTTCAAAAATTTCATTTGGTAAAAACTAGCTAATGGTTGAAAAAAATTTTACAAAAAATTGTTATTTTCGGTAGCCCCCCTGGGTCCATTTTTTTTGTTTTTGATTTTCTCGAAAACGGTAAAGCCGATTTTAATAATTTTTTTTATGCCAAAGCTCCTCCAAAGTTTGAATATTATTACATATTCAAATTTTCAATTTTTAATTTTTTGGATTTTTAAAAACCTCATGCTCGATTTTTTTCGAACTTGGCAAATAAAAGTTTCTTAATATAATCTACAAGATTTGAGAAAAAAAATTTTGTTTTATTAAAAACTAACGGTACCTTCCATACAAATTTTAAAAAATGGTTTTCAAAAATCGCATTTTTCTCGAAAACGGTTCCGAGAATTTTGCTAAATTTTTTTTTCTTTTGATTAATCTTTACAATTTATAATTTAATAAAAAAAAAAATAAATCTAGATATTACTGACTGTACCTACCATAGAACGATTTTTTCGAATTTTGAATTTCTCATTATCGACTTAACGGATTTTAATGAAATTTTTTATAAAAAAGCTCCTAAAAAGTTTAAAAAACATTGCATTTAAAAACTTAAGAAAAAATATTTTTTCAATTTTTAGAAAAAAAAAGTATTTTTTTTTTTTTTGAAAAATTCGATATCTCAAGAACTGCTTAGTATTTTTTTTTGGAAATTAGACTTTTATTCGTACATTAATAAAAACTTAAGGTTGGCGTACCAAAATTTTTTCTTAAAAATGTTTTAAAAATTTTGTACATAAAAGCTTAGTTTTTTAAGGAACCACTACAAAGACTTATAATTTTTGTTCCTGCATAAATTCATATTCTGCATTCTGTTTTTATCTCTTACTACTTAAAGAATTAAAAAAAATTCATTTTATGCTTATGAACAGTTTTCTCTAATAACATTCGTTTTTAAAATTCCTAGTCTATTACATAGGAGCAAGTTCGTGCGACCCAGTCGTGCATTTTATTTTCTTCTGTCATTATTATATGAAGTATAAAACTATTTGAATATTTGAGGTTAGGTGTCATTTTTGTGATTTCAATTCGTTCTCTGTTCTGCTTTAAAAATGCCTTGGAAGCGAAAATCTGGTCTATCCAAAAATTCGTCGCGGGCCCCTGCAGCAAAAGTTGCACGAAATCAAGAATCTTCTGGAAGTATGCTGCGAGTGGGATAAAAGTATAATGTCTCACAAGAAGGCTATAGAAGCTTTAAACCGGACTCTTCAATAAATGGGGGTTTTGCCCCCACCAAAATTAAATTAAAAATTCAGGACTTGCGAGATAGTACAGATATAATGGGAGGAATAGTTGCTTTATTGGCTGGTGATTTCCGACAAACCCTCCCAGTCATTCAGAGGGGGACACCAGCAGATGAAATTCAAGCATGCATTAAATAATCAAGCTTATGGTTGAGAGTTGAAAAACTCAGCCTGACAACGAATATGAGAGTACATCTTCATAATACGTGGATTCGGGGCTTTACGCAGAAATGTTGTTGAAAATCGGTGATGGATGTTTAGACGTTGACGCTGAAGGTTATATATGACTACCAAGAGAATTTTGTAATTTAGTTGAAAATGATGTGGATCTCATTGCTCATGTTTTTCCGGAATTGCAACAAAATTTGAGTTGTGATGAGTGGTTGTGTGCAAGAGCAATATTAGCACCAAAAAATGAAGTAGTAAAAGAGGTGCAAGGAGAAATAAAGGAATATTTGTCAATGGATACAAATATGGATACGGAACTAAGTACTTCATATCCTGTGGAATTTTTAAATTCACTTGAACTGTCGGGTGTACCGTCACATAAACTTCAATTGAAACTAAATGTACCAGTGCTTATGAGAAATCTAAATGCCCTTCTGCTATGTAATGGAACAAGGTTTCGGATAACGAAATTGGGGCAGAATATACTAGGTGCTACTATTTTAACAGGTGTCGGCAAGGGAAAAAGTGTTATCATACCTCGGATTCCAATTATTCCCACTGACCTTCCATTCCAATTCGAAAGGGATCAGTTTCCCGTTAAGCTTAGCTTTGATGTTACTATAAAAAACGCACAAGGGCAGACATTACAGGTAGCGGGAGTGCATTCATTGCCAACTATATGTAGCCTGTTTGCGAGTGTCTAATGCCCGGAATATACACATATTTGCACCAGACGGAAAAACTTATAATATAGTCTACAAAAATATCCTAGATTAATACGCTGTATTTTATCTTTTTAAATTGTTAGACTTCGAAATTATTTATTTTTGTTACAGTAAAATATATTTTAACATTGTTGATGCAATTCAATAAAGCATATTTTAAGTTTTTTAAACTTCATTGTATGTAGTAATTTTTAAAAACTGATAATCCCATCTAAGCAATAAAATATACGTATATTGATTCATTTCTATTGTGATGATGTCTGATACTTATTCAATGACTTAAATGCGGACGAAGCCGCGGGTAAAAGCTAGTATTGAATAAATGTTATATAAGTTTTCAGTAGTAAGGTAGAAAATTACCGTTTCTCTGTAAATTGTGCAATCTAGTTTTTAAGAAAAGAAAAATGAATACAGCTACAATAAAGATTCTTAAAAAAATAAAAAAACCAAAAAAGGGATCAGACTTTAAAAGAAATGTTGATCCGGGATGATTTTCTTGTGTAAGAAATGCCGGAATTCCGAAGTTTTCTATGACTTACTTCTAGTGCCTCTTCAGTCTTATAGGTATTTGAAAAGATGGAATTATATCTGGACCATGGATCAGAAGCTTATGGACAATTATAGTACCAACTGTAGAGCTCAAAATATTTTCCTTAAACTTCAGCCAGCAGTTCAGAAAAAATGCGTCGGTATGTTAATAAAAAATCCTGAAGCTAAGATTCTTAATTTGATTGAAAATGCATGTAAGAGTTGTTCATCAAGTCTTATTATTTCTGCAGATATTTTCGAATTCTGAAATTCTGAAAAAAAAAGTCTTGCCATGCTTTCATCATTATTATTGACCCAAATCCTAGCTTAGGCTTGTCAAAAATGAGACCCAATTTACTTTTGAACAATTTTTTCCCAAGATGAAGCATTTTCCAGAAAATTAAGAATGCTATTTGGAAGAATAAAAGAAGTTCACAACCAGATTCCGTGGCGTCTCACAAAATGATCGCCGTTTCATGTACAAAACTTCCACCTACGTTCAAGATTTTGGAAAGAAGTCATACATTTTTCATCGAAATCTTTCTTAGTTGTAACCAGACAACATTTAATTTTTAAATCGTTCAATACAAAATTCAAAAACACCTTTAACTTTCGTGTTTTTTTATCAAAAGAAATCCATTTTTTAATATATCAAATATTTTGAAGCTAAGCAAGAAGTAGCAAGAAAAGTAAACATTTTCTCAAAGCACAATAGCAACAGAACATATTGACATAAAATATTTTGCTACAGCTTGCTAATATTTTTTTAAAAGCTTAACTTTATACCATTTGTAAGCCTCAAAAAAGAGCATTTTTCAAAAAATCACAAAAATTCTACTTTATAACAAAACAAAAACAAACCAAAATTAAATTTAAGTAGTTCAAGATGTTCTAAGAAATGTTTAGAGCATAAACATAGAATTTGCATAGGCAATCGTCGGCCAGATGAGGGCCTTGTAACAAATCACCTTCACCCTGCTGTCGAGCCAGCTGTTGTAAAACAACCGTTTCATCACGGCAAACGCTTCCCTAGCCCTGGTCAGAGCAGCATTTATATATCTGTCGAAAAACAAATGTTGGTTCAACGAGATGCCAAGGTACTTTACCCTACTACTCTTTTATTTGCCAGTATCTGTCCATGTCGCCCTACGATCACCAGCTTGCGCCAGTTCTTTCTCGTATCCCTTGAGGCTCCATGCAGCAGAGTCCCTAACAGAATCGTTTCAGATTTCTTAAAATTGTTTTTTTAACTTCCAGTCATCGAAATATCGCTGAATCTTGTCGAAGTCACGCTGCAAAAGAATTTTGAGTTGACCGCTCCCTGCTGAAGACCATTCTTATTATCCAAGATTGGGGTAGAAGTTACATTGCCACTTTTGACGACAAACTTTCTTCCATTTAGCATGTCATAAAGGATATATATATACTTTGGTATCTAGTCAGCTTTAGATAGAGACCTTCTAACCAAACGGTGCCGAAAGCCTTCTCCAAATCAAACAGACAAGCACCAGTACATTGCTTTTTCGTTGAGTATCCGGTATGATATTTTTGTCCTCCGCCCAATTGGACAGATCTCGATTGATAAATTTTTTGAATACCTTACTGATACTCGGAAGAAGACTTATCGACCAGAGATTTTTCAGGAGAGGATGTACCATAACTGTCTTCCATCGCACTGGATAATGTGAATTATTCAAAGCGTTGTTAAACAGCATAAATGGTATAAATGCCCACTGCCTCCGAAGGTAAACGTCGTAGTACAACGTTGGATATACCATCGACTCCTGCTGACTTCTTTTTCTTTAATGAGTCGAAGATGAGCTGAAGCTCCACCTTCTAACTTAACAAGAAACTAGGCCCGTTTCGCTCGGCGATGTTGGCGTTTGCCAATCGAAATCTTATTCGCGTACAATGTACACCACCTGATTTGGACATATTCTGCTTTATTGAATGTCAAAGCGGTTTAAGCTGATTCTTCTCGATTTAATGTAGGTAGTAGCAGAAGTAAGCAAAAACTAAATTCGTTAAATTACACATAATTGTGAAACTCTGCCACAAACTTCCACTCGCTGTCTGGACGTGGGCCATAGATTCTTTCTTTCCACCGACTTACTTATGAAGAAAAAAACTTAGACACAAGCAAAGTACACTGAATGACAGCATTTCCAACGTTTTATAATTTTTCTAAGGCTTCAACCCTACAACCACCTTTCGGCGCACATTGTTCTTGTTTGTAAAGCAGTCGTAACGACAAACTTCTCTCGAACTACGAGTAATATTAAGTGGAAAGGCATATTTACTATGGTGCCGCAGTTGTGATGTTTCCAAGAAAATCGTTAGTGCAATTTCACCAAAAATATAAGGCATGTCATACAAAGGGAAAAGGTTAAAGTGGGACACACATCACAGGACCGAATTTACTTTATTGTAGGTAAATTTTTAAGTGTTTACGATTTCAATGTCAATCCACGAGAGGAATCATTTCGCACGATGATCGGCCGGCGGCGAGCAAATCTCGGGATTATTTTAGCCGATCCATGTGTACGTCAGAAGTCTCTTAGATAGTGGACATATTTCGTCAAAGATATTCTTCTCCCTGGTTGCTAAAGGCTATAATTCGGACTCAATGAATGTACCGAGAATATACCATTCTGCTGAGCAACAGATTAAATTATCCTTTATGAGCCTACCTTTTGAGTCGGGGGATAGGAAAATTAATCTAAGACCCTGAATAAGCAAACCTGAACGAGATACAAATAAATCTAATCGGCTGAATCGACATAAATATTCATGGCTAGACTGAACTCATGTTGCGGTAAAATTTACCACAACAAGTTTCACCTACCTATTCAGTCTTCCCCAATCCATTTTCAACCTTCCTTTTTATTGCGGCTCCAAAATACTGTAGAGCTCAGTTGAAAACCTTGTATCTATCAGCCAGAGTCGTGCTCTTAAGTATTTTGGAAAAGCAATCAAACTAGGTCTTCGAATTTGCAATACAGAGTTGAGTGACAGGCAGTCACCAAAATCTATGATGAGTCACAACGACACCAATACACGGTTGCCCACAGTGCGCGACAGGTTGTCCACAAGACTTGTGGGTGTGCGACAGATGATCCACACAGGATTGCAAAACATGAAGACCTTGCTCGTCAGCGTTGTTAAAAGTATCTGATGATATAATTGCTGTCAGTAATGATTTGGTAACATTTTTAAATCTATTGGATTTCTCGAAGGCTTTCGACACGGTTGACCATATGCTTTTAGTATCGAAACTTAAAAACAATTTCAGAATTTCTAGCAACGCTGCAGACTTGGTTCAATCCTATCTGTGCGGAAGAAAACAGTCAGTATATTTGGGCGAGCATACAAGATCACAGTTTCTTGATATATTAAGTGGAGTTCCTCAAGGATCCATTTTAGGTCCACTCCTTTTTACAGCTTTTATTAATGATCTACCCCAATGTGTCAGTGAAGCCAAAATCCATATGTATGCAGACGACGTGCAACTTTATTTTTCCTGCAAACTTGGATTAATTGAAGATGGTGTCGTAAGGCTTAACTGCGAGTTGCAAAATATCGTGGATTGGGCTGCGAAAAATAGTTTACAATTGAATCCTAAAAAATCAAAATGTTTAGTTATCTATAGAAATAAACTGGATTTAAGCTATTTTCCAGCTGTTTTCCTTGGGTACAATCCAATCGAATATGTCGAAAAAGCAAAAAATCTTGGAATCTTGTTCAATTCATTACTAAGGTGGGATGATCATGTCAGAGGAGTTATTGGAAAGGTGTACGGGTGCCTAAGGTGCCTGTCTTTTTCTAAACACTATACACCGTTTTCCACAAGACTTATGCTTGTTAGAGCAATAATAATCCCCATTATTACATATGGATGTCAAATAACCTCTTTTTATTGCGCAGACACAAGGAGAAAGCTTAATGTGGCCTTTAATAACATTTGTCGTTATGTTTATGATCTTAAGCGTTTCGATCACGTCTCACGTTATACAAAAACCATTCTCGGTTGTAATTTAGAAACGTTTATTAAATTTTGTAACTTAAAGTTTTTACATAAGATTATTGTAACCAAAGAACCAATTTATCTTTATGAAAAAATTATGTTTTCTGTATCTTCGCGTTCATTAGTTCTTATACAGCCCACTTTCAACTCTTTATCCTCCGAACGTCAGTTTTTCGTGGACACCATCCGCTTATGGAATTCTTTGCCGCTTAGTGTAAGAAGACAGTACTGTGCACGTAATCTTTGTGATGTTTTGCTATTGCATTTGAATAGTGAATAAAATACTTTCTTTTCTTTTTAATTATCATAATTTTATAATTTAATTTGAATATTTAAATGATTAACATAGTTGCCTAACTTAAAGTAAATTTTAAAATTCAATTCTCTAGCTTCATTGTTTAATTAATCACCATGTTTTTATACTTTTGCAAATTTAAAGATTTAACGATCTAATGTAAAAGATTTGAAGTACAATAAATGAAATGACCCATGTTCAATGACATGTGTGATTCCAAGTTCACACCAACATTAATTTAGTATGGCCTTCTGCCAAATTTTAAGAGTAAAATCACGTTGCAATGTTTTTCTCTTTACCATTGATTGTCTGCGCGAAAGTCTACGGGTTTAGAATATTTTAAATTTCGCGTGAACCATCGGATCCTGTCTCACCATGTTTGTTGGAAAAAAGGCATGGGATCCCATCTAACAGAGTGCTTTCTTCAAGTTCTTGAGTTGGGCCGGTTGGGATTGGGGCTGGGGACTTTATTCGCGATCTTTAATAATTTTTCGTTTTACTTTTTAGACCATTTGGAATTGACGGACATGAGCTGAACTCGTCCATTAAGCCAAGGTTGGTGTTCAAATCACCAATTAGAAAGAGCCCATAATGCTTGGCTGGATTCGACAGCGGCATGCACCCGAGCGAAAAAGCCGGGTGTCGCAGTTAGACCGTGACAGAATACCAACACTGATCAAAGGTCAGAGTAGGATAGCATATATGTCGTGGCCGAATGGATTAGGAAAGTTCGCCTTTTGGGAGGCGCTTTTTGGAAAGCTACGAAAGAGTTGAGTTGTGAAAAGTTTAGAGCGAAAAATTATTACCAAATTCGAAAGGAAGTTCTGGTAGTGAATTTTTTTTAAGTTGGGGTTTTGTTGAAAGGAATCCCAGTGGGAGAAGTCTCGAGCACTAATTTTCTTGTGATAAAAGAAGGCATTCTATTCGAGGACATAAAGCCAGTGGGAGACTGGAAGAGATTCATGAAAAAGAAAGCTAAATATACATTGTGAATTGTACAAGTTGTCGATTATAAAAACTTTTATTCGTTTTGCTTGTGGCTATTAAGTTGCCTAAAATTCACCCCGTTTATGCTTCCGTTTCGTTCTTTGTCTTCATGAGATTGCAGGTCTCGCAACCGTTGTAAAAATTTCGTTTGTTGTTCCGGAATTTGTCCCGTTGTGACACAAAACCATTGTACTTATTTTCTTTTCCCATTTTTCACCTTTTCCAACACAAATTTTTTTTTGGTAAATTGGCAATCTGCCAATTGCCAAATAAGTTTGTAAATTTTTCACTTGTTGTAGAAAAAATTCTGGGTTTTATACGTATATTCATAAAGGTTTGCCAGATAACTTAAAAATAAAACTTCGATTTAATCCTATTCAGGTAAAATCAAAACTTCCTTTTATTTTTCTTGGAAAGGAACTTCTTTTTTAGCTAGTTTCTTAAAAGGTTTTGTAATTTCCTATTTAGTTCATAACTGAAACAAAAAAAATTACTGGCGCCCATTTTAATTTTGATATCCCCTATTTTACAGTTTATTTTAACTCATTTTCTTAAATCCTTTTTTTATCGATTCCCCAATTAATAAAACCCACCGTTTGCTGAACCCACCCCATCGCTGCGCTATCTAGGTGGAAGCGAAATCATACTAAACGCACCCACCATCGATTTGACAGTTGTCATTAGTTTTTTCTCGCACGCCGCACAGTGCGGCGACTAGTGAAAAAAAAAAAAAATGTGCCAAAAATGTGAAGCAAGTATGCCAAATTCAAGGTAATAAGTCTAAATGAATGAATCGACAGTTTATTTATGATAAAGTTCAATTTTCTGTTGTCAGAGATCGTCAGAAGATCAGCAAAATAACAAATAGTGATTTGTAGGATTTGTACTTACCGGTTGAAAGAGCGTTTACTGAAGAAAAAAAAAGAACATACGATATTTTTTTCGCTATCCTCACAATCAGGAGAGAAAATATAGTTATTCTAACTGCATATTTTTTTTTTACATGTAAATTTAAATTTTTTTTTGAGAGTCCAATTCAAAGCTTCTTTTTTCGTGTTAAGCACTGACTTTGATAGGTCATATATTTTGTGTGGTGCCATATGGGAAAAAAGTGTTTTTATTTAAAGAAAGAAAACAATCATATCTTTTGAAAAAAGTAAGTTTTTTATGCAGCAACTTGCACTTTTTCTTGCAACAAGTGTTTGTTTACGAGCATTTTTTACAGAATGTGTTCAAACAGAGAGCTTTTTGATGTTTGGTTTTCCAACTCAACACTCCCAATACCTGGTGTTTTGCAGCTTATGGATATAAAATTTAATATGCAATCAAATTTAGAGCCTGAAGATCAGAAAATCTTAGCAAGACACGCATCAACAACTTGCTCAGAAATAAATAAACGTTGTCACTTCCATCGATTATACACTCGAAGACTCGGATAGTGATCTTTTTTCGTAATTTTTTATTTTTCGGTTTTTCTTTTTTTTATTACTTTTTTTGAACAATTATTTTTGTCAACAATAAAAGCATCCATTATATTTTGCAAGATCTTTTATGCGATATATTCTGTGGTCGTTGTGCTTTGAAAAAATGTATATTTTCCTACTAACCTTTAAAATATTACAACTTTTGTATATCGAATAATCATCAAATTTTTTAAATGTTTGGCTTCTAACTAATCATTTTACAATTGTAGGCGTGGCAGTGGGTGGATTTTTGTTCAAATAAATTTTTCTTATCAAACACATTAATTTTGTACATTTTTTCAATATCATACGAAAATTTAAAAAAAAAATCAATTTTATAGCAAAAGTGGGCGTGTCAGTGGGCGAAATTTGCGCTATTTTAACTCATAATTTCTTCACCGACCAGAATATTAATAATTAAAATCACTATCGTACTAGAAGTTTTCATGTAACCAATTTATTACCAAAAATGGGCGTGGTAGGTGTGTAAAGATTCCGGCTTGGGGAATAACCTACCTCACCTACAAAGCTATGGGAGATATTATAAAGGCTTCCCCAAGCCGAAAAGTATGATGGCTAAAGAGCCGATCTGTTTTGATTTCCTGAAAATTAAAAGAAAGAAGGCTGAGGAGCCGATGTATTGCTTTTAACTTCCAAATCGAAAGTTCATTTTATTTTATCAGACTTAAGCTATTTATACAAAAATAATTTTCTTACACACTAAGAACTTAAACCTATACATAGTGTTTTGTCCGCAACTAAAAACTTTATTTTGACTTTCTTTTTCTTGATTTTTTATTACAATTTGATTTATTTTATAATTTACTTTAAATTTGTTTTAACTTTTTAAAACTTTTTTTTTTTTTTGAGAACTTTGAAAATTTTTTAATGGGCAAACAAAATTATGGCCGACCTCACTGACTGACTAGACAAGAATGAAAAATTAAATGTGCAAAAGCACAAAATGTCCTCCACGGTTGAAGGCACCAATAACCGGTATTTGTAAATACTGGGAAACTGGGATGCGTTCAACCGTGGAGGTATTTATAAAAGGCGCCAGAAGTGTTCATAAATACTGAGATTGTTGGCCCTCAGCTGAATGCGGAGTGCCGACAAAATATATGTATGAACATCACTGCCCCCCTTGGCGAGATGCGCCAAAGAAGAAATTAATCAGATAATTGAGTTTAGGAAAAAATTAATTCTTTAAAAAAATAGTGAAGATTAAGAAAGATTTAAAAGAAGATGTAGTATTAAGCTCTAAAATACTTGAAAGGCATATACATATATAGGAAATATTATTTTGTTACTTTGTGGGCAACAGGCAAAGCTTTACGATTGGGCGACAAATTTCTCCATTTTGGGTTTTTAGAGTCGCGACTCTCACTCTTCCGTCAACGCCGCGGTGTACATTTACAACACGCCCTAAGCGCCATTCAGTCGATGGTAAATTTTTATTTTTAATGACTACCAGGTCATTTATCTTGATATCCTCTTGAGGCGATTGCCATTAAGTCTTTTATGGAGTTCCTCTTTGTTTTCGTACTTCCATCGACGCGACCGCAGAATTGTTGCTGAAGGCAGCGAATCGTTTCCCCGCGGTTAATGAGTGACACAGTAGAATCAGCCGAATTAGGCTCGGGGAATGCTAAAAGACGGTCTACACGTAAGAACTGCCCGAACGTTAAGGCCAATAGATTAACGGATCATTGGAAGTTGGATCGGCCAGTGTATGGCCTTCGAAAAATTTCGAAAAATAAACACGGAAGTTTTTTTTTTTTTGTGAAGTTTTTTGGCACGATGCAATTATCTGATATAGAGATTTGAGGTATGAATGACTGCGCAGTAGCAGATATTGGAGAATCTAATGCACCTACCGGTTGAGAAGTGGACTGTATATTAGAATTTCGCGGCGAAGATATAAGGTGCAGAAGTATATAAGTTTGAGATTCGAAGAAGAATCTCAAAGAGATAAGTTAATAGAATCAAAGAGGATTCTAAAATTTGTCAAGTTTAGCTAAAAATACAAAAAGTTTGAGATTCGAAGAAGAATCTCAAAGAGATAAGTTAATATAGAATCGAAAAAGATTCTAAAAGTTGTATAATTTAGCCAAAAATACAAAAAGTTTGAGATTCGAAGAAGAATCTCAAAGAGATAAGTTAATATAGAATCGAAAAGGATTCTTAAATTTATATAATTTAGCCAAAAATACAAAAAGTTTGAGATTCGAAGAAGAGTCTCAAAGAAATAAGTTAATAGAATCAAAGAGGATTCTAAAATTTATATAATTTAGCCAAAAATACAAAAAGTTTGAGATTCGAAGAAGCATCTCAAAGAGATAAGTTAATATAGAATCAAAAAGGATTCTAAAATTTATATAATTTAGCCAAAAATACAAAAAGTTTGAGATTCGAAGAAGAGTCTCAAAGAGATAAGTTAATAGAATCAAAGAGGATTCTAAAATTTATATAATTTAGCCAAAAATACAAAAAGTTTGAGATTCGAAGAATCATCTCAAAGAGATAAGTTAATATAGAATCAAAAAGGATTCTAAATTTTATATAATTTAGCCAAAAAAAAACAAAAAAGATGAGATTCGAAGAAGAATCTCAAAGAGATAAGTCAATAGAATCAAAGAGGACTCTAAAATTTGTCAAGTTTAGCTAAAAATTCAAAAAGTTTGAGATTCGAATAAGAATCTCAAAGAGATAAGTTAATAGAATCAAAGAGGATTCTATAATTTGTATAATTTAGCCAAAAATACAAAAGGTTTGAGATTCGAAGAAGAATCTCAAAGAGATAAGTAAACAGAATCAAAGAGGACTCTAAAATTTGTCAAGTTTAGCTAAAAATACAAAGAGTTTGAGATTCGAAGAAGAATCTCAAAGAGATAAGTTAATAGAATCAAAGAGGATTCTAAAATTTTTGAAGTTTAGCTGAAAATACAAAAAGTTTGAGATTCGAAGAAGAATCTCAAAGAGATAAGTTAATATAGAATCGAAAAGATTCTAAAATTTATGTAATTTAGCCAAAAATACAAAAAGTTTGAGATTCGAAGAAGAATCTCAAAGAGATAAGTTAATAGAATCAAAGAGGATTCTATAATTTGTATAATTTAGCCAAAAATACAAAAAGTTTGAGATCCGAAGAAGAATCTCAAAGAGATAAGTTAATATAGAATCAAAAAGGATTCTAAAATTTATATAATTTAGCCAAAAATACAAAAGTTTGAGATTCGAAGAAGAATTTCAAAGAGATAAGTCAATATAGAATCGAAAAAGATTCTAAAATTTGTATGATTTAGCCAAAAATACAAAAAAGATGAGATTCGAAGAAGAATCTCGAAGAGATAAGTTATTAGAATCAAAGAGGATTCTAAAATTTGTCATGTTTAGCTAAAATTACAAAAAGTTTGAGATTCGAAGAAGAATCTCAAAGAGATAAGTTAATAGAATCAAAGAGATTTCTAAAATTTGTCAAGTTTAGCTAAAAATACAAAAAATTTGAGATTCGAAGAAGAATCTCAAATATATAATCAAAATAGAATCAAAGAGGATTCTAAAATTTATGTAATTTAGCCAAAAATACAAAAAGTTTGAGATTCGAAGAAGAATCTCAAAGAGATAAGTTAATAGAATCAAAGAGGATTCTAAAATTTATATAATTTAGCCAAAAATACAAAAAGTTTGAGATTCGAAGAAGAATCTCAAAGAGATAAGTCAATATAGAATCGAAAAAGATTCTAAAATTTGTATGATTTAGCCAAAAATACAAAAAAGATGAGATTCGAAGAAGAATCTCGAAGAGATAAGTTATTAGAATCAAAGAGGATTCTAAAATTTGTCATGTTTAGCTAAAATTACAAAAAGTTTGAGATTCGAAGAAGAATCTCAAAGAGATAAGTCAATATAGAATCGAAAAAGATTCTAAAATTTGTATGATTTAGCCAAAAATACAAAAAAAATGAGATTCGAAGAAGAATCTCGAAGAGATAAGTTATTAGAATCAAAGAGGATTCTAAAATTTGTCATGTTTAGCTAAAATTACAAAAAGTTTGAGATTCGAAGAAGAATCTCAAAGAGATAAGTTAATAGAATCAAAGAGATTTCTAAAATTTGTCAAGTTTAGCTAAAAATACAAAAAGTATGAGATTCGAAGAAGAATCTCAAAGAGAAAATTCACTGTAGAATCAAAAAGGACTCTAAAATTTATCAAATTTAGCTAAAAGGACAAAATCTAAGATTCGAAGAAGAATCTCAAAGAGCAAGGTCAATGGAGAATCAAAAAGGATTCTAAAAATTTTCCAAATTAGCTAAAAAGATAAAACTCTCAGATTCGAAGAAGAATCTCAAAGAGAAAATTCACTGTAGAATCAAAAAGGATTCTAAAATTTATCAAATTTAGCTAAAAGGACAAAATCTAAGATTCAAAGAAGAATCTCAAAGAGCAAGGTCAATGGAGAATCAAAAAGGATTCTAAAAATTTTCCAAATTAGCTAAAAATCTCAGATTAGAAGAAGAATCTCAAAGAGAAAATTCACTGTAGAATCAAAAAGGATTCTAAAATTTATCAAATTTAGCTAAAAGGATAAAATCTAAGATTCGAAGAAGAATCTCAAAGAGAAAATTCACTGTAGAATCAAAAGGGATTCTAAAAATGTATCAAATTTAGCTAAAAAGATAAAAATCTAAGATTCGAAGAAGAATCTCAAAGAGAAAATTCACTGTAGAATCAAAGGGATTCTAAAAATGTATCAAATTTAGCTAAAAAGATAAAAATCTAAGATTCGAAGAAGAATCTCAAAGAGAAAATTCACTGTAGAATCAAACTGATTCTAAAATTTATCAAATTTAGCTAAAAAGATAACAAATCTTAGATTCAAAGAAGAACCTCAAAAGGAAAAATCAATGTAGAATCAAAAAAGATTCTAAAATTTATCAACTTTAGCCAAAGAGACAAAGGATTAAGATTCAAAGAAGAATCTCAAAGAGATAAATAAATAAAGAATCAACAAGGATTCTAAAATTTTTCAAACT
Organism: Chrysotoxum bicinctum; assembly: GCA_911387755.1. Taxonomy (NCBI): domain Eukaryota; kingdom Metazoa; phylum Arthropoda; class Insecta; order Diptera; family Syrphidae; genus Chrysotoxum; species Chrysotoxum bicinctum. The sequence continues at coordinate 73,469,095 of OU426988.1, read as the reverse complement.
TAGCCAAAAAGACAAAGGATCTAAGATTCAAAGAAGAATCTCAAAGAGATAAATTAGTATAGAATCGAAAAGGATTCTAAAATTTGTCAAATTTAGCAAAATCCAAAAATTCGAAGATTCAAAGAAGAATCTCGTAGATATAAATCAAGATAGAATCAGCGAGGATTCTAAAAATTATCAAATTTAGCTAAAAAGATAAAAATCTAAGATTCGAAGAAGAATCTCAAAGAGAAAATTCACTGTAGAATCAAAGGGATTCTAAAAATGTATCAAATTTAGCTAAAAAGATAAAAATCTAAGATTCGAAGAAGAATCTCAAAGAGAAAATTCACTGTAGAATCAAACTGATTCTAAAATTTATCAAATTTAGCTAAAAAGATAACAAATCTTAGATTCAAAGAAGAACCTCAAAAGGAAAAATCAGTGTAGAATCAAAAAAGATTCTAAAATTTATCAACTTTAGCCAAAGAGACAAAGGATTAAGATTCAAAGAAGAATCTCAAAGAGATAAATAAATAAAGAATCAACAAGGATTCTAAAATTTTTCAAACTTAGCCAAAAAGACAAAGGATCTAGGATTCAAAGAAGAATCTCAAAGAGAAAAGTCAATGTAGAATCAAAAAGATTCTAAAAATGTATCAACTTTAGCAAAAGACAACAAATCTAAGATTCAAAGAAGAACCTCAAAAGGAAAAGTCAATGTAGAATCAAAAAAGATTCTAAAAATTTATCAACTTAAGCCAAAGAGACAAAGGTTTAAGATTCAAAGAAGAATCTCAAGGAGAAAAAGTTAGTATAGAATCGAAAAAGATTCTAAAATTTGTCAAATTTAGCAAAATCCAAAATTCTAAGATTCAAAGAAGAATCTCATAGAGATAAATCAAGATAGAATCAACGAGGATTCCAAAATTTAGCAAATTAAGCGAAAATACAAACTTTTAAGATTCAAAAAAGAATCTCAAAGAGATAAATTAATATAGAATCGAAAAGGATTCTAAAATTTGTCAAATTTAGCAAGAATTAGGTACAGGAAGATGATTCTTGTAACTGTATCAAGTCGAGGACCGGTATCAAAGTAGCGGGAGAAAAAAAAACCCGTTGTGTTGCTTCAGCAACGCTCTCGTGATCACAAATTAACCGATAGAGAAAAAAAAACGGTATCGAAAAAACTGTTTTTTAAAAAATTATAACGCGACTTGAAAGAACGGTTATGGAAGCATGAATTAAAAAGAGAAAGAAAGACTTCTAAAGCGTTTGCCAAAGAAGGACCAATTTAAATGACTTGGAGAGGAAAAAAAAACCAACAGGAAAGTTATTTGAAAAGAAAACAAAAGTGAAAATGCGACGCCAAAATTTGCCCGAATTTTGTAGATATTATAAAGGGATAATGCCATTCAAATATTAAAAAAGCTCAATACTCACCTTGTACAATACAAGTTTTTTTTAATATATGTATATAAAGCAGCTTCTGATGATCTCCTGATGGGCTTGGCTTCTGTCTTGTTCTACTTCCTTCTGTTGCACCAATCGAAGCAATGGTGTTCACTTTTTTGCGTTGCACCAATCGAAGCAATGGTGTCAACTTTTTATGTATATTTCCAAATTTGCTGCACCGCAATGTTCGGTGCGCAATTCAGAGTGGCGCTTTGAGTTCGCTTCACTCAAACAAGCACGTGCGATAGCACGGATGGCTGGAGACAATGTTGCTGCCTTCCCTGGTGACACACAAAACAAAGCTGGTGGTAACAGCAAGCGGCACGCAAAGATGTTTGCACGTAGTATCAGCAGGCGTGCGTTGGCGTCGATGTGAAACAAAAAGTTCTCACATACAGCATTGGTTGCAGCGCAGGAGCAGTGTTCCGCAACAATAAAAAAACTTTAATAAAGTTGCTGTTGCATCCAGAGAATGGATGATCACAAAATAAACTGGTGAAAATGCGACGAGACGTGGTCGGCAACCAAGAAACACCAAAAAAAACGTGCGCCGTATACGTATCGGCAGCGTGGTTTTCTTTTTTTTTTTTTCGTTCTCCAAAAAGCTGGGTAGAAAATCCGGCTCGCTGGACCAATGTTTTGTCCGCAACTAAAAACTTTATTTTGACTTTCTTTTTCTTGATTTTTTATTACAATTTGATTTATTTTATAATTTACTTTAAATTTGTTTTAACTTTTTAAAACTTTTTTTTTTTTTTGAGAACTTTGAAAATTTTTTAATGGGCAAACAAAATTATGGCCGACCTCACTGACTGACTAGACAAGAATGAAAAATTAAATGTGCAAAAGCACAAAATGTCCTCCACGGTTGAAGGCACCAATAACCGGTATTTGTAAATACTGGGAAACTGGGATGCGTTCAACCGTGGAGGTATTTATAAAAGGCGCCAGAAGTGTTCATAAATACTGAGATTGTTGGCCCTCAGCTGAATGCGGAGTGCCGACAAAAAATATGTATGAACACATAGTATTACTAAAACATATACATTGTATTTAATTCTAATTCGGTGGGAAACAAATGACAGAATCAGGCAGCATACTTGCTATGTCATCAAAATCATAACCAATATGCATGCCCCTTTCAAAATGCACAAATGCATCCAAATTCGTTGAACCTTCACGAATAGATAGATACACTTGACCATAGTAAAAGTAATCTGAGACTCAAGTGGCATTGAACATTTTATTAGATAATTTTCTGGAGTGAATGAAATGCGAGTACATATGAGAAATGGGTTGGCTATAGGAACGCGGAGTATAGATCTATGGCAATGACCTGCAATAAAATTCTTATGCAATATAGCGTAGTGTATGCGCACTACAGGTGGCGTGAAAATTCCTCAAATTGAGTAAAATCCCCTATTTATTACATTTAGCAACCAATTTTTGATCACAGTTATCTTGATTTTGAAAAATAGATTTTTTTCCACCACCTGCATACAATCGACGCACTGTGCGCCGGCTCGTTTCGACTATCTGATTATTTTATTAATTCGTTGATTGTAGTTCCGTCGTCATAAATATTAACTTTAATTCCCATTCAAATTCTAGTAGATTCGCGTTTAGAAAATTTCGGTAACACTGAAGCCAACACATAGGTTAAGTAAAACTAGGTCCCAACATGGTCTATGATCTAGCGCTAGTTGGAAGAGGTAGACAAAAGTCTATTTTTTTCTGACTGATCGGTGAAATATGCATCACATGACAGGGCCTGGAATTATGACTACCCTTAAAATGTTTGATCTACAGAAAATGTTTAAAATTGAGAAATAGTAGGCAAACTGCCTTAAAGTTAGCACAACTCCTCATTCACTTCCTCTGTAAATGTACTGGTCTGGCAAATAAATGTAGGATTCATTTTTTGGTAAATATTATATGCCTAATCAAAAGTGAAAATTTTTGATTTATTTTGCTTTTAAAGTCCGTCGTCCAATCAAATACAGCCGGTGGAGTGAAAAAGAAATGGAGCAATCTATAAAAATGTATTCCATATGGTATTGTTCCTGGATGGCACTTGCATCGAAGAAACCAAAAAGCTCTCAGCACTCGGCATGTGTTTCAAAGACGATCTTCATTGGAATGAACAAATTCTCGAGACCGCCAAAAAATGCTGCTAAATGCTCAGGATTTCTTTATGGATGTAAGACATTTTTTTCCCCCCTTTGATCTGGCTAGAATTTATAAGGCTTTTATACGTCTAAGACTCGAGTATAACTGACATCTTTTTGCCTATGCAGCACAACTTTCTTTAGACTTATTGTATAGAATTCACCCCTCCAACGGGTTTCACCTTGTCGTGGTGGGGAGGTTTACGTCTATTCTCTCGCTGCTTGATCAGCTAAGAGATTTAGACAACTAAGAAAACCCAAGGAGTAGTAGGGTCAAGACGGGTGTGTGTTGGTAAAATCTCCGGCTACTTACGTGGCTGGAGATTTTTAAGGTATTCTCCAGGTTTTGAAGGGTCTACTAAGGGGGTCTAAGGTGAAATTGGAAAGGTCTTTGGTTGCTCGTGTTCGGGCTCTGGGATAATTGACTGTTGGAAGTGTATTGCTACTGAACCACACATCGGACCATAGCAGCAAGCGTAAGTTCAAGATTATGGTTGTGGTGGCATACCTGTCCGAGTGCAACTTGCGTAATTCCCACAATCATAATGGGTGGCGGGGAGTATAAGGCCATGGTTGTTGGATGGTTAATGCATGGATAATGGTCTTGAATTTTGGGGCTCGTCCACTTGTTTCTGAAGACTTTTAGATGGATCTTGGTTGGTGAAATAGGTGAAGTCTCCGGCTACTTGCGTGGCTGGAAATTTCTAGGGTTTTATGGGGTTATGACGGGTTATATTGGTAAGGTCTCCGGCTGCTTGCGTGGCTGGGGACTTTTAAGGTTTAATTGGGTTATAACGAGGAGTTAACTGGTGAGGTCTCCGGCTGCTTACGTGGCTGGAGACTTTTAAGGTTATTTAAGATTGTTAAAGGGTTCTTATATGTAGTAGCAAAAAATAGGGGGATTGTCGTCCTCGTTCTTTAGAACAAAGACTAGGAGCGTCTTTCCTAGCTTGCCGTAAGGTGAGAAAACGATAGGAGCGTCTTTCCTTGTTTGCCCTAAGTTAAACTAAAGACTAGGTGCGTCTTTCCTAGTTTGCCGTAAGGTGAGCAAAACACTAGGATGCACATTGAGTCGTTGGTTTTTACCCCGGCCGACTTCTTGGTGTGTATCCTAAGGGTTGACAGGCTGGAAGTGGAAGTGACTGGTGCAGATCTGGAAATTCCGAAGCTTTAGACAAGAACTTGGACTAAGTCCGGGTTCGGATCGCCTAGGAAGCTTTATGAAATGGCGAATTTGCGAAACTCCACCGGAAGCTATATTCTGGTACCATGGGAGATAGTGCCCATTTGAGTCGGAGGTTGAGTTTTACTCTCGGCTAGAACCCTATCTATGAGATCGGCCTCCTAGTGGGAGCATCATGGTGGCTTGGTTTATTCGGAATGCGGAGACACATGGTTTTCAAGATTCTTTTCTTGAATTCAAGAGGTGTTAGATAGACCTCGCCTCCAAAGCAAGTGGTGTGCATATGCTGCAACATATCCCAACTTTTCTACCGAGATAGCTTCCAGTATCCAGTCGCATACGTCCCATCAATCAGTTCACCCGTGATACGTGTTTCGCTAGGAATACTAGGAAGTTTGGTCGTACTGTCAAATCTAGAGACCCGTTTTTTATTAGCATAACACGCTTATTGAATAATTTACCCAGAACGATTTGCTCTTGCCCTTGCCATTTCAGCTTGCAAGCTTTCGGCACCTTCTTACCCGAGTACATGGAGACAAGAAAGAGTAGTTTTTATCTCGAAATTCCTTAGGCGGGGCAATGAATCTGCGATGGATTTCCGTTTAATTAGTAGAGCGTATTCTCTACATTCATATTAGAGACATTCTCAATGGATGTTCTCTTGAAAACACTATGCATTCATACCATAACAGTAAGTCTACAAAACCGGCCCTTTATGAGGTAGTGTTTACAAGTCAGAAAACTATTAAATTTAATGAATATGCTCGCTAAGCTAAGCTAAGATACACCCTTTAGTTATACCCCGACTTATCGGGAGAACTCTCTTGTTCTCTTCCAGTGCAAAATGGGCCTTGTGAATAAAAAAAGCTAAAGCTAAAACTTGGATTTTTAAGTAAAAGCTGGATTTTAGTGAATAAAAATAAGCTTAAGCTAGCTAGTTAAAGATGTTTTCTAGTAATAGCTTTTTTAAAATAGTTAACGCTAAATTCATTTAGATTTAGCTTGTTTTCCATGCATAACCTTCAATTTGCGTGAATCAAAATAGCTTAAGCTGGAATATTATAGTTAAGGCTACACAAATTTCAAGATTTTTTCGACCTGTCTAGAAAGCTTTGACTAGGTTTTATTTTCAGTATTCTATGAAGCAGGTACTAAAAATTTGTGCGAGCTGTTAATTAAATATAAGCGAATAGCTCAAAAATAGGACAGTGAAGGTATAGACGCAGATACTGACGGACGATATGATAACAACATTTTTTACCCGAAACCAATACTTGCCCTATAGAACAGAAAACAAATTGTGGCAAAACAACCTTCCTTTCGGTCATACATGTACAGTTCTAGCTAAAGCTACCTAGTCGAAACATGTAAATAAAAAACAAACAGATTAATTAACGAAGCTTAAGCTAGAATTTTCTAGCATAAGCTATTTAGCGTTATTATTTTTGTATTTACATAAAACAAAGCTTAAGCTAGAACTGTCTAGCTTTAGCTGCTAGTAAAAGCTATGACTAGTTGGCTTAGGCTAGGACCGCACTTGCGATTTTTTGTCGAAGCGATTAAAAAGTCGTAGTCGCTACAAATTATTGTCATGCACGCACTTGCGATTTTTTTGCGCGCGATTATTTAATCGCAAAAAATGAAACACACTACTTCTTATGTGAGTGCACGCATTTGCTACAAATAAGTTGCGACAGAAAAATCGCTTGAAAAAATAGAACTTGTTTCATTTTTATAATCGCTACGATTTTTAAGTCGCATGTGCGTGCATTCACATTTAAGGCCATGTGTCTTACTTTTTGCGACTAAAAAATCGTGGATTAAAAATCGCAAGTGCGTGCACGCCAATTTCTCTTTGCGACTACGATTTTTAAGTCGTAGTAATTTAAATCGCAAGTGTGGGCATATCCATTTGAGTACATGTGTTTCATTTAAGTTTACGACAATCGCATCGCAAGAAAAATGAAACAAATTGCGACTTTTAAATCGTCATGATTTGACGGTAGCAAGTGCGTTCATTCTCATTTAAATTCATGTGTTCTATTTTTGCGACTAAAAAATCGTGCGATTGAAATCGCAAGTGCGGTCCTAGCCTAAAGGCTTTCGCTTCCTCCAAAAAAACCTTAAACTTTTTTTTTATTCACAAGACCCAATAAATAGGAGTTATTCTAGACCCTAACACAAGAGGTGCCATTATTTTTAGAGTTTAACAAACATTTTAGTTTCCCCTCTAGGTATTGCCTTGTAAACATCCCAAAATTAAATAAAATTGTTTGAGTGGCTTAGAATGAAGGGCGAGGTATAAATAAAGGCAGGTAGATGGAATTAATGAAAATATATTTTTTCTAGTTCTCAAGTTGGATTTTTTTTTTGTAATCCAAAACAAAGACATGAAGCCATCTAGTTCTTAATGAATACTCCGTCTAATTTTCCTTTTTTAAATAAATTAAAAACATTTTATTGGGTCACTGGGATTGAACCCTTTTCAAATAATTCAGGTCACGTTACCAATACATGATCAGCCACAGCTCCATTTTATCGTGTATCAAGAAGTTCATTTTGTTTTTTTTTCGGTGCGGTCTTATTTTCCATATCCAATTTATAAGCCAGTTATTCGCTGGACAAAATCGAAAATAGATTAAGTTTAGTAGAAGGTTTCAGTTTCGATTCCCAGTTTTTCAGGGCTGTATTCAGGGACGTATTTACCCTATGGCTAAAAGGGCTACAGCCCCGGGCGGCAAGGCTCCTAGGGGCGGCTTGCGCTTGGCCAATTTATAATATTTTTTTGAAGGGATTGAAATTTCAAAACATACAAGCAAAAGGGAGCAAGCCGCCCCTAGCAATTGGCCAATTTATAACACTCGTATTTTTTTGAAGCGATTGAACTTTCAAAACATTCAAGCAGAAGGACGCCAGCCGCCCCTAGCAATTGGCCAATTAATAATATTTTTTTTAAGCGATTGAACTTTCAAAACATACAAGCAAAAGGGCGCAAGTCGCCCCTAGCAATTGGCCGATTTATAATATTTTTTTGAAGCGATTGAACTTTCAAAACATACAAGAAAAAGGGCGCATGCCACCCCTAACAATTGTCTAATTTACAATATTTTCGAAGGATAAACAAAAAATACAAAGATTTGAAAAAATGCGATTTTTTGAGTTTTTCAAGCATGACAATTTTTTCAGTGCCGTGAGTGTCCGGCTGAGAGAGTTCACTGTAATATGTCAGTCTATTTTTTTACCATTTACTATTCTTATTTTTTATAAATGATTTTTTATAATGAAAATTCATAATAAAAATATTTACAGACATGTACCTATTCTTTGCAACAAATTCCAATGAAACGAAAACATTGTCTAAAAAAAACACTTGCTGCTATGTAGCTCTCCAAAAATGGGCTAGAACGGATCTTAATTTTTTATTTCTAAGCCATCTACAAAAAGTCCCTTTTTATTAAAAAATTGATAAAAATCCATCAAGCCGGATTCTAGATATAAGGTCACACACAAATTTTTATTCTTTATATACCCAGCAAATCATGCCTCAATTTTTTTAGTTTTGGCTGACTCGTAGTCCTATATACAAATACCGTTCCCTTCGTCAATAAATTTGAACGACTTAAGAAACAATATAATGATTAAAAAACAATCATAGCTTATAATGATGGATTAATAAAAGGATAGGTATTATTTTAAAAAATATTGGCTAAAAATTTTAGTCGAATTAGTACGATGTTAAAACTATTTTAGTATAATACTAGAAAAAAGACGATTTTGCTAATTTTAATCAAATTTAGCATCATGCTATCTTTAACATTTTACTACAGTTAAAATCGTCGAATATCTATTTTATATTTTTAGTATCGTGCTCACTTGTCCCAATTGAAATCCCTGGAGACAGAAATATTGTCTTACTTTTGGGGTTCTATACCCAAGCAATTCAATATTGTATCAAAAAAAAGCAATGTGTTGATACAGAGGTTGAAACTGTGTCCAGGCTCAACGAGGCACTCATATCGTTTGTGAGAAAAAAACGAGAATGCTTTGATGTTTTTGAAGAGATGGGAAAAAGCAAACCTCTGAAAATTACAAAATGGACCAAAAAAGAATCGTCAAGAGGAAAAAACGAGATGATGAGTGTCGCGAAGGGAGGTTCTTTTTTGTGGTCGTGAAAATTTCAAAACAAATACTTTCATTCCTATTTGCGACCCATTATTGAGTGCGCTAAAGAGAAGAAATTCATCCTATGAAGCAAGAACAAATGGTTTTTTTTATCTAATCTATTATCACATGGGTGAAGAAGCAATTCGAAAAAATGCAACCACTCTTTAAAAATTATACCCGGTTGTTCTTGCGGAAGATTTTCAAGAAGAGTGTGTCTTACTTAAACATTTTCTGGAGCAAAACTACTCTGAAAATATGAGTTTTAGGCAGCTTAACCTTCATATAAGAGAAAAAGAATTGAAGGAAGCATTTTTATATGATGAGCTTGCTTTAAGAATATACTTGTGTACTGCAGTGTAGAGGTGTGTAAATCGTTCAACAATCGATAACGAAAATGATTCGATCATTTGAATCGATCGATCATTCGATCATTTTCATTTCACTCAAATGGTTCAATACTGTTCCGATTCGATTTTCGTTTCGATTTCGATGATAAGATTGAGTTGAGGTTTTCACAAAATACTCTATATTGTAAGCCATAAATTGCCAAATGACATCGAATGATTAAAAAGCGTCAAAAAATTCAAGATAAAGAGATTTCATTTGTTGCTCCTTAAAAGATCAATTTTAGGACTAATAATTACTGAATGACTTTGTACTATCGAATAAATTAACTTTTAGATACTATCGCATACATACGTAAGTCGAAAATTTTCATTCGATAAGTCTCATTACTAGTTCAATTCCCACAGTAAACATACCAGATCCTGGGCCCGTATCGCGTAAGAGTAAAGTGATCACTAAATTAATTGATTGTCGTTTTGACAATCGCTCTCTCTATATTTCTTTATTGATATGATAGAGAGAGCTATATTCAAAATGACAATCAACTATCATCTTACGTGATTCCACCCCTGATACCTCAAATAACACCAAATCGAATCGAGTAAATCATAGTTAATCGAGTTAACTGATATTAAAGATCGAGACTCATTGAAATGATTGAGATTGAAGTAGAAAATCGAGAATCATCTAGATGATTGAGATTGGGATCGATTAAAATGAAAGTTTGTGATTTCGATCATCAATACTTTTCGATGATCGGATCGAAAAAATCGAATCGATCCTGATTGACACAGCTCTACTACAGTGACGAATTGTAGTGCAGAAAGATCGTTTTCCGTATTGAAATGAATAAAAACCTATTTATGGTCTCGCATTAGCGCCTTAATACGAGTAGTTTATTAAATACTGAACTGACAAAAAATTTAGATAACGAATCTATTGTAAATGAATTTCGTAATGAATATACACACAAAAAGAAATTTGAAAACATCAAATATTATGCATTTTGTGTTTTTTTTATTATTATTTTTTATTACTTTATTTTCATTGTTCTAAAGGGCGGAAAAATTTATCAGCCCGGGGCGCCAAATCCCTAAATACGCCTCTGGCTGTATTGCCTCTTGCCTTTCTCATCTTAGTCGTTCGGAGTTAGCAGAAAATTGTTGTTTAACTCCCTTCCTTCTAACACACACATACGAATAGTTGAGAGTTGTATGTCACCACCTTTAGGCTATCTACGAGTATTTGGCTTTTTATTTATTTAGAAGACTTGACCACAGGTACAAAACTTAATCGAATTGAATGCAGTTCCCCTTAGCATAATGGTTAATGCGTTGGACAACATTAATACTGAAGGTTTGAATTCAAAGTATATTTCTTTTTTCAAAACTTCAAAATTTATAAAATATATTCGTAGAATGAATTTTGAGTATCCTCGGAAATAAAAAAAAATATAGTTTATATGATTTTCTATACTTACTACACTTATTAGACTTATTAGCGAGACTCACCTGAAATAAAGAAACAAAAATGACGATTAGCATCAATAGATATGATAAATTGCGAACTTGTTAATTAGTATAACAAAAACAATTTAAAACTAATTTCTGTATTTATAGGAGCTTTTCAAGAAATTAATAATTTTTGAACTGAAATAAACATCAAACAATTATGATATTTAATTTATAATTGGATTAAAAATCAATAGGAGTAAATTTATTTCCTAAGGGATTTAAATAAAACACTTTTACTTTTATTTAGCACGCCTTGGGGTGTCTCAAAAATTAACAAATTTTTATAAGCAAGATTTACAAAGCTAAGCACAATTCAAAGAAGATATTAGTTACGAGCATAAACGTTGGAATTTTTGTTGGCATAATCACATTCTCGAGACCTAAATTCATAAAGATTTCTATTTTGATGTAAGAAATTTTTCATTCTCTTTGATCTGGCTGGAATTTATAAGGCCTTTATACGTCCAAAATTTGAGTATAAATCACATCTTTGGATAGGTGCAAAACAAATTTCTCTCCAATTAATTATTGGATAGAATCAAGAACAGAGCCTTTAAACTTATAGGAAATCATTGAATCATTCCCATCTCTTGAACACCATTGGAATGTTTCATGTATATCCTTGTTTTATCGCTTATTTCACAAGCAATGCTCACTAAAAGAAGCCAGTTTTATTTCTCCCCTCAACCTAGGCATTCGTGATACCCGTGATACCCATTTCGCTAAGAATGTGCATCAGTTCACCCTTCACTCGTACAGACATATACAGAGATTAATTTTTTAGTTGCACAACACGATTATGGAATAATGTACCCAGCATGGTTTTCCCTTGGTAATTTCAATTTGCAAACATTCACGACCAATGTTCATCGACACCTCGTTTCTCTTCGCCCTCCCCTAATTACCACATTGCTCGTGCTGTGTTTAACATTATTAGGGTCTCTCAATAAACCCTTGAGAGCGTCTGAATTATAAAAAAAAAGCATCTATTGTACTTTGGGACATTCTGCTGAGCAGGGATTTTTATGTTTTCCTAAAGAAACGGGTTAATGCGGCATTCTCGTCTCCTATTGGTTGAGGAGAATGTTCTTCTGTTCGAATATTTTTGATAACTCTTATGGTCAAAAAAATTTCGAAATATTGAAATGTTAGCTTCATTTTATCGTTTATCTCCTCCATTATTCACATGAACGTTAGGCCGATTGGCTTATTTTATTAAAAATTAGTAGCAATATTAAATTGTTCACTTTTTTTTTTTCTTTCTTAGAAGTCCCCGCCATATAATTTATAAAATTTTGAAAGTATTTTGGAATATACATATATAAAAAAAATGCACGACTGTGTCGCACGAACTAGCTCTTATGTAAAATACTAAAAATTTCAAAAATGAGTGTTATTAGAGAAAAACTCTTCATAAGCATAAAATTCATTTCCTAGATGACTAAAACAACTCCTTTAGTAGTTGGAGCTAAACACAGAATGCCATGTGATTTAAGCAAATATTAGATTATGCAAGAACAAAAATTATAAGTCGTTGTAGTGGTTTCTTAAGAAAAATGCTTTTATATACAAAATTTTTACAACATTTTTAAGAAAAAATGTTGGTACACCAACTTTGAGTTTATATTACTGTACAAATAAAAAATTAAATTGCAAAAAAAAATACGGAGTCGTTTTTGAGATATCGAATTTTGCAAAAAATTAAGTTTTTTTTTTTGTCCAAAGCCTCAAAAAATATTGTTTGTTAAAATTTGAAATGCAATGTTTTTCAAACTTTTTAGAAGCTTCTTTATAAAAAATGTCATTAAGATCCGTTATGCCGATAATAAAAAATTCAAAAATGGTTCTATGGTAGGTACAGTCAGTAATTTCTTAGTATCAACATTTCTTCTATTAAATTATTATAGTTCGTAAAAATTGATCGAAAGGAAAAAAAATTATCAAAATTCTTGAAGCCGTTTTCTAGAAAAATACGATTTTCCATAATTATTTTTTAACATTTGTATGGTGGGTACTGTTAGTTTTAGGTAAAATATAATTTTTTTCTCATACCTTGTAGATTAGGGGAAGGTGGCCTAAAATGGCACCCCTAAGGAAAATGTGTCATATCTCGCAAAAATGTGACATTTAAACTTAAATGTTATATTCTTTTCAAAGCTAAATCAATATCGCTTACATTTTTTTGCTTTACGAGTTTAAAAAGTTTCAAAAAGTATTTAAGGTATTTAATTTTCAAAAACTCTTTGAATTCCAACGATCAAAATTGTCCGGGTAAAATGGCATACTGGTATGCTATTTTACCCTTGCAAGTAAACCAACTAGGCAAGTAAACCAAAAACCATTTTCAATTTAATTTAAACTTTATTTTAAACAAATCATAGTTCAAAGTAAAACAAACATAAACAATACTCAACAAAAAAAAATAAAAACAACAATTCATTTAAAACAACTTCACTTAAAACAAAATAAGGAAAAGTAGAAATTATAATAATACTCAATTAATGCAAGTACTTTTTTTGGACGGCATTAAGGGCTTTTGTTAATGCATTATCAGTCCAGGACTGCCTTTCTGTACATCGTTTATATTTTCCAACCATTTAAGTATAAAATGGCACACTCTGCCATTTTAGGCGAGTGCTTAGTAGGCCATTTTGCCCATTTAGGGTTCTTTTATTTAAGTTTTAGTTCCGAACACACTGAAATAGTTATAGGCTAACTAATTTCAGTAAATTAATAAGAAATACTTAATACTTACATGCATTTACTATTTTATCCAAAATTGAATGTTTTTTATAATTTTTTTTGTCAACAAACTTTTTACAACATTTTATTGGTTCTACTTTTGTAGATGGCTAGAGACAGTTTGACCTGTAAAATTTCAAGCAATAGCTTGAAGCTGCTAATATTTCGTTCATGTCAGTGATGGCAGATAAACTAAAGAATTGTGTTACCGAAATCTCTAATTCTGTTCGATTCTACAATTTCTAGCAAGAGGCCATTTTACTTTGGTGGGCCATTTTAGGCCATCTTCCTATATTAAAAAACTTTCAATTATTAAGTTTTAAAAAAAATCGAGCATTGTGCTTTTGAAATATTGGATTTTGAAAAAAAAAAATCCAAAAAAAATTGTTTGAAAATTTGAATAAACAATAATATTCAAACTTTTAGGGAGATTGAGCATAAGAAAAATGATCGAAATCGGTGGTACCGTTTTTGAGAAAATCAAAAACAAAAATAAAAATGGTTCCAAATAAATCCAAAAATAAAATTCTTTTTTTTTTTTTTAAATCAAAAATAAAAAAAAAAAATTTTTCTTTAGTTTTGAAATGCAATATTTTTTAAACTTTTAAGAAGCTTCTCTGTAAAAAATTTCATTAAAATCCGTTATGCCAATGATGAGAAATTCAAAATTAGAAAAAATGATTCTATGGTAGGTACATTCAGTAATATCTTGTTTTCAAATTTTTTTTTTATTCCATTATATGTATATCGTATAAGAATTAATCGAAAGACAAAATAAAATGCACGACTGGATCGCACGAACTTGCTCTTATGTAAAAGTACTTTTGGAATTTAAGATACATTTTATATATGTATATAAAACATGGATTTAATGAGATAATAATGTTCAAATGCATAAGATTGCAGTCTGATTTCTAGAAAAGTATGAATTTATGCAAACAAACTTTAAAAAATCGTTTTATTATTAAATAAATTTTTTATATAAGAAATTTCTTTAGAATTTTTCAAGAAAAAAATGTGGGATACGAATTTCAAGTATTTAATAATATTGATTTTAGGAAATAATTTCAAAAAATAATCGTTCATAGGTTTTGAAGACATTGATTTTTCAAAAAAAAATTTTTTTTTCAAAAAAAAACCCAACAAATAATTTTGCGAATATTTTTATATACAATATTATTTTAAACTTAAGGGAGGTGCTGTAGAAAATTTTTGGTTAAAATCGTTAGAGCCGTTAATGAGAAAGCCGAAAATCAAAAAAACGGTTCTATGACAGGTACCGTTAATAACATTTTGCCCCAAAATTTTTGTTGGCCAAAATGTAGCTCATGTCTATAATATCACACCTAATTTTTTTTATCAAAATCGTTAGAGCCGTTTTCGAGATACTCTTAGTTTTGGAGCTAAAAAAAAAATTTCAATTTCTCCTCTAGGGAATCACCGAAGACCCTTAACTACCAAGTTTGAAGAAAATACCTCCGGTAGTTTAGGCTGTAGTTCGAGGTACAGACATACAGACATACAGACAGACAGACGGAATTGTCGGACCCACTTTTTCGTCTTCGCTATCATCGTAATGTCAACTTTGATCAAAATCTCGAGTTCGGTTTTTTTTCCAAATGCAGAACTTGCCCTATAGTACCTATATCGCAAGTAAAAATGAAAATTTGAATATGGGCAAGAGTACGATAACTTAGGCGCCAAGAAATTATAACGGTTTTTTTGTAGAACAGTTCAATACAAGCATTTCTTACTGCGTGATGGGGGTCTATCTCCCCCCGTTTGGGCGGGAGGGGCGATTTTAGAAAAAAATGACTTAAATCGAAAAAAAAAATATTTAAAAACAACGGCAATACTTACAATAAAGTATTATACCGATTTTGAAAGCCAGAAGTCTGTTCTATAATCTTAAATTTGAACTAAATTATTTATGTCAATAGTTTTTGAAAAATTCGCATGCAAACTCAAAATTTTGTAAAAAAAAGAGTTTAGACCAATTTTTTTTCAAAATTGTGAAATGAAGTGCTTAATTGGGTTTTTGTGGTCAATGCTACTATTAATTCTAAATCGAATACAAAAACCGAATGGTTTTATGCCTTCTAGTTTTTGAGAAAATTTAAAATTACTAAAACTACTTTCTATAAAATTTTTGATTTTAGGTATTTAGTATTTACCTATGGTGATTTCATTTTGAGGATAATTGTTAATGTGGTTCATTTGTAAGTAAAGTACAGCAAATCATTTAGCGTTACCAAGAATGCGAGATAGACCCCCCCCCCCCCCCCCTCCCATAGTAAAAAAAACGCTTGTATTTGACCCTTCTACAAAAATCCGTTATCAATTTTTGGCGCCTAAGTTATCGTACTCTCCCCTGAATATGTAATACTATTCAAATTTCGGAGGAGCTTCAGCAAAAAAAAATTATTTAATTCGGTTGTACCGTTTTCGCGAAAATCAAAAACAAAAAAAATCCTTAAAATAACCATTTCTTGGAAAAAATATTTCAACCGTTACCGAGCGGAAACTAAATGAAATCTTATGAGTTTTTTTTTAATTCTGTGGGACATTTTTAGAAAGAAAAAATATTTATAGTGTGTATTTCGAAAAAAAAATCGTATGGCATGTACGGGTACGGGTAATCCACCAAGTTTAAAGAAAATCGCCCGAGCTACTTAGGCTGTAGTCGAAAAGACAGACAGACAGACAGAATTGCGAGACCTACTTTTTATAAGCCCAAAGTAAAAATTTAGAAGTTAAGATGTTGCTGTCTGTAGAACCATTTTTTCGAATTTTTGATTTTTATGGTCGTCATAATGGATTTAAATGAAATTTTTTATAGAGAAGCTTCTAAAAAGTTTGATAAACATTGCATTTCAAAACTTAAAAAAAAATATTTTCTAATTTCTTGAAACAAAAAAAAAAGTATCATTTTTTTTTAAATTCGATATCTCAAAGAAAGGTCATTATTTTTCGGAAATTTAATTTTTGTTCGTACAGCAGTAAAAAATTTGTCTCAAAAATGTTTTAAAAGTTTTCTATACAATTGTAATTGTATATTATTGTTTCAAGAAACCGCTACAACGAATTAAATTTTTGTTCTTGCATAAATTCATGTTTCCTTAAGAAATCACATGGCGTTCTGTTTTTATTGAAGAACCTTAAGTATATGGTACAGGCATACAGACAGACGAAAATTGCGGACCCACTTTTTTTGTGTTCACCATCATCACAAGCAATCAATTTTTTTTATTTGATTGATGATTTTTACTTATAATATCTTGAATTAGATTTTAGTCTACAAGGTGGTGCAGATGTAAAATTAACAAAAATGGGAACCTACTTAAAAAAAAATTGGAAAACATTTTTTTTAATGAAAACTATAATATTATAGTGATTTAGGTTTTCTTCCATTTTCGTTATATAAAAACTATTTCTCGAGACCTTCAATTTAATAAAAAAAAGTGCGGCCGTTGTTGTGTCTTGGAATAAACAAAAACAGGAACTTACACATTTGTTGCCTGTTTTAGTGCGGAACAGAAGCGACAGGGAAATTCTCCTGCACCACAAGAAGGGATCAGAGTAGCATCAGAATAATACTCTGTTGCTTGTCTCGAAGCAAAAGATTTGAAACTTCTTTTCAAACTGCAATAATAAACTTTATTAGAAAATGTTCCCCTACAGTCACTTTATGTACAAACTTCATCCGCATCCACCAACTCTCCTTCCCAACTCATATTCCCTGTTTATTGCTCAGCTATGTATGCATCAATTTGCTGAACAAGAATTTTCCTAGAATAGACATTTGAGCAATAACATTGGCATGACTGTAATTGCTTGCCTCAGGTAAAAGGATTCCTCATATATGTATATACATACATATGACTACGGTTCAGCAGAGTTCTTGGCATTAATTAACTATATTGCAATTTGTTATTAGCAGCTTACGAATTCCGACTCGCTTGCTTTCAACGGTTCTATGTTTTGGCAGTTTAAAAAGGCAAAATTTAAAGCGAAAGCAAGTCGCTCAGATCGTCGCTTAAGCTTTTTTTTTAGACAAGACACACCCACAATGTGAAAAGGATTTTCTTTTGTGCCACGCCGAACACTCGCAAACTATTATGTAGGTAATAAAAGATTACGTCACACAGGATTGTTAATTATTTTGTAGAAATTGAAAGCAGAATCGTCTCCCTAGACGGGGACTTGCTTCTTCATTGTTTTTCCGAGTAGGGAAAACTTTTAAATTGGAAAAGTTTTCCTTTTTGCTAAAAATAACAATTTCGATTGTAATAAGTGGTTGAAGTGATTTCACTTGATTTCTGTGTTGGTCGTGTTCATCTTTGATGATGTGGAACTTCTGATGTAATCATATTATACTAACAATCTGATGGAACTTTAAGCAAGGATCGACTCAGGAATATTTTGTAATCAATGAATCCTGGCAAATAATAAACTTAGTGTTGTTTAAACTAAATCTATGCGGATCACATGAATGTATTCACATGAATGATGTAAAATAGTAATAATTCTTAAGCCTTATAATAGTTAGTGTTGAATGATTCTTTCACAAGGTGCAGGCTGAATATTTGTGAGCTTCTAAAGGGTGGTTAAATTTTAAGGGCATTCAACATCATGTCAACCACACTTAAACGTCAAGTTTTTTCCTGCATTTCATTTGACATTTCTCAATTTCAGACTAACTCAATTCGAACCATGGAAAGATACACAATCGAGCAACGCGTTAAAGTTATTCAGGCTTATTATGAAAATGGGCGTTCAAATCAAAATGCATATCTTCGTGATTTTTTCGATCAATTTAATCGTCCAACTGTGCGTTCAATCGGAAAAATCGTGCAAAAATTTGAGCAAACCGGGTCTGTAGGAGATGTGAAAACACCAGTGCATGCTCGTACAGCTCGTACTGCAGAAAATATTGCTGCTGTTCGCTATAGTGTGTCTGTGTCCACCTCAACTCGTCGTCGTGCCCAACAATTGCACCTCTCACGCTCGTCGTTGATGAACATTATGCATAAAGACTTGGATTTACACGCTTACAAGGTGCAATTGACTCAAGAACTGACTCAAGAACTAAAGCCTCTTGACCATTTCAAGCGTCGTCAATGGTGAGAATGGTGGCAAGAAATGACAACAATGGATGATCAATTTCCGAAGAAAATCATCATCAGTGATGAGGCACATTTTCACCTCAGTGGATTCGTCAATAAGCAGAATTGCCGCATTTGGGCGAATGATAATCCAACAGTGATTGTCGAAAAACAAATGCACCCACAAAGAGTGACTGTTTGGTGCGGTTTATGGGCTGGCTGCATCAACGGGCCGTATTTTTTCCAAAATAAGGCCGGTCAGGCAGTTACTGTGAATGGTGTTCGCTATCGTGAGATGATAACGAATTTTTAATTGCACGAATTGGAAGATATGGATGTGGACGATATGTGGTTTCAACAGGACGGTGCCACTTGCCACACAGCTAACGAAACAATGGCTCTTTTGGGCGACAAATTCAATGGCCGTGTTATCTGACGTGGTGGCGATGTCAATTTGCCGCCAAGATCATGTGATTTGACACCGTTGGACTTCTTTCTTTGGGGTTATTTGAAAGAAAAGGTGTACGTCGATAAGCCAGCAATAACTCAAGAGCTAACGGATGAGATAATTCGGCACATTAACATTAACATAGAACCTCAATTATGCCTCAGCGTCAACGAAAATTTGGACCGTCGGATGGAAGTGAGCCGCCGAGGTCACGGCGGCCATTTGGCCGACATTTGTTTTTTATTCAAAATCAACATCGGCTTTTAAAATTTAACCACCCTTTATTATTACTATAATTATTTTTTTTAAATATATCTGTATGATTTTATTAAAAGTAAATTTCTAATAATATAGTCTAATTACTATAAAAGATGTCATCTTATTGAACATACCATACTGTCTAATAAATGAAAATGAAATGAAATATTTCGAAAACCCCACGCTCGATTTTTTTTAAATTAATAAAAAAAGCTTCTTATTATTATCAACAAAATGTGAGAAAAAAAATAATTTTTTCCCAAAAATAACGGTACCCACCATACAAATGTTTTTTTTTCAAATTTTAAATTTCTCACTATCTTCAGAACGGATTTTAATGAATTTTTGTATGGAGAAGCTTCGAAAAGCTAAAAAAAAACATTGCATTTCGAGACTTAAAAAATATTTTTGAATTTCAAAAAAAAATTTTGGAAATTTGGAAATTTATTTTTTATTCGTATAATACGTAATAAACACTTTTAGTTGGCGTACCAAAATTTTTTACTTTTTTCCTGCCAAGTAATTTTACAATGAATACATAATTTCATCGTGCACTCGGGCGTATACGTACTCTTATATTTTCCTAAATTGTCTCCTATTTTCTTCGTGTTCTTTACATTCTGTTAGTAGTTATCTGGTTTTTCTCATATATTATATGCCTTACTGAAAGGATCAATAATGTATTACTGTGTGAAGGTAAAAGTAAAAGAAAAAGTAAAAACAAGTTCAAAAGCTCAAAATTTTTGTGTTCAAAGATAATTCAGTCACGTTTTAAATACAAATCACTTCATCATCATTTGTTCTATTTTCAAAACTTACCGTAGACTATTTGTAGGAACTAAGGCCCATTTGCTGATACAGAACATAAACATTTATGTTCCACATAAACTCTTATGTGACAGTATACGTAGAGGAAAAAGTAGAACATAAGCGCTTAGGTTGAACATAAATATTTAAGTTTCCTTTCAGCAAATGGCCCTAAGTTTCTCAATATTTTAAACAGCAAATTTTACTTAAATTTATTTGAATTCTTACAAAAATCGTCTTACTTATCGAAACTTAATTGTAAATGAATAGCTATAATTAACTTAAATGACAACTAAGACAATATTAAAATTGTAAAACTGACAGATAACTGTCATAGTTATTTTTGTGAGCCAGCATTGTCTGGTTTGTATATGTAAAGTACAACTTTTACAAGAAAATTTAATTATTTTTCCTATCCTATCGTCTGCTTCAAATATAAGTCCACAGTTTTAAATCCATGATTGTCACTATCTGTAGCAAATCCTTGAATTTTATTATTATTTGAGACTTAATTTGCTGACTAATAAAGAACAAATTTGCTAGTCCCAAAGGTATATCATCAATTGTCTTGAAAATACATTCTTTCACTTTGGCGGAGCCACTGCATAAGCTTGCTTATTTTTCCTATTCTATAGGTTATTTTCCTTTTGGATGAAAAAAAGCTTTTGTTCATAAGTTTCCTAAAAAATCCGATTACTTTTTAACCTATAATTACCAGTCAATAGCTCTGACATCCATACTTCCCAAGATCATCGAAACCCTAATAAATCGTCAGGTCATGAAATATATCGAACAACAAAAGGTGCTCAATGACGGCCATCGTTGCAACAGATCCACTGGTGATTTAATGGCTTGAATCCTTACATGGCTCTGGAGAAAGTAAAATTATTGTGCTTGATATTTTTTAAGAGTTTGATAGAGGGTGGTATGCAGAAAGCTTTATCTCAGTCTCAAATCTCACTTTTTTAGCATAGCTAGCTTATTTTTGATCCCTTGAAACCAACAAGAAACTATAAAACTCCTTATAGGCTCCTTATGGAGCCTTAAAAAATAATTTTTCTACAAATAATGAGAAAATTCGGGAAAGTCGATGAGTAATTTGTTACGGTTAAATTTTCCGTAACAAGAATCATTCTTTCGGTTCCCTATCCTTATTCCTTTCTTTTAATAACTTTCTTAAAACAGGTGTTTCTTTCAACTTACTGAGAGAGAGAAGGGCAGCCATGGTCCATCAGCCATCGGTTCACTCGCTCAGTAACTTGAAGAAACAAAATATCAGCGTGTTCAATTTTGAAACTAAAAGCTAATGGAAAACAGACGGGCGCGGGCGGTCTGTTCAAGGCTTTTGCTAGTGACAGTTGGTCACAGAGACAGACGGGCGGTCTGTGTAAACTAGCGGAAAAAGTAACATTGGCAAAATTTTGTTCCCAAATGTTGAAGTTACTCCTTGTGAGAATGGCTGCGTGCCCAACCTAAAACATATTTTTATGTATGTAAAAGATGGAACGTTAACGGCTAGTCCCTATAATTCCCCAAATCTGCGCAAAAACCCAACGAATCAAGTAAATTCGCGATGTAGAAAATTACCACCAACTTCCTCTAAATAGTATTTTTTTAAAGAATAGCAACTTTCTTTGCACAGGTTTTCCAGTATTTGTTACGGGTTTTATGTTAGAAAAATTGAGTTCCTTTTTTTTGGTTTTTGGAAAATTTTGTTTAAAAACTTGTATGGGGATGTTAGGTGGCTGAATGCACCCATTGAATTGCCTGCCACTGGAAAGTCATACCGGAGGTCGGCGAATTCAATGATAATGACTGCGTAAAGCTGGGTGTAAAGTGCGAGTACGAGAAGGCTGATGGGTTCCAACTGCGTTGGCGCACTCTCGCCAATGTGCTGAGTGTTGCTGATAAATGACGCGATCGAAGCCCACGTCACTGATTGGCGGAAAGCACTGGGTTTGAAAAAGAGAAGAAGTCTTCCAGGCAAGGTGAAAGCCTGGAAGAATACTTCTTTACGGAGATTAAAACAAGATAGACGTGCGAGAGAAATAATTATTAACAAGCTAAATTTTTTGAAAACAGAAAGAAAAGAAAATTTAATTAAAAAGAGGAAAACTGAAGAGTTCTTGATGGAAGAAACGCCGGAAAACTTGAGTGGAAAGAATTTGCTCTAGAAGATTTGAAGTTAGCTGAACAAATAGAGAAGAATTTGGTGGTAACGAAGATAAGTATAGTGGTACTAAAGGTGTAATTTAAAAATTTTCTTTGAGTATAAATTCGTTTTAAAAATTGGTTTTTCTTTTATATCCCGTTTGGTTTTTGCTATCAAACAGTTCCGATATTGAGGAACGCGCGACCCGTTTCTTAACACCGTTTTTGTGCTTTCGGGACCGAGTGTTAACGGTCCATCTTGCTAAATTCATGAGACTAAGCAAATGGCTTCTGCATACGACCCAGAGTTTAACGTCAAGTTCTCTTTTTAAAAATGCAAGCTTTTGCAATCAATGGGTTTTTTTTTCGCTGTATTAGCAATGAACTTTCAGACTAAGTTATTTCATATTCATTTCTTTGTCTTGTATCTAAACGCTCGAACTATGTTTAAACGTTTTAAAAGTAACAAAAATTGCGTATTGACAAGGTCCTCACAGTCAACTGATGAGTCCATGTGAGATCAACCGGACGAAACGCCGATTTTTGTGGACTAAAGGCCAAAAAAAGCTATTTTTAATCAATGATTTAACAAGTCCAATAATAGTGCTAAGTCTTCTACTTGTCTGATTTATTTCAGTAGTATATAGAAAAATTTTATTTTAAGTAGTTGTAGTGGTTTCTTAAAAAAATAAGATTTTATATAAAAAATTTTTAAACATTTTTAAGAAAAATTTTGGTACGCCAATTTAAAGTTTTATTATTGTTCGAATAAAAATTAAATTTACAAAAAAAAATATTAAGCCGTTTTTGAAATATTGAATTTTCCAAAAAAAAATAGATTTTTTTTTTAAATTCAAAAAACTATTTTTCTTAGAGTTTTGAAATGCAATGTTTTTTAAACTTTTTGGAAGCATCTCTGTAAAAAAATTTCATTAAAATCCGTCATGTCATATATCTTAATTTCAAATTTTTTTTTATTAAATTAAAGATCATACAAATTAATTGAAAGAAAAAAATTTTTATCAAAATTCTAGACACCGTTTTTGAGAAAAATACGATTTTTGAAAACCATTGTTCGCGACACGATTATGGGTATCCGACCTCTTTTGTTGTATTAATATAATACTTATTATTATTAGTTATATTATTAATAATATATACATAATAAAACTCCAATTAAAAAGTAAAAAAAAACAAAACGAAATACGACTCGACGCGATTTTGACAGATGGCCAAATAAAAAGAGAACTGAGAGATGAACAATAAAAAAAGTGCAAGCCGTAGCTCGTTAAGATGAAACGAAAGAAGGTTTTTTTTTTCATTACAAGTACAGTGGGATACTTGTAATAAAAAGTGGGCGCCAGGAATTTTTGTTCGAAAGACAACTAGTAAAATTCCAAAACTAATGAAAGAGCGAAAGCAAATAATTTAATGAAATGAAAAACTGTTCTTCCAGGAAACCTTTTTCGTTTCACAGAAAACCACCGTTGTCGAATCTCAAACGAAACTTTGCTCTCACACTCACATTCACGCATTCAGCAAGTTGGTGGGTATCTTTCCAAAACTTGCCGAATCTAAATGGTCGAGTTCAGACTATTATTAACTAAATTTCTCGAAAAAAATCAAAAAGAATAAAATCGAGAAAAAGCCTTTTCTAGGCATTCTCCTAGTTATAATTAAATACACGCGAGTGTTTCGAAGAGCGAAGCCATCGTTACTAAATAATACTAAGAAGAAAGAGGAAAACATATTTCAACCCACGAACTATATTCTAAGTGGACCTTTTTGAAAAAGACGAATTAATATCTTTAGGAAATGAAATTAATAGTTACTCTTAATCGTTAGGGACCCTTTCGCTTACAAATAGAATTTACGTTAATTTAATATGTTGAAATTTGTGGTGGTTTGTTGTTTACTTTTAAGGTAGGTAAGAGTCCGCCTGACTCGTTACCTCTTCAGCTCATCCGCTGGCATTCGTTTTGTTCCATGAGACCGCCCGTCTACATGTCAAGTATAATCTCGTAAATCTCGGCACCCTTTCACTCGAAACCTGTATTTGTCACTTTTGCAAAATGCTGACTAAGTACACCAATGGTTGATGGTACCATGATTGCCCTCAATTTGACCAGAATTTTGCAGCCGCAACCAAAGAAAAGAAGGAATGGAAGGAAACGAAGGTTTTACATTTGTATGGTGGGCACCTTTATTTTTAGGTAAAATAAATTTTTTACTTGCGACTTATAGGTACTATAAGGCAAGTTATGCATTCGTAAAAAAAATCGAACTCGAGATTTTGATCAAAGTTGACATTACGATGATAGCCAAGACCAAAAAGTGGGTCTTGCAATTCTGTCTGTCTGTCGGTTCGACTACAGCCTAAACGGCTCGGCCGAATTTCTTTAAACTTGGTAGATATGGGTTTTAATTTTTTCCCCCCGGAGATTTTTTCTGTTTTTTTTTAAGACCAAAAATAACGGTACCTGCCATACAATTTTTTTCGAAATTTTATAAATATTTTTTTTTCTCAAAAACTGTCCCACAGAATTTTTAAAAAAAAATTTTAAAAATTTCATTTGGTTAAAACTAGATAATGGATGAAAAAAATTTTACCAAAAATTGTTATTTTTGGTAGCCCCCCTGGGTCCATTTTTTTTGTTTTTTATTTTCTCGAAAACGGTACAGCCGATTTAAATAATTTTGTTTATGCCAAAGCTCATCCAAAGTTTGAATATTTAGGCCTATTCTGCCACATCTGTTATTCTGCTATAGATTTTCTGTTATGAATCATAAAACATTTCCATCTTAAAAGATCTTTTATAATTGGTATTCAGGGGCTCGAACTTTTATAAAAGTCTGTTAT
This sequence comes from Chrysotoxum bicinctum, assembly GCA_911387755.1. Taxonomy (NCBI): domain Eukaryota; kingdom Metazoa; phylum Arthropoda; class Insecta; order Diptera; family Syrphidae; genus Chrysotoxum; species Chrysotoxum bicinctum. The sequence goes on along the minus strand of OU426988.1, from coordinate 73,443,916 downwards.
GCAACTTCGAAAACGAAATCTGTTATGAAACTGAACTAAATCTGCTATCAAAATCAGCTGTGATTAAATAAAATAATTCATCTGACAAAATTAAAATGGGTGACGAACAAAAAAGTAATCTCTTCTCTTACACATTATTGGTGTCCTCTACTCTACTTACATATACATATGTTTATATAATACTCGTATGTGGGGAAATATATTTTCGTTCATTTGTCTCATTTTAAAAAGATTTCGTTGACGAAATATAAAATATATCGTCGTCGTTCTATGAAACGTCCATTCTTAACAAAAATGTAATTTAATTCTTACATATTTAATTCATTCCAGATCAGCCATATTTGCAAAATATTGTATTGCAGAATGGACGACGATGATATATCAATTTTTCATTGATATACTCGTATCTGTGTATGTATTGAAATCTTTTATGATAAAAGTCACAGAAGTTTGTCTTTTATTCTTTTATGATTTTTAACAGATTTCATAACAGATTTTGGCATGCTGAATACCAAAAATGCTATTCGTAAAAGATTTCTTCTATGTTCGAACGTTTGACAGTTCATAAAAGTTTTCTTAGCAGATTTTATAACAGATTTTAGCGTGCTGAATACCAAAATTAAAATTCATAAAAGATTTGTTGACAGCTCAAACATTTGTATGGAAATTCATAGCAGAATAACAGAATAAAAGAATAAAAGATCTCGCCGAATAAGCCTAATTATTACATACTCAAATTTTCAATTTTTTATTTTTTGAATTTAAAAAAAAAATTCAAAATTTTTTTTCTGGAAACTCAATATTTCGAAAGCCCCATGCTCGATTTTTTTTTTTCAAACTTGACAAATGAAAGTTTCAAAACATAATCTACAAGATTTGAGAAAAAAACTTTTGTTTTATCTAAAACTAACGGTACCTTCCATACAAATTTAAAAAAATTGTTTTCGAAAATCGTATTTTTCTCGAAAACGGTTCTTTCTTTTGATTAATCTTTACGATCTATAAGTTAATAAAAAAAAAATTAAAATCTAGATATTACTGACTGTACCTACCATAGAACGATTTTTTTCGAATTTTGAATTTCTCATTATCGACATAACGGATTTTAATGAAATTTTTTATAAAGAAGCTCCTAAAAAGTTTAAAAAACATTGCATTTAAAAACTTAAGAAAAAATATTTTTTCAATTTTTAGAAAAAAATTTCTTTTTTATTTTGAAAAATTCGATATCTCAAGAACGGCTTAGTATTTTTTTTTTGGTGATTAGACTTTTATTCATACAATAATAAAAACTTAAGGTTGGCGTACCAAAATTTTTTCTTAAAAATGTTTTAAAAATTTTGTACATAAAAACTTATTTTTTTTAAGGAACCACTACAACGACTTATAATTGTTGTTCCTGCATAAATTCATATTTGCATAGCATTCTGTTTTTATCTCTTACTACTAAAAGAATTTAAAAAATTCATTTTATCCTAGTCTATTACATAGGAGCAAGTTCGTGCGACCCAGTCGTGCATTTTATTTCTTACATCTTGTAGATTGTATTAAAAAACTTTTATTCCTCAAGTTTGAAAAAAAATCTAGCATGGGGTTTTCGAAATACTGAGTTTTGAAAAAAAATGAAGTTTTTTAAAAATCCAATAAAAAAATTTTTGAAAATTTGAATAGACAATTCTATTTAAATTTTTGGGGAGCTTTAGCAAAAAAAAACTTTTCAAAATCGGTTGTACCGTTTTTGAGAAAATCAAAAACGAAAAAAATGGTTCCATAGGGGGTGCCCTCAATAACCATTTTTCGGAAATTTTTTTTCAACCAATGCCTAGCTTTAACTAAATGAAATTTTTTTGTATTTTTATTTTTAAAATCTGTCAATCAGTTTTTGAGAAAAAAAAATATTTATAAAATTTCGAAAAAAAATCGTATGGCAGGTACCGTTATTTTTGGTCTTAAGAAAAAAAAAACGTGTGGGGGGAAAAAATTAAAAATGATATCTACCAAGTCTAAAGAAAATCGGCCGAGCCGTTTAGGCTGTAGTCGAACAGACAGACAGACATACAGAATTTCGAGACCCATTTTTTTAGTCTTCGCTTTCATCGTAATGTCAACTTTGATCAAAATCTCGAGTTAGATTTTTTTTCCGAATGCACAACTTGCCTTATAGTACCTATAAGTCGCAAGTAAAAATATGGAAAGAATATAAAAACGATTTTATAATAAAAATTAGATTAAAATTGGATAATATTCATGGATTTTTTTTTGTCAAATAAAAAAAAACAGTAAATTGTTTGCCCTTCAAGTTTATAAAGAAGACAAAAAATATTTGGGGCCAAAAATCAAGCTTGCCCTAATTTCAGACCTGCTCGACTTTTGCCCCAATAGAAGATATCAGATTAACTGTTAAGCTTAAGACAGCAAACGTTTTTATCTGGCTGCTTTAATTTAGCAAGGTGACATTTTTATCATCGCCATGCATGGAGAGGTCTCACTGTGTGTCGAGGTCAGTTCCAAAAACTTTTTAATTAACTGCACTGTCAGTAGGCTAAATAAATTATTTAAAATACCTTCTTAAATATTCTACTGTTACCTACATATTTAGCTTGTTATTTTTTTCAAATTAAAAAACACAAAACATAGCCAAATAAATGTTGGTTAATGAGAGTGCCTCTCTTTTCATTCACATCATATTTTTCCAACCCATTCTATCTGAAGATTTAAAAACCCTGACACACTTTCGTAATGCCTCCAATGCACATTTAATTAAAACCAACCCAATTACATGCGTAACTATAAAAAGCTTGTATCCCCTCAAGGACCTCTTTAACAACGATTAGCAGCAAATTTGTTTGCCAACGTTGTTTCTTCTTTAGAATACAGAATGAATTCCCTCATGTATTTAGCAAGCTACTTTGCTCTTCCTTTTAATACACTCCAAATTGGCGACCTCTTCAAGCCAAGTTAACCAGCGTGTTGCACATGACAGCAACCGCAAAAAAGCAAAAAAAATATACGAACATATATAAATCAAAACGTGCCACACATGGTAAAATTTATATGCACCGAAGGCACAGAAAGACTTTTACATCCAAAGTAAAAGGTCATGTACTTCTCGTTCTCACAGGTATATCAAGATGCATGTTTTTGGGTTAAGTTGAAGTTGAAGACATAACACAGCCACGAGAATATAACAACTCGTGCGTCGTCGTTGTGTCCCCACAGAGAGTGCCACCTAAGTTGCATACCGCGCCAAACATGGGATTTCCTTCATCCTTAAAAGTGCACATACTTCATGGTGCATCCTTCGCTCGGTTTCAATCAAAACAAAGGAAACTCATGCATTCATGTGGAATCTAGGTTTTTTTTTAGTTTTTCTATTTTTTTTTTTTAACATTACCTAACCCAATCCCCCATCTCCTTTAAACTATTTCGTCCTGTTGAGAGATGTTGAAGAAACGTATGTGTGTCGTTTCTCTCCAAGGAACTATATTGCTCCATGTGACACCTTAGGTCGTGTATCTAACACTAGCATGTTCCAAATACGCCCCCCTAGCCCAAGAGCATCCTTTCTTGGCAATGATGTAAAAAATTGAAGAAGGAGCTACACAAATAAAAAGAAAAACCATACGAAACGAAAACCCTTTACACGGATCCGCAGTTTCTACTTCATTGTCGCCGTCTATTTACTTGATGGCACTACTAAACCCACATCGCATCCTGTTCTACTTCATTTTATGCAGAACAGTTCTTCAGGGAGTTTTGTAACGGGAACAGCAGCATCAGCAGGAGGAGCAAGAGATCCGTGAGCAGAACCAGCTTCAGAAGTGGCAAATGTATATCTTACCATTTCCACCTCCTTGGCATAGCAAACTAAGGCAAAAAAATGTATAGACGCGTATGAATGTATGTATATTCCAAGACGTGTCGGTTATTTATAAGGATGGGAATAAAATTCCGCAAGTGTAGGACATTTGAGTTAAGGATATTGCCTTTGTAAGACAACTGTCAGAAGAAGGGTGCGTGGTGGTGGCGCTAGCAGCGGCTGGCGGTGGCGTTTAAGTAGTCATAGAATGGGTACCGACTTCTCTTCGTTTCACCGTGCCTAATTCATCAGAGTATCTAAGATGCTGAGCCGAAGACACTGTTACCCGCTGATTTATGAGAAAGCTTATCTCTGCCTACATTCACATAACTGACACACAAACATATAATAAGGCTTTTGCTTTACACGTTCCTCCGTCCGCCAAGGTATTAAATTAATCGTACTTATTTTCGCATTCGAAGGAAAGCTGAAAAGCTACACAGTCAACAACGCTATTTGGCTTCGTTTTCAAGAACGAGTTGCAAACGGCGCCTCGTTTTCTATAATTACTCCAAGATTTAGAGTTTAATTGTATGTTATTCATGTGCCGTATATAAAAAGGTGGGTAGGTATGTATGTATTCATTGGGGAGACTGTGTGCACCGGTGCATATATTTGCTCTGAATCTGAACTCTTATTCCCAGTTTTTCAGTTCTGAGTTTAACCAGAATTTGCTAACCCTAGACATAAATTAGTTCCTCAATTTTAATGACTATATGCTCCGCTAGTATTTCAATACTTACTTAGGTAATTTGCAAATACAGAAATTAAAAATGTGTTTAGCTTCCCGGGCGGAAACAGATATTCCCCCTGTGCAGGGACGGGTTAGAATATTCCTGCAGCGCCTCCCCGCTTGTCGTAAAAGGCGACTAAAGGAGTAAATACATCTAGGCCACAAACAGCAAGGGGGACCTAGCCACACGTAACACCTATAAACTTTCCCAAAAGTGTGCATGCCAGTCCCTGGGTTGGCACGACTGGAGATCACCGGTGCCGTAAAAGAGAGATCAAATACAAATACAAAACTGGAGAATGCACTCGTCGATACTTACAACCAGGATTTTGTGAATTCAAGCATTATGGAAGTACTCGTTCAAAATGACACTACCCCGCCATACCATTGTTACACATGGTACTGATCCTGGATCGAGCAGCAATGCTGGGGTCAGAGCTAAACGGATTCCGGGGGCTAGCAAAGTAATGCCGCAGATTATACAAAATCTGAGAGTTGCGAGTTGGAACGTTGGCAGTATGACAGGTCGAAGCTTCGAGCTGGAAGAGATGATGAAAAGAAGGCGAGTGGACATCTTATGTGTTCAAGAAACAAAATGGCGAAACACGGGAAACAGGGCCCGTTTCTTGGATACGAGGACAAAAAACTATAAGATGTTCTACTATGGAACGGAAAAGGGTAAAAACGGAATCGGAATCATCCTTGCAAAACATCTATTAGGCAGCGTATTGACCATTTCGAAATCCAGCGACCGTTTGATGTCCCTTAAATTGGTGATTAAAGGAAAGTTGTGGAATATTGTCACTGCATATGCTCCCCAAATTGGATGTGAGCAGGTGCAAAAAGATGCATTTTGGCTAGACTTTCACAATCTACTTAAGGACATCCCAAAGGAAGAGTTTTTGTTCGTGGGCGGAGATTTGAACGGACATGTCGGGAAGACAAACGAAGACTATGAAGATTGCCATGGAGGCCTCGGATACGGCATCAGGAACCCTCCTGGTGAAGACATCCTGAGCATGTGCAAAACATACGGTCTTATCGTACTAAATACCATGTTCGTCAAACAAAGCCGACACCTGGTCACTTACAGCAGTGGTGGAAATGAAACCCATATTGATTACCATTTGGTATCTAGTTTCATGAAACCCCGGGTAAAAGATTGCAAAGTGATACTAGGAGAAGCGATCGCCCACCAACACCGTCTATGATAAATAACGAAGCTACTTGTGATGACGATATCAATCATCGCGTAAGCGTAGGGTGGATGAAGTGGCCGGAAAATTCTGCTATCTTCTGTGACCGAAAAATGCCCCCTAAGCTGATTGGAAAGCTCTACACTTCAGTTGTGCGTCCAGCACTCACATACGGTTCACAATGTTGGACAATGTACAAAAAGTATGAGAGTAAGCTAACGGCAGCTGAGATGAAGATGCTTCGTATGACAGCAGGAGTTACAAAGCTTGATCGAATTAGAAGTACGAAGATCCGAGGAAGCCTTCATGTTAAGAATACCATTTCCCAAAAAATTGAACACGACCGACTCAGTTGGTATTGCCATGTTCAAAGGAGAGATCCTGAGAACCCCGTCAAAAAGGCAATATCATACAACGTTCCAATTCGGAATAAAAAGAAAGGTAGGCCTAAACACTCCTGGTACAAACAAATGCAAAAACACCAGCATTCAGTTGGCCTCAGAAATGGAACAATACAAAACCGGGAGGCTTGCCGCCGATTTCTGAGGACAACCCGGCGAACCCCACATACGGATCACTAGTGTGAAGCAGATACATGGGAGAGTTATGATCCCCTCGACATCGAGATCATAACAGCGCCGAAGCAAAGGAAGAAGAAGAAGCTTCAAATACCAAACTTAATTCTATTCATTTACTTCAAAATTATTAAAAAAAAATCTATTGACAATAATAATTAATAATTGATGGGATCCTGTGAACTTTCAATTTGAAATAATTAAGAGCCTTGCACTTGTTTTAAGTCCATGTTTTTTTGCATACTTAAAAATTAATTTCTACGTAAAAATGGCTTGAAACTGTTCAACTTTTCTTTCTAAAAATTCAAAAAAATTTAATTTAGTAAGACCTATCTTGTGGTTGAAAAAAAAAATGGTTTATAATGGTGTACCATTCATAGAACCACTTTTTCATAGAACCACTTTTATGCATTCGTAACTCGAGATTTTGATCAAAGTTGACATTACGATGATAGCGAAGACCAAAAAAGTGGGTCTCGCAATTCTGTCTGTCTGTCTGTCTGCCTGCTCAACTACATCTAAACGGCTCGGCCGATTCAAACTTGGTAGATATGGGTTTTAATTTTTCCCCCGGATATTTTTTTATTTATTTTTTTAAGACCAAAAATAATGGTACCTCCCATACGAATTTTTCCCAAATTTTATGAATATTTTTTTTTCTCAAAAACTGTCCCACACATTTTTTTAAAAAATTTATAAAATTTCATTTAGTTAAATTTAGGTGCTGGATGAAAAAAAAAAATTCCAAAAAATTATTATTTCTGGTACCCCCTTTTAATCATTTTTTTTTGTTTTTGATTTTCTCAAAAGCGGTAAAACCGATTTTGATGATTTTTTTTTATGTTAAGGCTCCCCAGCAGTTTTAATATTAATGTGTATTCGAATTTTCAAAAATAAATTCGTTGGATTTTTTAAAAAAATTTCAAATTTTTTTTGACAACTTGTAACGAAGCGTTCCATGCTTCTACCAATACTGAACACATTGGGTGATTTGATTTACCATGAATAAGCAGACGCCGCCGCAGCACCGACCGACGACACCATACAACGCTGCAGCTACCAACGACACCAGTTACCTCGCCAACATAAAGAGATTTTATACCTTGTCTTAATACAATATGCAGTCACTATAAGATCGTGACGTCACAGCCGGTTGAACATATTGGGTGATTTGCATTCGATCAATATATAGTTCACACACAGTTTATACGAAAAATATAACAAGAGGACCTCCTTTCGGGAAGGAAAGTCACTTGTTTGCTACGGTCGAAGCTGACGAGCTCGATTTTAGTTAACAAGTCATCTGAAATTGTCCAGCTATTTCACTCCATCAGTTTGGTTCGAAGAATAAAACGTCCTAATTGCCACCAGGGGCTTTGGTACCGGCTGATCTGTCGGTGTTTATACATTGGCCGTGCCTACCAGGCACTGCTGATCTAGTGCCTACCAGGGGCCTAAAACCTGCTGATCTAGTGCCTACCAGGGGCCTAAAACCTGCCGATCTAGTGCCTACCAGAGGCCTTAAACCTGCTGATCTTGTAAGCGCCAAGAGCGTAGTCCGTATTTATAAAAGAATAACCCGATACTGAATGCCAGTTAACGAAGGAACCAGATGCCAGAATAAAACTTTCTAAAGGAAACCAGCAGGACCCCGATACACCAGGCAGGGTGTAATTAATAAAAGTCAAGAATATTTAAGTTGTTATATGAATTTAAGATTCGTTTTTAATAAAGATTTTGTATAAGGTTTTAAAGACCTTCCTAGTTCCTACTGAAGTTTCGTGTTTTTCATCAGAGCGACCCTGGAAATTCGGCGAGCAAAACCTCGGCTGGAAAGCAAAAAGGACATCACAAACTCAATAGTTCGAAAACCCCATGCTCGATTTTTTTAAAACTTCTTAAATAAAAGTTTCTTAAAATAAACTACAAGATATTAAAAAAAAATTATTTTACCTAAAAATAAGGGTACCCTCCATACAAATGTTAAAAAATGGTTTTCGAAAATAGTATTTTTCTCCAAAACGGTTCCGATAATTTTGCTTTAATTTTTTTTTCTTTCGATTATTTTTTAAGATTTATAATTTAATAACAAAAATTTGAAAACAAGATATTACTGACTGTACCTACCATAGAACGATTTTTTAAATTTTGAATTTCTCATTATCGGCATAACGGATTTTAATGAAATTTTGTGGAGAGAAGCTTCTGAAAAGTTTTTAAAAACATTATATTTCAAAACTTTAAGAAAAATATTTTTTTTTTTTAATTTTGAAAGAAAAATCTATTTTTTTTTTGCAAAATTCAATATCTCGAAAATGGATCAACATTTTTTTTTTAATTTAATTTTTATTCGAACAATAATATAAATTTTAAATTGGCGTACCAAAATTTTTTCTTAAAAATGGTTTAAAACTTTTTTATATAAGAGCTTGTTTTTTTAAGAGACCACTACAAAGACTTATAATTTTTGTTCTTGCATAAACCTATATTATACGAATTTTCTTATGGAACGTACGATCGCTCTATAGAGCTCGAGCTGCTCAGCAGCTAGCCGATGCCCTGTCAAAGTATAAAGCTGACATAACAGCTCTTCAAGAAATCAGATGGACAGGGAATGGTGTTTTACAGAAGAAAGAATATGACATATACTACAGCTGTCATACAAAGCACCATGTGCTCGGGGTAGGCTTCCTAGTCAGCGAAAAAATGAAGTCTACTATCATCGGCTTTAACGCTATAAGCGAAAGGCTATGCACCCTTCGCGTGCGAGGCAAATTTACGAACATCAGCCTCATTAACGTTCACGGACCTACGGAGGAGTCCTCAGACGAAGAAAAAGAGACTTACTACGAACAAGTCGAGAGGGCCTTCAATGCCTGCCCAAGGTATGATGTTAAAATCATCCTTGGGGATTTGAACGCAAAAATAGGTCGGGAGCCGGTATTCAGGCATTACGCAGGCACCCATAGTTTGCATGAGAACACTAATGACAATGGACTTCGAGTCTTAGAATTGGCAGCATCGAAAAACATGGTCGTTGCGAGTACCAGGTTCCCGCGTAAAGATATCTACAAAGCCACCTGGGTATCACCTGATGGAGTCACTCGTGACCAAATAGACCACGTGTTGATAGACCGTCGCCACTACTCGAACTTGATGACGGTACGAACGTACCGAGGTGCCAATATCGACTCGGATCACTATCTTGTTGGTATGGTTTTCCGAGGGCGGATTGCCTTGCGAAGACGCATTGCATCCGCCGATCAGGTTCGAATCAACACGGCTGCCCTGCGCAATGAAAACACCAGTAACACCTTTGGTAATGCGTTAGGACTCGCCCTAGAAACACCTGTCTTAGGGAGAGTAAGTCCTGGAGCCAGTATGCTGGACGTAAATGAAAAGTGGACACGTCTTAAAAATACTGTCATTAGTACTGCCAACTCCATCTTAGGCAGCAGTCGTAAAAATCGGAACGACTGGTTTGATGATGAATGCAAGCTAGCGACTGAACGTAAGAATGTTGCGTACCGAGCAATGCAACAATCTCATAGAACGCGGGCACGCGAAGAGGAATATAAAGAGCTCAGAAGAACAGAAAAACGGCTTCACAGACAAAAGAAATCAGCCTGGGAGAGAGGTCCGCACCAGGCGCGGAAGTTCTACCAATCCGTCCGAAACATGACGCAGTACATACCACGCTGCACATACTGCAAGGACGGAGAGGGAAATCTGATCACCGATCCTGAAAGCATACTGGAGCGATGGGAAGTGTACTTCAATGAATTGCTAAATGGTCAGCTCACTGCAGAAGTTGAGGCTCCACTACTTCAAGAAGAATACCCTATGTTGCCGCCACCAAGCATAGAAGAGGTTCAGAAGGCTATAGGCCGGCTTAAACAGAACAAATCCCCGGGAGCCGATGGCATACCAGCCGAATTATTTCATCACGGCGGGCCAGCCTTACGTCAAGCAATTCATGATATTATAGTGCACGTATGGGAGCAAGAAGAAATGCCAGAAGACTGGCGAAAAGGCATAATATGCCCCATACATAAGAAGGGAGATGTCACAACGTGCAGCAATTATAGAGGTATCACGTTGTTGAGTACCGCCTATAAGATACTCTCCTCTATCCTACAAGACCGGATAACCCCATACGCTAAAACCATCATCGGACAATATCAGTGTGGTTTCATTCCAGGCAAATCAACAACTGATCAGATATTTACCCTTAGGCAGGCAATGGAAAAATGTCTAGAATTTAACATCCCAACATACCATCTGTTTATAGACTTTAAGGCCGCCTATGATAGCATAGCCAGGGTAGAACTTTACAAAGCCATGAGAGAATTCGGCATCCCAAATAAATTGACACGACTATGTAGGTTGACCATGACCAACGTAACAAGCCAAGTAAAAATAGCCGGATTGCTATTCAGACCAATCAAAATCTTTAATGGACTCCGACAAGGGGACGGTTTGGCCTGCCTCCTCTTCAACCTGGCGTTGGAGAAAGCAATCCGTGACTCTGGCACGGCAACAAGAGGGACCATCGTCAACAGGTCCAGCCAGTTACTAGCTTACGCAGACGACATTGACATCATCGGAAGATCCGAACAAGCTGTACACGATTCCTTCATCCAGATCGAGCAGGCGGCACAAAATCTGGGGCTCCACATTAGTGAAGGTAAAACAAAGTACATGGTGGCGTCGAATGCGAGAGGAACAGTTGGTCAAACAATCAAGGTAGCGGAGCACGAATTTGAAGTGGTGCAATCCTTTAAATACCTTGGGTCAATAGTAGCAGCCGATAACAATATAGAAGAAGAAATACGCGGGCGGCTTCTCAAATCCAACAGAGCCTACTATAGTCTGTCAAAGCTTTTCAAATCCAGAAATCTCACCATAACTTCAAAACTGCTGCTGTACAGGACCATGGTCCTGCCAGTACTCACATATGGATCCGAGACTTGGGTGCTTAGCAAAAGGCACTCCGACCTCTTAGCTGCGTTCGAGAGAAAAGTCTTAAGGAGAATTGTTGGCCCCATATGTGAGGAAGGACGATTCCGGAGACGGTACAATCATGAATTGTACGTAATCTACCTAGAAGCAGATATCGTGACAAAAATTAAGCTCGGTAGACTCCGGTGGGCAGGGCACCTAGCTCGCATGAGCGAAGAGGAACCTGCTCGGAAAGTTCTTTGTGGTACATTCTATGGTAGACGGCAGCGTGGTAGACCATGCTTGCGCTGGAGAGATGGCGTAGACCAGGACGCCCGAAGCCTTGGGGTGCGCAACTGGATGGCGTCGGCTAGAGACCGGGATAGGTGGAGAGACTTGTTGAAAGAGGCCAGGACCGGAACCCGGTTGTCGAGCCGATGATGATGATGATAAACCTATATTTGCTTGAATCACTGGCATCCTATTTTTACCTCCAACTACTAAAGAAGTTGTTTAAGTCTCTAATAACATTAATTTTTCAAATTCTTAGTCTATTTCATAGGAGCAAGTGCGACCCAGTCGTGCATTTTATTTTATACTATATTTAGTACTATCTCAGTATGTATAATACAATATTATTTTATCTAAAAATAACAGTATCCACCATACCAATGTTAAAAAATGGGTTTCGAAAATCGTATTTTTTTTCGAAAACTCGACCTAGATTTTCGATCAAAAATTTTGGATTGCTTTTACAATCTATAATTTGATAAAAGCTTTTTTTTAAATTAAAGCATAACTGACTGTACCTAGCAAAGAGTATTTTTTTATATTTTGAAAATATATTACCAAACTTGTTTTAAAACTCAAACATTCCTTCCCTTTATTTTATTTATTGAGCAAGCTATTTGTCACTGGTTTTCGGAAAAAAAATCTTTTAAGGTCAAAATTTCGATTTTGTAGTAAATTGGCTTTCATTATATACCACCCGTTTTCCTGTTTTTAAGAAATTTGAAAATTTAAAAAAGGGTTTTCCAATAGGAATTTCTGAATCAAATGTGATTTTGGGTATCTATTTTTTTTTTTATTTAACCTTAACCTTTATTGCACCATAAGGAAGTCTTAGCGTTGACACGTTTACCTTCCCCGCGTGTCGGACTCGCTACATATCGACTAAACTTCCTCTAAAAGCCCCCGGGACCGCTTTTTGCATTACTTCAGGGGGGTTGTCATGTTTCCCTTGCGGGATCAACTGGCTGGCTCAACTGTTTCCTTATCATTTTCTTCTTCCCTTGAGAATATACTCTGTATAGATATGCAGCATCTTCTGGACTATGTTCTCTGGGCTGATGGCGCCAGTAAATCTTGACTGAGGAACTCCTATATTTTGCATGCGAAGAATTTATGGTTTGCATCGTCTTCTTGTGAATCGCCGTACTGGCAGGCTGGACCGTTTGTTTTTCTGATTTTGTCTAGGAAGGCGTTGAAATAACCGTATCCGGCGAGTAACTGGGTGACGTAGTAATTAACCTCAACAGTGTTTCAAGGCGTTCCACTCAGCCACGTTCCTGATCAGCCTCGCTATCCATCTTCCTCCGCTTTCTGAGCTCCAATTGTCCACTTCTGAATTGTAAGCTGCTTGGCCCTTTTTGATGCTGCTTCCAATTCAATTTCGGCCTTTTTGTCGTTGACGTACTTTCTTTCTGCCGCTTAGAAATCGATGAGAGTCACTCCTACGATTACAAGGACGGCTGTTTCTGACACCGTTCGGTAGGAGCTGGCTACGCGTAGAGCTCCTCGTCTTTGTACTGCTTCTCGTCTTTGCACTGCGGTACTTCTGTTGCTTAAGTGCGTCCGCCCAGATTTTGTTTCCGTATAGAAGGATAGCATACAGTTGGTCCACCTACATTTTCCATTAATCTGCTCAGTGATGCTGTTGTTTTTGACGCTCTTTCTGCTGCTTCCTGTATTTATGTGCAGAAGGTGAGCTTCGTGTCGAGCCTCAGTCCCAAGCACTTCAGTTGGGCGCTGCTTGTTATCACTTCATTCCCGATTTGGAAAACGATTTGAGTGGAAATTCTCTCTTTTGTCAGAAGGACAATCGGGCATATTGTCGAAGCTGGATCTGTCCAATTGGTCATATATTTAGTTTATTTTCCAAATCAACATTAATGGTTGAATTGTCTTATGAAAGTGGTTCGAGCAACATTTCGTGAGCTTTGCCCGTTTAACTCAAGTTAATTCGAGTTGACCTGATTAGTGTACAACGATAAGCAAGACCTGCCAAAACCATCACCGCTGTCAATAAGACTATACATGAAAATCCAAGGAAGTCGATTCCGCACTCCGCACAAGAACTCGGCCGTTTGCAAAATGACTTGGGCCTACACCCGTTTAAAATTCAATTGATCCAGAGTTAACCTTCATAGACAAACGGAACATCTTGATTGAGTTCGTCAAATAGCAGAACTGTCAAATTTGGGATGATCACAATCCATCCGGTAGGTCTTAAATTTGAAACTAATATACCTTCCTTATTTTTTACAAGTTCGAATTTTGCCTAATTCCTCCTATGACGTTATGTCTAAAACAAAATTCCATACTCTTAATGCCAATTTCATGAACTTATTGGGAAAAAATCATAGATGATGAATTCACCATTGTCTTCCTAACCACAATTTTTACTTGCGACATATAAGTACTATATGGCAAGTTATCCATTCGTAAAAAAATCGAGCTAGGAAGAAAAGAGTGGTTCTTGCAATTATGTCTGTTTGTATGTCTATTCGAATATAGCCTAAACGACTAAGCCGATTTTCTATAAACTTGGTAGATATCATTTTTAATTTTTCCCCCACACGTTTTTTCTTTTGTTTTTTTTTAAGACTAAAAATAACGGTACCTGCCATACGATTTTTTTTTTTCGAAATTTTAAAAATATTTTTTTTCTCAAAAACTGTTCGACAGATTCAACCATTTTTTTTTTTTTTGTTCTTGATTTTCTCAAAAACGTCTAAACCGATTTTGATCATTTTTCTTATGCTATATCTCCGCAAAAAATTGAATAGTATATTTAAATTTTCTTACAATTTTCTATTTTCGGATTTTTTAAAAAAATTTCAAATTGTTTTTTTTTAACTCAATATTTTGAAAACCACATGCGTTTCCACAGAGTTTCTTAATACATTTTAGAAGATGTGAGAAAAAACTGGTATTTTACCTAAAAATAATGGTACGCACCATACAAAATGTTAAAAAAAAAAAGCTTGTGTGAACTGACGTACGCGCGGTAGAAGTAAAACTTATTTTCCCTCAAGCAAAACCTCTGTAAGATTCTAACCTATAAACGTAAAAACATTTTGTATTCTAAAAACATGTCGCTGTCTTTGACTGATGACGTGTCGTTTTGACATGTCACTGACAGCTGCATAGAAAATTTTGTACTCCCAACACCGGAAAAGAAGTTTTATTTCAAAAATGATTTTCGAAAATCAAATTTTACTCGAAAACGGCACTCAGAATTTTGATATAGTTTTTTTCTTTCGATTAAATTTTACGATCTATAATTAAATAAAATAAGTTTATGAATGCTACCCCAAAGAAGCAGTTTTTTCGATTTTCTCGAAAGGAGTTAAACTGATTTTGTTGATTTTTCTAAAAGAACTAAAACGTTAAACTGGCTTAGAAGCAAAAGCTGTAAAATTATAAAAGCATTCTCGGAATCATACACACGAAATTCAAAGACAAACACAACAAGAAAAACTCCTTGAACTTATTAAGTGCAGTTTATGACAAAAAATTGTACTTAAATGACTCCTTTTTAAAAAATTAAAAACTAGCAGTTTTCTAATACTATTTACAACTAGGGATACATTTTATTTAAGAATAACAGTACCACCCCCACCATACAAATTTAAAAAAAAATAAGATTTAGAAATAAAATTTCTTACGTATAATTTGAACTATTCATAAAATTTAATAAAATTTAATCTTATTTAGTCTATAAAATAATTAATAGCATGGAACCTTTTTCGATTTTCTCAATATTGACATAATGAATTTTTAATGAAATTTCGTATTCAGAATCTTCTTAGAAGTTTAAAAAACAGTGCATATCAAAAAAAAATCTATTTTTTTGGTAATTTTTGTTTTTAATTTTAATTTTTATTTGCACAGTTATAAAAACCTAAAATTTGTGTACAATAATTTTTTCTTAAATTTTTTTTTAGAAATTTTATATAGAAAAGCTGGTAGTACCCCTTGGCATAATGGTTAGTGCGTTGGACTGTCATGCGGAAGGTCTCGAGTTCGACTCTCGGGCTCTGCAAGAAAGTTTTTTTCAGGGGTGTACTGCCTTTGCGAGGAATTGACAAATTCTCCAAGAGTATTTCTTGTCATGGAAAGTGCTGCTCATTAGCCGTTCGGAATCGGCAGAAAATTGTAGGTCCCCTCCGTTCCTGGTAGCACGCACCCAGGAATGGTTGAAAGTTGTAAGCCACTAGGTCCTGGTTTACTCCGAGCTGTTGCACCACCAAATTTATTAATTTATATAGAAAAAAATTGTTTTTTTTTTTTAACCTCATACTGTTTTAGGTGATGTTTTAGCAAAATAAGCAACGAATTTTATGCATTTTACTCACATTACATCTATGTATTTAATATTTATATACAATTTTTAAATTCTAAAGTTCTTGTACATAAGGGTAAGTACGTGTCATCCAGTCAGTTAGTACACTCGTATATCAATTACCATTTACAAGTTAAAAGAAACCGATCTGAAGGATAAGGAAACAAAGAAACAGTTTTATAAAAGCTGTACAAATGGAATATAATTCCCCTTTTTTAAAGCACACACAATTTATATTATTCTTATACTTATTTTAATATTATTTCCCCTAAAATTCCAGTTTCTCAAAGAAAGCTTGAACATCAAATTGACAAAAAGTAATTCAATCATCTTTTACGTTAATAAGATTTAGAAATAGTTTATTTGACAAATACACGCATTTATATGCAGGTAATCCGTGACTTATTACCAGAAAAATAAATACACAAACCTTTCGAAGTCCCAAAGATGCAAGAGCATAGCAGTTCGGAAAGCCCTAGTAAGTATTGTTATAAAATAATATTGTATTGTTATACATATATTATACATATACTTTTCAATTCATCAACATTGTACATTTTTCTTAAAAAACTATAACTTTAAACTCTTTAAGAAGCAAAAGCTGTAAAATTATAAAAGCATTCTTGGAACCATACACACGAAATAGCTTCGAACTTTCAAAGAGAAACATAACAAGAAAAACTCCTTGAATTAATTAAGTGCAGTTTAAGGCAAGAAAAGAATGTAAATAAATGACTGCGTCATAAAAATCCAACGGATCCCCTTTTTATCCTCAACCCAATTTAAAATGATTTGCATAAACGCTTAATTTTTCATACCATTAAAAAAGGCATTACCATCAACGTGGCAGCACCGTACAGCACTTGTATGGCTTCCTGAGGAACGGCATTTATGTTATATCTTATTTTAGTTCCTTGTCTTTTTTCGTCTGTGTGTACATATCTATCAACATTCACTCTAAAGCTACAGAATCAGATGCTCAAGAAATCGCGTTGAAGTTTATATTATAAATACCCCGTATCCCATATGAATATAGGTAGGTATAGCTTTTTCTTCATTTTGAGTTAACTACTTGTCTTAAACACACTCACATAAGTGGGTTATGTATAAGGTGATATTTACATAGCTAGGCATATCTGTCTTTATCACAACTTAAGAAATAATTACAAAAAAAGTTCTTAAAATTGTACATAGACCATGATTAACAATACCAATACATTGTCAACAAGACTTGAGAAATGCTTTCTATTTGTGCCTTAATTTTCAGTTTCGGGAGAAGGTACCTACTGCTTTTGTGGTTTTCTTTATTTGGAGTGTTTACGCTTACGCTTCTGTGAATCTTTATTTTGGTTTGTTAAGGGAATGCTGGGATAATCGTTCGTAGTTTCAAAATTTAATGTTTACCCTTAAAAGTTAACAAGCCAAGTACTTCACTTTAAAATTAAATGAAATACACGCCTTAGTTAGTGATGGATGTAGAAGGAATTGTTCTTTAAACAACACTTTTTTCATTGAGTGATAAAATGTATTTAACGTGAAATTCTTAAATTGATGAAATAAATTCATTGACTCAACAAAAATATTGTTCGTATGAACGGCTTTGAACTGGCTAAGCGAAGTCTATCTTCGCCTTGTTTTAGCCAACGTTAATCTGGGACCGTATATCATCGATTAAAATTTTGAAGCGTTCGTTGGTCTGATGCAAGTCTATGTATACATGGTGTGATGCCAAAATATACTAACCTTTTGGCTGTCAAATTAGCTGTCACTAGGAATCACTATACAAAATTCACCCTTAAGTAATAACAATCCAAGATGCGGAAACTCGGGTTGTTATTTTTATTCGAAAACTTCCGGTAATCTTAACGAATTTAAGGGATCTCACATCCGGGAAATTTATTTACGTTGTTTTGTATATAAAATTTCTCTACCTACATATTTTTAAATATGAAATAAATAATAAATTTGAAAATCCCTCGTAACTACATATATACTCGTATTTATCTTCAGTGCCAATGAAGTCAGAAACTTCAAATATTTGCTAAGCTAGTCAGACACAGGCGCCTCATCAAATTTAAATTTTCTAGCATAAGCAGTTCCTGAGATATATGGTAAGGCCTCAAAAATAACAAAAACCGTAACTGACTGACTGACTGACAGATCATCAAAATTATGGAGCACTTCCCGACATCGTAGAATCTTGTAATTTTGCACAACGTAAATTTGAAGTTTTCCATGCAGGGGCGAGGTATCCGCCCACTTTCTCCTAATTGGTGTTGGTTGAATGGAGCACTTCCGACTGCTGTAAAACGATGAAATTTGGTAAAGTGGCAGGGCTTAAATTGCATACAAGGAATAAAAATATAAAATTTGAGGTTTTCCATTCAGGGGCGTGGTATCCGCCCACTTCCTAAGAACTGATGTTAATTATAAATGGCACATTTTCGATTGTAGTGGAACAATAAAATTTGGTAGAACGATAGGGCTCAAATTGCATATAAAGGACCAAAACTAAAAATTGAGGTTTTCCATTCGGGGGCGTGGTATCCGCCCACTTTCTGAGAAAATGTTTAATTTATATGGAGCACTTCCGATTGCTGTAGAATGATGAAATTTGGTGGAGCGGTATAGCTTAATGTACATTCAAAGCCAAAAATAGAAAATCTAAGATTTTTTATTCGAGGTGTCTTTTTATTGTCATTTTGAAACTATACATGCACCTTGAAAATTCATGACTTTTCTTAGAACTAGAGTGCTCGATTTGGTACTATCTATGTTACGTTTATGTTAACATGAATGAAAAAAGAAAACATTTGCATACCTGAAAAAAATGATTAATTTTATTATTTAATTAATACTGACTAAAATTTGATGGGTTCACTGGTCAAGTTTTCAAAACCTTTTGAATTTGGGCATAAAAAAAAACTTGCCAAGTAAGCCCATCAAATTTTAGTCAGTAATCATTAAATAATAAAATTTCTCTTTTACATTGTAGCTGTTTCAATATTATTCTACTTTAAATATTCGGTATTAAACCTTTATGAAGTAAGAACTTGGCGTACTTTTAGATCTCAGTACTTTTCACGGCTGACTTGTTACACAAAGGTTTTTGTATATAAGAACTTGGCTCTTTTTTAACATTTATGTTTTTGGTCTGATCTCACTCCTTTTTGCAAAGATTTAAATATTTTTCCATGTCAAAATCTCGAAAGATACGGAAAGATAGATGGGTGGACTCTTCCTACTAAAATCAACTTAGTTTATAGCTTCCTATTTCTTTTGGTATATTTTCTTTTTGTTATTGGTTGTTTTGATTTGCGCTTCAATTATTTCTTCTTATCCTGGCGAGATACCTAACACTAACATACCTACCTTAATTACAGCAAACGGAAGTGCTCCATATAAATTAAACATTTTCTCAGAAAGTGGGCGGATACCAAGCCCCCTGAATGGAAAACCTCAAATTTTATATTTTTTTTTCCTTGTATGCAATTTAAGTTCTGCCACTTTACCAAATTTCATCGTTTTACAGTAGTCGGAAGTGCTCCATTCAACCAACACCAATACGATGTCGGGGAGTGCTCCATAATTTTAATGATCTGCTAGTCAGTCAGTCAGTCAGTTACGGTTTTTGTGATTTTTGAGGCCTTATATCTTAGGAACCGCTTATGCTAGAAAATTGAAATTTAGTGAGGCGCCTGTGCCTGACTAGCTTAGCAAATGTTCGGAATTTTAAGTTTTTGACTTTATTGGTACTGAAGATAGGGAGGAGTCAATAATCGCCTGAGTTTGTTCCTGTAAAAAAGGTGTAGTGCCAGAACTTGGCTGGGCACTACCGTGCCCTTTGATCAAATTGAAAAAGTTCAAAGAGGTTTTACAAAATATATTTTTAGAAAAATAATTTGCAACTTTTTACCATCTTAAGAAAATATGTACATGAAACTATGTTCTCCTGTTAGACAACTGAGACAATTTATTTTCCAACTCTTGGACAGAACGAATTACGGTCCAATTTTAGAACCTATAAAATTTTTTAATGAAGCGTGTCGAATTTTTGATTTAAGCATCTAAAGGGTCTGTTTCAAAAATATTTTATTTTTTATTTTTAAGAAACACAAACCTTACTGAAATATTAAAATTGTTTATATTTTTAATTTATTTATTAAATATTGTAATCTGTTAAAATAAGCCTGTAGATGAAAACAAAATAATAGGTAAATAAACTTAAGTGGTTTTTGCCCCCCCCCCCCCCCCTCTAATTTCAGTACCAGTGGAGACAGACACAGTATTTGGTGAGCTAGTCAATCATAGGCCCTCACCAAATTCCAACTCTTTCCAATTAGTGGTTTCTGAGATAAAGGACTTCAAAAACTGCAAATATCATAACTGACTGAATGTCTAACACAGGGACTCACTCATTTACTGAATCATCATATAGTCCAGTCAAATTAGTATTTTATATCTACAAAAAATACTGCGTCGATTTTTTTTTTGTTTCTTATAGAGTACCTTGGAGAGTGTAAATCCAAAAAGCTCGAACAAAAAGCGCCCATGCGTTGTCCGCCATTTTGAAAAAGGCTTTGGAAAGCGTGAACTCGATTTTCTCGGCTCCTATCATATATAGAGCTGTATTTTGTTTGTAGGTTTGTACGTTAAAATATCTTCTTTAACTTTTTCTGAGCAAAAAATTTGAAACCTCTTTCCAAAAAAAAGTTATCGACGAAAAACTGTCGAGATTTTGAAGTAAAAAATGGTTTTTAACGTTTATCTCGCCTCATGTTCATCTGATCGAAAAAATACTTAAGTTATTTTTTATAGATCACTTTATTTCCTACATTTTGGTATATTAAAATTGTATGTGCGACAAAAACTGTAGGAAATATAACCTGTCAAAATGGCCAATATCCTGCGAAAATTAAAAAAAAAGAAATTTACTCACGTTTGAAAATTTTCAAATTTGACTATGTTCATTATGAAATTTAAAGAAACAGTTCAAACTCTTTTCCACACCACCACCGGGGTAGAGTTACGGCGCATTTTTTTTTTTTTTAATGTGGTGTCCCCAGGAGGTATAACCCACGATTTAATCGTTTTCGTTTCTATATCAGCCTATCGATAGCTCAATGTGGCATAGTGGCATGGAAGGAAAATGAGTCACTGGATACTTTGCGATATAGCAACTTTGTTAAAACGTCAAAAAAAAACAAAGTTTAATCTATCTCCATTGCCTCCTAGTGCAGCAGCTGCTCGGCAACACACATTCCGTACCTACCATCAAGTACAGACTTGGATCGATGTTCACCATGACCCACTAAAATTGGGTTGGAAAAGAACTCCGAGAGGATTAGAACCAGTTACAACCACTCAGGATCCAGCTCCACATAGCATATTGCAAACTGTATCCTGCAAATGCAAGGGCCAATGTGGTCGAGATTGTGGCTGTCGGAAATCTGGTCTGAATTGTTCCTTACTATGTTTCTACTGTGGAAAAACATGACGGTTTTCGGCCGATACTGCTGCAATTTCACGTTCGATATTCGTACGAAGTTCATCAATCGTCGCTGGCTTGTTGGCATAGACCATAGACTTGACGTAGCCCCACAGGAAATAGTCTAACGGCGTCAAATCGCACGACCGAGGCGGCCACTGTCCCTGTAGATTCAAATTTTTCCAATAGACGCTCAATTGTTGATCTGCTAGGACGATTATGACGACCATAAATTGGACGTAGCGCTCTTAACGTTGAGGCCACTAACTCCGAATTTCGGTAGGAAATTTTAATAATTTCGACTAGTTGTTGGCTCGTATATCTTTCTATCATCAAATGGCAAACCTTACTGAAGAGAAATGTCAAAAGAGCGGCAAGAAATATGGCGTCATTTGCTGTCCCTGTCGCTCTACTTTTTGTAGCGTCCCTGTTGAAAAACCCTTTACAAAGGTGCCTTAAAAAAAATGATCAAGTTCCACATTATATAGTCTTTGTTCGTATTTAAAAATCCATAGTACTACCTTCACTGATGTTGTTCAAATGGTTCATATGACAAAAATGAGTGAAATTAGAACAAAAATCATTAATGCTAAAATAAGAAGACATGTTCTCATAAATGTATGAAACTCTGTAACAACTCAGCCTTGAAAATTTATGAAGTTTAATATCAATTTTCTTAAGTAGAGCAATATGAACAGAACTCCAAATTATGAGGGAAAATTTAATTAGTATTATTCCTGACTAAAATTAAGAAGGTTTAATTGACAAGTATTCTTGTGTTACTAACAATTTAAAAGGTTATAAAAACTTGAACAGTGGTGAGCCCTACAAACTTTATTCAGCCTTTCAAAGTTGAAGATCTATTCCCATTTTCGAAAACCGTTTGTCATTTAAAAATCACTTATGCCAGTACACTCAATTTCACTTGATTACGAAAATTCTTACTTGCAACAGGTCCACACTATATGGCAAGTTATGCATTCGTAAAAAAAAAATCGAACTCAAATTTCGATCAAACTTGACATTACGATGATAGATGGAAGACTAAATTAAGGGTAACATGCATACAATTTTTTTCGAATTTTTCTAAAATATTTTTTTCTCAAAAACTGTTCCACAGACTGTTAACAAAAATCACAAAATTTAACTAAGTTAAAGCTAGGTAATGCCTGAAAAATAAAATGCACGAGTGGGTCGCACGAGCTTACTCCTATGTAAACTTGTAATATAGACTGCGAATTTTTAAAAACGAATGTTATTAGAGAAAACTGTTCATAAAGATAAAATTAAGTTTTTAAATTCTTCTACTAGAAAGAGAAGAACAAAAATTATAATATTAATAAGCTTTTATATACAAAACTTTAAAAAAACATTTTTAAGAAATAAAATTGGTACGCCAACTTAAGGTTTCTATTATTGTATGAATGGAACTTAATTTACCAAACAAAATATTAATCCGTTTTTGAGATTTTGAATTTTACAAGAAAAATTATTTTTTTTTCAAAAACTAAAAAAATATTTCTTTTTAAGTTTTGGCATGCAACGTTTTTTAAACTTTTTAGAAGCATCTCTTTATAAAACTTCATTAAAATCCGTTATGTCGATAATGAGACATTCAAAATTAGAAAAAATGGATCTACGGTAGGTACAAGCTGTAATATATTAACATTATTTTTTTATTAAATTAAAGATCGTCAAAATTAATTGGAAGGAAACAAAATTTATAAAAAATTCTGGGCGCCGTTTTTGAGAAAAATACGATTTTTGAAAACCAGTTTTTAACATTTGTATGGTGGGTACCTTTATTTTTTTTTCTCACATCTTATAGATTATATTGAAAAACTTTTATTTATCAAGTTTAAAAAAAAACTAGCATGGATTTGTTGAAATATTGAGTTTTGAAAAAAAAAATTTTTCTTGAAATTTTGAATACACAATACTATTCAAGTTTTTGGGGAACTTTAGCACAAGAAAAATGATCAAACTCGGTGGTACCGTTTTTGAGAAAATCAAAAACAAAAAAATTGGTTCTCTATGGTGGGAATAATCATTTTCTTGAATTTTTTTTTTTCAACCATTACCTACCCTTAACTAAATGATTTTTTTTGTATTTTTATCTTTTAGATCTGTCGAACAGGTTTTGAGAAAAAAAAAATATTTATAAAATTTCGAAAAAAAATGGCAGGTACAGTTATTTTTGGTCTTAAAAAAAAAGAAGAAAAAAACGTGGGTGGGGGAAAAATTAAAAATTATACTCGTATCTACCAAGCTTAAAGAAAATCGACAGACAGACAGAATTGCGAGACCCACTTTGTTAGTCTTCGCTGTCATCGTAATGTCAACTTTGATCAAAATCTCGAGTTCGATTTTTTTTCCGAATGCATAACTTGCCTTATAGTACCTATAAGTTGCAGGTAAAAATTTACAAAAAATTCTTATTATTAATGGTTCGCCTTAAGAGGCGGAATCATTTCTTTTGTTTTTGATTTTCTCAAAAACAGTACAACCGATTTTGACAATTGTTTTTATAGAGCTTCCTAAAAGTTTATGTAGTATTGTGTAGATATTCAAATTTTAAAAACAATTTTTGCATTTTAAAAAAATTTTCAAAACTCAATATTTCCAAAACCCCATGCTCTATTTTCTTAAAACATGACAGTTAATACAATCAACAAGATGTGAGACAAAATTTTAATGTATTTAAAAATACTGGTAGATACCCACCAAACTTAATGCTAAAAAATGATTTTTGAATACCGTATTTTTCTTGATAAAGGCAACTTGCATTTTGATGACATTGTTTGTCTTTCGATTTATTTTCACGACCTTTTATTTAATAAAAACAAATTTGAAATTTAAATTATTCTTGACTGTACCTACTTTACTATAGAACCATCATTTAATGAAATTTTTGGTAGAGAAGCTTCTAAAAAGTTTGAAAAGCACTGCATTTCAAAACTCAAAAAAAAAAAAACAATTTTTATTGAATTAAAAAAAAAATATTGTTTTCTTTGAAAATTTGATATGTTTTGAAATTTAATTTTATTGGTAACTAATCGAGAAGGGCAAGGTGTTCCACCTTCTAGTTTTGCGGCTTAAAAAAGACCCTCTATATTTGACACTTTTTCTTCTAAGAATCACCATTTTGAAGATATGTAGGTATAGCGATACAAAAAGTTGAAAAAGTTGTGTTCTTCATAATATGTATGTTAATTACCGTTATATGTATATGTATCTACATTACAAAACGTTAATACAAGTAAAAATATTAGTTTTCGTGGCGTATGCATACATATTATACAGTTCTGAAGCCAAGATATACACTGTTCGAATGCGTGACAAGCTCTCGCAAGTGTATTGGTGAAAAAATCACACGTATAGATTGGATGTAGGATTGAAGCAAAATCAAAATATTTTGATTTCTTTCAATCTATCGTCCTGCATTAAAGTAGTGTATTTATGCAAAATTGATGATTGATCATGCATTTATTGGTTCATTTGCGTATAGTAGTACGTTGAAGAGATGAAAACACAGTACAACATAAGCACTGAATTAAATATAAAAACAGTAAAAAAAAATTATATGATGAAATGGACAGACAAAATACAACAAATTACTCGGATAAAATTGGAAAAATCTCAAAGGAATTCGTAAAATCAAATTTTGCCGAAAATAACTCACAAAGCGCAACGTCCTCTCAAACACCGTCCATGTAAAATTAAAAGATTGAAGGCTCATGCTTGATGTGTGTATATGAAACTTTAACCCGAATTTACGAATACACTTGCACGTGCTTGCCATGCACTTGAACCATGGCTTAAGAATATAATCTCGAAAGAAAACCCAGTCCCTCATTTTATGTGACCGTATTGCCTTGAGAAGCATCTGTCTGCTATTCAATTGTCCGTGCGCCGACGCTCGTATACCTGCTCCGTTTTTAAGGGCCGAAACAAAATAGTACTAGTCTCGAACGTTCCTTCGTAGTAAGAACAAGTAGTTATTGCTTATATTTCCAAACAGAATTTGTGTGGTTTCTTGTTTGTAAAAGAAATGTCTCAATTCAGCTTTATTTGTAGTAAACATTTGGCCGAAAGTGAATTTGTTACTGTTGTTTCGGAATACTTGAAAGACCAGATTTCTGTGACAATTCATGTGCCGTTTGTAAAAGTACACTCGGAAGAGTACCATTACCGCAGTTAAAAGACGTCACGAACAAGAACAAGCTGGTGCATCAATAATAAGTCCTCCTCGTACTAGAGCACGCGTAAATGAATCAGTTTTTTGTTTAGGTTAGGTTAGGTTAAGGTGGCTGCTGACCGGAAATGCCAACACACTTAGACCAATATTTGGTCCGTTGTGATACCACAGGATTTCAAAAATCACCCTTACTCGTTAAACCATTTTGAGCTAACAATGAAGCGTTTGAGACAGTGAATGTCGGAATTGTTTTTTGTTTGTTACTTATTCTGTGGCAATGAATTGAATGAAGCGTTTGAAATGAAAAAAGCACTGCAATATCGGCGTCAAATTTGTAATGTAATTACGTGCTTAGATAAGTTTCGATACTTATCCTTTGTAAAAAATACTCATAATAAAAACGAGTACAATTAGCTTGTCTTCCTCCAACCTCTCAAGCAACACATAAACTCTTGGAGAGTACTTCAATAAATGTATCAGCTCTTTACAAGCTGTTAGTTCAATCTTCTTAATACCATTTCACTTTATGGCCTCCAAATTTGCTCTTTAAAATGTTCTTTTTGTTATAGTATAATTAAATGCTCTTTAAAACATCTTAGAGATAATCATGACAAATGTCACCATATTGACTCTCTATGTAATGTACCCTCTATAAAACCTCTTTAAAAGGAGTAGTTTTAAAATGCTGAAAGAGGTTTTCATTTTAATCTTTCGAATACATCTTGAAGATATTCTGTGGAAGTTTTCACTAAAACGTATTTATGAAAGCTTAACATCAAGAATTACTACTTTTATCTTTAGTTGAAAAAAAATTTTTTGTTTCGCCTAACAATTGTGAAACCAAGCGAAAATCTTTTTTTCTTTCTTCTGTTTAAAGAAAACAACTCAACTATTTAGTTGAATGTGCGCGCCATTGCATATGATTATGTTTAACAAAAAATAAGCAAAACTGCACAATTGTTTGGTTGCTTGTAAAAAACAGATGAACTATTTGGTTGAATGTTCGCGAAGGTGTGTATAATTATATGTTACACAAAATAGCGAACTAATTTTAGGCAATCGTTTAGTTTATGTCAAAACACAAACTTTTTAATTGCTCGTAACAAACAGTTGCAAAACTAAAAATTGAATGTGCGCGCCTAGCCTAATTGTTGTGAATTTGTTCTCTTTTTCTTTTACTCTTTGCTTACACTTTGTTTGCTCTTTTTTTCTTTGAATTTGACTTTTGACTGATTGTAAACAGCTATATTCTTCCTTTACTCTTTGTTTACACTTTTTTCACTCTGCTTTGAATTTCATTTTCGATATCTTATTGTGAAGTGCTTAAGATATTTTAAAGAGTTCTTAACAAATGGATGGCGTATCTGTATAAAATACATATATTTTGTAAAGGGTGACATTGTTAAACGTATACTGAAGATAAAATTATTATTTACTAGATTTTTATGTTTTATCGTTTACTATACGAAGTCATCAGTTCCATACGGATGTAAGTAAATGAAAGAAGGAAATGTTGTTATTTGAAGAACTTTGGCAGAATATAAAAGAAATGTTGAAATAAAATTCAAATTCAAATAAAATTGATAATGGGTATTATTTTGATTATGTATAATATCAAATTTTCTGAATTTTCAGTGATTCTTTAGTCGGTTGACAGTTGAACTCAATATTTTGTATCTTGATAGAATGTTGACGCAACAATAAAATGTCAAGTTAGCATATCTTTCTAACAGATTTTTAATCCAGGGATTTTAACACTTTGTGAAATAAAAATTAAGGAATGACATATTTTTACTTATTTTCATATAGTAGGTGCGTTTTATTATCCACAAATTTATCTGGATCCGGATCGGGATCTTCCCTTGAAAATAAAACGATACGGATCTTACTGACAGCAGTGTTATAAGCCCGTCTCTTTTTATCCTTGGGTTCGGAAATTTTAAATTATGTCTTGTCTTTTTTCTTTACACTACCTTACCATAAAAGCCATCTACTCGCCAGTGTATTAACTAATTTTTGGATCTTTGAAATAGATCCCGATAGAAAACAGGATCCCAAATTGTTTTTGTAATACATGTTAAAACTTAATCCAGATCCGGATCCAGATAGATTTGTGAATAATAAAACGCACCTAGTATGTCTTTTTGTATCTTTTCTCTGTAAGATGTATAAAACCTGTCAACTTACATTTAAATTTTGAAAAAAATGCAATAAAAATCCGGAATCATTCTTCAAACAATTATTATGTTTCTTCGTGTTTTGTAGTATAAAGGAGATCTTAGCATCACCATATACAATTAAAAAGTTGATTTCATTTTATTTCATACAAAATTGTAAAGACGTAAGTGCTAATATGTCGCTCAGTTTGTAAACCTTTTGAGTTGTATTTATTTGCTGAAATTATTTTACATTTTAAAATTATTCAGATCGAACAAAAAAAGACCTTTCATAAAATAAAGCACCCTGTAGGTAGGAATACCTTCGATACATACACATACATGAAACGGCCATCTATTGCATACTTAAACGTTATTTCTTTTTTTATTCTGAGGGCATTTTATTATTATAACATTATTTTTCTGAATTTTTCTTTGTAAATACTATTCTATCTGAAGTCGCGTTAATTTCAAGTAGGGTAGAGTATGCAGTTTCAAATTAAATCTTCTCTCGCAAATCAAAACACACAATCATAAAAAGGGTAGGTATACAATGAATATCGTAAATCCAGTCATAAATTATTATTCAAGGAAAGAATTCGCCATGTTTGTGTATTTATATATGTCAATCCATTTTATTTGAATTGCATTAAATTTGTATTTACGTGAAAGAGAAAGACATTTTTTATAAATTTTTCTTCTTCGCAGTTCAATCTTTCTACTCAAAAATATAAACATCTTGAAAACCACTTGAAAGTGTCTTTATAGATTAATCAAAAAATGATCTTTATGAAGTCTTACAAATAGTTTACTTAGAACTCTTTGTTCAATACAATAGACTCCTCCCCTTTAGGCCTTTTTGGGTATTACAGACCTCTTTAAGATTGTTCGAAGAGTTGAAAACACTTGGAAAATAACTTTTCCAGATATCTGTAAGAGGCAATTGTGTTGCTTGGGTAGTGAGATCACCAGCTCGGAAGAAGATACCAGTGATTTTCCCCTACTTGGACAGAAGATACCAAGCAAGGCGCTTAAAGAAAAAGGTACTAAGCGCATTCAGCTGGAAAAGGACTGCTTAAAGAGTCCGATTAAAGTGCTAATGTCTGTCCAAACCGAAACCGAGAAGTCAGTCAAAAAGACACTGACACCAGCTTCATCATTCTCAACAGCTTCAACATCAGCAGCCACCAAGCCCGTTCCAGCTTCATCATCTCCAACATCAGCAGCCACTAAGCCCATTCCAGTCCAGCCTACAAGGACATCGAATAAATCCACAGTGAACCCAACCAAGGCCCAAGGAATGCCTCAATTTTTTGCTATTCCGGCAACATTGTTGAAATCAGCAGGTTCTGCAAAAGCAAGGGATTGAGTGTAACTTTAAAAAACAGAAATACAAAGACGACTATTATTTCCACTGGGAACAGAGAAGCCTTCGAAATCATCAAAAACTTCCTGAAAGCCAGGAAAATCCAGTTCAACTCTTTCACACCACGCGAGGATAGGAAGAATCTACTTCTTCTTAAAGGAATACACCATACCTATGCTGCCATCGAAGTTGAAGACGAACTACGGATAGAAGGACTTCCAGTGGTCAAGGTATCCCATTTTAAAGCTAAGAAGGCCCAAGGGAAAACCTATAACAATTTTGTAGTAGAGCTATCGAAGACATGACATTAACGAAGTCTACACGAAGACTCTAATAATGAACCAGAGGGTGCACTGGGAGCGCCTAAAGACCGACGATATTGTTCAGTGCCGGAACTGCCAGCGTTTTGGACACGTTGCCACCAACTGCGGACGCCAGTACGTGTGCGTCAAGTGTAAAGAGGATCATGAACCCGGGCAATGCCAACATAAGGAGAACACTGGGTTGGATGTATGGTGTGCCAACTGTAAAAAGGAATGTCACCCAGGCAGTTTCAAGGGCTTCCCAACACTTAAGGTAAGACTCACCGAAAAAAACAAAATGTCAGCCGAAAAAAAGGCACAACAGGTATTTGCTGCGAAATCAGCATGTTTGGTTACCCGCCCTGCACTCAGCTTTGCAGCAATGGTGAAAGGCGGTTCTTCGCAGAAACCAACCAATTTCAGGAGCCAACAGCAACAACAGAAAACGACATCAGGGAAGGTGATCACAAGGTATTACACCTTCTAGTTGTGCGGCTTAAGAAAGACCCCCTATATTTGACAGTACGTCCGAAGTCAGGCTCAAGGGTAAACTGATAAGCATTCCCCGCTAGACTAGTATTTCGGCGGAATTGTTTGAGGAGAGGGATGCAACTAACTATTTCAATTGAACATTTTTATCTTTTCTTTTTCATACTTAGTTTTGCTTTATATATTTTTTAACGAATTAGTATTAGATTATTAAAGAATTTCATTAAAAAAATTAGCTCTTAGTTACAATTGAAAGTCTTAAAGTTACCATTTTTAATTATATCCTTCGATTGAAACTGACTAATTTTTTAATAAATATAAAAAAAGTAAAATGAAAATTTGTGTACGAGTATGTATATAATTTAGATTTATTTAGTTTTCTTAAAATATCTTAACATTTATTTTTATTTTTGAGTGACGCGTTTCGGATTTTATGCATCCATCTTTGAGCTTAACTTGATGAATGATGACTAAAGGTGTTGTTTGCCAAACTAATTGTTCTTGCAGGAATATATAAAAACAAAATTTAAATACATAAGTACATATTTCAATGAAAACATTTTAAACCCAACACTTGCGCCTTTCGATCTTGCTTTTAAGTATGATAAATCGATCTATCCACGCTCATTCAACAAAGTAATCCATTTTTACTTTGAGAATTTTTAATTGTTTCTTCTTGCGATAAGCTAAAGTCCTTCGCAGAAAAAAAAATATAAGAAGAATAAATGACATCAATTTAAAATTTTCCTTTTGATACCATGATTTATTTGTTTCTTTCCATGAACAGCTTTACAGTCAGAACAATAAATCAGGATTTGATTTATTTCTTATGATATAGATAAATTAAGTCCGTGGATTTTGAAATTTGAAACACAAAATTCTGCAAATCAACATCGTCGCAGCATGCTCTGTTGAAACAAAATCCAATAATATGTAAATCAAAGCTAACAGTATGGATGAAAAGGCGCCAACAATTAGCTCGCCACGATACCGATGTCCTTGGGACACATTATGATGGCAAATCCCTTAAGACTAAGACTATTGAATATCCTTATCATAAAGTCCTTTATGATGGCACAAGAACAGATTCTATGAGGACAGCACAGGACGGTTATTGATAGAGACCATCATCATCCTTCTTATGTCATCAGCAATAAACGCTATCCAAATCCATATCAGATCCCTTAACCCTAAGAAGTGTCGCACACATACTTATAGATTGTTTTTAAATCACACTTCGAAGAAAAACAAGTCTGCTTCCTTTCCCCAACATTCTCATATAATAATCCTTCGATATTGGTCCGGCAGCGCTTATGACGCCCTCTCGTAGCTCCAAGGAATTATTGAAATTTACGATGAGTTGATAGCTCATTGGGATAAATCAGATCGAAGCGATAGAGCGCATATAAGGACACACCCCACCTAGCACCTCAATTCGCCTAACTATAGAACCGACATGACAGACCATACCAACCCCGGCCAAATGATGTAATGCAAATTAATGGTGAAGAATTCCATTAACCCGATTTCAAGGACCATCAGCCCAGTTGAGTCGAGTAGGGGCTCCTCAATCTCCGAGCTCGTGTGTTCTCTCAGCACAGCGCCAGCGTCTGGGTAGAGAAAACATGAACTGATTTTAATACATATTTTATGTTTTGTCGGGCGTTCGTATAAACAATGATTATACCATTGCCACAGCTCCACTCCGCTCCGGCTAAATGTGCTAATTATCCGAATTAAAATCAATATTTTGTCTGGGATCTGTTGTCCTGCTGAGATGAAATTGTTTACCGTTATTGTTAGCTCAGTATAACAGTTTAATTAACATTAAATTTTTGGCTTCAAATTTGGTTCGGGCGTGTTTTGGTTTTCACAACTTGAATATAATAACGATTCAGGATAAAAAAAAAAGACAAAAATGAAAAACGAAGACCATCATGCTTCCGCATTCAATTAGCCGTCCAGCTTGGCGCTATTTCAAAAACAATCATTTTGTGAAGTTTATCCTGCCGCTACCGATTGTTTTCCAGGAAAAAGAAAACAAGATGTTTTAACAGCAACAGTATCAGTACGCGAATATCACAATCTACATAAATAAATATGTTTTTTGTTATTTTTTTGGATTCTTTCTTTTTATACTTAAAATTTGAAGCAGTAAAAAATGTTATTTTTACTTTATTAAATTTTCAAAATGGAAAAAATAAATATATCTTAAATGTTTAAATAAATGAACAGGAAAGACGAAGGAAGAATGAAAACAGCACAACCCCATTATACTCGTATAACGTAAAGCAATGAGTATGGGATTTGGAACGCTTGTGCTACCGTTTCTGCGAAATGTTTATGGAATAAAGAAGGACATTGTACGTGCTTTACTCCTCGATTCTGAGAACTGATATATTCTTTAAGAATACATAAGGTTATGATGCACACAATAAAACCTAATTTGCTAAAAATGTCTCTATTTGTTTGCTCTTCAAGGAGTGGTTACTATGTGCATTCAAAAGAGGTTATCATTTTGCAACATATTTTTCTAGGTTTGTACTCGAGATCTTATTGAGGATGAGGTATTTTGGTCCCTGAATTACGCCATTTTCAATATTTTGTTTCAAAGGGATAGCAATCAATAATTCGCTTTATAGGTTAAGCTTTATTGTATATAACGAGACACATTTCATTTGACAAATATCAGAAGAAGGTTTAAGATTTGGTGGGGTTATTTTTGGAACAGGTAAATGTAATGCACATAATATACATTTGTCGTGCAATCCTGCTCGCTTATGGTATAAGGACATTATATTTTATCAGTGAAAAACCTTATGTCAATTCGAAGCTGAACAGAGTGGGTCAAAAGTTACTTCCTAATTTGAAAAAATCATCTGTTTTTAATTTTTTTTCTTTTCTTTTTCAAGGTAGATACTTATAAAGCGAACTTGGGAGATTTACTAAAATGAACTATACACTGAAAATAAAATCCAGGTATATACATATGATAAAAATGTAGGATGATTGAATTGAATTGAATTGAATTGAATTTATTTGAAATAAGAAAAAAAAATAGTACAAAAAGATACAAGATCTTATAAAAGCACTTAATACATACATTTTAAGTCGATAATTCAAAGAGTATACAAAATATTATATTATTAAAGATACTTAGAAATACAAATGTACATAGTATTAGGCATCAGAATAAAAATAAATGAAAATGGAATTAAGAAAAAATAAAATAATTACAATATTTAATTTAAGTTAAAAGAGAGGACATTACGTGTAATTGCTGCTGTTTGTGTTAGTTAAAAATTTAAATAATTCGTTTTTGAAACTACTTTGGCTACTTATTTGTCGAAGGGTTACTGGAAGTGAATTCCAGAAACTGATAGAGTGAATGAAAAATAGTCGTTTACTTTCTAGGAAATTATATGAGTGAGGAACTATTTTAAAAGTTCTTGAAGAATGAGAAAATTCAATTTTATCGTATAAGTAGAGCGGTTCTTTAGAATTTACAACATTATGCAATAAAATACAACTACGACTTTTATAGAAAGACTGCAAACTCATTCCTAAGATTCTATTTTTATAATCAGATAAGTGTTCATATCGTCGCAAACCATAAACATATCTGACCATTGCATTGAAAGCCAATTCAATTTTCCTATACGAAATAGCGTCAGGATGACAATAGATAGTAGCAGTATTATTAATTAACGGGATTAAAAGCGATTTGACAAGCCTTAGCCTAGTAGAGATAGGTGTAAACGAAGATGAAACTCTTAACATACGCAGGCCGTTGTAGATTCCTCGAACTAAGCAATTTACATGAGATGAGCAATCCAGGCTACTATTTATTTGAATACCAAGATTTGAAACACATTTTGAAATCGGTATAATGTTACCCATCATTATTAAAGGAGGAATCCACGATAAATCTATCCTGGTTTTAGAAATTATGATCTCCTTGGTCTTAGTAGGGTTGAGTTTTAAGTTGTTTCGATTCGCCCAATAACAAATCGCATCAAGGTCTTCATTCATTCTAAAAATACAGTCTTCCATTAGACCAGTAGGTCTCGAATAGTAAATTTGGACGTCATCAGCATATAGATGTATAGAAACATAACGACAAACTTTGTTTATATCATTTATGAATAAAGAAAAAAGAAGAGGACCTAAAATTGACCCTTGAGGCACACCAATTTCAAACGGTAAAAATTGGGAATCACCAGCCATAGTACTTACTAGTTGATGTCTATCACTCAGAAAACTCTTTAGAAACTTAATTGATCTTTCACTAAAACCAAACAAATTACGTAATTTGGTAAGAAGCAGCAAATGGTTTACACTATCGAAGGCTTTAGAAAAATCTAAGAGGCAAAGGACGGTGGTATTACTCTTATCAAATTCAACGCGAATGTCATCAAGAATCTTTACAACCGCTGTAGAACAACTATGCTTTTTCCTAAAGCCAGATTGAGTTGGTATAAGTAAGTTATGAAGTTCAACGAAGTGGTTTATTTGATTTCTTATAACAACTTCAAGAACTTTCGATAAGCAAGGTAGTATGCTGATAGGACGAAAATCACCTGGGTCACTAGCTTTAGAATTTTTGGGAACAGGAATAACTTTTGCAAGTTTCCAACACTTGGGAAAGTAAGATTGTATAATACAAGCGTTTATTATATGTGTTAGAGAATAGTATACCCATGGCAGAATTATCTTGATGAAACGTAAGGACAATTTGTCCACTCCTATAGCATTAGATTTTATGTTTTTTATAGCATTCAAGACTTCAGTTTCAGATACACAGTTCAGTTCAAATTCATCGGAAAAGTCTCTGCGTGAATCACTTATATTATCAGATGAATGTGATACCATAGTACTAGCATGCATAAAATATCTATTTAACTGGTCAGGATCAATATTGCAAGCTTTACTATTTTTTGTTACAATTCCAGATTCACGCAGATTTTTCCAAAGAATTTTAGTTGGAAGTGAAGTGTTTAATTTAGATGCATAAAATTGCTTTTTGGCATCTTTTATAGCAGCGGTTGACAGATTACGAAATTCTTTATACATGACCCAGTTATTGCTAGTCCTTGTTCTTCTCCAACGGAAGTAGGATCTGTTTCTTAGTTTAATTAAGTTTTTTATATGAGCGTTGAACCACGGAGCAGATTTGTTTTTAACACGAATAGACTTTAAGGGAACATGCCTGTTGAAAAGATCTAAAACGGCACTTTGGAAATAAAGGACTTTGTCTTCAGCGTTAGGAATATCAAGAACATAATTAATTGGTAATCGCACTAAATCCTGAACAAGTTCTATTTGATTAATGCCGTTAAAGTCTCTATAAACATAAGTATTAGTAAAAGTCAGTGAATTAAAATGTATATTAAGGGAGACATAAAGCAGGTCATGGTAACAAGGTATGAAAGGTAT
Organism: Chrysotoxum bicinctum; assembly: GCA_911387755.1. Lineage (NCBI taxonomy): Eukaryota > Metazoa > Arthropoda > Insecta > Diptera > Syrphidae > Chrysotoxum > Chrysotoxum bicinctum. The sequence continues at coordinate 73,408,550 of OU426988.1, read as the reverse complement.
AGCGCATTGGGAAAAAAAATTTACAAGATCAAGGTTGGAAATTAGACATAAATCAATCAAACTTGGCAAACAGTTAGGACGAAAATGAGTTGGTATGATCTGATTGATTATGTCTAATCCCGTACTAGAGCACTCATCAAGCAATTTGTTAGTCCTGGTATTATTATTTAAAAGGTTTATATTGAAATCACCACAAACTAAGAAAAAAATATAGTCACTACTATAAACCCTCAAGCAATCAAAAAAAGCCTCCAAGCTATTTTCTCTACTAGGGTTGTAGCCACAGGCAAGAAAACATTTATTGTTGATATCAAATATTTCTATGAAGATGTACTCGACGAGAGAATCTACTGAGGATTTTTCAATAATTTTACAAGATAACGACTTTTTGCAATAAATAGCAACGCCACCACCCCTTGTTGAAACTCGATCATTTCGAAGTATATTATATCCCGGAATATCTACTGCTACATCATTAATTTCAGGCCTTAACCAAGACTCAGATATGCAAACAATATCAACAGACGAAAATGAAAACGTATCTCTTAGTTCATCAATATGTGCGGAATGCGGATATGCTTTGCGCGTTTATATGTATAACTTTGAGTCCAGCACTCTGATTAGAAAAAATATTGATCATATTTTTGCAAACGTTATAATCGCTCACTCCATCAGAAAATGAATTATTATTATTATTATACAGCATAGATTAAAATATATATTATATTCACCATGGCATCAAAAACGAAAGAGGCAACAAAACGGAAAAGGCAAACAACAACAAGCAGCAACAACATTACAATGTTAGGCAAATAACTAATGTAAGATAAGAAATTATAAATAAGTTTAGAAATTAAGAAATTTATATCTAAGTTATTAATCTCAAAAATAATAATTATTTCATTCAAAAGGAAATTTAAATACGAGTATATAGAGTTATAATAATAATAAAATAAAAAAAGTTTTATTCTAAGAGGCAGCACCAGTACCATCATTACTTCCAGCATCAATAATTGTTTCTCTGTCAATCAGTTTATTCATGTCCAGCATTGAATTAACTAAGACACGTTTTTTCATTCCAAGCTCTTTTACCCAGATCTTCCCAGCAATCGAAATGACAGACTCAATTTGTTTTTGTTTTTTACAAAGAAGTGCGTAATTGAACAGCTTCTTGACATCAGGTGAAAGACTTTCGGAGATGAAAAATGCTCTTTTGTCTTCAGCAGGGAACCCAATTTTAGAAAGAATGAGTTCATTGTTTTTTATATAAGAAAATAGTGAATTCATTATGTGGCTTCTTTCAAATCTGTTCTGCAGCTTCACAATAATAACAGGAACATTTTGGTTTTTAGGAGGAACTCGGAAAATGTTTATTGGGTTTAAAGTCTTTGTATTAAGAACCTTCGAGATCTTCGTAAACATTGCTTGTAGATCTTCACCTTCAACAGTCGGAACACCACTTATGATTAAATCGGACTCATACTCCTGATTAATCATTTTGTCAATGGTTGATTTTAACCCACTATTTTCAGCTTTAATGGCAAGAATTTCATCTTCAAGCTGCACAACACGAACTTCAATATTTTTAGAGAAATTTTCAATCGAATCAAATCGTTTTTCTAATGCATTTATTGAAGATTGTAGAGTTTGTATCATGCCAGCCAATTCATTATTGGTAACCTCACTTTCACTTGCTTTATTTTTTTTAGTTTGCCTCGTGATTTTTTCAGTTGACATTTTTATTTGTATGCAAATAAAATTAAAAGTTTCAAGTTATTTTGAGGAAATAATGAACACACTGCGATTATTATTTGATTTTAGAATGAAAGAGCGTTGAAAAAGGTTGATTTATTTGGTAAATTAATTAATTCCGACAGACCGATAAAACTTTAGTGCGTACTCTTTGACATTCTCTCTCTCAATCTGACAAAAATTTTGTCAAAATACGCCCAACAAATAGTTTTTTTTCAAATTGACAAAAATTATAGAATTTTGTTGAGGTAACAAAAAATATTTTGTTTTATCCACAAAATTATTTTGTTATGCTTACAGATTAATTTGGTGAAATAACAAAAATATTTTGTCAATATGACAAAATTTCGCAGAATTTCAAAATTAATTTGTCATATTAACAATTCTTTTGTTGATAAACAAATTTTTTTGTTAATGTTAAAAATTTGTTTTTTTTTTATTATTATCGGATTAACAAATTTGTTTGTTAAATTAACAAAACTTTTTTGTTATATCTTGTTAAATTAACAAAATATTTTGTCAATTCATCAAAATATTTTGTCAATTCAACAAAATATTCTGTCAATTTTACAAATTTCTTTTGTTGAATCCACAAAATTAATTTCGTCAAAATATTTTTATTTTGGGATTTAAGTCCACAAAAATTGGCGTTTCGTCCCTACGGTCTCACGCACGCCGAAGCTACTACTCAGTTACTTATCTGAAGCCGCCTTTTCTGCTCAACCACCCAACATCTAAACGTATACACCGAAGATACAGCTGAAAGAACAATAAAACAATTGCATACCTTAAGGCGCTCTCGGATATTTACATACAACATATATTGGAATTTAGTCGTCGGTGGTACAACAACAAAATACGAGGAGTGTATTGTGTTTTAATCTATGTATTCACATTTGCTGATGTCCATGGATATGATATAGGAAGGTGGAAAATCGATACAAAATCGGATTCCCAGACATGCAGTTTGGCTTTCGGGAAGGGCATTCAACACTGCATCCATTAATAAAGTTCCAGTCTGACGTCTCCTCAGCACTCAACAGCCATCGTGCCACCGTAGGATTCTTTCTGGATGTCGAGAAAGCATTCGACAGCGTATGGATAGAAGCCCTTATCCATAAGCTTCGAGTACTTGAATTACCTTCGCCACTAATAAAGATTTTATTTTCTTTTCTCTCTTTTAGGAAATTCTTCGTTCAACTAGACAGCTGCAAGTCTTCTATCAAAGCCGGAGTCGCCCAAGGATCAAAGCTGGGTCCCTTCCTATATAACCTGATGACGTCTGATCAACCCGTGCCAACTGACTGCGAGAACCTGCTATTCGCTGACGACTCGCTAACCTATTCCTCGTCGATAGCGCCAAACATAGCAGCTCGGAGAGTGGAAGCCCACGTCTCCAAACTCTACGACTACTACAAAAAGTGGGGTATCCGAATAAACACTACCAAATCGGAGCTTGTGTGTTTCAGGAGGCCCACCACCAATGGCAACCGATGTCGTTCAGCAGCTACTTGCAGAAACTTGACCGTGAAGCTCCCCGATGGTTCAACGATAGCAGCCAAAAGAAATGCTAAATACCTCGGAGTAAACTTCAACGAGCTGTTCAATTTCAACCCGCACTCTAGGCAGGTTTTAAGGAAGGCCAACTTCGCGTTTCACCGTTTGCACCCGTTGCTAGCCAGAAGAACCGGACTAAGCCAGCCAGTGAAGCTATTGATATACAAACAGCTCATCAGACCCGTCATCAGCTAAGACAGTAATGCTGAAGCTCCAAATCTTCGAAAGGTAAATACTAAGGATAAGCACCGGACTTATCTTCGATCGACAGCGAAGGAAGCACTTCAGCAATGAAAGACTCTATGAAGAAGCAAAAATCAAGCCACTGGACCAGTTTCTTGTGCAATTAGCAAAGAAGCTTATAGCTAGCACCACCAACCACCCAAACCCGCTGATGAGAAGGATGACCACCCAGGAACGACATCCAGAGCCTAGATACCTCAGTGCTCTGGATATGATAGAAAGGATCCCAGCCGACAACGAAGCAGCAGTTCGTTTCTACGCTGACGCCGAGTCAGCATATCACCGTGGCTGAAAACATCAAAAAACAACCCCCAACAACCCACCAACAGGACAACCGGGACTGAACAACCCGAGTCAAAAACGAAGACAATTTTTCATAATGCTAATTTTGAACCATGTACATTACAAATATCATACCATAATTTTTAGTTTAAGTCATTTTATAAGTTAGGCCCCCTATGTGCCAACAAATTTCTACCCTATATATCGACGGTTAACTATGAATATCTCCTAACATACATTTTTTGTGAAACTCACTTTTTGATGCATTTTCGTTAATAATTTCCATCTGCTTCGCTGAATTTTTAAAATTTAAACTATTTCACATCATAGATATTCAAAACTGATAATTATGTATAAAATTTTATTATTATGCGTTTTAATTTTGAGACTATAATCAGTTTTTTTGTGCCCCCTTTGAAGTTTTCTAAATGCGACATAGGAGGTATTCATAGTTAAGCGTCGATATGTATATTATCCTCAAGTTTCACAATTGTATATATTAAGTTCAATAAAAAACCTTGATACAAAATCGGATTTTCTCTCGCCTATCGAGTACCAAGGTTGTAGACTATCCCTTGAAACACGCTGATAGAGTACGTAGTCGTAGTGTACTGTCCAGAAGTTTGTAAGCCTTTTGGCTCTGGCCGTAAACTGTGTGTGTGTTGTTTTGCCTTCTCGGTACCTCCCCTTTATTTTGTCTTGAACTTCGTTTGAGGCCAAGGATTTATTCCTACTCCGTTTGTACGCTGCTGCGATTTCAGCCGAGGCTAGAGATTAATCCCACTACCGATTTTGCCAGGCAATTCAATCAAAGCTAAGTTTTTAATCCTACCGTCTGACCGTGCCTTGTCGCTGCCTTAGGCTAGGGATCTAATCTCACTGCGTTCTGCATATAGCTTCCGTCAAGGCTAGGGAAGTTATCCCACTTACTGTCACCGCCGCCCCTTTGTTTTGCCCCGAACGTTTGTTTGAGGCTAGGGATTTAATCCCAAAAATTTAAACTTTGCGACGATTTGAGCTGGGGCTAGAGATTTAATCTCACCAACCGTTTTGCCCGGCATTCAATCCAAGCTTCCGTCCTAGGGATTTAATCCTACCTGCGTTTTGTCTAAACGTCGGTCAAGGCTAGGGATCTAATCCCACCGTCTCGCCCTTGTATATGAAATACCGTGTTAATTATTTAGGTATTTGAAAAATTGTGAATTATATGATATACAGTGTTAGTTAGTTAAGAATTCCAAACCATTGTATGAGTATATGAAATAAATTGTTAGTTAGAATTAAGGTAAAACTGAATAAAGTCGGACATTATTTGGAGTTCTGAACTTTCAAAACCGAGTTTTGTGTTCTTCGGACTAACCCTGGACAAGCTGACGCTACCTCAGCCTATGAACAAAAAAGCATCACAAAGTTCAGTTAATCTTACATCGATTTTTTGCCAAAAAGCAAATGTGAACTATATCATACACTATATCCTTACAAAATAGTTTTATCTATCTGGTAATATTATTTTATCAATATTACAAAATAACTCAACCCCCGAACAAAATATTTGTCATTTTAACAAAAACGTTTTCATTTTTTGTTAAATTGACAAAAGCAACTTAACAAAATCCTTGTGATATTGACAAACATTTACAAAACAGATTTTTTGTAGATACAACAAACATTTTGTTAACATCACAAAAATCTTTGTGGATGTGATAAAAATCTCTAATTTATTTTGTTATATTAACAAAACTTGGTTTGTTAAACTCACAGTATTATTTGCAGTGCATATTTTGTTAAACTGACAAAAAATCATGCTGAATTATAAATTTTTCTGAAATCAACAAAATCATTCTTTCGTATTGACAAAAATTTAATCAAAACGATAAAATTGTTTTGTTGAAGGCCAACAAAACGTTTTGATCAATATTACTTACGAATTTATTTTCAGAGAGGACTAAACTAATTCAATTTTAGTTTGAAAATAATCACTCGATTATTTTAACCCAAAGAGCTTATTGGCGTCATTTTAATGTGCGAAATCCACCCTCTTCGCACATGATTACGGCACTGGTGGCACGATTTCGTCAACAAGGAGCTGTAGTTGATCTTCCTCGAGCTGGAAGATCTCGCACTACCTGAACTGAAGAAATTGTGGAACGCATTCTTGCAAGTGTTGTGGAGAGTCCAGAATCATCGAAACGAATGCGCTCCGATCAACTCGGTATGTCCCGCAGTTCATTGCGAATAGTTCTAAGAACCGAATTGCAGCTATTTTCATACAAAAATCAATTTGGGCAAGAATTAAAGCCAGGAAATCCTAAAGAACGTGTTGTTTAGGCAGTTCGTTTAGAAGAAATGGCAAGGCAGAAAAATCATTTTATTCATCATTTCATAATGAGTGATGAAGCTCATTTCCTCTTAAATGGATGCATTAATAAGCAAAATTGCCATATTCTGAGAACCCAAGGTTGATCCATCGGCGGATATTGCATTCAATTAAGTGCACTATCTGGTGTGGTGTAACTTCAGAAAAAATTATCGCGCCATTCTTCTTTAAAGACGATGCAGCAAATACTGTAACCATAAATGGTGAAAGGTATCAGGCTATGATCGCAAATTTTTTAAGGCCAGCGATTACTGATTGGTAGTCCTGAGATGTGGTTTCAGCAGGATGGAGCTACTGCGCAGACTGCTAGCGTCACAACGGCGCTACTAAGGGAAATTTTCGGCGACCGAATAATTTCCAAAATTTCAGGATTTAATTGGCCTCCAGACTTTTACGAATAAGTTTGTCAGGGATGCCACGACTAGACATTGCTCTATATAGTTCGTTCCTATAGTTGCTATCGTACGCGGCTTTGAAATCGATGAAAAGGTGGTATGTGTCGTTTTGTAGCTCCTGGGTTTTTCCAAGATCTGCCGTAATGTGAATATTTGATCGATGGTGGACTTTGCTGATCTAAAGCCGCACTGATATGGACATATTAGGTTGTTGACGAAAGGCTTCAGACGTTCACATAATACGGTAGAAAGGAACTTGTACGCGAGGTTCAGGAGACTAATGCCTCTGTTGTGGGCGCAGATTATAAGGTCTCCTTTCTTGAGGATCGGACAGACAATGCTGAGGTTCCATTCATCGGGCATATTTGCTTCTGAACTTATTTTGCAGATGAGCTTGTGCATACTCCTCACCAAGTCATCCCCTGCCGATTTGAATAGTTCGGCATCGAGGTCGTCAGCTCCAGCGGCTTTATTGGACTTGAGATTCGATATAGCTATCTTCACTTCGTCCATGTCGGGTGGGCGGTATCGTTGGTCTGCGTCGCCTAAGTCAAATGATACTATCCCTATAGCAACGGCATTTTCTTCTTCATCGCCTTTATAAAGATTGGAGAAATATTCTTTTCATATTCCCAGCATGGACTGCGGTTCCACTACGATGTTCCCTTGATTATCCATGCAGGCTTCAGCTCGGGGGTAAAACTTCCAAACCTCATTCCTGCTATGGCATCCTTTTATTTCCTCGATCAAGCGCTTCTCATGCTCCTTCTTTTTCTTTCTGAGAAGCCTCTTCTGCTCGTAGAGGTCGCGAGCAGCTCTAGTACTTCCTTGCAGCGCCGCTTTATATGCCTTTTATTTTACTGCGTGTGCTTGCTGGCACTCATCGTTAAGCCAGGAGTTTCGTTGCGGTGGTCATGTAAAACCCAGCACAACAGAGGCGCAATCTCTGATGGCTGCTTGGAAATGTTGCCACTGGTCCTCAATACTTGATGCTGTTGGCATATGACTTCTTAAGAGGTTGTTAGAAACTCGACCGGAAAAGGACCTTGCGATCTTTTGCGATTGTAAACGTATAACGTACAAGGAACTTCCTCGAAGTACTTCCTTGTTTTGGCTTGGGTCGGGATATCCGTAGCCGAACCTGGGCTACAACGAAGTAGTGATTCGAGTCGATGTTAATCTCTCGGAATGTGCGGACATCCTCTATACTGAAGAAGTGCCTTGAATCAATCGCAATGTGGTCAATCTGGTTCACGGTTGATTGATTAGGAGATCGCCATGTCCCTACAAGAACGCCTCGCCCCACAGCGAAGTCAATCAGCCTGAATCCGTTATCGGAGGTGGTGTCGTGCAGACTACATCTTCCAATTGTGTCACCAAAGATGTCTTCTCTTCCAAGCTTGGCGTTAAAATTTCCAAGGACAATTTTAATGTCATAACTAGGGCACTGCTCGTATGTTTTGTCCAGGAACTCGTAGAATATGTCTTTGGTGTCTTCATCTTTCTCCTCTGTTGGGGTATGCGCGCAAATCAGGCTAATGTTGGCGAATTTAGCCTTGATGCGGATTATCGTGAGGCGCTCGTTCACACAATTAAAATGTAAGACTTTTTGCCTGAGTCTAGTTCCAACAGCAAATCCGCATCCAAATAAACGCTGCTTTTGTTATCGATAGCAGTCGCCGTAGTAGATATCGCAGTATTTTAATTTTCGTCTCCCCGGTCCGTCTCATCGCATCTCTTGGATGGCGGTAATATCTGCTTTGTAGTAGTTAGGGCTTCCGCTAATTGTTCGGCTGCACGTGGTCTATTAAGGGACCTAACATTCCACGTACAGATCCGAAGTTCGTTATCCTTATTTCATTTGCATGTTTCGTCAACAGTGAACTAAGGTGTAATGGTGGCCGGGAAGTCACACCGACAGCACAACCCCCAACCTGGAGGGCCAGGTCTTAAGTATGACTCCAAGAACGGAGAGTCCGATAAACCGCTCCTTACAGGCCTGAGCTCCGAATACGTAGGAGTAGCCCTGTAAGGTGTTCACTAAGTTCACAATTATTACAGCAGAAAATTGCAAAATTTTGACATGACTCCATTGTTGATTTCAACGAATTTTATGTTATTTTAACATGGTCTTCCTTTAATTTCAATTTTAATCTTCTCCAACTAAGAGTTCTATTTCAAATTTGCTTACTTGATGAAATTTACTTGGCCTTGAGTTGACCAAGCACTGTGCTTGTTCATTTAAACAGAACATCGTGTTGATTTAACAGTTTTCATTCAAAAACTTAAATCTTGTATATTGTCGTTTATTTAAATAAACAGTTAAGAAAAAGAACAATAATATAATCATAATTGGCAAATTTGCTTTGATTGTATAGTTAAAACCTTAAAGAAGTTGCTAAAGCAAATTTTGACTATTTAAGAGCTAATAAATTATCAAAACAGTTAAATTAAATTAACAAATACATAATACATTTAGAACTGCATCTAGAACTGAAACCGAACTATATACCATAATGTGCATCAGCAATTACACCACAATATTAAATTAAAGCATACAATTATGTTGCTAATTCGACAACTTTGTTAAATAAAACAGAAGTTGCAGTCCCTGAGATCCATAAATAAAATTTTAAAACAAGAAGAAGAAACATTAAATGCAACTTCAATTACAATGCCAAGCAACTAAACCTATTTTATTCATTGCAGTGCAGCCATAATGCCATAACTGCTGTGCAAAATGAATGGCCTTAATTCAAAATGTCGTCAGTCAAACATCTCTATTTAGAAAATTTAAATTCAAGCTATCCAGAGATAACTTAAGCTATTAGCTCATGAATAACCGAAATGATGGCTATAAATAATGAATTTATGCTCCCTTTTATTCGGTAGCTTTCTGATATTTAAAATTTGTTTTCTGTCGCTCGCTCTCTTCGCCGCTCGTTGTTGGTATATAAACGTCGAAATAAAATGGATGTCGACCCGGAAAAGCCTTTCGATTCTAATTCCCACTCAATAATAATAATTTCATTAGACCAGAAAATTAAAGTTTCAGCCTGCGAAGCGCATATAAAAATGCACCAGAGATGGAAATAAATCTTAAGTGAAGTCACTTATCCAAAAGGAGCCAAAGGACTCGTTCATTTCACAACGCTCTAGTGGTTTGGCTCTCGCATATAAGGAGATCAAGATTCAGGAATATAGAAAGTCAAAAAAATAAACGAAAGCATGTGGTTTTGCGGTGGGCGGTGTGGTTGTGGTACATTATGATAGTGAAGGCGAATTTTCAAAATTTGCAATTTCACTAGCATTTATGGCAGTGGAACTGTTCTGCCCTGGGTCTGCATCTCTATGCTTTACCTTGAGACGACGCATATTCGACGCCACACTATCTATAGTATATACATTTTTCGAATATAGCGACTGTACTTTCAGCGTAAAATTTTAATCAAAATTGTTAACGAGAAAAGTTTAATTTTTCCCCTTATTATTATTACTTGTCTTTGCGTCTTTTTCACCCGGCGTCATCCTTGACGTTTGCATTTCATAGCGTCCTTATTTTTTTTATAATACGTTATCATAGTCCTTCTGCTCTGACGCTTTGTTTGAATCGTTGTATTTCCATGTTCTTAGTCGTTGGCATTTCTTTACGTTCGGCAGTGTCATTTCAATGGAAATAATGAGCAAAGCCTTTGGTACACGAATCTGCATACACTTCAATATAATAAATGAGATACGATTCGAGTCCTTGCAAACTAGGTAGCGTTTGCACACACGTACCAAGTGGTAGTCATATACGTGGAAATAAAAGTCACAATCGAAAATCATCATAGTTGGGTGCATTGCACAAAGGATGACATGAAGATGTAAAGGATCCTTCTCTTAAATGCTTTGCAGCTTACATTTTTATAGGTTCTTGTTTCGTGCTTGCTCTTTCATAGCCTTTAAGGCAAGTGATGGTTTCGCTAAAAAGTTAATTTGATCGAGGTTTTAATCAAATTACTCATCCAAGAGGAGTTGCTTACTGGCTATTATCTATATTTTGGCATCAAAAATAATCTTTCAAAAATTCATTGCTAAATCCTCTGCGCGCCAAAAGGTATTCAAGGTAACGAGTAAATGTCGAAAATATCAGTTTTACGTTTTACACCTTATAATCGGTAAATGAAATCGAATCGTAGTTGATACCAAATTTCGGATCATGAAATCTTCCAGAAAAAAATTCACATACCGCTATTTCAAAATAAAATGCACGACTGGGTCGCAAAAACTTGCTCTTATGTAAAAGACTAAAGAATTTCGAAAATGAAAAAAACTATTCATAAGCCTAAAATTCATCTTTTAAATGAAGAAAAAATAGGATACCATGTGATTCAATCAAATATTAGTTTATACAAGAACAAAACTTATAAGTCGTTGTAGTGGTCTCTTAAAAAAATAAGCTTTTATATACATTTTTTTTAAAGCGTTCTTAAGAAAAAATTTTGGCACGCCAACTTAAAGATTTTATTATTGTACGAATAAATATTAAATTTCCAAAAAAAAAATATTGAGCCATTTTTCAGATATCGAATTTTCCACAAAAAAAATAGATTTTTTTTTTCAAAAATTCAAAAAATATTTTTTTAAAGCCTTGAAATGCAACTTTTTAGAAGCTTCTCTATAAGAAATTTCATTAAAATCCGTAATGCCGACAAAGAGAAATTCAAAATTCGAAAAAATGGTTTTATGGTAGGAACTTTCAGTAATATTTTAATTTCAATTTTTTCTTGCGACTTATAGGTACTATAAGGCAAGTTATTCATTCGGAAAAAAAAATCGAGCTCGAGATTTTGATCAAAGTTGACATTACGATGATAGCGGAGACCAAAAAAGTGGGTCTCGCAATTCTGCCTGTCTGTCTGTCTGTCTCTCTGTATGTCTGTCTGTGTGTCTGTCTGTCGGCTCGACTACAGCCTATACGGCTCGGCCGATTTTCTTCAAACTTGGTAGATATGGATTTTGAGTTTTTCCCCCCAGACGCTTTTTTTTTTTAAGACCAAAAATAACGGTACCTACAATACGGTTATTTTCTAAATTTTATAAATATTTTTTTCTCAAAAACTGTCCCACAGAATTTAAAAAAAAAATCATAAAAATTTCATTTAGTTAAAACTAGGTAATGGTTGAAAAAAATTTTCCAAAAAATTGTTATTTTTGGTAGCCCCTCTGCCATTTCTTTTGTTTTTGATTTTCTCGAAAACGGTACAGCCGATTTAAACCATTTTTTATGCTAAAGCTCCTCCAAAGTTTAAATATTATTACATATTCAAATTTTCAATTTTTTATTTTTTGGAATTTTAAAAAAAATTTCAAAATTTTTTTTTGGAAACTCAATATTTCGAAAAGACCATGGTCAATTTTTTTTAAACTTGACAAATAAAAGTTTCCTAATATAATCTATAAGATTTGAGAAAAAAAATTGTTTTATCTAAAACTAACGGTACCTTCCATACAAAAGTTAAAAAATGATTTTCGAAAATTAGTAGTTTTCTCGAAAACGGTTCCGAGAATTGCGCACTTTTTAGAAAAAAAGGTCGTTTTTTTTTTTGGAAAATTCGATATCTCAAGAAAGGCTTAATATTTTTCTTGGAAATTTAACTCTTATTCGTAGAATAATAAAAACTTTAAGTTGGCGTACCAATTTTTTTTCTTAAAAATGTTTTAAAAATTTTGTACATAAAAGCTTATTTTTTTAAGGAACCACTACAATGACTTATAATTGTTGTTCTTGCATAAATTCATATTTGCATAGCATTCTGTTCTTATCTCTTACTACTAAAATTCCTAGTCTACTACATAGGAGCAAGTTTGTGCGACCCAGTCGTGCATTTTATTATAGATCTTAGCAATTAAATTATTAAAAGGAAAGAAAAAATTATCAAAATTCTAGGAGCCGTTAGCCAGGAAAAAAAAATTTCGAAAACCCTTTTTTAACATTTGTACGGTGGGTACCATTATTTTTAGGTAAACTAAAATTATCTACCTTGTATCTTGTACACTGTATTAAGAAACTATTATTTGTCAAGTTAAAAAAAAAACGAGTAAGGCGTTTTTGAAATATTGAGTCTTAAAAAACAAATTTTGAAAATTTTCTTAAAAATCAAAACCAATTTTTTTGAAAAAATGAAAAATATTCAAACTTTTATGGAGCTTCAGTATAAAAAAAATTATCAAAATCGGTTGAACCGTTTTTGAGAAAATCAAAAAGAAAAATAAGGTTCCATTTTTCGGATTTTTTTTCAACGATTACTAAGATTTTACTAAATGAATTTTATATTTCGAAAAAAATCGTATGGCAGGTACCGTTATTTTTCGTCTTAAAAAAAGAAAAGAAAAAAATTTGTGGGGAAAAAAATTAAAAACGATATCTACCGCTTAGGCTGTAGTCGAACAGACTGTTAGACAGAAAGTATTTCGATACCCAATTTTTTCGTCTTCGCTATCATCGTAATGTCAACTTTGATCAAAATCTCGAGTTCGATTTTTGTACGAATGCATAACTTGCCTTATAGTAGTACCTATAAGTCACAAGTAAAAAAATCTAATATGATGAAAATATAGATTTAAAAATAGAATTATTTTTAAAAGTAAGTAAAAAATAAAAAAAAGAGATTTTGCTTTTCAATCTTTGTTGTCAAAGTTGGTGAAAATTAATTTGTGCTCGTTTCGTATATGAAATCTATTCTCCTTGTGATATTCAGAAAGAAGTGAAGAAAATGGATTTAGGACCTTCAATTCAATATATTCAGTAGCAGTAATCAAAAATATTTGTACAATTCAACAATTATTTGTTTTTAGAGATTTAGGATAAATACAATCAGACCAAAAACATAAATGTTACAAAAAAAGAGCCAAGTTCTTCTATACAAAAACCTTTGTATAACAAGTCAGCCGTCAAAAGTACTGAATCAGTAATTATTAAATAATAAAATTTCTCTATTGCATTGTAGCTGTTTCAATATTATTCTACTTTGAATATTTGTAATTAAACCTTCAGGAAGTATAAGAACTTGGCGTACTTGTAGATCTCAGTATACTTTTCACGGCTGACTTGTTACACAAAGAATTTTGTATAACTTGGCTCTTTTTTAACATTTATGTTTTTGGTCTGATCTCACTCTTTTTGCAAAGATTTTAATATTTTGCCATGTCAAAATCTCGAAAGATACGGCAAGATAGAAGGGTGGGCTCTACCTACTAAAATCAACTTAGTTTCTTTTGGTATATTTTGTTTTTGTTATTGGTTGTTTTGATTTGCGCTTCAATTGTTTTTTCTTGTCCTGGCAAGATACCTAACACTAACATACCTACCTTAATTATAAAAATTAGTACCTACATCGGCTCAAAGTCATAAAAAAGCAATAATTGTTGAGGATGCGATCATGTTTTTGTTGCAATTTTAACTCCTTTTCTTAAATGAAGGTAACCCACCAATTAATAGCCTAATTAAGGGTTTGATTATACTCGTAGTTCACGTTAGGGTTAAGAGTTTTTTTTTATGTAAACTCATAATGTTTTCAGGTATGCAAATGTTTTCTTTTTTCATTCATGTTAACATAACATAGAGTACCAAATCGGGCACTCTAGTTCTAAGAAAAGTCATGAATTTTCAAGATACATGTATAGTTTGAAAATGACAATAAAAAGACACTTCGAATGAAAAATCTTAGATTTCCTATTTTTCGCTTTGAATGTACATTAAGCTATACCGCTGTATCAAATTTCATCATTCTAAAGGAATCGGAAGTGCTCCATAAAAATTAAACATTACCACGCCCCCTGAATGGAAGACCTCAAGTTTTATTTTTGGTCCTTTGAGCCCTACCGTTCTACCAAATTTCATCGTTTTACAGCAGTCGAAAGTGCTCCATTCAACCATCACCAATTCGGAGAAAGTGGGCGCATACCACACCCCCCGAATGGAAAACCTCAAATTTTCGATATTTTCCTTTGCTTGCATGACAAGACCTACCGTTGTGCAAAATTACAAGATTCTACGATGTCGGGAAGTGCTCCATAATTTTGATGATCTGTCAGTCAGTCAGATTTTTGAGGGCTTATATCTCAGGAACCGCTTATGCTAAAAAATTGAAATTTGGTGAGGCGCCTGTGCCGACTAGCTTAGCGGAATTTTAAGTTTCTAAATTCATTGGTACTGAATATAGGGAGATGTCAAAAATCGCCTGAGTTTTTTCCTGTAAAATGGGTGTAGTGCCAGAACTTGGCTGGGCACTACCGTGCCCTTTGATTTGATTTGTGTCTTGAATATCTATCAACACAACTCTGACGATCAAATTCGGCTGTGAAGTGTAGGTCCCAATGGATTGATAATCAGAACACAGTACTTCGCATCTGTCTAAGATTTGGTCCGGCGCTTCCTCCTGATTATTATGGGGAATCTGGATCTGGGACTGTTTTTTTTTACTCAAGAATACTGAAGTGTCTTCTTAGTTTACAATGGCTCGTGGGAAAATCTAATACTATCAGGTTATTCCTACTTAATCTCACTCAGCTCATGAAAGGATCTTGGTTAAAGTTTTCAAATAATAGTGTAGCCTGCCTCAGCTTCGGGAGTTCTTTCCAGTTTTTGTTTTTTTATCTTTTAGCCTCCTCCTATGTTTTCATTTCGAATTTAATCCTGTTTAATCTTATTCAATTCACACCTACTCAATGAAAGATTTAATCAAATGAAGACATTCCTGGTGAACTGACTAAATGACTGAAAGACAACGCGTAGCCTTAGCCGCTAGGCATAGGAACATACAAATTCACCAGGCACAAACAGCAAGTTTTTAATTAAGTTGATTCAACGATTTTAACTGTATTCGTTTTAATTTATATTTGACCAAGAAATCGAAAATCGAAATCGTTGAGTTCAAATTTTAAGAATATCTTTTTGCTTTTGAAATTTTTTTCTAATTATAATCATGACTGTCTTACACAAAAGTAAGGGAATACTACATACCCACTTCTTTTTTCAATATAATTAAATCAATTCAATTGACAAATTAACCTAACTCAATCACAAAACCTATAGAAAAAAAAGAGATAACCGAAAAACAAATAACGATGATGAAGTAAATTATTTTCCCCAATAAAACAAAAGGCACGAAAACTAAAACTATATTAAAACGGAAGTATATACTTAAAGCACTATAATAAATGCCAAGGGTAAACACAAACTAATCCCAAAACATCCTGACTTCGTTTTGTTCTGCCTTTCGCAAAAACACTCTGTCTCTGTCGCTTGTCCTTCGATCGTCTTCAGTTTTACCCAATTATTTCGTACTTTTCCAGTAAATGTCCCGCAAAATTATTCTCAAACTCAAATGAAACGAAACCAATGAAGCTTGACATATAAACGCCGCCGACAACGACTACGACCATCCACAAAGGACATTATTTTCTGGTACTTTTGAATCTTAACTTAAAACAGACACGATACGGCGGCAAAATTTACTCTTTGGCATTAAGGAAGCTTTCTGCTATGTAACCCTCGAGTTTTTAATACTCCATTGCCAAAAAGGATGAAGGATGTCAAAGTAAGCCTAAGAGTAGGGGTTAAAAATACCAAAAAAAAAAAATAAAGGAATACAAATATTGAATGTGCTAAAGCTATACAGACAACTAAAGGACATTTTCGGATAATATTGTTTTGGTTTTTCGTTTTGGCAATAGTAAAATCGAATTCTCTTTCAATCAGAATTCAATATTTAGCCTTGGCTCTTCCTAAGGCAACGTGCGTTGTATAAGAATAATGGAAAAGTTAGGACGCAAAAGGACACAAATATTCAGCAGAGAATCAAAGTCGAAATTGTGGTCCCCCTTGATGATCATTTGCGGTATAAAAGTTTCGACAGATAAGAGGGTGGCGATGCGAAGCCTCCTCTTTCTTTATATAGGTACGTCTACGAACACATAAGTATATCAAACGGAACTGATGAATATTATACGAAAATGGACGAAATTTTCACAACATTAATTCTTCTGTACCACAAAAGTTAATCCTCTATTCAATGGCTATTTACGAGTCCTTTGTTAAAGTATGTATGTACATATATACACTGTGTAATGTTTCAGGACCGAAACCGAGAAAAAGAGGTTAACCATTTTGATGTTATTGTTGTGTTGTTTTATATACCTAACCTACCGAGATATTTATATATTTTTTGGACTGTTGCGTTGGGACTTTGTTGTAGAAATACTGTGTCAGAAAATGTGGACACATTTTGACATTTTTTTTTATTTTATTCAACGAGACGAACGAGAAATGTCATTCACTGAGAATGCTTAATCCAGTGGAAGGCAGTTAGAAGACAAATAATTTGGAGAAAATGAAAAAATCATCACAAGAAGACATTAAGGACCGATGGATGAACAAGTTTGAAGTTCTCTTTGAAAGATCATAAGTTCATCAAACCTTCCTCATTGCTTCTTGTGTGTTTATTAAACAACTGTTTTGAGTTTTTTATTTATTTATTGTCATTCAATAATGGCCATTCATTTTAGAAGAAATTATTGGTAATTAATGTTTTAGTAGAGAGAAATAAACATTACTAAGCTTATTGAAATAATTGATTTAAGATACTGCGAAACTCTTTTTTGTTATAAATTGCTTACAGTCATTTTTAATCATTTTCTATACTTAGTGCTGAGGAGGGATGGAGAATTTTGTACAATTGCACCGAATTCGATAAAATTGAGCTTGTACAAGGACAATTTGTCTCAATTCAGTACAATTTCAAAATTTCCAATTTTATGTATTTCATAAAAAATAAATTAACAAAAGCACATAAAAGGAAATTGAAAGTTGAATTGAATACATCATCCTGGCCTGAATGCATTCATTTTCATACCAGAACAATAACTCTCAGCTGTAAGCCCTTACAACTTTTAACTACAATTTTCTTTTCACTTCTTGATGGCGTCTTACTTTTCTGGCTCTTTATCGATCAGCTTTCTTTCAGACATCGCATCGTTTTGTTTAGTAAACACTAAACTGTAAGTGATTGCGGTTTTTTGGCTGTGCATTTTTAAGATATTGAATTTGTGAATTTTAGTTTTATATTCCAATTTTTTTGTATAAGAGGGTGCCGCAAAACTGGACAAGCAAAAGATTTAGTTAGTAAATGTTGTCAGCCCATTTTATTAACCTTATGCCCATTTCTTGCATTTTTTTTTATTTATATGATCAACGAGTCATTTTTTTCATTTTGTTTTTATGTTCTAAAGGGCAACTCGATGGTATTCGATTTTCCCTTATGTTTCCTGTCGCATTATATCCTCTTGATTTCAAATAAGTGAGGAATGGAAAATCGGTAAATAAATTATCAAAGTAAAATGCAAACGGAAGACTTCTTATGATGTCTTCAGAAAAGTCGTCTATCATTGATAAAAGGGGTGCCGAGCATTTACCAAAGCGTTCTTCGTACTTCGTGTTAGAACGAGGATTTTTACCTTGGTAGATCTCAAAATTTACCATATATCCGAATGGAGTACACAGTGACCAAACTTTATAGCCAAATCTTATTGGTTTACCTTTTATAAATTGTTTACGTCCATGTCGTCCATAATAAGCGATCATGCTCTCATCGAACGATAAGTGTTGAGTTGGGTGGAAATGCTTCATCATATTCGCCTTTAGGTGTTCTGTTATGGGTCGCAACTTCCAAAGTTTGTCCTTATTTTCTTCTGGTGCAGCTAAGTTCGGTTCGAAATGAAGACAACTCAGGATTTCCTCAAATCTTGCTCGACGCATCGATTTGAAAATCAAGTCATTCCGAAGATCGTCAGAACCACTCCTGTACCCTTTATAGCTAGGAATTGAGTTCTAACCAGTCACCATTAGAATGCCAAGGAAAGTGCGCAATTCACGAACTGAAAATTTTTGAATCGGCTTGCCATCTTTTTTTACCGCATATCTTGCGGAACGATCGCTTATGTGTTCCAATAAATCGTCATCAAAAAATCGTTCAAAAAGTTCGTGAGGCTGACAATCCCGGCAGTCATCATAATTCGGCTCAGGAAACATTGGGATTCCAGCCATTGACTTATCGTTCGTCCATGTAAACTTTGTTGCTTTATTGGATGAAGGTAAAGTAACATCTGAGGGAATGGGAGTAATTTTTCTTAGTCGATTAGCAATAGGTTGAATAAAACGGCTTCCAATTTCTTTGTCGGTTGAACTTGAAGCCTCTATTCTCTGCACCTCGATAATTTCAGTTCGTTGATCAATAGAAGCACTTAGTTCAGACTCTTTTAGAACATTTGCAAGGACAACCTCAATTTCTTGATCCAAAATAGATAGGTCTTGAAGTGGAAAAGCGTCAATTTGCTGCCCATTTTTCATAACCAATTCACAACCAGCTCTCAATTGGTTTTTATTGAGGTCATCAATTGTTCCGCCTTCATTTTCAGCAGCATCATCCTCACCGCTTATATTACCTTCTTCATCGGGTGGTCCAATGAAAATACCCTCTATCATATATTCAAAAGCATTCTCATCAATTCATCATCATTCATCTGCTCCACGTAGTCCATTACATCTTTCAACGATAATTTACTTTAAAAAAACGAAGTATTGTAGTACCAACGTAACCGTACAGTCAGTTTTTATTGAGTGAACACGTACCCTGGCAGTACCAGAGTGACAGTATGGTTACATTTTCAATAAATCCTTAAAAAGTAGAATAGGTTTTTGACTTTCGATTCATGCATTTATGATAGGTATAGCCATAAAAATAGTATCCACAATTCAAAACTTACTTTTGCTTATCTGCCATATTGCACTTTTTTGTAGGCTAAAAAAAATCTAAATTTCAAACAATTCACTTTTTTTGAAGTAGATACATGAAGCAACTGACACAGAAGAAAAATAAAATCATGGTCACGTGTGTCGAG
Organism: Chrysotoxum bicinctum; assembly: GCA_911387755.1. Classification (NCBI taxonomy): domain Eukaryota; kingdom Metazoa; phylum Arthropoda; class Insecta; order Diptera; family Syrphidae; genus Chrysotoxum; species Chrysotoxum bicinctum. The sequence goes on along the minus strand of OU426988.1, from coordinate 73,389,002 downwards.
AACGAGATTGAAAAACCACCTACTCTGATCATTTTTGTGAGTTAAAAATTAAAAAAAAACGTTTTTTTCCTAACTATATTGTGTGTGACCGTATGGTCACGCTAGCACAACCCGGGTTAACATCGTAATAATTCAAATAAAATTTTGCGCCAGTATTTTTTTCTGTAGAACTATTTATACCTATTTATTTATTTTTTTTATAAGAAGACAAACTGATCATTTCTGCTTTAATTTTTTTTTTAAATAAAATACTTTGGAAAACTTTTTTAAATAGTTGAATTATTGATTTTTTTTTCATACAAAATTCGATTTCGGTACAATTGACATCATTTCAGTACAATTTTATTCCAGATTTCAGTAGATACAATTGAAAAATTTCATTTTCCATCCCTGGTGTGCTGAGGCTATTTTTCATTAAATTACTTCTGAACGCACCAAAATAACAGCTGGTTCAAAAACAAAGTTATCAGACCATTTTTGATGCTGTTTAATGTGAAAGATTAATATGAAAATAGCACTATACTAAATAAAACAGCTTTTTGGTATCATCCTAATACTATCATAATAAAATATTTTTAACATCGTACTAATTCGACTTATAGTCAAATAAAATTAATTTTCATTGATTTTGCCTTTTTCTAGCTGGTACGCATAAGCGACTAGATAACTCATAACTACCGTAATAGAGTTTTGGTTATCAAATTTGACAGCTGACAAATGATTTGGGAATAGATTTATTTTAGAACAACGCTCGAAAATTATTATTGCAACTTTGTGATTGGGCTGTATTCGGAAGGTTTAAAACGGTAAAAAACATAAATAATAAGTAACGGAAAATACTAAATCCAACAATTTAATTTAAAAATACAAAATGTTCCTAGCTGTGAAAAATTAGATGTCTTTTGTCTGTTTTTTAAACTTTTGTCTTTTTCAAAAAAAGAAAAATTATCACTTGGTTGTCAAATATTTAAAGGTGCGTTCAGAAATTTTTATGTTTCATTGTTGTTGTTTGAGGTCCGATCTTGTTAGAATACAAAACAGTTCTGTTTCAGAAATAAATAAAATGCACGACTGGGTCGCACGAACTTGCTCCTATGTAATAGACTATGAATTTTAAAAACGAAAGTTATTAAAGAAAACTGTTCATAAGGATAAAATGAATTTTTTAGTAGTAAGAGATAAGAACAGAATGCTATACAAATATGAATTTATGCAAGAACAAAAATTATAAGTCGTTTTAGTGAATCCTTAAAAAAATAAGCTTTTATGTACAAAAATTTTAAAATATTTTTAGGAAAAAATTTTGGACGGCAACTTTAAGTTTTTATTATTGTAGGAAGAAGAGTTAAATTTCCAAGAAAAATACTAAGCCGTTCTTGAGATATCGCATTTTCCAAAAAAAAAAACACTTTTTTTTCTAAAAATTGAAAAAATATTTTTTTTTAAGTTCTGAAATGCAATGTTTTTTAAGCTTTTTAGGAGTTTCTCTATAAAAAATTTCATGAAAATCCGTTATGTCGATAATGAAAAATTCAAAATTCGAAAAAATCGTTCTACGGTTGGTAAAGTCAGTTATATCTAGATTTCAATTTTTTTTTGATTTAAATTATAGACCTTAAAAATTAATCAAAAGAAAAAAAAAATTAGCAAAATTCTCGGAACCGTTTTCGAAAAAAAAATACGATTTTCGAAAACCATTTTTTAACATTTGTATTGAAGGTATCGTTAGTTTTAGATAAAACAAAATTTTTTTCTCAAATCTTGTAAATTATGTTAAGAAACTTTTATTTGTCAAGTTTGAAAAAAAATGATCTTGGGGTTTTCGAAATATTGAGTTTCCAAAACAAAATATTGAATTTTTTTTTTTTAAATCCAAAAAATAAAAAATTGAAAATTTGAATACTTGCGACTTATGGGTACTAAAGGCAAGTTATGCATTCGTAAACAAATCTAACTCGAGATTTTGATCAAAGTTGACATTATTACGATGATAGCGAAGACTAAAAAAGTGGGTATCGCAATTCTGTCTGTCTGTCGGTTAGACTACAGCCTAAACGGCTCGGCCGATTTTCTTTAAACTTGGTAGATATCATTTTTAATTTTTTCCCCCTACAGGTTTTTTTCTTTTTTTTTAAGACCAAAAATAACGGCACCTGCCATACGAATTTTTTTCAAAATTTTATAAATATTTTTCTTTCTCAAAAATGTTCGACAGATTAAAAAATAAAAACACAAGAAAATTTCATTTAGTTAAAGCTAGGTAATGGTTGAAAAAAATTTTCTGAAAAATGGTTATTGAGGGTACCCTTTATGGAACCATTTTTTTTTTGTTTTTGATTTTCTCAAAAACGGTACATCCGATTTTGATAATTTTTTGCTAAGGCTCCCCAAGATCTCAAATGGAATTGTGTACATAGATATTCAAATTTTCAAAAAAAAATATTTTTGATTTAAAAAAAAAAAACTTCAAAATTTTATTTTCAAAACTCTAATTTTCGAAAACTTTATTTATATATTTTATATACTTATTTTTTAAACTTAATAAGTAAAAGTTTCTTAAAATAATCTACAAGATGTGAGAAAAAAAATTTATTTTACCCAAAAATAAAGGTATCTACTCACCATACAAATGTTAAAAAATTTTAAAAAATTGTTTTCAAATTCGTATTTTTCTCGAAAACGCCTCCTAGAATTTTGATAAAATTTCATTTCTTTCAATTAATTTTTATGATCTTTAATTTAATAATGAAAATTTTGAAATTAAGATATTACAGCTTGTACCTACCATAGAAAAATTTTTTCGAATTTTGAATTTCTCATTATCCACATAACGGATCTTAATGAAATTTTTTATAGAAAAGCTTTTAAAAAGTCTTAAGCACATTGCATTTCAAAACTTTAAAATAAATATTTTTTGAATTTTTGGAAAAAAAAATCAATTTTTTCTTATTTTTGAAAATTCGATATCTCAGAAAGAGCCCAATATTTTTTTTTGTAAATTTAATTTTTATTCGAAAAATAATAAGAACTTTAAATTGGCGTACCCAAATTTTTTCTTAAAAATCTTTAAAAAAATTAGTACCTAACTATATAAAAGCTTTTTTTTAAGAAACCACTACAACGACTTATAATTTTTGTTCTTGCATAAATTCATATTTGCATATTATTCTGTTTTTTGTCTCTTACTACTAAAAGAATTTGAAAAAATTAATTGTATCCTTATGAACAGTTTTCTCTAATAACATTCGTTTTTAAAATTCCTAGTCTATTACATAGGAGCAAGTTCGTGCGACCCAGTCGTGCAATTTATTTTAAATGGCTTAGCAATTATTTTAGTAGCTCAAGCTAAAAAGTTTCTTAAACATATAAATCAATTCCTGAATAAAAATTGCAAATCGGTGAATTGGTTTTGTCTAAAATTCAGTTTTTCTAAAAATGTTTTCAAAATTTTTTTATGAACAAATTTTCGTAGCTAATCTTGAGTAAATAAAAATTAAATTTCAAAAAAATCTTTGACCCATTTTTAAAATGTCTAACTTTTAAAATATAAAATTTTAAATCCATTTAAAAATTTTGTTCCCAGCTAATGTGTTAACGGCTAATGAGCACCTTTTGTCATGACAAGAGATACTCTTAAGATTTATCAATTCATCGCAAGAGGAAGTACACCTATAAAAAACTTTTTTGAAGCGGCTGAGAATCAAACCCAAGACCTTCTGCTTGACAGTACAACCCACTAACCAATATGCCAAGGGGTACAATAATGTATGGAATATGATATCGTTCAAAAATACTCGAGTCGGCTTATTATAGTGGCACGGATCCGAGTGGTCCAATTTTCAATTTGAGATATGGCCTTTATTATGTTCATCTTAAGAACATTAATCGACTGTGGTTTATTTGCATAGTCTTGCGACTTAAAGAAGCCCCCAGGAAAAAAAGCTAGCGGGCTCAAATCGCTTGACATTGGTACCCAATTCACGTCGTAAAAGTACGAACCAATGACACTACTGCACTGGCACGAAATCCACACTCAATGGTAACTTTTTGAGTATTGTACCCTGATGAACCTCGGGTGGGGTGGTGTCGTTCTATACAGCAAATTTACTTGTTTACACAGCCAATCATCCAAAAATGTGCCACGTCTCTAAACATGATTTTTCGGTCGAAAATGAGGTTTCCTTCCAAACACCCAGGAGCTCATACGGCCGGCGTTGGATCAGTTGAATCATAAACACCAAGATGAAGTCTGCGAAAGGCCGAGTTTTTTTTTGTACGGCGAGCAATTGACTCCCTCAAGTTCTACTGAACACTTTCAAGGACTGAAGCGATGTTCTAGCTGATTATGTTATTTTGACGCATGAACGTTGGTTGATTCAGTAAATAACTTGTCGTCTTAAATTTGGCCACCAAACGTTGAACAGGCGACTGTGAAGGGCCACCACGTCTACCGTAAAATGAGTGCAACGTGCGCAACGCTTGTACTAACGAACACTTATTTTGATAATAAAGTTTTATCATTTGGACAACATGGCCGTCACGGGCCGCCATAATCTACAAGCGCCGCCGTTCGACGAACCCTTATAAGCATTACGTATGCTTGATTGCTCTATGAAATATCCAAAAATGTTCATGATGTCGCTTAGCCATTTTGTAATCCTCATTTCAGTTTGTAGATATGCACATAGAACTAGTAAAAGTTAATAAAAAAAAATAAATTATGTCGTTGTTGTACATTTCAAAGGTAAGAAAAACGTCCATTATCCTTACTACAGCTAGAAAATTGACTGATGATATCCAAAATATTCAATTTACCATCAGCATTTTCCACTCTCATTTATATCATCCCATTACATCAATATTATTATTGAAATTGACATTAAATTATTTCGAAGAATATTTCAAAATATGCACGACTAAGTATTTGTTTACCTACTCTCAACAAAGGCCACCCACTTTTAAATTAATAAATCACTAGACACTTCCACACCATCCATATTCATTTCCACATTTCAAACTACGTAATACCCATACACCCCCCAATAAAATGTCATGACAATGCCAATGAAGATGATGTTAACGATAATGTTTAATCGGAACTCCCACTTTGGCAAATTCAATTACAGTGATACGAATCATCATCTCGTACGTGAGACGACTGTGTGTATTACACAATGTTTCCGTTTCATTTCATCTAAGAAATTTTGTTTATCCAAAATTGTATCTATTAACATTTCTGGAGGGTTTGTCATTGGAAATTAATTCCCCCGACTGAGGACGCAAACTAGCCCAATGTCTACAAATGATACGGACGGAATCAAAACAGGGCCAGCCAATAGGTACTTAGTTCCAGAAATCCTGACACACCGCACAACACACACGTAGCAGAAGCAATTGCAGGACAATAAGTACCCCATATACAATATCACATTTGGTCATCGCCATGCGGACAGAAGCAGAAGCAAAAGCAGCAGCATACCCAAAGGCGAATTCCTATGAGCCTAATGTGATACGACTATTTGACCGCAATTATTCGGGCAATGCGTTGCGATGACCAAACTCGATTGCTTAGCCTCGGAATGGTGAATATCCTTTTTTGGGATTTCGGGTCGATTTGAAAACAAACTGGTTTGGATATCCAGTAAAGGTAGGTACCACCGGGTGGGCAATAAAATATTCACAGGGTCGTATTTGAATGAAAATCAAAGAAAAAGATAGGAATTTCTTTTTTAGATGTAAAAGTTGTGTTTTTTTTTAACGAACTAAATAAAAAAAAGTAATGTTAATGGACATAGACTTTATTCTTAATGTTAATGTTCTTAAATTATTACTCGAAATTTTTTTTAATGATATAAGGGCCCCGGTTGCCCCGAACGTATCGCAGTTTGCAAGTCCAATTTATCGACGATGTTGTCATATAAAACACCATGTGCTCGGGGTAGGCTTCCTAGTCAGCGAAAAACTGAAGTCTACCATGATCGGCTTTAACGCTATAAGCGAAAGGCTATGCACCCTTCGCGTGCGAGGCTAATTTACGAACATCAGCCTCATTAACGTTCGAGGACCTACGAAGGAGTCCTCAGACGAAGAAAAAGAGACTTACTACGAACAAGTCGAGAGGGCCCTCAATGCCTGTCCAAGGTATGATGTTAAAATCATCCTTGGGTATTTGAACGCAAAAATAGGTCGGGAGCCGGTATTCAGACATTACGCAGGCACCCATAGTTTGCATGAGAACACTAATGACAATGGACTTCGAGTCTTAGAATTGGCAGCATCGATAAACATGGTCGTTGCGAGTACCAGGTTCCCGCGTAAAGATATCTACAAAGCCACCTGGGTATCACCTGATGGAGTCACTCGTAACCAAATAGACCACGTGTTGATAGACCGTCGCCACTACTCGAACTTGATGACGGTACGAACGTACCGAGGTGCCAATATCGACTCGGATCAATATCTTGTTGGTATGGTTTTCCGAGGGCGGATTGCCTTGCGAAGACACATTGCATCCGCCGATCAGGTTCAATCAACACGGCTGCCCTGCGCAATGAAAACACCAGTAACACCTTTAGTAATGCGTTAGGACTCGCCCTAGAAATACCTGATTTAGGGAGAGTAAGTCCTGGAGCCAGTATGCTGGGCGTAAATGAAAAGTGGACACGTCTTAAAAATACTGTCATTAGTACTGCCAACTCCATCTTAGGCAGCAGTCGTAAAAATCGGAACGACTAGTTTGATGATGAATGCAAGCTAGCGACTGAACGTAAGAATGTTGCGTACCGAGCAATGCAACAATCTCATAGAACGCGGGCACGCGAAGAGGAATATAAAGAGCTCAGAAGAACAGTAAAAACGGCTTCACAGACAAAAAAAATCAACCTGGGAGAAGAACCTAATCTGTGAAATAGAAAACAGCCGAGAGCGAGGTCCGCACCAGGCGCGGAAGTTCTACCAATCTGGCCGAAACATGACGCAGTACACACCACGCTGCACATACTGCAAGGACGGAGAGGGAAATCTGATCACCGATCCTGAAAGCATACTGGAGCGATGGGAAGTGTACTTTAATGAATTGCTAAATGGTCAGCTCACTGCAGAAGTGGAGGCTCCACTACTTCAAGAAGAATACCCTATGTTGTCGCCACCAAGCATAGAAGAGGTTGAGAAGGCTATAGGCCGGCTTAAACAGAACAAAGCTCCGGGAGCCGATGGCATACCAGCCGAATTATTACATCACGGCGCGCCAGCCTTACGTCAAGCAATTCATGATATTATTGTGCACGTATGGTAGCAGGAAGAAATGCCAGAAGACTGGCGATAAGAAGGGAGATGTCACAACGTGCAGCAATTATAGAGGTATCACGTTGTTGAGTACCGCCTATAAGTAACTCTCCCCTATCATACAAGACCGGATAACCCCATACGCTAAAACCGTCATCGGACAATATCAGTGTGGTTTCATTCCAGGCAAATCAACAACTGATTAGATCTTTACCCTTAGGCAGACGATGGAAAAATGTATAGAATTTAACATCCCAACATACCATCTGTTTATAGACTTTAAGGCCGCCTATGATAGCATAGCCAGTGTAGAACTTTGCAAAGCCATGCGAGAATTCGGCATCCCAAATAATTTGACACGACTATGTAGGTTGACCATGACCAATGTAACAAGCCAAGTAAAAATAGCCGGATTGCTATCCAGACCAAGCAACATCTTTAACGGACTCCGACAAGGGGACGGTTTGGCCTGCGTCCTCTTCAACCTGGCGTTGGAGAAAGCAATCCAAGACTCTGGCACGGCAACAAGAGGGGCCATCGTCAACAGGTCCAGCCAGTTACTGGCTTACGCAGGCGACATCGACATCATCGGAAGAACCGAACAAGCTGTACACGATTCCTTCATCCAGATCGAGCAGGCGGCACAAAATCTGGGGCTGCACATTAGTGAAGGTAAAATAAAGTACATGGTGGCGTCGAATGTGAGAGGAACAGTTGGTCAAACAATAGTAGCAGCCGATAACAATATAGAAGAAGAAATACGCGGGCGGCTTCTCAAATCCAACAGAGCCTCCTATAGTCTGTCAAAGCTCTTCAAATCCAGAAATCTCACCGTAACTTCAAAACTGCTGCTGTACAGGACCATGGTCCTGCCAGTACTCACATATGGATCCGAGACTTGGGTGCTTAGCAAAAGGCACTCCGAACTCTTAGCTGCGTTCGAGAGAAAAGTCTTAAGGAGAATTGTTGGCCCCATATGTGAGGAAGGACGATTCCGGAGACGGTACAATCATGAACTTTACGCAATCTACCTAGAAGCAGATATCGTGACAAAAATTAAGCTCGGTAGACACCGGTAAGCAGGGCACCTAGCTCGCATGAGCGAAGAGGAAACTGCTCGGAAAGTTCTTTGTGGTACATTCTATGGTAGACGACATCGTGGTAGACCATGCTTGTGCTGGAGAGATGGCGTAGACCAGGACGCCCGAAGCCTTGGGGTGCGCAACTGGATGGCGTCGGCTAGAGACCGGGATAGGTGGAGAGACTTGTTGAAAGAGGCCAGGACTGGAACCCGGTTGTCGAGCCGATGATGATGATTTAGATTGAATAACAGCAATTACAATTCGCCAACAAATTTACGCTTTACACGAGTGATAGATTTCCATTTTTGGAATTAATGTCTTAACAGCGTAAAAGGTCAAGACAAGAATAACTGTCATTAATTCATCCTAAGAACAGTGCCAGTTGAAAGTGACGTTTAGTTTTATGCCATTATACTGACAGAGTGTAAATATTATGCTGGCATCGGTTCCCATAAAATGACAATACGCAATAAATGATCATTCTAGCTTATACGTTATCAGATCATAAGTGTGGCAGTATTTAACTTAATGTCATTAAGGCATTTGTTTTATGTAGAAATAATGGCAATTGGTTCACGTGTAAATGCGGTTTAAGTACATCTTTTGTTAAATGACAAAATATACTGAGGAAAATTCATTACTAGCAATGAGCAAAAATCATCTGTCAGCTGTCAACTCAACTGTCACTAAAAACAGTGCTGTCTACCAACAACACGATTCTGTTTAGTAATTTTGTTGATGAAATAAAAATAAAAGTTTTAAGGGATAAGACACATTACCAAAAAAGGTTTTCAGTTTTTGAGTATTTTATGTTGGATTAAATTGATAAAAGGCAAACACTTTACAACAACCCCACAAATGCAGCCCTGCCTTAACACAAACTCAGCACGCAACAGAGAAAGAGAGATATAAAGAAATAGCTTTCCACAGCAAGTGGATGCAATGCAGAATGCATTTAGTTAATTTCCATTTAATAGTGCCCTAGCTACGGAGCGTATTCATTTATTTTAATGCAATTCGCCAACCAGCGAACGATCAGTACCCGTTCTCTTGCCTTTTTGGCCAAATATACATAAGCTTAAACACACAGCTACCCAAACGAGAAGACACAAAGATAGACACGAACCAAGAGAAACGGAGCTGAAATAAAGCTAATTACCAAGCTATATCGAGAAAAGGTTTTTTTTTTTTTGCAAAGCAAGGACCAAGGACCAGACCTTCTCGTTTGTTGGTCGTTAGTTCTGCAAACTGAGCTTGTACCTTGTGGTATAATAATCGAGTGAATGAGGAAGGGTATCATTGAGATAGAAGCGACACTGCGTTATGCATTCCCATGCTGATGACTGCTGATAGTGATTTTCGTAGAATAGCGGGACACACAAGCAGCAGGAGCGGAGAAACAGGAGCTGAAACTGAAGCTCTCGCTCATAGTTTAAATCATTTGCATGCATATTGGGTTTATCGAGTTCCTAGGACTATTTTAATTTACAACGTTTCGGGGGCGTTATGTATTTGAGAACTTGTGTGTGTGTGTGTGTGTGTGTTGCTGTTGTCCTAGATGAGAGAGCCACCTTAGAGGTAGCTTATTGTATTCTTGAATAAATTAGTCTTGCAAATGAGATAAAATGCTGATGAGCATCGAATGCTTCTTTGTGCAGCTATTATACGAGTCCCAAATTGACATCCCTGTTTAGAGATAACAGTGGAAACACTATGGTAAGAAAACAAATGCGTGGTATTGATATAGCAGAGTTACTTATGCTATCAGACTCACTTAAAGTACGGCATCTTGAATATTCTCCGAGTGCCTCGCACTCCGTTTGAGCAACCGTAAATCCTAATGTTAAAAATAAGTTACAAAATATGTATTGTCAGTCCATTCAAAAGGGTGACTATTTGACATGAATGTTTAGAGAAAATGAAAATAGTCCAGGTAAAACACAATTATGCTTTCGCAAAGGTTTTTGATATGTATAGTGAACTTGTTTTTGTTAGATATTTAAGAAAAAATGCGGTAGTTGGGTTTATCAGGAGCAGTTTCTAAGCTATGGCATACAAATCTTCTTAGCCAGTTATAACTCCGTAAGAATCTTTGGTTGTATGGTCCAGTATAGGCAAAACAATATAGATGTTAATACGGAGTTTCTCAGAAATCTGCCGATCAATCAGCCGTTAACCAGATTGACCAAAAACAACTAATCTAGTATCGTGGATATCTGTGAGGTCCAAAAATGGACAGAACTCCCAAAACTATGGGAAGTAAAAATGCTCCTTGGGGACTATGACCAAGTTTAAGCAAGAACAACCTCCGAATAATTACGGGTTTTCTAACTCACACTGTTAATTATGAACATACCTCAATATTCTTGGCGTGACAAGTGCAGATTATGGATTACTCCTGAGGAAACTTCAGACCACATGTTCGGTAGATTTGATACACTAATTTATCAAAGACATAGGTATTCGTATCTGGGACATCACCAGAAAAAATTGCAAATGGCATGGTACGTCAATCATATTTGACATTTGTGTACTACCCAGCTGTCGTAAATAAACAGACAAGCGATCGAGTTCTATATTCCGCAAGAGCGTGTTATAATTGTGACCAATAATCGGTCGGTGGTATTAGCGCAGCGTGAATTTCTAATCATGTCGCGTCAACTGGGCAAACATCCTGAAGCTTAGCTACTTAACTTGGATAGACTGGAACCACAGGAGACCATGCAGGGCTTTGCCGGCACCGGTCTGGTTGTTTGGCCGATGTCGCTGAGAACGAAGAAACATCAACGCGACGACGACAGGCCACACAATTGCAAAATCACCAAACGGACCCTTCGGCGAAACTTAGTGGCCGTGCGTTACGTGTGAATTACCGTCAAGCGATCCTCAATCTCAACGAGAGGACAATTTTGCATCGAAAAGCATTATGATGTGCCTTGTCATTCTACTTAAGCGGTTACGTCAATAAGCAAAATCTATTATTATTTTGGTTCTGTAGCAAGCGGCTTTGTGCAGTCAAAGTAGACTCTCCTGCTCTCTCCAAATAAAATATAAGGCACACTTCGATAAAATTAAATGCATCCGCCTCAACTCCAAGGTTGCATAAGGAACAATATAAAGGACGATAAACAAAGAAGCTCGCCTCCAGCTTTAAAAGAGTTGAAAGTGTTGTTTTCATCCCGGAAATAGTTGAATTCTGCTATGTCATAGTTGAGTGTGCAGTAATACTGTGTCCAATTCTCCCTCGAATCAGTTGAACGATCAACCGAAACATTAAGATGCAGGCAGCCAAAAGCTGCCACTTTTCAAAATTGTTTTAATAACGTAATAGGAGTGGAGCTTCAGGGTTGCAACTACTGCAGGCCTACTGGAGGTATTTCTATTTCAAACAAGACTATCATTGTTATACATTAGCTAGGCAGGGTAAGCCTCTAACCGAACTAACATCATAAGAAGACTAATCCCGAAACCTTAGTTTGGACTCAGAATTAAACATTCCACGATAGACCAAGTGCAAAGAAAAAGTATGTTGAACTTATGTAAGTCTTAGATGTTGCTCAAGGCTGTGATAAAGTTTGGTATTTGGATCCTGAGGACAAACGGTCCAACTAAAATTATTTGGAAGCAAGGAAAATTCAAGCAGGTGTACCCCAAGGAAGTGTCCTAGCACCAACCCTGTATTTGTTACATACTATACGTATTAGAAGTATTCTAGTGGACATCACTTTTGGCTGATGAAATTAGTGCTGATGAAAAAAAAAAAGAAAAGAAAAGAAAAGAAAAGAAAAGAAAAGAACTTATTGCACAGAAATATGTACTGGTTACCAGTCCTTCGTCGAATAATAAATGCCCCTTGATACTTAGAAATAGCGGTCTACAACATGACCTGCAAATAAAAGTGGTCGAAGAAGTGGTTAAAAAAAATTTTTGTTTCACACACTCAGCGACTGTGAAGTCATACCAACTCCGAGACGGAAACCATCTTAAATGTAAGAGACGATGTTCGGGGACTGAAAAGAACTAAGCTAATGGTCTAAAAGCTATGGGTGGGAAGGTATTCAAAGTTTAAATGTAATTTTAAGTTAAGAAAGAAAAATCATTTGTCGATCTTTCATATATTGGTTCTGATCCCGGTGGTTTTCTTGCGGTAAAAGTCCCACACTACTTGGTATCGAATATTGTACCATTTGGCACATTAATCTTCAAGGTCCTAGGTTAGGTTAGGTTAGGTTAGGTTAGGAGGGGTCTGCACAGCACATGTGACTAAGTTCTTGAAGTGAGTCCGATAACAGGACTATATAATCCGCATTAATAAGTATTGTCATGAGTTTTAATTTATCAGCTACAAAAATATCGTAGCAAAATAAATTCATTTCATACATTGCGTAGGTATTGGCTCATATAGTGCCTCTCTAACATTTTCCAGTTCGGACATTCATTGACATTGAACAGATGTTAGTCCGAAAAAACTATTTCGACATCCGCCCACGGTCGAATGTCAATTTTGCAACCTTCTTTTCCGCTGCCGCCGTCATCAAGCAAAGTTGTGGTCTCCGTCGACATTTTTGCCATATTAAACTAAAATCACATATAGTGGACACAACTCGATTGAGTGCAAGCGAAACGACAACCAAGTCAATTTTTATTTCACCCTGCCACGTCACCAACAACTTTAGCCACAGCTTTCAAGTCTGGTGCGTGGCGCTTAATAAACATTTTGTGCTAATTGTATCAATTATCGGAGCGAAACACGTGTGTAATTCCGGTGACGTAATACAACCTTCTAAGGCTGTGAAGCGCCAGCACACACTTCCTCCACGACCAGGGACCGTATCTGCCGAGTACCAGCATTTTGGGAACAGCAAATTCGCCAAGAAAAAATCCACGAAATCCGACACTACCAGTACCTCAGCTATCCAAATCCACAGGCTATTCCAGATCAATTCATCGATCATTAGCATTAACATTTACTTTCTGTTATCTTGTGTGCAGCACAATCAAGAGACAGAGAAAAAACAACCTGATACTCCATCGGAGGAGTTTCTTGAAACTTGCGCCAAACGGAATCCAACCTAACTTTTAATTAATTTTGTTCCCTTTATTAACTTTTCAATATATTAATTTTGTAATTTCATTTTATATTTGCTATAATTTAATTCAATAGTATAGTTTAATGCAATAGTATAAGCTTTAATCTTCAAAGATAGTGAACATACGAGATAAGAGAAAAAGTATAACTTAAATTGATTTGTTTAATGCGTCGTCAGAGCAGATCATCGGGGGGATGTGCGCACATGGTCCAGGATGCTGCAATATTATTTGACATCGTAAGTACCAAAGTTAAATCATAAACCATTATATTTTGTTTTTCTCTTTAAACAAATTCTCTTAAGCTACTTGAATTGAAGGTTAAAAAAATGAACTTATAGATAATTCCCATATTCAAAGTTATTTATCATATTGCTCTTGTTTCATAAGCGATAGCTAGATTTTGAAATGAAAATTAAAGAGATCATTTGTTACATTGAAATTAATTCTTTTTAATCATGAGCGTTTGATAATATGAGATGAGAGAGTAACGAAGGTGGAAATGTACAGTAAAGAGACACAGGTTTGTGGTGAGTGAGTGAGTGTTCCTTTTAGCAAAATGAGGGGTAATTTTCATAATTCGGCTAGAACACGTCACAACACCAGACGTAAGTGATCATTCAGACGTGCTGATTAGAACACAAAATAATGTTATCATTTTTTTTTTTTGTTATGTTATTGTTTTTTTTTCGTATATGTATATCTTTCTTTCTAGCACGAATTTTATTTGTGTGAACTAGGTAATGGTAGCCGCCAAAACCCACTCCATATGCTGAGCTAGCAGGGAGAAATGTGCCAGACGCGGCTTACCCAAGGAATAGCAAAAACTCATTCCACGGTTCATTACAGTATTCTAATTCGCTTTCCAGCCCACACAATTCCACCTCACAGCATTTCATTCAGGTTATCAAGAAAAAGAGTTTTAAACCCTTTTTTTGTTGAAAACAATTCCGACATAATCTTTCCATTCCAAACCGCTAAGCCGCTGATTCTCTTTCCAAATACAAAAGTTTAAGAGTATTCACGATCTTAGTTGACATTTCCATCAATTACAATTTGTAAAATAATGTCTTTCTATCGATAAAATGGAATGCTGCTTTAAGATCTACGAAAAAGTATAAAGTTTCTTTTTGTAATTCTAAAACGATTGCACTATATTGAAAAGTGTGAAAATCTGGTCAATCGTTCGATGATTTTTCCTAAATACAGCCTGGAAATCACTAAGCAGGTTCACATTATCAACCCATCTTGTAAGTCTAGTTTACGGATGAGAATATCTTTAATGAGCAATAGAGGAAATAAATACATCTACATATCTATTTTTGTCACCTTTTTAATGAAGCGGAAATAGAATCGCTTTTCGGAACCCTTGTGGTAAGATGCTTAAGATAAATATTTTATTGAAAGAATGAGTTAATGGCGCAAAATTTTAATTGAATTAGGAGATACGATGCTAAAGCTGTTTTAGTATAATACTAGGTAAAACAACGAATTTGCAAATTTTAATCGAATATAGCATCATACTTTCTCTACCCTTTTATTAAAGTTAAAATCACCCAATACCTACTTTATTATTTTAGTATCGTGTAACTTTCTTTTTTACACGAAATGTCATTGTTTTAGGTGTGTAGAAGCACACACTCAAGGGGTTATGAATACCCTTATAATGTTATAATAACACAGCGCGAGCAGTTAGGAAATGAGGAGGGGATTTAAAAGGAGATGCCGATGCACATTGGTTTTAAATGCTTGTACATCATAATGAGGGAGGAAAATCGAGTGGGGTATAGTGTTCCACATTCTAGTAGTACGGCTAAAGAATGAATCTCTGTATTTTACAATACGCCCGAAATTAGGCTCAAGGGTAAACTGATGGGCATTCTTAGCAAGACGAGTGTTACGGCGAAATTGTTTCAAGGGAGGAATGCAGCTGGCTATTTCATTTGAGCACTGTTTATAGAAGAAGCCATAAAACAAAGTTAGACAAGAGACATTACGACGGTGTTCGAGTGAAACAAAAGTTTCCGTAATAGAATCGTCTCCAATTAGTCTAAGGGTTCTGTTTTGGATTCTGTCTAAGAGGTGCAACTGAGTTTTAGGAGCACCTGCCCAGATATGGGAGTTATACTCAAGCTTAAGCCGAATGTATGCCATATAAATTGTAGCCAGATCAGAAGGGCAAAAAAACTGCTTACATCTTCTGAGGAAACCTAAGCGTTTCGCAGCATTTTTCGCAACATCAAATATGTGATCATACCACAAAAGATGGTCTGTAATAGACATACCAAGAACGAAAAGCTTTTTAGTTTCCTCGATGCAAGTGCCATCCATGGATAATGGAAAGGGTGAAATATTTCGCTTAACAGACAGGAGACAGCTTTGGGTTTTCAAAGCATTAAATTCCACGCGGTTTCTAACACCCCATTCTACAATGCTGTCTAGGTCGGAATTTAATGAACTTATCATATGCTGCCGTTTCAGAGCCACTTCCGAAGATGAAGGATGTGGATCTGGAAACGAATATGAAAAGCTGAGGGTACTGTCGTCAGCAAAACAATGTAGTGGATTAGAAGATACAGACAAGAGATCATTGATGAAGATGAGGAAGAGAGTCGGAGACAAAACGGAGCCTTGGGGCACACCAGCATTTATTTTGTGAATATCAGACTTAAAACCGTCCAAAACAACACGAATTGACCGGCCTGAAAGGTAATTTCTAATCCAACGAAGTAGACATTCATCGATGCCAAATGCACGCATTTTCGATAAGAGAGCTTCATGCCAAACTCTATCAAATGCTTTAGAAATATCAAGTGCAATAACCTTGGTTTCACCAAAATGGTGCAAGGATTTGTTCCACTTTTCGGTAAGATAAAAATTTATTAAGTAAATTCTTTTAGTACGATACTAGTTAGAAAATGTTTCAAATTAAGAATGAGTTAGTAAACTACTATAAAGTTAGCAAATTGTTAAGCAGTAGCATACTAATACCTTAATAATAGGCTGTTTAAAATGTTGCGCCAATATAACTAAAGCGCCTTCTGTTAAATTCTTAAATTCTTGTAGAACTCGAAAGAACCCTGACGCTTTGTTTAACTTTGTTCTTCCAACAGCTTCTTTGACTTCCTAAAAACTTATGTTGCAGTCTAGATAGTCTAGATTTTTTTTAGAAAAGGATTGGCGTATTGCAATCCTGACCATTTTTTACTTCTTAACGATATTAGGATCTAAGATAACTACAATTTATTGTAAAAGGTCTAGCCGTTATTCCTTTTATAGCTTTTCAAAAACATTTTGTGTTGCCTGCGTTTGAAGCTTCCTGGACTTATATATAATTTTTTTTTTAAATAACATAAGTTCATTAAGAATTTTTATTGGTTGACAAGTACATTTTCTTAAAAATATTCGTGTTAAAATTACGAAATAATTTAAGCAGCCTGAAGCATTCCTCATCAAACTATTTGTTTCTGTTTCTGGCGAGAAGTGTCTTCTTTGATTATTTTTTGGAACAGCCTTAAAAATAATTGTATCAAAGAAATTCAGTTTAAAAGGTTCTTCAATATCAAGATGAACTCGGTCTAATTCCATGGACAAAATTTTGTTGAAAAAACCCAATTTGGTGATCTGTTAAAGTCAGTTTTCATCGAAAAATTTGTCCTAAGAGTTTCTTTCAAAAAATAAATTCGATGAAATAGATGACATTGGTTAAGTACAACATTGATCCAAACCAACCATCGAAATAATCATAAATTATTTTTCACAAATTTACGTCCATCTACTTTGGAATTGGAATTACAACGGTATCGTATGATAAACTCAATAAACTCAGATCTTTATAGCATTGTTAAATGGGCTATACTCGTAAAAAATCATGTGACGTTAAATGCTTCGAAAACTCAATGCTGTTTATTGTCGTTGAAGCAAAATGAACCTCGTACATAAATGTCCTTGAATGGCACTTGCATCGAAGAAACTGAAAAGTTCTCAGAACTTAGTGTGTGTGTCAACCACGATCTTCGTTGACCACATTCCCAAAACCTCCAAAATCGCTGCGAAATGCTTAGGATTTCTATATCGATCTAAGAATTTTTTTTCACCCCTTCTGATCTGGCTCAGTTTCTAAGGAATGTAGGCATCCAAAACTCGAGTAAAACTCACATCTTCGGGCAGGTATAGCCCAAACTTCTCTCCATTTACTGGATAGAATTCAGAACACCTTCTTGAACACCTTCTGAATGTTTTATGTATTCTTTATCTTTTTGTTTGTTTATATTTTTTTGTTCTATCGCTTTTTTCGCAACCAATGCTAACTCGAAGTATCCAGTTGCATTCCTCTCCTTAATCAGTTCAATTCCCGGTATGTGCATCACAGATCACCTTGTGTGGAATGACCACATATTTGACGTCTCCAAAAACACTGCTAAGTTCTTAAGTTTCCTTCGACGATGCAAGAAATAATTCACCCGTTCTGATCTGGCTGTAATCTATAAAGCCTATATTCGATTGCTGACTTAAATTTGATGGGTTCACTCGTCAAGTTTTTAAAACCTTTCGAATTGGGCATAAAAAAAAACTTGCCAAGTAAGCCCATCAAATTTTAGTCAGTAATCATTCTACTTTAAATATTCGGTATTAAACCTTCACTAAGTACGAACTTGGCGTACTTTTAGATCTCAGTACTTTTCACGCTGACTTGTTACACAAAGGTTTTTGTATAGAAGAACTTGGATCGTTTTTTAACATTTATGTTAAACATTTGAATATCTCGAGCACCGCCGCAATGTTTCTGGTCTTTTATTATATTACCGTAATTTTCATAAACATTGCCAGTGAAGTATAGCCAGCTGCATTCCTCCCCTTAAACAATTTAAGAGTAACACTCTTCAGAGAATGCCCACTAATATACCCTTGAGACAAACCGCGGACGTACTCTTAAATTCAGAAATTCTTTCTTTAGCCGCACTACACGAATGTGGAATGCCTTCACGACTCTATATTTCTCTTCCATTATGATATTCGGACATTCAAAATCAGTGGGCATCGGTATCTCCTTTTAAATCCCCTCCAACTTTCAGAAACACTCGCACTGAGCTCAAACATTTTAAGGGTAGTCAAAAATCCCTTTAGTGCGCGTAAAATATAAACAAAAACCGTGGTACCCATTTCGCTACGAATGCTCCCGCGAGAGTAATTTTGATCTTAGCGTTTAATACAGATATTCGTTTTTTAGTCGCACAGGCACTGTTTTTCTTTGACATTTCAATTAGCAAACATTCAAGACCAATGTTCCTCGGCACCTCCTTTTTTTCCCAGACAACCCCCTTCTCTCCTTCGAGTTTCATATTCGCTCGTGCTGTGTTTAACTATAAGGGTCACTCAATAAACCCTTGTCAATATTCGGGAACTTGGGCTTGTAATGGGTGATTTTTTTGAGGTTAGGATTTTCATGCATTAGTATTTGACAGATCACGCGGGATTTCAGACATGGTGTCAAAGAGAAAGATGCTCAGTATGCTTTGACATTTCATCATGAATAGACTTACTAACGAGCAACGCTTGCAAATCATTGAATTTTATTACCAAAATCAGTGTTCGGTTCGAAATGTGTTTCGCGCTTTACGTCCGATTTATGGTCTACATAATCGACCAAGTGAGCAAACAATTAATGCGATTGTGACCAAGTTTCGCACTCAGTTTACTTTATTGGACATTAAACCAACCACACGAATGCGTACAGTGCGTACAGAAGAGAATATTGCGTCTGTTTCTGAGAGTGTTGCTGAAGACCGTGAAATGTCGATTCGTCGCCGTTCGCAGCAATTGGGTTTGTGTTATTCGACCACATGGAAGATTTTACGCAAAGATCTTGGTGTAAAACCGTATAAAATACAGCTCGTGCAAGAACTGAAGCCGAACGATCTGCCACAACGTCGAATTTTCAGTGAATGGGCCCTAGAAAAGTTGGCAGAAAATCCGCTTTTTTATCGACAAATTTTGTTCAGCGATGAGGCTCATTTCTGGTTGAATGGCTACGTAAATAAGCAAAATTGCCGCATTTGGAGTGAAGATCAACCAGAAGCCGTTCAAGAACTGCCCATGCATCCCGAAAAATGCACTGTTTGGTGTGGTTTGTACGCTGGTGGAATCATTGGAACGTATTTTTTCAAAGATGCTGTTGGACGCAACGTTACGGTGAATGGCGATCGCTATCGTTCAATGCTAACAAACTTTTTGTTGCCAAAAATGGAAGAACTGAACTTGGTTGACATGTGGTTTCAACAAGATGGCGCTACATGCCACACAGCTCGCGATTCTATGGCCATTTTGAGGGAAAACTTCGGAGAACAATTCATCTCAAGGAATGGACCGGTAAGTTGGCCACCAAGATCATGCGATTTGACGCCTTTAGACTATTTTTTGTGGGGCTACGTCAAGTCTAAAGTCTACACAAATAAGCCAGCAACTATTCCAGCTTTGGAAGACAACATTTTCGAAGAAATTCGGGCTATTCCGGCCGAAATGCTCGAAAAAGTTACCCAAAATTGGACTTTCCGAATGGACCACCTAATACGCAGCCGCGGTCAACATTTAAATGAAATTATCTTCAAAAAGTAAATGTCATGGACCAATCTAACGTTTCAAATAAAGAATCGATGAGATTTTGCAAATTTTATGCGTTTTTTTTTTTTAAAAAGTTCTCAAGCTCTTAAAAAATCACCCGTTATATGAGACTCAATTAACTGACGAATGCGTCAAGCTCTTGAAACGCAAACTTAGTCTGCCAATTTTAGCTATGAACAACGGAAGAGTCTTATTAAAATTAGACTTACTGACAAAAAACATCTTAGTTTAAGACAATCTGAAGGATGTGGTTCAAGGTTTTCTTAAACCTTTTTTTGCTTCACAAGAAAAATATTTGTTGTTTTTAAGAAGTTCCACCTTTTTCAGGACTTACATTTTATGTTATTCGATGGCATCTTTAAGGAAGGTGCCTGAAATCAGAACATGTGAAAGATGACATAAATTTTCAAAGACCACTGATAGCAGCACTCAAATGCTAGCAATTCAATTTTCAAGCATCCACAAAAACCAACTCTGAAGACTTTTTTTAGAAAGCGGAATATTGCTTCAATTTATTCATACTCGTATCTCTCCGAATAAAGTGTTTCCACCCATTTATTTTACTGTCTTTGACTCTCTTCATACACTAAATCTATTTCGAATATCTTATTTGACGAAAAGTCCTCCAAGCCAAGACTTTGCACTTTCTGATAAGCTTCTGCGGTGTGAAGACTCTTGGAGATGTAAAAGAAAAAGCAAGGAGAAATTTGCGTATTAGATTAGGAGAAAAAATGTATGGTAAATCAGGAACAAAACACACATTTAGAACATATGTATAATGTATACAGTGAACTCGGTTTTCCTTGTGATGAATAACTCCCCGAGGATGAAAGACATTTTGCCAAAATCGAACGGAAATGGTTAACCCAATTCTAGTTACGTTATAAATTCATATCCAGGAGCTTCCGTTTATCTGAGTGGCATCTCTTTTATTGTACTTCTTTTTCTTTTATTTCCCTTTGCTTTTCAAAACTTTGACTTTGCAAAGAGAATATTCTCCCTTTTCGATGATTGATGGTTGGGATTTTGTAACAGAGCTCCGAATTGAGGAAGTGAGTTCAAATGGAATTGCATGACAACCATATTTGGGAAATGATTAATTGTTTAAAAATATCTGTGGAACATCTTTATAAGATTTTATTTGTGTATGTATGAGTAATAGATATACCTTATCTTGGATGCTTTATTTTCAGAAAATCCAACTTCCTCCTTTTAGCTTTATGGTTATAGGTTCATCCATTAATATGAATATATTACAAAAGCCGTTATCAACGCTCCACATATGTAGGTATATGATCCCGGCATATGGATTTGGTGAATAGTCAATTGTGGATGATTATGATATGGCATTGTTGTTTGTTCTGAATCAGGGAAACTTATACACCATACTTACGGGTATTACTTAATTGAACTTGGTTACAAATTGAACCATATAATTCTTTGATCCTAATTAATTACCGATGAAACCTATGCCTCCATGCGGTTTAGTAATCCTTATTCGTTCACATAACTAACCCCCTACCTAGCGCAAATTGCTCGAATGCAAATAAAATTGATTATGAAACCTCTAAAACGGAAGTAAGGTGGTTGTGATGTAATATTTTCCTTTAAATCACGTGTTATCAAACTAAAGGTTTAGAGGTTTTATGAATTTATTGCGTTATTATTGAAAAGCCAGGGGTAAAAGTACTGCTAATTCACTATACAAATTATGTATAAGCAATACGTCCTTGTACTTGGCTTTGTATTAGCAAGATTAAGATGCCTTAAACCTGACACCAAGTTTCATAAGATAATATTCGCCGTGTTTTTTGAAAGAGTGAATAGCCAAGTTAGCAAAATTTTACATGCAAAACAATAAAAACATTAAGAGTGAAAATAATTTGGTCAGCAATCAGAGTGAATAAAAATTGTTGATATATTGAGATGTAGATGGCGCTTAAATCGAGTGCATGTGGAAGTAACTTATTAGTATTAACTTCCAACAAATAAAATATTCAATTCACAAAAACTTTCAATCTTTATTTTATTATAAAAACTATAACTACGAGAAAATGGCGAAAGATGCGTCTCGATGAGAAGATAAAGAACATCTGTCGGATACTTTAAAATCGTTGAGATTCAATTTTGAAATTAGTTGCGATGAATATGCCATCTGGTTGTGGTAGCTATTGGTCGCCACATGAGCCCCTCAGGAGTGGGACGAGTGTGGAACGAGATTCACGAATTTAACTCTGTTTCGTTTTTTCTTGGGTTGTTCGAATGGTGTGAACGGCTGAGTATCATTTCTTTCTATGACGTTTGTTGATGTAAGCGAATAAGCAATATTCACAGCTGGTGTTCGTATTGGTGTGACAGTAACGGCAGGATTGTCTTCAACGAAGGCTGGTTTTAATCTTTCTGTTGACACGGTGGTTGAATTTCCATCAATGTTAATTTTGAAAACAAAATCCGATAAGCGCTCCACGATTTCGTAGGGTCCACGGTATGGCTGTTCCAGTGGTTTCTTGACGCTGTCTACTCGAACGAAAACGTGTGTGCATGAGTACAGAGTTCCATGAGAGAATGCTCTGTTCTTGTTGTGATGCGCTGACGGAGCTGAACGGACTTTCCTCATGAAAACTCGGAACTGCTCAATGAAGACTTGAGGATCTTGATTCGTTTCCTCGTCAATGAAGTACTCACCAGGTAGTCGCAAAGTTTTTCCATACAACATCTCAGCTGCACTAGCTTAATTGTCTTCTTTGAGGCTGCTTCGTAGGCCGAGAAGTACGACGGGTAGAATTTTTGTCCAGTTGTCTGTGCTGTGGCACATTATTGCTGCTTTCAACGAGCGGTGCCATCGTTCAACCATGCCATTGGAGGCAGGGTGGTACGTAGTCGTTCTGACTCGGGTGCATCCGATGAGTTTTGTTAGGGCCTCAAATAAACGTCATTCGAACTGTGATCCTCTATCACTGGTTATTGTTAAAGGTGCACCAAATCGACTTATCCATCCAGAGAAGAATGCGTTGACAACGGTGTCCGCTGTAACATCTCTTATCGGAACTGCTTCTGGCCAGCGAGTGAAACGATCGATGAAGGTTAAGCAATAGCGATAGCCCTCGGACGGCGGCATCATGATGATGTCAATGTGGATGTGTTTGAAGCGTTCACTGGGTATCTCAATATGCTGTGGTATATTTTTTACATGTCGATGTACTTTACTCCGCTGACAAGGTAGACAAGTTCGTGCCCAGTTAGCGATGTCACGATTCATGGAAGGCCAGACGAAGCGTTGGGTTATGGCTTTCCTTGTAAAACGACTGCTTGGGTGTGATGCGTTGTGTATGATTTCGAATACTTTTCGTCTAAGTGCTAGCGGAATAAATGGAAGGACGGTTTTGTTGGCAATGTCACAATAGATAGGACTTTCTGCGTCGATTTTGAGCTGAAATAGTTTGATTGCGGTATTTGACTCAGGTCGCAATAGTTGTTGAATTTCCTCATCATCTGTTTGGTGTTCGACAATGTCCTTGGTGGATATGAGAGTAGGCATGTTGATTGTTTCAATTCTTGACATTGCGTCAGCCACTACGTTTGACTCCGGGTGTATGGACTATATTAGTTGTGAACTCGCTGATGTAATGCAATAGTCGCTGTTGTCTTGGTGAGGCTTTATCTGATCGTTGTGAGAAAGCAAAAGACAGAGGACGGTGGTCAGTTATGACAATGACGTTTCTTCCTTCGAGCATGTGCCTGAAGAATTGTATGCCTTTGTAGATGGCAAGTAATTCTCGGTCGTAAGTGCTATAATTTGATTCAGATTTGCTTAGTTTTCTTGTATAGAATCCCAGAGGTTGAGGAATACCGTCGACAGTCTGGTCTAATGCTGCGCCGATTGACTTGTCCGATGCATCGCAGCGTAATGTTAAAGCTTTATTTGGTATTGGGAATACCAATTGAAGCTTTAACATAACGCTGCGATGCATCGGACAAGTCAATCGGCGCAGTATTAGACCAGACTGTCGACGGTATTCCTCAACCTCTGGGATTCTTTAATTTGGTCATTGTTGGCGTTCATTTTGTACGAACTTTACGACGTCGAGAGTTCTACAGCGAAAAATGCGGAAAGATTGAGAAAATTTTGTGATCACGTCGGGGTCACCAGTTTGTGGAAGTTACTTATAAGTATTAACTTCCAACAAATAAAATATTAAATTCACAAAAACTTTCAATCTTTATTTTATTATAAAAACTATAACTACGAGAAAATGGCGAAAGATGCGTCTCGATGAGAAGATAAAGAACATCTGTCGGATACTTTAAAATCGTTGAGATTCAATTTTGAAATTAGTTGCGATGAATATGCCATCTGGTTGTGGTAGCTGTTGGTCGCCACATGCAGAAAAACATTTCCTTGGTACTGGGATGTGTTCTGGAATGCATCTTTTTTTTCAGAGATTTTTATTATGTCAAGACATTTGGAAATAAAGCTTCATGTCTATTTTATAAAAGACGTACAAAAAATCTCAAATGTCAATTGATTGAAAAACTTCTGAAAAATCTTAATTTTTTCACCGAAAAATCGAAACTTTTTGGATTTTTTTTTGTTCAGGAAAATTGTGATTTTAGGGCTTTTGGAAAGCATGTAGAAAGAAATACTCTTAATAGGTCAAAATATAGTATATTACCCATCAGCCAAGCCATAAACTGTCAAATTCCATTGGAGGATGGGTGAGATCTCGATGGATTAAAAAACAGATACAAAATCTGAATTTTTTTTAACGAAAAATCGACTATTTTGCTCATTAAAACTGTAATTTAGGGGCTGGCATGAATATGGAAAGAAAAATTCTAAATACGTCAAAATAAATTTGAAATTAGTCTAAAATTCGTGTAAAACTTTATTGAGATTAAAAGAGAGTGAATCTAAAAGTGACTATAATCGTTTTTTTTTCGATTTTCTTTACTAAGTGGCTATCAATGTTCCATAAACCACGGCTATTGTAGAAATACTTATTTAGAACTCATAGAACAAATCATTATTGAAATAAAAATAGTTGTCTTACAAAGTTTCTTGTGTGTTTATAAATGCTTTAAAATGCACGAAACAAGTGGGGCACATGCAATAGATTATAGTGAGATAAAATGTTTACAGACTGTAGAGTTTAACGCTGTAAATGAGATGAATCGCAAAATAATTCATACGATTCATAATGACAGGGCCGCATTAACAAGTAGGCAGAATAGGCAGTTGCCTGGGGCCCCCGATTTTAGGGGGCCCCCGAAAAATGAAAAAGACTTCTAAGATTTTCTTACAAACATAAAATTTTAGTAGCACTTTTTTTTCATTGCAAAATTTTGTTGTCAAGTCCGGCAGCAATGGAGTAGGTCTTTCAGTCGCTATAATTGAAGATTTGTCTACTGAATTCGCGGTGCTAGACAACGGAAATTATCTAGGATTACTTGAACTCGTTGCGAAATTTGATCCTTTTTTGCAAGGTCATATTATTAGATACGGCAATGCTGGGACAGGTGTAACTTCTTATTTATCGAAGACGATCTGCGAGGAGTTCATTAACATTATGGGTAAAAAAGTCAGATCATACATTTTAAAAGAGGTTACTTCGGCTAGGTATTTTAGCTTATCTCTCGATTCGACTCCTGATGTATCGTATGTTGATCAATTGTCTATTATTTTAAGATATGTTTCTCCGAACGATTTTCAACCAGTCGAAAGGTTTATAACTTTTCTTCAGTTGGAAGGTCATACTGGTGAAAGTCTAGCGAATCAAACTTTAAAGTTTCTTACTGAAGACTGTGGTTTAGATATTTAATATTGTAGAGGACAATCATATGACAACGCATTAAACATTTCCGGAAAGTATAAAGGTGTGCAAGCAAGAATATTGAGTTTGAATGGGAATGCGATCTATGTTCTCTGTTCCGCGCATTCCTTTAATTTGGTTGGAGAGCATGCTGTGAAGTGCTGTTTTTATGCAGTAGATTTTTTCGCCATTATGCAGACATTATATAATTTTTTTCCGCTTCCACCTATCGTTGGGGCGTATTAAAAAATAAAATAAACAATGAAAAAACTTTGAAGACATTGTAAACTACACGCTGGGATGCACAAATGCAGTTTACGATTCATTTGACATCATATTGGAGGCTCTAGAAATCATACTGATACTCGTTATAAAGCGACGTGTATCGTGAATAAACTGCAAAAAATCGAATTTGGTTTCATGTTGATTTTATGGAACTCTATTTTGACTGCTATGCGTTCAGTGAGTAAGTCATTGCAAAGTGAAAAAATCAGATTTGCAAACGTGTGCTTTTTTGTACGAATCGGTAGAAGAGAGTTTAGTTTCATTCCGTGATTTCGAGGAAAAACCAAAAAATTATTACCTGGTGTAGGTTATACAGAAATCGTAAAACGAACTGGTCGTAGAAAAAAAAAGAACCTAATGATTTAAGGACAAAAGGTTTCCTCGAAATCATCGACAATCTTCACAGTGAAATCAAACGAAGTGCGAAAGTGTAAATGGAAGTTTCAGATAGATTTGCATTTCTCATCAACTTTTGATGGAGACCTCCACGAAGCTATAAATAACTTAGTTCGTTTTTATTCTAGAAATTTGGAAGAATTTTTCATTGAAATGAAACAATTCCAAAGTTACGTGAACTCCAGATACACTTATGCACAAAAAACTCATAGTCATTTGTATAAGATTCTAATGGAAGATCAATTAGCCGATGTATTTCCTAACACAGAAATAACTCTTCGGATTTTTTTAACATTAATGATCACAAATTGTTCTGCCGAACGATCCTTCTCGCAATTAAAAAGAATCAAAGCTGCTGAAAGAGCTACAACGCGACAAGAGCGACTCGAGATGTTAGGTATACTTTGCATTGAGTCAGATTTATTGAACAAAATCGATATTGATGATATAATTGATGAATTTGCCGAAAACAAATGTAGAAAACGACATGTTTAAAATGTAGATAGTAATTTTATTGATATTATTACATCGTGACAATAAAATTTTTATGAAAGATATAAGTTTGTATTTTTTAATCGAAAAAAGAAGGGAACGGACGTGAAAAAAGGGCCCCAAATTGATGGTTGCCTAGGGCCCCGTTGAGGGTTAATCCGGCCCTGCATAATGATATAAAATTGACAGTCACTTGGGTGAAAGATTCATGTATCAATTATCTATTGCATGCGCCCGATGGTTTTCGTTTAAAATTCATTAGACTAGGGTTTATTATATTTAAATATCTATTTTACGCTTTCAACTAGAATGAGAGACTTTGAGCACATGTGGTGGTACACCGTGGGGCCTGTTTCTCAAATCATACACATCATACACTGTATGATATTGACAGTTCTACTGTATGATTTCTGTTTCTCAATTTTGTTGTATGATCCGCTGTCATACAAATATTTATGGAAATATTGAAATTTTGTAGGTATGATTCTGTTTCTCAGAAATTTATCATTCACATTTTACAGCAAATTGACCTACCAATTTTCATACATTTAATGCAACACAAAATTCTGTTGTAATGGGCTGCTGCATGTAAAACATGAACAGGAAATATACAAAAGTATTTTTTAAATTAATAAAATTATACAAATTTTGAATTATGATAAGTTATCATTGTTTTCTTTTCTAAAGAAGTCTAAAGTCTAAAGAAGAGAAAATTCTAGTCAATGCTTGAGAAAAAATAAACTTTATTTGGGAACTTCGACACATACAAAACATGATATAGCCAGGGCTTGGACAGATGTGGTTTCATTGCCGTTGTCGCTTTAGGAGGATTACTTGATAAAACTAGCGTCGAACAACAATAGTGAGCGCAGATATTTATGTCCTTATCTTTATTCTTCAAAACTTGACCGTTTTAGGTTAAGGACGATAAGATGAAACGAACGGGAGTTGGTGATACCAGCCCATCAGATTTAATGGACAAAGGCGACAAGCTCATTCTAGCAATCGTTGGAAAATAGGTAAAAAGGATAGGAATATAAGTTAATTTATTTTGTCATTTCGATAAAGCATATATTCTGGACGTTTAAGAAGGTTATGGTACAAACGACAATGTCCCTCCACCGCCTACTGTTCAACGCCAACCTGCACCAGCAACCGTTCGGCCTCCTCCAGATCCAGATGGACAAAAGCAACAGTTCAAATAAAACGCCCAGCTAAAACATAAAGAAGAACACAAAGAAAAAGCGAAACTATTCAAAGCAAATTTCTACTGCCCCCAATTATAAACCAGAGAAAAGGAAATAAATTTGGGGCTGCCGATATCGCACTTACGGCAATTCTTTATCTTTTGTAAGATAATATAAATAAGGAAGTTGAAGCTGAAGTCGGTCATGATGTATGTACATACATATGTAAAGTATACGTCAGTGATTTCTACTTGCGACTTATAGGTACTATAAGGCAGGTTTTGCATTCGCAAAAAAAAATCGAACTCCAGATTTTGATCAAAGTTGACATTACGATGAAAGCGAAGACTAAAAAAGTGGGTCTCGAATTCTGTCTGTCTCTCCGACTAGAGCCTAAACGGCTCGGCCGATTTTCTTTAAACTTGGTAGATAGTATTTTTAATTCCCCCCCCCCCCCCCAACACGTTTTTTTCTTCTTTTTTTTTAAACCGAAAATAACGGTACCTGCTATACGATTTTTTTTTTCGAAATTTTATAAATATTTTTTTTTCTCAAAAACTGTCCCACAGATTTAAAAACAAAAAACTTCAATAAAATTTATTTAGTTAAAGCTGGGAATTATTTGAAAAAAAAAATTCCAAAAAATGGTTATTTTTGGTACCCCCCATTTGTTTGGTTTTTGATATTCTCTAAAACGGTCCAACTGATTTTGATAATTTTTATGTTAAGGCTCCCCAGCAGTTTGCATATATTATTGTGTTTTCAACAATTTTTCCAAACATTTTTTTTTGGATTTTTAAAAACATTTCAATTTTTTTTTTTAAACTCAATATTTCAAAAACCCCATGCTCGATTTTTTTAAGACTTGGTAAGTGAAAGTTTCTTACTATAAATTACAAGATGTATGAAAAAAAATTATTTTGACTAAAAATAACGGTACCCTCCATACATGTTAAGAAATGGTTTTCGAAAATCCTATTTCTCTCGAACGGTTCCGAGAATTTTGCTAAATTTTTTTTCTTTTGATTAATTTTTATGATCTATAATTTAATAAAAAAATTTGAAATCAAGATATTACTGACTGAACATAGAACCTTTTTTTCAAATTTAGAATTTCTCATTATAGACATAACGGATTTTAATGAAATTTTTTATAGGCCGCTTCTAAAAAATTTGAAAAACATTGGTGCAAAATTTAAAACAGCCTATTATTAAGGTATTAGTATGATACTACTTAACAATTTGCTAACTTTATAGTAGTTTACTAACTCATTCTTAATTTTAAACATTTTCTAACTAGTATCTTACTAAAAAAATTTCTTAATAAATTGCTTCTGAACACCCCTAAAACAATGACATTTCGTGTAAAAAAGTAGGTACACGAACCTTTTTTGATGTTTGCGAATGTCAAAGAGTCATAATGAAAATAGCACGATACTAAAAAAATAAAGTAGGTATTCGATGATTTTAACTTTAATAAAAGTTTAGAGAAAGTATAATGCTATATTCGATTAAAATTTGCAAATTCGTTGTTTTCACCTAGTATCATACTAAAACAGCTTTAGCATCGTACTAATTCAATTAAAATTTTGCGTCATTGAATTTCCAAACATAAAAAAAAAATATTTTTGAATTTTTGAAAAAAAAAATCTATTTTTTTTTTTGGAAAGTTCGATATCCCAGAAACGGCTCAGAATTTTTTTTGTAAATTTAATTTTTATTCGAACAATAAAAAAACTAAACGTTTTCTTAATAACATTTTAAAAATTTTGTATATAAAAGCTTATTTTTTTAAGAAACCAGTACAGAATTATTATTTTTGTTATAATGTTATGCATCCTGTTTTAGCTCCAACTAATAGTTGCTAAAAGTTGTTTTAGTCTTAAAAAAATAATTTTATACTTATGGCCAGTTTTTCTCTTATAACATTAATTTTTAAAATTTTTTAAATTCTTCTTCATTTACATAAGAGCAAGTTCGTGCGACCCAGTCGTGCACTTTTTTTGAATACAATTTAAAATATGCAAAATGACAGTTGGAAAGAGAAATACGACCACCTAAAAGTACTATCTTCATTAGAATTTGCTTTATCTCACCGAACAGTGGATTTTACACAAAAACAGAATGTTATGCAAATATGAATTTGTGCAAGAACAAAAATTATAAGTCGTTGTAGTGGTTTCTTAAAAAAAAAAAAGCTTTTATATACAAAATTTTTAAAAGATTTTAAGAAAAAAATTGGTACGCCAACTTTAAGTTTTTATTACTGTACCAATGAAAAATAAATTTCCAAAAAAAATATTGAGCTGTTTTTGAAATACCGAATTGTATTGAATTAAATATCGTTAAAATTAAGAAAGAAAAAAAATTTTATCAAAACTCTAGGTGCTGTTTTCGAGAAAAATACGATTTTTGAAAACCATTTTTTACATTTTTTAAAATTTGTATGGTGGGTACCTTTATTTTCCGGTAAAATTAAATATTTTTTTTTCATAAATATTGTAGATTATGTTAGGAAACTTTTATTTATCAAGTTTAAAAAAAATCTAGCGTAAAGTTTTCGAAATATTGAGTTTTGAAAAAAAAAATTTGAAAAATCCAAAAAAATTTTTTTTAATTTGAATACACAATTCTATTCAAGTTTTGGGGGAGCTTAAGCAAAAAAAAATTTGAAAAATCGGTGGTACCGTTTTTGAGAAAATCAAAAACAAATAAATGGTTTTTTGGGGGGGTATCTTCAATAACCATTTTTCCGAATTTTTTTTTCAACCAGTACCTAGCTTTAACTAAATAAAATTTTTTTGTTTCTTTGTTTTTTAAATCTGTCGAACAGATTTTGAAAAAAAAAAAATATTTCCAAAATTTATTTTTGGTCTTAAAAAAAAGAAAAAAAAAAAAAAATAAAAAAAAAAAACGTGTGGGGGAAAAATTAAAAATGATATCTACCAAATTTGAAGAAAATTGGCCGAGCCGTTTAGGCTGTAGTCGAACAGACAGACAGACAAAATTGCGAGACCCACTTGTTTAGTCTTCGCTATCATCGTAATGTCAACTTTGATCAAAATCTCGAGTTCGATTTTTTTATGAATGCATAACCTATAAGTCGCAAGTAAAAATGGTGGCAGCCAAGTTTTCACGTGTGTTTCAAAAACAGTTTGGTTCAGAAGATGTTCAGATAATTTTTGACATGCTCGCACTCTTTTCAGAGCTCTATTCTGAACTAAAAAAGAAAAACGCCCATCAAGTCCTAAAATCTTAACATAAATAGAAGCTTTAGAAATTGAATTGTTTATTATATTAGGATGTGTGTATTGTTGACAGTTAGAAGAGTGTTATCTTCCCTTGGAGAAAGGTCTTCAAAACGGCTTTTAAAAACATTTTAAAATAATCAAATCAGTAAACATATTAGATTTCATTTCTGGATGATGAATCAGAAAGTTATTATAATTCGTGCGCGCTGGTAAACTATCAAATTTACATTTATTGTTAACATATTTTCAAAAATTATGCGGGTGTAGATTAAATTCATCTCCTATTAAATCCCCTCCACTTTACCTAAGCCCTCGCACTGTGGTGTACCGTAACAATATAAGGGTAGTAACAATCCCTTCATTGTGTGCAAATAATAATAAAAAAAAATTTTTACGGTAGAGACAAATTTTGAATCCCAAGCACCTAAAAACGGATTTAAAGAATACATTTGGAAATTTGAGGGCATATACCTACCAGTTTTGCATAACAGTTTCATCACGTATCTGAGGAGACCTTTTTCCCACTATAATATTCATGTCTTTTATTTTTAATTTTATATCACAGTATAATTTGACTAAAAAAGTCGCGGTTTTTTTTTATTAAGAAAGTTTTCTTTGTCAACTTTGCAGTCCTAAGTTTAGTAGTGGTAAATTTATATTTCAAATAATCCTGAAGTTATCCTTACCTTCATTATAACCACAGGCCATCACCTTCGGTCACACCAAACTAATCACAAATTTCCCACTGGTATAATAATTTTAGTCACAAGACGCTATATGTTTTCCCCACAGACAAAAAGTTTTTATATTCAATTTATGGAAATATTAAAATTCACAAAAAAATCTTCCCTACTTATGTTATTTTCTAATTTGGAATATTCTCCTTGCAGTAAGTGTTTAGATTTGTTACTTTTCTCGTTTATTTATTTGCATAACTTCAAGTATCTCTTGTGAAGCTCTCTTGTATAAACCCTTTCACTCAGCACACTCCATTACTGTTTTCTGTTCAAATATTGAACAACTATCTATAAGATTTATAGGACGAACATAAATAAGAATATCCACCAACGCAAAATGATTCTATTTATAAGATAAAAATTCCAACAAAATGTGTAGAAGGAATCAATAATTCAAATATTTGCCTTATAACTTAAGTCCATTTAACGACGTCCTCCATCTCAGTTGATAAATATAAAATACCCTTTAAGGATGCAGATGATTGTTCTTAAATTAAATGCTAGCCCCAAAGCATGTTTTTTAATCAGATTTGTTCGTCCTCTATTTCTACGAAATATTCGAGGACATTCTCATCATTTGATGTTGATTGTTTCCATCTTTTGCACATAATGAATCTTCTAGAGTTATACGAAATTTGTGGGTAGAAATGTATTGTGACGAATTTAAATCGAACAGGAGAATCAACTTAAAAATCATTTTTCTCTGCTTTAAAAAAAAAAGAAGTGTTTTCTTTGTTTTTGGAAGCTTTTGCTGCATAAATCCTTGAAAAATTAGAATTTGCTTTGAAAACAAAATCAATTTTAGCTTGGTTATGACTGGCTACTGAGTTTTCATAGCTTTGGTTCTTCAGCACTAGCTTCATGTCCTTTCAATGAAAATACCTCTTTTCTACATGAATTCTGACATTCATATCTATGTACGTAAGTATAGTAGTGTGAAAAAAATCCCTTGTATTTTTTTTTATATTTCAGTGAGAAATTATAGAATGTGCCATGGTGAAGGTAATGTACGTTTAACCTACTTTTAGTGACTTTTTTTAAAAAAGTATTTTCTATGCTACGAAAACAACCCCATCTGTCATGAATATGTATAAGCACAAAGAGGCAAAAAGACAGACACAAAAAAGTTAGAATAAATTGTTTTGGTGCAACATGCTTTAATTTTTGTGTTTAATTTTCAACATACGTATGCACGCTGTCTGATCTCCGACACGTCCAATCTCTGCATTATGTTTTTGCGATGCAAGGTAAAACTGTATTGGTTTTTATTTCATCAAAAAAAAAAAAACGTTGTTTTATAATTTAAAACAAAATTAAAGGAAAATATCTAAAGTCTCTTCGCATATTAGTTTGGTCGATGGAAAATATCCTTTAAAACTCACTTTCCATATAAAAACAAGCAATTTGAATATTGCACACTTGTGGTTACTTATATACTGTTTTTTTTTTTCTTCAATTTTTAACAAATTAATTAAAAATATAAAGTACGGATTTTAATTTCTAAATTAAAAAAAAATTCTGATTCGATGTAGTAGCTCGTTATATTTTCAATTAGTTCAAACCGGATAGGGTTTTAAGGTTTTAGTGTAAGCTACCTCGCAGAAGTTTGGTAACACTTCTTTTGAAAATATAATGTACATATTTGTACACACTTTTTACTTGAAACATAAACCATATATTTATGTTGGGTTTGGCAATAAGTGCGGGTAAATGTTGAAATGGAATAAAACAAGCTATACATATGTGTGAGGTATTAAGAACATTCTTTTTCTATTTCTAAGGCTCATAAATGCCATTATGTATGGAATATGTAACGGCTTCTTAATTCTGAGTGGTTCAATTTTCAATGACTGTTTGGCTGAATTTGAGCTTCTTCAGGAAACCCCTCAACAAAAAAACTAGTGCTGTCCTGCTGAAACCACATATCTTCATATGGTTCAATTTTCGCCATAAGAAATTGGTTATCATCGTTCTAGCTCGCCATTGACGGTGACTGCAATACCAACGTCGAAAAAGTACAGACCAATGACGCCGGCACAAAACCTACACCAAACAGTAACTTATTGCGGATTCATTGACACCTGGTGAACCTGGTGTGGGTTGATGTCGTCCTGTAAATGGCAATTTTACTTGTTAAAACAGACATTCTTCTAAAAAAGCGCCTGGTCGCTTAAGATGATTTTTCGACCACAATTGGGGTCCTCTTCCAAACATTCTAAAGACCTTTCAGCAAACAACCGGCGGCGTTGTCTATGGTCATGAACTTAAGCTAAGTTAAAACTGATTTATTCACTAAACACAATGGGGATAAATATTAAACAACCTGTTATTAAGGTATTAGAATGATGCCACTTAACGATTTGTTAACTTTAAAGCAGTTCACTAACTCGGTCTTAATTGTAAACATTGTCTAACTAGTATCGTACTAATACCATTTTTTGAATAAATGGCTTCTGAACACACCTAAAACAATGACAGTTCGTGTGAAAAACTATGATAGGTAAACAGTTTTTTTGACGTTTGGAAATGTCAAAGTCATATGATATTAGTACGATACTTAAACTATAAAATAGGTTGTCCCTGATTTTAATTTAAATGAAATCTTAGAGAAAGTATGATGCTAAGTTTGATTAAAATTTGCAAAATTTTCGTTTGAACCTAGTATCATATCGAAATAGTTTTAACATCCTGCTTATTTGACTAAAATCTTTTCAATCTGGATAAAGTATACTTTTAAAAGGCAAAGAAGCTCCTTGCTGCTTTTGATATTAGACGAGCGCTTTAACTTAAAAGTATACTCTGTCATTTAAAGAGTTAATAAATATTCGGCTTTCGCTATAATTAAAAAGGTTGTCCCCTAATTCGTCATAGATATTTTGGACTTTGGGTATGTTATTAGAACAAAATCGTTCCACAGTATGAGTCTGTCTCCAATGTTGACATGGTACCCAAGTAACATCGTTGGAGCTAAATGTTATTTAAATATTCTTAAATTGCTCTGAGAGAGTTAAATGCAAGGCTCTAGCTCTATTTCAAAACAGATTGCAGCTCTTGGTAAACGAATATAAAAATCTGGCTCTATAATGGAGTTTCTTAACAATCTTTAGCTTCGTTACGTTTAAAAGCTTTCTGCTCGATAAATATGCTCCATAATAATGTTTTTATTAGCTGTCGAAAAGCATATAAGCATTTTGGTACTGCACCCTTTAAAATAGCTCTTTAACAGAAAAAGAATTTTTTAAAGTGTTATTTAAGAGCTGCAAGCTATATCTTTATACATGTTTAAGAAAATGGCGAATATCTAAGAATTTGTATTAAAAAGAAAAAGAAAACTATTTACAGTGATGTGATAACTGAATTTTGAAAAGAATCATGAAAAACACAGAAGCTTTATCCAAAAAAGTGCACGAGCAAATTAAATATTTTTTTCTGAAGTTCAAAATTAAAATAAAAAAAATTTATTTCCACTTAAAACAAATTATTTTAGAAGGGCGTTGTAATATTTCGAAGTACAATATCAACATTTCGGATAAAAATGAAATCGCATTTAGAAATCACCCCACATTGAACGTATTATGGCTTTTAAATATTACCCTTACTCATTATTCTATTTAAATAAATGTTGATGCTAAGATGATTAACCAATACAAATATGTAATAATTTCTCTTCGTGTTCAATAATATGATTTGTATTTACTAATACTAATAGAAAATATAGTTTATAACTCCTCCTAAAAGCACGCGGCTCTATGGCATTTTTAGAGTGTATATTAAAACTTTCAGCTGACAAAACATACTTACAAGCACTATTAAGGAGCTAAAAAGTGCTCTCAAACTCAATGAATTAGCGTGTTTTAGAATAAACGAGCTCTAAGATTAGCGCTGAAAGCGCTTTTCAAGCATTAATACAGCTAAAAATTTTTCTTGGGATAGAAACTTCGTTAGGACTCTATATTTAGAAGTTACACAACTGCGTTTAAATAAAGTTGATACCTTGTTGGAGTCTTCAGGTATCTAGTTTCTAAACCTATTCATTTTTTCTTACCCAACCACTTAAATTACGATTAAATTCCATGAAAAATAAAGTTTAAGAAATGATTTTTATAATACAAAATTATAAACTACAAGATCCCTGAACAAAAGAAATTGCTTTATATATTTCTGAAATATTGAAATCCAAACTTTAAAATGTCTCTTTTGTAAAAAAAAAAAACATTTTGAGAACGTACGCAGTTGAGCATCGGTGGTTCATTAAAATGAACTCAAATAATAATTCCGCCTCTACCATTTAAAGGAAAAGGTAATAATAATACATTTACATAATCATACATACATTTACATATTTACATACCTACTTCAGACATAATAAAATACCCAAAAACTTACCTAAATATGATTTCATGAGATAAATATTATTCTCAATCCAATCTGCAAACGAAAATGTTCTCTCCAATCCTTTTAATTCCTAAATATTTTGTGCGGTACTATTCAAATTGCATTCAAAAGACCGTTGGGCTAATAGACATAAAGTGAGTAGTTA
Source organism: Chrysotoxum bicinctum (assembly GCA_911387755.1). Lineage (NCBI taxonomy): Eukaryota > Metazoa > Arthropoda > Insecta > Diptera > Syrphidae > Chrysotoxum > Chrysotoxum bicinctum. The sequence goes on along the minus strand of OU426988.1, from coordinate 73,352,229 downwards.
CAAATATTTATTATTATTAAAGATTCTAAGCTAATATTTGCTTGAGGAATCACATGGCATTCTGTTTTAAGCCCCAACTTACGGAGTGAGCTTGAGCATTAAAAAAAATTAATTTTATGGTTTTGAAAATTTTGTCTAGTAACTTTTTTTAAAAATTTTAGTATTTTACACAAGAGCAAGTTCGTGTCGACAGGTAACAATTTTAGCTTGTTCTAAGTATTTGAAGCGCTTCAAAAGCTTTTTGGCCTAATAATATAATACATGCTTTATTAGAGTACTCCTAGAGCTACTGTTCAACTCATTTGAAGCAAATTTCTTGAGTTTGAGAGCTCTTTTAAGTTCCTTTTAAAGTTGCTGCATTATGTACAAGCTTTAATATCAGGCTAAAAGCCAGTGATTTTTGAGTGCAATTCTATCTTTACCACAAATGTTTGAATTTTACTAAGACATTTTACAACTCGCTTCTAAAATAAGTGATTCTAACACAAAAACTTAAAAAAAAAATATTTAAGGAAATTATCGCAGGAACAAAAGTTTATAATTTTCTGTTATTTTATGTTCTGCAGGCAGGAATCAAGAGTAAATTTACACACTGTATTTGTTTATACATTTAGTTTTGATTTCTTTGGTTATAAACCTTAAAATATATATCTCGACTGAAAAGGTAAAGTATCTTAAGTCAATTTTGATGATTTTTCAGGAGAGCAAAAAAACACTTCAAAGCTGTATCCCAAAAAATCTTTCAAATATAGACTTTATTCAACAAAGCATTTATATGTAAAATTTTATGATCTTTTTTTTGAAATTATTTTTGAAAAGATATTTTTAATATTTTGGCCGTTATGAGGAAAAATATGACTTAAGATAGTTTGGCTTTTCTATAAATTGAATTTTATATTAATTTCCAAAATCTTAAGTTGAGATAAGATATTTTGCCTTGCGTTTTCGAAGGACGTTTTCAATTCTTATGTCCATTTAAGATGAGTTGCGTGTGCAAAAGTGGAAAAAAAGAGATTTAAGATGATATTTGGTGGTTTTTATTTAGGTCGTATATGAAAAAGACACATTTGTTCTATAGAGCTTTAATAATTAAAAAAAAATAATAACTAATAAAGATTTGAATTTCTTTAAAAAAAGGCACATTTGGTTCACAGAATAGAAACAGTTTAGTTTTATTCAGATAATTTATTTAAAAAATATTAAAATAAAATGTAAAATAAATTATTATATTATTTAAAAAAAATCATTGATAATTGTAAAAAATGTTACATGAAAACATATTTTTAAAAGTCAAATTAATAATAACAAAAAACCATTGGAAAAAAATTACCTAAGGGACCCAAGGGGAGATAGGAGAAATTGAAAATTGTTTTTACCTCCGAAACTAACGGTATCGCACCCGTAGTGTAAGATCTTATGATCTCGAAAACGGCTGAATAACATGTTATTAACGGTACCTGTCATAGAACCGTTTTTTTTTAAGTAAAACTTTTTTTCCGGCGTTGGATGTAAACAAATGTCTATGCAGCTGTCAGTGACGTGTCAAAACGATACGCTATCAGTCAAAGACAGCGACATGTAAGGAAGTTTTACTTCTACCGCGCGTACGTCAGTACACACAACCTTTTTCTTTTTATTTTCGACTTTCGCATTAACGGTTCTAACGATTTAAACCATTTTTTTTAGCAGGAACCCCCGAAGCTTAAAATAATATTTTATATAAGAACATTCGCAAAAATATTTTTTGGATCTTTTGAAATAAAAAAATTTATTTTGTTTTTTGAAAAATCAATACCTTCAAAACAAGTGAAACGATTATTTTTTGAAATTATTTCCTAAAATCAATGGCACAAAATTTGAATTGAATTAGTAACGACCGACGTTAAAGCTGATTTAATACGAAACTAAGTTAAATCAACGATTTAGCAAATTTTATTTGAATATAGCATCATACTATATCGATATCTTCGCTTTTATTAAAGTTAAAATCATCGTAAGAATATCGTGCTTTTAGAACGCCACAAAAGGTTTGTTTACTTTGTTTTTTGCATGAACTGTCAGTGTTTTCGATGTGTTCAGAAGCAATTTATTAAGAATTCCTTTAGTATGATACTAGTTGGAAAATGTTTTAAACTAAGAATAAGTTAGTAAACTACTTTAAAGTTAGCAAATTGTTAAGTAGTATCATACAAAGAAATTAAAAATAATAGGTTGTTTGACATTTTGCGCCAGTCTTTTTAGAACTATTGGCCAATACTACTACGTAATTACTTAAAATTGATATCCCAAATTGTATTCTTGAAAAACTTTGAAGAAATTTCTAGCATAAAAACTCTTTTTAATATTAAACTATTTTTGAGCTTTGTGTGAATAAATTCTTAGTTTTCTGGAAATCAGACGGCAATTTCATACATTTGAACTTCTTTATCTCATTAAATCCATGTTTTATTTTTATAAAATGTATTTTTAATTCCAAATTCGTGCAATTCAACTCTTTTTTGTTGTATACGTATGTGTTTCATTTGTAATAATTTTTCAATCGCGTATGAAACAAAACTGTCTGAAACACTAAATGAAAAAATAAGAAAAACGGTCGCACAAAAGGCAATCTAGAAACAAAATTCGCTTAAAAATATCTTATGTCCTTGTTATTAGGTAAATTGTTTTAGGATTGCAAACGGTAAAATATCCTATGACTACTTAGGGAGCGAAAAATTTCAGTTTTAAATTTAAAAATTCATCTTATGTTCACATACGATGATTTGCGTTTTCACACTTTTTTGGAATTTTTTTAAGGATTTTATCTTATGTCGACTTAAGGATGACTTTTGTTCCTGTTTGCACGCGCGAAAATATCTTAAGTCAACTTAATATGATTTACGATTTCACAATAATAAAAAAGTCTTAAGCCATTATAATCTTAAGTCTATTTTAGGTTTTAAAATTAAGCAGAACACACAATCTTATGTGGACTTAAGATATTTTACCGCGTGTTGAGATGTGTCTTTTGAACATAAGATGAAGTTGTTTTTGTCTATAAAAAAGCACAGGAGTGAGATAGAAGGAAGCCGATAACACAGAACTGTAGCCTTTTAGAATGGCACTAAGGATCAACAAAAAAACGCAAAATATCTTAAGTCGACTTAAGATACTTTACCTTTTCAGTCGAGATATAAACCTTATCTAAAACTCCAACATTCTCCATATTAAAAAAAACACTACTTTATAGGTATAAGAGCTTCTACGAGTATATCGCCGTAGAAGATGTGCAATGTTTAACTAGAGTTCCTCCAGAGTGACTTCAATAATCAAATTACAGGGTGCCTAATCGGAATCTTTAATGCTTGTATATTGCCTGAACATGAAGTGTTAAAGAAAATGTTTTTTGTTCATTTATTAAAAATATTAAACATTTTTCTTCTTTTCTTTATTCTTTATTTCAAAATTTAAATTTATCAAGAAAAATAACATTTTCAATTTCATATGCCATAGTTGCAAAAAACGAAAATAAATAAATTCGTTTTTGTCATGAATGTTAAAGGTACTTGCATTGTTCAACACACTGTATTATACTCAGTATAAGAGTACATTTAGTTTTGTATTATCTAGTTTGTAAGCTTAGAATATAAGTGTTATATTTAATAAAATTAGTCTTAAGCTGCTCATTGACCTGTGCGTTTCATTTCATTCTCCTACTAAGTCTTAGACATCAAACTGGCGACGAGGAAAACAAAGAGAAAAATATCTATACTTTTTTTAAGTCGTTTCGTTTTAAGTCATTCGTAAATGAGTGACGAAAAAGTACATACAAAAAAGTGAAAATAGAATCCAATTTAAGAATGTCTAGCTTTATCGGACGCATAGAATATTTTAATGCGGGTGATAATTTCAATGAATACATAGAACGTTTGACTCATTTATTAAAGTTGAATAAAATTGAAAAAGATGAGGACAAAGTATCATTTATAATTGGAATGGGAGGTAGTGAACTTTATACGATTGCTAAGACTCTAGTTGCACCTAGAAATCCAGACGAGTTCAAATATGAAGAGCTGGTGCAAAAACTGAAAGCTTACTATGAGCCCAAAAAGAACCAAGTAGCGGAGCGCTATAAATTTTTAAACCGCAATCAAGACTCAACAGAAAGCATTTCTGATTTTATTGTGTCAATCAAGCAATTAGCCACAAACTGCAGCTATGGTGCTTTCCTCGAAGAAGCTCTGAAAGACAGATTTTTGATGGGCATCAAAAATAAAAAGATTCAAACAAAACTGATTGATATTGGGAACTTAACCTTTGAAAAAGCATGTGAGACGGCGCTTAATATGGAATTGATCGAGGTCGAGATGATGCATATGAGTGGAACTTCAACATCGGGGGCAGTGCACATGCTAAAACAAAGAGTTCCAAAAGGAGATTTTGATCGTTGGAGATGCGAGAAGAGTTCGGTGGACAGAAAAATATCAGATGACAAAACGTGTCGACGTCCAACACGTGCAGCGAGGGGTGATTTGGACAACGTGCAGTGCTACTTTTGCAAAAACTGGGGACATGTTCAAGGTAACTGTTATAAAAAGAACAAGCGATATAGAAGTAAATCTAGAGGTAGATCGAGAAACCGGTACAACGGTGCTAAAGGCAATAACATACGTGCCGTTAAAAATGAAGAAGAGTTAGAAAGGCAAGCTATTGATTTAGGTTATATACATAATTTACAAAGCGGTAATACTCCGTTAATAGTGTATTTGATTTGTAATGGCAAACGTTTTGGAATGGAACTGGATACAGGAGCATGTACATCGGTGATGCATGTTAAAACATTTATAAATTATTTCCTAACCAAATGTTAGAATCGTCTAATCGGACGCTAAATGTAATTTCGGGGAATAAAGTGGATATAGTTGGCTCTTTTAAAGTTTCGTCACGTTTGTCGGATAGTGTTCAAGTTTTGAATTTGAATTGATCATAGTTGATGGACCTAAAGTATTTATCCCACTGTTAGGGAGATCGTGGCTTGACAAACTTCTTCCGAATTGGGGGAGCACGTTTTTTGACGTAAGTGCATGTAATAGTTTGAATGGAAACAGCTCAGAGGTAAAAGATTTAGTTCACAGATACAGAACTGTATTCAATGGCGATAAACGAGATTCGATTTTAGATTATAAAGCAAATATAATTTTAAAAGAAAAGAGCATACCGGTATTTTTTAGACCATATACTGTTCCCTTCGGTATTCGGGATAAAGTGGAACATGAGATAGACAGGCTTTTAGTAGAAAATATTATATAGCCTGTTCGATATAGCGATTGGGCCTCACCTGTGGTCGTGGTTACAAAACCCAATGGCGATATTCGTTTATGTGTTGACTGTAAAGTCACAATAAATCCATTTGTGCGCACCGATCATTATCCTTTGCCAAGGTGTGATGATATTTTTGCAAGTTTAAGCAACTCAGTCTGTTTTTGTGTCCTAGATCTGGAAGGCGCTTATCAACAAGTGGAAGTGGAAGAAAAGTGCCAGGAGTTGTTGACCATAAATACCCATAAGGGACTTTTTAGGTTTCGACGCCTGATTTTCGGTGTCAAATGTGCACCTGCAATTTTCCAATCAATAATGGATGAAATTTTAAAGAACATTCCAAAAGTACAGTGCTACCTGGACGACATAATTATAGGAGGCTCGAACTATGGTGATTGTAAGTCAAATTTAATTCATGTTCTTGACAGATTAGAAAAGTATAAAGTTAGGGTGAAAATGGATAAATGTCAGTTTTTTCAAAGTGAAATAGAATACTTAGGACATGTTATCAATAAAGATGGAATAAAACCCAGTGTCAAAAAGTTGGAAGCAATTAAAAATGCTCCTAAGCCAGAAAATGTAACTCAGTTAAAATCTTATCTTGGTTTGTTAAATTATTATTCACGATTTATTCCGAATCTGTCTTCAGAACTTAAAGATCTCTATAATCTGACTAAGAAGGATGTAGTTTTTCATTGGTCGGCAGAATGCGAAGCAGCATTTATAAAAAGCAAACAATCGATTTTGAACAGTAATATGTTAGTTCACTATGACCCAAATAAAGAAATAATTTTACATTGTGATGCGAGTCCTTATGGAGTGGGTGGAATTTTATCTTATATTGTGGAGGGAGTTGAAAGACCAGTTCTTTTTGCTTCTAGTACGCTGAGTTCTTCGGAAAAGAAGTACTCCCAACTCCATAGGGAAGCATTAGCCATTATTTTCACTGTAAAGAAATTCCATAAATATATTTATGGAAAATCTTTTACAATTTACTCTGATCACCAGCCGTTACGAGAAATATTTAATCCCAAGAAGTCCACACCTCCAGTTACAGCGGCTCGTATACATCGGTGGGCATTGATATTAAGTATGTATCAATATAAAATTGAGTATAAGAAAGGTACTCAAATGAATAATGCAGACGGACTTTCACGTCTTCCACTTACCTATCCTACAGAAGTAGAGGATTATAGTTCACTTTTAAGTACGATAAAGTGCGACAGTTTCTTAAACATTAAATTTGAAGATGTAGCGATAGAGTCAAATAGAGATTGGAAAATTAAAAATATTTTAAATATGGTACAAACAGGATGGCCAAGCAGTGTACCAGAAACTTTAATGAAATTTTTTCATAAGCGATTACAATTGTCGGAAGAAGAAGGATGTCTTTTGTATGGGGAAAGGCTGGTTATTCCTGACATATTGCAGCCATCGATTTTAGTTCGGCTACATGAATCACATGTGGGTGTCGTCCGTATGAAAATGTTAGCCAGACAATACTTCTGGTGGCCAGGCATCGATCATGACATCGATATTTTTGTGTCAAACTGTAAAGCTTGTGCTTTTTCAGGTAGTAGACCAACATCACAGCTTCATGAAGAATGGCCTGAGTCGAAATTTTTCTTCGGACGTATACACATCGATTTTTTTTATATGAAGGGTTCCAATTACTTACTAATTGTAGATAGCTACACAAAATGGATTGATGTAAAATCTATGAAAAAGACAAATGTTGAAAGTGTTATATCTGTTTTAATATCCCTGTTCACTTATTTTGGGTTACCAAGCACATTGGTATCAGATAACGGACCACCTTTCAATTCGGAAATTTTTGTTAAATTTTGCCTAGATAACAACATTAAATGTTTGAAAAGTCCGCCATACCATCCACAGTCCAATGGGGCTGCAGAGAGAGCAGTACAAACTTCCAAAAATACTCTTAAAAAAATGCTTATGGATCCCAACTATAATTCATTTCCAATGGACATTTTAATTAATAATTTTCTTTTGAAGTATCGGTCGACTCCGTCGACAATGACCAATTTATGTCCAAACGAAATTATATTTAGAACCAAACCAAAAACACTTTTAGATCATATAAATCCGAAAATTCGTAACGATTACGAAAATGCTGTAAATATGAAAGAAAAGGAAATATCAATAAAACCAAATAAGAAAAAAGTATCATTCCTAAACGTAGACCAAATTAAAAATAAAATAATTTTTAAACCAGGTGATAAAGTTTTATATAAGCTAAAATATAATTTCTCTTTTAATTGGATACCTGGAATAATTGTAAGAAAGTTAGGAAATGTTATCTATACAGTAAATACGGATGGTGTTCATAGATCGGCACATATTTCACAATTAAGAAAATCTAAATTCAAAGAAGTGTCCTTTGCGCCTACAAATATTTTGCATTCTTTTAAAAAGCCAAGAAAAACAAGAAGATCTGTTTCATTATCTAGCTTACCACGTAGATCTAAACGAGCACCTATGCCAATTAAAAAATGGGTACCTAACGAAATGTAAAAAAAAAAAAAAAAAAAAAAAAAAAAATAGAAAATGTATTCGTACCTACATAGAATGGAAATTAATTTTGAATTATAACTTTGAATGTATGGTTATTTTTGAATTATAATAAATAAAATAAATCTTATGCTTTTTAATTATAAATAAAAAAAATTTAATCTATAGCAATTTTGAAACTAAATACATATATACATAATGTATGAATATTGTTAGAATATACAAATAATAATACTGAATGAATAAATTGATTTAATTTTGTTTAATATGATTTGTATATTGAGTTTAAAATAAGTTTGGGGGAGTGTCACGAATGTTAAAGATACTTGCATTGTTCAACACACTGTATTATACTCAGTATAAGAGTACATTTAGTTTTGTATTATCTAGTTTGTAAGCTTAGAATATAAGTGTTATATTTAATAAAATTAGTCTTAAGCTGCTCATTGACCTGTGCGTTTCATTTCATTCTCCTACTAAGTCTTAGACATCAAAGTTTTTTGTTTTTTTTTTTATCTTGGTCTAGGACAAAATTTTATTTTATTATTTATTTTTGACGTGCCTTTTGTCGCACAATGACGGTTAGAAATATTATTCGTGTAAATCATAGGCTTATTGACATGAAACAACGCAAACGCATTAGAAACTATTTTTGACGCTCTTCGTTCACACAAACACACTTCAAAATATTTTATGTGAATCATAGATTTATTGCCATAAAACAAAGCAAAATCCTTCTATATACTCGTAGTGTAATCTTCGGTTTTCTGCCATAACACAATGTAAAAAGCGCAGAAAATTATTTTTGATATGTTTTTTTTACGCAAAAAAGGCTAAAAAATAATTTAATGTGAGAAAGTTTCGTTGCATTTCAGCATAGATTCGTTATTATTATTTATTTGTTTATTTAAACTATTAAAATACAATGAAATTAAGTTTTTAGCACTCCCTGCATGAAATAGAATAGTTCTAGACACACCCTGTGTTATTATTAGGCAAAGCCATTAACATAACATAGATGTGCAAAATGCCAAAATTATTTAAATAAACTACACAGAAATTGTTTAAAACAATAAATAAAAATTGCAAAAAAAATGCCCGGAAAACAAAAATAATTAGAAATGTCAAATCGACTGACACATAATTAGAAATGTCAAATTCAGAATATGAAAAATGGAAGCATTCAACGAAAACCCAAAGCTAAAACCCGAAATATTAAAGTGGATTCACATTACACAAGTCCGACAACACGATTAAAGTTGATGAACATATTGTTGAATGTGAACCTCCCTAAGTGAAGAAATATTATCAATATAAATATTAGGCATGTGTTTTTTTTAGAAGTTGAGCTCTGACAATAATATTTTGAAACATTAAGCGTTAACTACAATCGCCACTTTCTGCAAAAATTGAAAAAGAATACACACATTCACTAGCGACAACTGTTGGTGAAAAGAGAGTACAATTTACACCAAAATTAACGTCACAATTTATCTTTCTTCGTAAAGATAAAAATCGGAGAGATAAAATTTAGTTTAGCGCGATCTGCATACTAAGCTTTACACTTTTAGTTTTTTGAGATGGAATAAAGAAATGTGAAATGAGTTGGAAAAATGAGCCTATTTTTTTACTTTTTGAATTTGTTTGTAGTTAAGCTTTTAAACGTTAAGGCTAGGCGCGCAAATTCAATTTTTAGTTGCACAACTGTTTGATTGTTTATTGAAAACAGATGAACTAATTGGTTGAATGTTCGCGCAGGTGCATATAATTATATGCAACAGAAAATAGGGAACTCATTTTAGGCAATCGTTTAGTTTGTGTCAAAACACAAACTTTTTAGTTGCTCGAAACAAGCAGTTGCGAAACTAAAAACTGAATGTGCGCGCCTAACTGCAATGGGCAATTTTTGTAAAAAGTATAATAAGTGAAAAAAATTAAAAAGAATACACACATAAACTAGCCACATCTGTTGCTTTCAGTTTGGCGACATCTATCGGTCATTTTCTGAAGAAATTTATTCAATGTATATTAGTGTTTTCAAAAAGTGAAACATTTACTTTTTGGTTTTTTTAACATTTTCACTTTTCAAGTTCATTGCAGTTATGGCTTTACAATAATAGGGGTATTCATGCAAAAGTGTAAGCTCTGCGTATTTGTATAAGTCAATTATTTTCAAAAATTATTTACATTTGTCTGCATTTGAGTTTTAAATATTTGCGAAAGAAGAGAATACAAAATACTCGAAATGTATTTGTCAGGGAAAGAGAGAAGATAGAAAATGCAGACGTGAGACGTCGCGTCGTCAAAAATGCGGACAAACATGACTTACGATACAAATTTAAATCTCCATGGCTGAATGCGTTCCATGGACTCAAACCTACCTCATTTTCGGAACACTTCCATTTGTGTCATTTTTTGTTGAAAATAAACAAAAAAGTTTTACAAAAGTAAATTGAATTTACGAGTATGTTTTTGAAGTTAGCTATATTTCTTTAGGCGCGTTATGAAAAAATGATGAGAGTGAAATTAAAAAAAAAAATCACATGTGTGTAACACAAAATTCACAAGTTGACGTCACTGCAACGACGGACGTGGGTTCGAGTCCCAATAGAATGATAAATATTTTTCTTTTTGCCGCGATATGAAAAAATGATGAGCGTGAAAGTTTTAGATGTAACACAAATTTACAGGTTGGCGTCACTCCGGCGACGCACGTGGGTTCGATTCCAATATTATGGCCATAACAACAGCTGAAGGACAATGACATGAGAGAATCGAAACAAAAATTGTTAATGTATCAAAAATGTGTATAGGTTTGAAAGTTTGTTTACCATTAATTGTTTTCCTTTGGACTCCAGGATTGAGTGCTTAGTAGGTACTTCTCATTGCATTCAACAATTTAAAAAGATCATGAATTCTCTGTCTTTTATTGAATGATAATGAATTAAATAAATAAATTGGCACTAGAATTTCGAGAGCTGGGTCGGCTAGTAAGAAGAATAAGAAGATTATGAAGAGTTTTATAAAATATTTGTTTTGCTTTTGGAAAACCTACAAAATTCTAGGAAATTTTTTGTGAATTACGCTGTACTACTGCAAATATTAGAGCAAAGAGGTATATGGTTTTTTAAAGCTTGATTGTTAAGGCATCGAACAACTCTTAAGTGACCTTTAAGATCTTTAAGATCATTTTGTTGCTACTTGTTGCCTATCTGAAGCGCAAAGAATTAAAATACGTAGATACTGCTCGTTAATAGCGGTTATAAACAGTGTTAAGGAGTATATTTATTCATCAGAAAGCTTTTAAGGATAATAGAGCATAAACATGTTCCTTAACATTAATATAGAGACACAATTTTGTATATACATACATATCTATTAAAAGCTGTAACCTTAATGCTTTAGTTTTGAATTGTAACTACTCTTTCAGAGCTGGGTACTTTAAAACATTTAAATAACTTGTACACCTGCGGCGATGTCACTTGGGGTGCGATCCAGAGGGGAGACTGAACATTGATATAAAAAATAAAAAACGATGGTTTTTAGAATAGGCGGAGGACGGTACGCAGGAAATGAAAAGTAGTTTTTTGATGGTCAAGAAATAGAAACAGTGAAGACATATAAATATCTGGGTATGAATATTCGCAGCAATATGAACATAAAACATCATTTCCAAGAAAAACTTTCTGCAGCTAAATCAGCTATAATTGCGGCCTGGAAAAACTGCCTGGAAGATAGACATATGTACATATATCTCCAAAAATAAAATATCTCTAAATCAATAATGCTGCATTGTGATGCTTTTTTATTCAAAGGCTGAGGTAGCGTCAGCTTGTCCAGGGTCGATCCGAAGAAAGCACAAAACTCGGTTTAAAAGTTCAGAACTCCAAATAATGTCCGATTTTATTCAGCGTTAACTTAATTCTAAATAACAAATTATTTCATATACTTGTACACTTGTATCAAATTCTTAAATAACTAACACGGTATTTCATATAGTTCACAAATTTTCATATACCTAAATAATTAACACCGTATTTCATATACAAGGGTGAGACGGTGGGATTAGATCCCTAGCCTTGACTGAAGCTATAGGCAGAACGCAGTGGGATTAGATCCCTAGCCTAAAGCAGCGACAAGACACGGTCAGACAAGTAGGATTAAATCCTTAGCTTTGATTGAAACGCCTGGCAAAATTCGGTAGTGAGATTAATCTCTAGCCTCGGCTCAAATCGCAGCAGGGTACAAACGGGGTAGGATTAAATCCTTAGCCTCAAACAAAGTTTAAGACAAAATAAAGGGGAGGTACCGAGAAGGCAGAACAACACATACACAATTTACGGCCAGAGCCAAAAGCTTTGAAACGTCTGGATAGTACACTACGTACCCTATCAGCGTGTTTCGGGGATAATCTGCAACCTTAGGACTCTGTATTGGTACCTCAACAACAATAGCCGAGAGAGAATCCCCTTTTGTCTAGATTTTCCACCTCCCTATATCATATCCATGGTCATCAGCAAATGTGAATACATAAAAAATAAACATAATGCATTCCTCGTAATTTGTTGTTGTACCACCGACGACTAAACTTCAATGTACGAGTATGTTGTATGTATGTACATCTCCGTGGGCACCTAAAGGTATGCAATGGTTTTGGTATGTTAGGTGGTTCGGCAGAAAAGGCTGCTTTAGGTGAGTAGCTGAGTAGTTGCGTAGGCGTGCCGGCCGCCGTGGGTGAAGTATGTGACTTCGTTACAGTATGGAGCACAAGTGTGGGACAGTAGAAAAATTCCTTCGATTTTTCCTTAAACGCGTTTTCAAGCTACCGCAGTCATCTCTAAACAATATGATATTTAAACTACTTAGACTTCATTGCAAAAACTATGTCTTTCAATGGAGAAAGGTTGACCAAACGCATAGCACGATATGCAATAGAGAAGAAAATACTGTTTTTCGAGGAATGGGAGTCATTATCAGAATTCTCTGGATGCACCCTACGAATAACCATCGATAATATACCCGGGTGATTCTACAAACAATGGAATAAAATGATACAAATTTCGGCACGACATTTTTGGAAGCCAAAAGTCGTAAGAATTGTTCTAGTTGATCCTTAGAACGTCTCTTTGCGTTATTGAAAGCGGCCAGTAAAAAAAATTAAAAACGACGATTTTAAGGACATTTTTTGAAAAAGGATGTTCAGGGGACTGAGGTTTTTTTAAGGTGACTGAATAAATCTTTAGTTTTTTTGTATTTTCTCTTGGGTACACACTGAAATATAGAAATTAAATTTAATTAGCCTTAATAAACATATACAAATTCATGGTTAATACATAATAACTTAGCATTTTATTAAAAGAAAATAATAAATTACAATAAATTTTTTTTTCTACTTAGAATCAATTTAAAATAAATTATATTCTTTTTAAAAATTTTAAAAATATTTCGCAATGAAGTTCGAAGTTCAACATAATTTAAAAATTCTCAGGTTTCTGAATAAAATATCATTTGTTTATTTATTAGCCAGGGGACTGAGACCAGGGGACTGAGGTTTTTCATGGTTTTTGCGCAAAAAAGATATTAAGGTTTTACTTAAAAAATTAAAAAAATATATATAATATTACAGTTTTATCAAACCTATACTATACTGCTAAAAAAGATGCCTACTTACATATAAATTTGTTTCGTAAAAACTCACCAGAGGACTGATAAACTAAAAGGACAATCCACGACTTCATGCACAAATGTCTTTTTCACAATGCTAACATAAGAAACAGAATCGAGTTGCACCACGATTTTATTGTAAGGAGACTTGGTACTTCAAATTGCCAGTGCTGGAAATCCGATCGACATCCTAGTTTTTGATATTTTCGACTGTTTCAATATGCCAGGGGACTGATACAAAAAGCGGGGGACAAAGTTTAATTAAGTTTTTTTGTAATAAAATAAATTACTAAAAAATATTTATCTATTTCGTAATAAAGATGTGTTATTTTCCGTAACTTTGGTGCAATTCATCTAAGTATGAGACCTGAAATAAGAGAACGGTAATAATTTTTCTTTGCGAAAACGCACTGGGGACACGTCAGGGGACTGAGAATTGGACACTTTGAAGAATTTTTTGAGCAATATAAAATAAGGTCACCCTAATAATATTGTTAGGCCAGGTAGATATCAGTCAGATTTAATTTTATAAAAAAAAATCAGATTAAATAATTGAACGGATTTCAAAATATTTCTGGGGCCGCCGAAAATTCCATCGTTTGTAGAATCACCCACCCCGAAGAAAGAAGAGTTTGGTTATTTTATTACCGCAGTCGATGAAAAAATGCGAGCAGAGAGCATTGAAAAAGTACGAAGTTCATACCACCGCGAAATATACGCAAGCCTAAACCACAATTTGTGCGAAAGCAACTATTTCAACGAAAAGTATTCAAGAGATGTAATATCTACTGTTATTAGAATCAGAGGAGAAATGTTAGACTTAAACTTCATTCCACACATAGAAGATTTGCCTATCTTTTGTAGGCCTTGCAATCTTAGAGAAAGGGAGAACGTTTATCATTATGTCCTGTATTACGAGAATTCAGGTTGCAATTTTTTGAGAAATTTGTATTGGATGAATCCGACATGAAAATGATATTGAACGGCGCTGACTGGAAAAACCTACACAAATATTGTCAAAAAGCAGTAAAATATAGAAGAGCTATTATAAGAGAATCTTTTCAAATATTAACATAGATACCTATTTTTAAAACTTTGTCAAACTTGGGCAGACGGCTTTCAATAGTCATATGTCTTAAAACAAATTGTCAAACTATTATGTAAATGAATCTGAAATTGAAAATAAAATAGATTAGATAGATTTAGATTAGATTGATTTTATTAAATTAATCATTTAAATATACATATTTCGTATAATTTACACAAAATCTCTATAACATGGCGAAATGCCGTCTGCCAGATTGACAACAGAATATTTTCTTTGACATATTTGCAAAAAGTTAGCCTAACCTTTTAAATTTACATAACTTTTACCAGATTATTTTAAACAATGTTTTAAATATTTTTAATTTAATTTTAATTTTTTAATGTAGTAATAACATCACACGAATTAACATAAATTTATTTTCAAAAATCTTCATTAATTATTCGCTCTCTATACTTCAATGAAATTTTGCAGAACTCATAGAATTTTGGAACATCCATCTCATTAAGCTTCATCAGCACTTGTTCCTCCGATAAGAAATCACATCCAAAAATATATCTCCTAATTTCCCTGAGAGTTGGGCACCTTCCGACGAAATGAATGACGTCTTCCCGTTCTGCTAAGTTGCATATACTGCATTCCAATGGTAGATCAGGTCTGTGGGGTATAAAGTTTAAGTTAAGCAATTCACTTCGAAGCCTGAGCATTGTGGCAATCATGTGTACACTATTTGTATCTCGAAAATAATTTTTGTCCAATAAATTGTGATTCAGTCTACTGTAGATTGATCTGTACAGCGAACCAGATGCTTCAGCTATAAATTCCGCTCTACATTGCTCATCTACTTTTTGAATTATTTCGTAAAGATTACTTTTACTATTCAATATATCTTCAACGTTAATGCTTAAATTCATATCACATCCTCGGGCTAATTCCAACCAATCTCTATACCAGCTGTTTTTATTTTGGATAGCTTTAAGGGCTATCTTTCTCGTAAGCCGGTTTTCAGGCATAGCAAAGACTTTAAGCAAATAGTCTGCTTGGAGCTTTAGTGTTTTTATAAAGAGAGCGATATCCCGGTTTCTAGCATTATAACGTAGTTTGGCGTGTTCCGGTAGGTGAAATATTCTCTTCACATAGTGTCTTAAGAGATTCTTTACTTTATCGAACTTTTTACATCCCCAAATCTGTGCTCCGTATAGAAGAATCGTCTCCGAAACCGCTTCAAATACCTTATATTTGCGGCTATTCGCTGTATTTTTGTTCATAAAACATCTTTTCCAGGAAACATTGATTGCAGTTTTGGCTTTTAAGAGTTTTTCCTTGAAATGCTTCTCCAAACTCAGATTTTTTGTAAAATAGACACCCAGGTACTTAAATTCGTTGACACATTCCAAGCGTTCTCCATTAAAAACCCATTTTTCATTTGAAACAATTCTTCCACCCCCTCTTTTAAAAATCATTACCTTGGATTTTTCTATGTTGACTATGAGGTTCCATAATTGGCAGTAGTCATTAACCCTGTTGATCATGAGTTGTAAGGTTTGGGGTGAGTACGCAAACAGGACTACATCATCCGCAAAGAGCAATACCTTAATACGCACTCCAGCAAAGTCCACTCCACCGGGCAGATAATCGATCAAATCATCGATGAAAAGTGCGAATAATGTAGGGCTTAATGTTCAGCCTTGTGTTACTCCAGATGTTGTTTCGATACAATACGAAAGTTCTTCTCCGTTCCAAACTGCAGCTTGAGTTCCTTTGTAACTCTTTTAACAGGTTTTGAGATTTAATCCATGTTGTAAGGCGCTTTTGTAACACTGATGTGAATACTTTATACGTGGCATTCAAAAATGAAATTCCTCGATAATTTGAAGGATCTGATAAACAACCTTTTTTATGTATGGGAAATATCACTGATTCCTGGAATTCTTTAGAAGTAGCATCACCATCCATAACCTTATTAAGAAGTTTTGTTAAACTTTCTTTCAGAATATTAGTCCCATTATTATAAAATTCTATTAGAATTCCGTTTGCTCCAGAAGCTTTTCCATCTTTCATGCCACCTAGCACTAGGTCCACTTCTTGGCAAGTGATTGCAGAGTCTAAAATTTTATTACTAAATCCAGGAACTGCGTAATTCCACTTTATATTGTTTGTAATTCGGTTAAGTAATTCCTTAAAATATTTCCGCAATGTACTCTTACTAAGGTTTGAGTTGATTTTAAGATGTTTACCATTCATTTTCCATGCATGCTTCCAAAATTCCGATGAGTCTTTACACGTCGCCGTCGCCAATCTGTTCCCTTCAATTTCACCATATCTCCTTTTTTTGATTCTACATAGATCCTTATATTTCTTATTGGCCTCAATGTAATTCTGACTGAATGAACCATCGCTAGAATTACGGAATATTTAGAGCCATGTAAAAGATAAATTGCGAGCACGTTGACAATCCTCGTCAAACAAAGGTTCTATTCCAGCTTTTCTATCTTTTTTATTGATTTGCTGTTGTGGATACCAAGTTTTTATTGTATCTTCCAATATTTCAAAGTCCATATAATGCCTTCTTTGGAGTTTCGAATCGAGTAGATGTCTGTATGCTGATGCCCACGAAACTTTCCATTTTAGCTTAGGTAGTAAACGCATATTTGTAATTTCCTCAGGTGATGGATACTTTTGGTGGTGAAAAGTGACAACTAGCGGAAAGTGGTCCGAGTAAAGTAATTCCTTAACTTCGAAGTCTGAAATATATGACTCCCAATCCGCCCCTATGAGACTATAGTCTATCACTGATGTTCCTTGACCACCAACAAATGTGAAATTACCCGAATCATCACTCAAACTAGTTCCATTTTGAATTCTAAGCCCGTATGAATCACAAAGCTCTACAAGTCTCCTTCCTCTTCCATTGCATAAGTTGTCTTTTGATCGCCTATTGACGCCATGAACTGCATTCAACAAAATAAAATACTCGTATTTATCTATCTATCTATCTAGAAGTTCGTTATTAGTACTAATAGTGTGATAATTGAAGTTCGCTTAAATATTCGCAACTAATCGAATGTTCGATTCGCTATTCATAATGAAGGGCTTAATTTAATTTTAAAATAATGAAAACCAAGCCTTTGTAAGAACTTTCTGAAAATAATTTTTTTATCTATCTATCTATCTATCACAAACATATACGTAGCGTTTTCATAAACATATACGTTACGCATCACGCTACCAAAACCACGTAATTGTGTTTCATTGTGTCAATTACTGTAAAACGAATAGCAATTTGTCTAACTAACTGTTCAATCTCTTCGTTAATAGATTCTAATTTTTCTAATTAAATGGCGGTGAAGCCATATATTTTCTCAAAAACCTACATTTATGAAATTCAAAATACTTATTCCTATGAGATTATTATCTGTTTTCCCGAAAACAAAAAAAAAAAACTCTTAAATTACTTTCTTGAAATTTATCATCCCCTCCTCCGCACAAAAACGCTCTTTAACGCATAAAACTAATCTTTCACAAGATGGGAGTATCTCTTACCTCAGCAAGTATCTCTGGGCATAGACATAGCCCGAAAATGGTTATAAAATTTACATAAAATAGTCATATCCGTAGCCTTTTGAACAGCAATTTGTTCGACTCATTTAGCCATAATAATTGGCCAACAACAGTTCTTATACGAGTAAATCGAGGTCTTTCAACAAAAACTTACTCACACGCCATAGTGTAGACCGATAAAGTTTCACACACTCAAGCACCACCCACACACTTATGGGAGTTTAATGCTGGCTTTGGTAAAAAAATAGGCAATTAAGGAATTCAATTAAAATTCAAACTTAATAAAGTTTCAGCTTCTACTATATTCGTTGTCGATGTCGTTATCCTCTATGGTGTTATCTTATGTTATGTCTCGATTTGTGTGTGTGTGTGTTAAAGTAGGTTCCTTAAGATTTTGCCTTCCTTTGGACATTTGCTAGAAAACCTCAAACCGATCAAATGAAGAGTTACCCTTAGATTCCTGACCTCAGCAATTAATTCAAAGTTTGTCGTTTGTTCCTACCATGATGGGTTCAGGGATATAGGCTGGAGAATTGTTGGTGGGATAAATCCGGAACGGGAATCAAAGTCTTAACCACGAGGGGTTTTCATCTTAATACTGAAATAACTTTTGTTGTTCTTCGTATTTTCTTTTACAGTCGACGAAGGAAGTGAAAACTAACTCGAAGGATCTATCCTTAAAGGATCTCTTCTTCTTCTACACACATGTTTGTTTGCGTTTGGGCTACAGAGTTCTACACATTGACACACATTCACTGATGCATGTCGTCCGTGCTAGTTAATTAAAGAAAAAGGGTTCTGCCGATGGCAGTAATGAGCCATTTAGAAGAAGGAACAGGATAAAGTGATGTGCCTCAAGGACTCCAACGTAAAGTCCTCTCATAGTTGGGAAATCAGTGTGTGCCTTAAAATTCACTTGAAGCCAAATTTTACTTTTACTCCTATAGCAAGCTGGGGAAGACATGAGCAAATTATAAGTTGAAACAAAACAAATATCATTTAAACGCCACCCCACCGATCCGAGCCATCATCAACCCAAAAGCCGATGTACACGAACCAAGATCTAGGATACAATTTTCTTTAAGTGTTTATATGTTTTTAGGGCGTAATTTTCCAGACAAATACAAAATAACCAAGTGAAGTATCCTGGCATCATCACCAGAGTGTGTCGCAATAAGGATGCTTTGCCTGTGTATCTATTTTCAGATCTGCACCATTCACTTGAGCGGATTTAATGTGTGCGCCTGATGAACTATGACAGGATAGGCAAGGCAAGACAAGTTTTCGTCTTTCAACACCAGGGATATGTATGTAGACTTGATAGAGGTTTATAATAAAATTAAGCAATTAAAATTTTTCTGCTACACTATAGAATTCCATCTGTGTGAGGGTGTGAGTTTAAGTTCTCTATGTACGCTTTTAATGAATAGAGGCGAAAGGTGGTTGTGGCTGCCACAAAAGCTAATTAGGACGCGCGTTCCCCAAGCATGTATGCATGGTAACATAAAAATTGTTTTAATGGTATATTGTTTCGGGTTTCAATGGCGTTCATTGTATTTTGTGTTTTGAGGTTACCTCAGGGCATCATTCTTTTGTTATATAGGTACATATTGTTCAAGTTTAGTTTATTTTTTTTTTGTTATCTTTAAAGAGATGTTGGGAGAAATTTATTTAATAGTGTTCATATAATTTTCTATTGCAAACAAAACTTGCTATCTGAGGTATGAATCAAGATAACAAAATACTATTTAAAATTGGTTTATAGGACGGATTAGGGCATTTTATCTAGGCACTTAAAATCTTCCATCAGAAGTAGAAAATCCGTTTTTTAAGACCAAAAATATGGTAAGACTGATTTGCTTCTATTTTGAAGGGTTCTTGTTCAAGACCGGGACTTCATAAAACAGGCGAACTGGTCATATGGCAAAAGCGGATTTGTTTTTTCAAAGCTTTATTTATTTTTTCTAAACAATTGGTATAAGAGGGAAAGTTGTCCGGATCAAGTAGTGGGGAAATTCTAATCCTTATAAATGTATATTTGCACCTCCAAGCACGTCGGACTACTGTATAATATCTGCAAATTTCTCATACACCATAGACACAATCACAGAAAAATCTCCAAGAAGAACCGTTTGGCAATATGAAAAACCCAACGGGGCGACATCAATAACTTTTTTCAAAACTTTTACTGGTCACTACACTTTCTCAGTAGTGGAATTGGATTATTCTCAATTAAATAAAAATTTGTATCATTAACAGGACTAAAATAGGAAATTCCAAAAAAATTGGTACGACTATGGATGGGAGGGTTAATCTTCCGATGCTTCAAAATAAACCTCACTTAAGAAAACCTGAGAAAGTACAGACAAGGCAGGAATACCTGCAGTGCTGTAAGATGGAAGAAAGAAAACGTCAAACGCAACACACGTAAGCTCTCCGAGTTCATAAAATTATTTCTTATTTAATTCAATTAAATACAATAAAACTAAAAGTTAGTTTTTTAACTTTGTAATAAAATACAAACATATAATTTGTTCTTTATGAAAAAAAAAATAAAAAACCTCAATTATTAACATATTTGTGTACCAGAGGTGTGAATTGTTATTCTTCTACGTGAGCTGTCAAACGAAATATTAATATTTAATAATATGGTGAACAAATGTGTTAAATGTGCCAGTGCAATTACAAGGTCCAACCTGGAGCCAAATGTAATGATTGCAACAAAGAGTATCACTTAGCTTGTGGAAAAATAAATACAGCACTCATTGCGGGCATCAAATCCGGACCTGCCATTTGGAAATGTATACCTTGTCAGAAAATACCTAACTTTAACGAGTCTATGCTCCCTGAAGGTAATACGTCAGACTGGGATTTGGATGACTTTTCGCAAGCACTTAAAATCAATAATGTTAAATCAACGCAACAGTCTTTCAACACTTCTATTGCTAATATTTCTTCAAAATTTACTCAACTTAATAAGCTGGCTCATGAAGTAGTTGAAAATAAGCGGATGATACAAGAATTACAACAAGAAAATCCGACATTGAAAGAAAAATTGTCTGTTCAAGAGCGCCGCATAAATCGATTGGAGGGACAAGAGACAACCAATCAAGTCATTATCCAAAATGTTCCATTTGCTGAATCCGAGGATCTAGTAAAAATTTTCAATGTAATCACATCTAAGCTTGGCGACGTTCCTTTTGAAAATGGGAACCTCACAGAAATTTTTCGGAAGCCGACGAGAATCACCAAGGAATCAGTTTTAAAGGAAAACCATGAAGATGACCACTTAAGTACACCGATAATAGTTAAATTCAAGAACCAGTATGTTCGCCATAGATTTCTTTCTGCAGCTAGAATACGCTCACAAATTAAAATTTCTGATCTAAGTTTTCATAATGTTAATAATCCTAACAAATATCTCTTAATTAACGAAGTTCTTTGTTTTTCAGATACAATTTTATACCACCAAGCCAAAGCACATACCGAAGATCCACAATTTTAAGTATTTATGGTTTAAACACGGCAAAATGTTCATGAGGAAAGAGGACACCACAAAAATTTTTAGAATATCCGATTCATCGGATTTCAATTTGGCTAGTATCACATGGTCATTTGACGAAGCTACTAAATCAATGAAACCCTCTTTGTAATTTGGACTTAAAGCAGAGACATTGATTGAATCTACGTCTACATGTAATTTATATCAATTTAATTCTATAAAAAATATTAATAATAGATTGTTGGACCTGGTATTTTCCTCTTTTTCTAGCTTAAATTTTTCGGTAGAATTGTCAACAAATCCACTTTCAACAATAGATCGCCACCACCCATCATTGAAGGTCAAAATTTGTTACTCGTTTTTTACCTGATATCAATTTACCAAAGAGACATTTTTTCAAAGCTAATTATGATGAAATTAACTCTCAGCTCTGCTT
This sequence comes from Chrysotoxum bicinctum, assembly GCA_911387755.1. Taxonomy (NCBI): domain Eukaryota; kingdom Metazoa; phylum Arthropoda; class Insecta; order Diptera; family Syrphidae; genus Chrysotoxum; species Chrysotoxum bicinctum. The sequence continues at coordinate 73,330,191 of OU426988.1, read as the reverse complement.
AATTGATTGGACGTTTCTCAATAATATGGACATAAATAAAGGTTTTGTAGAGTTTTATAATAAATTGAACAACATAATCGAATCCCTTGTTGCTCTAAAGAGGAAGGTTTCTCATAATTATCCATGTTGGTTTTCTCAAAATCTTATTAAGATACTTCAGGAGAAATAACGTTTTCATTTCATGGCAAAATAATTCAATCGTGTGGCTGACTGAGAAACGTTTAAATACTTGAGAGCTTTAAGTAAAAAGGAATTGGATAACTGTTATAAATAGTACTTGAACAATACCGAAGATAATCTCAAAACTAATGTTAAATACTTTTGGTCATATACAAAAAAGTTAAGGGCCACCAACTCACTACCGTCTGTCATGACTCATGAAATCACTTAGTCTACCACGCCAAAGACAATATGCGAATACCTTTCTACATTTTTCCAAAATAATTGCTCCCAACCCAAGTCTTCTCCTAGTAATATAGACATTTCAAAGAGTTATAGCAACCAAATACTGTCCACTATTAACATTAACAATCTACTTATCAATTTACATACCGTTACTGCTATCATTAATGATTTGCACATCAGTAAGAAGGAAGGTTCTGATGGGATCCCAAATATCTTTTATAAAAAATGCAAATTTAACACAACCCATTTCTACCTTATTTAACAAATCTTTATTAGAAAAAATATTTCCAGACAAGCTTAAGGACAAGGAGTCCCATGTAACACCTGTTCATAAGAATGGCCTAATTTCAGAAATTTCTAACTATCGTCCTGTGTGTATCTTAAACGCATTATCCCTCATATTTGAAAAATGCGTCTACGAAAGTATTATATTCATGGTTAGACCTATGATTAACTCTAAACAGCACGGTTTTTTAAGTGGTCGCTCCACAGTTACTAATTTAGTTTCCTTTACGAACGACATAGCAAACGCTTTCATATCTTCTACGCAACTAGATGTTGTCTATACAGACTTTTCGAAAGCATTTGACAAAGTAAGTCATGAAATTATATTAAATAAAATGAACAAATTTGGATTTCACGATGAATTTATTCAATGGTTTAAATCATATCTAACCTCTAAGTTACAATAAATCAGTATGCTTCCAAACCTTTTTACCCTCCATCTGGAGTTCCTCAAGGTTCCGTTTTGGGACCCCTAATATTTCTGATTTACATCAATGATATTACAGAAAAAATATCATCACGTTGTACGCTGATGACCTTAAAATGTACCAGGAAATTATTTGTGTCCGTGATTGTATAAAACTACAGAAAGATCTGGATACCCTTCTGGAATGGTGTGCAACGAATGAACTTCACTTGAACGTTAATAGATGCAGTGTTATGTCGTTTACTCGTAAAAAAGATATAACTCATTTTGACTATCGCCTTAACCAAGAAAACCTAAAACGAGTCACCCAGCAAAAAGATCTAGGTGTTATATTTAAATTACTGTTCGATAAGCATTACCAGTATATAACTAACAAGGCATCAAGAATGATAGGTTTCATTTTTAGAACAGGAAAATACTTTCGTAAGCCAGAATCTTTTATTACTCTCTTCAATTCCCTTGTTCGTAGTATACTAGAATACGCATCTTGGAATCCGGTTTTCCAGTTTCATTCTGATAGAATAGAAAATCTGCAGAAGAAATTTTCAAGGATATTAAAATACAAACTGTATAAAAATCACACATATTACTGTACCAGATTACATTTATTTCATATGTCGTCCTTGTTTCTGCGTAGAGCCCTGCTAGACGAGTTGTTTCTTCATAAAGTACTTTGTGGTAAGATTGTACTTAATCATATAAATATTCAATACACAACTCGCTCCAGTCGCCATTAAGCAGCCTTCCAAATTCCATTTTGTCGAACGCTCCTAAATTTAAAATCACCGATTGTCAGAATTCAAAGACTTCACAATAAGATGTTTAAATCGTTCGACGTTTTGTGTTTTCAATGCATTAATCCAAAGAAGATTATATTAAGAATTGTTCATGAATGTGGTTTTTCTTTCCTCTCAATTTTGAATTGACATCATTTTAATCAATAACATAAACGTTTGAACTTTCTGTTTATTATTATATACCCTACTTTTAATGGCTTTGATTTTGTTCCCTTTTTGAATTTTTCTATTGTTTTCATAATGAATTTTATAAAATATTTAAATGAATGTTAATTTTTAAAATTTAATTTCGTTTTCTTAAATAATTATTAAAGTATTTCTTAATTTTGTAGCTTGTTATAGGTTGAAAAGAGATATTATAATTTTTATTATACTTTTTGTCAACTCTAAGCTATTGTATTCAAATAAAAAAAAAAAAAAAACAGATCGACTTTACCTCCTATGCTTGTGATTGTAAATGATTCCATTGGAGAAATATTTTTTCGCACGCGTAGAGTATTCAAGGATCTTTAAATACACACCCGCTGGTTCAGACTGTATGTCGCCTTTATATCTGAAGAAGTGTTCTTCTTTGCTGGAAAATCCATCGCTTTAGCTTTTACATCTGTCATACTCTTAAGATACCTTTCTGAGAAGATGGAAAACGGTGAATCCTCCTTTTCCTCCAATTATCGATTTATTGCACTTATGTGCCTTCTTTCTTAGGTTATGGAAATACTGATCATCAATCAGCTCAAGAAAAATTCTCGAAGAAGGAAAGTTCCTTAATGACCGGCAGTACGGCTTTAATAGCAATAGGTATGTACACTGGTGATCTGAGGGTATATCTTACATTATTTTGGAGAAATAAATGTTATTGCACTTGATATTTCTTAAACATTTGATAGAATTTGGCACGAATTTTATCGAAGGCATCGAAACATTTGATATCGATGAGTCTCTCTTTGGCTTTGTAAGATTAGAAATTACCATTCTGACCGTTCAATTCAAGTTGTTCTGAACAGTTTTAAGTTCGATATTCATATAATAAATACTGATGTGCCCAATGCTAAGTTTTGTCTCAGACACTCTTGCTTATCTTCATAAAAGATCTTTTGTTTAGTACTTCTAATCTAATTTACTATTTTGCTGACGGTAGCACCCTTAGCTTTTGATATTCGTTTCTAGAATCACAACCCTGTTCTTCGGTTGTGGAATTAAGACGGCAGCGTATTCGATGCTTATTAGGTTCTGATCTAGACAGCATTATGCAATGTGGTATGTTTTAACAACTGCGTGAAATTTAGTACTTGGAAAACACAAAACTGACTTTTGTCGGCCAAGCGAAATATACCACCCATTTCAAAATCCATGAATGGCACTTGTATCAAACAAACTGAAAAGCTTTCCATAGTCGTTAAGTGCATTAAAGAACATATTTTATGGAATGATCATATTTTCGACGAAGCCAAAAACGAAGCGAAATGCTTAGATTTTCTGCAAAAATGCAAGAAATTTGTTTCCAGCCTTACCATTTTTAATCATACACATATGCAAGAACTTATAAGTACCTATAACATTATTTATAAGTATAACTCTCACATCTAGGCTAGTGCCCCCAATACTCATTTAAACCTACTTGTTCGATAGAATTTAGGATAGAGCCCTTAAACTTACAGGAGACGCAAGCGTTACGGAAACTTTTGTTTCTCTTTATCACTGTCGTAATGTCTTCTGTCTTTCATTGTTGAATCGCTTTTTTTATCAACAATGCTTAAATCATAAACCTAGTTCCATACCTCTCACAAACAATTCCGCCAAAATTCTCATCAGTTTACCTATGATCCTAGATTCGGACGTACTCTCAAATATTAGGTTCTTTCTTTAGCCGTACTGCTAGAATGTGGAATACTTTCACACTCTCAATTTTCCAACCAATGTGCCTTTGTGCCTGTAGATATCATCATTTTATGATGATACGATTTTTTTTATTTTTGTATCAAGGATACAAGGATACAACAACAAAGAAAAACTAATTAAATCGGTTAGACCCATAATACACTGAAAATAAAATCTAGGTATATATGATAAAAATCTAGGTTGATCTGACAAAAATTTTGTCAATATACGTCCAACAAAAAGTTTTATCAAATTGACAAAAATAATAGAATTTTGTTGAGGTAACAAAAAATATTTTGTTGTATATCCACAAAATTATTTTGTTATGCTAACAGATTAATTTGTTGAAATAACAAAAATATTTTGTCAATATGACAACATTTCGTACAATTTACAAAATTAATTTGTCATATTAACAAAACTTTTGTTGTATTAACAAATTTTTTTGTTAATGTTAAAAATTTATTTGTTTTTTTCTTATTATTACAAATTCTTTTTGCTAAATTGACAATTTTTTTTTGTTAAATTAACAAAATTGTTTTGTTAAATTAACAAAAATTTTTTGTTAAACTAACAAAACTTTCTTGCTATATTTTGTTAAATTAACAAAATATTTTGTCAATTCAACAAAATATTTTGTCAATTGTACAAATTTCTTTTGTTGAATCCACAAAATTAATTTTTTCAAAATAGTTTTTTTTTTTTTGGGATTTAAGTCCACAAAAATTGGCGTTGCGTCCCTACGATCTCACATGCAACTATATTTAGAGGGCGTATGCACAATACCCAATTTTTGTTAATACCCCAGTCAAATTAGCCTTCAACCTCGGAATGAAAGCGAATAAGCTGAAAATTTGCATCAAGCTTTATTTTGATGTTCTAATGCCTGACAAAAAAGTCTCATATCATATCATGTCCGCGTCACAAGTTATTCGATGTCAAAGGTCAGGTAAATCGGTTTTTTGCAATTATTTCGTTTTCTATGCGAAATACCGCGTTCGAGGATATTATGATTTTGTAGATCATACACTTATCTACAATTTTCATTTCAATCATTTTTTTATAACTATAACCATTCTTGAGATATAGCGCGGAGAGTGGGGAGCGCGCATCCGTATATGTAAAGTCTATAGTAAACGGGGCGCGGCGGCGACAGGTAAATTGTAGATCATTTTACTTGGAGGCGGATTAGATTTAGTCTCGACGATAGAAGATCAAATATCTTCTCTAATAATTGCAGCTGCAGTTTCTACTACACGCATTCGTTCTTCTACCTCAGTGATAGCTTGCGTATCACGAAAAGAGATAATAGTAAATGATCCTATTTTCGCCGTTATTATTACTTCAGTTAAATATCTTTCCTTAATTTTGAAATGATTGTTTTATCATCAGAAATATAGCCTGTAATGACATCTCTCAGCTCTTTTAATGTAAATTATGAGTCTTCATTGTTTTCAATATAACAAAAAATTTTTTGCATTGCTGCTATTATTTTGTCGTCTTGTCGTTTTAAATTTTCAGCAATAAACGTCCGGTTGTCGAGATACAAAATTCAACTGAATAACACACATACATAGAATAGAGAATGTAACCTTGAAATAAAACTAACAGAACATCTGCCTCGACTCACAGTATATCTAAGGATGCGCGCTCCCCACTCTCCACGCTATATCTCAAGAATGGTTGGAGTTATTAAAAAGTGATTGAAATAAAAATTGTAGATAAGAGTATGATCTACAAAATTCATAATAACCTCGAACGCGGTATTTCACATAGAAAACGAAATAATTGCAAAAAACCGATTTACCTGACCTTTGACCTTGAATAACTTGTGACGCGGACATGATATGATATGAGACTTTTTTGTCAGGCATTAGAACATCAAAATAAAGGTTGATGCAAATTTTCAGCTTATTCGCTTCCATTCCGAGGTTTGCCCCTTTTTCTGGCTTATTTGACTGGGCTATAAGTTCAGTTAAACTTATACATCGATTTTTTGACAAAAGCCAAATGTGAACTATATCATACACAAAAGAAATGTCATGATCAAAAAAATATACGCGCAGAATTTTTTGGTTTCCTTATAAAATAGTTTTATCTATCTGATAATATTATTTTATCAATAGGTGTGTTTTTTTGGGAAATTATCCGTAGTGAAGTAGGATTTCCCAAAAAAACGTATCCGCAGTTGTGCGATTTTTCTACTTTAAAGTTGGTACCACTGACTTGTTGTCAAATATTTAATTGAAAAAAAAAAAAAAACCAATAACTTTTTGCCAAGTAATTTTCATGTTTGTAATGTGCTATTTTTGATGCCCCTGCATCAACATTTTTTTTTTGCCAATGCCCATCACTATTTTTGATTTGCCGAATAACTAACTCAGTTTGTTATTAACAAGAATTACCGTATTCTCTCTTGCAAATATGTAGGAGTAGAAGAGAAAAAAAAAATCTACCGCAAATATCCAGCATTCAATTGCATTCCTTTTACATAAGAACTCAAAACGGTAACGGTTAAATCGTATGACTATGAGTTAAAGCGAGAAATCGAACCATCGAACTGTGTGAGTTATAAAATAAGAGCCCTAAGGTCAGTGGCAGAACAATTCCCAGCGAATTAACATCATTCATTTTAACCTTTTATAAAAACAAAAAAAAAGAAATATAAATCACCTGTTGGAAAAGTGAATCCCTTTAGTGATTTAAAAATTTAATATATATATTTAATATAGAGGAAAGAAATTGGATTAATCCATCACTTTTATATAAATTAGAAACCTAGAAAGCGGTATGTATCCTAAATAAGTGTGCTTATTGCGAATGAGAAGTGAATTTGTTTGTTAAAACGCAAAATATCTTGATGTTCTAGGAGACGTCAAAACTCCGCACCTAATACCTGGGCCTAGATTGCGCTTGAAATCTGCGCCAAGCCGAACACAAGAACTTCACCTATACGTAAAAACATCCGTGATCCATATATCATTATATAACTACCCATCTATACCGGATTTTCGTTAGAAAATGCAGAAGAGGATATTATAAACAGGCAATTTTTGATCTAAAAACCTTTTTGTGAAATTTATAAATTTATTCCAAAATTTTATTTATTTTTGGCAATCATATTTATACTAAATTTACAAGCAAACCTTTTTATTATCTAAATTAAATTTTCTAAACTACCAAAAGTATTCGCCGTAAACCAAATTCAAATTTTCCAAGTTCCAAGTTCTAAATTTTAAATTCATTAGTTTCCGAAAGAATAAAAATATAGGTTATTTTTTTATTGTAAAAACGAAAAGAAAAGCTGTATTTCGTCTCATTAGTATCTAAATTAATAAGGCTTGAAAATACGCGTAAATACTGATTCGTGTAGTCTTCCAGGCATTTTCATTCGAGACTAGTTTTGTAGAGTTGTTTAGGCGAACGATTTTCCTGCATAATAGGCCTATTAGGTAGAGCAAATTTTTTTTTTGTGCCAAAAATAGTGATACTGAAATTTGAAAATTTTAATGCTTTGGAGATCTTCATAAACAAGTATCTATTTCGTATTCTCATTTACTTGTTTTGATATGTTTAACATTTTTAATCTTTTTATAATTTCTTTGAGCATTCTTCTCGTTTCTTTTCTGTTTACGAAAAACAAAATTATTAAATCTTTATACTAAAAATTCTAAATTTGGAAAAAAATGAAATTTAAGTTTTATATGTAAAAAGAGAAAAAAATATGAAAATGAATAGTGAATAAACGTTAGTAAAGTAGGGTATACACCGAAAAAAAAAAAAGAGTTTCAAGTTTTTTTATTTGGGCCATTCAAAAACATTTCGAATGTGCACGGTTGGGAGGGAAATGTGAGACCTGAGAAACACCTTGGTCTCATACTCATTCAGGATAGATCCACATTAGTTTTCACATCCCTTTTCCTTTTATTAGTCGAGCACGTATTTTTTTGTATAGTTTGGTGAACCGCGGAGTAAAAACCCACCCCGGACTGAAGCAGCCGTAGATTTAAAGTGCTCACAACTCTCTGTATATGGGAAAATTATATCTCATCCCAGACCAAACATAACAAAAATGGCGCCCAGAGCGTGTGGCTTTTCATTTACAGGATTTCCACACATATATCTATAATTAAAGTTCTTTTGAAACACCAATTTCGTTTGAGAGTTTTAACAAAATTTGTCGAAAGTTCAGTAATTATAGATTTTCTATTTTATAATATGGTTTTTGGAATCTTGATCATCGGTTGTTGATGATCTCGCCTAAACTTTTTTTTTCTTATTAGATTCAAAAAAAAAAAATTTTTAAAATACTTTTCAAGTGTACAACTCTATACGACATCTGGAATCACGAATATGAATATTGTCAATTTTACATAACCGTCCGATAGTTGTATAGATGAGCGTATACTTCGAGAAACCAAAATTCAACTTTTTCATTCTTTTTAAAATTCAGTTTCGGTCTTAAGCAGAGGAACTACAATCCCTAAGAGTTTTTTTAGATTGTCCTTCTCTTGAAATCCGTCACTATATTATTCAATATTTTTTCAAGGCTTTTTTTTTAAGGATCTATTTTTGTCTGAGTTCTTTATTTGAAACTTGATTTTGGTGTATACCCGAACTTTCTTTTCATGATATAGTATATAAATATAAATCTATAAAACAAAACAAAAAAAAAAACATTTAAAATGTCTGTGACACGAACTCCTGAAATTTTTTCTGAAAATCATATACAACTTAATGCTTGTACAATATGCAACGAAGCATTCATTGATAAAGAAAATATTGTTAAAACAGTATGCAAATATATTTTTCATAGAATATGTATCATCGAAACAATTAAACATTCCTCAACTTGTCCAGAATGTAAATCTAAGCTTACCCTGAAAGATATTTTTAAATTAGGAAAACAAAATATTTCATCTTCTAAAACAGGAACTTTGCCTAAAAGCACAATCCATAATACTCGGTCTCAGAAAAGACTCGATTTACAACTACCCTTGATTGAACAAAACCCTATAGATTGGTCTTTGAATCCATCTCCAATTATAACTATGCCTTCCATTCAGAATGTTGAAGATTCTTTGCGAAGATCTATAACAACTCACCAGGTTTTAAATCAATCTGAAACTTTCATGGAAAATTCTCATTTGGATATGAATCAAAGTAGAACAAATTTAAACGGCGGCGCTTGTGCTGAAAAAAGTACTTCCCGAACAGCTTCAGAAGTCTTACAAGTTCAAGACTTAACAAATCAAATTGAAAGTTTAATAGAACGGAAATTCGAACAAAAATTAAACTCCATAATGAATCGTCTTGAAACCATGGTTTTAAATCAGAATCAAAAAGATCATAACAGTCGTATTTTTCAAAATTTTGTAGGCCAAGGACCTAACCAGATCAATGACAGACATCTTCCGCGAGATACTTTTACACAACCACCACCACAAGTTTATAGTTGCCACAATAATAACTCATTTCAGGGTCAGTCAAACAATTTCGTGCCTAGACTTGAGATAAATCGTGTAGCGAATATACTACAAAGCTGGAATTTGCGTTTTGATGGTATAAAATCCGATATTTCCGCTGATCAGTTTATCTACCAGGTTACTGCTCTTACCAAAGATTGTCTGAACGGTAATTTTAATCTTCTTTGTGACAATCTTCACATACTTTTTTCCGATCGTGCCAGAGAATGGTACTGGAGGTACAGAAGAGGCGTAGAGCGGATCAACTGGGAACCTTTCTGCTTTGCATTTCGTCAACAGTTCCAAGATTATAAAACAGATACTGACATCAAAGAATTTATTTGGAAACGAAAGCAAAAAGAAAAGGAAACTTTTGAAGATTATTATAATGATGTTATGAAACTGTGCGACAAGCTCAGATACCCTTTAATGGACCATGAACTCGTTGACATATTGCATCGAAATCTTCGTCCGGAAATTAGACAACAAACTTTTTATATGACATTTGCTTCTGTAGCACAGCTCAGAAACTTTTGTTTCAAAAGAGATGTAGTTTTCAGTGAAAACTCCAATAAATCTCAATTACCAAGTAGACCTTTTTATAATAAACGCCCTGTTAGTGAAATACTTATCGAAAATGATATCCAACTTGATGACTATAATCAGAGTCTTGATATATCTGGTATAACACCTTTCAAATGCTGGAACTGTGGTCATGATGGCCATACATACCTTGATTGTGTGGAAAAAAGAACGGTATTCTGCTATGGTTGTGGTGCTCCGGACACATATAAACCTAATTGTTCCAAGTGCTCTCAGAAGGGAAACTTGAAATCGAACGCGGCAAAACTGAAAATTACTCCAGCTCACCCTCGTTCGAATTAAAAGATGAGCTTGGAGACGATTCAGTTTCAGATATTCCTTATTCCGATAAAGACAAAAATGTACCTGATATTTCAAAGAAAATCACAATTTTAAAACCGGATTTACATTTACCTGACGTACCATTACCTGACTTACCCAAAACATATTCCAAAACTTTACCCTATAGTCCCATACGAACAACGTTTAAATAATTACAATAAGAAAAGAAAAAGTATTTTCAATTCTATTGACACATCATCTTCTCATTTCAAAAATCCAAAGCGATCAACTATTCGATTAAGAAAATATTGGAAAGAAATTCGTTCGAATAGAACATTTTTAAAAGATTCAATTTGTAGCTTACAAACAGGATCTTCAGATATTCGCCCGTATGCAACCATATCTATTTTCGGAAAAAATTATGTAGGTTTGCTTGACAGTGGCGCAACTATCTCTTGTTTGAGTGGTCAAGCGGCGAAAGACCTGATTTCGAAAACAAATAAAATTTGTAATTTTAACACCTATGCAACAACTGCCGATGGAAACAAACAAGAAATAAAGGGTTGTCTAGTCGTTGATGTAACTTTCCGAGACAAAGTGGAAAAAATCAAATTCTATATAGTTCCAACTTTGCTAGAAGACATTTACCTAGGCGTCAATTTTTGGTCCGCTTTTAATATTGCACCTCATGTTATAAGTGGAATTTCACCAGAACATTTAAATCAACCAATTAATGCCCACTCCTTAACAGTTGACCAAAAGAAAAGCCTGGATTGTATTATATCTTTATTTCCATCTTACGCTTCCGAAGGTCTCGGCAAAACAAATCTCATAGAGCATGAAATCGAAATTGAGCCTGGTTGTAAACCAATAAAACAAAGATATTTCCCCATCTCGCCAGCCATAGAAAAACTCCTTCACGAACAAATAGATAGAATGCTTTCGATTGGAGTTATTGAGGAATCGGATAGTCCTTGGAGTAGCCCAGTGGTTTTTCTCCAAAAACCAAATGGAAAAGCCAGAGTTTGTTTAGATTCACGCAAAGTTAATGAAAAGACCATTAAGAGCGCGTATCCTTTGCCTTTAATTGAACAAATTTTAAGTCGATTGCCTAAAACAAAATTTATCTCAAGCATCGATTTAAAAGAGGCTTTTTGGCAAATACCATTAAGCCAAAAATCTAGACAAATGACTGCCTTTACCGTTCCAAACCGTCCGCTTTATCAATATAAAGTGATGCCATTCGGGCTTTGTAATGCGCCCCAAACATTATGTCGCCTTATGGATCAAGTTATTCCGCCAACTCTCCGAGAAAAGGTATTCGTTTATTTGGATGACCTCCTTGTGTTGTCTGAAACTTTTGAGGAACACCTCGATTTACTGGCTGATGTAGCACGAAGACTTAGAAAAGCTGGATTAACAGTTAATCTAGAAAAAAGTAAATTTTGCCTAAAAGAGGTTAAGTACCTCGGTTATATTGTAGGTTATGGTACTCTTCGTACTGACCCCGATAAAGTCGCTGCTATCACGAGTTTTCCCCAACCAACAACAGTCCGCCAACTTCGACGATTCCTGGGAATGGCTGGTTGGTACCGCCGTTTCATTAATCATTTTGCTGGTATAACCACACCCCTCACTGACCTTTTAAAGAAATCTAAAACTTTTAACTGGACTGAAGAGGCTCAAAAGTCATTTGAAATCCTTAAAAACCTGCTTTCAACTGCCCCCATTCTCGCCAATCCCAACTTTTCCCAACCATTTGCAATTCACTGCGATGCAAGTCTGTTTGGTGTAGGTGGTGTTCTCGTTCAAACAAATGAAGATGGTATGGAAGCCCCGATCGCTTACTTTTCCCACAAGCTGAATTCGGCTCAAAGAAAGTATAGCGTAACTGAGCTTGAATGTTTGGCTGCCATGCTTAGCTTGAAAAAATTTCGACAGTACGTAGAAGGACAACGATTTACAATCATCACAGACCACGCTAGCCTAAAATGGCTGATGCAGCAAAAAGATCTTTCCGGTCGCTTAGCTAGATGGTCACTTAAGCTGCAAGGTTATGACTTTTCGATTGAGCACACGTGGTTCCGAAAATGTTGTTCCCGATACACTGTCCCGTGCGAATGAGAATGATATTTCCGCAATTGTTTCTGTCGAAATAGGAATCGATTTGGAGTCTGAGCATTTCAACTCCGATGAATACCGAAAACTAAGATTAAACATCCTTGAAAACGAATCAAAACTACCGAATCTTAAAGTTATTGATAACCATGTTTATCGTCGTTCCGAATCTTTAGAAGATTTTGGAAATGAATCAACACAATGGAAGCTATGGATACCTTTCCAAATGACAAATGACCTGATCAACCGATTTCATAGTCCACCAATTCACAATCATTCCGGAATTCACAAATTGCTAGAGCAATTGAAAAGGCATTTTTATTGGCCTAAAATGGTAACAGATGTCCGAAATTTTGTGAATACCTGTGAGACTTGTAAGCAGTCAAAGGCTCCTAATAAAGTCTTGCGTGGTCCAATGGGAGAAAAACCAAAATCCGAAAGACCATTTCAGAAATTGTATATGGACATAATAGGACCTTTTCCTAGATCTAGGTCAGGAAACATAGCTATTTTTATAACTTTAGACCATTTTTCAAAATTTCCTCTTTTTACACCCATTAAAAGCATGACCTCGAAAAAAATCGTTGATTATCTACAAGAGAATGTTTTCAGTATATTTGGTGTTCCAGAAGATGTTTTGACTGATAACGGAACCCAATTTAAGAGTGAAATATTTAAAAATTTTCTAAAAAAATATGGTATTCACCATACCTATACCGCGTTATATTCTCCACAAAGCAATTCATCTGAAAGGGTGAACCGATCGATAATTGCTGGTATTCGATCTTACTTAGGCAACGAACAAACTCGTTGGGATGAACACCTCTCCCTCATTGCATCCGCTCTTCGCAGCTCATACCATCAATCACTCCGGTTTTCACCTTACTTCACCCTGTTTGGCCAAGAAATGGTGACTCATGCTTCTGCTTATAACCTGTTGAGAAAACTTAATAATTTATACTCTGGTGAAATTATCCTTGACCACAAGGACCGACTCCAGATTATAAGAAAAGAAGTTCAAGCTAACATCCAAAAAGCCTATGAAAACAGCGCTAAGAGATATAATACTCGTAGTACTCAATCTTTATTTATCCCCGGACAGACTGTATTTCGCCGTAACTTTGCCCAAAGCGATGCCAAAAAAAATTTCAACGCGAAGCTGGCACCTAAATTCGTCAAGTGCACTGTCATCCGTAAGATCGGCAATGTTTCATACGAACTCAAAGATGAAAATGGTAAAACAGCTGTATACCACACAAAAGATATAAGAATTTAAGTCCCCAGCCTTTGTGTTTTTTCATATGAGCTACGATAGTATCACATATGCACCCAAAGCTTGTTTTGTAATGTGCTATTTTTGTTGCCCCTGCATCAACATTTTTTTTTTGCCAATGCCCATCACTATTTTTGATTTGCCGAATAACTAACTCAGTTTGTTATTAACAAGAATTACCGTATTCTCTCTTGCAAATATGTAGGAGTAGAAGAGAAAAAAAAAAACTACCGCAAATATCCAGCATTCAATTGCATTCCTTTTACATAAGAACTCAAAACGGTAACGGTTAAATCGTATGACTATGAGTTAAAGCGAGAAATCGAACCATCGAACTGTGTGAGTTATAAAATAAGAGCCCTAAGGTCAGTGGCAGAACAATTCCCAGCGAATTAACATCATTCATTTTAACCTTTTATAAAAACAAAAAAAAAGAAATATAAATCACCTGTTGGAAAAGTGAATCCCTTTAGTGATTTAAAAATTTAATATATATATTTAATATAGAGGAAAGAAATTGGATTAATCCATCACTTTTATATAAATTAGAAACCTAGAAAGCGGTATGTATCCTAAATAAGTGTGCTTATTGCGAATGAGAAGGGAATTTGTTTGTTAAAACGCAAAATATCTTGATGTTCTAGGAGACGTCAAAACTCCGCACCTAATACCTGGGCCTAGATTGCGCTTGAAATCTGCGCCAAGCCGAACACAAGAACTTCACCTATACGTAAAAACATCCGTGATCCATATATCATTATATAACTACCCATCTATACCGGATTTTCGTTAGAAAATGCAGAAGAGGATATTATAAACAGGCAATTTTTGATCTAAAAACCTTTTTGTGAAATTTATAAATTTATTCCAAAATTTTATTTATTTTTGGCAATCACATTTATACTAAATTTACAAGCAAACCTTTTTATTATCTAAATTAAATTTTCTAAACTACCAAAAGTATTCGCCGTAAACCAAATTCAAATTTTCCAAGTTCCAAGTTCTAAATTTTAAATTCATTAGTTTCCGAAAGAATAAAAATATAGGTTATTTTTTTATTGTAAAAACGAAAAGAAAAGCTGTATTTCGTCTCATTAGTATCTAAATTAATAAGGCTTGAAAATACGCGTAAATACTGATTCGTGTAGTCTTCCAGGCATTTTCATTCGAGACTAGTTTTGTAGAGTTGTTTAGGCGAACGATTTTCCTGCATAATAGGCCTATTAGGTAGAGCAAATTTTTTTTTTGTGCCAAAAATAGTGATACTGAAATTTGAAAATTTTAATGCTTTGGAGATCTTCATAAACAAGTATCTATTTCGTATTCTCATTTACTTGTTTTGATATGTTTAACATTTTTAATCTTTTTATAATTTCTTTGAGCATTCTTCTCGTTTCTTTTCTGTTTACGAAAAACAAAATTATTAAATCTTTATACTAAAAATTCTAAATTTGGAAAAAAATGAAATTTAAGTTTTATATGTAAAAAGAGAAAAAAATATGAAAATGAATAGTGAATAAACGTTAGTAAAGTAGGGTATACACCGAAAAAAAAAAAAGAGTTTCAAGTTTTTTTATTTGGGCCATTCAAAAACATTTCGAATGTGCACGGTTGGGAGGGAAATGTGAGACCTGAGAAACACCTTGGTCTCATACTCATTCAGGATAGATCCACATTAGTTTTCACATCCCTTTTCCTTTTATTAGTCGAGCACGTATTTTTTTGTATAGTTTGGTGAACCGCGGAGTAAAAACCCACCCCGGACTGAAGCAGCCGTAGATTTAAAGTGCTCACAACTCTCTGTATATGGGAAAATTATATCTCATCCCAGACCAAACATAACATGTTTCTGAAAATATATATGGAGGTTTTTATTTATGAATTTCAATTTAAATCATTTTGTATTTACTTTTTCTGTTCACCAGCCATTCTTCATAAAGCAGAAGTTTTGTTCGTGAATTTTTTTTTTGTTGACAATTGTCACCACAAAAGTCAGGGGATCTGTTCGCAGACTTTAGTTAGTTTTGGATTTCTCAACAGCTTTTTTCATAAGAAGGCTTTGTCGCGTTAGTAACTCTTAAATGTCGCTGTTTAACTAAAGTATAGCAGCTGACCACGACATTTCGCTCCTACAAAAACGCGTTAGTTATTAAACAGCTTTCTATAAGAGTTCGACACCAACACGATACAAAATACAGCGTTTTTCTTATAAAAATGGTTTTGTAAAAAGAAGACTTAAACTCTCAATGGAAAATGCTAAACAACAAACTACTTTTCGTACTCTACGAACATGCCTTCGAGATACAAAAGAGTTTTCAATTGTACCAACATTTGTATTCGAGACTCGAGCAAACGTCAACATTCTATCCGCAGTTGGATCCTACTTCTACTTTTATCGGCAGTGAAGACTTTGTATTTGTAATAAGTATAAAATCTTACTTCACTACGGATAGCTTTGCGAAAAAAACACACCTAATATTACAAAATAACTCAACCACAGAACAAAATATTTGTCATTTTAACAAAAACGTTTTCATTTTTTGTTAAATTGACAAAAACAAATTAACAAAAACTTTATGATACTGACAAACATTTGCAAAACAGATTTTTTGTAGATACAACAAACATTTTGTTAGCATCACAAAAAGGTTTGTGGATGTGACAAAAATCTCTGTTTTATTTTGTTATATTAACAAAACCTGGTTTGTTAAACTGACAATATTATTTGTAGTGCATATTTTGTTAAACTGACAAAAAATAATGCTGAATTATAAAAAATTTGTGAAATCAACAAAATTATTCTTTCGTATTGACAAAAATTTAATCAAAACGATAAAATTGTTTTGTTAAAGGTCAACAAAACGTTTTTATCAATATTACCTAGGAATTTATTTTCAGTGTACAAATCTAAGAAAATCGCTATTTTAAACACCTCATCCATTAATACAAAACCTTTTCTTTTTAAATTCAAAGTTAAATTTTTATAAGCTTTTGTATACAAAATTTAATTTATTTCAAATCCGTTATGCCGATAGTGTTATGAATGTTATGAAATGAAGAAAAGAAAACAAATTTTTATTAAAATTCTAGATGACGGTTTAGAGAAAAACTAGAATTTAAACCATTTCTTAACATTTTTCTGATGCGTTATTTTTAAATAAATTCAAAAATATTTCCTTCATCTTATTGGTTTTATTTTTAATTTATTATTAATTTTTTATTTTTAAATAAATTCAAAAATATCTCTCTCATCTTATACATAGTTTTGAAAAATTGTCAAGTTTCAAAAATTCGAGCTTGAGTTTTTCAAAATATGTATCTACATAATTTACAAGAAAAAAAAATGAATGTATACACAAAAATATAATATTTTTTAGAAACCAAGGCATGAAAAAATTGTCAAAATCAATTCTATTTTCTAGAAAATCGAAAACAAAAAATGGTTCTATTTTTTTTGAAAAATATCTGTCAACCATTAGAAACCGTAAATGTGGAACAGTGTTTGAGTAATAAAAAAGATTGTCTAAGGTTTCAAAAAAAAAAAAAAAAATATGGCAGATAGTTTTATTTTGGCTTTAAAAAAATATATAAATGTGTCTACTGGCAAATTGTATCTACCAAGTTTAAAGGAATTCGGCCCAGCCGTTTAGCCTACAGTAAATTATCGTAATATTAAGTCTGATAAATTCTTGAATTCGTTATTTTACATATATGCATAACTTGCCAAAAAGTATACCTTTATACGAGAATTGCAAGTGAAAATAAGTTTTTACGGTCAACTTCCTCTTAAGTTAAGCGGACAAGATGTACTGCAAAGGTTGGCTAGTATGATTTTGGTTGAGTTTGATTTCCTCTTAAGTGGCAAATTCTATTAAGCGGACAGGGTTAGTATTTTCACATTTATCTTGGTAAAAACATTCCCTTAAATGGACGAATAAAATTTTTTCTTTCCATTACTCTTCGTAATACTTACATTATGTCTTTGAGTGACAGCAGCAAGTTTTACATAACATAATGCTGAGAAGCTGAACCATTAGTTATGATTGGGAAATCGGCAAGCCATATACATCCCATAGAAAAATATACTGAAAGCAATTCTGCAAGTGAAGTGGTTTTCTAACAAGTGAACTTGGATGACAAGTTTTTTTTAATGGCGGAATGGTTAAACAGCTTCAATGCCGAAATGAGAAAACTATGCAGGAAGATTTAACCTTTTCTGGACAGTGCGAATTCACATTCTCATCTAACTTTAAGTAATATCCCTTTAATATTTTTCTTAGCAAACACCAATCCTTATAGCGCGACCAAGTTTTTAGTCACATTATTGCTCAAATTGACAACAGTCCTAATATAGGAGTGCAATTAATGCGCTAGATGCTATTAATTGGGCTACTGCAGCCTGGAACACAATTTTTCAAGAAACAATAACAAACTGTTTCAAGAAGTCTTCTTTTCTACGCAATTAAAACATCCAAACAAAGGACCGCAAACCATTTTCAAAAACGACGCTTGTCAAGTTGATTACTTAGAGTGATTACTGCATGTGACAACAACGTTTAAACCCAGGAACGATGCACTGAGGCCGAAAAAAAAGGGTTCTCGATCTTAAAGTTATTTAGAAAATTCAATGAATGTTTTAAATCAACCTGTGTTGCAAAGAAAAAACAGTATCATGAAGAAAAAGTACATGTCATTATAGGAAGTAGGAACACGAAAGAATTTTGGAAAGCAGTCCAGATACACAAATGGAACGAAGCTGAAAATAGGGATAGGATAAACATACCGGCAATCTACCTCAAAACACACTTCCACTCTCTGTTAAACCTTGAAAGAACGGCACCTTCATTTCAATACTGTGAAAATTGTGTAAAAGATCAAGAGATGGACCTGCCCTTTACAACAACAGAGCTTAAAACAGTCCTCAATGAAATGAAGGAATCCAAAGCACCGGGGAAGATCTCATACCACATGAGTTTTATGAGTGCTGTACTGACGAGTACGCCAACTATCTTCTGCAACTTTTCAACAAACTGTATGAGAACAAAGAAAATATCCCGTCAAGTTTCGAGTCAGCTGTTATACTACCAGTTTTCAAAAAAGGAGACCGACTCTTGGTTAAAAACTATAGAGGAATTTCACGGCTAAATACTGTTCACAAGGTTTTTGGAAGTATCCTGTTCAAGCGACTGACGAACTGTGTTGATAAATATGACATACTTAGTGAGTGTCAAGCAGGTTTTCATCAGTGCACCAAATTTTCACCCTAAGTAATATCATTGGTATCAACTGTTCACAAGGTACAAACATATATGCCTACTTTGTAGATTTTAAAGCCGCATTCGATAGCGTAGAACGAGATTTAATGTTTTTTAAACTGTCTGCTATGGGAATACCTACCAAAATGTTGAAAACGCTAAAAAAAATTGTATAAAAACTGTATAGCAAAAGTCTGGGATGGAAAGAGTATGTCAGAAATCTTTACTACATCTTCGGGGCTTAGACAGGGATGCACTTTGAGTACGCTCCGATTCACCTTATTATGGAATGATATAGTTTCATATTTGAATGGAGGATTTTAAATGCGTAATTTAAGAATAAAAGTACTGAAGTATTCAGATGACATTGTCCTTTTAGTGGATACACCAATAAAGCTCCAGATGATGATCACGAAACTCGAAGAATACTGCAAAATGTGGAAAAAAATTAAATTAAATTTGGTGGTGCAACAGCTCGGAGTGAACCAGGACCTAGTGACTTACAACTCTCAACCATTCCTGTGTGCGTGTTACCAGGAACGGAGGGGACCTACAATTTTCTGCCGATTCCGAACGGCTAATGAGCAGCACTTTCCAAGACTTTCTTGCAGCGGCTGAGAATCGAACTCGAGACCTTCCGCATGACAGTCCAACGTACTAACCATTATGCCAAGGGGTACTACAATGTGGAATATCACAGTAAATCGGAGTAAGTCTCAAATAATGGTCTTCGGCAGAGGAAAGAGACAGCGGCACGGGAACTATATGTGGAGGTATGAAAGAGAACCAGTTGAGATAGTGGAGCAATATAAATATCTTTGCCTAACATTAACCCCAAAAAATAACATGAAGGTCCATTTAGAAGAAAAACTTAAGAACGCGAAAACAGCTATACACTCAACCTGGAAATCATGTATGCAAAACAAAAACATAATGTTATGAGCCAAGTACCAGATCTTTGAATCAACAGCCAGATCAATACCAACAAAATGACTCTGTAGAACAATTGTTGCGATTTTTTCTGAAGAGAATACTGCATCTTCCTATGACGACACCCACGTATATGCTCCACATTGAGACTGGACTCCCACCAATGTTCATTACGACTTTGAAGCTCCGCTTCGATTATATCCTTAAAATTCTTAACGTGAACGTTACACGACTACCTAGGATTAGGACAACAATCGCTCTTGAAAAAAATGTATCATGTTTTGAACAGTGGAAGCTGGATGGAGCTGGCTGAAAGAACTGTATGTCTTCTACATCTAGAAGTGGGAAATTCTCTGCAGATTAAAGCTGAACTGTACAACATCCTTAATGTTCTCGACGAAAAGATACACGGTCATTATTCATCTATAGAGATTACTACTCAAAATTGATACATGACTCAAGCAGGATAAGCTATTTTGATATAATCGCCGGAGTTGACCAATTATTATCAACACTTTTTAATGCAAGAGGAGAGCTTTTGCCGTAAAACTATATGCCACACCGATCAGATCTTCCCATTCAATGCAGTCGTTGTAATATGAAAAGCCGAGAAAATATAATGCACTTCACAGGAGTTTGCCCAATACTTATCGAGCTGAGAAAACTTTATCTTGGAAAAACCATTTATACAATAAATGAAGTTCTTGAAATACTCAATGGAAGAAATTGGACGGCTTTGTATACATTTGTAAAAGTTGCGCTAAGTTATAGAAACCAAATTTTAAGGAAGAATTTTAACTAAGACAAATACTCGATATCCTATTTATTTTTTTTTTTAATTTGTTTAATAAAAAATATCAAAGTTACAATTTATAAGCATTTAATGCACAATTATTAATAAAGTATGTTATCATAAAATTGTCAATCTGACAGACGGCTTTTGCCATGTCATAAGAGATTTGTAAAAACTTAAAAATGTTAACATGTATAGAATAATAAATTGCAACAAAATCTTAATCTCAATCTAAAAAAAAATTACAAATTCATAATGATTAGGGTTGAAAAAATATATGCAAGCCTACGATATATGGTTTGTGGACTCCAAACTGTAGGTTGTACTTCAAATTTATTTCGAAAAAATAAATTAAGAATATTCCAATTTGTCAAAGCTATAGGTGGAAGAAAAATTGCTTCAGTCAAGGATCAGTCAGAGAGTGCCGAATGCAGAAATACGAAGAACTTGTCTAACGGAGGTAGTAGAAATGTTTGTTTCATCCGTAAAGACGCACTTTTAAATCTATAAAACAAATATAAACATAATACAAATTGAATAATCGCGTAAGAAGTAAATGTTTGTTTTTGAAGTAAAACTTCTTTTCCGGTGTTGGGGGTAAAAAATTGTTTATGCAGTTGTCAAAACGACACGTTATCCGTCAAAAACAGCGATATGTTTTTTACAATTATTGTTCGAACTTTGTTCGAGTTTATTTAAAACACTTAAGAACACCTTTTATAGCCGAAAGAGAATGTTCTTTTAATGAAAAACCACAACAACTAACCAACAAAACAATTAAAAACAATTTCATTAAAAAAAAAAAAAACACATAAAAAGCCGAACAATTTCTCAATCGAAAACCCCTTCTCTTTGTAAAAAAAACCACAAAGGAATATATCTTTTTCGTGGTTTATTTATTTAAAACATTAAACCTTTTATCCTACAGAACACTGAATACTTATATAGGTACTATTTAACTTAAGCACTAAGCACTAAAATTTACAAAATAATTAATGCAAAATATAAAACAACACTTGTAAATAAATTTCTGATTTCTGTTGTCAAATATGAACTAGCTTTGCCATATGCCAACAATTTTAAGTTCGGTGTCGAACTTAAATTGAATCACCAATTAGAAGAAGGGAATAAAGTGACAAAATTTCCAAAAATGACATTTTGATGCAAATGTCATCTCTATACGTAGACCCATCGGTTAGGTCGAAGAAAGAAACAAAAACCCGTTTTTCTAATAGACATATAGGTGATTTTAAAAAGCATCTTAGAACAGTCACATAAAGAAGTTATTCAGTTTTTTTGCGTTTTCCCAACAATTAGATCAGATGGATTTATTCCCTTCTTCCAATTAGTGATTCAATTAGAATTGCCTACAATTAGAAGAATCCTTTGGCTCGAACACAATGAATGCGATAAAAAAAAAGAGATGTAACATCGTCGTTGTTGTAAAATCAGTTTCAAACTATGAAAGCAGATGAGGATATACTACGTAATACAGCATTTCTCGTCGTCACGTTAAACAAAATTAATAAATGAATGACTGAAGACAGTCGCTCACATTCAATTATTAGTTTCACATCTGTTTGGTTGCTGAAATGAAACATATGGGCTTACGTTTCATTTTACCATATATTTACCATATGTTTCATTTTACCAACCAAAAAGTTGCGGAAATATATAAAAATTGAATTTACGCTCCCGGCATTGTTAATTGCGGAACGATTTTATAACGAAAAGGTGACAATGAATATGTCTCGCTCTCGTCTCGTGTTCTCATCGCATTATAAATTGGGCATAGTTATAAAAACTTTTGTCTGTCGTTTTCAATTGGATTTTAATGTCGACACCTGACAAAACCGCTTACGATGATATTTGACTCACGACTTTTTGAAGCTTTTTCGAAATTAAATGAGTGCCATTGAGAAAAAACATATGATTTAAGTCAATACATAGAGAAATGAAAATGATTTAAGTGCCACCATCTGACAAATTTTAGCGAAGATAAAAATGCCCTGAAAAACGGCTAGCATTGAAACTTTGATATCTTAGACGTCAGTGTCCTTTCATGATTTATGATGAACACCCAGCTAAGTACCATAATCATGTGCGTTAAAAAAAGCGCCATCTGTGCGACAAAAACGCGCCATCTGTGCGTCAAAAAGAGCGCCTTCCATTTTGCTCAACCTTGGTAACAAACAAGTTATATCAGGCGCGTTTTATTGGTAATCTATATCTAGCGCAGTAATACAAGCACCAAAAAAACGCTTTATTCACTCTTTAACTCACTCTTCCTTATTCCTTCCTACTTGTGGAATTAAGAATTAACTTTCACGGATGTGTTCGAAAGATCTGTATCTCGTTTTTAAGCTGGAGTTGAAATATTCATGAAAATGCAGATCGAGTTGATTTAGAGTTTTTCTCACTGTTAAATTTGATTTAAAACTTACAAAAGTGCGAAAATATATAAAATGAAATTGGTGCAAAATTTTAAACAGCCTCTTATTAAGGTAGTAGTATTATACTTCTTATATATATTTCCTAACTTTAAAGTAGTTTTCTAATTTTAAACATTTTTTAACTAATATCGTCCTAAGGCTGGGAGCGCGCATTCAATTTTTAGTTGCACAACTGTTTGGATACTTATAGAAAACAGATGAACTATTTGGTTGAATGTGCATATAATTATATGCAAAATAGCGAACTCATTTTAGGCAATCGTTTAGTTTGTGTCAAAACACAAACTTTTTAGTTTCTTGAACCAAACAGTTGCAAAACCGCTTAGCCTAAGGCAATTTCTTTTGATAAATTGATTCTGAGCAACCTTAAAACAATAGTACCTACATAGTTCCTACAAAAAACTAAGTAAACAGACCTATTTTGACGTTTTTAAATGTTAAAGAGACATATGAAGTTAGAACGATACTAAAAAAATAAAATAGGTATTCTGAGAGTTAAACTTCAATAAAAGTGTAGAGAAAGTATGATGCTGTGTCCGATTAAAATTTTGCAAAATCGTTGTCTAACCTCTATTTTTGTGTTGCCGCAGTTACACAACATTTTTGAACAAATGCCAGTGAACTGATGAAGCATATCAATCGAAACCAATCGCCTTCGCGTAAATTGATTCAATGTTTTATGACAAAATTAATGGCAGTAGTGTAAAGCCGGAATTATGGTATGAATTAAAGTTTTGCATTTGAAAAAATATTTGTTCTATAAATTTCGGAGCGATCAGACTTTGTATTAGTTAAGGCAAAGTATAACGAAATAAATACCAACGAACACACCCTCAAGTATGCCACATATATTGGGCGCATTCACTAACCTAGTCACTACGTAGTCAAAAAGTCAACTAGCTTTGTGAATGCAAAATTGCACTACAAAGCTAGTCAATTCAAACTGTCATATTAATGACAGATGTAAACATATAAAATAAGAAAAAATGTGTTTTGAGAACTTTAAATCAACTTTTTTTTACAGTTTAAATTAAATAACATCAAATATAAGATATAAAATAATTTTGTTTAATAATTTCACTTCGAAAATATCTTCCACCAAAAATTAAATTTGTATTTTCAATGAACAGCTGATTGTGAAATGTCAACTAGCTTTGAAGCAGAAATTTTTACACTACGTTTGAGGGGAAATTTCAACTAAATTTTTAGTTGTCTTTAGCCAATCAGAACGAGTTGACTACGTAGTGACTAGGTTTGTGAATGCGCCCATTTTTTCGGACACCACCTAAACACCTTCTACATTTCAACATCCGAAACTCCATCTTCACCAAATTATCCATTTCAATTGACACATGGAGTCACGGCACCTGGCAGTCAGCGCGTGAACCTTCAATTGGAGATAGATTTTCTTTCGATTTGACGTTCAATGTATTTCCCATAAGAAAAAAGCAAAAAAGGGTCGGAAAAACATTGATTAAACTAATCAAACTTATATGAAACTGTATGCATTTTATGATTTTAAAAGAATAGTAATATGTGTTTATTTCTAAATCAAGTTGAAAATATAGTAAGAAACTTAATTAATCTTTTGTAATTTGGCTTCAAAAATCGTAAACATATCGTATGTGAATGACAGATGAAACAATTTTGTTAAGAAGCAATTTGTATGGTCTTCTTTGACCAGCCGTATTTTAGTCTCAAGGTAGAATATTTGTCCTTAAATCAATAATTATCTATTTAATTTAAAATAAAACTCCTGTGTGGCCTGGCCAATTCTAAGTCAGCAATTTTTTTTAAGTGTTATTAAATTTCTATGTAATATAAGAAAACAAATGTAACAAAAAAAAACACAGTAAAGTTTACTAATACTACTTCTATTAAGTTTTCAACTCGATTCGGTCGGTGTATGTCGTTTAGTGTTTTTATGTTTTGTGAAAATTTTTATTTTTTCTTGTTAACAAGTTTCTATGATAAAAAAGACAAATTAAAAAGCAGGATAATGTAAGAAACTTTGTTATTATTGTGACTTAATTCAAAAAATTCATGTTATCCATTTTCTTTAAGTATTTGTTGTTGTTTTCTTGCAATTTCCTCACTTTTCTATAATGAACCAAGCGATCTCATAAACAAAGACATTAAAAGTATCCTTCGCTTCATCTGAAGCTCCAAATGGTTTTAACTAGTAGGAAACCTTTTTGTTCCCTATTAGATCGTGGTATCACAATGGACCTCTAATGGTCTAAGTGTGTCAGACGCTTTAATGACAGCCACTTTAACCTAACCTAACCTAACCTAACCTTACTTTTTTTAGCAAAAATTGCACAGGATTAATTATGTTTTTGATATATTTTCCACCTGATTTAAAAATAAACACATATTATTATTCTGTTAAAATCATAATATTGATACCCGTTCATATAAAATTAATTAGTAAAATTTATGTTTTTCGAGCTCCTTTTTGCTTTTTTCTTATGTGAAATACATTGAACGACAAAGCGTAAAAAATTCTATCACCATTTGTCAGTACACACACTGACTTCCAGGTGGTGTGGAAAGCAACTTACCAGGTGCCAATTACTACCTTTTTTTTATTCACTAATCGTTTGTTGTTGTTTTCCATGTTAAATTTTGCGATGTAGTGTATTCACTAACCAATAAAACACGGCTAATGTAAACTTAATTTGCAAGTTGAACTAATGATAAAGTCCATTCGGAATATGACATCAAAAAAGAGATCATCTCTGGATACCACGGATAAACAAGTTCGTGAAAAACCATTGCCAAGTTCCTAACAACTTTCAAACATCCCTGTGTTCCTGTTAGCGTGTTGTCTGCGGAAACAATTTCCTGCCTAATCCGAACGAATTAGATAAGGCGTAATCCTTAAGGATTAGAGAATGTAAAATATTTCTTAACTTTGACAAATTCTCCAATAGTAGGTGCGTTTTATTATCCACAAATCTATCTGGATCCGGATCTGGATCATCCCTTGAAAAAAAAACGATACGGATCTTACTGACAGCAGTGTTATAAGCAAGTCTCTTTTTATCCTTGGGTTTGGAAATTTTAAATTATGTCTTGTCTTTTTTCTTTACACTATAGCTTAAACTACCTTACCATAAAGAGCCATCTACTCGCCAGTGTAATAACTAATTTTTGGATCTTTGAAATAGATCCCGATAGAAAACAGGATCCCAAATGGTTTTTGTAAAACATGTTAAAACTTAACCCAGATCCGGATCCAGATAGATTTGTGAATAATAAAATGCACCTAGTATCTACTTATTGGGCGCATTCACTAACCTAGTCACTACGTAGTCAAAAAGTCAACTAGCTTTGTGAATGCAAAATTGCACTACAAAGCTAGTCAATTCAAACTGTCATATTAATGACAGATATAAACATATAAAATAAGAAAAATTGTGTTTTGAGAACTTTAAATAAACTTTTTTTTACAGTTTAAATTAAATAACATCAAATATAAGATATAATATTAATTTGTTCAATAATTTCACTTCGAAAATATCTTCCACCAAAAATTAAATTTGTATTTTCAACGAACAGCTGATTGTGAAATGTCAACTAGCTTTGAAGCAGAAATTTTTTACACTACGTTTGAGGGGAAATTTCAACTAAATTTTTAGTTGGCTTTAGCCAATCAGAACGAGTTGACTACGTAGTGACTAGGTTAGTGAATGCGCCCATTGTCATGGAAATTTGCGCCTCATCTAATTCGTTCGAATTAGGCAGGAAATTGTTTTTGTACTCTTGACACATGTATTCATTATTTTAAAAAAAATTTGTTATTACCTAATAAAGTTTCCGAGAAAATAATTTCCAAAAATCTTGTGTTTTTTTGGCATTCTAGACCGTACTAGTACCTTAAAAAAACTGTCTAAAATCATAATTATTATGGTATAGCAGATACAGTGCGTGGACAATTTATTAAAGACACTACTAAATGTTTGTAATTTTTTTGTTAAAAGGAATTTCATGAGCAAATAAATTGCTTGCAACTAAATTTCAACTAAATGATCAATGATATTTCGAAAATGGCAACAGCATTATCCGAAAAAAAAACAGTGAAAAGTGTTGTTGAAGTAAAGTTCCGGGAAAAGATTTTGAAATATATTTTTGCTATTTTTTTTTAATTTTTATTAATTTTGCAAATTTTAAGGAAAAATTTCAATTTATTCAGTAATTGACCTTAATTTTACGTCAATTTTCATTTTTAGATGGGCAAGTCTTCAAATGTATGTAATTTAAGTTATTTTCCGAAATGAAACCTTCCATCAATAATATGTATGTCATGCCCATTAACCAAAACCTAATCATAATAAAAATTATCGTACCACACAAGATAAAGATATGGCCATGGTCACATTTAAGATCCAACCAAACTATTGCTAATGATGAATGGGGATTCTTTGATGTGACAGTTATAAGACATACAAATACCTAACCTATCACAACAGAATGCGAACAAAAAATGCAACAACAAAATACAAATAAATGGCATTTCTTCTTATTCACAATGGAATTTTAATTTCACATCCCAAGAAAATTTTGTTATAGGACAGAGATGCCCACAAGCATTCGAAACAGACCAAAATCCAATAAAAATAAAATATAAAATACACATGTATATGTAAACTTAAATCCATCACAAGGAACATGTGTTAACGTCCCGTAACTACAACCAGAGCGCCCCCTGTAGAGAAAATCTCCTTTAATATTCATGCGAATGGGGGCATCTTTGCACTAAATGGATTCCATTCGTCCTTCAAGTCCCGAGTAGAATACCCCAAAATATACATGTTGTTATATAAATTGTGAGAAAGCCTGTGTGCAGCACAGATATTTTATCAACTCAAGATTAAGAAAAGACCCTCTCGTGTGCTGTCTTATATAACTATACTGTCCGTTAGATTTTCAACCTAAGGACACACTTACCCACAATTACACTGTATTATGCAGTAAAGACAGCTTCCAAAGTCCTTTATAATTGATGATAGAAATTAATCCTTGCGATTCACAATCACACACACACAAAAACACAATGGTTCTTCCGTTTGCTTGGCGATGGAATGCTTGGTGTATTCTGTATTATCCTTGTGGAACTAATTTAAGGATGTGAACATAATCAACTTTGAGTAGGCCAATTTGTTTTTTTTTTTTTTTCTTCTCCGAGTTAAAACGTAATCTCCGCACTTGAATTATGTATATTTCTAAATAATAATATTATTGCTCATTATTATGTAGACACCGTGTAAGGGACTTAACTTGTCTAATCACTGCACTTGAGGGACACAACTCAATTAGAGAATAAAAGCTTTTAAAATAAATTCAATTGGACTCATATTTTTTTAAATTCGATCCCGATCCGATTGAACCACAAACCCGTATGAATCTCTCGAGAAAAATAGCAATGCTGCACCCAGGATTTGTATTTATATAGTCTCCTGATACGTAGAACGAATTAAATCACAGGGGATACAAGGACTCAACCGACCAACAAAAAAAGAAAAAACTATCCAATTCCGCAAAAACCAGACAATCCCGTCAATTGTCAATTCGAAAACTCATTTTTAATTATTAAACGTGTTTGCCCACCTGTGCAACTTTCCAGATATCCATTAGTGGTGTCCACTCTGGTGCAGATACTCGTATGCAAATCAAAGGATACGAAATCAGGATAGTCATTTATATGTACAGAGGGGTCGGCACTTTAAGCCATGTCCACGCACAGACAATAAGGACGAACGGTAAAAATGAACGAACTAGTAAACAGCGGAGAGCGTAACAGTAATCAAAGCGAACAAGTGTCATACACGTTCAATTATCATCACTAGAGCATCACCCCTTGCAGCGTTAGTGACACATCATTGCCGCTGTCCTTGCAAACCAAAAACAAACCTGACAGAAGAAAAAAATTCAAGAACAAAAAGAGGATGTGATCCTGTGACACTACTATCAGGATAGCTCGTAGAAATTCCGAGTTTAATTATAAGAATAAGCTTAAGCAGCGAAGTCAAATCCTTCGTATATTTGGTATGTCATTCCCAGATTTGTACAATTCGGACCGACGCGAAACGAACCGAACGCACTGAAAGCCAATTACAAACTGACAGCTGGAGAAGAGTACGACTTAACGGTACAAATGCCAACAGACATGGGAATTCGGGAGGGAAGTCTGGCACTGAGAAATGTATGGATGATGCAGCAATGGGCAGTAGTTTCTGGCAATGGTTCGTTCGTGGTTACGTACGTTGCGGGCCACATCCGCAGATGTCTTCTATTTTTTATATCTCTCCTCTCCTAAAAGCAACATTCACCCAAATCCCGATGCCACAAACGATAATCGAGATAATAGTGACCAATCTTGAGAATCTATCTCGATACCTAGTCAAAGCAGCATGTTGCAAAAAACATGTTGGCAAAATAGGTTCATGCGCAGGAGACCTTCTTCAGATTTTCTCTCTTTCTCTTTTTATAGCAAAGCTTCTTTCAGCGGGCTTTTAACTTATTTTTCCTCTGGCAGTTTTTTCCTGATGCCTCATGACAGTTGAACCTTTGGCGCTGAACTGGTATCATCGAAGGTAGCAACAAGAAGTGACCGCGTTGGGCGCCACCCAGAATTTAACGTCAATTTAGATGTTTTGTTTTGATATTCTTTTTGGCTGTAAATTGGCCAGCTGAGAATTTTCGTCTTTGAATGTTTTTTTTGCGGGCGATGTTGGTTAAGGTGGTTTTATGAGGGTGGTTATGGAGGTGATTGTTGTTGACTTTTGGGGGCTCTGTATATAAGAGGTCGTGCTTAGGAGTTTTTGTAATTGTTTTCGGTATGAGTATAAGAAAAAGTTGTGACAGGGTGTGTGCTGTTGTTGTTTTTGTTTTGTATTTAGGGTACCTGTCTCTAGGGAGGGTTATAATGATTTGGTCAATTCTTTGACATCTAACACGTTTTGAAGAATCATCTCCGAATTTTTTATGAGAAAAGGAAACCAGTCATAATGTTGCAATATTTTCAAAGGAAAAGGCGATTTTATGGTTGAGATTTTTGGTTGAATGTTTTGAAAAGATAATTATGCAAAAGATTAATGGCAAAGTGGGTTTTTGTTCTCTTTAATAGTTAAATAGGCTCGAACTAATACTTCCGGTCATTATTTATTAACGGAGGTTTACATTTATTATCTAGAAGGAAACATAGTCCTGAATATCCCCACGTCAGAATTAGGTTTTTTTTCATGCATTCGATTGATGATAATGTTTATTCATTAATGAAGTCCATTCAGTGGTTACTTCTATTAGGGGGTGAAATACCTATACAAAATTTATTTTGATCCGAATCTCAGTTCTTATACAGCTAGCAACCACAAATTGGCAGGCGTCTAACTACCTAGAAGTTCTGAATTCAAAACATAAATACAATTACCTCTCTTACCCGATTACCTTATACGATTTTCCAAGGCTTGCAACAATAACACATATTCCAGAAAACCGTCATTTTTGGGCACTATTAATCAAATTTCTTAAATGTCTGCAATACAAATTTTTTCAAAATTTTCTTACAACTAAAAATGCAAATATGTATGTATTCAGAAATCGTTATTCAATAACTAAAAAAATGCGATTGTGGGAATTAAATGGCTTTAAAAAAACTAATTTTATCGCGGTCAGCCATAGCTACTGTGTAGTTGGTTTGTTGGGTTTTAAGAGTATCACATATTTTTCCTCAGATAAACTGTTAGTATTTTTTTAAATTTCAAATTTTTATCATATTTGCACTTACATTTAAAGGAACCTCTAAATGTTAATATTAAGAAATCATATTTTTAACCGCCTTTTAAGATCTCCAGGAATCGAAAACTCTAAGCTGTAAACTAACCCCATCTTACTCATAAAGATTTAAGTAACTTTTTTTTGGAGCTTCGATATTTAAGAAACTAGAATTCTTGCAGACGACTGGATCGCACTACTACTTGCTACTTGCTCATATATAAAAGTACCTAATTTGGATTTTAAAAATTGTTTATAAATAAATGTTAAACAAAGATCTATTGAGATAGAAATGTTCAAATCCAATTGCTGTTTGATTTCAATTCAGATAAACGATGTTTAAAAATCGTTTTATTATTAAATTAATTTTGTATGTATTGTTGTGAACAGAGCTTTATACTACTACAGCGCTATCTGTTGGGAAATTGCATATCTAATTTATGGAAGAAACAAAAAGCTCTTTTCCAATGTCAAATGTATTTTCCCTTATTCCAACCATCTAGAACATTCCAAGATGAGAACCTTCGAGAACAACTAACATGAGTATATAAGGGAGTGCTCGCGGTGAGCACAAGACAGTTTATTTTCGATTATGAAAGTGTGCAAAGCTGAACTATTGGATTGTGGAAAGTGTAATTAAAGAAGAGTGTGATTTAAGTTTGAATAAAAGTATTGGAGTTGATTATAAATTATTGAGATTTACTGTTTTGAATTGGAAAGTGTGAATAAAGAAGAAATACTAAAAAGAGTAATAAGTTTTATTTAACGGACCTAGTAAAAATATTACAGTATAATAAATTTCTTTAGAATTTTTCAAGATACAAAATTTGGGATTCCAATTTTAAGTTCTAAGTAGCAATATCTTTGTATATAAAACTTATAGTAATATTAAGAAGACGAATGATTCTGGAGACATCTTAAGTATAGGAACAGTACTTGCTAGATTTGTCTCTGCTAAATTTAATAATAAAATATTCTCCTTTTTACTACTTTTTTTGTATGTTATCCTTACTCTCCACTATTGAATCTAGCGCTAATTTCAGCGCCATCACCATGCTAGAGTTCGCAATACAAGATCACGCTCCATGATAATACTATAAGATTACAAACGTAACATAGATTTAAGAAAATAATTTAAAAAAATAATCGTTCACAGGTTTTGAAGATATTGAATTAAAAAAAATGGATTTTTTTATTCAAAAACCCAAAACTCAAATTTTTGAAAATTTTTATAAGCAATATTTTTTCAAATTCAAAGCAGCTCCTATATACAAAATTTTGAGCTGTTAATGAGAAAGTTGTTTTGTTTGGCCAAAATGTAGTCCATATCTATAATAGTCCACCTTTTTTTATCAAAATCGTTAGAACATTTTTCGAGATAAATAAGATTTTGCATAACGACTGTATGGTAGGTTTAACAAGTTTAAACAAAATACCTCCAGTTGCTTAGGCTGTAGGGAGAGGTACAGACCCCCTTTTTTCGTGTTCTCTATAATCGTAATGTCATCTTTGATCAAAATCTCGAATTCTATTATTTGCAAGTAAAAAATTAGTTCCATCAGAAATCGTTACATCAACTTATATATGTAACAAGTTATAAGAATATCTTAAAAAGGTAACGTCATAGAACTCGGATTCGATTTAAACACACTAAAACCTTTCAGAAAAGTATGTATGTATGGCTGCCATCTTGGTTTGAAGAGCATTAAAATATGATTATCTTTTCATTGGATGCAATGACGGACTGCGGGTAGCGAATGAAAGCACTTTCCCAGCCATAAATACCATATTCCAATCGATAGAGTTTATTAAGGCATATGATATTTGCGCTCAAAATAAACACATTACTTAGCAGTTATTTAAGACGATTTCCAATTAAGTTTACTGTCTAAGGTAATTCAGAAACAGATTCAAGGAGCATGAAGGAATCATTGTTATGACTACCACAGCTCAAATTCATGTATACAAAATCCCGCAATAAACTTGTTTGTTAGAGAAAACATATTTAAACTCGCTGCTAGGATAGGTATGTGTTTACGAGTATATCAATATTCATTGAAATTTTCAAGTCTCTCATTGGATACAATGAACACGAACAACTTGCTTCTTGCTCTGAATCTTTAGCTGTAAAGTAAGAAGCTAAGCAATTTATTTGTTAGCAATTTCAAAAACAATATATATTATTTATTTTTGCTCGACTTGCAACTCCAAATTGTTGTTTTATTTTAATAAAACAAAACTTCATATGCTTTAGTTATTTAACATTCAGTTTAGATATAGATTTTTACTTGCGACTTATAGGTACTATATAAGGCAAGTTATGCATTCGTAAAAAAAATCGAACTCGAGATTTTGATCAAAGTTGACATTACGATGATAGCGAAGACTAAAAAAGTGGGTCTCGCAATTCTGTCTGACTGTCTGTCTGCCTGTCTGTCTGTCTGTCTGTCTGTCTGTCTGTCTGTTCGACTACAGGCTAAACGACTCGGCCGATTTTCTTTAAACTTGGTAGATATTATTTTTAATTTTTTCTCCCCACACGTTTTTTTCTTTTTTTTTTTAAGACCAAAAATAACAGTACCCCCTATACGATTTTTTTTCGAAATTTTATAAAAAAATTTTTTTCTCAAAAACTGTTCAACAGATTTTAAAAATAAAGATACAGAAAAATTTCATTTAATTAAATCTAGGTATTGGTTGAAAAAAATTTTCCGAAAAATGGTTATTGAGGGTACCCCCAATGGAACCATTTTTTTTTGTTTTTGATTTTCTCAAAAACGGTTCAACCGATTTCGATCATTTTTTTTGCTAAAGCTCCCCAAAAACATAAACAGAATTGTGAACTCAAATCTTCAAAAAAAATTTTTTTGGATTTTTAAAACTTCAAAATTTTTTTTTCAAAACTCAATATTTCGAAAACCCGATGCTAGATTTTTTTAAACTTGATAAATAAAAGTTTCTCAATATAATCTACAAAATGTGAATTTTTTTTTTATTTTACCTAAAAATAAAGGTACCTACCATACAAATGCTAAAAAATTAAAAAAAATGGTTTTCAAAAATCGTATTTTTCTCGAAAACGGCACCTAGAATTTTGATAAAATTTTGTTTCTTTCAATTAATTTTTACGATCTTTAATTTAATAAAAAAAATTTTGAAATTAAGATATTACAGCTTGTACCTACAATAGAACCATTTTTTCGAATTTTGAATTTCTCATTATCCACATAACGGATCTTAATGAAAATTTTTATAGAGAAGCTTCTAAAAAGTCTAGAACACATTGCATTTCAAAACTTTAAATTAAATATTTTTTGAATTTTTGAAAAAGAAAAAATCTATTTTTTATTTTTTTGAAAATTCAATATCTCAGAAATGGCTCAATATATTTTTTTGCAAATTTAATTTTTATTCGAACAATAATAAAAACTTTAAATTGGCGTACCAACATTTTTTCTTAAAGAGCTTTTAAAAAGTTTGTATATAAAAGCTTCTTTTAAAGAAACCACTACAAGGACTTATAATTTTTGTTCTTGCATAAATTCATATTTGCATAGCATTCTGTTACTACTAAAAGAATTTAAAAATTAATTTTATCCTTATGAACAGTTTTCTCTAATAACATTCGTTTTTAAAATTCCCAGTCGATTACATAGGAGCAAGTTCGTGCGACCCAGTCGTGCATTTTATTTTTAATTCAAATTATATTAAACATATTCCGTCATTAGGAGCATCCTAAATTTGTAGACTTCCTTTAAGAATATGTTGAGTTTTGTCCATTCTAAGCCATTCAATATTTGTATTGTTCCCAACATTGAAAGGGTACGTTTTCAAAGTTCGGTAGTCTCAGATGTTTTAAAGTTTAACATACGCTTATAAAGTGGAAATTGTTTTCATTGGTTTTAATACGGCATGGACTACAAAACCGGTTAAAACTGCCATTATATGGTCTTCTGTTAAGGCCCAGTAGCTCAAATCTTACTATAAATGTTAATACTTTTCAGATTGAATTTGAAACTTCCAATATGTAAGTTCTCCGAGATGCCTCTCTGGAAAATATTATTTTCAGGACACGTTAAATGATATTTTTTTTTATTAAGACTGAATATATGTGTATAAAGTTCTGAACAAAAAAAAAGGTTTTATTTTATTATTAAATTTGAATAAAATTGCTTGAGCCGTCTACGAAAAATGTCGAAAATAAAAAATTGTTCTGTGGAGTTAGCGATGATTTAGGACATTTTTTGGATTTCTTATTAATACCTTTGGAGCCATTTTTGAGCAAAATTTATTTTTTATATTATGTTAGAATTTAAAAAAACGATAAATGTTAGTACCTACGAGTACCTATAGGAAATACTGTAGTTTTTGGTCGTTGCCTTGAGGCAAATTTCTAATTTTGTTAACTCACCTACTCCCCTTATTGTTATCAGAATCAATTTAATACAACCATCTCACTATGTATAGTGTTTCCACATTAACCGTCCATTAATATGTTTGACGACACCAGCA
Organism: Chrysotoxum bicinctum; assembly: GCA_911387755.1. Taxonomy (NCBI): domain Eukaryota; kingdom Metazoa; phylum Arthropoda; class Insecta; order Diptera; family Syrphidae; genus Chrysotoxum; species Chrysotoxum bicinctum. The sequence continues at coordinate 73,294,957 of OU426988.1, read as the reverse complement.
CCATCTCCACAACGATTTTTCTGAATAACCATATTTATCCCCACAGCTTTTATATCATACAACAAAATATCCGTAGTCTTCGTGAAAATTTTGATTTATTATTGCTCCACATCGAATCGTGTTCTGTTAAGCCTGATTTTGTTTTTGTAACAGAAATTTGGATTTTTGATGATGAGAAAGGTAATTTTGTAATTCCTGGGTATACGTTTTTTGCAACATGTAATAATATGTACTTATTGTGCTGGTGGTGTTGGAGTTTTTATAAAAAATATTTATAATAATTGTGAAGTGGTTAATAATAATTTGGTCTCTGTGGATTTTATAAAAATTACTTTCAGTTTGAATAATGAAAAACATTGTTTTATGTGTGCCTATAGACTTCATGGCAGTAGCATAGATGTCTTTCTTGAGGAGCTTAATATTCTGTTAGCGAATGTTAAAACTAAAAATATGCTTTTTCTGGGTAATATTAATATTGATCTTCTCTCAAAAACCCAATACGTGGATAATTAGTTAATGCTGTTTTAGCTTCTTATGGTTTGGATTCTTTTATAAACGTACCTACTAGAATAATTGAAAACTCAAAGACTTGTATTGACCATATCTTTTGTAGGAATAGTTTATCTCATAGTGTTAAACCAGTCAGCTCTTTAGCTGATTTAGGTATCTATCACTGATCACCGCATGACTAGTTTAGATTATTTAAATCTTGTCGCTGTCAAAGAAACAGTTATAGAAGATGCTGAAGTTAAGAAAATTGATTTTGACAGACTAAATTTGCTTTTACGTTTTGAATTCTGGGATGTTGTCTACAATGAGAATAATCCTTCTCTTGTGTGTGATAAATTTATTAGGTTTTTATCTTGATAGTTGTACAAAAAGATCGATGAAAAAGAATAGGTCTAAACATTTTAATGAATGGATGACAGGATATATTTTAGATAAAATAACCATCAAAAACAAGCTTCGTAAAAAATGGAAAATGTATCCAAAAAATACTCAACTAAGAACAGATTATAAAATAGCATGCACAAAATTATTAAAAGAAGTAAAAAAAATGTAAGGAAAATTATTATTTATCTGAACTCGAAAAAAACAAAGGTAATATTAAAGGTGAATGGAATGTTGTAAACAAAATTTTAAATCGTGGTTCAAAATCTGAAAAACCATTAATAATAGAAGATGATAATATAAGAATTACAGATAGTACTGAAATAGCTAATCGCTTCAATAATTTTTTCATTTCTATAACTGAAAATGTTTCGACAGAAGTTTTAAGCAATAGAAATGTCAATTTTCTTACTGAAGGTTTAGTTACTATATGTCCCGGTGAACTGCTTTTCATCATAAAAAAATTAAAAAAATCTAGTTCTGTTACCAATGATAATTGTTCCAGTATAATCTTCAAACAAATTGTTTATAACATTGTGGATGTTCTTGCACATATTTTTAATAAAATTGTGTACGGTGGTGTTTTTCCAAATTTGCTTAAAATTGCTGAGGTAATTCCTCTTCACAAGAAGTCTACCACTTGCATTATGAATAATTATAGACCAATTTCTTTGTTACCTGTTTGTTCAAAAATTTTTGAAAGGCGATGAAAAGAAGAATTTTGGAATTTTTAAATAAAAATAATTTCTTTAGTGATGCCCAATTCGGATTTCGAGTTCATAGATCAACTGAAAATGCGTTGCTAAAATTTTGTAGTGAAATTTATTAAAATTTGAATAATATAATTTATTTACAGCTGGACTCTTCATTGACTTAACTAAGGCTTTTGACTTAGTAGACCATAGTATTCTTTTGAAAAAATTACATAATGCAGGAATGCGTGGATTCATCTATAATTGGTTAGATTCCTATCTATCTAATAGAAAGCAACTAGTTAGAATAGATGGTAGCTTCAGCAATTTGTCTGGTATAAGTAGGTATAGACGTTCCGCAAGGTTCAGTTTTGGGTCCCTTGCTTTTCCTGATTTTCATCAATTCTATTTTCAGCCAGAATTTCAAAGGAAGTATTACTGCATTTGCTGATGATATGGTTGTAGATCCCTACTTAACTTAATTTCTGACATTAACTATGATTTGGACATATTAAGACGCTGGTTTGCAGCTAATCAAATGGTATGGAGCAATAAAACTAAAATAATGTATTTAAGCTTTTAAGGGTCACCTATTTTAGTTGATTGCGATATCTTTTATCATTCTTCTGATTGCAAAAAATTCAGTGTAAACAATTCTAATAGTTTATTTTCTAATGAGTCCTGTTCACCTCACTGCTTTCAGATTGAGTTTGTAACGACCTTTAAATACCTTGGGGTCTTACTTGATAGTAAAATGAATTGGTCTGATCATACTCACTCTCTAAAAAATTACTTGTTATGTTGTTCTAGACAGTTTTATACTCTTGGTTTGTATTGCTCACAAAAAATACTAGTTATGATTTACTATGGTATTGTTCATTCTAAAATTCAGTATGGAATTACTTGTTGGGGGGGTTCTTATCAAAACAAGATTTATCCTCTCCTTATTCTTCAAAAACATGTTGTTTTGTTTCAGGATTTAAAAGTTCTTCCTCTACGACATCTGTAGTACTTTAAAGTTTTAAAGTTATTTTTTATGAGAAGTTGATATCTTTCAACGAGAAATAATCCACGACATAATTTACGAGTGAACACTTTGAATTTAGTTAACGACCCTTCTTATAATAGAACATATTTTCGAAAATTTTTTACAATAGTTGCTCCCTAAGTTTTTAACAAATTGCCTTTCTCCGTTAGAAGTCTTAGAGTTTTGTCTTCTTTTCTACAAAATGTTAAATCATGGCTTTTTGAATACGATCATGTTCAAATTGAATATTTATTGTCCTTAATTACTTAATATAATGAAAAAAAAAAAAAAAAACTTCCCTTCTTTTTTCCCCCCTTCTATTCTTCTTGCACACAACTATGTTGATTTATTTTATTTTGATGGGCATTCGCCACTAGCTCTAGCTTTAAGCTTCGCTAAAGAGTGTCTCTTTGTTTGTTTTTACGGGTACATACAAAGTTGTTATTCGGAAGATCACTATTTTATTATTTATAGGTACTATAGGGCAAGTTCTGCATTTTGAAAAAAAAACGAACTCGAGATTTTGATCAAAGTTGACATTACGATGATAGCGAAGACGAAAAAAGTGGGTCCGACAATTCCGTCTGTCTGTCTGTATGTCTGTATGTCTGTACCTCGAACTACAGCCTAAACTACCGGAGGTATTTTCTTCAAACTCGGTAGTTAAGGGTCTTCGGTGATTCCCTAGAGGAGAAATTGAAATTTTTTTTAGCTCTAAAACTAACGGTACCCCCCCATACACCCGTAATGCAAAATCTTATTTATCTCGAAAACGGCTCTAACGATTTTGATAAAAAAAAAATTAGGTGTGATATTATGAACATACTCTACATTTTAGTCAAAAAAAATTTTGGGGCAAAATGTTATTAGGGGTACCTGCCATAGACCCGTTTTTTTTATTTTCGACTTTTTCATTAACGGCTCTAATGATTTTAACCCAAAATTTTTAGCAGGAGTCCCCTTAAGTTTAAAATAATATTGTAAAAAAAAATTCGAAAAAATAGTTGTTGGTTTAAAAAAAAAAAAAAAAAACAATTTTTTTTTAAATCAATATCTTCAAAACCTATGAACGATTATTTTTTGAAATTATTTCCTAAAATCAATATTATTTAATACTTAAAATTCGCATCCCACATTTTTTTCTTGAAAATTTTTAGAGAAATTTCTCATATACAAAATTTATTTAATAATAATAAAAATAATAAAAATGTATTTAATAATAATTAATAATTAAAGTTTATTTGCATAAATTCATACTTTTCCGGAAACCAGACAATTTTATGCATTTGAACATTATTATCTCATTTAATCCATGTTTTATATTTATAAAATGTATTTTAAATTTCAAAGTACTTTTACATAAGAGCAAGTTCGTGCGATCCAGTCGTGCATTTTATTTCGTGTTCGAGTTGATCAAAATCTCTATAGTACCCACATATATACATATATGTCGCAAGTTCAAATGAATTTAATGGTTGTAAACATTTCTAGTAACATTCATTTTTAAAAATTTTTGACATAATAGCAAGTTGGTGCTACCCAGCCGTGCATTTTTTTTAGTATCGTGCATACTTCATATTACTCTTTGACATTTACAAACGTCAAAAATATCTGTTTACTTTGTTTTATACACGAACAGACAAAGGTACTTTAAATTCTGGTGCAATCGGAAGCCCACGGCTTGTAAGTCGGTCTTGGATGTTTAGGTTTTCAACCAAAAACTGAATTGCTATATCTTGTGACACCTATGCCTGGAGTAAAGTAAAATTCTCCTCGTCCAGCTCTTCAATAGGATTTGCTCGGGACTTAAAATATCGAACCTTACTGCACAAACCTTTTATAGTATTTTATTTTAAATTAATCATTAAAAAACACAGTAAAACTCTTTCAAATAAAATTGCCAAGAGATTTTTTTTGAGGAAAATGACAGATTTCATATGGATTTAGCAAGTTACTAAAAGTTAAAGTAGCCAGTTTGTGTGATTTTAACTTTAGTAAAATGTTAAGAGATAGTAAGATGCTAAAATCGTTTAAAATTAGCAAAATTTTAGTAACTTACTTAAAATTTAAGTAAACATATTCTACATTTATTCTACATTTTGGTAAAAATATACAAAAAAAATGTATTCGCGGTACCTGTCATAGAACGGTTTTTTTTTCGATTTTCGATTTTCTCATTAATGGTTTAACTAATTTTGATCAAAATTTTTGCACAGAAGCTTCTTAAAATTAAAAATAATACTGTACCTATTTTAAAGTTTTTGAAAGAATATCGGTTTTGCATTCTTGAAAAAGAGTTCTACGTTTTTTTGAGAATTCCATTAAAATTATTTCGTTGATTGTATATTAGGGTGTCCCGTCGATGTATGAGAAAAAATTTTTTTCGAGCTACACTATCAAAAGGGGTATCAAAATTTGCGTAATTTTGCACAGATAAAGAAAACGTCAAAAAAAACTGAAAGAACATGTTATCTTGGGGGTAGTACCGGGCTTTGAAGATTTTAAATTTCATGTTTTTACATACTTTAACCGTTTGAATAAAACTATAAAAAAAATTAAGTTTTAAACGTATTTTATTATTAATATTATTTAAACAAATCACATAAAAACAAAATAAGCAAGAAATAATTTTTAATTAATGACATAACCTTAGAATTTAAACTTATTTTTGTGTCCAAAATTTGGCATTTCTGCACGAGATTTCAACTTGTTTTTAATAAAGCCATCTCTAGAAGTAGGGTCAGTTACACTCTGTGATGCCTCTGTTACCAGTTTAACACATCTTTCCACAGATTGGGTGTGACAGGGAAAGTCAACAATTTCCAAGCTCTTATCTTTTGCCATGATGTGAAGGTCTTCAAAAGAAATATGTCGAAGAACCGGAGGTGATGTTACCTGACATTCGTACCACAAAATAATTTCGGTAAAATCTTTAGCAGAGAAGTTGATCTTTGGTGGTTTATATATCCTGCGTTTGTTGATATTTTCAGCTTCTCTAGCTTTTTTTATTCTTCGCAATGCCAGCTCCCGAATGTGGTCCCTTTCATCAAACAACATACTGATAAGCAGGTTTTCTGGATGTGCAAAATAAGCATTTCTTTCTATAACAGAATCCACAACACATCTCAAATTTTCGGGTAAATATCGAGAGTACATAATTAATTGGAAAATATGTTTGGCTCCATCCTTAAAAGACGCCTGTCGCTTGATTCGGAATCAAATTGGAGTGTATACTTTGACGACGTAGTTGACAAGCAATAGCAAATTCTCTGATGGACGAAGAGTACTAACATAAAGTCTCAGTATGCGATTAGCTGTAGTAAGCCATCTGGAGTGCGCCATTTTTCCAGGTTGACGGTTTGCCAGCTCAGGAGAACAGAAACCAGTAGGTACAGCTTGACATATCTGATAAAGATATTTTTGATCCGTACTAAGTTCATCAACCACATTTTTCGGCAAGTCAGGCATATTACCAGCCACTGCACAAAAGCTCACGGTGGTTTTACTTTCGCAATCAGCTAATTGTTTCCCAATAGGTCCAGAATATTCTCTAGGACTCGAAGTGCAACCATCTAATGTCAAGAATAAATGACGAAGAAGTAACTCATTGGCGTGAAGCATGCAAATACACCATTGCAGCGGTCTCTTCAAGAACTCCTCTAAATATTGAATGACGCCTCCCTTCCAACCAGTGTTAGTTGCAGTTCCGTCACATCCAATGCAAAGCACGTCATTTAAATTCAAACCTTGACTCTCTAAAAAGGTTGTGATGGAAGTAAAAATCCCTTTTGCGGTGCCACGACCTGGTGTTGTGTGTCCCAAGTAAATTGATCCAGGTTCTGCCAAAATTGAGATGTGTTCTTCAAAAATTTCTTTACGGTGATAACGCGCCCCTATTTTCTCATTTATCAGGGTCTTGTCCTTTCTTCCATCAAAATAAATGCTTTTTATAGCAATACCTCCAATATCTTCTAAAGCTTCTTTACGTGATTTCGATACAGCTCGGTGGATCTTATTTTTGTCTATAACAAGAGTTGAATCTTTGGAAGAAACCAAGCCGACATCAGCCAAAACAGCAGCAGCAGATCGCGTCGATAAACCGTATCGATCACATACCTTGGCAACTGTTGGCAACATCAATCTATTGCGATAAGCTCTTGAAGTCGATGGTGCCTCTGTCAAAGGGGGGTTTGTTGGGGATGCCTCTGTTACCGAATGTGTTTCTGGGGAAGATTCACGCACCAACTCTTCATTGCAGTTTCCTGAGACAATATCCGTTTCCTGCGTAGACCATTTTTTTCTTCCCTCTTTGACTCTTCAATTTGCCTCTGCTGTCGTTTCTTCAAGATATTTGTTTCTTTCTTGTCAACCTCGCTTATAACCATTTTCCTTTCATTTCTTTGATCCAACAAAAAACTTCTCTCATGGATGGGAACTTTCTTTGGTTTTAAACACGAACAAGTTTCAAATGAAGTGCATTTACAAGCAGCAACGTCGAAAAGCTTCTCAGATGACTCTAAAAAACACTTCAGTTTGTTTTCGAAACTAGCATTTTGTTTGCTTTTGGGGTATCGCTTCACAATATTGTACCTTTCGAAACCGGATTTAAGGAATTGAATAACTCTTTCCTTAGTTACAATTGGAATCGAAGCTTTAGCCCAAATATTGTCGATTTCTTCAAAAACAATCGCATATATTTCTGAATTGGAAGGATCCTTTCCGTTGAATTTAAGTTTTAGTTCGTTCCTTACAAACAAAATGAATTTAATGACATCTCTTGTAGTTGGTAGCTGCCGATCGTCAAGTTTTTTGTATGATCCCAATATAGCACAAGTAGTCCCACTACGTCTTGAACTCATTATTTTAAAAAAATCACAAAAATTGCTTTTAAAACTGTTACAACGCACTTTACACAACCCGTTGAGGATCTCGAATGAATACTAAGGACTTCAAAGTGTGGCTTTTGTATAAGATCAGGTCTACAAATTATGGAGTTCATCAACAACCCATTTAGTCATAAACAAATGGTGAATGAAAAACCTCTACGTTTCCTCAATAAACCACATATGTGGTTTTTCCCATATTTGTCCACAAAACGCCCACTTTTCAAATCCTTGCGCTTTAAATCCGACTTTATTACCGGATTGAATTGTGTAGATATTTGTCAGGTAGAAAACAGCCTTCAGTTTTAAATCCGACTTTATTACCGGATTGAGTTGTGTATTTTGCAGGTAGGAAACAGTAAAAAACCCATATCCTTAAAGGACATCAATAAATTAAGTCATTTGTGCAGGTAGGCCTCAAATTTATAAACAAATTTTTCTTCAAAATCGGATAGGTATAGAAACTTTAATTCAAATTGTGTCAGATTTATAGAGCAGTGGTTTTAAGTTCCAGGAAAATGATGATAATAGCAATATGCGCCAAAAATTAAAAAAATTCAATTTTGGTCACCTATTGGGGGTATTTTTAGCTTAAGACCTTATAAATTTGAAACCGCTGGAAACGTATTGTTGCATGCAAACCAAAACGTCAAATATGTTCTAAACCTAATAAGATCAAAAAGTTAATATTTTATAATAAATAGTAGCTCAGGAACCGAAATTAAGGAAGGGAAAAAAAGCATAAAAATATCAATTTGTCAAAATTTTGAGGGTCGGTACAACCCCCTAGACAAATTTTAATATTTTTTTTATATATTTTTGTTCGGAAAATCAAAAAAAAAATTTGTCGGGACACCCTATTGTATATTGTTAGAGATTTGAAATTCGCTTCGAAAATTTTCAAAAGAATGAATTTCGCATTCAAAAAATCAATTCATTAAAAAAACGCCTCTAACGATTTTTAAATTTTTTGTTGCAATTCACATTTTGTATATTTCGTATTTTTCTCGAAAACGGTTCCTAGAATTTTGCAAAACTATTTTTTATTTTGATTAATTTTTACGATCTATAAATCAAATAAAAAAATTAGAAATCAAGATATTACTGACTGTGTACCTATACCACAGAACCATATTTTCAAATTTAGAATTTCTCATTATCTACAAAACGGATTTTAATGAACTTTTTTATAGAGAAACTTCTAAAAAGATTAAAAAACATTGCATTTAAAAACTTAAACAAATAATTTTTGAGTTGTTGAAAACAAAAATTCCATTTTTTTTGAAAATTCGATATCTCAGAAATGGCTTAATATTTTTGTTTGTAAATTGGATTTTTATTTAAAAAATAATTAAAACTTTAAACTGGCGTACCAAAATTTGTTCTTATAAACGGTTTAAAAATATTGTATATAAAAGCTTATTTTTTTAAGAAACCAGTACAGACTTATAATTTTTGTTCTTGCATATGCTAATATTTGCTTGAATCACATGGCATCCTGGTTTTAGCTCCAACTACTGAAGGAGTTGTTGTCTATTAAAAAATGAATTTTATGCTTATGAACAGTTTTTCTCTAATAACATTCATTTTTGAAATTCTTAGTCGTTTACATAGGAACAAGTTCATGCTACCCAGTAGTGCATTTTATTTTTTATACAAGTCACGTAAAAAATGTTATGAGATTTTTCAACCAATTCTACTTCAATCAAACTTACAAATTAGAAAAAAAATAATTCTTGAGGATTTCGGACTATGATATTCCATTTATACTGGGCTAACAGTTTTTTAAATTCGCTATAATTTCACTCATTCAAAGTTCGGTCAACTGCGAATTCCGCTTAAATTTTCTGCAATAATTATGCTCTGTTCCAGTTAAACGGAGTCGACTTTACATAATTTAACCTCAAAAGTCAATCCTTTTACATAACTGAAAAAAAGATTCAATAAATTACAAACGAGAGCCAGGGATTAAGGCAACAAAAGACGATTTGATATTAATGATTAGATTGTTGTCCTTCTAATGAAAACTAATTGCCCTAAAAATGACCAATAAATGGAAGAATGTCTGCAATTCGCTAATTTTTCAACTGAATTGGAAATGGTTTTCCTTTCGACAACATAATTTTTATTGCTCATTGGGAAGCGAAATTCAGAACTTAAACATCCAGATTTCCTTCCGACCAAAGTCAAAGTGCTTTCGAATTCAAATTGTGCGTCAACTTAGTTCCCGATTTCTCCATAAAATTCAAACAATTGCAACTTGTACTAAAATTAACTTGAGATTTTTCCATTCCCTTTGGTTGTTGTCCCTGTAGTCCCTCATCGGAAACAGAGTCATAAAATAAAATGGCACCATAAACAACCAAAACGGAAATAGAAAGTAAAATAAGAAAGAACTGAAAATAACCATCAAATAAGCAGTAAGAGTTACTCAACCCCCTCACACATGAAGGTGCGGTGGTAGATATAGCGCACAAACACGGCCAAGACGATATCAACTCTACAATGCTGTCTTGCAAATCATTGATAAGGAATTCCAATTCAATTGATTGTAAGAATATTTTATTTGGAAAAAGCAACTACAGCTTGCTTCCACAATCTCTAGGGATGAAAAGTTCTTATCAAGTGAATTACCTACCTTCGTTATTTTTATTTTTTTTTTTAGCTTAATTTTTTTCTTTCTTGAGATTTTTTTCTCATTTGCAGAAGACACCAGACACCTTGCCGCTAGCTAGCTCCCAGGAATTTACTACAAGAGATCAGCTTGACACATTCCATTCCCGTCCGATTAAAACGAAAAGGACGAAGTACAGGAAAAAAAAAATAAAAACGAAGAAGTATCTTAAAGTTTTGGCAAAAGTACGAGTATCTCCAGGTGAGGTATATAAACTCACCCTTAAAGGATGCTTCTTTCAACGCTCGAAGTGGGAGTGGTTGTGTTGGATCGGGTATTCGTCGGCTATGACTACAGTTACGGCATGACACGGGGCATCGGGCACCAAGCCATTTCTTAACCGAGAAAGGAGTAACTTTTCGGAGTCGAAGAGGAGAAAAACTTTTGCAGAAAAACAGATTGAGCAGATAACCCAAACGAAGAATTGTCTAATTAACACTTTCGTTAAGGTTGATTCAAAGTTGAATCTCTGGTCGAGCGTCTTAAGGTTATATATGGACGGGACAGACGTTTGCTCCGGAAAGGATTACCTCTACCTTTGGGTGGATAGAACATGGGTTTCGGGTTGGAACCAGTTTGGGTCGCACAAATACACAGGAACAGCATGGCAGCCAGTAATTTATTATTGGTGTCCTCTGATTTCTAAGCGATTAAGCATTCTATTCATTTTTACAGATAGACAGTAATTACATGGTAAGCCATTATTCTCTTGATTATTATTGGGACGGCGGCGCGGTGAGTGGTGGCGGCACTGGATGTAACCAAGGCAGGCACAAAATCCACAGCAGTAGATGAAGGGTGCAAGAAGGTGGGTGCTATAGCCATCGACGCCAGCTCGTTGGGGTTGATATTAATTAAATGTTTCAATTGTTGTGAATATTTCGCCTATACGTTTGATACGCCCGGCCCGCCAGAGGAGACGAGACCTTGTGCTGCTGTGCGTTGGGGGAATTGCTGTCGGAGATTCATGGAGATTAATGACCAAGTTACGGGGCATAAATTTTCTGTCAAAGTGTGAGGAATCTCTAAACTTAAGAAGCTTGGTCCTTAGGATAACATTCTATTTACTTACTTTTTAGTATTTTGATGAAGTGCCATAAAATTGAGGACTTTTGATGGGAATACATTTTATGCTTGTTTATGTTTTCTTTTTTGTTCTCTAACTTAGCCGGAAATTACGTTTATTTTGATGTTAAATTGGAGATAGCAGAGCTTTTTTGTGCAAACACACCTGAAATTTCTTCTTGTATATTTTTCATTTAGGAAATTAAGCACTACTCTGATGATTCAGGGATGTCCAAATTATCATTTTATCTCACAAAACTTGTAATTTGAAGTTATTTTATGGTTAATTTAGTTTCTATTTCTTGTTTCGTGGGGGATGAGAGGCCACAGGATGGAAATTTTGTTATCAACTGTTATGAATATATTTTCTATGATTACATTTTTATGATCATTTCGTTGCTTGTGTTAGGGACCTTAGACAGATTTTATTTCGTTTGACTTATGAATCAACAGTGAATCGATTGCTTTCTGAATTCGTCATTAGTGTGGAATACAGGGACCTCATGTGATTTACTGTGACATGCTTATAGATGGGGGTGTAAGGAAGGACATGGTAATAAGGAAGAAGTCGTAGCGCATGAAGACTTTACGGGTCAATACTAGTTCTCATATCCCCGTAGTGAGTTACTGGCATCGAATCATCCGACGAAAGAGGATATCGGAAAATAATACGCAATGATAATAAGACCCAAGACGTCACCGTCAGTTTGGAGCAGTTGTTACCGGTATGATCGAATAGATATCAGGGATATGCTAATGATGGTAATAGTACGATAAAATATTGCACTTGTTATGGAGAATCGGCATGCAAGCAAAGTAAAAACTTTTAGACCTTATGTTGAACTGCACCTGCTTCCTCAAGATAATATGCAGGAAAAACTGTATGACATTCTGAAAAAGGCCTGGGAAACTTGTCTGTGGTAAGAAGTCAGATACTTCAATGCTAAAGATATACACATGATATAATTAGAAAAAGAAGCCTTAAAATTCTAAAATTCTTAAGAGCAATAGATTTGGAGGCGTAGAACTATAAGATGAGTAAGCTCATCCAGATCCAGGTGGGGGTACAATAGATCTCTACATAGGTCGCAGTGCAATATCCCTCAATACATAATTCATTCATTCACAGAAAAAGGGTGAAAAAAGATGAACGACCTATGAAAATGGAGGAGAAGAAAAATCTACGACGATAAACGCAGTATCCTGCTCAAGAAAACTTAGAAGTTTTTTGCTGAACCAATATCCGGAGGCTTTATAAAAAAGTTAAGTTCCTGACATTTGATTTTGAGACTTGAACGTAAGGTCTTCTAAACAGTCAAAATAGCTCAGTCACCGATAAAAATAATGGATGTAATTAAGCACCGCTTACAGTTTATGCTTTATGTCATATTGTCATTATGAGAATCGTTTGAAGTTAAAAAAAAAAGTTTAAAAGGTCCGACGGATCAAATAGATTACCAGCGAATATCTTCAAATAGCTATGGAGAATGATGTTTAAACGTGGTGAATAAATTATATCATCAACCAAATAAAAGTAGAAGGAAGCATGCTCAAATACTGGACTATCAATTCAATATTCCCCGTCAACTAAAGAAAGCTGTCGTACATCCTGGAAGAATTGCATGCCATTTGGAATAGCCCCTACTCCGGAGTATTGGCAAATGGTTGTTCATGAGATTTTTAGTGGATTAATTGGAAATAGAATAGAAGTCATAGCAGATGATTTTCTTATATTTGGCATAGGTGATTCTATTAACGAAGCCATCAGAGATCATAACAAAAATCTAAAATTGTTCTTGAGCTGATTAAGAAATCATAATCTGAAGTTAAATGGTAAGAAAATAAAGCTCGTGTTAAAACAGGTACCATATTGTGGACATCTTCTCACTCGGAAAGGCTTAAAAATTGACAAATCAAAAGTCGATGCGATTGTTAAAATGCGACCACTAAAAAACAAAGCAGAAACACAAACTTTCATTGGCGTCTGTACATATCTTTCAAGTTTTTGCCTAATCTTTCCTTCGTTACAGAGCCATTATGAGAGATATGCCGAGAAAACAAAGAATGGCAGTGGAGCGATAAGCAAGAAAATGCTTTTCGTCATTTGAAAGATTTGATAGTTTCGGCTTCCGTTTTGAAATATTGTGATGTTAATGAAGATGTAACATTGCAGTGTGATGCCTTCCAGTATGGACTTGGAGCTGTTTTGTTGCAGGAAGGATACCCCGTAACGTTTGCATCACGAACGATGACGAAGACTGAACAACAGTATGCTCAACTTGAAAAAGAATGTCTGGCTGTGCTGTTTGATTTTAAGCGATTTGACCAGTATCTTTGCGGTAGACCACTTGACCTTAAAAGACATCTTTCAGAAACCTATTCTCGGGATGCTGTTTACTGGCCGAATATTAATTATTAAGTGAAAGACATGTGTTCTACTTGTGAAATTTGCCTGGCTAATCAGCCCAACCAACGAATCCCGTCTTTACAATGTCCAGTTTTTTCCGACTTATACCTTTTCAATGAGTCGGTCTAGAAATTTTTGAAAGCACAATAGGTAATGCTAAACAACAATGCGAGGTAACCCAAAAAAAGAATGGAACCTCATCAATAGTGTTGTCAATAGAAACCGTTCTCATCAGTTAAAATCAATTGTTTTGATCGATCAAGATACTGAAATTGAAGAGCCTGTAGTAGTAGCCAATTTATTTAATGAATTTTTTGCCTCGGTTGGAAATGCGCCTACAGAAAATAACGGTAGTTTGGTTTGCAGCAGTTGTGTAAGGTCTCAAATGGTTGAAAGTACGCCTTCGGCAAATAACTTCTTTTTTGAAGAAATTACGGGATTAGAGGTCTTAAAAACGATATACTCATTAAATAACTCCAAATCTCCGGGAAACGATGGAATCTCCAATGTTACCCTCAAGAAAATTGCGCCTAACTTGGTTGATATCCTTGCGTATTTATTTAATTTCAGTATATTTAGTGGCGTGTTCCCTGATAATTTAAAATCTGCAGACGTATTACCTCTTTTTAAAAAAGGAAACCGAAAAGATAAAAATAATTATAGGCCTATTTCTTTACTTGCATCGATTTCCAAGGTATTTGAAAAATCAATTAAAAAACGAATGTGCACACATCTAACAAGAATAAACTTTTTTAGCCCATTACAATTCGGATTTAGAGAAGGGTGTTCGACTGAGGATGCTCTTCTAAGTTTTTGCTCCTTTATTGACAAATCTTTGGATCAAAGTAAGTTCTGTGCTGGTCTGTTTGTTGATATTTCAAAAGCTTTTGACACGGTTTCTCATGACATTCTCTTGAGTAAGCTTTATGATGCAGGGTTTCGTGGCTTCATTCACAACTGGTTTGCATCATATCTAAAGGACAGAAAACAAAGAGTTAAAGTAAGAAATTGTTTAAGTAACCTCATGTTTCTAAGGTCTGGTGTACCCCAAGGCTCTGTGTTAGGCCCCATTCTTTTTCTTGTCTTCATTAATTCGTTGTTTTCTCTCCCTCTCGCAGGTAATATGACGGCCTTCGCAGATGATGTTGGCATCGCTTATGGGTCAACGAGTCCTCTGAATCTTATAACCGAACTAAACCATGACGTTTATCTACTAAGATTATGGTTTGCTACTCACAAGTTAACTGTAAGCAACAAAACCAAATTAATGTTTTTCTGTCTGGGATCGGCCCAGATACCATATTCTGATATTTATTTTCATTCTTGTGATTGCCAAAAATTTAACATAATTAACTGTAACTGCACCTCAGAGTCTGGTGCAACATATAATGAAAATATAATATGCAATTCGAAATGTTTTAGAATTGAAGTTGTTAAAAGCTTTAAATACCTTGGTATAACTCTTGATCAAAATATGAGTTGGACACAACATGTTTCGGAATTGAAAACTTACCTAAGAAATTCAACTCGTTGTTTTTATCGATTAAGAAAAATTTGTTCTAACCAAACACTTACAACAGTGTATCATGGAATTTTCCACTCTAAATTACAGTACGGAATAAGTTGTTGGGGGAGTGCATACTCCACCAACTTGAAACCACTTTCCATCCTGCAAAAGTGTGCTATTAGAAGAATCAGTAACGCGCATCGCCTTGCTCATTCGATGGTATTATTTAGATCTATGAAAATACTACCAGTTAAACATTTATTTTATTTTAGAGTGTCAAAAATTTTTTTTATGAGAGGTGGTTATTTTCAAAGCCCAATATTTGATAATCGTAATTTACGCAGCTCCACTCGTCATGTTGTTGACGTTCCAGTTTTTCGTACTACTCACTACAGAAACTCATACCCAGTTGTATCTTGTAAGCTTTTTAATCGTCTGCCTTTTGAGATAAGGATATTAAGATCCCAAAACATGTTTGAAAAAAAAGTAAAATTATGGCTTCTTGATTTTGACCACGATGAGATTGAAGTTTTGCTCACTTACATTGCATAAAAAAATAAAAAAAAATTTAAAAAAAAAAAAAAAAAATTATAATTTAAAATTGTCTAATTTTGAAGATAAAAAAAAAATTTAAATACAGTCACCCCACATTGACTTTGTTTTCCATTTATTGTAATTTTTGTTTGAAGTGGCATTTAACACTATAATCGCTTTTTTTATTAGCAGAATATAAAATGTCTCTAACTGTTCTCTATCCATTGTAATTATTGTATTTTTGTTAGTAAAATTATTTAATTTTTGTAAAATTTTGTAAAAGAGAATAATGATTAATAAATAAATAAAATAAAATAAATAAATAAAATTTTTTTGATATAACCGTCCACTTCTTTTCAGATTTCTTTGAACTTGATGAGTTATATTCAATGACGACAGAGTCGATCATAACAGTCTGCAAGAAGAATTTTAGCAGGCATGGCATTCCACCGATCGTTACTACAGATGGAGGAACACCGTTTCTAAGCGAACAATTTCAAAGTTTCGCAAAGAAATAAGAATTTCAACATACAAGAAGTTCTCTGCATCACCAACAAGGAAATGGTAAAGTCGAGTCGGCGGTAAAAATAGCAAAGAACCTGATGAAGAAAGCCAAATAATCTGGAAACTGCTTTTGGAAAATGCTTCTAGACCATCGAAACACCATCAATCTTATTGGATCTAGCCCGGTACAACGGCTAATGTCTAGCAGAACGAGATGCTCCGTTCCAGTCATACAAACAAAATTACGACCAGAAACCCAAAATGATGTAAAGGAACAAATTTTTCAGAGAAGAAAAATAGCTAAGAAATACTACGACAGAAAGTGTGCTGTTTTACCCAGGTTGGAGATGGAACAGGATGTGATGGAACAATTAAAAAAGTCTCCTGATAAGGTGTGGTCCAAAAGAGTAGCAGTTAATCCAGTCACGGAAAGGGCAGCTATAGTTCGAGTAGGTGATACTGAATATTTACAAAGTCGCCAGCATATTCAAAACATTCTTGCCGTAATTTCACCGCCATTGAATAAATCAATACCAAACCAAATTATTGAACATCAACATCAAATTCCACCAGAGACCTTGCCACATAAACCTAAAGGACTCCCTATATGGTAGAACAAAGAAAAGCAAAACGAATCATGAAGGTACCAGAAAGATATGCGATGTATGTAAAATGAGATATGTATATAAAAAAAAATATGCATACATATATTTTTTTTGAATTTATTAAATTTATAATATTAATATTTTTGTTTAAAACTTGAGTTCTAAATTTCATATTATTTTATAAAAAAATATTGTAGTATATGCATATGATCACACAGTTATATGCATATAGCAACTCTCCATGTAAATAATATTTTATATATGTATACCTACTCGATATTATATTGAATTATCTTATGTTCAGTTGTTAATAAGGTCCCAAATATTAAAGACGTGTTTTTACTTAAATCCATGAACATAACACAAGTATATCCCTCATAAATTTAGAATATAAGATCTATTCAAACTAGTTTATAAGTATCTTAAGTCTTAGTTCTGTAGCACTTCAATCGGCAAGTATAGATGGACTATAGACCAAATATTCACATTCAAGAAAATCCTCGAAAAAGCCCAACGAATTAAAATTGGAGGCTCACTATCTTTTCATCAACTCTTACCCCAAGATCGCAAGATTCGAACTCTCAGGATCTCACCAAAAGTGATTCAAATGTTACACGTAGCATTAGAAAATAGGCTTGCAATGTGCAATTAGAAAATACCACAACTATTCCAAATAAGAACAGATTTTCGGCAAAGAAATTGACTATAATGTGATTTCTTTAATCTCATACAGAAGCAGATAGATAGTGTGCGCACGTCAGATCTTAACATAGAGGATAACATTTTCAACAAATATATCCCACAGCATCTTTGACAGAGTGCGGCGGCGTATAAAAGCTTGAGTATTAAAAGATCTCACCATTCACAAATTCCGCTAGAATTTTATCAACAAAATCTTAAAATAGCGATTCTTCTTCAGCCTCAATAACCGACCAATTACTTTGACTTACCTTCTTTCCAAATTCAAGTCGCTATTTTTTTAAGCTAAAGCTGCAATGGCAGAATATGTTGAGCTCATTAAATTCAGATCTGAACAGCATCATAGAATCATCTTCATCGGCTCGACAAACGGGTTCCGGTACTGGCCTCTTTCAACAAGTCTCTCCACCTATACCGGTCTCGAGTCGACGCCATTCATCCAAGGTTTCGGGCGTCCTGGTCTACGCCATCTCTCCAGCGCAAGCATGGTCTACCACGCTGTCGTCTACCATATAATGTACCACAAAGAACTTTCCGAGCAGGTTCCTCTTCGCTCATGCGAGCTAGGTGACCTGCCCATCGGAGTCTACCGAGCTTACTTTTTGTCACGATATCTGCTTCAAGGTAGATTGCGTACAATTCATGATTGTACCGTCTCCGGAATCGTCCTTCCTCACATATGGGGCCAACAATTCTCCTTAAGACTTTTCTCTCGAACGCAGCTAAGAGGTCGGAGTGCCTTTGCTAAGCACCCAGGTCTCGGATCCATATGTGAGTACTGGCAGGACCATGGTCCTCTACAGCAGCACTTTTGAAGTTATGGTGAGATTTCTGGATTTGAAGAGCTTTGACAGACTATAGTATGCTCTGTTGGATTTGAGAAGCCGCCCGCGTATTTCTTCTTCTATATTGTTATCGGCTGCTAGTATTGACCCAAGGTATTTAAAGGATTGCACCACTTCAAATTCGTGCTCCGTTACCTTGATTGTTTGACCAACCGTTCCTCTCGCCACCATGCATTTTGTTTTACCTTCACTAATGTGCAGCCCCAGATTTTGTGCCGCCTGCTCGATCTGGATGAAGGAATTGTGTACAGCTTGTTCGGTTCTTCCGATGATGTCGATGTCGTCTGCGTATGCCAGTAACTGGCTGGACCTGTTGACGATGGTCCCTCTTGTTGCCGTGCCAGAGTCACGGATTGCTTTCTCCAACGCCAGGTTGAAGAGGAGGCAGGCCAAACCGTCCCCTTGTCGGAGTCCATTAAAGATGTTAATTGGTCTGGATAGCAATCCGGCTATTTTTACTTCGCTTGTTACATTGGTCATGGTCAACCTACATAGTCGTGTCAATTTATTTGGGATGCCGAATTCTCTCATGGCTTTGCAAAGTTCTACCCTGGCTATGCTATCATAGGCGGCCTCAAAGTCTATCAACAGATGGTATGTTGGGATGTTAAATTCTATACATTTTTCCATCGTCTGCCTAAGGGTAAAGATCTAATCAGTTGTTGATTTGCCTGGAATGAAACCGCACTGATATTGTCCGATGATGGGTTTAGCTTATGGGGTAATCCGGTCTTGTAGGATAGAGTAGAGCATCTTATAGGCGGTACTCAACAACGTGATACCTCTATAATTGCTGCACGTTGTGACATCTCCCTTCTTATCGCCAGTCTTCTGGCATTTCTTCCTGCTCCCATACGTGCACAATAATATCATGAATTGCTTGAAGTAAAGCTGGCCCGCCGTGATGAAATAATTCGGCTGGTATCCCATCGGCTCCCAGGGCTTTGTTCTGCTTAAGCCGGCCTATAGCCTTCTCAACCTCTTCTATGCTTGATGGAGGCAACATAGGGTCTTCTTCTTGAAGTAATGAAGCCTCCACTTCTGCAGTGAGCTGACGATTTAGCAATTAATTAAAGTATACTTCCCATCACACTCCAGTATGCTTTCAGAATCAGTGATCAGATTTCCCTCTCCGTCCTTGCAGTATGTGCAGCGTGGTGTGTACTGCATCATGTTTCGGTGGGATTGGTAGAACTTCCGCGCCTGGTGCGGACCAGGCTCTCGGCTATTTTCTATTTCACAGATTAGGTTCTTCTCCCAGGCTGATTTTTTTTTGTCTGTGAAGCCGTTTTTCTATTCTTCTGATCTCTTTATATATCACTCTTCGCGTGCCCGCGTTCTATGAGATAGTTGCATTGCTCGGTACGCAACATTCTTACGTTCAGTTGGTAGATTGCATTCATGATCAAACCAGTCGTTCCGATTTTTACGACTGCTGCCTAAGATGGAGTTGACAGTAGTAATGACAGTATTCAGTATTCCACTTCTCATTTACGCCCAGCATACTGGCTCCAGGACTTATTCTCCCTAAATCAGGTGTTTTTACGGCGAGTCCTTATGCATTACCAAAGGTGTTACTGGTGTTTTTCGCAAGGCAACCCGCCTTCGGAAAACCATACCAACAAGATAGTGACCCGAGTCGATATTGGCACCTCGGTACGTTCGTACCGTCATCAAGTTTGAGTAGTGCGACGGTCTATCAACACGTGGTCTATTTGGTTACGAGTGAATCCATCAGGTGATACGTAGGTAGCTTTGTAGATATATTTACGCGGGAACCTGGTACTCGCAACGACCATGTTTTTCGATGCTGCCAATTTCAAGACTCGAAGTCCATTGTCATTAGTGTTCTCATGCACCTGCGTAATGCCTGAATACCGGCTCCCAACCTATTTTTGAGTTCAAATCCCCAAGGATGATTTTAACATCATACCTTGGACAGGTATTGAAGGCCCTCTCGACTTGTTCGTGGTAACTTTTTCTTTGTCTGAGGACTCCTCCGAAGGTCCGTGTTCGTAAAGTTGCCTCGAACGCGAAGGGTGCATAGCCTTTCGCTTATAGCTTTAAAGCCGATGATGGTAGATTTCGTTTTTTCGCTGACTAGGAAGCCTACCCCGAGCACATGGTGTTTTGGATAACAGCTATAGTTTACTTTCGTGGAACGACCGCATAAATTCTATAAGACATTGTAAAACATTTTTTTTTCCTTCTGATTTGGAAACAATTTATGAAGCATATAAATACCTACATATACCAAAAACTAGAGTATAACTCCCACTACTGCACATTCTTGAGAGACTTCACAAACGAGTTTTAAAGCTGATAGGTGACAAATCAATTACGGAAACATTTATTTCGTTGGAACACCGTAAAAATGTTTGTTGCTAATCATTGTTTCATCGCTACTTCATTAAAACGAGCTCTTTTGAAATAGCCAACTACATTCCTTGCTTAAGGCAATTTTAGCGTTGTAGCCACTCTGTCACTAATGCTCATCAATATACCCGTCATTTTAACTTTGGAAGTACCAGCAAGTATAGAGATTCCTTCCATACTTCACGAACGTAGAATTCCAAACTCAACTCTATTTTTCCTTCCCAATTCAATATCCAGACATTTAATACATAATATATTAAATAATATACATCGTTGTCTCTTGCACAATTCTCTCCCCTCTATTCAGTTTGAAGGCAGCAAATTACTTTAGGGATGAATTCACAGTAAGGGAGATGAATCTGATTTTTATGGCTCGCACGGAGATGCTGGAGCTCAACTATAGGCCACACAGGACTGATTCTGATCCCCTTTGTACATTGTGCAACCTCAATCAAACTGAAAACATCTTTCATTTCCTGGCGGTATGTCCAATCTTGCAGGAAATTAGACGATTGCATTTTAATAAAAGTTTTCTATCTATAGAAGAATGTCTTAGTGTTCTAAATGGAGAATGTGGCTGGAGGCTACTTATTCGGTTTACCTCACATGCAATTTCATATAGAAATACATATGTCAATTTTCTTTAGTTCATTGTTTGAACTGTATAATTTTGTTTTAGCTAAACTAAAAGCCCAACACCATTGATATTGCAAGTCTTTATTTTACCCCCTTTTTTGTTTTAGCTAAACTAAAAGCTTTAGAAGAGTATATTATAATTATGTTTAGATTATTATGTTAATAATTTTTGTCTATCTTTTCATAATCAACTACATATAAATTATTTCGTTTTAGCTAAACTAAAAGCCAATTTTTTTTTTTTTTTTTTTTTCATTTTGAATTTGTGAAACATATTATACCTATATAATTATCTCAGAATTCCTGTTCCAATTATTCAATAAACCAAGTAATTCTGGCATTTTCTTTGTCTTTGCGGATTTTTTTTTAATTTTTTTTGTTTGTTTGTATAACAATTAATCTTTAGCTTTTTTATATAATTCCTAATTTTTGTATTTTTTTTTTTTATTTTTCTCTCACAATGTTAATACTTAGTTGAAAACTAACCGGCAGACGGCCTATGAGCCATGCCTGTAATCTTTATGTATGTTCTAAGTTTTTATTATGTACTACATTAAATGAAAACAATAAAGATTTATTTATTATTATAAAATCAAAGGCAACAATAAAAAAAAAAAAAAAAAAAAAAAAAAAAAAAAAAATTCTCTCCCCTCTATTCAATGCCCGCACATTTAAGGAGTAGTCATAATCCTTTGAGTGCGAGCCAATTATTAAGGTTGATTTTGAAAAAAAATTGTATGGATGTAATTCAAAGCACTTCCTCAAAAAAGGTGATTAGAAAGACCGAATTTCTGCCTCAAGGAAGAAGCTATCACGAATATACTATAGTTCTGGAAGCCTGGGAGCAGTGTGCTCAAAAACGCAAAGGATGAAAAACTACTTTTCTCACCATGGCTTAGGATTTATCAGTATATCAAGCTTCAGCAAGTTAGCATGCAGAATTATTTTAGGGAGGGATGCTAGTTTTAAGTTCATAGTTCATTTATTAGTCAATATCAAATCAAATCGTATTGGTTTTTCTGAAACTTCAAACTTAGCCTCTGCTATCTTAAATCCCTGTACGAGTGCACTCATATGTATACATTATTTTTCCTTCCATATTCAACTTGATCAGAGATATTCCAACAATCTCTTCAACATACAACGAAAACATTCAACAAAATTATCATCAGACCAAAGTGTACATAACCATGACCCATGAGCTTAATTATACATACATTTCACGAACAATTAAAAGTCTTGATATCTCTTTGACTTCTTCCACGAACGAACGGCTTTAATGAAAATATTTAATTAAATGGAACTACACATTCTGACTTTTAGCCTGGTGCTCGAATGTTAAACAGGATCAAAGTGGCAAAATGAGAAAGAAATATACATTTAATTCTTTTGCTTAAATGTTTTCTTTTTTTTTTCTCTGAATCAGAATAGTTCTGAGCCTGTCTGTCCGGTCTGTCTGACAATACTGTCGGCGTTTAAAAGACCATTTTAATCATTCAGCACACGCTGCTTAAATAGCTTCCACCAACTCGTTTGTATTTATGTTGCAACGTATCAACTCAAGCTACACGAAACAGATGTTATTCCTCCTCCGACAAAGCTGGTACGCTGATTTTTTTCTGTTTTTGCCATAACAACACCATGATACTCACCCGAAATTATTTCATTTATTTGCAAAGATATTCCGAGCTTCCATCATCACAGGAGATTCCGAATCAGCTTCACCAGCTCATGGTGCCCACACATCTATATGCATAATGTGGACTGAGATTGAGACTAGAGGTCAGAGTGAAAGGAACTGAAGCACACATTAAGACCATTCACATGACCATTTCCACTGAAGCACATGAACCATCATGACCGGACTGACTAACCGACCGACCCACGCACTGGTGATGGTGACGGGACTACCGCCACCACCGCCGCCGTGCTAGCTGGCCGGCAGACGGACAGAACAATCGAACATTCTACCACTACAGATGTACATAGTGATTGGTCACAAACTGGGTTTCCACGGAAAGTCAAACACATCTATCTGGCAGAAGAGCATAGATGGATCCAATGTTTTCATGAAAGACCACTTGGCCGCCAACTTGGTCGTCGTCGTGGGCGATGACGTTGTCGTCATCGTCCGGTGGTTGCCTCTGCTCAAGCTTACAAACGATTCCATTCAATAGGCGACTTCATCCCATTTGACCGAGCTACAGAACAGAGTGCGGGCACATCGATATAGAGATTGAAGCTAAAGAATACTCACATTTCACATAACCTCCGTCAGTTCAAAGGCAAAAAAAGGAGAGACAAGACAGATGCAGAAAAACTGAAATAAAATAAAAGAAAACCACTGAGTATTTTCAGATTTCAAACTGGACAAATGTACCCTGCGAGTGGATGGGGGTAAATTTAGGTGGGCATCTTTCTGCATATACATATGTATGTTGGTACTTTTTTTTCTTGCAGGACAAGTATTGCACTAGAGGAAAATTTTGACTTCGGTATTTCAATTCAACGTGAAAATTTATTCAAAAAGTTGAAAAGTATGTCTCTGGGCTTAGTTAGATACTTGGGGTTTCATCTGTTGTCCTTGGCGGCCACAAAGAAAAAAGTGTTGAGTTAAAATTATTTTTAAAGTTGATCTTCGTATTCAAATCGAGCATGACACTGTTATAAGTAAAATACATTAAGAACGGTGATCCTTCAATTTAGAAAAGAAAATAAGAAAAAATGCTATTCTATCTGCGATATTCAAGCCATTTTTTCCATAATCATTTTTTATTTAAAGTTAATAGTAAAATGCTGTTAATTCAGGGTAATACTAAATAGTTCAACTATCGACCTCGTTTTTGGAACGAAGTTCCATTAAAGAAACCGTCACGCCAGGAAAGGAGTCAATTGCAACCAATACGATCAGGATTGCCCGAATTAGGTACACTACATTTTATATCATTAACTACAACAATTTATTTGAAATAACTAAATACTTACATGCCTAATTTACTACAATTTGTTACATCCATGACCAGAAGAACAACCCACGCTGGGTGTTTTTTCCAAAACATTGGTTATGGGAAAAGGAATAGCTTGCATTCTTGGCAAACAAATTTCTCTGAAAAATTATTTAATGAAAGACACAATATAATTGCAAATATAATTGTATGTACATAATGTAAATTTAATTTTTTTTTTCTCCTGTGGACATTAAGCCTTGAAACGGTTGTTAAATCAGTAAATCCACCTTCAAGCTTCAACCCAATAATTATGTACATACTCGTAGATTCCGACCAGCTATTTTCATAACACTTAAGAATGAATGAAAATTTTTATTGAGTCTTTAGCTGTCTTTTACAAAGTTGTTTCATCTTATTCTATCTTTAACAAAAGTACAAAAGTGGCTGTAACGTATGGCCTTCTTTAACAATTTTACTTATTTAGGGTTAAGCCTCGTGGCATGTCAATTTTTATATAATAATAATGGTTTTGTTCTGCTCGTGCTCATGGGCGAGCGTTATACATTTGCGTGAAACGGAAGTTTCGTTGACTATATACATATTTACAATTTTATAAACTAATACTAACTTAAAACTAAAGAACTAAAAACTAAAAAAATAAAATGCACGACTGGGTCGCACGAACTTGCTCCTATGTAATAGACTAGCAATTTTAAAAACGAATGTTATTTAAGAAAACAGTTCATGAGGATAAAATTAATTTTTTAAATTCTTTTAGTAGTAAGAGATAAAAATAGAATGCTATGTAAATATGAATTTATTCAAGAACAAAAATTATAAGTCGTTGTAGTGGTTCCTTAAAAAAATAAGCTTTTATGTACAAAATTTTTAAAACATTTTTAAGAAAAAATTTTGTACGCCAACCTTAAGCTTTTATTATTGTACGAATAAAGGTCTAATTTCAAAAAAAAAATAATAAGCCGTTCTTAAGATATCGAATTTTTCAAAAAAAAAAAACGACTTTTTTTTTCTAAAAATTGAAAAAATATTTTTTCTTAAGTTTTTAAATGCAATGTTTTTTAAAATTTTTTGGAGCTTTTTTATAAAAAATTTCATTAAAATCCGTTATATCGATAATGAGAAATTCAAAATTCGAAAAAATCGTTCTATGGTAGGTACAGTCAGTAATATCTAGATTTAAAATTTTTTTTTATTAAATTATAAATCCTAAAGATTAATCAAAAGAAAAAAAATTTTAGCAAAATTCTCGGAACCGTTTTCGAGAAAAATACGATTTTCGAAAACCATTTTTTAAAATTTGTATGGAAGGTACCGTTAGTTTTAGATGAAACAAAATTTTTTTTCTCAAATCTTGTAGATTATGTTAAAAAACTTTTTTTTGTCAAGTTTGAAAAAAATCGAGCATGGGGTTTTCGAAATATTGAGTTTCCAAAAAAAAAATTTTGATTTTTTTTTTAAAAATCCAAAAAATTAAAAATTGAAAATTTGAATATGCAATAATATTCAAACTTTGGAGGAGCTTTGGCATAAAAAAAATTATTTAAATCGGCTGTACCGTTTTCGAGAAAATCAAAAACAAATAAAATGGACCCAGGGGGTCTACCAAAAATAACAATTTTTTGTAAATTTTTTTTCAACCATTAGCTAGTTTTAACCAAATGAAATTTTTCAAATTTTTTTTAAAAAATTCTGTGGGACAGTTTTTGAGAAAAAAAAATATTTATAAAATTTCGAAAAAAAATCGTATGGCAGGTACCGTTATTTTTGGTCTTAAAAAAAAAAAAAAAAAAAACGTCCGGGGGTAAAAAATTAAAACCCATATCTACCAAGTTTGAAGA
This sequence comes from Chrysotoxum bicinctum, assembly GCA_911387755.1. Lineage (NCBI taxonomy): Eukaryota > Metazoa > Arthropoda > Insecta > Diptera > Syrphidae > Chrysotoxum > Chrysotoxum bicinctum. Next base: position 73,268,805 of record OU426988.1, on the reverse strand, counting down.
AAATCGGCCGAGCCGTTTAGGCTGTAGTCGAACCGACAGACAGACAGACAGACAGACAGACAGACAGACAGAATTGCGAGACCCACTTTTTTGGTCTTCGCTATCATCGTAATGTCAACTTTGATCAAAATCTCGAGTTCGATTTTTTTTACGAATGCATAACTTGCCTTATAGTACCTATAAGTCGCAAGTAAAAACAGCGCAGGACGCTATTATATCTCTTCTATTTTTACATAAAATGATATTTCTTGTCTTTTTGAAAATGAGAGCTAGAACGCTCTTTATGTTTGAATATGGAATTAGTTCACTCGAGGAGTGATAGAGTAAAAATAAAATGCACGACTGGGTCGCACGAACTTGCTCCTATGTAATAAACTAGGAATTTTAAAAACGAATGTTATTAGAGAAAACTGTTCATAAGGATAAAATGATTTTTTTTTTAATTCTTTAAGTAGTAAGAGATAAAAACAGAATGATATGCAAATATGAATTTATGCAGGAACAAAAATTATAAGTCTTTGTAGTGGTTCCTTAAAAAAATAAGCTTTTATGTACAAAATTTTTAAAACATTTTTAAGAAAAAATTTTGGTACGCCAACCTTAAGTTTTTATTATTGTACGAATAAAAGTCTAATTTCCAAAAAAAATACTAAGCCGTTCTTGAGATATCGAATTTTTCAAAAAAAAAAATTACTTTTTTTTCTAAAAATTGAAAAAATATTTTTTCTTAAGTTTTTAAATGCAATGTTTTTTAAACTTTTTATGAGCTTTTTTATAAAAAATTTCATTAAAATCCGTTAAGTCGATAATGAGAAATTCAAAATTCGAAAAAATCGTTCTATGGTAGGTACAGTCAGTAATATCTAGATTTAAATTTTTTTTTTATTAAATTATAAATTGTAAAGATTAATCAAAAGAAAAAAAAATTTAGCAAAATTCTCGGAACCGTTTTCAAGAAAAATGCGATTTTCGAAAACCATTTTTTAAAATTTGTATGGAAGGTACCGTTAGTTTTAAATAAAACAAAATTTTTTTTCTCAAATCTTGTAGATTATGTTAAGAAACCTTTATTTGCCAAGTTTGAAAAAAATCAAGCATGGGGTTTTCGAAATATTGAGATTCCAAAAAAAAATTTTGAATTTTTTTTTAAAAATCCAAAAAATTAAAAATTGAAAATTTGAATATGTAATAATATTCAAACTTTGGAGGAGCTTTGGCATAAAAAAAATTATTAAAATCGGCTGTACCGTTTTCGAGAAAATCAAAAACAAAGAAAATGGACCCAGGGGGGCTACCGGAAATAACAATTTTTTGTAAATTTTTTTTCAACCATTAGCTAGTTTTTACCAAATGAAATTTTTGGAATTTTTTTTAAAAATTCTGTGGCAGTTTTTGAGAAAAAAAAATATTTATAAAATTTCGAAAAAAAATCGTATGGCAGGTACCGTTATTTTTGGTCTTAAAAAAAAATAGAAAAAAACGTCCGGGGGTAAAAAATTAAAACCCATATCTACCAAGTTTGAAGAAAATCGGCCGAGCCGTTTAGGCTGTAGTCGAACCGACAGACAGACAGACAGACAGACAGACAGACAGACAGAATTGCGAGACCCACTTTTTTGGTCTTCGCTATCATCGTAATGTCAACTTTGATCAAAATCTCGAGTTCGATTTTTTTTACGAATGCATAACTTGCCTTATAGTACCTATAAGTCGCAAGTAAAAAGATAGTCAGATATGAGCGATAGCTCTATACTGCTTACATTTATACATTTAGAATGAGTGAGAAGATTATACGGTTACACTAGATAATATCACATGACGGAGATAAAGATAATAAGTTGAGAGCGATGGCTCTATACTTATACATATATAATATAAATATACGGTTATTGGGAGTTGTTTTAGCACTGAAACCAAATCCGTTACTTGTTGCGTTTGGTGGTAATTTTGTAAGCCCCAGTTGTTGGCTATCGCCGTGAGATCCTCAGTTCCAGACCCAAGATTGAGATTTAGTTGTTATTCGGCGGACTGTTGCCCGCAGAACTGCAGTTGCGGATTTTTATTTATGTGCAGGTTCGCTTCCTGCTGGGAGTGAGCCATGTATCGGCGTCGTCGATTTTTGTGTAGTGTATTACACTGTTGCTTAATGCAGGGAGTAAGTGGGCTGCATCAGGCTTCCTTTTTCTGTTGTCCACTTGTTAGGTTTATGCCTCATTTTGAGGTTCTACTTTTTGTTGTCTCGCTGGGGAGAACTAATGGGCACTTTGTGTTAAAAAAAGTGATCCAGTTTTTTCGTTGTAATCACAGCACCATCCGGCGTTGAGTTTAATTTAGGATGTTTAGGAAGTTCGCTTTTAGTAATAGCGAATAAAATTTAGTCAAAAAAGACATTAAAAACGGAAAAAAAAAATAATTTAAACCGTAACACGTTTTTACTAGATTATGTTAATTTTATTTTTTGGAGAGTGCAGACGCAGAAACACGTCTGCACTCTCGGACACTCCAATCCAACCTCTTCATAACACTTAATAAAAATGAATAGATAACTGAGCGTTTGATTTCATAATTCAAATGCACAGCTGACAGTGAAGTTACAGCTGACAACATAAATGACAGACCATTTGACATTATTTTTTGGCTGGGCATACTTTTTAGTACAATAATAATATAAATAATAATAATAATATAAAGAATGAATATAAATGAAATCTATGGATAATTTCAAATCAGACATTTTTATTAAACTTGAAAGATAAACATTAATCTAAATCAAAAGCTTTTTTCGCACGCAAAATTAAAACGCAAAAAAAATAAAATTTTTGGAACAACAAAACAATATGACAGTTCTCCTTGTGATAAAGTGAGGTATGCGATGACAGCATACTTTCTGTCGCACGCTTTGGAAATATAGCTCCGACGCCGCACAGTGGAACGAAAACATGAAAAAGTGGTCATCTGACTGTAACTTTTGAAAAAATGGATGGATTTTGAAACGGTTTTTACTATTTTGTACTTGAAAAATTATTGTTTCATACTTTATTTCAAAAAATCTGAAAAAATAAGCAAATGAAAAAAAAAATTGAACTAACCTCTGAAACTAAGAATTTTTCAAATTTTTGCTTTAGGCAAATAAAATTAATTTTATGGAGGAAAAACAATTAATATTTATCAAAGCCAAGTTCTGGCACTACACCCTTTCTACAGGAACAAACTAAGGTGATTTTTGAACCCTCCCTATCTTCAGTACCAATGAAGTCAGAAACTTAAAATTCCGAACATTTGCTAAACTAGCCAGGCAGAAGCGCCTCACTCAATTTCAATTTTCTAGCATAAGCGGTTCCTGAGATATAAGACCTCAAAAATCACAAAAACCGTAACTGACTGACTGACTGAATGATTGACAGAGCATCAAAATTATGGAGCACTTCAAGACATCGTAGAATCTTGTAATTTTGCACAACGGTAGGTCTTGTCATGCAACCAGAGGACAAAATCGAAAATTTGAGGTTTTCCATTTAGGAGCGTGGTATCCGCACACTTCCTCAGAACTGATGTAAATTATATGGCACACTTCCGATTGCAGTAGAACAATAAAATTTGGTAGAACGGTAGAGCTCAAATTGCATACAAAGGACCAAAAATAAAAATTGAGGTTTTCTATTCAGGGGGTGTGGTATCCGCCTACTTTCTGTAGAAATGTAGAATGATGCAATTTGGTAGAGCGGTATAGCTTAATGTGCATTCAAAGCGAAAATAAAATGCACGACTGGGTCGCACGAACTTGCTCCTATGTAATAGACTAGGAATTTTAAAAACGAATTTTATTAGAGAAAACTGTTCATGAGGATACAATTATTTTTTTTAAATTCTTTTAGTAGTTAGAGACAAAAACAGAATGCTATGCAAATATAAATTTATGCAAGAACAAAAATTATAAGTCGTTGTAGTGGTTTCTTAAAAAAAAAATTTTGTATATAAAAACTTTATAAAAGATTTTTAAGAAAAAATGTTGGTACGCCAATTCAAAGTTTTTATTATTGTTCGAATAAAAATTAAATTTACAAAATTTTTGAGATATCGAATTTTCAAAAAAAGAAAAAATAGATTTCTTTTTTTCAAAAATTCAAAAAATATTTATTTTAAAGTTTTGAAATGCAATGTGTTTTAGACTTTTTAGAAGCTTCTCTATAAAAATTTTCATTAAGATCCGTTATGTGGATAATGAGAAATTCAAAATTCGAAAAAATGGTTCTATGGTAGGTAAAAGCTGTAATATCTTAAATTCAAATTTTTTTTATTAAATTAAAGATCATAAAAATTAATTGAAAGAAAACAAATTTTATCAAAATTGTAGGCGCCGTTTTCGAGAAAAATACGATTTTTGAAAACCATTTTTTTTAATTTTTAGCATTTGTATGGTAGGTACCTTTATTTTTAGGTAAAATACAATTTTTTTTCTCACATCTTGTAGATTATATTGAGAAACTTTTATTTATCAAGTTAAGAAAAAAATCTAGCATGGGGTTTTCGAAATATTAAGTTTTGAAAAAAAAAAAAAAAATTAAGTATTTTTTTATAAATCAAAAACAAAAAAAATGGTTCCATGGGGGGTACCCTCAATAACCATTTTTCAGAAAATATTTTTCAACCATTACCTAGCTTTAACTGAATGAATTTTTTATGTGTTTTTATTTTTTACATCTGTCAAACAGTTTTTGAGAAAGAAAAATATTTATAAAATTTCGAAAAAATTCGTATGACAGGTAGGGGAGAAGGGGGCACATTTGACACTTAGTTTTTAAAAGTCTGTATTTCCGAAAACTGTTAATGTATTCCATTGTTTTGTTTTGTATTTGATTTATTGATTATTCAAGATTATGCTAACATATTTTTTTGTTTTAAAACATTACCACATTTTAAGGAAAAATATTTTCTAAAAAAAGTCATTTTGTCAAAAGTGCCCCGGTAGTGGGGCACCTTTGACTTTAAAAGGGGTACATTTGACAATGGTGGATTAAACCCCACATCGTGTGCATTAACTTTCTAAAAGTATCAACGGATCCAGCACGTCTGTTGTTTGAATAGTAAAAAAGTAAATTTTTGTTTTTGAACAATTTATTAAATAATATAACAAAAAAAATAGATCAATAAATGCACTTTCTAAAAAAAAAACAACAAGAATAAAAAAATTATTTCATGTACAAACATAAAAAAAAATCAGTCCATGTAAATCTTAATTCAAATTTATCGATACCAACATTTTTTAAACAATTTATTTAATATATAATTTCCCAAAATCAACGTCAAACAAATATTTTTTGCAAAAGTCAAAGGTGCCCCGAAGGAACTTTATAAGTTTTTTTTTTAATAACTAATATTATATTTTCACAAAACTGGCTTTAATTTATTGAACTTTAAGCATAGTACTATCATAACATTGATTCACTATAGAAAAATTTATTTTATTAGGTTCACAAATCGCTTACTTACCGGTGGTCAAAAATTAGATCAGAGACACAGAAAACACGAAAACTTGTGGTACTCCACGAAGAGTTAAAGAAAAACTGCCAAATTTCATAACGTTTCTTTAAATCAAACTAAGCTTCTTCCTTCATCCAAACTTTTCTTTTTTAAGGGCACGATCATACCGAAAAACGCAAAGTCAAATGTGCCCCGGTGTGAAATGTACCCCAGCTTACCCTACCGTTATTTTTGGTCTTAAAAAAAAAGATAAAAACGTGTGGGGGGAAAAAATTTAAAATGATATCTACTAAGTTTAAAGAAAATCGGCCGAGCTGTTTAGGCTGTAGTCGAACCGACAGACAGACAGACAGACAGAATTGCCAGACCCACTTTTTTTGTCTTCGCTATCATCGTAATGTCAACTTTGATCAAAATCTCGAGTTCGATTTTGTTACGAATGCATAACTTGCTTATAGTACCTATAAGTCGCAAGTAAAAATAGAAAATCTGAGATTTTTCATTCGAAGTGTCTTTTTATTGTCATTTTGAAACTATACATGCATCTTGAAAATTCATGGTTTTTCTTAGAACTAGAGTGCTCGATTTGATACTACCTGGAAAAATTATGAGTTTACATAGCTCTTAACTGTGATAGTGTTAGGTATCTTGCCAGGACAAGAAGAAACAATTGATGCGAAAATCAAAACAACCAAAAACAAAAAGAAAATATACCAAATAGGAAGCTATAAACTAAGTTGATTTTAGAAGGTAGAGTCCTTCTATCTTTCCGAATCTTTCGAGATTTTGAGAGATCAGACCAAAAACATAAATGTTAAAAAAAGAGCCAAGTTCTTTTATACAAAAACCTTTGTGTAAAAAGTCAGCGCTGAAAAGTACTGAAATCTAAAAGTAAGCCAAGTTCTTACTTCATGAAGGTTTAATACCGAATATTTAAAGTAGAATAATAATGAAACAGATACAATGTAATAGAGAAATTTTATTATTTTATGATTACTGACTAGAATTTGATGGGCTTACTTGGCAAGTTTTTTTTTTATGCCCAATTCGAAAGGTTTTAAAAACATGACCATCATATCATCTTTATTTGTGTATTCAAAGAGAAAAAATTACCGTTAGTCTATAACAAATAATGATAACCTAAAAAAAAAATCTCTTTAACCAGAGCAAATAAGATTTAATTGATAAAGGGCGAATCCCCACCCCCTCCCTCTTTCTTTCATGTCAATGTATGCACTGTTTCATACTTTTAGATTTCTTAATGTTAGTTATTATTTTTTATAATGCAAAGATGCCCCTACCCCCTTCTCCAGTTAACAAACTTATTTTATTTAAGCGTTCTCAGCCCTAGGGGAAATTTTTAAGAACCCTACAGGGAGCGGGGTCGGATGCGGTAGGATCCAATTTTTTGAAAATAGACTCCAAATAAGTACATAATTCATTTAAGACTTCCCAAAAACCGACCATCTTTTTAAAATCATCTTCAAAACTGAAATTAGGACTTAAGATTAAATGAACCAATTATGCCTACAAAATTAATTTCGAAAAGAAAACATAAAAAGGGTCTGAGAAAAACAAGTTACAAAAATGCGTAAGAATTCCATTTTTTTTCGTTTTTAAAATACTGCATATCTTTGAGTCCCTATTATTTGAAAATTAAAGAGGTTACATAAAAAACTATTAAGAGGCGACAATTTTCTATGCATTTCAAACAAAAAATATTTTTTGATTTTTTTTTAAACATAAATACTTTTTATTGAATAATATTAAAAAAAAGTAATGTTTTAATAAAAGAAAAAAGAAAATGTTTACCACATTACGTAAAATAAATATTAAATAATAATAGACAAACATTAAACAGCATACAAAAAAAGTTTTTTTATTAACCAGGCTTAATTATGTCCATAATTCATATTTGTTAGAGTTTTTAAATTGTTTAAATTCTTCAAACATCTAGTGCTCTAATTTTTTTACTAGTTACTTCTATACTTTTCTATTCATTTTGGAAATATCTTAAAAATTCAGAAATTCCAAAATAAATTTTAATTTTTTTTATAGCCAAAACAATACTTTTTAAAAATTTGAACACAAAATACTATTAAAATTTTTTGGCGCTTTAGAATATAAAATTAACAAAAATTTGTTGAACTGTTTTTGAGAAAATCGAAAACTAAAAATCTTTTTAATGGGACGTAAAAATTTTGTTTAAATTTGTTCAACTATTATCAAGCATTTACTAAATGATTTTTTTAAATCTGTTGAAAAGTTTTTTTTTTTAACAAAATATTTTCTAACATTTTGAAAACAAAAAAAATGTGTGACAGCACTAGAGTTTCGCCATTTAATTCATTTAAATGATCCATCTGAACTTGTTCGTTCATTTTATTTCAAAATAGTTCGTTAAACAGGAAAACCTATAAGAACACATTCACTTTTTTAAATCACACTTAAACCTGATAGTCCGTTATAAATATATACTGTCTCTATCTTCAGTTAAAATTGAGTTCGTTTGTCACCAATAACACTCCTAACTATAATTTTAACCATTTTTGACATAATGAAAACAGTTGATAAACAATTTTATATTCAAAATCCAAATGAATAACTTCTAACATTCCTTAAACCTAGATTTTTAAACCTATTTTGTTTTTCAAAAATGTCCTATGCCAAAAAACACATGGATCAAAACTTCATCAAATATGTGTAAAATATTTTTATTTTATCTTTCTAAAAATATCAATTTTCTTTAATTCCAAGATCATTGTTATTTATTGCCCTTTTCTAATAATTTCGAAAATTTTCTAAGATTTCGTAAATTTAGGAAATCTATTACAATACAAATACGTTTTCTATATCTATACCTGTTTAGAAAATGGCGAAAACCGTGTGAAAACTATTTTCTCGAGGCAACAGGAGGAACAGGCAAAACATTCCTAATGAACTGAATATTGGAGTATCGGTTCAAATGCAAAATTAGGTGGCATCACCTGGAATTGCCTAAACATATTCAAGCTTCCATTGAATTTGAACAATACAGAAATATCATATCGCAACATTAGCCAAAGCTCAGCCATGGCTACAATCTTTGGGCCTCGTCGCTGAATCTGATTTTCCAACCGAAGCGTGCCAAATGTTGCTCGAACAAAAGACCAACTTTAATTTAATAAATGACTAATTTAAGGGATGTATAGCTTCAAAACAATATGGCCGCAATCACATGTCAAAGTTCTTCGGAAAATCATATTGGAAAACCCTTAAGAGAACTGGAGAATCTCTTTTGGTTGCTTTATTGGGACAGAGAGTGACATTTCAACATCAATTCAACATCAACATACATACTTTGTCTGAACTCTGAAGTGTTTCAGCAAAGCAAGGCAGACAACAATTTCACCAGCGCCAGCGCTGCGGTAAGACAACAAACGTTCAGGGCATAGTTTGTACATTCCTGCAAATGTAAATATGGCTATAAATGTCATTCTGTCACAAAAAAAATCTGACATTACGCAAAAAATCTATGTATCTGCGCCCCATCCGGAACTTGCCATAAAGAAACTCACTGAAATACATAATATGTATATATGTATATATATGTATATATGTACATACATATATATTATATTATAATAGATGAAAAATGGAGATTCTAGGTTTTAGCAGAGTCAGAGTTGTCAAAAGCAGGCAGACTGCTCCGATCTTCAAATTTGCGTTTTTTTTTTGGAGCATGGCCAGAATATCAGAAGAGCATACCTTACAAGCTGGGCAATCTGCGTAAAAGTTGAGTATGCGACATGAAAAACAAATTGAAATAGCAGACGACTCTTGGTGCTAAGTTATGTTTCTTCCAAATCTCTAATGAACAAATAACCAGAACAAATCACAATATTGGAAGAAGCTAAATCTGAAGCGTTCGGAACTCGCTCATTTCAGAACGAAGGAAGAAATACGCTAAATATGGCAATATTTCGAAACCTCAAATCGGTCAAACCTGCAAATGTTTTTGTTTTGCGGTTAAATATTAAAAATCTGAAATGATACATAAGAAGAAAACAAAGTTCAGTTTTAGTTTTCTTTAATTCAAATTGTGAGTAATTTTATACAACTTGGTGTTATCCATTTAATTTTATTTGATTGCAAGCCAGTCTGTCCATAGAAGCACTTTAGAAAGTCCAAAGTTGAATGAAATCAAACCTTTGTAATCCCCTGAGTACATGATGTGTTGACTCATTTACACGAAGACGCATTGCATTGCATCAACTGATCCACCATCCCCTGGATTTCATCTCTGGCAACAACAACTGTCAACAAGAACGAAATTGTTGAATAAAAACTAATGCAAGTACATTTTGGGATCTGATATCTGGGAGTAAACACGTTTGTAAAGTGCTTTCAATCTCAAGCTATCTTTTTATTCGTCTTCCATGCGATGGTTGCGCGCGGGAGGCTGTAAGATTTAGGAGGAATCTTGAGAAAAAGTTCGGAACTTTTGTGAAAAATCATCGCTTGTCATGGTACATCAATCAAATGCGCCCTTTGGAAAAGTTCAAAATAAAAAATAAACTACTTCGGATGCTGAAACAGAAGCCAAACAGATTTAAGGAGCCTTGGTCAATATTATAAAAGACTTTTGCAAAAGACTGACTGCAAGTAATTAACTGTTAAAAAGAAATTTATTTTATTTTTTTGTAGTTTGTATGCCCCAAACGCAGAGAATAAATGAGTTTGCTGTTGAAGAAAATATTTATATTTTATCTTTATTGTTAGTGTTCAAACTTTCGTTCCTAAGGCAGAATAAATTACAGTTGAAAAGAATGTACGCGATAGCTTAACTTTATCTAAATAAAAGACACGAGTGGAATACAAAGGAAGAATATATGTATATTAATTGATTAATCTAATAACCTACCATCAAATTTACAATTTAAATACATACATATGTATATTCTTTTGAATTACTTTACTACCTATAATGTACTTATTCTCGAAATAGGCTTCTTATCTACACTTCATGAACATAATTGTATCGTGTAATAAAACGGCAAACGTGAAATACACAAATAATGTGGTTAATTTTGTAAGTTTTGTCAAATCTTCAAAACATTTACCTTTACCTCTCCAACATTTGAGTTTTTTGTAGTGATTTTAATTCTTTTTGCAAACAATTTACAAGTGGATATTACAAAGCCAGAGGTGTGGAATTCTTAATACGAACAAGGACACCATATCAAAATAATTTTTTAAAGGGATTTTTGTATGTATGAAGATCATTTATAAGAAAACACAATGAGCAACTCCACCGCTCTCCAAAAGTTCATCATTCAACAACAATACGAAAATTTATAAGAATCTTTGAGAAAGTGCCACGCCTCTTGAATGGAAATGATCAAATCTTCGAGTTTTTGGTTTGTATTTACCTACTTGAAACCTCACCACTGTACCAATTTTCATCATTCTACAACAATCGGAAGTTTTTCTTTATTACATTACATTACATATTACTCTACTCCGTAGATAAATCTACGAAGTAGAGACACTGAAAAGCACTGGCACCTGAGGCCATCGGCTTAGACAATACTACAGAAAGAGACACACAGAAAGAAAGAACAACAGAAGAAACACATGTCAACAGCACACGGTTGGTATTTGAACGGTCCCCCATCCAAGTACCAACCGCGCACAATGATGCTTGATTTCGCTGATCGATGGGAAGCGATGCTTTCATCAAAGCCAAGGCCGTTGACTTTTCTCTATTAGTTCAGTATAGAGCTCCGAACAGAGTCCGAGCATGTCATGCATGTCGGTCGAGCATATTCGGAACATTCTTTGAACCAAGCGTGCTCAGAGCGCTCTGAGTATTTTTTTGAAACACACCTGAACACTACTTAGCTGTCGCCATTTTTTTTTTTTTTTTTTTTAATTTCCATCTGTCAAATAGAGCGCACTCTGAACACGCTCAGAACATGCTCAGAACGAAAAAAGAAACACATTTTCGAAACTCTGAACACTCTGAACTAAGAAAGAAACACAATTGATTTTTGACAACTCAGGCTCTGTTCTGAACTAAAAAAGAAAAACGCCTATAATTCGTAAGAATTTTGGGTATGTACGAGTAGATATATGCCGCACCCCTTGAATGAAAAATTTTAAATTTTCATTTTTTTTTAAGATTCTACGGTTTCGGGACGTACTACAGAATTTTGATGATTTGTCAGTGAGTGAGTGAATCAATCATTTACGATCTTAGCAATTTTTGATTGCCAAGGAGTTGAAATTCGGTGAGCCATCTGTGTTTGATTAGTTAAGTAAATATTGTAAAATTCAAGTTTCTGCTTCTATTGGTACACTGAAGGGGGTCGAAAATCACCTTTAAAAAGGGTGGATTGCCCTCGCTCAGTTCAATGGAGTGCCAACGACAAAAGGATAGCAAATGCTTTGTTGAATATAACGGAAAATAAAAGGTTTTATAACATTAATACGTCGCACACAGTCACAATACCAATATTTGCTTAAAAAAAATAATCATAAGTTTCATCAAAGTGAACATTTTGACGTTTGTGAACAAGTTACTAAACCAATATATACATATACGAGATATCTTTCTCCACGTAGGTAATCAGTGAAACAATGTAGGAGGGCATTTATTTAATGTTCCTTGATTTTTTTGCTTAAAAAAATTACAATAATGTCAGATCAAAAAGTTATCTATAATTTGAATTATCAATTAACATAAAAATAAGTAATTCATGTCAAGAAAATAGGACGAACTGAAAAATAAAACATAAATTAAGGAAAATGGGCAAAAACTGCATAAGTTAACATTTAACATTTTAATTTTTTTTTTCAACGAGAGTCCTCGTTCCTTCAACATTTAGCAAAGATTGAATTAGCCTAAGCATACATTGGAGAAGGTTTTTTACGATGGTCTTGTCCGAAGTATTCAATTCCGCGAGCAGATCTCAACCCTTTGCGTGTCTCTGGAAGAGCAAGTCGCATCCTTATTACTTTTCCTTGCAGATACCAAACGTGTTCGATGGAATTCATGTTTGGGATCATCGCAGATAAAGTTATCACGAAGCTTTACACTTCTTGCAAGAAGTCTGTAACACATCTAGCATCTAGTGTGCTCTAGAATTAGCAACAAGTTTTCTTCAATAAATCGTACGAACGGAAAAACATGACGGAACCCCCGAAGATTATATCTCACTTGATTATCTCCACACTTAAATATATTTTCTATGCCAAAATTACCGTAGATTGGTCAAAATTATAATAAATTGTACATTTTGACGAAAAATTGCTTTAATATATCTGTTTGAAATTTTTTTCTATTAAAGCCTGTGAATATTTGATGTTTATACTTTTCTAACGATATCCCAACTTATAAACCAAAGCCTTATTTTCCCTCTTAGAACCAACTTTCTGCAGCTAAAAATCATCTTCAGTGATGAGGCACATTTTCACCTCAGTGGTTTCGTCAATAAGCAGAATTGCCGCATTTGAGCGAATGATAACCCAAGAGTGATTGTCGAAAAACAAATGCATCCACAAAGAGTGACTGTTTGGTGCGGTTAATGGGCTGGCGGCATCATCGGGCCGTATTTTTTCCAAAATGAGGCGCGTCAGGCAGTTGCTGCACCGAAAAAAAAACCTTGGTTGATTTAAACATGTTTCATTGTTAATTAATAATTCAACAATAGTTGTGAATTTAAACAAGTTTCGTGATAAAAACAAACAAGATCGCATTTTCAAATCAACGATGCAGCCGTGATTAATTTTTTTTTGGGTAAGTATCATAAACTTTTTTAAATTAAGCATGTTTGAAGTTGATTTGAATATTTTCTTATTTTCAAGCAACAATGTCATTGTTGATTTTATACTTAATCAACAACAAACGTGTTTAATTTACATTTCAACTGAATATTACGAAAACTAAAACGTTTGTGATTAAAACAACATGTTTGTGATTAAAACAAACAATGTATCATATTCAAATCTCAAATCGGTCTTAGTTGATTTTTTTTTCGGGAGAAAATATCATAAATATGTTTAATTATATGTATATCTAGAAAAAAATTGTTTTTCTTGAAATACTAGGAAAATACAGAATACAGAAAATACAATCAATAGAAATGTTGAAGAAATAGAAACGTTGTTAAAGTATCACAAACATGTTGAATTTTAATACTTTTAATATTTAGCCCACAACAAACGCCGTGCCCCATAACGGAATTTCAATTCAGGTATTTACAGCAGAAATTTGACTAACAACTGTTGAACGAATAAGAACGCTGTTGAATTATAACCAATTTGCTTGGTTGAAAATGTTTATCTTTAACCAATCAACAGAATTGTTAAGGAAACATAAACGTTGTTAAAGTATCACAAACATGTTGGATTTGAATACTTTTCGAATTAAAAGTATCACGCAAATGTTCAATTGAAAAATTTTCTTCTTTAAAGTATCAAGATTAGGTTCGAACTGAATACTTTTCTTGTTTAACCAACAACAAACAATCCTTGCAGAACTGAGTTTCAACTCCTGTGCTTATTCTGATGTGTTTCCTTGTTCTTGTTTATTAGTTCAGCTTTTTTTGATGAGTGTCCACGCGATTAAAGTGAAGAGTGAAAATAAATAAATAATATATGTAAATCTAAAAGTTAACAAAAGAATAGTGTCAAAAATAAATAGAAACAAAAACTAATAAGTTGGTGAAAAAAAACACAACTAAGCAAAAACCCAGGACATTTAAAAAGGGTATTTTATAACGAAGATAAAGAAAAATTGGCTTATACATCTTTAATAATCGATCCACGGAAGAAGAAAGCTGTTCCAATTTAAATTCAGAAGAAGAGCTTGAAGATCCTATAGGTAAGCAGTTTCTTATACAAGCGTGTTATGTTTTTTTTTGCTAATCGGCTTGGAGATTCTTTATTTTTAGTTGTAATTTTTGGCTATTAAAATTATTTATATGCTTTAGAAAACTGCTTTGCTGACAAGAGATGGCTCCAGCTACACAATGAACCGTGGGACGAAGTGAAACGGAAATGGAAAAACACGTATGCATTAAGACGAAAAGATGCTCATACTTTAAAATTTCCTTCTTTTATAAATGATTGGCCGCTTTAAAACACTCTGCTGGAATAACATCGGTAAATATTTAATTCTAAACGTATTAATAAGGGTTTACATTTCATTTACATTTATTATGTTTAAATTTTTAGTTATGAATTGAACGTTTTTGTATAGCCATACTTTACTTTATTTTTGTATTACTTTCAGATCAGTTCCGCCTTCGCAAGCACATAGATAGAGCGTTGAGAGGATTTTAAATCACTTATTGGTCCAGTTTTTAATGAAAAAGTTAAAGATACATTCTATCTAGGACTTTTAAGGGACTTAAATTAACAAAACTTTTCAAAATGTACCTTGCTTTTTCTAAGTTATTTATTGGTTTAAACTAACATTTCCCTATATGTATTAGCACCAGAAGATGTACTTATTGTTAATTTGCTTCATGCAACACTCCCACCATCAACAAGGCATTTAAAAGTTGAAGGATTATCCCGAAAACGGAAATATTTCAAGCCAACTGTAAAGGACTCCCAACAGTCTATGATTGTATGTATACTTAAAATATTTTGTTTTGCTTAGATTACTAAGAAAATAGCTTATATTTAAATACTAAAAAAAATGTATTTGTAATTAAAAAAAATGTAATTCTGTTGTTTTTAATAAAAATTGAAAAAAAAATTGATTATAACAGTGTCTTGTGTCTCCTTTTCCCGGAACTCTCAGGTGGAAAATCAAAAGTGGTGAGTATTCTCGTATGAAAAAGGATTTTTTTTAATCTTCATATGGTGAATTCTGCATGTGAAGAAAGGACAACAATAATGTTCTGAAAATTTAAAAATTGAAAGTAATAGGTACATACAAACCATAAGAAACTTAAAAACGTTTTTTTTTTTGAAATTATAATGCTTAAATTAATTATGTAATGTTGTCACACCAACATTTGCATATTTAAGGAAACACGATTTTCATGTTTCTGACATCACAAACGTTGTTGATCAACAACGATCCTGCTCAATTTCGTATTAATTCGAGCACAACAATATTGTCACACCAACATTTGCATATTGAAGGAAACACGATTTTCATGTTCTTAGCATCACAAACGTTTTTGGCTAACAATGTTTATGCTCATGTTACTATTATTTTAGTGATAGTTTAAGCACGAAATTGACAATGGCATTGTTGATTTGAACAATGAAAATTGTATCATTTAAACAAAAAAATTGAAAATGCCAGCTTGTTCAAATTAAGTATATTCGTGTTTGACGCAAAAACAAACAAGGTTCGTGCTTGATTTTACCAAGGTTTTTTTTTCGGTGTGTGAATGGCGTTCGCTATCG
The DNA here is from genome assembly GCA_911387755.1 of Chrysotoxum bicinctum. Classification (NCBI taxonomy): domain Eukaryota; kingdom Metazoa; phylum Arthropoda; class Insecta; order Diptera; family Syrphidae; genus Chrysotoxum; species Chrysotoxum bicinctum. The sequence continues at coordinate 73,252,914 of OU426988.1, read as the reverse complement.
TGAGATGATAACGAACTTTTTATGGCCCGAATTGAAAAATATGGATGTGGACGATATGTGGTTTCAACAGGACGGTGCCACTAGCCACACAGCTAACGAAACAATGGCTCTTTTGCGCGACAAATTCAATGGCCGTGTTATCTCACGTGGTGGCGATGTCAATTGGTTACTTGGACTTATTTCTTTAGGGTTATTTGAAAGACGAGGTGTAAGTCGATAAGCCAGCAACAATTCAAGAGTTAAAGGATGAGATAATTCGGCACATTAACGGCATAGAATGCCGCAATTATGCCCCAGCGTCATCGAAAATTTGGACCATCGGATGGATGGACCATCGAGGTCGCGGCGGCCATTTGGCCGAAATTTTGTTCCATATATAATTGAACCATACTAAATATTATCATAATAAAAAGAAATGAAAATAATTTCCTAAATAATTTGTGTTTTATTCAAAATCAACATCGGCCCTTAAAATTTAACCACCCTTTAGATATACTATGGCAACAAGGAAAAACGACATAAGTCAGTTTTTGCTACTTTTCAGGAGAACGTTCGACATAAGTCGACTTATGCTGTTTTTCCTTCTTGCCACAGATATATCATGTGGATGAGTTGTGCATTTTTATGATATTAAAATATATCTCATTGAGTGAACGATAATCTAATCCATGTAATGTATGTTTTATAGAAATAAATTTCATTCACTCTCTAAACTTTCAATTCGTGGTGTCGGAAGTGTTTAAACTTAAAATTAAACCCAATTTTTTAGATGGCATCCTCAAGATATCAAGAAAATCAGATACTGAATAGATTTACACGTAAAGAAAAAGTGACACGCGACAACATATTACATGCTGTGGGAGCAAAGCTTACACCACACCATGTTACAACTGCCTAATATTAAACCACATCACATGTGCCAGGAAAAAGGTAAGTGCCTTGATTGTTATCATAGTCGTTTGGTAATAGCAGTAAGGGCATGCAAATTCCCAAATTTGGAGAACAACCTTTTTTTACCAGTTTATTTTTGGGCTGCGAAACGCAAAAAATGTATTATTGTAAAGAAGAAAATCATTTCATTAATATCTGTCCTCGGAAACATGAAAGTGAAAGAAATTTGAATGAATAGAAATAAAAAGGTAGATTTAGTAGAAAGGAAAAAAAAATACTGGGGAGAGGAGAACTCTGAGACCAGCGATAGAGAATGTGATGAGATAAGATCAATAGAAGTAGTCCTAGCCAGAGTAAATTTGAAAATGCTCTGTAGGACAACATCTATGTTCAAAATGCAAATGGAAAATTTGACAAATTGCTGGCATATTGAGGTACAGCACCTTCCTGTTCTGTGATCACGTGAACTCCAAGTTCCTAGGTCAAATATTAAGCTCAAACTTTTATCCGGTATTTAAATTGAGCCTATTGTTGAAACTATTTTACGATGTAAAAAGAATATCAAAAGCAATTTAAACTGGCTCTCTTTGCAGACGTTAAAGCTGTTGCACTTTTCTTAAACAAAAGAACTAGTATTTGAATTTGAATGTATGTATATTTGAGGGAGATGGTTAAGTGACAAAAAATTATTCATAATCTCACTGGACCAATATATAAGTGGTCGAGAAATTATGAAAATTCAAACGCACCATATAGTATTGGAAGAGGTGTTTAACAAACCAGTCCATAAGTGCACAAAACAAATACACAGACTGAGACATACATTTCAAAACCATGATATTAAAATTGGTTATATCCCTGCAAAACAGCCTCTAATTCCAGATTTATTCTCATGACTACGAGAACAAACAAATAATCAAATTGACAATGAAGAAGAAAAAAATTTAAAAACAAAACACTTTCTGCGGCAAATAGAATCAAAATCCATACAACAATGCACTACATGTGTTCTGAACTCCAGTGCCCAATCATGATTCATGAAGTTCTCCGGAATTTTCATTTCAAGGAATATCGATGGACTCTTGTGAATCAATTAATAATGGCAGAAAGGGAAATATTCTAGTTATGGTTTGCCACTTTTCAGATTTTTTGCGGGCAGCTACGACTATGGAAATTATATTTGCCTGCAAACTGAACTTTGCGATATATTATATTTCACAAAAAGTTATTATCGACGGAGCCCAAGATAATTTTTTTTATTGATTTCCATAAAGAGTTCAATTTCAGCTACATATATAAATTCATTCAAGGAGTGGCAATAAAAATAAAGCGTGACGATCAAAACTGCAACGAAGGATTCATCCAAAATCATCAAGGTTCCCCCAGATCGTTGTCGTCAGTTGAAACAAATTGAAAAACATACACATATTCGAAATCGCCAACATCTTAAACATAACATAATAACATTCTCAAAAACCAGGACACAAGCAATCACGAAAAATAAAACTCTCAAAACCTAAATTCAAGTTTAAGTAATAATTTTCTTTACTCAGAAAGAAAATGATGCAAAATTTTAAATGAATCAGTACGATGATGTTAAAACTGTTTTAGTATGGTATTTGGTTAAAACGGCTATTTTGCATACTTCACCTAACATTTAATTGAAGCTAAAATTATCAAATAGCTATTTTATTGAAGTAAAACTTCTTTTCCGGCGTTGGGGGTAAAAAAATTTCTATGCAGCTGTCAGTGACATGTCAAACCGTCACGCCATCCGTCAAAGACAGCGACATGTTTTTAGCATGTGCAAAGTAAAACATGAAGTTGGATACGATTTAGAATTTACATATTTCAAATGGCTGCATTCAAAGATAAACATAAAACTATAGGTTCAGACGCGCAATGGCTATACAGCCGAATAATTATTGACAAGCATATTGCAATCCAAATAAATTTTACCAACACCTAACCCTCGCATACAAAGTACTGGCCAAAAAGTTGGGTATATCCACTACCATTTGTATTCTTGCTGTCATAGACGGCATGCCATATGACCATCAGGTTGCCTGAAAGTTTTGAAATTATACTTTTTAATAATATTTATTCGCTTAATCGCACACGCCACCGACATTTGTTTTGGTATTTATAAATTTGAACGTCACCCGACTAATCAATCAAATACGTTAATAATTAATTTTACAAGAGTGCCGCTGTCAGTGTACTTGCTTTCCAAGTTGCCTGGATACTGGAATTAATGCCAGGTGACTACTAAGTTGCTCGGGTTTGTACGGGTTAATAAGAAATGCTTGTGTACATTACAAGATTACAACATGCTTGCCAATACTTGCACGTGCAGCCCTAGGGTAATACAAACAAAGCGAGGCAACTTGCTTATCAAGTGGCATGGGAGTTTTGTACTTTACTTCTCAATTTCATTTAAGGCTAGGCGCGCACATTCAATTTTTTGAAGTAAGACTTCTTTTCCGGCGTTGGGGGTAAAAAAATTTCTATGCAGCTGTCAGTGACATGCCAAAACGTCACGTTATCCGTCAAAGACAGCGACATGTTTTTAGAATACAAAATGTTTGTTCGTAGGTTATAATCTTACAGAAGCTTTGCTTGAGGAAAAAGAAGTTTTACTTCAACCGCGCGTACGTCAGTACACACAATCTTTTTTTTTTTAGTATCGTGCTAACTTCATATGGCTCTTTGACATTTACAAACGTCAAAAAAGGTCTGTTTACTTTGTTTTTCTCGAAAATTAACATTGCTTTAGGTATGGTCTGAAGCAGATTATTAAAAAGATAGCCATAACATAAACGTTGCTCGTTTAAGGAAGAAAACCGGCTCTACTTAACCTCGGTAAAGATTTTGATTGTTTATAAGTTATTTACATTATTTTAAAAGGAAATGAAGAATATATCGCTAATTCACAGCATAAAATCTCAATTTTAATGTAACAAGGTGCAAATAGGTGCAAATTTATTTGGTTATACTCGTTTCACTATTCGTACATAACATATTATGTACATTTGTATGTACAGATTTATTTGTCCATCGTCCGCCGCAATATTACCAAATTAAAGATCTTAGAGCACTTTTGTAGGATTCTTTCGAATTTTTAATATTGAGTGATGTGATGTGCTTTTTGCTTTTCAGCCGAGGTTCTGCTCGCCGGTCTTGCCAGGGTCGTCCTGAAGAAAATACGAAACTTCAGAGTAAAATGTCTTCAAACCTTATTGCAAAATCTTTATTGGAAATAACTCTTAAATCTATAACAATATCGTGCTACTAATATTGCACTTAATTCGGGTAATTGAATGGTTCACGGGCATCAACCTTTCTGGATTCTGGTCTAGCTGCCTCCCATCGGCTATACTGCACTGAAAATAAATTCCTAGGTAATATTGACAAAAACGTTTTGTTGACCTTTAACAAAACAATTTTATCGTTTTGAAAAAAATTTTGTCAATACGAAAGAATGATTTTGTTGATTTCACAAAATTTTTATAATCCAGCATGATTTTTTGTCAGTTTAACAAAATATGTACTACAAATAATATTGTCAGTTTAACAAACCAAGTTTTGTTAATATAAGAAAATAAAACATAGATTTTTGTCACATCGACAAAACTTTTTTGTGATGTTAACAAAATGATTGTTGTATCTACAAAAAATTTATTTTGTAAATGTTTGTCAATATCACAAAGTTTTTGTTAATTTTTTTTGTCAATTTAACAAAAAATGAAAATATTTTTGTTAAAATGACAAATATTTTGTTTTGGGGTTGAATTATTTTGTAATATTGATAAAATAATATTATCAGATTATAAAACTATTTTATAAGGAAACCAAAAAATTTCTTTTGTGTATGATATAGTTCACACTTGGTTTTTGTGAAAAAATCGATGTAAGATTAACTGAAACTTAACAAAACTTGCGTATTGTCCATACGTCCTCACAGATGGTTGCATGTGAGATCGTAGGGACGAAACGCCAATATTTGTGGACTTAAATCACAAAAAAAGAAAGCTATTTTGACAAAATTAATTTTGTTTTTTGTGGATTCAACAAAAGAAATTTGTAAAATTGACAAAATATTTTGTTGAATTGACAAAATATTTTGTTAATTTAACAAAATATAACAAGAAATTTTTGTTAATTTTACAAAATATTTTGTTAATGTAACAAAACAATTTTGTTAACTTAACAAAACAATTTTGGTAATTTAAAAAAACAATTTTGTTAATTTAACAAAAAAAAATTGTTAATCCGATAATAATAAAAAAAAAACAATAACACTAACGAAATTTCAAGAAATTTATCTGTTAGCATAACAAAATAATTTTGTGGATACAACAAAATATTTTTTGTTACCTCAACAAAATTCTATTATTTTTGTCAATTTAATAAAACTTTTTGTTGGACGTATATTGACAAAATTTTTGTCAAATCAACCTAGATTTTTATCATATATACCTAGATTTTATTTTCAGTGTGGTTGTTGTTGATTCGGATCTGGTACTTAATTACGGGTATTCTGGCTTCTAGTAATTCGGCTTCAAACGGGTCCTTTCATTCGGATGTCGGGCTCCTGACGGGATTCGTAGGTATAACGCCCCTAGTGGTACTAAACAGCAGGCTAAACGCTCTGGTAGAACAGCAGGTACGACGCCCCTGGTGGCACTAAATATCAGGCTAGACGCTCTGGTAGATCAGCAGGTACAACGCCCCTGGTGGCACTAAACGGCAGCCTAAACGCTCTGGTAGATCAGCAGGTACCGAAGCCCCTGGTGGTAATTAGCACAATAAATTTCGAACTAAAACCCCTTACCGCTGGTGGGGGGAAGCCTTAATAAGAAATAGCTGGACTATTTCACCTGCCTAACTTATCTTTCCACGAAACCCCTTACCATTCGTGGGGGGAAGCTCCGCAAAAGCAAGGAAAGCTAAATAACCAATTCGTCCGCACTTGTCTATGACTGAATTTCAAATGATTGATACAACCAATTTACTATATGCCGCTTGACTTTGTGTATGATCGAAATTGTACTTTTCGTTCACCTAAGTAAGTCATCATGATGATTTTTCAGTCAAAACTGAATGTTAATTATGTAAGTAGTGAACGAAAAATATTAATGTTGTTGATTTTCTTGTGACGTCATGTGTCTACGCTGTGTGTGAATTGTATTTAGCGAAGTATAATTCTTGGTATTAATAGTAAAGTATTAATAGTAGTTATTAAAAGTAATATAGGGTGGAGTATCATGGAACGCTTCTTTGCAGTGATTCAGTCTATTTACAAAGCATATCTTTTAAAAAATCGAATAAAACATTAGTAAACATTTTTACTTCGATATTTGCTTTGGTATGAAATGACCATTATCAATATGGATAAAGTATACTTTAAAAAGATAAACTGGCTATTTGCTGCTGTTAAAGTTAAACGAGCTCTTTAACGTTAAAGTATGGATTTATGCCCTTTGAAATTAACAAAAAGTCGGTTCTCATTTTATTCGAAATGTTAAGAGTCGACTCCCGCTTTAAAATTGATTAATTATGTTACTACATAGTTAGCAATCTGCTAAACATTTACTAATTTATTAGCTATTCGAAAATTGTAATCCTTTTTTGTTTTTGTTTTGTTTTACTAACTAGTAAAATACTAAATCTCTTTTATTAAAAGCCGAGTATCTAAACTCTTACAAACAATGATAGTTCGTGAAAAAAAAAAAACAAAACTTAATTTGGGGAACGGACCTAATAATTTGAAATATCAGAAACTCAGAAGTCAAAGTGATAACACATAATTTTTTTTGTTATTTCTTTATTTGTGACAACCTTTTTTGAAATGGTTTTTATTATTTTCCCCACTGTAGACTGGACCATACTATGTGATCAGTGACGTACGCAGAGGGGGCTTAAGAACCCAACCCCCCCCCCCAAGAAAAATGATATACTTAACCTGGCAATAATTGCTGCTACCAATAGCCCTTCTGCTTCTCGACATGCTAGGCACTACGAGTATAATATAGACTACTAATTTTTTGAGAGATAGTCATTTAAGAAGAGAAATTTAAAAAAAAATGTATTAGAAGCGAAAGGAAATGAAACACATATAAGTAATAAATAAGTAAAATTTGTGAAACTAGGTCGATTGAGCGACACACAGTCTTAATAGATTTTGTTAGTTTTATTGTGACTACAGTGAAAAGTCTTGAACTTGGCACTCAGCATGCTTGGCTTTCTCCTTTTTGCCAGCTATTCAAAGCTTTGAGTTCCTCATAAGGTTAGTTGTTTGCTCAGAAGTAAGTGGATTGATATTACCAGTGACAAGGTACATGCAAATAAAGGGCATTGATTGGTTTCAGGCCAAAAAATCTGTCACAACACTTCAAAATGTTTTAAAATTCAAGCGCGAAAATGCTGATTACTCATTTGAATGTACATATAAAAAAGTTAATGATATAGCCCAAAATCTTCAAGTGCACCCAAAAGCCCCAAGAATGTGTGGTAAGCAAGTTCAGAGAGCAAATGCTGGTCAAGAGGGTGTGCAAAATATAAAGCAGTATTATTAATTGAATTTATACATCCCTTTTCTTGACCACTGTATCTTCGAGCTCAGTGAACGTTTCGGAACACAGTTTTTAAATATCTGTCAACTGCCGATTTTTTTGCCGAACTTTATTATCAGTGCTACGACACAAGAAATTGGAAAAGCTGTAGAGTCAATTCAGTACCATGATATTTTGAAAAGCTGCCTCCAACTTGAAACAGAGGTAGACAATATTCTCATACTTATTTTATAAAGTCAACGGGCCGTATTGATAGTCCCTTTTAATAATTGCTTACTTAAAAGAAAACTTAAACATGAATTTTCCAACATTTATTTTAATTTTTGTAATGCACTATTTTTGACGTTTGGAATATTTTGTAATAATTTATCTTGTTTTAACTGTAGTTAAGTAAGACACGAGTTTAGCCAAACACTATGAAAACATCCAAATAATAATTCGTACCTATTAATAGAATTTCTTTTGAAAATTTTAACTTGTCTTTTTCATTGTATAAGCTACAACTACTTCTGCTACTTTAAATTATAATATAAAACATAACATATACTATAACTGTAGCTCAAAAAAAAAGGAAATTCTATAAATATACATACATTATAAATATGAATAAAATATTCATATACCCCTATTACTGTTGATTAAATTGATTCGATGAAATTCGATTTTTGTCATTAAAACATTGTCATTCAAACATAAAGTTTTATTCTTTAAAAAACAGCTGTTGTAAATGCTTATTGGTGAAAAAGGTTATATAAACGCAAAGTTTTTAAAACTAATTTTATTTCAATATTTATTTAAATATGGAAACAAACGTGGAAGGATGAAACCGAAAGTGCAATACCAGAAACTGTTCTTGCGTCGCTTCCATTTTGCAATCGGGATTTGTATCCTCATTTAAGAAAAACATTTGAAGTTCTTTGTGTGCTTCCAGTGACTTCTGCTGAGCCAGAACGTTCATTTTCAACTTTGAGACGGTTAAAAACGTGGCTGAGGGCCACAACAACTGAGACCAGGCTCAACGGATTAGCTTTGTTGAACATTCACAAAGAAATCGAAGTTAAACCTGAAGATGTGGTGAATGCATTCGCAAATAAAAAATAAATAAAATGCACGACTGGGTCGCACGAACTTGCTCCTATGTAATAGACTAGGAATTTTAAAAACGAATGTTATTAGAGAAAACTGTTCATAAGGATAAAATTAATTTTTTAAATTCTTTTAAAGTAAGAGACGAAAACAGAATGCTATGCAAATATGAATTTATGCAAGAACAAAAATTATAAGTCGTTTTAGTGGTTTCTTAAAAAAAAGCTTTTATACACAAAATTTAAAAAAAAAAAACTTTAAAAAAAAAATGTTTCTACGCCAATTTAAAGTTTTTATTATTGTTCGAATAAAAATTAAATTTAAAAAAATAAAATGCACGACTGGATCGCACGAACTTGCTCTTATGTAAAAGTACTTTGGAATTTAAGATACATTTTATAAATATAAAACATGGATTTAATGAGATAATAATGTTTAAATGCATAAAATTGCCGTCTGGTTTCCCGAAAAGTATGAATGTATGCAAATAAACCTTAAAAAATCATTTTATTATTAAATAAACTTTTTATATAAGAAATTTCTCTAAAATTTTTCAAGAAAAAAATGTGGGATGAGAATTTCAAGTTTTTAATAATATTGGTTTTAAGAAATAATTTCAAAAAATAATCGTTCATAGGTTTTGAAGATATTGATTTAAATTTTTTTTTTTTAAACCCAATAAATATTTTTTCGAATATTTTTATATAAAATATTATTTTAAACTTAAGGAGACTCTTGCTAAAAATTTTGGGTTAAAATCCTTAGAGCCGTTAATGAGAAAGTCGAAAATCAAAAAAACCGTTCTATGACAGGTACTCCTAAAAACATTTCCCCCCAAATTTTTTTTTTTCACCAAAATATAGTCCATGTCCATAATATCACATTTAATTTTTTTTATCAAAATCGTTAGAGCCGTTTTCGAGATAAATAAGATTTTGCATTACGGGTGTACGGGGGGTACCCTTAGTTTTGGAGCTAAAAAAAAAATTTCAATTTCTCCTCTAGGGAATCACCGAAGACTTTTAACTAGCAAGTTTGAAGAAAATACCTCCGGTAGTTTAGGCTGTAGTTCGAGGTACAGACATACAGACAGACAGACGGAATTGTTCGACCCACTTTTTTCGTCTTCGCTATCATCGTAATGTCAACTTTGATCAAAATCTCGAGTTCGATTTTTTTTCCAAATGCAGAACTTGCCCTATAGTACCTATATCGCAAGTAAAAATATTGAGCCGTTTCTGAGATATCGAAATTTTAAAAAAAGAAGAAAATAATTTTTTTTTCCAAAAATTCAAAAAATATTTATTTTAAAGTTTTGAAATGCAATGTGCTTAAGACTTTTTAAAAGCTTCTCTATAAAAAATTTCATTAAGAACCGTTATGTGGATAATGAGAAATTCAAAATTCGAAAAAATGGTTCTATGGTAGGTACAAGCTGTAATATCTTAATTTCAAATTTTTTTTATTAAATTAAAGATCGTAAAAATTAATAAAAAAAATTTATAAAAACTCTAGGTGCCGTTTTCGAGAAAAATAAGATTTTTGAAAACAATTTTTTTTTAATTTTTTAGCATTTGTATGGTAAGTACCTTTATTTTTAGGTAAAATATTTTTTTTTATTACATCTTGTAGATTATATTAAGAAACTTTTATTTATTAAGTTTCAAAAAAAACTAGCATGGGGTTTTCAAAATATTGAGTTTTGAAAAAAAATGAGGTTTTTTTTAAAAATCCAAAAAACATTTTTTTGAAAATTTGAGTACACAATTCTATTCATATTTTTGGGGAGCTTTAGCAAAAAAAAGATCAAAATCGGTTGTACCGTTTTTGAGAAAATCGAATACAAAAAAAATGGTTCCATTGGGGGTACCCTCAATAACCATTTTTTGTAAATTTTTTTTTAATCATTACCTAGCTTTAACTAAATGAATTTTTTTTGTATTTTTGTTTTTAAAATATGTCGAACAGTTTTTGAGAAAAAAAAAATATTTATAAAATTTCGAAAAAAATTCGTATGGCAGGTACCGTTATTTTTCGTCTTAAAAAAAAAAGAAAAAAACGTGTGGGGGGAAAAAATTAAAAGTGATATCTACCAAGTTTGAAGAAAATCGGCCGTGCGGCTTAGGCTGTAGTCGAACAGACAGACAGAATTGCGAGACCCACATTAATCGTAATGTCAACTTTGCTCAAAATCTCGAGTTCGATTTTTTTTACGAATGCATAACTTGCCTTATAGTACCTATAAGTCGCAAGTAAAAAAAAATAAATAAAAGTACAGAAAAGAATATCTGTACTTGACGGTAGGTACGTCCGAAATTGGGCTCAACGGTAAACTGATGAGCATTCCTAGAAGCACGAGTATTACGGTTGAAGTTTTTGAGGAGAGGAATACAATTTGAGTAGTATATAGAATTTATATTATAAAAACGGTCCAAAGCTACTTGTAGTGAACGGTCCGAAAAATAATTAATAATTCAACGAAGAAGAGTTTCGTCGATACCAAATGCTTGCATTTTCGATGAGAAAGCTTGATGCCAAACTCTATCAAATGCCTTTGAAATATCAAGTGCAATAATCTTACTTTCTCCAAAACTCTGTAAAGATTTGTTCCACTCTTTGGTGAGAAACATCATCAGAAAGATCATCAGTAGACCTATTGCAACAAAAGCCATACTACCCGTCATTAAGAAGCTTTCGTTCTTCAAGATATTTCTTAAGCTGAAAATTGATAAGCGTTTTCATTACCTTGGAAAGAAGGAACGCAAGTGTAATTGAACAATAGTTAGACGGGGAGAGGAGTATTCGCCTGTTTTAGGAACAGGCTGGACAAATGGTGTTTTCCATCCACTCGGGAAAATACCTGTAGAGTAGGACAGATGGAAAAGTTTACGCAGAAGTTTTGCCAACGTTTTGATTAAATGATTCAGAAACAAAGATGAAAATCAAAAATAAAAAATTTTGTTTTTAAAACCTTCTCTATCCAACTTCGTTTCCAGAATAGATAATCATTTGATTGAAAATTATCAATACCTGGGAATAACTAGCGATAGTCACTTCATCTGGGATGAACATACGTAGATACCCTTTGGTGTCAACTAAAGAAAGCATCTTTCGCTTTATTCTACTTTGGAAACTTTTTCATACTTTTCATATTATTATTTATTTATTCTCCATTTTATTATTGAAAGTCCAACGAAGTTATAATTTTTTTAACCCAAACATATCGGTCCAAATTTCAGGTTTTAAATTAAATTAAAGTATTCTCCCATACTACGCATTGTTCAATGGTTCTAGCTTGTTTTATGTCCTGCAGGAAAAAAAAACTGCCTTAGATTTATATAATCCAATTTAGTGAAACAACTACAAGACTATAAACCCGATATTCTCCTTGAGAGGAGGCAAGAGAATCAGCCTTAATTTCGAAAACTTGCTCAAATGTTAAGAAATGTTATCAAATGGCATTAAATAGCATTTCAGATTGGACAAGGAAATGGCGAATTGAACTTAACGAAGCAAAATCCACGCACATAAATTTTACGTATAAAAACGTAAACACCTTACCCATCTATATTAATTCCATGCAAATTCCATATACAAATGAAGCAAAGTATCTAGGTATGACTCTAGACGCGAAACTTAAATGGAAGGCTCATGTTAAAAAGAAACGCGATGAACTCGAAAATAAACTCCGCGAATTGACATGGCTTATTGGAAGATATTCCAATCTAAGCGTGTATAACAAGCTGCTTATTTATAAGCAAGTACTGAAACCAGTTTGGACGTACGGTATACAACTTTGGGGTTGTACCAACGAAAGAAATATACAAATTTTACAAACATACCAAAACAAAGTACTTAAGACAATAGTTAATGCTCCATGGTATGTAAGAAATAGCAACTTACATAGAGACTTAAATATAGAAAGTGTAGAAAACGAAATTAAAAAATTTGCCACAGAACTAAGATCACGACTTAGAGATCATAGAAACAACGAAATCCGACAATCGCTTAGCGAGACGAACGTTTTTCGGCGATTGCACCGAACAAGACCTCTTGATCTAGCGCAACAAAATTAATTTCTCCACTCGAATCTTGTGGAACTTTCAGGTCCTCCCGTTGGGGAGCTTCCTGACAAAATGCGAACGAAACTGCTGCCAAAACTACTTGTTAAGCTCGACTTAGTTGTAGTATCTCTATAGAAGATAAGGGAGGTGTTTTTTAGTCAGTAAAAATCTGACACTACTATAAGCATCGGGATTATAGTGTCTTCCTGAAGATTTCTCACCTTCCTACGCAAAAAAAAAAAAAAAAAAAAAAAAAAAAAATGTTAAGAAAATCTTCTTACGGCTCTGATAATCATTCATTACCTTCTTAAATCTACGATTGACGAAACTCATTCAATCATTTTAAACATCGAAGTTTTTGTATTGAGTAAACAAAGTTATGTATTTCAAAAATCAGCCATAACATTTACCACCTAACACGACAAAAGTAAATACGCTTGTTTTATGACCAGTGGGAAGTGCTTTATTTGTATGGATACTTCAGAAATATAAGTACCTACTAAAATATCTTTGTATTTGATAACTTGTTTTTATCCAAGACAAGCACTTAAACAGTTTGCAGCCACCAACATCCTTAAGAAATAAAAAAAACTCCAATCGCATGTTGAACATAATTTAAAATTCTCTATTCACATAATATTTTCCGCAGCAACAGGACACCTATTGGTATTAAAAAAAAAATATTTCAAATCTAATTTTTTGATGAAAAATCTTACCACCTCAATAAAACCAAATGATTACTGCAGATTGCTCTAATTTTAGGAGGGGATGTTTTCAAATAAAATAAAAAAAAAGGTGCCGCAAACTTTGTGAATGTAATTTATTTTTATTTTCACCAAAAAAGTTCCATCCTAAGGCAACAATAAACGTTCGTCCCACCATCACGACAAGGATGAAAAGTACAATGTCATCATAAATGCTATTTTGGCTGCCGCAAAAAAGGTCTCAATAATACATACTCCAGAAAAGTTGAATTTTTTTCTGCTACTAGATTTTGAGCATTTCGAAAGGGTGTCGTCATATTTTGGAACGCGTTGAAGGGTGGATTTACTCATGGAACCTAAAGAACTGGTAAAATGAAAGAAATAATAATTTTACCCACAATTGAGGCAAATTATCTCTTCTTTTTTTTCAAGTCTCTCAGAAATAGACTTTTGTTATAGTTACTGAGAAGTTGGGGTGTAAAATTGTTAAAAATGTTTTTTTTTTAAAGTAATGTTCGTCAAAGGTTTTACCACATTAATAGCTTCTCCGTTTGTGTTTTAAATAAGGTAGATAATGATATATTCATAGGGAAGTCTTCAGTTAAGATGCGACTACGCTATGAATAAAGATGTGTTGCAGTCAGTTATAACATAAAACTCGTATACAAAATAAGAAGCTCGATTTACGACTAAAATATAAAAGATATTTATTTATCTACGATATACATATTCTATAATCAACAGATTCGAAATTACAAATTCTTAAATACTAGAATTATATTTATGTGTTAAATAGGCGAACAACAAATTTTTAAAAATATTTCTTTTTAAACTTATATAGTTACATATGATACTCCTGGCACATCTGAAGCTAGCATGAGGAGAATACCTCCCAAGCCGGTGAAGGATGCTGTCAAAGCAATCAGTGATGGAAAAATGACACCATCAAAAGCTGTCTCTGAGTCTACGAGAATAATGCACCGACAAAAAGAAAGCGGCCGAATCAGAAAAAAGAACGGCCCACTTCCGAAAATGGGCGAGCCAGGTGCCCGGGATGACCCAAATAGGAAAGGACTCAGCGGTGCAGGTGCAAGATGGTACCTCCGGTTCCTTGTCGAGGGCATGTCAACGCAGGATGCCCGGAAGAAAGTAGACGGGAGAAAGGCGGATGCAAATAAGGAACCTGCACAACGCCAAGAACAGGGTAAGAGGAAGAGCCACCTTATAACTCCTCCCCTAAGGCAAGACGTCAAAAAAGCCAGAACGTCGCCAGCAACCACAGCGGGAACAAGCACCGCTAAAATCGGAGCCGACGTACAACAGCTCTCGTACGCGAGCGCTGCCAGTACATTGAGGATTGCGGTTCTGCCAAACGAGTACCCTCAGGTCTCCCTCAGTGCTGATGAATTGTTGGTATTGGAGGATGCCATTATTGAGGAAGTCTCCCTTGGTTGGACGCATAAACTGAAATTTAATGGCGTGCACTTCAGGGCGGGACTGTTGTTAGTCGACTGCGCTGGGCAAGAGACGGCAGATTGGCTCAAGGAAAAAGCCTCCAAGCTGAGTACTTGGAAGGGCAGCGAATTGATGGCATGTATGGGCGATAACATCCCCAAAATGCACAACATCACCCTGTTTCTGCCAAGAAGCACCGGGCAAGACGACAAAAAATCGCTCGCTCTCATCCAGGCCCAGAATGAGGGAATGATTGTCAATGCATGGAAGATCCTGTCGAGCAAGGTCGAAGGCAAAGGACAGCTCCTGGTAATAAGCATTGACGGTCAGTCAGCGGAGGCCATAAGTAGGGCAGGACATCAACTGCATTACAAATTCGGGAAGATCCCCGTTACTGGCCTACGTAAAAACAGTAAGACGAGCTGTATGGAATTAGCAGGTAGAGGAGCCAACACCATCCCTACCACGGCCGTATCCAGTTTGCCTGCCAACACCCCCTTCCCTCCCTCAATAGCTCCCACCACATCAACAACCACAACCCAACCCCAATCCAGTTTGCCTACCAACACCCCCCTCCCCCCCTCATTAGCTCCCACCACACCCACAACCACAACCCAACCCCAATCCAGCTTGCCTACCAACACCCCCCTTCCCCCCTTATTAGCTTCCGCCACAACCACAACCCTACCCACCCAAACCTCCCAACCAATCCAAACTTCCCAACCCGTCCAATCCTCCCAACCTTCACAAATCCATTCAACTTCCTATACTCCAAAACCCTCCCAGACCCCTGAACTAACCCACAACCACACCCACAGCATAGCATTCATCCAAAGCCAGGTAAAAACACTGGCAACAAACGAAGCAAGTCGGATGAGCGAAGAGATGGAGGGCTTTGACCTCTCTCCTATCCCATTCGATTTGAACGAGTCGCTTCCCATGGACCAGGAGGATGATCTGCTTGCAGATGAAGGGGCATTTGCCCCTACCCAATAAAACAAATGTCTGGACGCGGGATCAGAACTAGGCTAGCTCAGGTGAATATCCACCACGCTAAGGCTGTCATAGCTAGAAAATTCACAGCGGACAACCTAGGGCTAGTTCTGATCCAAGAACCCTGGATTTACGGGGGCCAAGTTAGGGGCCTAACATGTAAGGACTCTAAGTTAATATAGGATACGAGGATTGACTCGCATAAAGATAAGAAATAACATACATTTTATATGTCTTTCAGAATTTATGACGCGGGACTTGGTACCAATACAAGCCCAAATCGACATCGAGGGCAACCTCCGCACGATGGTTGTAGCATCTGCCTACTTCTCCGGTGATGACGCCTACATACCACCAGTCGAAGTCAAGAAGCTAGTGGACTACTGCATCAGCAAAGGACTACCACTGATGGTTGGATGTGACGCAAACGCCCACCATACAACGTGGGGTAGTACCGATACTAATCAAAGGGGTGAGTACCTTTTAGACTTTATTATCGAGAAAAATCTAGATATATTTAACGTAGGGAACACACCTACTTTTGTAACTAGAGTAAGGAAGGAAGTTCTGGATTTAACGTTTGGAACCCAGAACTTAAGTCGATTAGTTAGAGACTGGAGAGTCTCCAACGAACCTTCTATGTCTGATCATAGAATTATAGTGTTTACTTTAGAAAACCTATTGACAGAGAACACCTCTGGCAGGAATCCTAAGAAAACAAACTGGAACCTGTACAAAAGCATCCTAAAGACTAGTCTTGAACGAATAGGTCCACAAGAAACGACAAATAGTAACCTTGAGTTAGAACACTTAGTTAATGAATTTAGCGGGGCCATAAATGAGGCTTATGAACTCAGTTGTCCCCTGAAACCCATTAAAAGGCAGAAGGATGCTCCATGGTGGAACAAAAATCTGTCAAAACTAAGATCCAAGGTAAGAAAGCTCTTTAATAAAGCAAAGAGTACTGGAGAGTGGCATAACTACTCTGCAGAGTTGACCAAATATAATGGGGAAATAAGGAGAGCTAAGAGAAATAGTTTTGCGAATTTCTGTGAGGGCATTTCGTCGACACCTGCAGCAGCAAGACTACACAAGGCTCTAGCCAAAGATAACACATTAACCTCTTTGGCACTTCGTTACGCCGATGGTAGCTTCACGGAAAACGAGGAGTAAAGGTCAACCCTACTGCTAAATACTCATTTTCCAGGCAGCTTACCAATGGTAGGAAATATGATAGAGAGAATACCTCTAAGGCCTAACCCGCTAACCGGGAAGACTGGAAGATAGCTTCGACTATCTGTTCAGGCAATAGGATTGAATGGGCGTTAAGTACCTTTCAACCTTTCAAATCACCGGGCGTAGATGGCATCTTTCCTGCGCTCTTGCAGAAAGGTAAAGAGGAACAGATGCCCTATCTTATTAGACTGCTTCGAAGTAGTATTGCACTTGGGTACATACCAAGTCTATGGAGAAGAGCAAAGGTAATTTTCATCCCCAAAGTGGGGAAAAAAGATACCACACATCCAAAAAGTCATTCAGGCCAATAAGCCTAACATCCTTCTTACAGAAAACTTTGGAAAAGGTAATTGATAACTTCATTAGATCGGAAGTATTAGTAAACATGCCCCTAAATCACCGTCAGCATGCTTACAGAGCGGGTAGATCCACAGAAACCGCTCTGTATGAACTAACTAATATAATACAGAGAGCTTTAGATATTAAAGAAAAGGCATTATGCGCCTTCCTTGATATTGAGGGGGCCTTCGACAACACCTCTCACGAAGCAGTTCATTCGGCTCTAGAAAGGAAGAGAGTTCCTAGCACTATAGTCAGATGGATAAGTAAAATGCTTAGTACAAGAACGGCGGAAGCATACGCAGGACTAAATGTCCAGAAAGTCATCACAACAAGAGGCTGTCCGCAGGGAGGGGTATTATCACCCTTGCTGTGGAGTCTTGTAGTTGATGAATTACTAGAAAGTCTAACCTCCCAAGGGATTTTTTTTTTTTTTTTTTTTTTTTGTTCTTTAAGGGACGTGGGAGAAATGCTTGATGCACCATAAGGAGGCCTTTTTGGCGTTGACCCATTGACCATCCCCGTGTGTCGGACTCGTCTAAACCGACTAAAAGTCCTCTAAAAACCCTTATTGGCGTCTGACCTACCCCCCCGGGACCGCTTTTTGCATTACTTCCAAGGGCTTCGATGTATTGGCTTTGCTGATGACATCGTTATAACGGCACTGGGGAAGTACGAAGAAACTCTCTGTGATATAGTCCAGAGAGGGCTGTCTATAACCAAGAAATGGTGTATATCTGTGGGACTTAACATCAACCCTACCAAAACAACGATAGTACCATTTACCAGTAAAAGACTTTTACCTCGCATGAAACCCATTCGGTTGGCGGGAGATGTAATCGACACCCAGAGGGAGGTCAAATATTTAGGAGTTACACTAGATAGCAAACTCCTCTGGAACAAGCATGTCGAAATAACTGTCGGGAAAGCCACAAAGGCTCTTATGATATGCAAGAGACTTGCAGGTAAATCATGGGGCTGCAAACCAAACATCATAAGATGGATGTACACCATGATGGTAAGACCCATCATTACCTATGGGGCAATTGCATGGCATAAAAGAACCGAACTAAACACAAATTGCAAAGGCTTGCATGTATATGCATAACAGGAGCAATGAGACCATGCCCTACAGCAGCGATGGAAACCATCCTTTATCTGACGCCACTACACGTGGTCATTGAAAATGCTGCTAAGGGAGCCATAATGATATTTGTCAAGGAGGGTACTGGGACGGGTAAAATTATTGGAAACAGGGAAAAAGATTCGATAATCCGGTCCTCAGTAACAAACTTCATTGACATCCCAAGAGATGGTATGATCAAAAGATATAACTTCGAAAAACATTTCATAACGGAGTTAAGTTGCAAAAAAGACTGGATAGGCGAAACAACAAACTATAGTCTTAAAGAAAATACCATCAAATGGTACACAGATGGATCGAGGACGGCTGAAGGGACTGGTGCTGGAGTTTTTGGGCCTAGAACTAAACTCTCCTTACCGATGGGACAGTCCACTAGCATATTCCAGGCAGAAGTAAATGCCATAGGCATATGTGCTGGAAGAAACCTCGATAGAAAATATAAAAACCAAAACATTGCCATCATGTCAGACAGTCAGGCTGCACTAAAAGCACTAAGCTTCTACACCATCAGCTCCAAACTTGTTTGGGAATGCGTGATTAAGCTTAATAAACTGGGCAAGAATAACACTGTCACGCTTCATTGGGTACCAGGCCACGTTGGTGTCCAGGGCAACGAAGTGGCAGACTCCTTAGCAAAAATAGGTGCATCGACACCCCTTACAGGGCCAGAGCCCTACTGCGGAATAGGAGAAAACGTGATCAAAAACAAAATCAAAACAGAAGAGGAGACAAAAAGATCAAAGATCTGGAAAGAACTCCCTAATTTAAGACAGGCAAAACTCCTACTCGGGGACTACAACCGAGAGCGTTTTCTAACCTGCATTAGCTTAAGTAGGAACAACCTCAGGAAAATCACGGGGCTTCTCACAGGCCACTGTAGGTTGAGAAGACACCTCAACATCCTTGGCTTGGTGAGCAACGCGACTTGCAGATTCTGCAACACTCACGAAGAGACACCTGACCACATACTGGGGAAATGTGATGCACTCGTGCATCAAAGGCACAGGTATCTGGGCAAGCACCACATAAAGGAGAGCGAATTACCATCCCTTAAAATACTCCAAATACTTCGATTCCTCAGAGGAGCAGATTTGTAGGAAGAACTGTAGTAATGAGCCAACCTTATCCAGTTCTAGATGGGGGACACAATAGATCTTTAGGTCGCAGTGTTTTTATACCCCAATTTATTCATTCATTCAAACTTATATCTAGGTTGTAATATAATTCATTAAAAAATCTACAACCAAGGCTTAAAGGTTCACGTAATCCATATGATGGAATGTATAATGTTCAATAAAGCAAGAAAATTTTCACAGTCAACAAAACTGTAAAGAATAAAATAAAGCGATTTTAGAGTATAAGGATCTTTAAACTCCGCTGAGTTTCTTTTTAAAAATCCCAACATTGAATTAGCTTTAGAAATAATTGAGTTGACATGAAGTTTAAATGTAAGTTACTCATCGTATACAACACCAAGATCATGATCAATTTTTAGTTCAACATTTTCCAAAGAATATGATGAAAATATATGATATAAGGATTTATAAGACATAGAAGCACATTTATCAATATTTGATTTAAGATCATTCAAGGTACACCACTTACAAAATGTATCCACATCATTTTGAAAGAGCAACTTTATGTCATCCGCGAATAATAGGCTTTTACAAAACTTTAGTATACTCGGCACATCATTAACATGTAACAGAAAGATAGAAGGACCTAGATGGCTTCCTTGAGGAACACCCGATTAAATTCACAAATACAACGAAATTCTTAGGTTTTATTAAAGTATGCTAGAAACGTATTTGCTTTCTGATTTAGCTTCCTTCTATAAAGCATACTTCCAGCCAAAACTTGAAAACAATTCTCATGTTTGGGCTGATGCTCCCATTAATTATATGAACCAGAAATACAGAAGAGAGCCCCTAAACTTATAAGAGAGACATTCATTACGTAAACTTTTGTTTCTCTTGAACACCAACATAACGTTTCCTGTCTTTCATAGTCTCATAGTTTTTTCCTCCAAAAATGTTCATATACAAGAACCAGTTACAAACAATTTCATCGTAATACTCGTCTACTGGATATGCTCATCAGTTTACCCTTCGGACCTAGTATCAAATATACATTATGTATAAGTTTTTTTCACTACTAGAATGTGAAAAACTTTGGTCGCGTTCGGGTACGTATCCAAAGGTATCCGGATTTGTTGGTGTTGTTGTAATCCCATAGGAAAAAACAACTGATTAACGAAACAGCTGATGTCAAGCAGAAATCTAAAGCTATCCAAAAATGTTTGGTATACTAAACTATCCAAGGGGAATCTTGAAGAACAGCTGACATTTCAGCTGATCTATTTTCTTTTGTGTCGAGTACAGGGTTGGCCGAACTGTAACTTTTTAACATTTGTTACGTCTAGTACTAATTTACTAATTGAGAAAAGTAAAGTTTGTTGCATTAAAAATCTCATTCCGATCCTACTGCAAAGCTTTCATTCTTTGAACTTCAGATTGTTTCTTGATATTGGAGGTATTAAACTCAAATTCTTTTAGGGTTTTCATAGAAATATGAAATGATCTTAACTCTTAAACATGACTTGTTATGGGATTATATGGACATATTTAGAGCTGAGTTTTCAGAAAAGGATTCTTATAAGACTATAAGCTTATATAATCTTATTGCAAGAAGAGAAAGTAGTTTAGCTATAAGATTTAAGTAGTTGTAAGCTGCAAAAGTGTTTACCTCTTAAAATAAAAATGTTATGAAACCCAGTTCAGTTTCATAACAAGATATTAATACTTAGGTATAACAATGGGATATAAGAGAGTTGTATGGGAGTATTTTTTTTGTCAGATTTCAAGAGTTTAGCTCTGGATAGTATGTTAGTTGCACTTATTCATTTTTAATAATTAATAAGCGAAGTGAAAATGGCTGGTCAAAAAGCTACATAATTATTAGGCTGAAGGTGGATTTACTTCAATTAAAATAGAAAAAGATCTTACTGGAGTGCTGTTCTTAAAAAAAAACAGTTTCAAGTTTAAATTTAATTACCAGTTCTTGGTTTTCATTATTTTTAAAAAGTTTTTTGGTAATATTTATATGTAAGTACCTAGAAACGGCAGCGTCTGCCCACCAATCGCGAACAAGCGCTAAAAGAAATCGTAGCTTAACTCTATCGGCTTAAAGCTCACCGCTTATTAAAATCACAAAAAAAACCTTGTTAACGTCAGATAATTTGTGGTTAAAAAATCTGACCTTTTCAATTTACCTTTCCTCATTGCAGGATTAAATTATCAAAAATTTGAACTAAAAACTTAATAGAGACATTGTAAGTTGTATATATTTATAAGGGCTATACCATATTATATTTTTACATATTTATTGAATTATTATAATAAAAAAAATTCATAGGATTTGTAATCCAGTATATGTATAATATTAATTGTTTGCTTTGCGGATTAGCAAATGGTCTCTTGCTGCAACTAACTCGTCGCAACATACCTTGTACAATAAATTCAGCATTAAAAAATATCTTTAAATCATGTGTTCATAATCCAAATCCTTTAATTATGCCAAAGAAAATTGTTTGTCTCCAAAAATAAACTTCCCATCTAATCATGTATAATTCCTACAATTTATCATCCTTATGGTAAATGAAACATTTTCAGTTTTTGTACAAACCTTCATAAGATTAAGATCATAAATGTGCAAAATTGTTTGGTTTCCATTATTCTTTTTTTTTATGAATTAACTACGTATGTAGCAGACATAACAAATTGTAGTAAATTAGGCATGTAGTTGATTCGGCCAACCCTGGTCGATTCACGTGGTTTTTTTGACTTTGACAGTAAATGTTACCTATCCGGTTTTGGTCGTTCGCCAACGTATCGGATACTAAAGTATCTTAGATACCCTATCGGACTACGAGGTGAACGCGACCTTTGCTTTTCTCTTCTATTAAATTCATTCCACTTTACCGTAATAATAAGAGGCTGGTAATAACCCATTACGAGACTATATTCAAACTTTTTACTTCTTCGAGATTTAGCCGAAACTTATAAAATTCTCATAGGTAATTTACTAAATAACTTTAAGGAATATGTTTTTTATTTCGGTATACGAAATAATTTTTATATTTGGACCCGCAGATCTAAAAGCAATTATATTTTGTCGGAGAAGAAAAAAATATTTTGAACCATTCTAATATCTCATTTCTTCTTCAACAAATCATTAGTTAGTTGTTCACCTTCCCCTCACCATACTTTAGACCATTGTTTAATATGAACCAATTTTGCATGTCCCGTATATTCAGTTAAAGAAACACAGTCCACTAGGACCGTTTAACAACATGAGAATGCCAACTTGAACGGTCTAAATATCTTTTTCGAATTTTCAACTGGTCAGTAGGTTTTCTTGACAGTGACGTTGGTTGATACCACTGCTGATATGATCACAGAAGTTAAGATAATGATTCTTGAGAAGCGTACTTTTATTCCTAATAGAATAAAGAGTCAAAAATCCAACAAAAAGTCTTGGTTCCTGGTTAAAGAAGCTATCAGGTTCAGAAAAGTAGAGTTCCGCTTTTACAAAGCCAAGCCACTAAAAAGTTCTACAATGTCCCAAGGGAGTAAAAATGTCTGATCATTGGTAAAAAATTCAACTTCATCTTCGGTTCCAACGCTAATCTACAGCGACAATCTGATAAACTATCTCTTCAGATAAGGCAAATGTACTTGGAGCTCAATTTGCTGCTAGCTCTATGTTGCCAGACAGCAAAATTGTACCTCCTGTATCTACTTGAGAACGTAAATCATTCATGGTACGGATAAATTTCCGCACTCGTACAGTTGCAAGAGCCCTATAATTTTCAAGCGGTGTTCTTCCTCGCTGGCAAAACCATTGTGTAAGCTTTTCCATCTCTCCTTCTATCTGGAATCTTTCCTGGAAGGTTTAAAACAGCATTTGTTCAACCCGTTCCCAAGAAACAAGACGCATCATCTCCCTTTTCTTATAGACCAATTGAAATTACATCCCTTCTTTCACAGTACAGCGAATCGTTGATTATGGATATCTAATTTTAATCTCTTGAATGCTACTAGAAGGGGGTGGCCGTGGCGCGATGCATGTGTGCTCGCCTGTGAACCTCATGATCACAGGTTCGATCTCTGCCATCGTCTATGTCGTTTTAATTCAATTAAAAACCTTCTAAAATTGTCATCAATGGGTTGCTGGTTTACGCATTACCATACATGTTGTTCAGGCATAAAACTAATAACATGTAATTGAGTTAAACTAGTATGCCCAACAAGGATGAACACGAATAAAATAATGTGAATTATAAACCATACTTCAAGAAGAATACCCTATGTTGCCGCCACCAAGCATAGAAGAGGTTGAGAAGGCTATAGGCCGGCTTAAACAGAACCAAGCCCCGGGAGCCGATGGCATACCAGCCAAATTATTCCATCACGGCGGGCTAGCCTTACGTCAAGCAATTCATGATATTATAGTACAGGTATGGGAGCAGGAAGAAATGCCAGAAGACTGGCGAAAAGGTTTAATATGCCCCATACATAAGAAGGGAGATGTCACAACGTGCAGCAATTATAGAGGTATCACGTTGTTGAGTACCGCCTATAAGATACTCTCCTCCGTCCTACAAGACCGGATAACCCCATACGCTAAAACCATCATCGGACAATATCAGTGTGGTTTCGTTCCAGGCAAATCAACAACTGATCAGATCTTTACCCTTAGGCAGGCGATGGAAAAATGTCTAGAATTTAACATCCCAACATACCATCTGTTTATAGACTTTAAGGCCGCCTATGATAGCATAGCCAGGGGAGAACTTTACAAAGCCATGAGAGAATTCGGCATCCCAAAGAAATTGACACGACTATGTAGGTTGACCATGACCAACGTAACAAGCCAAGTAAAAATAGCCGGATTGCTATCCAGACCAATCAAAATCTTTAATGGACTCCGACAATGGGACGGTTTGGCCTGCCTCCTCTTCAACCTGGCGTTGGAGAAAGCAATCCGTGACTCTGGCACGGCAACAAGAGGGACCATCGTCAACAGGTCCAGCCAGTTACTAGCTTACGCAGACGACATTGACATCATCGGAAGATCCGAACAAGCTGTACACGATTCCTTCATCCAGATCGAGCAGGCGGCACAAAATCTGGGGCTGCACATTAGTGAAGTTAAAACAAAGTACATGGTGGCGTCGAATGCGAGAGGAACAGTTGGTCAAACAATCAAGGTTGCGGAGCACGAATTTGAAGTGGTGCAATCCTTTAAATACCTTGGGTCAATACTAGCAGCCGATAACAATATAGAAGAAGAAATACGCGGGCGGCTTCTCAAATCCAGTCTTTCAAAGCTCTTCAAATCCAGAAATCTCACCATAACTTCAAAACTGCTGCTGTACAGGATCATGTTCCTGCCAGTAGTCACATATGGTTCCGAGACCTGGGTGCTTAGCAAAAGGCACTCCGACCTCTTAGCTGCGTTCGAGAGAAAAGTCTTAAGGAGAATTGTTGGCCCCATATGTGAGGAAGGACGATTCCGGAGACAGTACAATCATGAACTGTACGCAATCTACCTAGAAGCAGATATCGTGACAAAAATTAAGCTCGGTAGACTCCGGTGGACAGGGCACCTAGCTCGCATGAGCGAAGAGGAACCTGCTCGGAAAGTTCTTTGTGGTACATTCTATGGTAGACGACAGCGTGGTAGACCATGCTTGCGCTGGAGAGATGGCGTAGACCAGGACGCCCGAAGCCATGGGGTGCGTAACTGGATGGCGTCGGCTAGAGACCGGGATAGGTGGAGAGACTTGTTGAAAGAGGCCAGGACCGGAACCCGGTTGTCGAGCCGATGATGATGATGATGATGAATTATAAGCGACATAGAAATAAGACACGGCATTGTCTAGTTCAGCCGCCATCCCTGGAGATAAAATATCTGAGACAACAACCTTCAGTCTCAGAACATCATGCCACACATCTTTCCTATCCTTCTTTCTCTTCCTTAACTTCACGCCCGCGCTGTGTTCAAACATTTAAAGGGTAATCATAATCCCTTGAGCGCGTGTAGATTATGAAAAAAAGAAAATGTTTCATGTTGTTTTGTCGCTTCTTTTACAATGCTCACTTAAGGTAAACAAATGCATTCCTTCCCTCAATCAGTTCACCCGTCCGTTTCGCTTGGAATGTTCATCAGTTCACCTTCGAGCACGGAGGACACAATAATGTTCTGCTAACTTCATAGGGTAAATGGTACTTCCATGATATACTTCTATTAGCCGATTCGACTGTACAAATTCTATAGAAAAATCGCTTAAGGTAATTGGAGGAAAGTTAGAGAGGTAAAAAATGTTTTTAGACATGACTAAACACTAACGGCCTTATTTACTAATTCTTTTTAGCGACGGAGCGACATTATAACGGCTCTAATCCTGAAAAGCTCATTTATAAAAAAAAACATGTCACGGTAAATTTTACCACGACAAAAATCGTTCTTTCTATTCCCCAAATTCCTTTTCCTTCCATTCCAGTTTTTTTCCTTCCTACAGGTGTTTCATTCACTTTACTGAGAGAGAGTGGAGCAGCCATGGTCCATCACCCATCAGCCATCGGTACGCTCTCTCAGTATCTTGGAGAAACAAAATCGGCATATTTTATGAACTCAAATATGGAGGAACGTTCCACTTATAAATCATGAACAGACGAACAATATGGACAAATTGGTTTCGAAAAGCTCGGGCGACACAGTTGGTCCCTGAATGCTAGAAGTTACTCATTTTGAGAATGGCCGAGTGCCCAACGTATTTGATTTATATAAATTTGTATTATAAAAGATAAAACGTTACTCGCTAGTCCCCAATCCCCCCAATCTGCACAGAAGCCCAACGCTCTAAAGTAATTTCGCGGAAATGGTATTCCTGTCAATCCCTTCTATTATATGTTCCACAATTATGGTTTGATTTTGTTTTATTCGAGGGGAAAATTGATCGCGACTTGATTCTTTTTCGTTTCTGAAAGCTTTTCTTAATAACTGAAAAAAAATGGGTATTGATGGCTGTATGCATTCATCATATTCGCCGCTCTTGGAAATGACACCAGCGATTGGAGGATTTACGATGATTATGCAGAGAGAAAGTGCGAGTAAGCAGGACCGCTGGTTTTCAACTACGTTGGCGCTCTCTACAGCAAAAATGGCGGAGAGTAGCTGAATGATGACGTGACCGAAAACCGCGGCCACCAGGGTTCGGACTTTGCTTCGATCGAAGTAGATCTACTTCGATTTTGAGAAACAAAATTAATCTACTTTTCTACTCCTCTTTTTTTTTTATCTACTTCTCTTTGAAATTCTAAACCAACCCTTAAATAAAAAGGTAAAGATATTTATGAGTCACCTTTTGAATTGATAAGATTCATATAAAAATACAAATTCGTTGATGGAAAATTTACTTTAAAATAGTTATATGTATTTAATTACTATTCTTTTTACAGGTCTAAAGTCTTAATTTACTTTTACGTATTATGTTTATATAATTTAATTTTCTAAAACTACTTCGAAAATTTTGGATCTACTTCAGTTTTGTTCCGTATTTACTTCGAAAATTTTAAACCTAAGTCCGAACCCTGGCGGCCACTGATTGGCTGAAAGCACTAGTTGAGGTCTTAAGAGAAGGTTTCGCCCAGGATGTAAAATTCCTGAGAGGACACTTCAATTTTGGCTGTGGTTAATAAAAGAAGTTTGAAAAATAAAAAGAAAATTAAGAAAAGTTCTTAAGAAATATAAAAAGAAAGTGAAAATAATTAATAAATTGGTTAAGAAGAAAATCAAGAAGAGAAAGGATAAAAAGGAAAATTTTTTTGAAAAATAAAGTTTAGGAGAAAAAGGACAAATATTGGATATTGGAAGAGGTTGTCTAAAGGAACATATAGAAGGAAGAAATTGGTAGCATTTTGGATGGTAAAAAGATAAGTATTCTAGTTTCTTGTCTAGTGGAAATTTTGGTTTTAGTGGTTTTATCGTTTTGCTTATGAATAATTTTAAATCTTAATACGCGTATGGCTTCTGACCGTTAAAAATTCCGGAAAAGCGGAACTCGTGACCCGTTTCGAAAACCTGTTGTTTGTTCGGGACAAAGCGGTAACGATTTATCTTGGTTATTTCCAAAATAAATTGTAAATTCATTTTCGAAAAGATATTGGGTTTTTATCCTATGTTCAAAAAGGTTTCCCAATCAAAAATAAATTCATTTAACTTCCCATTCGTAATTAAAGTTGTGGCTTATCATTTCTTCTTCTTAAAACAATTTTTGCTTTCATCGTCGCACTCCGCTTCAAAGGTTTTGTTATTTCCTTTATCAAAAAAAAAATTGCTGGCGCCCCTTTATTTTCTTGCAGGAACGACGCCCCTGTCGTAATCATATATTTTTAATAAAATCTTCGAATTGATAGATAAATCGTCAATCAAATCAATAAAATTAATTGGTGAACCCACCCCCATAATCTGAGCTAGTCTTTTTGGTAGCATCCAAAGTGCTATCTCCCTGTTGCGCTTTAACTTCAAGCTCGCCTTCATTCTTGCTCTCTATTTCGCTTTGACTTTGACAGTTCTAATCTATCCGTGTTTACCAAATCATATTTTAGTCGTGCCGGTTGATCTCGCGCTCGTCATCGTCATCGTTTTGTTTTAATTTTACAATCTAATTACTTTTATTTTTTTCTTAATTAATTATTTGATCGGTCCTCGGTTCGTTCGTCGGTAAAAGTGCAACAAACAGTAGAAAAAATAGAGGTGGAATAAGCTAAAACTGGTTCATAGGACGTTAAAAGCCGTTTTAGTTTCTAACTGTCATTTTGACATGACATCATGTAGAATCTAAAAAAAGGAGTATAAACAATTTTTTTTCGTTTGGTACTAAGATAAAATGTTTAGATATTTTACATTAACCCTAGTTTACGGATTGGGGTTCGCGCGAACCCCAGCGCATGTTTGAATGCTTTTGACCTGGGATGAAAACTCAGTGAACAAAATTGATTTTTCCTTACGTTTTTTGTCTTTTTTTCATCAAAGTGATTTTAGATATTTTTCTGGAATTTATTTCTGAAAAAAAGTCATAAACCAAACTTGGGGTTCGTGCGAACCCCAAGACTTAAAATGGGAAAACGAATATTTTAACAAAACACATAAATGTATACTTTATTTGAATATGAATAATAATAGATAGTGATTTACAAAATGAAGATTATGAGTCATGAGTATTAGAAAAACCCTCAATCAATCTGGAATCTGCGGTAGTTCTGGAAGGCATTTGACACAGACAGTGTTTTGGTAGTGCAGACAACAGTTTTTTCCACAAACATCACATGCGGTTTTGCTCTTCCTGTCCTCTGCTCTTGGACAAATGTGACACCTGGTCTGAAAATAAAAGATCTTCTAGAAATAAAATATTGGATTCACATTATAAAATACCTGTTTACGAGGAAGTCTCCCGCCAACTACTCGAAAAACTGGCAAATTTCTTCCCATAATGCGAAGCGCATCCAAGCTAGATCTAGAGATTGTATTTTGTACCGATGGGTGTGAATGGTCATCTAGTTCAAGTTCCATAAGCTCCTCTGCCAGCTCAATTAGTTTGTCGTTTCTAAATAATTTTGTATTCTTTGTTGGTGGATTGAAATGCCGAAAAATAATGACTGTGGCTAAGGCTGCAACATCTAATAAATTGTAAAATACAACCATGAGCCAGCGATTAGTTTGGCGTGAACAGGAATAAATTGACACCATTTGGTCGAAAACATCGACTCCATCTTTTGTCCGGTTGTAATCGAGTATCATTTCCGGCTTGTTATGACAGCCTGAAATAGCTTTTTCAAGATTGTACTGTGTTGATAGTAAAACGACTTGTTTATTTGGTTTTGGAACATAAGATACCAATGCGATTCTCTGCGAAAATCCAAAAATCGATGAATGAAGTGGACGGTATACTGTTTCTTTTTGAAGTAAAACTTCTTTTCCGGCGTTGGAAGTGAAACATTTTCTATGCAGCTGTCAGTGACATGTCAAAACGACACGTTATCAGTCAAAGACGGCGACATGTTTTTAGAATACAAAATGTTTGTACGTTTATAGGCTTCGCTCGAGGGAAAAGAAGTTTTATTTCTACCGCGCATAGGTCAATACACACAACCTTTTTTTATTTATTTTGAAGGGTTCGTTATTTTTATCTAAAAGCTCTTTGACAACAAATGGCTTTGGGACATCTCTTTTATTCTTTCGGATTGAATTAGACACTGAAATATAAAAACAATATAAAGTTGTACAAATATTTATAATAAAACTTAAAATTATAATTTTACAACTTACTTTTTGGTAACTTTAAATTACTTTTCTCACTATTTTCAACAATTTTTAGTAAATTTTGGCAAAACCAAACACGTGTTCTCATAATAAGACAGCGCTACTCTCAACTTAATCAATTACAATATAGACGATGAATCAATTTGTGAATAATAAACAATTAGATGTGAATAAAAACTTTGGGGTTCGCGCGAACCCCAAGATTATTTATTGCATTATTTTGCGTGCTGTAAACTAGGGTTAATAAATGAGTTACATTTTTTTCAAACGCTCTAAGAGTTTCATTTATAGAATTTGAACTTTATACAATCCAATTTAAAATGTATCCAATTTCCAATAATTTATTATTTAACGGGTAGTAAGTTCTCACATTCTTGAAACAAACCTATTTGTTTTTGTATGATTTATACAAGATTCTGGAAAACCCTACGTCTACACCCAATAAGATCCGATAAATCTGCATTAACGCTTTATAACGCATTATTCTAAGAACCGGAATAGTTAGAATTCATAGATTTCACTTCTTCTACTTTTTCACACTATTTTACTACTCTTATAAAAAAGTTAATTTTATTGTGGTAAACAGGTATTCTATGAAAATGCGTCTTAAAAGTTTAACCAATCTTCCTTATTTGATGATATTTCCAGACTTTCTACACAACGTGATAAGGTATCATCATAAAAGGTTACCAGATAGCAAAAATAGTTTTTTTTTTTTCAATCGTTATGATTCAGTGAGTTGTCATAGTAACTAATGACATTCAGCTGTATTCAGTAAGGTTTGCCATAGACCATAGACAACACCATGAGTTCGCTAATTGGGCACTGGAAATATTGGCCAGAGATCTGGATTTTGACCAAAAAATCATCTTCTTGGACGAATCCTATTTTTTACTCGGCGGCTATGTCAACTAACAAAATTGACCCTGGAGCCAACATAATCCACAAATGTTGTATCAAGCATCAATATACATAATATCCAAAAATATTGATTGTTTAATGTGGTGGCATCACCTATTTTTTTTAGCGAAATTAGGAAGCAGACACTGTGACCGTCAATGCTCTTGAGTAAACGTAAAGAGCCATCTTAACCGACTTTCTGTGAAAAACTAGCCATACAAGCGAAGAAACGCTAGAGTTGTGGGAGAGAAATTTGGCGACTGGGTCATCGCATGGTAAGCATTCATTAATTGGCTGCCCCGATTATGCTACTTGACACCACTTGATTATTTTCTCTGCGGCTAAGTCGAGTCGTTCCTCATTATGTCAGCTTACAAGAAAAAGCGAATTTGCTTGCAGCAGAGTTTGGTCTAAGTTAGACACTGCCAGAAAGTGTGATGACTCCCTCTGTACTTAAAAGCATAAACGATTTTAATTGACAAATCTAATTTTGCACTCGTTCAGTTGCAAGAGTTCAGAAAGGTCTCGATATACACAAATTCGCTGGCCCCCAAAGTATCCCCCTATTGTTCTAAAAAGGAGTTATTCAATGCACATAGGCTTCCGTCGATAACATCTTTCACTGCCGAGCATCAACAGGCAGCATTTGGCGTTGACAATCTGTAACAATTTATCAAGTCTCAAATTATAACAAGAAGAGTTGAACAGGTGGCCTTCGATTTTTGTATCCTCACAAACGTTGCCGGTCAAAAATCGGCACTTCACAAGCGTTCATCGGTGGATTGATTGATGGCAGGATTATCTTATCAACAAGATGGAAAAAAGAAGGATTTCTATGGAACTGTTGCTTCGGAATAACAAGAAAATTAATTTTTTTTTATACCTAGTTTTCGCCTAGAATGCTCAACATCCTGTGTCTGTGCAGCCCAGGTGAGATCAACTTTGAACTTTTCCTCAGTAATGCGAAATGCCCCATTCCCATGTATTCTCAACCGAGCAAGAAAATCTATTTTGTGTATTAAAGACTGCTGAAAGAGAAAAATCCTACTTTTTTAGTGTTAAAAGGTAAAAGGGTGTCACTTGTACTCACTTCTGCTGTTCCTGTAGCTATCCATTATTCTGGACCCCATGGACCCAAGTGATGTATATAACGGCAAAGTATCGCACTCAACAAGGTTTTCTCTGTAAATTTATGTACCTCTATTTGATGTTCGTTCTTCTTGTTGGTTATATGTTTTGATAGCAAAGATAGTAAGATTCAACTTGAGGGGAGATGTTTTTTAACATTTACGACTGAGTTGTACAAGGGAAATTAATAGATTCGACTCTTTAGATTGAGGTGAAACGAAAATCTACATAAAATGTTTGTGGTTCCAATTGAAGTTATTGTATTGAAATAAAGATTTGTCTTGGAATTTGTTTTCAAAGTTCCATGGTTTTTTTGATGAAGTAGGCATAAGGGGTTAGTTTTATTATGGGCAGGTGTAGTCAACAAGAAGTAATTTAAAATTAGGAATATTCTTTTAAGTGTTACACTGACATAGTATACTTATTAATAATTTATAAAAATAGGGCTGTAGAAATAGCTAGTCTAAGAACTTAGTTTAGTTTAGTTTATTAGTTAATCAGAAAACTCTTATAGACTAGAAATAACAATTTTTTGAATAATTGCAGAAAACAAAAAGTATATGGAATGTAAATTTACCAATAGCAATAATGAATAGTTATTTAGATATAGAAATTTTCAAACACTTTTATATGTTATTTAATAATAAAGATAAAATTTTATGTTTAAAAGTCTCTCTTGAGCAATTTTCGAAAAAATCTACATTTTAACAAATTGAGTTTGCCTCCTTGATGCAACGAGATAGTGGTTCATTATAACCATAATTTGTCCGGTGAAATTGTACAAAAAATAAAAAAATGGAACAGTGGCGTAGTATGCAGTCTCGGCGCCCGGGGCGGGAGACCCATTTTTCCGCCCCCATTCAATTCTTAATTAAAATTAAATTTCGAGACATCATTTCACAGGCAATGAGGTATCTTTTATTGAAGGTAAAACAGGATCAACCGTTTCACAAACGGATTCTACGGGCCCTGCGAGTAGCTAAGTCAGAAATATCTTTGTCAAAATCAACATTCTTGTTCAATCAACTATATAGCCAAGTTTGATAGCCTAGTGGAGCTCATAGTGGATCTGAGATAATTTTTGATTAGCTTCAACTTCGAAAAACTTCTCTCACAACTAGCGACACTAATTGCCAAAGTCAAATATATACGAATCAAGATGACTATATTTGAAACCGAAATTCCTAGATTTTGGTTTTGAATGAACTGGAGGAGCTCCAGTGGCCCTTTGCCCCTTATATCTTCCTTTGATTCAGAACTGGCGACAAACTGCTGGAGACGCTTCCGCTCCATCTGAAACTCGTCCTTGTCGATGACTTCTAATACATGGAAAAGATCACACTCGTACTTGCTGTCCAAAAGTTTCGCTGGCGCCAAAAGTCCGAACTTGTCCGCTATTTCTTGAACGTGCATCATTTCTTGAATGATCTTGTCAAATGATGCGAACACCTCTTGGCGGAGTTCCTGCTCGTGAGACAAAGCTGCATCTGCGGATTCATCGCCATGCATGCGTTTTTTCCTGCGAATTCTTCTCGTTTTGAGTTCGATTCCGAGTTTTTCGCAGAGAGTCTTAGCAAAGTCGATCGGCTTGGACAAAACGGTCTCTACTTTCCACTAGGAGAGCTTTTAAAGCGCAGAGTTTCTTAGCACACTTATCCATACTCAGTTTTCGTTGCTGCAGGTAAATCTGTGCGTCATCTACTTCACGTTGCACTGCAACCCAAAAGCCAAGAAAAGTAAGGAAGTTGAATGACTGCATGGTTGTCAGAAGAAGACTGGCTCCCGATCTTTTTTCGGAAATTTGAGATGAATCCGTCAATTTTTCCAGTACCTCAAGAACTTCCTCAAACTTATTTTTAAACGTCTTACAGCTTCATGTTTAGCGCTGCAGCGCGCTTAACTGACTCGTTTCACTACTTGACCTGTGAGTTGATGCAGAAAAGAAAGCAAATAGCTTCTGCAGAGTTTCAAAAAACGTCACGGAATTCACTGATTCAGAAGCAGCGTGTACTTCAGCCAAGTGGGGTGAGTGGTTTGTGCATGCAACGAATCTACCATAGCTTTCAGATTCAGTGCCTTAATCCGGTATTGAACACCATTTTTTCGATGCCTCACATTGTAGCAGCGTTGTCATAAGCCTGTCCTCCCAAGTTCTGTATGTCCAGTCCGTCTGATGTTATCTTTGCGATTATATCTTTGCTGAGATCTTCTGCATTTTTTCCTTTTGGTTTGAAGAAGTCGATGAAAGATTCTACAACGGCGACCTTTTCTCCTTCGATTTGTTTGTATCGCAGAACCTCGCTCATTTGGTCTTTGTGGGAGATGTCTAGTGTACTGTCGAAGATTACGCTTCTTGAATGCGACGGATGATGGTGGATCGAACTTGCTGTCCCAGTAAATTTATCAATTGATTCTGGGTTTCTGGAGATAGATACTAAACTGGAACTCTTGCTCCCAGCTTTATCTTTGTTAGGTGTTCCATAAGAAGAGGGTCATATTTAGCTAGGAGGTGCACCAACTCCAGAAAGTTCCCGCGATTGCCGCTATCATCTCCACAAATGTCTTCTCTATGTCCTCTGAAGCCCAGATTCTGTTTGGCTAAGATATGGATAATATTCAGCAACCAGTACAGTACATCCCTCCACTTCTTCTCCTCACTTTCGAAAACTTCTTGTTGTTTCTGATCGATGGTTGCTTTATGGTTCAAGCGAACTTCCAACTCCTTCCACTTCAACAAGCTCTGCTCATGGTCCAAGCTGTTCTCATGGTCTCCGATTCTTGGATTTAGCTTCCACCATTCGTTGAATCCTTCTTCAGATGCGAAGTTTGAGCCGGAATTGCCAAACAGCTTGCAACAGAAACAATACAAGGATTGCTTCAAAGGCGAGTACACCATCCATGTTCGGAGAACCTTTTTACCATTGGCTATTGGTTTGTAGAACCACTCTCTGGTTAGTTTTCGGGTACCGCCTTTCGTTGATGTCCCTGAGAGAACAACACCGGCAAATTTGGAATCGATGTGCTGTACTGAGTCAGATCCGTGATGTACTAAAAGCGTTCTGACTTCATCGGTCATAGTAGAAGGCCAGCAACCTACATTGTTGAGAATCACATCTATGGCTTCGGCAGGAGCAGAAGGCTCGATTTCAATTACGTCTTCTTTGGCAACATTGAGGTTCACTTTTTCTGCAGGCTGGGACCAGAACGACTTCCAACTTCGACGGCAGGCACGTCTTCTTCTTCTGCCTGTAAAATAAGTTATGTATTTACGTCATTGTTGTTTGTTGACTTGTCAAACGTTCCGTCATGAAACATATGATCTCTACTCTACCCACTTCAACGGGGCGGAAAGAACTTGAAATTTGGATACGTTCAAATGCAGAGAATTTAATTCACACCATTCAGAGAGTCTACAAAAATCATCTTGAAGAAGAATGCAGTCTTGAAGAGTAGGGGAGAGTGACGCACATTTGAACACGGGGCACATTTGAACAATGCCTATAAAATTTTACTTTATTACTCTTTTTTAAAAGTAATTTTAAATTTTAACCTGTCAATACCATATCCATAAACGTCGTTGACTTTCCTTGATTTTCTCAGTTGTCTCTCGGACTTAGAGGTGAAAGGTCCTTTTGCTAGTGGAAGTGTTTTGTTTACGTTTTTTAGTTGTAAGACTTTAAAAAAAATTACTGCGCGAATTTTAAAACAGGAACACATTTTTTTGGAGGAAAAATAAATTTTTAACTTAATTACGGTAAGTTTGTTACTGGATATATTTCAGTTAAATATTTATAATAAATTTTATGTCACTGGAACAGTTGGGGCAGATTTGAACAAGCGTGTTGGGGCACTTTTGAACATGTTCAAAACTCCCACGATTAGGTTTTTTTAACATATTTAAGACATTTAAGACAAAATTTAATCAGCTTTATTAATCAAGCAATTTGTTATATGTTCTATAGGGCAAGTATTGGTTTCAGGTAAAAAATGCTTTTGTCATATCGTCCGTCAGTCTCTGCATCTATACGTTCTCTGTCTCATTTTTGAGCTCTTGAATACTGAAAATTAGACCTATGTAAAGCTTTCTAGACAGGTCGAACAAATCTTGAAATTCTTGTTGCTTTAATTAAAACATTCTAGTTTAAGCTACGAGTATTCACACAAATTGAATCTTAGACTTGGAAAACAAGGTAAAACTAAATGAACTTAGCGTTGGCTATTTTAAAATAGCTATTACTAGAAAACATCTTAAACTAGCTAGCTTAAGATTATTCTTATTCACAAAAATCCAGCTTTTACTTAAAAATACAGGTTTTAGATTTAGCTTTTTTTCTTATTAATCTTTGTGGATTTTTGTTTTTGTTTTCTACAAATACATGAATATGATATGACAAAAGTATTAATTTTGAATTTTATTTATAAGTTCTTATTAAAAAATTAATATAAAACTTAAATTTAAAAGTTCTTTAATTCAGTAAAAAGAATTATATCACTGTTCAAAAGTGCCTCTTCCAAGTTCAAAACTGCCATGGGGCACTTTTGAACATAAGAACCTTTATTGGTTATAGATAAAAATTCAATATAAATATTACGTTAAATGGACCAAATATTTTTATAAAAATACAGGGTGATTTGCATAAGGTGTGACAAAAAGCTAGGACGCGTAGGTTGGACTTAGACAAGAAAAAAATCGTATCGGAGGGGGGGTCTATTTCCCCCCGTTTAGGCGGGAGGGGCATTTTAAGAAAAAAATCACTTAAAACAGAAAAAAAAATTATTAAAAAATAACGGTGATACCTACAGAGTAGTGCTATTGCATTTTGAAAAGCCAGAAATACATTCTTTAATTTTGTTTTTAAATAAAGTTATTCGAGTGAATAGTTTTTGAAAAATTAATTTTCAAAATCAAAATTTTGAAAAAAAAAAATGAAAATTTTGATTTTAAACAATTTTTTTTCAAAATTTTACGTAATTAAGTATTATTTTTTTATTCAATATTCAATGCTCTTATTAATTTTTGATCAAACACAAAAAACCGGATGTCAAAATGTTTTGTAGTTTTTGAGAAAATCAAAAATAACAAAAACTACTTTTGTTCTAAGAAAAGCCTTTTATTTTAGTTTTTACGTTTTTGGATTCTTAGGTGAATTTACGATTGAAAGGATTAACTTTCTTTTTACTATTTTTTTAATTATCGTCTTATAAGCATACAATAATGTGACAAAATACTGGATTAACCATATTTCACACATTTTTTCATTGAGAACACCTGCGTGAGAGCATTGGTTTAAAATTGACCTGCCACTTTTTTATTATGGTGGGGTCGGCTTGGCGACGCGACCTGTTTTCTTGTACAAATTATTCCTAATTTGAATGTCAAGTCGTCAACATATCACGATGTCAAATAACTCTCGTGCCGAATTAACGAATATGCATTACTGCTACGGTAGTATGGTCGAAGTCGAGAAGCGCAAAGACTCTACGCTGAAATGTATCCCAATAGGAGGTGTCCCAGTCATACGATATTTTTAAGAATCCATCAACGTCGAGAACACGGAGTACTGGAGCAGGGTTGCAAAAGCTTAAGTCACTTGTTAGCTTAAGCTTGGCTTTAATTCACAAGCTAGTGAGTGACTTATGAATTAAAAAAAATATAATTCAGCAGCTACGAACTGACTTATGAATTAAAAAAAACTTAATTCACAAGTCAGTTGGTGACTTGTGAATTAAAAAAAATTAAATCATAAGCTTCTAAGTGACTTATGAATTAAAAAAAATTAATTCAGAACCTACTAAGTGACTTATGAATTAAAAAAATTTAAGTCATGGGCAAGTAAGTGACTTATGAATTAAAAAATTTTAATTCCCAAGCTACTAAATGACTTAGGAATTAAAAAAGTTCAAGTCATGAGCAAGTAAGTGACTTATGAATTAAAAAAATTCAAATCATCAGCAAGTAAGTGACTTATGAATTAAAAAAATTTAATTCAAAACCAACTTAGTGACTTATGAATTAAAAAAAATTTAATTCATAAGTTAATGGATAAATGCTGATTAGAAAAATTATGAAATGGATAATTTATAAGCTAGCGTGATAATCTTATGATTTAAAAACTAGATTTGAAAGCTTTCGTTAATAATTAAATAATTATGTAGTCAAAACAAGCTTAAAAATTTCCAATCTGCCAACTAACTTATGAATTAAATTTTTTTTAATTCACAAGTCACCAACTGACTTGTGAATTAAATTTTTTTTAATTCATAAGTCACTTACTCCCTGATCACTTGATTTTTTTTAATTCACAAGTCACTTAGTAGGTGGTGAATTAAATTTTTTTTAATTCATAAGTCACTTTGCTGCTGATGACTTAAATTTTTTTTAATTCATAAGTCACTTACTACCGGATGACTTGATTTTTTTTAATTCATAAGTCACTTGGTAGGTGGTGAATTAAATTTTTTTAATTCATAAGTCACTTGGTAGCTTAGGATTTAAATTTTTTTTAATTCATAAGTCACTTTGGGGGTTGTGAATTAATTTTTTTTTAATTCATAAGTCACCAAATATCTTATGAATTAAATTTTTTTAATTCACAAGTCATCTATAGACTTATGACTTAAGGATTTTTTAATTCAAAAATTCGCAACCCTGTACTGGAGCACCGACGGAGAGAAAGTTCATCTTCTGCATCAGTACACATACAGGAAAGAATTTTGGATATGGTCCGACGTAATCCCTCCCTTAGCACAAGGAGAATAGCTACTATGCTTCAGTTGCCCCAAACTAGAGTATGGGCAGTGCTTCATACCGAGCATTTACACCCGTACCACACTACACCAGTTCAGGAGCTAACCGCAAACGACAAGTTACTGAGAGCTGCATTTTGTCGAACATTATTGCTAAGAGATGAAACTGAACATAATTACTTTGGAAGGATATTCTGGACGGATGAAGCTTAGTTTACCAGAGGTGGAGTAACAAGTTTCCACAATTTACATCACTGGAGTAACAGCAATCCGCATAACAAGAAACAAAACGAATCTCAACACCGCTTTAGCTGTAATGTTTGGCTTGGTATTGTTGGACGAACAGTTATTGGACCACTGTTCCTGAATTCAGTCATATATGGAGAATCCTATCTGCAGTTACTACGAGACCTTCTGCCCGATTTGAATGACAACGTTCTCTTGGCCATAGCAGACAATTTAATCTACCAGCAAGATGGAGCTCCAGCACACTACAGTCGCACTGTAAGGAACTGGCTTGATGAACATTTTAGTGACCGTTGGATTGGAAGAGGAGGTCCAATAGAATGGTTTCAAGATTCAGGAACTAAAAATAAAAGGCTTTTCTTAGAACAAAAGTAGTTTTTGTTATTTTTGATTTTCTCAAAAACTACTAAACATTTTGACATCCGGTTTTTTGTGTTTGATCAAAAATTAATAAGAGCATTGAATATTGAATAAAAAAATAATACTTAATTACGTAAAATTTTGAAAAAAAATTGTTTAAAAACAAAATTTTCATTTTTTTTTCAAAATTTTGATTTTGAAAATTAATTTTTCAAAAACTATTCACTCGAACAACTTTATTTAAAAACAAAATTAAAGAATGTATGTCTGGCTTTTCAAAATGCTATAGCACTACTCTGTAGGTATCACCGTTATTTTTTAATAATTTTTTTTCTGTTTTAAGTGATTTTTTTCTTAAATTGCCCCTCCCGCCTAAACGGGGGGAAATAGAACCCCCCTCCCATACGATTTTTTTTTGTATAAGTCCAACCTACACGCCCTAGCTTTTTGTCACAACTTATGCAAATCACCCTGTATAGAGTTTGTATTACAAAAAAAAACCTTTTAATAGATTGCAGCCAGATTAGAAGAGTGTACAAAATTTAAGAATTAAAAGAGCTTATCATACACTGCCGTTTTAGATATCCACATCCGAAGAATAAGAACATACATCTGGAAACGAATATGAGAACCTAATAGTACCATCTACCATCGTTAGCAAAACAATTTAATGGATTAGCTTCAGAAATGAGATCATTGATGAATATCAGGAAGAGTGTCGGAGACAAAACGGACCGCTGTGGCACAACAGCATTTATTTATTTCATGAATTTCAGACTTAAAACCATCCAATAAAATCTGTATTGAGCGGTTCGATACAAAGATTATAATTCATAGAAGAAGAGATTCATCAATACCATAAATGCACGAGTTTTCAATAAGAGAGCTTGATGAAAACTCTATTAAATACTTTTTAAATATCAAGAGAAATAATCTTGGTTTCTCCAAAACGACGTAAAAATGTGTGCCACTGGTTGGTGAGATAAACCATCAGATCAGTAGAGTAGGGCAGATGGAAAAGCTTGAACAATGGTTTTTCATTCAGTTTCATTTTTCTATGGGAATCAAAGAATCAACGAACTCAACCATTGAGATATTGTTGGTCAAAGTATTACCAACGCATGAAAGAGATCAGATGTGTGTGGTGTTTGGGCTTAACTGCGTTGCACACCTTCGCTAAATAGTAGCTAGTCTTTTTTAAATCGAAACAAAACACCACCAGATAATTACTCGTAACATCGGGCTTGGATGCCCATACAATCATAGCGGCATTGAAGAACCAACCGCTACTACAAAATTTCTGTTTAAAAGTCTACGAAGAGGCTAGGTGGAAGAAAAAAAACATCCAATATTTTGCGAATCGTGTGGTTATTTTATAGCAAAACAAAGTTGAAAAACTGGAGAATGCAATACGTTTAGTTATGTATTGCATTTGTTTATGTGCTTGTCGAAAAAATGTCTGCTGGGATCAGGTTGTAATTTTACTGCGTCCAAGCCGATTGGCAGGCACACTGCAAGATACTCAGTAATTAATTACGCTAAGATCGGACGTACCATGGCTGGTACCATACAGAGAGGACTGGAAAATAGCTACGACCATTTGATCAAGTAAAAGGATAGATTGGGCAATTTTTTTTTTTTTTTTATAATTCACTCGTGCTCAAGGGTAGGTATGTTGCGAGACCCTTATAATGTTTTAAACACAGCACGGGCGAGGGAGAAATTAGGAGGGGAGAGAAAGGAGGTGTCGATGAACATTGGTCTTGAATGTTTGCAAATTGAAAAGGCAAGGGAAAACTGTGTCGGGTAAGTTATTCCATAATCGTGTTGTGCGACTAAAAAACGAATCTCTATATTTGACGGTAAGACCAAAGTTAGGCTCAAGGGTGAACTGATGAGCATTCCTAGCGAAGCGGGTATCACGGGTGAATTGATAAAGGGGAGGAATGCAACTGGCTACTTCGAGTGAGCATTGCTTGTGAAAGAAGCGATAAAACAGGGAAATACATGAAACATTCCGACGGTGTTCAAGAGATGGGAATGAATCCATTATAGCTCTGTTTCCAATCAGTTTTAACGCTCTGTTTTGAATTCTATCCAATAAATGGAGAGAAGATTGAGCATCGCCTGCCCAAAGGTGTGAGTTATATTCGAGTTTTGGACGTATATACGCCTTATAAATGGTAGCCAGATCAGAAGGGGTGAAAAATTTCTTACATCGATATAGAAATCCTTAGCCTTTAGCATAAGGGGAACATTTTGCTTCAACGACAATAGACAGCATTGAGTTTTAGAAGTATTAAACTCCACACGGTTTTTCTTACCCCATTTAACAATGCAGTAAAGATCAGAGTTTAATGAGCTTATCATACGATACCGTTGCAATTCCACTTCCGAAGGAGAAAGACGTAAATTTGGAAACGAGTATGAAAAGCTGAGAGTAGAGTCGTCAGCGAAGCAATGAAGTGGATTAGAAGTTTCAGACAAGAGATCATTTATAAAAATGAGGAAGAGAGTCGAAGACAAAACGGAGCCCTGCGGAACACCAGCATTTGTTTTTTGAAGATCAGGCTTAAAACCGTCCAATACAACATGTATTGAACGATCTAGAAGGCTTTTTTTTTATAATCTACCCGCGCTCAAGGGACTATGATTACCCTTTAAATGTTTCAACACAGCGCGGTCGTGAAGTTAATGAAGAGAAAGAAGGATAGGAAAGATGTGTGACACGATGTCCTGGTTGTCTCAGATATTTTTATCTCCAGGGATGGCGGCTGAGCTAAAGCGGAGAAATGCCGTGTCTTATTTCTATGTCGCTTATAATTCACATTATTTTATTCGTGTTCATCCTTATTGGGCATACTAGTTTAACTCAATTACATGTTGCTAGTGCCTGATCAACAGGGGGGTGGCCGTGGTGCGATGGATGTGTGCTCGCCTGAAAACCTCATGATCACAGGTTCGATCCCTGCCGTCGTCTATGTCGTTTTAATTCCATTAAAAAAACCTTCTAAAATTGTCATCAATGGGTTGCTGGTTTGCTCATTACATGTTGTTCAGGCATAACACTAACAACATGTAATTGAGTTAAACTAGTAAACCCAACAAGGATGAACACGAATAAAATAATGTGAATCATAAGCGACATGGAAATAAGACACGGCATTCTCCGCTTTAGTTCAGCCGCCATCCCTGGAGATAAAATAGCTGAGACAACAACCTTCAGTCTCAGAACATCGTGCCACACATCTTTCCTATCCTTCTTTCTCTTCCGTGACTTCACGCCCGCGCTGTGTTCAAAACATTTAAAGGGTAATCATAATCCCTTGAGCGCGTGTAAATTATAAAAAAAAAAAAAAAAAAAAAAACATGTAATGAGTAAACCAGCAACCCATTGATGATAATTTTTAAAAGGTTTTTTTTTTTAATGGAATTAAAACGACATAGGAGACGGCAGGGATCGAACCTGTGATCATGAGGTTGACAGGCGAGCACACAACCATCGTGCCACGGCCACCCCAATCTAATCCAACGAATAAGAGTTTCGTTGATGCCAAAACGCACGCATTTTCGATAAGAGAGCCTGGTGCCAAACTCTATCAAATGCCTTAGAAATATCAAGCGCAATAATCTTACTTTCTCCAAAACAAGATCTGTTCCACTCTTCGGTGAGATATGCCATGGCCATCAGATCACCAGTGGAACGATTGCTGCGAAAGCCGTATTGCCGGTCATTAAGAAGCTTTCGATCTTCGAGATATTTCTTGAGCTGATGATTTATCAGTGATTCCATGTCCTTGGAAACAAAGGACGTAAGAGCAATTGGTCGATAGGAGGAGGGGAGGAAGGGTCACCTTTTTTAGGAACAGGCTGGACAAATGCTGTTTTTCATCTTCTAGGGAAGATTCCAGAATAGTAGGAGCGATGGAAAAGCTTACGCAATGGTGTTGCCAGCGATGAAGAACACCTATTCAGAAGAATGGGGGTAAATTATTATCTTTTAACCCTACAAAGCACCAGGTGTAGATGGTATCTTCGCGCTCTCTTGCAGAGGGGAAAAAAGATCTTATGCCTTAACTTGTTAATATTCTTCGGAATATAATTCCCCTTAGGTATAAACCAAGTCTATGGAGAATAGCTAAGCTAATTTTCATTCATAGGGAAAGAAGATACAACCCATCCATAGTCCTTCCGGCCAATAAGCTTAACATACTGTACTTGTACTGAAATCTTCGGATAATTTACAACTTCACAAGATCAGAAGTTTTAACAAGTAGGCCTCTCAAGCAGCGCCAACACACCTATAAAGGGGGCAGATCAACAGGGACTGCCCTATTTGAACTAACAAATAAGATACTAAAAGCCTTAGATATTGAGGAAACAGCATTAGCTGCTTTCATCGACATAGGGGGAGCCTTTGACAACACATCCCACGAGACTGTACACAAAGCTCTTGTTAGGAAATGCGTACCAGATGCATAAAAAAAATGTTATGGGCACTAGAAATGCAGAGACACAAACAGGACAAAATGTTGAAAAAAATAATTTCAACAGTAGGCTGTCCTTTATTGTGGAATCTTTATTGGATGAAAATCTCAGAAAATCTTACCTTCCTTCCTAGGTATGTTCGCTATCATATCCAAAGAGGACTAGCGGCTATGACCTACACGAGGTCATCGGAAGTGCGGCAATGAAGGTATCATGAGAGTCTCAAAGGAGGGAACTGGGACCGGAAAAATTATTGCTCTCAGGGAAAGAGACTTAATCAGCAATTACATAGTAATAAACCTTCTTGACATACCAAGGTATGATCAAAAAATATAATTTCGAGAAAAACATTTTTATATACCTAAGCAACAAAAAATATTGGGTAGGAGAAGAAACAAACTATACCCTCGAAACAAATACCACCAAGTGGTACGCTGATGTATCGAGGACAAGCGAAGGGACTGGTGCAGGAGTTCTTGGACCTAGAACCAAACTTTCCATACTAATGGGGCAGTCCACCAGCATCTTCCAAACGGAGGTACATGCCATAAGGAAATGCGCGGATCTAAATCTGGAAAGGAACTATCATAACAAGAACATTGCCATCATGTCAGTTAGCCAAGCTGCACTCAAGGCCCTGAGCTCATATACCATCAGCTCTAAATTAATTAACTAATTTGGCGAACAGAGCAGAGCCACAATATTGTCATCAAAAATAAAATTAAATAGGAAAATGAGGCAAGTAGATCTAATAATTGGAAAGAACTCCCAAAGCTAAGGCAAACAAATCTTCTACTAGGCCGTTACAACCAGAAACGTTT
This sequence comes from Chrysotoxum bicinctum, assembly GCA_911387755.1. Lineage (NCBI taxonomy): Eukaryota > Metazoa > Arthropoda > Insecta > Diptera > Syrphidae > Chrysotoxum > Chrysotoxum bicinctum. The sequence goes on along the minus strand of OU426988.1, from coordinate 73,208,349 downwards.
TACAAAAGTGCATAAACTAAAGAAGGAAGAACATAAGAATAATAACAGGTATCCTAACTGGACACTGCAAACTTAAGAAACACCTAGGTTTGCCTGGTATGGTAAGCAGTGCCACATGTAGATTCTGCAACATGCATGAGGAAATACCAGACCAGATACTAGGAAAAAGTTATCCACTCATGCACCAAAGGAAAAACCATCTAGGACTATACAACGTGAAATAGAACGACATACGGGTATGCTCTTTGAAGGTACCCCAAATACAAAGATTCCTAAGAGCAATAGATTTGGAGGAAGAACTATAAGATAAGCAAGCTCATCCATATTTAAGCGGGTGCACAATTGATCTATAGGTTAATTCATTCAAATTACTGTATGTTGAAATTTTTTATACCTAATGTCGAAAGTTTTAAAATTGTTTTTTAATAAAAATTTTTGCAATCAAACACAAAAATAAATTGGTGTATTTGAATCTTAGATAAAAGGTAGCGACACCTAAAAATATGTGCTTAGCTTTTCAACTTAAGTTAAGCTTCCACAAATTAAAGAGACTTGTCACCTATAAAAATGTTTCCCAGATTTCAATAATTCATACCTTCAAATTAATGTAATAGTTATTTAAAGTAAATTTAATAAAAAATATATAAATAAAAAATGTGTGAATAGTTGTTATAGTGAAATTGAAAAATTAATATTGCTAATTAATGTTTCTGTCTCTAAATGTGATGCCGAAAATATTTTTTCATTCATACCAGTCAAACGGACAATCCATTTCCTTTTGCATTATTTTTAAAACCAATACCAGTAACAAACTGAAAAATTCGTCAAACGTATTCAATATATAAGGATCATCCAAAAATCCAACTTAGTATCTACAAAGTTATACTCCCTAATTGCCATCTTTGTCAACTAACAACTGGACATATTTTGATCAATTTCCTCTTTGCATCATTTTTTTTTCAATTCGAATAGACACTTTTCAATCTATAAAATTATTCTTTTATTAGAAAAAAAAATGCAACTCAGCGCTTCGCCATCGCGAGCCCTATTTGGGGACATGATGCCACATCCTGTAGCCCCGTGCATTTTGAAAACGAATTAAAAATATGCCAAAGGAATGACTATAGTTCGAAAAAGTAGGAGGCGTTAGCCTCTAGCCTACCGAGGATATTGTCATCCCTTGTGGTACTGATTCATATCCTGCAAGAAGAATTGTTTCTCTGCTCCTGCTGCTTTTTGTTCTTGTTCAAATCTGCAGGACAAAAGCAAAGATTATTCAATTTGAGCTCCATGTCTCCATTTTACTTTTGTGAAATTTTTCTATGCTTGCAAATCGAAAATGTCGACTGATTTATTTTCTCTTTTTCTCCTTGTGTACTCTTCCATATTTCATCTCCCCTTCTCATTCGGTCTATCTCCTTTTATTTTGACGTTAAATTCATATGATTTAAACCCGAGAATCCTTATCCTGAAGCTAAAATAATTTTTACAGAACTGTGTTGTATTCCGGTGACATTTGCTCGGCAAAAATCAGACTCACTTTTGATACCCTTTAGCCAAGGAATTTGTGGATGGAAAAAAAAAGACAGTTGAACTGCAGCATCAGCTCAAGCGCAACAAAAAAAAAAAAAACACATGACAAAAGAGTCCATAGAATGCTTTGCACTCATTTGGGACACCCTACAACTCAAAACAAAGAAAACGTAACGGAAGACGATCAGTCTGGTGGACGGACGCATGGTCAGGAGGGGTAAAATAGAAAGAAAAATGTAATGTTATCTTCTGGCGGATTATGTACCTTCTGAAAAAGGATTCCTTCGCTGCTCGTATAGGATTTTGAATGCTAAGGAAAATGAAAAATGAAGACCGATTCCAAGAAAAAAAGATAAAAGTCACGATAACGAAACCTTTTAATAAGTTGTATGCATTTGCTCATTTTGATATAAAAATATTATATATAGGTATAGTATTAATTTTAACAATTTTGAAATAATTTTTGCAACTAAAAATAAGCTCAGAAATAAAAATCATCAATTCAGAAACTTTATACAAGGTTGCGCAAAATTAATAACCCTATCAGAAGATGTTATAATTTTTGCAAATGGCTTCTTATGTCAATCATATTTGACATTTGTAAACTTGACAGCTGCAGTATACAAACAGATAATCAATGGAGCGCTATACTCCTCAAGAGCGTGGAAGAATTGTGTCGATTTTGTTGACCAATAACCGGTTGGCGCGCGTGGTGTAAGCCCAGCGTGGATTTGGACGTCGATTTCCTAATCGTTTCGCGCCAACTGGGCAATCATTTCGGCGCTTAACTACTCGACTCGAACACACTGGAACCATAGGAAACTTCTATCACTCAAAATTATTTGTTTTTGTTTACTTAGTAAAAAAGTAATCCAAGAAACAAAGTTGAATGATTAATTTTGCGCCACCTTGTATATGTATATTAATTAAAATTATGATGAGCCCAAAAAAAATAAATTTTCATTATTTTATTATTATAATACCAATACTTGAACATTACCTAAAAAGATACAAAAACAATCCAAGAGATATACCTACAAAAAAACATCTGGAAAGAGCTTTCTGCGATAATCTTTTATCATCTTTGACATTACGACAAGTGACTTTAATTCACTGAAATTCTATTCTGAACTTAAGGAATTGTGAAGGAATAAGCAGCAAGAAAAGTCACACTGGCAAAGAAAGCTAAGACAAAAAAAAAACCAACAGTGAAAAAAAGCTAAACCTTCGCCTGCATTACTGTATACTGTTGCATTGTATAAGTTCTTTAGTTGTCATTGTCGCCATCAGTTCAGCAAGACTGAAAGAGAAAATGGAAGTGGGCAAAATTCAATTGAATTTTAATTTTGCAGTTCTTGTATAGTTGGGAATAATGCAGGGAGTCTTGCAATGCGTCAATTAATGTTTATAGAAATATCTTTAGACATTTGTGTCAAAAGGCCCTCCCTTGCATGACTATCTGGATATTAATTTTTTTAATACTTTATGATAAGCCAAAATGACAAAGTGATTGGGTCTTCATTTTATTATATTTTTATTTAAACGTCAGTTTTGTGTAGCAGAAATTCTGGACAGAATAGAATTCCTTTTTGTGGCACGGTATTCTTATTTTAATCTCCTTTTTCGGTCGTCTTCTTCTCATTATTGTAAGTTTCTTTAGCAAAGCTTATTCTGTTATTCTCCAACAAAATTTCCACTTTTATAAAGGGTTTTCTAATAGGGATTTCTGAATTTTGCGGCCATATTGTTGAAGCTACATCTGTCAAATTGGATATCTTTTATTTTAGTCTGTCTTTTCAAATCAATGTTAAGAGTTATTGCGCTCCAATAATAATATGCAAATGATTAAATTGTTTTATGAATGTTGTAACGAAACGTTCCATGCTACTTCGCTTTATGTTACTTTAGTATTACTAGTGAAAATTATACTTCACCATTATTCAATTCACACGCACCATCATGGACACATGACGTCACAGGAAAATCAACAACATCATTATTTTTCGTTCACCACTCACACATTTCACATTCAGTCTGAAAAAGTACCCCTTCGATTATGCACAAAGTCAGGCGACATAGTAAATTGGTTTTATTGATCCAGTCGTAGACAAATGTAGGTGATTTGATCATTTAAGCTTTTCTTGCTTTCTCGGAGCTTCTCCCCACCAGTGGTAAGGGGTTTCGTGGAAAGACAAGTTAGATAGGAGAGATTGCCCAGCTATTTCTTACTGAGGCTTCCCCCCACCAGTGTTAAGGGGCCTTAATTCGAAGTTAAACGTCCTAATTGCCACCAGCTGCTGATGTACCTGAGCGTTCTAGCCTGCTGTTTTAGTGCCACCAAGGGTGTTATACCTGCTGATGTACCAGAGCATTTAAGCCTGCTGTTTTAGTGCCACCAGGGGCGCAGTACCTGCTAATGTACCAGAGCATTTTAGCCTGCTGTTTTAGTGCCACCAGGGGCGTAGTACCCGCTAATGTATCAGAGCGTCTTACCCTGCTGTTTTAAGCGCCACCAGGGGCGTAATACCATTCGATCCTATCATGATCCCGGAACAGGACCAGCATAAGTGAAATGAGACAGCAAGACTAGAATCCAGAAGAGTTAATACCCGCAAATCATTCGATTACCAGAATTAATTGAAATACTAGCAACAGAATATTGTGTATTATAGATGTAAGAGTTATTTTCAATAAAGATTTTGTAATAAGATTTGAAGACCTTTTCCTCTGAAGTTTAGTAGTTTCTTCAGAACGACCCTGGCGAGACCGGGTAGCAAAACTTTGGCTGGAAAGCAACAAACACATCACAAAGTGGCTCTTCTGTTTGAGTAACATTTCCGAATGAATGGTTTCGTCAACAAGCACAATTATTGAAATTGGAACGATCACAAACTACACAAGATCAATCGAATTTTCCAAGCCACCACTGTCACTAGTTGGTGTGGATTTTGAGTGGGCCACATCATCGGTCAATCCATACTTCTTTAAAAACGACTTCGGAAAGGCCCATTATCTTTAATATAGCGAGCGCTATCGGTCGATGATAATATTTATATGTCTTTTGGCCAGAATTGGACGAAATATGGTTTCAAAAGGACGGCACTACGTTCTAAGTGCCACAAGCCCATGCCACAGTGGACATTTTGCACCAGCGATTTCCGAACATGGTGAATTACCCACCGAAATTGTAAGATTTTTAAGTCACAGGTCTATGACAATAAACCACAAACCACCACACTCCTGAAAGTCATCATACTCATACATTATAGAAAATTGGAGCCAACGAAGCCGCGGCGACCATTTTAATATTTCATACACATGGGCCTTCTAAATAAGTAAACAAAAATCAATTACATCAAAAATCAATTTTCAAATTAAAGTTTTTTAAGCTTTTAATTTCAGAAAAAAATCATTTTAAAATTTAATAAATTAGTTGGTAGTTTCAAATCAATCCAAGTCATATGAAAAAACAGCGGTCAAAAAATAGTAGCGCATTCAAAATCCACCTTTAAATATTAAAAAAGGGAAAGTTAATAGGCAATTTCTACCATAAGTGATAGTTGAGAGTTTGAACCTTAAATTAATATTTAGTTGCATGTCCCTTGTTAGAAATAACAACAGTATAACGACGTTGCATCGAATCAATAAGACTTTCACATCTTTCTACAGGTAAGACTGCTGTATAGCTGTAGTTGACTTACAACTAGCAACATACTTCTTGACATCGCACCAAAGATTTTCCATGACATTAAACCTCTTTTCTTGGAACGACTGCTCCGCAAGTTTACTTATATGCTTACGATCGTTTTCTTGTTGAAAGACCCATTTCATTTTCAGCATCTGGGAACATAACGTCGTCCATGATCTTCACATAAAGATGCTGATCCATAATGCCTTCAATTCGGTATATGGGACCAACACCATAAAAGGAAAAACATGCCCAAACCATTATGCTGGATCACCCATGTTTAATTGTCTTGGCTGTGAAGCGTAGATTATATTTTGTGTTTTGGAGGCCTTCATACATATTGACGAGATAACCATATAACACAATAATGGACTCGTCTAACCACAGAATATTCCTTACAGAATATTTACACTACTATTATTTTGACAGCAACTGTACATACATACGGAGGCGGTCCGATAAGTACTTAGCCTCATCGTCCGATGGTGCCAGTATCGCCAGAGAGATATACTATCGTCTAGTAGATTCTCTTAGACGGCTACTGTCAAAATTTCAGCCGAATCAGACTCGTAGTTTTGTTTTGAACACGTGTGGAAACCAGGTTGTCCGCGAATTTTAGAAAAATAGAAAAAGGGCAATATCGGTCGGTGATTCGAAGATGTCCATCAACTTAGCACTACCCACTCCAAAATTTTAAAAATGTAATAATTGGATTAATTGTCGTGAATTTGTCGTAAATTTGTAGTGAAACGAAAAAATTTGTCGTGCTTGTTTACCAGGGATTATTTTTAAAAAAATTTGCGCTAGAAAATGTTTGATTTTACAACATATTTACGACAAATTCACGACAATTATTGACACTTACCTTTTTATTTTTCGAGTTCATTTTACCCTATTTCGAGGGGTGGTAGTGCTAACTTGACTGTCAAGTTAGCATTACCAGGGGTTATTTTTAAAAAACAAGAGCAACAAATTTTTTCGTTTCACGACAAATTTACGAAAAATTCACGACAATTAATCTATTACATTTTTAAAAAATTTTTAAGTGGTAGTGCTAACTTGACGGACAATTTTCGAAGGGAAATCGCACAGCTAAATCAAAGAGCACTTACTTGGGTGCTGTGTAAGGAGACTCTACTACTTCGACGACTACCGTCAAAAATTGGTATAGAGAGTTTCAACGTGGGGTCGCACATCGGTTTTTAATAAGCCCCGCCCAGGTGTCCCGAAAATGGCTACCACGGAGTATTACGTGTCAAAAATCTACGATCTCGTATTGGCCGCCGCGGCCGATTGAAGGTAAATGAGATATCTGAAACTATAGGCATCGCAAAACACCGCGTGGGTCACATCCAAATTTAAGCATGAGTAAGTTGTCATCGCGATGAGTTCCGCGTTTGCTCTTCCACCATGTCAACGCAACGCACCGGCTCACACCTCCGCCGTCGCCACGGCCAAATTGGTCGAATTATACTACGAACTACTGCCAAATCTACCGTATTTTCCAAATTGTTGTAGTTTTTTTTGTTTGTAAATTTGAAAAAAATCACTCGCTGGGCAGAAATTTGATTCGAATGAGCAGGTCATCGCCGCCACGGAGGCCTTTTTTCCAGACCTCGAGAAAATCTATTTTTCGGATAGGTTAAAGAATGCAACTTCGTCGATTGATCGAGTGTATCAAGCTAAAAGGAGACTTTGTTAAGAAATTAATCGCCACTTTTCCATTTTTTTCCTTTGTAGTCTAAGTGCTTATCGGACCGCCCTCGTACAATATATGAAATTTAGTACGATACATGCCTTTAAAAACGAAAATAATACCTCTCTTAAATCTTATTCCCGTCAATTATAACTACTCTGCTGCAAATTGGAACAGATATAGTTCATATATCTCTGAAAATTTGAACCAAAGTGGATTATCTATCGACTGTGTTACTTCGCCTGATCAGGTTGATGGACTCATAGACTCTTTTATGGAAGTTGTTAACAGAGCGACAGAATTATCTATTCCTAAGACCCAAACTTTTCATACAAATCAACACATTTTGCCTGAATCTATCTTACGATTGATTCGCTTGCGTAATTCAGAAAGAAGAAAATGGATTCGGTTTAGACTTGATATCTTTAAAAATAATGTTAAGATTTTGAACACAAACATAAAAAACGAAATAAATATTTTCAAAAATAAAAATTGGAATAACCTTTTATCTAGTTTTGATAAGGGATCTAAAATTTTTTGGAAGGTTACAAAAATTACAAAAAAAAAAGTTCAAATATTCCGCCACTTCGAGTTAACGATAATGTTCTCGTTACCCAATTGGAAAAGGTAACCGCACTAGCTGAAACTTTTTGTCAAAACCATACAATATCGTCTCAGCGTAGTGATATTGACACTGAAAATATTGTCAATAATAAACTTATTGAGCTCAATTCCTTATCAAATAACGTTGATAGAAATGATCTTTTTAAAAACAGATCAGTGAAAGAGTTAATTAAACAATTGAAATCCAAAAAATCATCTGGTCTTGATGGAATGAGCAACAGATTACTCAAAGCCTTACCTTCAAAGGCCACCAAATTTCTGACAATGGTTTTCAATTGTTGTTTGATCCTTTCGTATTTCCCCAAAGATTGGAAAATTGCAAAAGTTGTAGCTATCTGCAAACCTGGTAAAGCAAGAGATAGTCCTAATAGTTACAGGCCTATTAGTTTATTAAGTACAATAGTAAAGTGTTTGAAAAGCTTATTAAGAAACGACTTTTAATTCATATTGAGGATGCGAACATATACCCCAATGAGCAGTTTGGTTTTAGAGCCGGCCACTCTACAAACCATCAAATCTTAAGAATCAAAAATCACATAAAAATTAACCTTAATTCAAAGTTATCTACTGGCCTAGTGCTCTTAGACATCGAAAAAGCGTTTGACACTGTGTGGCATCAGGGGTTGATTTACAAACTTATTGTCTTTAATTTTCCGACATATCTTATAAAGTTAGTATGGAGCTTTTTACTTAACAGAAAGTTTTCTGTTTATGCAGGTAATGTTAAGTCTTCTTTGTATGATATACACAGCGGTGTTCCACAGGGTTCTGTGCTAGGGCCCATACTTTTCAACATTTATATGTCTGACCTGCCATCTTTAGATGAAAACACTAAGCTAGCTATGTTTGCAGACGATACAGCACTTTTCGCATCCAGCGTATTGCCTCAAATCGCTCTCAGGAGCTTACAATGTTCACTGAATATTTTAAGAACTTTTTTTCATAGGTGGAAAATCAAAGCTAATGCTCAGAAATCATGTGCCATCTGGTTTTCTCGACAAAGAAAATCAGATTTCTTGCGACAAACAATGTTACAGCTTAATTCTGCTGATATCCCTTGGTCTGAAAGCTGCAAGTACTTAGGTCTTACACTTGATAAGAAGTTGACATTTGAGAAACATATTTCCAACACGATTTGTTGGGAACGAGTTCAGGAATTTCATTTCAAATTTAGTTAATTTAAATATGTAACAACCAGCAGTCACAGTTTGGGAACATCATTTCCGTTATCCTAGACTAAAACCTTCAATTCAATTTCAGTAGGTTTCAATTGTTTTTTTTGGGATGACGTGGTGAAACAGGTGTAGAAGGTGTTTCGTGTTGTGTGGGTGTGTGGATTTAAATATCAGAAGAGACGCTTCAAAATGGTGAGTTGAAGATTTGCTCTTCGGTATTTAGTCTCAACGGTTGTCATCCATTTGCTTTGCATGAAAAGTAAAATTTAAGAGAAATAAAGGGAGAGGAGAATATTCTTCAGCGTGGTTAGAAGAGAAACCAATACAGACAAAATATTCTCGAACTTTTCATGATGGAAGTGTTTCCGGTGCTATTATTTGGGCGAATTTTAACCAGAAACTCAAAATTTTATCACATCTATTCTTGAAAAATTCAAAAATGATTTTTAAAACTCTAAAAGTGATATTTTTGTTTAAAGTTCGTCCAGAAAACTCAGTAGCGGAAACCTTTCGGACACCATTGTTATGGAAAACTCTCTTTCGAACATTTTCGAAAATGCACGACGCTACCAGGGTTATCGACTGCCTATAAAAGGGCGAGATTGCCAACGCTCGGCCCTTGTTGTTCGTGAAAAATGGAAAGCGTTGCTTTGTCGTGGCTTGGCGTGGCAATTTTCAAAAAAAAAAGCTTTGTGTTAAAAATCGCTGTATTTTTTTTTTTTTTTTGCGGAAATTTTTTTTGTATATTTCTCGTTAAACTGTTTTCTTTTGTTCGGAAAAATCGAAATATGTTTTATTTTCCATAAAATATGACTATTTTTAATCTCCAAAATTCCCGCGTGATCTGGCAAAACAAAAAAAAGAAAAGCACAAAAAAACCGAAAAAACCGCATTAACTCTGAAAAGAATATAAAAAAAAAAGGCAAAAAAAGAACAGTTTAAAAAGTAAAAAAAGTAAACAGTCTCCATTATAATAAAAACCCGGATAAAATAACCCCCCCCCATTATCCAAAAGAAAAAAAAGGGGATCCGGTATACCCACTACGTCCTTAACAAAATTTAAAGTACACAAAAAAATAAAACAAATTTACATATAGTATATACGACACGAGAGTATAGTACCCAAAAGAGAAAAAATTAAATAAAACTCCGTAACTAAGTACTAAAAACAAAAAGAAAAGAAAGAAAAAAAAAAACTCAAAAAAAAAGACCTATAGGAAAACAAAATATAGCATACGCTTTGTGAACATTCGTACCAGTGCAATAAAAAGGCGAAGCCCAATTTCGATTGATCAAATTGATCAATTCAAAAACTATTCCCCAAATCGATCCACTCAGTTCCTGCTTGTGAAACTACACCACCACCGACACCACCACCGACACCATCACCTACCACAACACCAGCCTGCGATCCAGTTCCATCCAGAATCTCCATCGTAGTTTAGATATCTATATATATTTTTTTTTTTTCTTCAATTTAATCTATTTACATAATTTTCAATTCTGTTTTTTTTTTCTTTTTATTTCATATTAATTTCACACATATTGTTTTCGTAATATAATCCCTATAAGATTCCCCTCAGTTCACCAATTCATTTTTTTTTTAGTTTCGCTATACATACAACAATAAAATAATAATCAAATCCATGAAATTTGGACTATCACATTCTGGTGTTAAGTGACGGTTAAAGTGTTTGTAAATTTATATTTATACACAACATTAAAGGTGTTTTTTTTTTAAATTATCCACAACAACCACTGGAGCGGTGCACCACCCCAAGGGATAAGTTTGGTAAGTTATCTTAATAGTGTGTATTATATTGTATATAAAATTTGAAAAAACTTCAACGGTCAATTTCACCACTTATTCATTATTCAATCAGAGTAAAATCGTTTAAAATTCACAGTTTTTTTTCGGACGTAAATTAATTGAATGATAAAACCCTACAAATGCGAGATCGTTATACCCCATGGTGAATTGCTTGGGGAATTTAAAATCAATATTTTTTTTTTGTAAATTGAGAAGAAAGCTCTGCAATAATAACAAAGTACAAATGCAAAAGAAGATGTACATTTTGGTTGGAAGAAATTGGTCCACCTTATTAATTATTTACCAAAATTTTCCTGAATCAAAATAAATTTTATAACTTAAGTTAATTTTTCCATTAAATTTAAAGAAAACAAACGTGAAGATTGATGCAAATTTTTTTACTTTATAATAAATAATTTAATTTAAACCCTTTAAATATTCAATTCCCTAGTTATTTCCATAAAATCAAATAATTTTTTTTTGTGAAATTTTCCACCGATTCCTTTATTGAAAAAAAAATAGATTTATTTTAGGATGTTCATATATTTATGATGACACACTGTACTGTTGGTTGTTACTCATAGGGTAAAAAAAAAAAAAAAAAAAAAGAAGGAGAACAAGAGCTTTTGGTTTTTTTTGTTAATATTTCTGAAGGGGAATTTAAAGAATCTTAAGTATTAGGATAGTTTAAGACTTATGTTAGGTTAAGTTTTCATGAATAAAATTTGTTGTATTTTGCTTTAAAATTGAAAAGTTTCGACCTTCTCATTTTTCTCTTTATGAAATATTTTTTTTGGGAAGTGGTTTTGGACCTTTTTTTTCAGCATCATTTGGTAAGATAATGAATTGTCTTTGAGTCAAGTCAATGGTGGATGTGGCGAAGTGAGATAAACGATGAAGACTGAAAACCGAAGATAAGATTGAACGTGAAGATACGACCAGGTGGCGGATTTCAAAATCAATATGGTTCAATATTAGCTAGATGCCGATATTATGGTTATGAAGTTTGTGGACATTTTTGAAAATTTTAGATAGGATGAGAGTTTAGGTTTCTCAAAATCGTTTCTAATCTAGGGGCTATTATACATAGTGGAGGTAAATAATAGCCATGGGTATCTTTATGGTACAAGGGTGGGTACAACCTCTGAGAGACAACAACACCGTAGACTCTCCTCACTGATGATATTTGAAGAATGCTTAAATCCAGCCGGATTTAAATCTAACAGGATGAAATCGGGCTTCATCCTTTTGATCCCGATACTTTTCTAACAAACTCCGGCATGTAATTTCGTAACAAATGTTCAGCGCTACGACAGCAAGAACCCCCCCCCCCCACCGACGAGCTAGGATGTGCTTTATGCTAGCATGCCCCGCTGTTGTAGCCTGAACACCCTTTCCTTCTGCTGCCAGGACCTGCCTTTTGTGCCTGTAAGCAGTGGGTGGTAATGGTGGAAAAAGGAGGGAAAGGTGTTTTAGGGCTCTCTAGGATATGTTTCTTTAATGTGCTGTCAGGTTTCATGTTTTAAGGGTTTTGGCACCTCTTGGTGGAGTGAATGTGAAATATTCTGATGAGAGCTCTAGCCGATGACACCTCGGACCGTTACAGGTGGCGCCCAACGTGGGGCCCGATTCATCCTGAAATTCCATCTTTTAGTAGCTGAAAATTTTCGATTTTGTATTTTTTTTTATTTTTTTTACGTTATCAGGCAAATATATTTTTTGATATTAGTTGGGACATATACGACTTTTTTTGATTGTGATTTGATTAGATGTTTTAAATTTGTTTGTTTTGTGAGATTGAAGCAAAGAGCGGACGTCCAGTAAATGGGTAGAACATTATTCCCTGTTTAGTCGGATGCGACAATCTGATTCTTCAATCAACATCATTCATTAAAAAAAAAAAAAAAAAAAAAATATATATATACTGTTGAATCCGTATTTTCTGGCGCTGCTGGAATTATAGTAGTTTGACACTTTTATTTGAATTTTGCTCGCAGAAACCATAAACGCTCGTCCAGTAGTATAAGCTCTATAGAAGTTAGGTATTAGTCTGTTGCGAGTTTATGAGTTTCTCAGTCAGTTAATTAAGCAATCAAACCAGAATCAAATTTAGTTTTGCCCTCTAGTTTTCAGCTTAAGGCACTAACGCACACAAATTTTTCAGTGAGTACAAAATAAAAACAAAACATTTTTTTTTGTTATTGGTTTTCAAAGCTTCTTTTATTCGCCATATCCACCAGACACAATCCATGAAAATCAAAAGTTACATAAAATAGTTTCGCATATAGTCTTAATACAAGTTATAGATATTAGGTCGCGTAGTTATACAGTTTTTTCTTCGCTTATATTTTTTTTATCAGCTTTTTGTTAGTATCTACGAATACATAAGTTATGTACATAGGTGCAAATTTTTTTTAGTTGCCTTAAAGATAGTTTTCAGTAAAAATTTCTCTTTTTACCTATTTTCCTTTTGCAGTTAGATTTTGTTTCAGTTTGGTAAACATACATAGATACCTTTTTATTTTTTTGTTTCCTTTTTCATTTTTATTTTCTTATCAGTTTAAGATAGTTTTTATTTTTCGTTAAGTTAATTAACCTTTTCATTTGGAGTTTAGATTTTTCAATTTCATAAAAGACCATATCTATTAATTTCTCATATCTTATGTCTTCTCGTGGAAGCAATCCAAACCATTATTTACGATCAGGTCGAGGATATAGTGCTTCTCATCGTGGTCAAGGTAGTGTTGGTCGAGGTCGAGGATTATAAAACGATAATCGAGGTAGAGGATTAAGTACTAGTATTCGTGGTCAAAGGAGTAACAAACGTGGTCGCGGTAGTAATAACAATACGAATCGCAATACTATGGCTGAAGGTGGGAAGTCTGTTACCCCTGATTTGACAGGAGGAAATAATGATACGTTAGCCTTAAACGGGTCAACTGAAGGAAGAAACTTACAAAGCACCAACAATAATTCTGAGCTTCCTTCGGGTTCTCAAGTTGCTCTCGGCAATAATTTTGCTCTTCCTCCCACGAATAGGACTCAACATACTACAAACTTTCAAAATTCTAATGAAGAAGTTGATTTGCCAGGATACATTCAAGGTCTTGTAACGGCATCTATAGGTGCTAGTAGAGCAGAAGACTTGCAAGTCATTCGAAAAGAATTAGAAGCGAACAGGGCGGAGTTAAAAAATCAAATGGTCGCTATTATTCGTGAAACTCTTCAACAACAAATTACACCCTCGGCTCGAAGCGATTATGAGGTTCGAAGACGACTACCACCACAAGTCAATCCTCCCTCTGACGTCCAAAATCCAGGTTTTGTTCCAGAAACAGCCCAAAGAACTGCCTCGGCAAGTAATTTGAATCCAAGTGCAGACGAATTCCTTTCTCGTATTCGAAATATAAATTTTGACGAAACCTCTGCTAGACCTTCGCCTTTAGAAAACATCACGTTAGGTAATTCGTCCCGACATCTTCCTTTCAAAGTCCATAGCTTTCACAAATGGGGCTTAAAATATGACAATTTAAATATGACAGTGGATGAATTTATCTTTCGGTTGGAAAGACTTAAGGATTGTTACCTTGCCACATGGGACGATATCGTTTTGAACTTCCACCAATTTGTGTGTGGACAAGTAGAAACTTGGTTTTGGGTTTTCCTCAAAACCAATCCCAGTATAGATTGGCCTGCTCTTCGATTTGCCTTAGTAGAGCAATTTCGATCTCTTGAAACCGACTCTGAGATCTCAAAACAAATGTACGATCGTAGGCAAAAGGTTAATGAATCTTTCGATGAGTTCCTTATGGCGATTTAAAGACTAAACACGCGATTGCTTTGTCCTAAACCCAATAGTGAACTTATTTTACTTCTTAAACAGAATGTAAATACGCGTATGGGTGAACTATTGCTGACTTTTAGAGCTCAAACTTTAAATGAAATGGCCTATGTTTGTCATAATATAGAAAAATACTTAAAAGAGCATGACATTCAAAAAGATAGTTCAGTAGCTAAGAGCTCAGTAGTTCAACCATTTCGAAAAAAGGTGAATGAACTTCAGGCAGATGAAGATTTTTTTTTACCAGCTTCTAATACCATCGAAGCCATCCAGGCAAGTAAAGACACCAGCAACTATGTTTGCTGGAATTGCAGAAAAGTAGGACATGGTTACATGGAGTGCCCTACTCCTCAAAGGAACTTATTCTGTTATCGATGTGGAAAGGCAGATACCACGTCTATCCAATGTACCAACGTCAAATGCGCGGGAAACTTCCGGAAGAGCAATGCAACTTCCGGGTTGCCTTGCTCGAAAAACCAAACGCCGGACACTCAGTAGATTCAAATACCAATCATAAATCCAAACCAAATGAATTTCCGAAGCCAATCCAAATTTTGAAAAGACCAACAAATTCTAAATCGTTAAACCTAGAAATATCACCTCCAGTACAGAAAATGAAACCTCCTCTGAAAAGTCTTCACGAACGTCAGGTTGAGTATTACGCTGCCAAAGATAGGATTTTTGGTAAACCAAATTCGCCTGTTTCTGACCGAATCTTAAGGATTCGTGCGCTGAAAAAGAAAAAAAAGGATGCTTTAAAGAGCATCGAAGCAACTACCTTGGATTGCTCCGATGATCCTCGTCCTTACGCCAATGTGAAAATTTTCGATGAAAGCTTACCAGGATTACTAGATAGTGGCGCTAGTATTAGTTGCTTAGGGGTAGGTGGCGAAGATTTTCTTTTAAAACATAACATTCCCTTCACTTCTTTTTCATCAAGCGTCAAAACAGCAGACGGATACAAACAACCAATTGTAGGCAAATTTTTGGCTCATGTCACTTACAAAAATGTTACCAAACCAATAGAAATGTATTTAGTTCCGTCTTTACAACAAAAATTGTATTTGGGAATCAATTTCTGGAAATCTTTCAACATCGCTCCGAATCTGATTTCTGAATTGATTTCTGATTTTTCGCCTTCAAACATCGTTTCAAACAACATTTCTTCCGAGATGCGAGAGCTGTCAGAGGAGCAAACCAGTAAGCTTAAATCAGCCATCAGCTTGTTTCCGTCCTTCGCTAAACTTGGCCTGGGCAAAACAACGCTGGAGGAACACGTAATTGACACAGGAGATGCCGAACCTATAAAACAACGGCACTATCCCGTTTCTCCTGCGGTACAACAGCTTTTATATGAGGAATTGGACCGTTTACTTGCCATGGACTTAATAGAAGTTAGTAATAGTCCATGGAGCTCTCCAGTAGTCTTGGTACGGAAACCGGGTAAAAACCGGATGTGCCTTGACTACAGGAAAGTGAATGGAAAGACAAAGAAAAGTGCGTATCCTTTGACTCATGTACAGGCTGTGCTAAGTCGTATTTCAGATACACAGTATATATCTAGTGTGGATCTGAAAGACGCCTTCTTGCAGATACCGCTCGAGAAATCATCACGGGAAAAGACGGCGTTCACGGTTCCCGGCAGACCTCTGTACCAGTTCAAGGTTATGCCCTTTGGCCTTTGCAATGCACCTCAACGTCTTTGCAAATTAATGGACAAAGTGGTACCTCACGAACTAAGAGAAAATGTTTTTGTTTACCTGGATGATCTTCTGATAGTCTCAAGTACTTTTGAAGAACATGTTAGATTTCTGACTATTGTCGCTGAAAGACTTAAAAATGCTGGTTTGACTATAAATCTTGAAAAGTCAAAATTCTGTTTTAAAGAATTAAAATATTTAGGGTTTGTGATCGGCGATGGTTGCCTTAAAACAGATCCAGCAAAGGTTTCAGCGATTCTCGATTTCCCAGTACCCCAAAATCAACGTCAGGTTCGCAGATTTTTAGGTATGTCTGGATGGTACCGTCGGTTTGTGCGTGACTACTCAACCCTGGCTACCCCCATTACAAACACGTTAAAAAAGGATAAGAAATTTGAGTTTGATTCAGAAGCACTAGCATCCTTTAATAAGATCAAAGATATGCTAACATCAAAGCCCGTACTGGTGAACCCAGATTACAGTAAGCCTTTTTACATTTTGTGTGATGCCTCTTCGACAGGAATAGGAGGCGTACTGTGTCAAAAAGACGAAGAAGGCATAGAGCGCCCAATTTACTACTATTCTCACAAAATGAATAAGGCCCAATGTAATTACAGTGTCACTGAACGGGAATGCTTAGCTGCGGTTCTTAGTATTGAGCAATTTCGACCTTATGTGGAGGGATACCACTTCCATGTTATCACCGACCATGCAAGTTTGAAGTGGTTGATGAGTCAAAAGGACCTCAGTGGTAGGTTAGCTCGGTGGAGTCTTAAGCTTCAGGGATATGATTTCGATATTCAGCATCGTAAGGGTTCACAAAACGTAGTGCCAGACGCTCTGTCAAGAGTGTATGCTGCGGATGAGTTGAATCTTGATGAGATATCGAATTCATATCCTCACGATGTGCTGCACGTAGATCTAACAGATCCCAGTTTTCAATCTGAGGAATATGTTCAGATCATAGACAACATCGAAAATCAAAAGGATCAGCTGCCAGACCTTCAAGTCTCGAATAATTTCGTGTATAAGAAGGTCAGACACAGCACAGGTAATCCTCTTGAGGATGACCTAGGATGGAAGTTATGGATTCCCTCGCAGTTGACCAGCCGTCTGATTTCCTTAGCTCATCAACCACCAAAGGCTTCGCATGGTGGCGTAGAAAAAACTTTGAATAGACTTCGAAACCAATTTTTCTGGCCAAACATGGCATCGCAGGTTAAATTGTATATAGGGAATTGCGAAACATGTAAAACATCAAAGGCTTCGAACCAAATCTTACGTCAACCCATGGGAAAACCTTTCATGGTAGAGCGACCCTTCCAGCATGTGTACATAGACTTTATTGGGCCCTACCCTCGATCAAAGGCCGGAAATGTCTATATTATAATCGCGTTAGACCAATTGACCAAATTCGTTATCCTTCAAGCCGTACGAAAAGCTACTTCAGAATCTGCTATAAAGTTTTTGCATGATCATGTTTTATGTACATATGGAGTACCCGAATCAATTCTATCAGATAACGGTAAGCAATTTACCAGTGCTGCCTTTGCTAAGTTGCTTTCTTCCTATGGTACACAACATATCCGAACTGCTGCATATGCACCGCAAGCAAATGCCAGCGAGCGTGTTAACCGCTCAATATTAGCTGCCATTAGATCTTATATTGGAAAAGATCAAAGAGATTGGGACTTACATCTTCCTTCAATTTGTTGTGCCTTGAGAACTGCTTCCCATTCCGCCATTGGTATGTCCCCATATGAGGCATTATTTGGACAAAAGATGGTCGAGCATGGTTCTGACTACGCTCTCCTTCGGAAGCTTAACTGTGTCAACAATTCTGAGTTGAACCTTATACCGAAAGCTTGTAAAATGAACATACTACATACTGCACTGAGAGATTCTTTGCAAAAGGCCCATTTGACGTATGAACACGTTTACAATACAAGAAGTAAGGACATAAAATATAATATAGGAGATATCGTTTACAGACGCAACTTTGTGTTAAGTGATGCTACACAACGAAAAAACGCGAAATTATGTCCTAAATTCATAAAAGCCAAAGTTCGTAAAATGATAGGAAATAGTTTATATGAATTAGAGGATCCAAATGGAAACGTGGTGGGTATTTTCCACTCTAAGGACATAAAAAAGTAGTATGGTCTTTAAATTGCTTATTCCGGCTAGCATCAGTCTGCTCATGAGACTTATTTCGGGCGTGGGTCGACTATTGTGGAACAACAGGAGGTAGTAGTCATGCATTTTTCATTTCCATTTCACAAGTCAGAACTTGGTAAATGTAAAAGTTTTGTTGGGAACGAGTTCAGGAATTTCATTTCAAATTTAGTTAATTTAAATATGTAACAACCAGCAGTCACAGTTTGGGAACATCATTTCCGTTATCCTAGACTAAAACCTTCAATTCAATTTCAGTAGGTTTCAATTGTTTTTTTTGGGATGACGTGGTGAAACAGGTGTAGAAGGTGTTTCGTGTTGTGTGGGTGTGTGGATTTAAATATCAGAAGAGACGCTTCAAAATGGTGAGTTGAAGATTTGCTCTTCGGTATTTAGTCTCAACGGTTGTCATCCATTTGCTTTGCATGAAAAGTAAAATTTAAGAGAAATAAAAGGAGAGGAGAATATTCTTCAGCGTGATTAGAAGAGAAACCAATACAGACAAAATATTCTCGAACTTTTCATGATGGAAGTGTTTCCGGTGCTATTATTTGGGCGAATTTTAACCAGAAACTCAAAATTTTATCACATCTATTCTTGAAAAATTCAAAAATGATTTTTAAAACTCTAAAAGTGATATTTTTGTTAAAAGTTCGTCCAGAAAACTCAGTAGCGGAAACCTTTCGGACACCATTGTTATGGAAAACTCTCTTTCGAACATTTTCGAAAATGCACGACGCTACCAGGGTTATCGACTGCCTATAAAAGGGCGAGATTGCCAACGCTCGGCCCTTGTTGTTCGTGAAAAATGGAAAGCGTTGCTTTGTCGTGGCTTGGCGTGGCAATTTTCAAAAAAAAAAGCTTTGTGTTAAAAATCGCTGTATTTTTTTTTTTTTTTTTTGCGGAAATTTTTTTTGTATATTTCTCGTTAAACTGTTTTCTTTTGTTCGGAAAAATCGAAATATGTTTTATTTTCCATAAAATATGACTATTTTTAATCTCCAAAATTCCCGCGTGATCTGGCAAAACAAAAAAAAGAAAAGCACAAAAAAACCGAAAAAACCGCATTAACTCTGAAAAGAATATAAAAAAAAAAGGCAAAAAAAGAACAGTTTAAAAAGTAAAAAAAGTAAACAGTCTCCATTATAATAAAAACCCGGATAAAATAACCCCCCCCCATTATCCAAAAGAAAAAAAAGGGGATCCGGTATACCCACTACGTCCTTAACAAAATTTAAAGTACACAAAAAAATAAAACAAATTTACATATAGTATATACGACACGAGAGTATAGTACCCAAAAGAGAAAAAATTAAATAAAACTCCGTAACTAAGTACTAAAAACAAAAAGAAAAGAAAGAAAAAAAAAAACTCAAAAAAAAAGACCTATAGGAAAACAAAATATAGCATACGCTTTGTGAACATTCGTACCAGTGCAATAAAAAGGCGAAGCCCAATTTCGATTGATCAAATTGATCAATTCAAAAACTATTCCCCAAATCGATCCACTCAGTTCCTGCTTGTGAAACTACACCACCACCGACACCACCACCGACACCATCACCTACCACAACACCAGCCTGCGATCCAGTTCCATCCAGAATCTCCATCGTAGTTTAGATATCTATATATATTTTTTTTTTTTCTTCAATTTAATCTATTTACATAATTTTCAATTCTGTTTTTTTTTTCTTTTTATTTCATATTAATTTCACACATATTGTTTTCGTAATATAATCCCTATAAGATTCCCCTCAGTTCACCAATTCATTTTTTTTTTAGTTTCGCTATACATACAACAATAAAATAATAATCAAATCCATGAAATTTGGACTATCACATTCTGGTGTTAAGTGACGGTTAAAGTGTTTGTAAATTTATATTTATACACAACATTAAAGGTGTTTTTTTTTTAAATTATCCACAACAACCACTGGAGCGGTGCACCACCCCAAGGGATAAGTTTGGTAAGTTATCTTAATAGTGTGTATTATATTGTATATAAAATTTGAAAAAACTTCAACGGTCAATTTCACCACTTATTCATTATTCAATCAGAGTAAAATCGTTTAAAATTCACAGTTTTTTTTCGGACGTAAATTAATTGAATGATAAAACCCTACAAATGCGAGATCGTTATACCCCATGGTGAATTGCTTGGGGAATTTAAAATCAATATTTTTTTTTTGTAAATTGAGAAGAAAGCTCTGCAATAATAACAAAGTACAAATGCAAAAGAAGATGTACATTTTGGTTGGAAGAAATTGGTCCACCTTATTAATTATTTACCAAAATTTTCCTGAATCAAAATAAATTTTATAACTTAAGTTAATTTTTCCATTAAATTTAAAGAAAACAAACGTGAAGATTGATGCAAATTTTTTTACTTTATAATAAATAATTTAATTTAAACCCTTTAAATATTCAATTCCCTAGTTATTTCCATAAAATCAAATAATTTTTTTTTGTGAAATTTTCCACCGATTCCTTTATTGAAAAAAAAATAGATTTATTTTAGGATGTTCATATATTTATGATGACACACTGTACTGTTGGTTGTTACTCATAGGGTAAAAAAAAAAAAAAAAAAAAGAAGGAGAACAAGAGCTTTTGGTTTTTTTTGTTAATATTTCTGAAGGGGAATTTAAAGAATCTTAAGTATTAGGATAGTTTAAGACTTATGTTAGGTTAAGTTTTCATGAATAAAATTTGTTGTATTTTGCTTTAAAATTGAAAAGTTTCGACCTTCTCATTTTTCTCTTTATGAAATATTTTTTTTGGGAAGTGGTTTTGGACCTTTTTTTTCAGCATCATTTGGTAAGATAATGAATTGTCTTTGAGTCAAGTCAATGGTGGATGTGGCGAAGTGAGATAAACGATGAAGACTGAAAACCGAAGATAAGATTGAACGTGAAGATACGACCAGGTGGCGGATTTCAAAATCAATATGGTTCAATATTAGCTAGATGCCGATATTATGGTTATGAAGTTTGTGGACATTTTTGAAAATTTTAGATAGGATGAGAGTTTAGGTTTCTCAAAATCGTTTCTAATCTAGGGGCTATTATACATAGTGGAGGTAAATAATAGCCATGGGTATCTTTATGGTACAAGGGTGGGTACAACCTCTGAGAGACAACAACACCGTAGACTCTCCTCACTGATGATATTTGAAGAATGCTTAAATCCAGCCGGATTTAAATCTAACAGGATGAAATCGGGCTTCATCCTTTTGATCCCGATACTTTTCTAACAAACTCCGGCATGTAATTTCGTAACAAATGTTCAGCGCTACGACAGCAAGAACCCCCCCCCCCCCCCCCCACCGACGAGCTAGGATGTGCTTTATGCTAGCATGCCCCGCTGTTGTAGCCTGAACACCCTTTCCTTCTGCTGCCAGGACCTGCCTTTTGTGCCTGTAAGCAGTGGGTGGTAATGGTGGAAAAAGGAGGGAAAGGTGTTTTAGGGCTCTCTAGGATATGTTTCTTTAATGTGCTGTCAGGTTTCATGTTTTAAGGGTTTTGGCACCTCTTGGTGGAGTGAATGTGAAATATTCTGATGAGAGCTCTAGCCGATGACACCTCGGACCGTTACAGATTAACAAAACAAATCTTGTTATAAAAATGTTATACCCATTTATAAATCGCAAATCATGTCTTAGTATGCATAATAAAATTTTAATTTTCAAAACTATTTTTCAACCTATACTCACTTATGGTGCTCCAGTGTGGTTTTACTGTGCTGAAACCCATTTAAAAAAGATTCAAAGAGTGCAAAACAAAATATTAAAATTAATGCTAAATTTGCCATGTCATTATTCAACAATTAGGCTTCATGATAAAGCTAATGTTAAACAAATTAAGCTTGTACTATATAACCTACAAGACAACTTTTTTAGAAGATGTTCTTATTCTAATAATGAACTAATTCTTGATCTTTTAAATTAGATATTATTTATATCGCATTTGGGTTTATGTGCAATTTTAGTTTTAAGTGTTATATAAGGGTTTTTTTTTGTAGCTTTTCCCTTAAAAATGTATTATATTCATTTCGTTTCTATTCTTTTTAGCATTTATTATATTGAAGTTGTAAAGAATTTGATTTTCTATTTCTCTTAAATATAAAAATACATAAATGTAAGAACTATCAAACTGCAATAAATAAATAAATAAATAAATAAATAAATACCTCTCAAAAACATTCTTAGACCATGATATCGTATAATTTTTTTATATTTTTGATTTCGATGACGGATAAAATATTTGTTTGGAAATTTAATGAGATGTTTAGATGTTCTTAAGATAGTGATAGGGCAAGAATACCAATGAACACCCAGTTGTCCCACCCAAACAAGATAACTTAGCTTTTAAAAATACTTTAAACCAACAAGGTTGACGGCGGGTTTTGTTGGCTTAACAGCAGATCTCTTTTATACAATGAGGATCTGGAATCGTTCGGTCTTGGCAGGAAATTGTAAGTCTTCTAAATTCTTGCCGATACAGGAACGATTGAGAGTTGTAAGTCTACCAACTATGAGTGTAAAAAAGCATGGCCGTTAACACTTTATTCGTCAAGTTCCAAAGTAACCTCCGGCACAGATGAAATCTTCGCACTTTGAGCCATCCTGGAAAACCCTAGCAACTTTCATGTCGAGACATACCATCTTTTTATTCATTGTCAAGAGCTTTATATGTTGGTGACATAACTCGGGACATTAGATAAAGTGATCAAAGTGTTACGTTATATTATAAAACACGCAATGCAAGTGCAATTAGCGAACAGCACTTGCCAACTATTCAAAAGCGAGCAGGATTTCTACAAAAAATGTCGCTATTCAATCTCAATACTCAATCTTGCAAAAAATCCAATGGGACCTAATGTCAGCCATCAATTTTATCTACCAATCGCCAAGAAAATGCTCTCTGTCAAAATCACCTTTTTAAATAAAAAATAAACTTTTCTTGGTACCTTCACACACTATCTAGTAGGTTCATCTAAAACCTTAAAACTATTTTCCTTTTAATCTTCTCAGTTCTCATGTATGGCGGTGCTTATGATGACAGAGATCGAAACAAGGACTTCAAACTTCACAACATTCTGTGACTAGTCAGCAACTGTGCGCTTTTCCGAATTACAAATTGGTCTTTTGCCGTTAATTATGTTCGTTCAGGCAGGTAGCTTACGCAAATGTGAGTCCATTGCTGGCGTATACTACATGATTACTCATTTTGGTAAATATTGGCAATTGAGAGGCTCCATTGCCGCAAGTACACTTTTCGATATGTTCCGTTTACAAGATGAAGCAAATTTCCCGTACGTGCGTTGGCGTGGGTGGAAGCATTCATTGTTTTGGTTCGTAAAAGGGGTTCGAATTGGCAAGCATTTACAGTTTCACAGGCTCGTTCTACATAGATATGTAGGTAGGTATATTGATTCTGTTTTTGTTTACGGGGCACTGCAAATGCAAGGGAACGCCAGGATGATGGTGGAAATTTATTGTATCACACATGGTTGGTTCTGTCATGTTGATACATTTTGACTAAATCAAATCAAATACATTATCCGGAATGCAAGCATAAGAACCATGTTGTACAATGGCAAATACACGGAACTAAAAAAGTTGGTTTGAATAAATGAATTTGATCGAAAAACTTACTTATTTTTCAAAAATTAAAATAATGATAAATATTGAGCTATGAATTTCACACTAAGATATTAAAACCGCAATGATTATAAATAAGGTGAGATTTTGAAATTGTGATAGATATTTTACTACTTATGGCACTATTACGTTCTTTTTCTTGTCTCTTAAATTTAAAATTTGGCCGATCTTGATTTTCAGAACCGCTCCTTTAATGGAACAGTAGGAAATTATAACAGAGAAATAACCTATCTGCCTTTTCATGTTCTAGTATTAGGTATAAAAGCTACATAATTACATACTGCGGAAATTCCAGTAATTCCATCTAGCAATCTGCTGTGCGATGCGTCCACAAGAAGTTGATATAAAGCTAGAAAGTCCGTACCTATGATGGGTTTGCTGACTTCTGCTACCACAAAACGCCATGTAAAATCTCGACGCAGTCCCAGGTTCATCTGCAAAGACTGCAGAGCATGGCAAAGTCATGCATTCCGTGCCAGCGATCGAAGACAACTCGTCATACGTCATCTCCCATTGGAAACTTCGAACAATCATCATCGGGGTTCGTGGGACAACTTCCATACAAGAATTTAGATTTTGCCTCACTGTTGTCGACAGGTATTCCCGCTGGCCTGAAGTTTACCCTTTAGAAGATTCCACCGCTGAGACACTTGCAAGAACTCTCTTCGCTAATTGGATAGCACAATTTTGGAGTTACACTCAAGGTAACTTCCGACCGTGGCTTTGACAAAATTGTTTGGCACAAATCATCTGAGGACAACTGCTTACCACCCTTCAGATAATGGCATGGTCGAAAGATTCCATCGTCAACTGAAAGCTGCTATAGAATGTCATGAATCACAATCATGGGCCGATGAACTTCTTGTTGTACTCCTTGGACTCAGAGCATCATACAAAGAAGACCTACAAGCTACAGTAGCCGAAATGTTGTATGGAGAACCCATCAGACTTCCCGGTGAATTTTTGTCACCACGAATAGATACTATCAGTGATCCAACTTACTTTGTAAATCAACTCCGACTTCATTTTAAACCTCTAACACCAATTCCAGCTTCTCGTCATGGCTCAAGAGGAATCTTTGTGTTCAAGGAATTATCTACCGCATCCCACGTTTTCAACAGAAGATATGTAGTCAGAATCGGACTACAACAACCATATGAATGTCCATTTCTCGTCGTGAAGAGATCAGATAAATTCTTTGTTCTTAAGATTTGAGGAAATGAAGTGTGAGTTTCAATCGATCGTTTAAAACCTGCTTTTCTGCTTTCACTCACAGAGGACAACAATAATCCCAGCTCAGATCAAACATTATCTTTGTCCGTCTTTCCAGAAAAGTCTGATGACATCAATAACAGAAAAACTAGATCAGGGTATCCGTTCGAATTCCAGAGAGACTAACTTTTATCCAATCGTAACAAAGTCACTGGAAGAGGAGTGCTGTAGGAGTGTACAATCGAACCGCCCGTTATCTCAAATATTCGAATTTAAAATCCAAATAAATAATCCCGTGTATCACATCTTCCCCAAAAAAAATCTCTTGGCAATTTTATTTGAAAGAGTTAAATTGTGTTTTTTTATGATTCGTGAGCTAATTGTTTTGTATATAAATAAAATAATATAAAATGTTTTCGGAAGACGAAGATTTTGAAAAACTTATATGTTTGAAGACTCAGCTTTGAGAAGTGCTAGTAAAGTGCGATATTTTAAGACTCGAGCAAATCCTATTAAACAGCTGGACGATGGAGAATTTTACTCCAGGTATTGGTTTGACAAGACAGTAGTTCGGTTTTTGGTAGAAAACCTAAACATACAAGACCGAATAATAAGCCGTGGGCTTTTCAATTTCACAAGAATTTCAGATTGAACCAGCAACAACACCATCAACAGCAACAGCGGCCGCCATTAATTTAGAGCCAATGTATTTCAATTGTTCAACACACATAAGAACAGCAACAGCAACGCCAACAGCGTCGTTAGGCCAAAGTCCTAAATTTGCTGTTGCTGGTGCAGTGTTGTCAACTTTCCCACTACAATATTCAGTGGCACCACAATGAAAAACTTTTTTTCGATATGAAATGTCAAGCAGATGAAATGACGTTGCTGGTAGCAATGTGTTTGAGAAATGTTTGCTGGTCAGCGTGCTGTTTGCTGTTGACGATGCTGGTGCTGTTGCTGGTTTAATCTGTTTCGCGCATTACACTTTTTTTGAGAGAATTATCCATGAGGCTGATGCTGGTAAGTTACCATAATTTCCTAATGAAACACAAATGATATACCAATCAATTACATTAGGTATTACATGGAATGGTCCAGTGCACAGTTGGGAAAATAATAGAAAAACATTTCGAAAAAAAGGTTTAAAGACATAAACAAATAACAAAATAAATTGTAGGTTGTCCGTTTGACTTTTGAATTTCTCACATTTCAAATTATTACGTCCGTTCACCAGATTTAGTTTTGTTTTCCTTTTTTTGGTAATTTTAACGAACTGTCATGATTTAAACGAGCTCAGATACACCGTTTTTAATAAAAGGGAATAAGCATTTTACTAGTTAGTAAAACAAAAAAAAAAAGATTTAAAATTTTCGAAGAGCTAGGTTGTAATAGGTTGCTTAAAATTTTGCCCCATTGAATATCTACATATATTATTTTTTTAGTATCGAGCTAACTTTATATGACTCCTTGACATTTAGGGTGGTTAAATTTTAAGGGCCGATGTTGAATGTGAGCCACACCTAAACGTCAAGTTTTTTTCTACATTTCTTTTGACATTTCTCAATTTCAGACTAACTCAATTTGAACCATGGAAAGATACACAATCGAGCAACGCGTTAAAGTTATTCAGGCTTATAATGATGAAAATGCATATCGTGCACTTCGTGATTTTTTCGGCCATTCGTCCAAATGTGCGTACAATTGGAGAAATCGTGCAAAAATTTGAGCAAACCGGGTCTGTAGGAGATGTGAAAACACCAATGCAACTGCAAAACACCAGTTGACTGGCAACAGTGGATGATCAATTTTCGAAGAAAATCATCTTCAGTGATGAGGCACATTTTCACCTCAGTGGATTCGTCAATAAGCAGAATTGCCGCATTTGGGCGAATGATAATCCAAGAGTGATTGTCGAAAAACAAATGCACCAACAAAGAGTGACTGTTTAGTGCGGTTTATGGGCTGGCGGCATCATCGGGCCGTATTTTTTCAAAAATGAGGCCGGTCAGGCAGTTACTGTAAATGGTGTTCGCTATCATGAGATAATAACGAACTTTTTATGGCCCGAATTGGAAGATATGCATATGGACGATATGTGGTTTCAACAGGACGGTGCCACTTGCCACACAGGTAACGAAACAATGGCTCTTTTGCGCGACAAATTCAATGGCCGTGTTATCTCACGTGGTGGCGATGTCAATTGGCCGCCAAGATCATGTGATTTGACACCGTTGGACTTCTTTCTTTAGGGTTATTTGAAAGAAAAGGTGTACGTCGATAAGCCAGCAACAATTCAGATGCTAAAGGATGAGATAATTCGGCACATTAACTGCATAGAACCTCAACCCTTTACTTATTTGGACTTTGATGATCGTTGAAAAATATGCAATTAATAAAAGACTAATTCATCTTCTGTTACCCTACGTTTCGCTGGCTTTTTTCCGGCTTCTTTAGGGGTTTTTTTATTTTTATTTATTTCAGATATGGAAATTGATGCTTTACGTTATGTTCGGTATACATTTTTAAATTTACGTTAATACTTTTAATAAATAAACAAATAAATAATTTAACAATTAAATAAATTAACATTTACATTAACACTATTGGAAACAACAAAAAATTAAAAACTAGTATCACTTGTTGGTATCACAAATTGGCCTTAAAATAATTGTTTTTATTTATCAAAGAAGTCTTACTTGCGGAAAAATTAAAGAGAAAACACAACAAATTTCCCTTTGAAATATTGTTCACGATAGCAGTAAGATCCGAGGGGTATTTCAAATATTTTTCGCGATACGAATTTTTCAAACTGGGAATATTTCCAGGAAAATCACGTTTACGATAAGGCCAAATAAGTAATCAGGATCGGACGGAAAAAGAGCAAAAGACATCCAACCATAAATGCCGAAATTATTACTCCAATTGTGGATTGTATAGTTAACTTGCGCCTAGAAGAGTTTTGTGTACCAGATGAGCTAAAAATTGCAATAGTACGACCGATACATAAGGCTAGAATTGAAACAGATGTACTGAACTATAGACACATATTTCTATGGTCCCTATAATGAATAAAATACTCGAACAGCTAATGGCAATACAACTACAAAGTTACGTTGACAAATACAATATAATCAACAAAAACTAATACGAATTGATAAAAAAAATAAGAACAATAGAACAATAAGAAAAAATAAGCAAACTTGGAAAACGAAAAAAGAAAAACAAAAGTGAAGATTTGCAACTCAGTAAAAAGAAGAAATAATTTTGCAGTATGGGGTGCCAAAAGGGTCTGTTCTTGGGCCTTTGCTATACACAATTTATACAAACCAAATGCTCAGTGTGTTATTTAGAGTATAGCATCGGGTTTTTGTGGATGGCACAGCGATCTTAGTCAGGCACAGAGACTTATTAATTACAATAAAACCAATGCAACCAACATAAAAATAAACTTTTTTTGTCAGATAAGAAGGTGGTTACAGCCATAAAATATTGTATATCAACACTTAACAAGCTGACCATTAATTAGTTCACCACACAAAACAGCAACTGTTCTGCAGGTTTTGAAAATTTTTCCGTGATTTTGTTAGCATAGTAAAAAAAATTCAAAAAAATCATGTGGAAGAAATAAATTGATAAATCTTTTTGAATTTGAATACAAGTTCAAAATTGTTTCCAGATTGTTCGACTCGATTCACAGTTTGCTTAAGAAAAAAAAAAAGTAAAATAATTTGCGGTGATGTATTTTTATATTTGAAATACTTACTAACTTACTTAAGGTGGCGCTACAGTCCGGGGTGAACCAGGGCCTCAACTAACAAGCTTCTCCAGCTAGCTCGGTCCCTAGCTATCTGTTTCCAGTTTCCCACGTCAAGTTGTTTGAGGGCCTCTCCCGCTTACGTGCGGCACCCGAGTCGCAGTTTTCCTCTACTGCACCGGGTTGTATTCGAAGACTTTTCACGCCGGAGCATTTGGGTCCATTCACTCTACATGACCTAGCCATCTCAGTCGTTGAACTTTGATTCCTTACACTTTGTCAGGTTCGCTGTACAGCCCGTACAGTTCATGGTTATATCTTCTCCTCCACTCCCCGTCTATGCAGAAGGGACCAAAGATCGCTCGAAGAATTTTCCTTTCGAAACATCCGAAAGCGCCCTCATCCACTTTCCACAAAGGCCATGTATCTGCACCATAGACAATGACAGGGATGATAAGAGTTATATACATAAAGGGGCACTTTAGTTGCTCGAGAGAAGACTTAGCTACTCAATTGCCTTCTTAGTCCAAAAAAGCAGCGATTGGCAAGAGTTAGTTATTCTCCGTTTGATTTCAGCGCTAGTGTTATTGTCTGAATTTATTGCGGCACCTAGGTGTGTATACAAAGTCCTTAACTACCTTAAAGTTATAGCTGCCTATAATGACGTTCTGTCCAAGACGTCGCCGTCGGTGTTATGTGTCCTTTCATGATGACAGGATATACTTGGTCTTGCCCTCATTTACCGCTAAACCCAACTTCTTTGCTTCAATCTCAATGCTTACAAATGCACCACTGACATCACGCTTTGTTCTTCCAATAATGTCAATGCGTTGGCGTATCCGAGTAATCGGAAGGACTTTTAAAATATTGTGCCTCTTGTGTTGACACTTGAGTTTTGCACTATTATTTCAAGAACGATGTTGAAGAAGTCGCACGGCAGAGCATCGCCTTGCTTAAGATCTTTTTTGACATAAAATGCATCGACCTTGATGGAGGAGCGTGCTTTCTCCATTGTCATCCTGCACAAACGGACAAGTTTGTCAGGGATGCCAAAACTAGACATTGCTCTATATAGTTCGTTTCTGTAGATGCTATCGTACGCGGCTTTGAAATCGATGAAAACGTGGTAGGTGTCGATTTGTAGCTCCTGGGTTTTTTTTTCAAGATCTGCCGTTATGTGAATATTTGATCGATGTTGGACTTTCCTGGTCTTAAGCCGCACTGAAATGGACCTATCAGGTTGTTGACGAAAGGCTTCAGACGTTGACGTAACATGGCAGAAATCATCTTGTATGCTGTGTTGAGGAGACTTATGCCTCTGCAGTTGGTGCAGTTCAGAGGGTCTCCTTTCTTGAGGATT
The DNA here is from genome assembly GCA_911387755.1 of Chrysotoxum bicinctum. NCBI lineage: Eukaryota > Metazoa > Arthropoda > Insecta > Diptera > Syrphidae > Chrysotoxum > Chrysotoxum bicinctum. The sequence goes on along the minus strand of OU426988.1, from coordinate 73,178,116 downwards.
GGACAGATAATGCTGAGGTTCCATTCATCGGCCATGTGAGGCCGTCAGCTCAGCGGATTTGTTGGACTTCAGATTCGATATATTTATCTTCACTTCCTCCAGGTCGGGTGGGCGACATTGTTGGTCTGCATCGCCTGTCTTTACTGGTACCTGAGTTAGAAGGTTGTCGAAAAAAGCCTCAGTTTGTTGCCGTTAGTGTAGTGGCTGGGCACTACCTTGCTTTTTGATCAAAAAATTAATATAAAAAGCCCTTGGAATTCTTAAAATTTCACTCGCTCAAATCTCATTGGGATTGCTCTTTTTAAAACTGCAACAAATATATGGAGGGCTCACAGCTGTACCAAGTCATTTTAAAGAAATCCAAAACTAACGCCAGGATTTCCGAAAAATTGAAATCTATTTAGAGCTGTAATGAACTACATAGTTCATTTAGAGAGCTTCATAGTTCTATTGCTCAATAGAGGTCAAGTTTGCGGAAATTTTGGCGTTGGTTTTGGATTTTTTTAAAATGACTTGGTTCGGTACAGCTGTGAGCTCTCCATATCTATTTCCGAAACCTTATACTTGCCCGCCTAGGCAATTAAAAAGTAGTATAGAGCCTCTTTAGTTTCTTACAGTGCAGTGAATACTGGAAGTGGGGTTAGTATTTATTTTTGGTTATGTGGTAGGTTTCGTTAATTGAATTCCATTTTGACTCAAAGGAATCTTCTAAGAACCAAGTCTAAAATTTTATCGTATTTAAATTATTTTTTTTGTAAGTGTATTGGTTTTGATGTGGTCAACGTTAGTTGCACCAACATCAATGTCGTCTGGTGATAATTTTACATAAATTCGGTGTGTTAGCATAATATTGGTGGAAAGGTGGGTGCAGAATTTTTGCTCGATGTCACGTTTTTTCTTAGCCCGCATTCGCCTACAATACAGATACTCGTATACTATAGTGAAGAGCGAACAAAGTCCACGCTTCAGAGAAGATAATCAGCTTAATTGTTATTGGCTTTTATTGGAAATAATTAGTGTCCTGGATTGTTTTAGGGGTAACCACATGATTTATTATGATTTAATAGAATTTGCAATTGTTTGTTGTATTATGTGCTTTTATAGTTTTGCACTGGCATACACACTGTCCACTGCACTGTGTTAGTTAGTATAGCCTTGGAAATGCGACACTCGCGATATAATGTAGGTATATTGTATCAGCCAGTGTGACTTAGAGTTAGAGTATTAATTTATTTCCCAAATGAGAGAGATTTATTTATTAGAATTGCTATAATAATATTTCACAAATTGAATTTGTTTACTGGTTGGTATACCTAACACAAATATGGGTCAGTTAGTTTTGAAATAAACCAAGGGTTAGTTTTGCTAATTTATTCATACAAAACTTTGAGTTTGTATGTTTTGGAAATTATACAGAAGAATATATTGTGAAAGAAAGATAGATTTAGAATAAAATCACAAATTTTGGCGATGCAAATTTATGGTTAGTGTCAAAATTCGCTTGGACGTGCAAATAAAACTTTGACATTTATTCTTTATAAAATCTAAATCGTTGTTCAGAGTGTTGACAGTATTTTTTTCAAGCCCATCACCCAAAGAAACAACATTCTTTTTATTTTTTCTCTTCAATTTATTAGTTATTTTTTTTAACCAAAATTCTCTTGTCTTTGCTGCTTGAACATAGGCATATACGTATAAAGTAAAGGGTTTTATAATAGGGACGCTACAAAAGTAGAGCGACAGGGACAGCAAACGACGCCATATTTCTTGCCGCTCTTTTGAAATTTCTCTTCAGTAAGGTTTGCCATTTCATGATGGAAAAATATACGAGCCAACAACGAGTAGAAATTATTAAAATTTACTACCGAAATTCAGAGTCAGTGGCCTCAACGTTATGAGCGCTACATCCAATTTATGGTCGTCATAATCGTCCTAGCAGATCAGTGGAAAAATTTGAATCCACAGGCACAGTACAAAATGTTCCCGTGCCAGTGAGACAAAGAAGTGTCCGTAGTGTCGAGAATATTGCTGCCGCTGAGGCTTCAGTTGCAGAAAGCCCAAATGTGTCTCTCACATGTCGTTCTCAAGTGTTGGGCATCTCTGTGACGTCGTTGTGGCGAATTTTGAAAACCGTCGAAAAATGGGTTCAGCGTCTGGACTTCTGCAAGCGTGCCCGTGGTGGCCTTTTCTTAAAAGTTTATGATCTGCCATAAGCATTTGTGATGATATTTGTTCATCTTTGGTCCTGTAATCTATAGATATGCCCAGCTCCATTTAAGTCCCTTTGCTCATAGCAATAGGTCTGTTAAACCAGTTTTTCGTCTTATTTCTGTACTTGTCACTCTTCATTAAATAATAACACAATTTATTTTAGTCAAAAAATAATAAATTTTATTAAAAGTAAAATTTTCTTAATTTTAATAAGATTGACAATTCTGATTTGTTTTTTTTTATATATATAAGATCATTACAAAATGTATCCGGCTGTTTGTATTGGATTCCTATGAACGCTTATTGTAAACTTCGTATAATGCACTAACCCAAATGCCTTCAACCTCAGAACATCCATATCGATTTACAGTGGACGCTTTTGCCAAACGTCGCATTTCAACCGACATGCATGGCTGTTACTACACTACTATACCGGAGTAAAAAATATTTATTCGAAAACCTAAACAACAATTTAATGTGACTTAAATTTATAGTAAAAACTTAAATTCATTTAAAAAAAAAACAGAAACAGAAACAGAAACAGAAACACTGCAAATGTGTTTAGGGGTCAAACGGCAAGGCTGCTACCAATCCAAACGTAACGACGCGACCCACAGTGCGTCGATTGTATGCAGGTAGTGGAAAAAAATCTATTTTTCAAAATCAAGATAACTGTGATCAAAAATTGGTTGCTAAATGTAATAGGGGAGAGTACGATAACTTAGGCGCCAAAAATTGATAACGGATTTTTGTAGAAGGGTTAAATACAAGCGTTTTTTACTATGGGAGGGGGGGGGTCTATCTCGCCCCGTTTAGGAGGTAGGGGCGATTTTAGAAAAAATGACTTAAATTGAAAACAAAAATATTAAAAAACAACGGTAATACTTACAATAAAATACTATACCGGTTTTGAAAGCCAGAAATCTGTTCTATAATCGTAAATTTAAATTAAATTATTTATGTCAATAGTTTTTGAAAAATTTGCATGCAAACTCAAAATTTTGTTAAAAAAAATGAAAAAAAAAAGTTTAGACCAATTTTTTTTCAAAATTGTAAAATGAAGTGCTCCATTGGCTTTTTTTGTGGTCAATGCTACTATTAATTTTGAATCGAACACAAAAAACCGAATGGTTTTATCCCTTCTAGTTTTTGAGAAAATCGAAAATTACTAAAACTACTTTTTATGAAATTTTTGATTTTTTGTAGTTAACTACGGTGATTTCATTTTGAGGATTAATGTTAATGTGGTTCATTTGTAGGTAAAGTACAGCAAATCATTTAGGGTTACCAAGAATGCACCAGAGGAGGTAGAATTGCATGGCATTTCGCGTCTCAGTCAGTCAGTTTGTGAGTAAGTCAGGTGTTACTTAAAAATAGTCAAGTCAATTTTTCAATGTTCAATGTATTAAAACCGTGTTTACAGGCATTTTGATCACAAAAAAAAAATTATAGCAAGCACCTCCCGAATCTCTAGCCAATATTGAGGCCCATGGAAAAATGTGCCGATAGATGGGTTTATTGCTCTGAGATTAACTTTTATATGGATTGCACCAGAGAAACTTTTAAATCATTAGTTTTAAGCAACATTTAAGTAACGTTATTTATTAAAATAAAAGATTAACTATGTAAATCATTTAAATGTAATTTGATTTTTATATACCCACCTACAAATTTGTAACTATATATTTACTTATGTATCTTAGTCTGTAAGAGTATAATATTATGCTCTGGTTGATGAATAAATAATAATAATAATATTGTATTCTTACAATTTTTGTCACCTTTTTGAGTTGGAGTTGAGGGGAGTTGACGCTTTAGTTGGAATTAGACCAATTTCTTCTAAGAACGCGATGCTTTTGAAATATTTTTTTTGAAATATTGAAAAGTTATTTAATTTAGGATGAAGTAGTGGATGCTTAGTCGCCATTCTTTATTCAAAGAAAAAAATACTTCACTCTTACAAAGGTTGAATAACGAATGACCTTGGTAAACAATAACCTGTACCATATTAGCATTAAAAATGTTAGACACAAACAATAAACATACATATTAATTAAGGAATTATATAAATTTGCTGCATTCGTACAGTAGTACCTAGGTAATGTGAATTTTTCATAATGTATTAAATTTTCATGTCTGAACATTTTAAATGAGCAACTTTGGGCTACGTAAATACATATATTTAGTAGACATTGGATATAGACCATAGGGTAAATTCAAAGTTTCTTTAAATCCAGATTCTGTAAATGCAAAAGAAACCTTGCATACACCCAACCTCGCACCTACCCCAAATCCTATAGTGTGCCCAGGCAGGGGGGTTGCAGCGGGGCAGCATGCCCCCCCATACATATCTCACTGTTTATACGCTGTAATGCGTAAGTAAGCAAAAAAAGCAAATATCCCATAAAAAAGTAGTTTTAGTTATTTTCAATTTTCTCAAAAACTAGACGACATAAAATCATCTAGTTTTCAGTTTTTGAATAAGAATAAATTAGAGCAACGAATTTTAGGAAAAATAATAATATATAACTTTGCAGTTTTGAAAAATTAAACTTTAAACTTTTTTTTTATGTTTTTTTTCACCAAAATTTGAGTTTAAAACTCGTTTTTTCAAAAACTGTGCATAGATTCTACTTGATTTAAAAATTATCTAATAGATCAGAGTATTGGCTTTAAAAAAAGATATAATACTTAATTGTAAGTATTACCGTTATTTTTTAATATTTTTGTTTCCATTTTAGTAGCTTTTTTATAAAATTGCCCCTCCCGCCCAAACGGGGGGAGATAGACCCCCCCCCCTCCCATAGCAAAAAATGCTTGTATTGAACTGTTCTACAAAAAACTGTTATAATTTCTTGGCGCCTAAGTTATCGTACTCTTGCCATGTAATAAATAGGGGATTTTACTCAATTTTATAAATTTTAACGCCCCCTACCACGCCCATTTTTGGTAATAAATTGGTTACATGAAAACTTCTAGTACGATAGTGATTTTAATTATTAATATTCTGGTCGGTGAAGAAATTATGAGTTAAAATAGCGCAAATTTCGCCCACTGACACGCCCACTTTTGCTATAAAATTGATTTTTTTTTTAAATTTTCGTATGATATTGAAAAAATGTACAAAATTAATGTGTTTGATAAGAAAAATTTATTTGAACAAAAATCCACCCACTGCCACGCCTACAATTGTAAAATGATTAGTTAGAAGCCAAACATTTAAAAAATTTGATGATTATTCGATATACAAAAGTTGTAATATTTTAAAGGTTAGTAGGAAAATATACATTTTTTCAAAGCACAACGACCACAGAATATATCGCATAAAAGATCTTGCAAAATATAATGAATGTTTTTATTGTTGACAAAAATAATTATTCAAAAAAAGTAATAACAAAAAGAAAAACCGAAAAATAAAAAATTACGAAAAAAGATCACTATCCGAGTCTTCGAGTGTATAAGCGATGGAAGTGACAACGTTTATTTATTTCTGAGCAAGTTGTTGATGCGTGTCTTGCTAAGATTTTCTGATCTTCAGTTTCTAAATTTGATTGCAAATTTAATTTTATATCCATAAACTGCAATACACCAGGTACTGGGGCTGTTGAGTTGGAAAACCAAACATCAAAAAGCTCTCTGTTTGAACACATTCTGTATAAAATGCTCGTAAACAAACACTTGTTGCAAGAAAAAGTGCAAGTTGTTGCAAAAAAAACTTACTTTTTTTAAAAGATATGATTGTTTTCTTTCTTTAAATAAAAACACTTTTTTCCCATATGGCACCACACAAAATATATGACTTATCAAAGTCAGTGCTTAACACGAAAAAAGAAGCTTTGAATTGGACTCTCAAAAAAAAATTTAAATTTACATGTAAAAAAAAATATGCAGTTAGAATAACTATATTTTCTCTCCTGATTGTGAGGATAGCGAAAAAAATATCGTATGTTCTTTTCTTTTCTTCAGTAAACGCTCTTTCAACCGGTAAGTACAAATCCTACAAATCACTATTTGTTATTTTGCTGATCTTCTGACGATCTCTGACAACAGAAAATTGAACTTTATCATAAATAAACTGTCGATTCATTCATTTAGACTTATTACCTTGAATTTGGCATACTTGCTTCACATTTTTGGCACATTTTTTTTTTTTATTTTTTTCCACTAGTCGCCGCACTGTGCGACCGTCCGCCTGTGGGCGCTTTTGTCAAACGCCACACAAACAGCTGACAGCATGACTGCGACTTGTATATTAGTTCCAATCAAGCACCCATTAGTGGAAGCTTTTGTCAAACGTCGCCGTCGTACTACTCCGCACCAAGACTAGAATGAAATGAATATTTTTCAAGGTTTCAAGGTTTTTTATTGAACTTTAATATATACGAGTACAATTGGAAAACTTAAACCTAAGGATAAAATGAATTAAATTAAAATTAAGATCTGTTGGCATGGTTTTTCTTTCGGGTTGTTCCGTCCCGGTTGTCCAGTTGGTAGGTGTGTTAAGGGTTGGTTGGTATGTATGTACATTCGAGGAACTCCTCCAGAATCTCGAAATTGTTTGTCAACGTCTAATAGAAGCCGGGTTGAAAGTTTCCCCGCAAAAATGTAACCTTTTCTGTAACAAAGTTTTATTCCTGGGTCATTTCGTTTCAGATCTTGGGATTTCTCCAGATCCAGCAAAAACAGAGGCTGTTTCCAGTTGGCCAGCTCCAAAATGTAAAAATGAAGTGCAGATATTTTTGGGTTTCGCGGCCTACTACAGAAGATTTGTTCGCTCATTCTCGGAGATTGCTAAGCCCCTTACGAGGTTGACTGAGAAAAATCAAATCTTCGCATGGACTCCCGAGTGCGAGCTGGCTTTCCAAAAAATAAAGTCGAGTTTAGTCAACGCTCCAACATTAACTTTACCAGAAGAAACAGATGTGTTCGTGTTAGATACTGACGCGAGTAAATTTGCATGCGGTGCTGTGCTTTCAAAGGTGGTCGATGGGGTGGAACAGCCTATAGAATTTTTCAGTAAGACATTTTCGAAACCAGAGATAAACTACTGCGTAACAAGAAAGGAGCTCCTTGCAGTAATAAAAGCCGTCAAACACTTCAACTCGGCAACTCGTCGAGGATTCGGTCTTTTTCTAGCTTGACAAACTTTGCAACATTTACACCATATTCGCACATCTTCTGAACATCCGATCCAATAAAATGATCTCTGAAGTTTGCTAAGGGTCTTAGCCGTTCCAAAATGACCTCCAGAAGGGCTATCGTGGACCATTGAAAGAATTTGTTGTTGGAGCTACTTTGGTACAACAGCTTGGTATACCACATCGGTGCGCTGAAAGTGTTTTCTGTAAAGAATTTCATCACGAAGACATAAAGTTTCGAAAATAGTCCAGTAGGACTTTAATATGGGATCGTATTGGGAAATATTTTTCTTTTCAGGTCGCTGATTAAGTCTTACCCAATCCTTGACAATTTTCAATTGTTCGTTGGCGTCTTGAATTCTTGCCATATCATCAACCATGGCCAAACTGGCTACTAGGGTGTGATCACGTTCTTCCTTGCTGTCACAATGTCGACAAGATTGTTGGAGACAAGGCCTCCTTGACCAAGCATCAGCGTTTCCGTGGCTCTTTCCTGGTCTATGAGTAACAGTAAGGTCGAACTCACCTAACTGCTCCAACCATCGAGCTAACTGACCTTCAGGTTCCTTAAAATTCATCAGCCACTGTAGAGATGAATGATCAGTTCGTAATGTAAAGTGACGTCCCAACAAATACGGCTTGAAGTGTTTGACGGCTTTTATTACTGCAAGGAGCTCCTTTCTTGTTACGCAGTAGTTTATCTCTGGTTTCGAAAATGTCTTACTGAAAAATTCTATAGGCTGTTCCACCCCATCGACCACCTTTGAAAGCACAGCACCGCATGCAAATTTACTCGCGTCAGTATCTAACACGAACACATCTGTTTCTTCTGGTAAAGTTAATGTTGGAGCGTTGACTAAACTCGACTTTATTTTTTGGAAAGCCAGCTCGCACTCGGGAGTCCATGCGAAGATTTGATTTTTCTCAGTCAACCTCGTAAGGGGCTTAGCAATCTCCGAGAATGAGCGAACAAATCTTCTGTAGTAGGCCGCGAAACCCAAAAATATATGCACTTCATTTTTACATTTTGGAGCTGGCCAACTGGAAAAATGACCCAGGAATAAAACTTTGTTACAGAAAAGGTTACATTTTTGCGGGGAAACTTTCAACCCGGCTTCTATTAGACGTTGACAAACAATTTCGAGATTCTGGAGGAGTTCCTCGAATGTTCTGCCGTGAACCACCAAGTCATCCAAATAGACCTTACAAACACCAAACAGTCCTTCTAGGATGGTTTCCATAAGACGCTGAAATGTCGCAGGGGCATTACATAAGCCGAACGGCATAACATTAAATTCCCAAAGGCCGTCCCCTGTACTAAAAGCAGTTTTTTCTTTTGATGATTCATCCAACTCTACTTGCCAATAACCTGATTTAAGATCTAATGTTGCAAACCATTTCGATCCGGCCATCGAGTCAAGTGCATCAGCTCTTTGCATAGGGTAGCCATCTTTTACTGTCACATCATTTAGACGGCGATAGTCGACGCAAAAACGAAAAGTTCCATCTTTCTTACCTACGAGAACTACTGGAGATAGCCAAGGGCTATGTGACTTCCGAATGATCCCTTGGCGAGCCATGTCAATGACCAAAGAAGCGGTCACAGTTTTCTTGGACCATGGAAGACGTCGAGGAGTTTGTTTTATTGGAATCGACTTACCCGTATTAATGTGATGTTTCAACACACTCGTGTGACCAAGTTCATCTGGACTCAAGGCAAAAACAGTTCGATAACGGATCAGAAAATCATCAGCTTTTATTTTTTGTTCAGCAGATAAAGAAGGAGATAAGCAAGAAGTAAGATCATTAACTTCCACAGGGTTCAATTGGAGTTTGAACTGCAAATTTAATTCATTTTGACAGGGGTCACCTTGCAGTGGAATATCTGTGTTCTGCAACCGAAGTACATTGGATTTCAGATCTACTATGCATCGAAACGAACCAAGAAAGTCAACTCCAAGTATACAATCTTGGTGTATGTCAGCAACAATAACATTCATCTGTGTTGTAAAAGATTCGATTTGAAACATAACCTCAATTGATCCTAGTATCGGTGTTAGGTGTCCCGCGATGCTCTTGATGAAAGACGATGATGGCTTTAGTTTAGAAAGTTGTACGGGTGAGAGCACTTTTGGATGGATAACTGTATGAGAAGCGCCAGTATCCACGACCAAATGACATGGGTAAGTGTCGATGTAGCCACGTATATAAAGAACATTTCTGTTTAAGCGAGCAGAGTTTATAACAGGGACTTGGTTTACGGCTGGCTCGTGTCCCTCGGAGCCAGCGAACAGCAGTTTAAATTGTCCGTCTGTGAATTAGGGATATTCACTAAACATCGATGTATCGAATCCATTCGATGTTCACCATACGAGACATCGGATTGATCCGATGTTTTGCCTAGTAAATTTTCTATTCGATGTATCGATGTTTTTTTTTAAAAATCGAAAAACTATGACAAAGAACATATAGACTTATTTTTATTAATTTCATTCAGGTCGGTGAATATGAGAATCAGCTCTTTTACGAGTTTGTCTTTGGATATTATGTAAATGGAAATGAAAGCCGAGCAACTGAGGTTGCGCATACTTTTGCAAAAATGTGTGCATCAGCTCTTTTCTGTCTTTGGTTTTTTGTCTTTGAGTAGTTTCTTCGGTTTACTCCTTCATTTCACTGTCCTGCTTGAACTGTTACCCCGGTTACAAGAGTCTACTCTTGAGGAATCGAATTGATTTCGAATTGAGATTTCGATCCAGGTATATGGCGGCACTGGATCGAGAGATTGAATTGAAATAGAATCGAAATGACAATCTCTTTTAAACTGTTGTTGTACACACTCTATCCTTCGATCCCTCGATTCAGGTATACAAGCATATTTTCGATTCGATTCAGCTCGTTTAGTGGGATCGGATCGAGAAATCCTATTTCAATCCGATCCAGGTATACACGGAGCTTAATCCTGATTCAATTCCGATTCAATTCTCTATATAAACGCAGTATATGTACTGCTTCATATACTTGCTCTTGCTCTCACTCATCTACAGTGTGATTTGTGAATCGAAATTTGCCTTTTTACGCTAATGTAAAACAATTAAACAATTAAACTGATCAATTTTTTTTTTTGGAATTTTAAAATAACAGATAATACTTTTGCCAGCGCATATTGTTGAAGTAAAAATCATTAAATAAAGTATTCGATGTTGAAAAAACATCGATGTTTTTAAGCGATGTATCGAAAGTCATCGATGCTGGTTTCCGATGTCTAACATCGAATAAAAGCATCGATGTTTTTCTTAAGTGGACACCCCTACTGTGAATGATTACGATTTATTTCAAGAGCTGGTCCTTTGTCATGAGCCTTACGGATTTAAATTGCCTGAAAATTTGGAGAGGCAGCGATTACTTCAAATTCAAGAGTTTCACCCACCTGAATATCGGGAATCGCAGGAACAGTTGTATCAAATTTACGAGCATGAAAGTAAAGCTTTCTTTTCAATGAAGGACAATCGATGAAGCCATATTTTTTTACGAAGCTATACCATTTGACTTTGCCCGAATAGCGTGTTGAATCGTGAGGAAGGTTCGGTTCACGGGTGTTTATTTTGTCGACCGAGCGGCTATGGACGTTTAGGGCCAAATTAATGTGTTTCGTCAGCGGTGGGCCCTTTAAACTGACGAATTGCCGTTTCCCGAACTTTCTCTTTCTTCAAATTGGGCAAGCAAAATATTTGCAGATCGCCGTGCGGCTTTGGTTGCAATACGACTGGATTCTATTCTAAGAGCGATCTCTAAAGCATCGTGGAGTGAGTTAGGTTCATTTTCACGTACTCGACATTGAACTTCACTATCGGAGATGCCGTCTAGAAATTGTTGAATGCATAAATTGTCTCGGACATCTCTTTTCAAAGACGGGTATACTAATCGAGCTAAACGCTGGACGTCGTTTGCGAATTCAACAAGTTTTTCACCATTCTTTTGATATCGGGTTCGGAATATAGAGTACGCATTCGCAGACTGCATGGCGGCCCCAAAACGTTTCCGAAGTGCTGTTGTTAGGAGTGAATAATTTGACAGAGTTTCACTTTCTAATGCCCCCACATAAGATAGGGCCGAGTCTCTCAGACTTGCCGAGAGAAAAATTGCAGATTGCATATCGGACCATTCATTAGCTTTAGAGACCATGCGTAAGTGAGTCTCGTAATCCTCCCACGAAGATTTTCCATCAAATTCCATCAGGCGAATAGCAGGTCGTCTGGACATACTGCCGATTGTTGCTTGTGGAAAGATAGAACAATGCTCTTCCCGGTTGTTTTGTTGGATGGTAACTGGTTAATGGGGCAATGTTCCGTAGTTTTCATTCGATGCTCGGTTGGTTGGTTGGATAGCAGTCCAAGATTTTGAGTTGACGAATTTGGAAGCACAGATGTCTCGATGCCACTATCAGCAAAGACACGATTTGCAAAAGCTGTTGCATTTAGTGCTGTACTTTCCAAATCGGAAACTCTTCTAGTCAAGTTGACACTCAATTCATCCAGGCGATTTCCAATGTCCTGGATGGCAGTTAAGATCATGGAGTTTTCGTTATTACTAGGTGGTGGGCTATTCATTTTCATGAATTTTTACAGAGAAACCCCACACCTGACACCAAATGTTACAAATTAAGCGAAAACTTTATTTCTCATCAATTTACAAAAAAGAAAATCTTAACCTAAGCGAACCACGCTGTTTTAAGAACTAATCCAATCTTTCGTTCCTTTTTCAATTCTCCGTTGGGCTGAGAAGAAAGTGCTGACAAGTAGATGATGATAAGTAGATGTTGACAAGTGGATCTGTTTGTTTGATGTTTCGTTTCGTCACAGTATGTATAAGCTTTGGCAGCACGAGATCTTGGCTTCTTCATAGTGTCTTTCGTTGCTGGTAGTGCTTCTGCCGCTGTCGATCGAAAGTTAGTCCGGTGCTTATCCTCAGAATTTTCCTTTCGAAAAGTTGGAGCTTCTTCATTGCTGTCTTCGAAATGGTGTACCATGTAGGAAAATTATAGCTGATGACCGCTCTGATAAGCTGCTTGTACATGAGTAATTTCACTGTCTGACTTAGTCCGGTTCTTCTGGCTAGCAATGGGTGCAAGCGATGAAATGCGAAGTTGGCCTTCCTAAGTACCTGCCTTGAGGGAGGGTTGAATTTGGACAACTCGTTGAAGTGTACTCCGAGGTGCTTAACATTTCTTTTGGCTGCAAGTGGCTGCAGGTGGGTCTGCTGAAACACACAAGCTCAGATTTGGCAGTGTTGATTCGGATACCCGACTTTATGTAATACTCGTAGAATCTGGAGACATGGGCTTCCACTCTCCGAGCTGCAATTGTTGGCGCTATCGATGAGGCCTAGGTCAGTGAGTCGTCAGCAAAACTCGCAATCAGTTGGCATGTGTTTTATATTTTAAATTTTTTACATTGAAAGGAATGAGACAAAGCTCATCAGGGTCTAAAATCCAATTTACGTGACATAAGTTAAAATCACCCAAAACAATTGAGTGTTGATTGGAAGTTAAATTATTTAAAACAAAACGAGTATTTAAAATATGCAAATTATATAATTCAAGTGAACTACCTGGTGGTATATAACTTAATATAATGAGTACATCTGTTGAGTTGTTAAAGGTGACACATACAGCAAGTTGATCGACATCAAATTCGGATGAACGAGACGGTAAATAAATTTCACGGCAAGAAAATGATGAATGAACAGCAAGCAATACTCCACCTCCTCTTGACATCTTCGTTTTCTCAAAACAACGATCTTTGCGAAAAACCGAGAATATATTTTCGTCGAAAAGTTCAGAGTTTAAATAGTTATCATTAAGCCAGGTTTCGGTAAGGGCGAAAATGTCATAATGGGAAGAAGATGAGTTCAAATGTAATATATTTGTTTTTGTACGAAGACCACCTATATTTTGGTAGTAAAGCAGAAAGTCTTTTTTAATAGAAAGAGACGGCGAGTTACAGTTGTTGAGTGAATGAGGAGAATCAGAAAGAGAAGGATGCAGTTCTGATGTTGTTGTTGTTTTTGTTTGAACTGATTGTCACTGAGAAGGTAGAGTAGCAGGTTTAGTTTGCGGTTGAAGTAACTCAAGTTCTATGGGTTGTAACGATGGTGCAGGTGAATTGATCGTTGGTGTAGTTTCTGTTAATATTGTTGTTACCGGCGTTGGGCTCACTTTTTTATTATGTGTAATGAATTCTTTCACTTGTACATAGGAACCCCATACAGACGGGTCAAGAACTAACGAAAGTTTATCTGCAGGTACACTGAGTTTGAATGTTATGAATTTAAGAGTAGATAAGTCGGTATCTTTTTTAATGAGTGGATAACATTTTAACTGATCAGATGGAATATTAGTCTTTTGGGAAATGCTGTTAATTATGTCACTAGAATTAGTATTTTTATCGAATCTTGACAGATGAAGCCACTTTATATTAGGTAGCGCACAAAGAGAGGACGACGAATCAGAACCAATAATTTTTTTTTATTTTTGAAACATTTTTTATTTTTGAGTGCACAATTTGGGAATTTGTGTTAACGTATGGCGAATTCTCTTTGATCTGTTCAAGAGAGGGAAGAAATACAGGTAATGATTTTGTTGAAGGTAACGATGATGATGAAGATGACGGTGATGATGAAGATGTTGATGATGTTAATGATGTTGATGATGAAGATGTTGAAGATGAAGATGTTGATGAAAAAAAGGAAGTTGTTGCCGCGGCAGCAGCAGCAAATGAGAGAGGTAATGACGATAATGGTGGTAGTGAGTTTGCATCAGTCAATTGAGAGCTAGTTAATTGCGTATATGGAAGCTCTTTGATTTCAATTGTTGCACTGATATCACTTATATCATTTTTTTTTGCCGCTTTCCGCGGAGGAGAAGAGGTAATAAGAAGTGATTTAAGAGAAGAAAGTTCATTTTTTATATCAAGAACAGTACTAGAGAGATCACGAAAATTTGTGAGAAACGATGAGAAGTTTAAATTTGCGCACGAATTGCATTTCCAATAAAAGTTTTTATTTGATTGAGTACTTTACATTAAGAGTTGCCATTCAACGTTTATTATATTTTGTAACATTGTGAATAAATAAAAGATAATAATTGATAATAATGACAATTGATAATCTGTCAAAATAGTCGTGCAAAATAAGAGCTCTTAGAAAAATCAGTAAAATTAAAGTAAAAACCGTGAATTTAATCAAAATTCTTAGTTAAAGTGAATTATTATAACCTCTGCTCAAGGAAAATATAAAAGTTCTGAGTAAGTTGTAGATTATAAGGTATAAAAACATCTATAAATAAAACCGCATAAGCGTAACCTCAATAAATGAGCAAAAGAGGACTATCAGACACCTCTCCAGAAGCTTACGAAACCAAAAAAAGAGGCTCTAGATACTGCTATACTATGGCCAGCGAAAATATTGTTATCAATAGAGACGTTTCAGTACTCCGGGAAAACAACACCGAACTTATCAAAGAACTGCCGACTAAAAGAGACTTTCAGAGTCTATTCAATGAAATAAATACCTTGAAAATCAGACACGATCAAATTTCGGCCAAAGTCGCACAGCTAGAAGACAAAAATAAGCAACTAGAATCGCAAATCGATAAATTAATGTAAAAAAGTTCAGAAAAAAATCTAATTGTAAGGTTACCTGTTGAAATAAATGTTGACATGACCGAAAAAGCCAAATCCGTTTGTTCAGGTTTGCTCAGTTCCGATACAAACGACGAAATCGAAAGCGCCTATAAAGTTTCATCCAGAGATACCAACAAAGCAACAGTAGTAGTCCAAATGAAAACATAACACACGGCTTTGAAAGTACTGCGCAACTCTGGGCAATTGAAGACTGCATCCTCAGACCTCAGGCATCTCCATTAGCAAAGACCTACCATTCAATGTTCGTCAAAGGAGATCAAAATTGTATGCACTTATGAAGCCATTGCGACAGGAATATCCAAAGAAAAAAATCGTTTTGAGAGATGATAAGTTGCATGTGTTGGATAAGGTTTTTACCTGGGATAATTCCGAAGGTTTAAGATGTGGAAATCGAAACGGAATACAAGTTCTAAATGAAATTTTAGGTGTATTGCCAACATGTGTACAAAATATTATGAGTTTCTTATTGAATGAAAACAAACTGCAAGAACTGTCATCACCGGCTCAAAGTACGGGGATGGCAAGAGGTAGTCAAAAAAGCAAAACATCCGCTGTACTCTTTACTGGACCTTCTGCTGGGCTAGTTTGTTGAGAAGTAGCCGTCTACCCGAATCAAAAAAATATTGTTAAAATTTTAAGTTATAATATTGCTGGACTTAAAAATAAACTTACCATTGATGAATTTTTGAATTATTTAAAAGAATTCCACATATTTTTGTTATTTGAAACACATTTACTAGATCTAGATGAAAGCAGTTTTAAAAACTTTTGTATGAATTATGAGCTTAAATGGATTCCTGCTGTTAAAACAAATATCTTCGGAAGAGCAAGTGGAGGGGAACTTTTAGCGTACCGTAAAAAACTAGGAGTGAAATTGCAATTTGAAATGGTAGGTGATTCTCACGTCATTAAACTCGAAATTAATAAACATAAATATTACATACTACCTATCTATCTCAATTGCAACCATTGGCAACGTGACTTTGACAAACTGAGCGATCTTCTATTCAACCTGAATGCAACAAATCTAGTTCTTATTGGCGACTTCAATAATAATTTTGTTTCCCCTAATCCACCACAATTTAGAGGTAAAAAGCATATAAGTAAGCAAAAGTGATTCGACAAAGATTGTATGAAGGCAAGAAACAAGTCTTTCGCTTTTCTTAAGTTGGTGAGAAGTTACAACAGTAATATTTTCAAAAGTCTTTACGCCAAAGCTGTCAAAGGATTTAAATTTATCTGCAACGTCAAAAAATTTGAGAATATGCAACAGAATATATCTATGATAAATAGTAGTAGATCGTCGTCAGACTTTTGGAAAGCAGTCAAACGTTTAAATGGAAGAAAGAACCGCATCGCAACAGGTCTCCAAGCAAACGATTTATATACGCACTTCAGAGCACTTTTGAATTCTCCACAGACATCGCTCAAAATTCAATACGCAGAACCCCAAATAATTGATGAGTGTCTTGATCAACCATTTTGCCTTGAGGATATCCTTCAAGTGATCCGAAACGCGAAAAACAACAAAGCACCAGGCGAAGATGGAATTCCTTTCGAGTTCTTCAAAAACTGTTCCTTAGAATTTGCGCAAGCCGTTACTGATGAGTTCAATCGACTGTTTGAGAATGCAGATTTTCCCCAGAGCTTCAGAAAGTCAATCAAATATCCGCTTCATAAAAAAGGGGCTTTTAAGAACCCAAGTAACTATAGAGGAATATCCTTCCTGAACACTGCTTCTAAGTTATTTACAGCTCTAATTTTCAAAAGACTGACAAACTGGATTAAAGATAAAAATATCCTGCATGAATTTCAAGCTGGCTTTAGAGAAAAGTTGATCAAATTTTCACCTTATTAAATATCGCTCAAATATACAAGCAAAAACATAAAAAACTTTACGGCCTATTTGTAGACTTCAAATCAGCATTCGATTCTATCCCACGTGAAGCACTCTTTTACAAGCTAAATAACTAAATATCATAAGAGCTCTGTATGAGAATAATATAGCTGCGGTATGGGATGGAAACTTTTTGTCCGAAGAATTTCCTACGACGATGGGTGTGAAACAGGACTGTATTTTGAGCACGATGCTATTTATTTTGTTCATTAATGACATAACAGATGAAATCGGAGGTGGCGTGGAAATCAATCAGGTTACAATCCCAGGTTTAATGTATGCAGACGATATTGTTTTTCTTTCTGACACAGTTAGTAGTATGCAGCTTAAAATCAATAGACTTGAAAGGTACTGCAAAGCATGGAATCTATCTGTGAATCTGGAAAAGATGAAAATTCTTGTATTTAGAAGCGGAGGAGGGCGATTCTCAAGAAGAAGAAGACTTACCAAACAATGCCAATTGAAGTTGTTCGAGAGTACAAGTACCTTGGTTTTCTGTCGTCTAACGTCTAACCTTAACGTGGAAAAACATTTAAAACTAAAATTAGCAGAAACAAACACGAGTTATAAATTCAACATGGAGTACCTGCATCCAAAGTAGATTTGTATCGCATAGCTCAAAGCAAAACATTATCCGAGCGACTGCCCAAACTATTCTTCTTTATGCGGCACAAGTATGGGGATATGGCAATTTTGACTCCGTAGAAAAGTTCCAACGTTACTGTATAAAACGCATCTTTAGGTTACCTAATAATACTCCCAACTACATGATCCATCTGGAAACGGGCTGTCCACCTCTTATTCTGGAAACGTTAAAGATACACTTTTACTATGTGGTTAAAGTCATGGGAATGGTAGATGAACGTCTGCCGAAAATTGTCTTAAGGCATATGCTAGAAAGAAATGGACATTGCGTCAAAGAATGGCAAGAACTGCCGAGTAGCTGCGGATGTGACATAAGCTTCTATTCTAGTGATGGAGCAACTACCCTCAGAAGAAAATTTAATAATATATTAGAAAAATCAGGATCGTTCATATTTATAATAAATATGTAAATGAAGCGAAATCATCACTACACAGGATGTATTATAGTAAGGCCAATTATAATCTTAATGATAACACATATTTCCTGGATGGGAACAAAGCTGAGTTGATAAGAACTATCTTTATGCTAAGAGGTGAATTAATCAGTTTAAATTTTATGCCACATCGACCAGACCTGCCAATATTGTGTGATCTCTGTAACCGTGAAGAGAGAGAGGACGTCTATCATTTTATTGCGGCTTGCCCTGTTCTAAATGAAATTCGAAGGATGTATTTTGGAGTGAGGTCACTTCAAAAGGAGGAGCTGATGAGTGTTTTGAATGGTGACTGGGGTTGGACTATTCTGTATAGATACGCCAAAAGTGCTCTTGATTATAGAAACAGAATCAGAGATGGTAATTTTTAAAAAATATGTATAAACTTAAAAATAAAAAAAAAATTAAAAAAAAAAAATTACGTAGAATACTTTAAAAAATAATAATTTAAATGTTAATTTTCTTATTTTGAATTATGTTTAACAATACAAAATGTCAATCTGGTAGACGGCTCAATGCTAAACCATAAAACTTTATGCTTAAAAAAAATATTGTAAAAATATTGTATTACTTTTTTGTTGTACAGTTTAATAAAAAGTCATTAAAACTAACTAACTAATTGATAATAATTAATACTAAAATAAATGTTTATTATAGAGATCGTTTGTATAAATAATAGTATATACAACACATGTTTATGTTTTCGTATGTCATCTCATTAAATATGATAATATTTGTTTCAAAACTTTTGTTTTGCAACTATTGGTGATGCGTCTTTTAATCTCTTTTTCCTCTTAGTTAATGAATGATTAGGTATGACCCAAAAAGATATAGTCTTTTGTGTACATAGTCCATTTTTACTTGTCTGATATTATGTCAGTGTTTATATGGTATATCTTGGTTTTTGCCTGAATAATCATCATCATCATCGGCTCGACAACCGGGTTCCGGTCCTGGCCTCTTTCAACAAGTCTCTCCACCTATCCCGGTCTCTAGCCGACGCCATCCAGTTGCGCACCCCAAGGCTTCGGGCGTCCTGGTCTACGCCATCTCTCCAGCGCAAGCATGGTCTACCACGCTGCCGTCTACCATAGAATGTACCACAAAGAACTTTCCGAGCAGGTTCCTCTTCGCTCATGCGAGCTAGGTGCCCTGCCCACCGGAGTCTACCGAGCTTAATTTTTGTCACGATATCTGCTTCTAGGTAGATTGCGTACAATTCATGATTGTACCGTCTCCGGAAACGTCCTTCCTCACATATGGGGCCAACAATTCTCCTTAAGATTTTTCTCTCGAACGCAGCTATCCTTTTTCTTTGCGTGGGTTGTCGTCGTGAGATCAGTCCGTTTCCGAGGCTTGTTGTCGGTCTCGTAATTCTTTTAGTTTTACGGGACAGGGAATTAACCTATCGCCAACCTGAGGAACCAGCCTGATCATATTAGCCAAACCTTTTTTTAAAAGGCTTGTTTCTAGCGGCCGCCGCGGAGAGGCTATGATCACACTTCCACCAGTCCCGAATAGTTACGGCACGTGCATGTTTTCGTATGCTACATGTTGTTCCCCCTATTCGTCTGATGGCTGACCGCCTGAATAATGGAAAGTCAAAAATTCTTGCATTCATTTTCATTGGACATTTCATACTCCTCGTTTTAGTTTTATTTCTATTCCTATTCTTTCAGTTTTTTATTTTTTTCGAAATGGTTGTTTATATGCTCTTCAATGTTTTTATAAATAAAATGCACGACTGGATCGCACGAACTTGCTCTTATGTAAAAGTACTTTGGAATTTAAGATACATTTTATAAATATAAAACATGGATTTAATCAGATAATAATGTTCAACTGCATAAAATTGCCTTCTGGTTTCCGGAAAAGTATGAATTTAAAAAATGTGGGATGCGGATTTTAATTATTTAATAATACTGGGCTTAGGAAATAATTTCAAAAAATAATCGTTCATAGGTTTTGAAGATATTGATTTAAATTTTTTTTTTTTCAAAAAAAACCAATAAATATTTTTTCGAATATTTTTATATACAATATTATTTTAAACTTAAGGGGAGGAGTCCCCTAAAAATTTTGGGATAAAATCCTTAGAGTCGTTAATGAGAAAGTCGAAAATTAAAAAAACGGGTCTATGGCAGGTACCCCTAATAACATTTTGCCCCAAAATTTTTTTTGACCAAAATGTAGTCCATGTCCATAATATCACACTTAATTTTTTTTATCAAAATCGTTAGAGCCGTTTTCTAGATAAATAAGATTTTGCATTACAGGTGTATGGGGGGTACCGTTAGTTTTGGAGCTAAAAAAAAAAAAATTCAATTTCTCCTCTAGGGAATCGCCGAAAACCCTTAACTACCGAGATTGAAAGAAATAGGTCTCGGGGTTTAGGCTGTAGGGAGAGGTACAGACATACAGACACACTGAAACATGTTTTTTGTGTACTAAATTTTCCTTAAAATTTTTATAAAAAAAATTGATATGCAAATTGTTATTATTTAATAAAATACATTTTTAAACGTAATTTAAAAATTTAATCGTGTATCGGTTTTCAAGATATTGAATTTTCAAAAAAAAATTGTATTATTTTTTTAAAAATCCAAAAACTATGTTTACGAAAAAAGTTTTAGTCTATATTTTTTCAAATGCAAAGCAGCTACTGCATAAAAATTTTGGTTAAAATCGTTAGAGCCGTTGGTGAGAAATTCGAATATCAAAAAAACCGTTCTATGACAGGTACCCCTAATAAAATTTCCCCCCAAATTTTTTGTTCACCAAAATATAGTCCATGTTCATAATATCACACCTAATTTTTTTTATCAAAATCGTTAGAGCCGTTTTCGAGATAAATAAGATTTTGCATTACGGGTGTATGGGGGGTACCCTTAGTTTTGGAGCTAAAAAAAAAATTTCAATTTCTCCTCTAGGGAATCACCGAAGACCCTTAACTACCGAGTTTGAAGAAAATACCTCCGGTAGTTTAGGCTGTAGTTCGAGGTACAGACATACAGACATACAGACATACAGACATACAGACATACAGACATACAGACATACAGACATACAGACATACAGACAGACAGACGGAATTGTCGGACCCACTTTTTTCGTCTTCGCTATCATCGTAATGTCAACTTTGATCAAAATCTCGAGTTCGATTTTTTTTCCAAATGCAGAACTTGCCCTATAGTACCTATATCGCAAGTAAAAATGAGATGAATCCCTTTGTTTCTTAACTCTGGTCATATTTCTTCATGTTCTACTGACTCAAATGCTACACTAAAGTCGACAAATAAATTATACAAGGGCTTTTAAAATTCGTTTCCTTTGCTGATTATTGTTCTTGTCATTCTTATTTCCTTTTTTTGTGAATAAGTATAGTTGTGGTCAGTTTCCATTGTTTTAAAATTCACTGTATCATTGAAATATTATTAAAGTAAGAATTGTGGAAACAGTTTCCTTACGATACTTTACCATTTCTGCTAGAATTCCGTCATTTCTTTGCCCTTCTTTAGGTGGTCAATTACTTGTTCACTATATTTGCTCTTTTTTTATAATTCAAACGCCTGGTAATGTTAAATACAGCACGATTTTAGAAAGGAGGTGTCGATGAACATTGGTATTGAACGTTTTCAAATTGAAATGGCTAGGGAAAACCAAGTAAAATATTTCTTAATCGTGGTGTGAGATGAAAGTAACGAATCTCTGTATTTGACAATACGACTAAAATTATATAAGGGTGCTACGGCATGGACGAAACGCAATTTGTCTATTATTCAAAAAACTTTTAATTTAATTTATAAAAGAGCGCACTTCTGTTCATTTAGCCAAACACTTGCGCTGCCGCCGCCGCCGCTATAAAGTCCACAAATAAAGAATATACTTTCTTGTTTTTTACTCCAAATGTTTTGCCGCTCGATGAAAGTGGGAAGATATAATAAATTGTTGTAAAATGTGTCCTAAAGCCGGCTTGGATATGCGAAAGAATGTTTTTTTATTTGACCTATTTGTCGTGTCTCTATATAAGTATACGACAGAATATTTTTGCTAACGCATGCAAAAAAGATATGCCTTGATAATTTTCAGCAGATTCCAAGGCACCCAATTGTGAATTAAAAAAAAATTACTGACTTTTTGAATGAGGAAGGGATGTCAGCATTTAAGAAGATTTTATTGAATACCTAGTTCATTTATCTATCTGAGAACTAAACCGAATACCTATGTACCTATATAATTGATATTTCGTCTGTTGATTAGTATACCTACAACAGATTTGATGATTCTTAAAAAATTCCCATATAGTCGTACATAGGTAACTCCTATAAATGTATATAGCTCTTTGAGATTCGAAGACCTAAAGACTGGTTCTGGTGGAGAATTAAATGTGGAAGAGAAATAAAATCTAGGATACTGCCATAAAGAGTAAATAAATGAAAAATATACTTCTGCTCTATACACGTTCCTTAGCATGGATCAGTGAATTGAATGGTTTGCAATCAATATTTCCTCTCCAAATGGTCTCATAACACTTGACACTTCCATCAAATCACATCAATAAGGATCCATCCTTCTGTGAAGAAATTAAAATGAACACTCATACATACATATATGTATATATATATAGATATTTCTATGACAAAAAACGTGTTATCCATATTGAGCTCGCAGTGCAGGTCACTTCGGCATCACCCTCACTTTACACATGCATGCTTCGTGGAATACAGAAAAAAAAAGAATACTCATTCCTAGATGTGCCTGAAGACTGATAAAATGCAAATACTCGATGTATTTGGCCTCGACTGGGCATAGAAGTCCTCCGCCAAAAGAGTATCCAATAGATACTCTCAAACTCAAGCGAGGAATCAAAGTGAATGGAATCAACTTTCATTCTGTCATCACACTGCCATCGGCAACCAAAGCCCGTATTCCTTTCAACAAATATCCTATGGTGGACTTTTTGAGTTATATTATTTTTTATTTTGTTGCCTTCTCCTCCTGCTTGGATGCGCATTTATTGCGAATGCGATCATAAGGCCAAAAGCATATCAAAAAATAAAAATAAAAAAAAAAAAAACACTTTATGCCGGTCCTCGTTTAGATATAAATGAAGATGTGATGGCAAATATGCTGCTCCTGTTGCACAAGCACATCTTTTAGGCCCCGGGTAAGCTTATCATACCAATCCAACGAAAGAAAAAACATAATAAAGATGGAAAGGACATCAATTTGGAAATTATCCAGGACCAAGCTATAAATGTGTCGTTTGGATGGCAAAAGGAAAAAGTTAAAGTGCCACCGGTTAACCACTGCGCGGTTGCAACTTTGACATTTTGAAGTGCCGATGCTGGTCCATGCATCTACACCTCTAGTGGAATGGTTTTTGAAAACTAAGATAAAGTAAATATTTGTTTTTGATAAATATGTCACATGGAATAAGCTCATATCTCACATATTGGGTCAACATTTTGATGGACCATAATAATGGAATTTAATGATTTTCACAGTACTCGATAACTTTTTACTTTATAACCCAAGAATCAGTAAGCTGTATAAACGAACGTTTTGGTTCGTGTAAGAAATGAGTAATCAAAGTTTTCATACGGCCATCACATTGTGTTAATTTTCACTAAGTTTGGTCGAAACTGATTGGTACACACAATTTTCTCGATTATTAGTTTAACTACATATATAAAATAATATTATAGTGAAACCAGTCTAGTTGGGCACTCTTTTAAATTGACCACATGAACAAGTTGGCCAATATTTAACTACACTTACAGTGGGTTGCCAAATTAATAGGGACAGTCATGGATTTTAAGAAAATTGTATGTTTCCGTATCAAATTATTGAAAATCGTTTGTGTATTTTGATAAATAAATATTTTTTATAAAGATAAGATATTATTACATAAAAAAAAGTAGTTAAATAGTTTTTTTTAGTTAATAATCTTTAAAAATAGTTCGAAATCACAAAGAAGTAAGAAAATTACAAAAACTCAATATTTTGTAACTTTGCCTTTTGCCTCAATAACTGCTTGAATACGTTTCGATATGCTATCAATGCACTTTTTAGCACATTCTTTAATTGCAGGGCAGTGGTGCCAGACCTCTATAAGTTTTTCTTTAAGTGTTATTTTTGTTGTAATATTTTCTTTGGCAATTTTCATTTTAGTGATCCTCCACAGGTTTTCTTTGGTGTTCATGTCAGGGGAATCGCCTGGTCAGGATAAAACTGGTATGTTTTGGCCATTTAGATATTTTGTTGCACTCTTAACTTAATGGCACGGGGCTGAGTCATGCATGAAAAAATATGGTTCGTTGTTAGATAACCATTCTCTTTCTTTTTTAGTTCAGAACAGAACCTGAGTTGTCAAAAAATAAATTGTGTTTCTTTTTTAGTTCAGAGTGTTCAGAGTTTCGAAAATGTGTTTCTTTTTTCGTTCTGAGCATGTTCTGAGCGTGTTCAGAGTGCGCTCTATGAGCTCAGAATAAAATAACTGAACAGACAGAGTAAAATGCTTAACACAAGCATTTGACAGATGAAAATTAAAAAAAAAGGCGACAGCTACATAAGTGTTCAGGTCTGTTTCAAAATATACTCAGAGCGCTCAGAGAACGCTTGGTTCAGAGAATGTTCGGAACTTGCTCGACATGCTCGGACTCTGTTCAGAGCTCTATACTGAACTAAAAAAGAAAAACGCCTATTGAAGTCACCTAACACACATGGAACCTGATCAATTGTTAACTCTTTCATTCTTATAATGAAGAGTATTAAAAGCCCACTAGTTTTTGTGTCTAAGCCTGACGCATTTTGATAATAAACATTGAGCTTAGACGGAGAAGGTGACGATGGAGAAGCACATTTTAGGTTTGGGCTGCTTACTTCCCAGCAGGAAAAACTTCGTTTTTTTGGAATGCTGACAAATTTTTACTGGCGATATAGGTACTATAGGGCAAGCTCTGCATTTGGAAAAAAAAAATCGAATTCGAGATTTTGATCAAAGTTGACATTACGATGATAGCGTAGAAGAATAAAGTGGGTCCCACAATTCCGTCTGTATGTCTGTACATATGTCTTTACCTCTCTCTACAGCCTAAGCCACTGGACCTATTTTCTTCAATCTCGTTAGTTAAGGGTCTTCGGTGATTCCTTAGAGGGGAAATTGAAAATTTTTCTTAGCTCCAAAACTATAACTAACGGTACCCTCGATACCCCCGTAATGCAAAATCATATTTATCTCGAAAATGGCTCTAACGATTTTAATAAAAATAAAATTGGTCGTACGAACTTGCTCCTATGTAATACACTAGGAATTTTAAAATCGAAAGTTATTAAAGACTCTGTTCATAAAATGATTTTTTTAAATTGTTTTAGTAGTAAGAGATAAAAACAGAATGCTATGCAAATATGATTTTATGGAAGAACAAAAATTATAAGTCGTTGTAGTGGTTCCTTAAAAAAATAAGCTTTTGTGTACAAAATTTTTAAAACATTTTTAAGAAAAAAGTTTGGTACGCCAACTTTAAGTTTTTATTATTGTACGAATAAGAGTTAAATTTCCAAGAAAAATACTAAGCCGTTCTTGAGATATCGCATTTTCCAAAAAACACGACTTTTTTTCCAAAAATTGAAAAAATATTTTTTTTTTAAGTTTTGAAATGCAATGTTTTTTAAACTTTTTAGGAGCTTCTCTATAAAAAATTTCATTAAAATCCGTTATGTCGATAATGAGAAATTCAAAATTCGAAGTAATCGTTCTATGGTAGGTACAGTCAGAAATATCTAGATATCAAGTTTTTTTTAAATTAAATTATAGATCGTAAAAATTAATCAAAAGAAAAAAAATTTTAGCAAAATTCTCGGAACCGTTTTTGAGAAAAATAAGATTTTCGAAAACCATTTTTTAACATTTGTATGGAAGGTACCGTTAGTTTTAGATAAAACAAAATTTTTTTTCTCAAATCTTGTAGATTATGTAAAGAAACTTTTATTTATCAAGTTTGAAAAATATTGATCTTGGGGTTTTCGAAATATTGAGTTTAAAAAAAAAATTTTGATTTTTTTTTTTAAATCCAAAAAATAAAAAATTGAAAATTTGAATAAGTAATAATATTTAAACCCACCAAACCCCGCCAATTTTGATTAAATTCTTCACACCGCACGACAAAAGTTCTATTTTGCGATCTATTGCACTTCACCGAAAAACTACGAATGGCCCACTCTTGCTGCGTAGCTTTGACAATGGACAGCTATACAAAAGTTATGAGAACTCTCCTGTGTTTTTACATGAATGCTTAACTGTTAAAAACCGTTCTCTTTTAAACCTGGCACTTAATTTCAAACGTGAAAAAAAACTATTCTCCGTCTTCACTATTCGAGGGCTTGTTCACGTTAAGAAGAACAGTTCGGGAGATGCAGTTTTAATCAATGATTCACTGGAGTTGGAGAATATTGCCACAACAACGCAGACCAAAACAAATGCACCAGATCAAAATGAGGAGAAATAACATGTCAAATATTTTTTATTTTTTGTTTACTTTTTTCTCTTTTTTTCTAATAATAACATTTTTCTTTTTAATTATTAACTTTTTCGAGTCAAATATTTTGTATACCTTTTTTCTTATTATTTTTCATTCCTTCTTTATTATTTTTGCTTTTTTTCTAAAATTTAAAATGAATTTGTTCATCATCATTATAGTGTCTTTTGAGTTCGTATGGGTCAATAATAATACTTCGAATTGGTTGTGCTGCATGGGGGTTCTTTGGTTGAGGGTTATCTCATTGAATGAGATTTTTCTTTGATGATGATTGATTTTAATGAGTATAATTCCATAGTCTTTGAAAGTAGTAATACAACGCGTTCAATGTTACATGTTTTTGCAAATCGGTTTCGGGGACAGTATGTCATATAAATTCACAGAGTCTATATCATAAGTTAGATGAGTTCCGGTACATATTTGAAAACTCTAAGGTGGATGTCATATGTATTTCGGAAACATGGTTTTGCGAAGACATGACTGATTCTCTTTATTCTGTTAATGGATATAATCTTTTTAGAGCTGATAGAGTAGGGCGAGTTGGAGGAGGTGTGGCCATTTATATTCGCAAGGGAATTAGATGTAAATTTATACGAAGGTCACCACTTGGCTGTCCTATTGACTATCTTTTTGTGGAGATTAAATGTGCATCGCAGAAAATTCTTATAGGGACGGTGTATCGTCCTCATAAGAACATAGACTTTTTACCACTTACTTCAGTTTTAGATGAATTATCTTTTGTTGTTTCGTTCGTTATTCTAGTGGGTGATTTTAATAGTGATGTCCTAAGAGAGTCTAGTCTTGTAGATTGTATGAAAACTTTCGACCTTCTCCCAGTAAATACCTCGATACCAACCCACTTTACAAAAAGAACAAGTACGCTACTGGATTTATTTTTCGTTAGTCATCCAGAAAAGGTTCTTAACTTTGATCAACTTCCCGCTTCAATTTTCTCCCTGCATGATTTAATTTACCTCACTTTTGATATTTTACCTGATAGTTCTCAAACTAAATATAGTTTTACAGATTTTGAAAATGTTAACAGATCTGTTCTAGAATCTGAGCTACAAAATATTGAATGGTTTCGAGTATATGGTATGCTCTCAGTTGATGACCAAATATCATTTTTACAAAGCAATATATTAAAATTTTTTAAATAGTAAAGAAAAATAAATCTACGTGGTTTAATAAAGACATTCTGAAGCTCATGCGTCATCGGGATACAGCCTATAACAGATGGAAACTGTTCAAGATCGATAGTCTAATGAGCGATTATAAGATACTACGAAACAGAGTGACACATGAAATACGCGAAGCTAAGAGAAGATTTGTCGCTCCAGGATTAGATCCTTCTCTGGGTACAAAAACGCTATGGAGGAATATTAAAGAACTTGGTATAGGTAATAAAAAACACGCTAGCCCAACAAACACTGACTGCAATGAGTTAAATAGAAGTTTTGTTTCCCTATCATCCACAGTTTCAAATAGGAACACAGATATTTATGACGGTTTATTTCCCGAAGATTCATGCGCTGATACAACCATAGGTTTTTATTTTACAGCTGTAGATGAAGCTGATGTACTAAAAAGTCTTATGGCTATTAAGTCCAAATCAATCGGATTTGATGAAATGCATCCTACATTTATTAAGGCAATACTTCCATATATTTTAAAAGCTCTCACTCACGTCTTCAACAGAATTCTAATGACAGGTGTTTTCCCAATGGAATGGAAAAATGCAAAAATTATTCCAGTGCCAAAAAATAAAGATGCGTATGATTTCAGACCGATTGCAATTTTGTCATTCTTTTCCAAGGCACTTGAAAAAATTATGAACGCTCAGATACGAGAATTTCTCAGTATAAACAAGTCTTTAAACAACAGTCAGTCTGGTTTTCGACCAAAACCCAGCTGCACTACTGCTTTAATTAAAATATCTGAAGATATCCGTAAATCACTAGAAGATGATAAAGTTACAATCCTTACTCTTTTAGACTTTTCAAAAGCATTTGATACAGTTGATCACCGTATACTTTGCTCTAAGCTTATTAACCAATTCAATTTTTCCTTTGCGGCTTCTAAACTTATTCGTTCTTATCTCAGTGGAAGGTGTCAGGCAGTTGTTAAAGATAACATTATATCTTCGTTTCTTCCCGTGACCAGAGATGTTCCCCAAGGATCAATTTTGGGACCATTATTATTCTGTCTCTACATAAACGATCTTCCCCTCAGCCCTTTAAATTCTTCTGTAGATATGTATGCAGACGATGTCCAGATGCAACACAGATGTCTTTTGCGTAATATTACAAACGGGATTAATGACGTTAACGACGACCTTAAAAAAATTCTTGCATGGTCGCGAAGAAATGCCCTCTGTTTGAATGCCAAGAAGTCACAATGCCTTATCATCTCCAGAAAAGCAATTGATACCTCAAATCTTCCCAAAGTGTTACTTAATGACAATGTGATTGGATTTGTCACATCTGCTAGGAATCTTGGTATAACCTTTAATAACACACTTACCTGGAAAAGTCACATAAGCCTGACTTTGGGTAAAATTTACGGTGGACTTCGAACAATATGGCCTACTCACCACTTAACACCACTCAAGGCCGGAAAAATACTTGCAAAAACGTTGCTTATACCCATTTTAATGTTCGGCTGTGAGATTTTTTCCAACTGTGACCACGAAGATCGAAGGCGACTTAATGTTGCTTACAATAGTATAGCACGATACGTATTCGGCTTAAAAAGATATGATCACATTTCCTCATTTGCCCTATCGCTACATGGACTTACTCTTGAAAACCTTTTTAAATATAGAGCAATTATTTTATTCACAACATATTGCAAGCTCGTGAACCGATTTATTTATACAATAACATTCATTTTCCTATCTCTGCAAGATCACTGGACTTGATTCCTGTGCGTTCTAAATACTTAATATCCGAACGCGCAGCTCAGTTCCAGATTAGACTCAGGCGTTACCTTCAGACACTTTGATGATTTTTTGATTAGATTTATCTTTTTTCTCTCTAATCTTCTAAAATTTTTTTATTTCTGAATATTTGTTATTTTCCTCATAATAGGTAATGTAAATTTTTTGCTTAATCAATTACAATTCTGTTTAGTAACTTTGCTTTTAATAATTAAACAAATTAAGCTTCATAAATTTAAAAGATATTGTATCTTACTATGTAAGCTATCAAATAAATATATGAATATGAATATGAATATGAAACTTTTGAGGAGCTTTAGCATACAAAAAAATGGCTTGAATCGGCTGTACCGTTTTCGAGAAAAAAAAATATTTATAAAATTTCGAAAAAAAAACCGTATGGTAGGTACCGTTATTTTTGGTCTTAAAAAAAAAAAGAAAAAAATGTGTGGGGGGAAAAAATCAAAACCTATATCTACCAAGTTTGAAGAAAATCGGCCTAGCCGTTTAGGCTGTAGTCGAACCGACAGACAGACAGACAGACAAAATTGCAAGACCCACTTTTTGGTCTTCGCTATCATCGTATTGTCAACTTTGATCAAAATCTCGAGTTCGATTTTTTTTCCGAATGCATAATTTGCCTTATAGTACCTTAAGTCGCAAGCAAAAAATTATGTGTGATATTATGGATATGGACTACATTTTGGCAAAACAAAATCTTGGGGCAAAATGTTATTAACGGTATCTGTCGTAGAACCGTTTTTTTTAATGTTCGACTTTCTCATCAACGGCTCTAACGATTTTAAAGAAAAATTTTCAGTACGAGTCCCCTTAAGTTTAAAATAATATTGTATATAAAAATATTCGAAAAAATATTTATTGGGTTTTTGAAAAAAAATTACAAGTTTTTTTTGAAAGATCAATACCTTTAAAACGTGTTAACGATTATTTTTATTAATTATTTCCTAAAATCTATAATACCAAATACCTAAAATTGGCATCCCGAATTTTGTTCTCGAAAAATTTTAAGGAAATTTGTTATAGGTATGTATGTATATGAAGGTTTTTATAATACAAACTCTATATATGTACTACTGAAATAAATCAGCCAAGTAGAAGACCTAGCATTATTATTGGACTTGTTGAATTATTGATTCAAAAAAGCTTTTTTGGCCTGCAGTCCACAAAAATTGGCTGAATTTAACAAAAATTGCGTATTGACAAGGTTCTCACAGTAAACTGATGAGTCCATGTGAGATCACCGGGACGAAACGCCCATTTTTGTGGACTAAAGGCCAAAAAAGCTATTTTGAATCAAGAAATTTGCTAAACAAAAAATTACTTTAAAAATAAAACGATTTTTAAACTTTGTTTGCATAAATTCATACTTGTCCGGAAATCCGATCGAAATTCCATGCATTTGAACATTTGTATTTCATTAAATCCATGTTTTATATTTATAAAATGTATTTTAAATTCTAAAGCACTTTTACATAAGAGCAAGTTCGTGCGATCCAGTCGTGCATTTTATTTTATTTTATTTTATTTGAACCCCAATGGGCCAAATCGCTGGATTAAGTGCATCTTCAAAAGCATGGGCCAGAATTCCGAGTTTGAGATTAATAAAATGCATCTTAGAGACATCAGCATCAATTTTAATCAATTTAATACACTGAAGCACATTTTCATGTAAATTTAGCACTCTTGCTGCATACGACTTGATGTTGTTTTCGGTTACACATTTTTCCAAACGAGAAATATGTAGGTAGCGAAGTTTAGGAACTGATGATAAGGTTCTGTCAGCAGAAGTATGGCTTGCTGTACCAAACAGTTTTGTGGTTCGTCGAACTTTTTGATTTTTTCTCTGTACCCGTTCACCCTCAACCATGAGGTCATGATATTGTTGTTGGAATGCAATTGGAACAATAGGAATGTTTATATTATTTTCTTCAGTTTGATAATGAATCTCAGCAGGTTGCTGTTGTGATGACGTAGAAGCAATAAGAACGTTTGAAGCATTTATGCTTTGCAGAGCGCTTTCTGTTTCAATATCGGGTTGTTGTTGTAATTGAGATAATGCCAAATCAATTGGTAGGTACACTTAGCGCCTAATTTGATGTTCCATTTATTTTATTGTTTGATTTGAAATCACTATTTAAATCAGTTTGTTTTGAAATATTGTTTTTTGGTTTGGATTTGGAAATAGAACCATTCAAAGACTCAGTGTCATTGCACAATTTAGATTTAATTTCTGCAACGTCTGATTTAGGTTGCACCATTATGGATTGAAGGGAACCACTGATGACAATGCAGTTAGCACACCGCCACAATAAATCAATAAATTGCGATCTGAATGGAGGGCTTTAGCAGATTCTTTGCAAATTTGAGCACACTTTTAATGATAAATTGAACCACAAAACCCTTCACATTTGATAAA
Source organism: Chrysotoxum bicinctum (assembly GCA_911387755.1). NCBI lineage: Eukaryota > Metazoa > Arthropoda > Insecta > Diptera > Syrphidae > Chrysotoxum > Chrysotoxum bicinctum. Next base: position 73,146,176 of record OU426988.1, on the reverse strand, counting down.
ATTATCACCCCAAACTGTACACTTATACATCTTAAACAGTCAAATAAATCACAAGAAAATTACAGAAAATTGATTAAAACACACACAAAATTTGGAAGCGATATAAAAATACGTCTGAATATGAGCAGGTTGATGGCAACTAAATGTTTACTATTTTATGGTTATTTTTAGAATCACTGTTCTTAAACACTTTAACAATTTAAGAGCAATATTCGCGCCCAACAGTTAAATGTATGCATGCTTTCTTTAGCCGCACTACACGAATGTAGAGTGCTTTATTCGACTCTATATTTTCCACCCATTATAATATTCATACATTCAAAACCAATGAGCATCGCTATCTCCTTTTAAACCCTCTCCTTCTTTCCTAATACGCTCGCCCTGTGCTCAAACATTTTAAGGTTATTCATAATCCGTTAAATAAAATAAATAAATTTGGTGGTGCAACAACTCGAAGTGAATCAGGACCTGCTGACTTACAACTCTCAACCATTCCTGTGTGCGTGTTATCAGGAACGGAGGGGACCTACAATTTTCTGCCGATTCCGAAAGACTTATGAGCAGCACTTTCCAAGACAAGAGATACTCTTCGAGGATTAGTCAATTTCTCGCAAGAGGCAGTACACTCCTGAAAAAAATTTTCTTGCAGCGGTTGAGAATCGAACTCAAGACCTTCAGCATGACATGACAGTCCAACGCACTAACTATTATGCCAAGGTGTACTATAATCCGTTAAGTGCTTGAAAATTACATAAATTTTTTTTTAAATTCTGTATCTCAAAGACATGCCCTTAATTTTTTTTGGAAATATTATTTCAATTTTCACAAAAATATAAACTTAAAATTGGCGCACCTGCCAATATATTTCTTAAAAATTTTATATATAAAAACTTATTTTAACAATTTAAAATTGTTATTCATGCATATACATTTATATTTGCTTTTGGAATTCTGTTCTTAGATTCCACATAATAAAAAAATTAAAGCTAATTTTGTGCTCCTGATCTCTCTTTAACATTAGTACAAGTTCGTGTGATCCATCAGCCGTGAAATTCAGGAGTTATTTCATAAAAACTGATTTGCAATAAATTCAAGAATTAAGAATTCTTATGTTCCTTCCGTCGATTGAGGTCTTTCAGTCTTTTTTGTTAATATGTACATTCATTGGACTTCTACAATTGCAAGAGATATGTAGCAATCAAAATACTAACTGAAACTCAAAAAGTCCATACAAGGTTTGATGGACCACCTTTACTAACTGTAATACTACTCGTACCTCAAACAGTATAGTCCCGATTGTGTGCTTGTGTGCTTCATGTACTGTAAGTCACATGGCACATGATTTGTACTTGAAACGTCTTCAACCTCTACGACTTTTGTGCAAGCTCGACGCTGTCTGTTTCTTCAAAGTCCAAACGCATAGGTCAACTTAAAGTGCCCTCGACTAATTTCGCTAGCATGGTATGTATGTATATGCAGGAGCAGGTATTTCTCTTTTTTTTTCAAGGATAGTCAACATTGCACTTGAAGTCTTGTTCTACATATCCGTTCATATGAATATCACTTCACTGTTTTCGGAACTTGTTCGTAAGCTCAGATATACGACCTAAACAAACTCATGGCACACGAACTAAACATCCTTTTGATTTATATAGCATGAAAAGTCCTCTATATGTCGGGATGTTAGTGCTTCTTCGACGCTGTGCTATGCAACACTCTCATCAGGGTCTGCTAAGCTCTCCTCGGGCATTATTTTCCTATCATTAGGAATCCTTTGTTATGTCCTTTGCCTTTTCCCATGATGTTGTTCCACAAAACACAGCCATGTGTTTGTCCTCCATTGAGTGTGCTCCATGAGTTTCAAGCATACCTACATGTGGAAATCTATTTTGAGAGAGGGAATGTTGTTGTCAAGGACACCTTGAAATAATGAAAGGACTAATGAAAAAACAACAATGTATTTATTTGTTAATGTCCTTATAAGACCACTCCATGAATTGTTTTTTCAGATTTTTTATATGTATGTATCTTGCTATTTTTTATATATTTTTTTTGTATATTGTGATAGGTTTTTCGTCGTTTTTATGTTTTTGTTTATATTCACAGGCATGTGTTGCTGTTGGCGATCGTTGTTTCTATATTTTAATTGAACGCGAAGCAATAATATGTACAGACGTCTGGGCTCGAAACATAAGGAGCTTATGACAGTTGGGATATTAATACATACATAATGAAATGGATACCTAAAGAGGATATGGTTTTCAAATAAGAAAAATATGTAGGCTCTGAAATACTCGTACTTTCCTACATACATACATTATGTACGGATGTATATTAAGGGTTGAAAAAATGTGTAATGCGTAATACGTTTCGACTAGACTCATTTGCTTGTGCTTCGAACTTTGATAAAACTTTAAGTTTATAATTCAATTCTTTCAAAATAAATATGTACATAAAATATGCAAATTTAAATTCTCATAGGAGAGGTCTCTGCCTAATGCCTGAGTCACAGTGAAAGCTGAAGATTCCACTTTAACATTTAATATACGAGTGAAAGAAAAATCTTTAAGACGACCCCACTAGACAGAAATAGCCTTGTTTTGGTGAAATATATAACCAGCGCAGCAATCAAAAGTTAATAAAACGCTTATGATCACATTTATATTAAATGTCAAAGTCAAAACTAGCAAACCCATCATACAAACAAAAATGACCAAGAGCCCAACTTATAAGCCAAACAGGGGAAAGCCCAACATATAGAGAGTGTCAAAAAGATCTACGGTTTTAAAGAATTGTAACTTTTCGCGTGAATTTTCCTCACGTAAATGGTAGAAGTGCACCCCTCGAAGATACTTTTCTCCATCTTAGACTGGTCGGTGTGGGACAGGGACGTTGCTCGTGGAAACATACATGCTTATTTTGAGATTCGAACGAATAGCTAATTCGATAGAATACCTAAATATTTTCATTCGAATGAACTTTGCATATTTTGACATATGAGCGAAAAAATGTTCATTGTAGAATGATTGCATAACATGAACTCTAATGAAATTCATTTCCGAAATCAGATGTTTGAAATTTACTGACATTTTTATCTCATTTAGTATGACCAAGCTGTTTTTTTGATGGTTTTTATTTTAAAAAAAAATAATGGTCTAAAAATATAAAAATAATACTTTATCATTAAAGGAAAATAAATTAATGCTAACGGCCCGGTAAAGTTTAAATTTGAAAAACATCAATAAATACTGACATTTTAAAATTTGGGAGCATTAGAAAACAGTATGGTAAGTTTATTGATATTGTAATATTTTTGTTAGGTTCGTTAAATAAAACTTATTACTCTTTTTAGTATTTCTTCTTTATTCACACTTTCCAATTCAAAACAGTAAATCTCAATTTATAAACAACTCAAATACTTTTATTCAAATTTAAATCACACTTGTTTAATAACACAATCCAATAAGCAATACTTTTGCACACTTTCATAATCCAAAATCAACTGTGTCTCGCTCACCGTGAACACTCCCTTATATACTCAAATTAGTTGTTCTCGAAAGTTCTTGTCTTGGAATGTTCTAGATGGTTGGAATAAGGGGAAATACATTTGACATTGGAAAAGAGCTTTTTGTTTCTTCCACAAATTAGATATGTAATTTTCCAACAGATGGCGCTGTAGTAGTATAAAGCTCTATTCACAACATTGCCCCCTTCTTAAGATTGTTCGTCCCGAACAATTCTATCTCCAGCTTCGCCACTGTATCGGTGCAGTCGATCGCTATGCACAACTTTTAACTTTCCTCTTGACCCTCCTTGAATTCGGTAAACGACATCATTGATTTTCCTGACGACAGTATACGGGCCTTCCCAGTTTTGTTGAAGCTTCGGCGACAATCCCTTTTGACGATGTGGATTATATAGCCATACACGATCTCCTACTTGGAATCCTGTCGTGTTTGCTCTTGTGTCGTACCTTGTCTTCATTCGATCGCTGTAAGTGGTCATTCTAGTCCTGGTCCTTTCGTTGGATGTCGATTAGCCTCTCTTTTAGGTCACTCACGTAATCCCCTGTTTCCTAAAACTCTTGTGGTGGGTGTCCAAACCTTATCTCACTAGGCAGCCGTATGCTTTTACCGAACAGGATTTCAGATGGTGTTTGTCCTGTTGAGCTATGTACTGCACTTCGATAGGCCATCAAAAATAGTGGTATGTGCCTATCCCAGTTTCTTTGGTAGTCGCCTACGACCTTAGTGAGGTGCTCTTTTAAGGTCCTGTTGAATCTCTCGACCATTCCATCGGATTGGGGGTGAAGTGGTGTGGTTCTCGTTTTCTTAATGCCAAGGAACGCGCAGACCTCTTGGAATATGTTTGACTCAAAGTTCCTTCCTTGGTCAGAATGTAGCTCCATAGGCACACCGAACCTGCTTACCCAGTTAGACACAATCTGGTCGGCCACGGTCTTGGCTTCTTGGTTTGGGATAGCGTATGCCTCAGGCCATTTACTGAAGTAATCCATTACCACTAGAATGTATTTGTTTCCAGCATTCGTTTCTGGAAATGGGCCAGCCACATCAACAGCAATCCTTTCAAACGGTGAGCCAACATTATACTGCATCATTTTTCCTTGCAGTTTTCTACCAGGTCCTTTGGTTGCCGCACAAGCCTCACAATTTCGGCACCACTTTTTAACGTCGTCTCTTGCATGCAACCAGTAGAATCGTTGTCTCACCTTTTCTAACATCTTGTTGATTCCCAAATGGCCTCCTGAAGGTCCATCATGCATTTCTCGAAGAACCTCTTTGATTTTCGATTGAGGTAACACAAGCTGCATCACATAGGATTTACCATCAGCGGATTCCCATTTTCGCCGAAGAACACCTTCTTGCACATGAAGTGAGTCCCATTGTGCCCAATAGGCCTTTAAAACTGGACTCCTATCGGAGATGTCATTCCATGCGGGTTTTTCTTCATGTTCTTTCCATGCGAGAAGAGGTTCAATGTCGGGGTCTTCTTGTTGAGCAGATCTTATTTCTTCATTGCTCCATCCACAAATGGGCTCAGCCCTTATTCGCAGTGTGTTGATGGAGACCATGCGTTTGTTGCCATTTGACGTTGCCTTGACAGTCAGACTTTTATTGTTTCGTTTGGTCTGAGAAACCTGGATGGTGTTTCTAGGGCCATCGATACCAGAAACCAGCTTCTGCCCCTCGAAGTTGGTTCTTACTTGTTTCTCTGTTGGGAAACTTGTTCGGGAAGTAACACTGGTGTTATTGTTACCTTGTTCTGAGTTTGAAACTCCATGTCCACAATGTTGACAAGCTCTTCTTGGTGGTAATCGACATTGACGCTGTAAATGTCCAGTCTTGTTGCAATTCCAGCACTTTGCAAGTCCGTTTCGTTGATTCCTTTGGACATCAGTTCTTCGGCATGAGCATTCTTCGACAATGGCTTCTCTAAGTCGATGTATTCCGTGAGAAGCTTGCTCTGCTGCTTCCATTGTCAAGGCAAACGCTAATGTTTCAGAAAGCGTTCGTTTTCCAGCAGTTCGCACGGCCCTTTGAAGATGTATGTCGGAAATGGCGCGAACAAATGCCTCGACTGCAAACTGGTTACGGACTTCTTCTCCAACATCTGGATATGCAAAATGAACAAGCCTTTTGATGTCCGCTTGTAGCTGTTGTAGAGTTTCGCCCCTCTTCTGAACTCTAGAATAGAGTCGTACTTTGAAGTAGAGCCTACGTTTTTGTACGTGTATTTAAGAAACACGTGTACACGGAATCCGTGTAGGAAATATATACCAACTTCAAATCCGTGTTCTTAAAACACGTGTAATTATTCACTTTATTATCCGTGTAAACGAATCCTTAGTACACGGATGAGGCTGAAATTATAATTGGTCTTTGATTTGCTATTTTATCTCACATTTGATACGTAATTATTAGCACTGTGCCAGATTCCACAATAGAGTACGAAAATTATTTGTTTGAGCCTCAATTAAGATTCGACTTAGACCCCTTTGAATGGTAGAAAACGCGAGCTTCTAAGAACCCAGGAATAGCAGAACTAGCAAAAAAGTGTTTAGCAATACCAGCTACATCAGCTAGCTCAGATCGGTCCTTTTCTACAGCGGGAAACATTGTTACCTCAAAAAGGAATTGCCTTTTACCTGAAAACGTTAATACTTTAGTTTTTTTTGTACCAAAATAGAGGACTTATTGAATAAAAAAATTTTCTTTTCAATTTGTTAAGAACTATAATTATGTTCGTTTTAATTGCATTTTTATATTTTAGAAATGGTAACGGATATTTTAGTAACACGTATAATTAAATGCACGGATGGACGTGTATTTAATTATACGTGTAATTAATAACACGTGTAATTATAATTACACGGATTCAAATCCCGGTCCAATAATTACACGTGTATCCGTGCATTTCATTATCCGTGTAATAGAGAGCTCTACTTTGAAGACTTCTTTCATATGGCTATTGCTAAAGCGTTTGTCTATAGCCTCAACCAAGTAATTAAAATCGCCGCTTTTATCTGCTGGTATGGTTAGCAATAACTCAGCAGCTGCTCCTCTAAGAGCAAGGGTTAGAGCTATACACTTGTCAGCCTCATCCCAGCCATTTGTTGTGGAAGCAGCCTCGAATTGCTTCTTGTATATAGACCAAGAAGTTTGTCCATCAAAGGTTGGAGGTTGCATCTCCTTTTTCCTCAAGGTTTCTCCAGAACTTTCCCGAATCTTTATATTTCGAACACGGTCTAACTCTTTTGAAAACGTTTCCATTTTGCTGTCGACTTGATTCCCTAGCAATGAAACACGTTCATCTAACTCTTTTGAAAACGTCTCCATTTTGTTGTCGACTTTATTCTCCAGCAATGAAACACGTCCATCAAGTGCAGATACATTATTCTCGATGTTAACAAGCTTGCCTTCTAGCATGTTTCTCTGCTCTTCGAGAAGGTCTTTTTGTTCGCTATGCTGTTTCTCAAGGCGTACGAGAATATTCTTTTGTTCATTTTTCTGCTCATTGAAACGTTCGTTTTGTTCATTTCGTTGCTCTTCGAGACGTTCGAGAACATTCTTTTGTTGCTCTTCGAAACGTTCGAGAGCATTTTTCTGTTCTTTCTTTTGTTCATTTCGTTGTTCTTCGAGACGTTCGAGAACATTCTTTTGTTGTTGGAGCAGAAGACTAATCATATTTGAAACATCTACATTTTTACTTACGTCTGCTTCCTCAGTGTCAGCTTCAAAGACGAAAATGTCCGGGTCTTCATTTTGTTGTTTCAAATATTCGGCCAAACGCAGAACAAGCTCATTTTTCGATCCTGCTCTAGAAAGTTCTCGCTTGCCTAATTCACTTTTCAGCTCATTACAGTTGAGCTCTTTCAATAACTTGCTCATTTTTTTTATTTTACTTCTTTTTTTTTCCACACTGCACTGCACAATAAGTTTTATTCCACTTTTCTGACACCAATGTAATATTTTTGTTAGGTTCGTTAAATAAAACTTATTACTCTTTTTAGTATTTCTTCTTTATTCACACTTTCCAATTCAAAACAGTAAATCTCAATTTATAAACAACTCAAATACTTTTATTCAAATTTAAATCACACTTGTTTAATAACACAATCCAATAAGCAATACTTTTGCACACTTTCATAATCCAAAATCAACTGTGTCTCGCTCACCGTGAACACTCCCTTATATACTCAAATTAGTTGTTCTCGAAAGTTCTTGTCTTGGAATGTTCTAGATGGTTGGAATAAGGGGAAATACATTTGACATTGGAAAAGAGCTTTTTGTTTCTTCCATAAATTAGATATGTAATTTTTCCATCAGATGGCGCTGTAGTAGTATAAAGCTCTGTTCACAACAATATCATAAAGAAGTAAAATAACGGTATAAATTTCTCTGTATAATAAAATAATTGATTTATGCTTAAATTTTCATGTAAACTTAATTGTGTTCTAAATTGCTAAACAAAAAAAAACAGATATTTAGAAGGCAACTTCAAAGCCTATTCAATTTACACATATCTGGTCACACTTGAATTATCATTTGTAAATTGTTTCATAAAAATATTGATAATTTCAAGCGAGACGTTAAAAATCAAAATGGCATTTGTTGTATTTATGAACAGTGAAGACGGTGAGGAGCAGTTGAATAGGGGAAGGATAATGGATGCATCAAATCAATTTTATGCATCCATTTCGTGTTTCGTATTTATTAATAACAATTTCACATTAAGACTATAATCTTATTATAAGTGAAGGCTTAACAATATTTAAGAATGTTCGAAAATGTTTAACAAAGCAATATACATAATAATTATTGAATTAAGTTTATGTTAATAGAAATTAAATCTAGCATTTTTTTTTTTTTCAATTTTTATTTACATAATTCTTTATTCATTTATTTATTTATTATTTAGTATTACTGGCCAAGTGTTTAAATAGACGGTTTTTGAATGTGCCCGCGTTAATGATGCTTCTGATCGTTGTCGGTAAAGAGTTCCATAATTGAGTGGCATGGGCAAAAAACGTACGCTCCGATTGCAGACAATAAAATCTAGGTTGAATCAGGTTCGCGGTTCTTAGTGAACTACCAAAAACTAATCGGTTGTACCAGGTACTCAGGTTGACGAGACTGCATAATTACATGTAAATGGATAAGTTACCTAAACTTTAAGAAATTATCGAATGTCAGACCCATTATTTGTTTTGAATAGCTGGAAATATGATCAAAATATCTTATATTGAAGATGTATCTTGCAAGATTGTTGTATATGACATTAAGTTTTCGCCTTGTTGAGGAGTCAAAACAGCAGAAGACCTCACATCCGTACAACAAAATGGGCAGCAGGAGTGTTTTGACAAGCAACATCTTAGTTTTGACAGGAACATACCTTTGGGATGACCATAATAGGCGCAAAGCAATATATAGTTTACCAATTGTAGTAGCTGCATGATCAGTCCAAGTTAAAGTTTCGTTGAAAATTATCCCCAGGTTCCTAGCAGAATGCACATAGTCAATGGTTGATCTACCAAGTCGAACCGGTGAAAAACTTGACGTATCTAAGATGCGTTTGTAAATGCATAATGTCTTTGACTTCCCCGGGTTGAGAGAAAGGTTATGCTTGAGAGTCCACTGCAGAATAATTTCTAGGTCTTCATTAATATGGCTGATAGCATTACGTATGCCATCTAACGGACGGACATATGAACGTTGCAAGACTTAACTAGATGAGGAATTTCATTGACATATAGCGAAAATAATAGCGGCCCAAGAATGGAGCCCTGTGGTACTCCTGCAGAGACTGCAAGATATGAAGACAACTGGTTTCCCACTGCCACAATTGCTGACGATCAGTTAAATATGAGTGCAAAAGTTTTACTGAATAAGAAGAAAAACCGAAATCATCCCTAAGCTTTTTACAAAGTATCAGGTGATCAACCGTGTCAAACGCTTTGGAAAAGTCCAACAACGTTAAAAAAAATAGCACAACTAGTGTCCATTGATCTTCGAATATCATCTACAATAAGTAAAAGAGCTGTCTTGCAACTTCTGCTTTCTCGAAATCCTGATTGGTTTGAGCTTAAAAGGCAGTTTGTATTTAGGTATGCTTGGATTTGTTTTAAAATCGGCTTTTCGAAAACTTTTGACAAGTATGGCAATATAGCAATAGGCCTGTATTCAGGGTAAGCAGAGTTTTTTGTCTTAGGAATTGGAAGTATCTTGGCATTCTTCCATAGTCTCGGATACTCACAAGTAGTTAGTATAGACTTGAATAAATGAGTTATAAATTTAAGGGTCTGAGGCAGAAGAATTTTCAAAAATTTAGGATTTACTTCATCTATTCCCACCGCGTTCGACTTAATAGACAAAAAAGCCTCTACTATATCTTCTTCTGTGAAATGAATAAAGTTAAAACATTGTTCATTAGCATTTTCAATCAAATTAAAATTGAAATGCTCTGAATCATGAGAACTTGATGAATTATTTGTTGAAGGATCGGATACAGACACAAACTGGGCACTAAGTAGGTTGCAATCTATATTTAAAGGAGTCTCTATGAGTCGTTTACCATTACCCAGTTTTTGCAAAAGTTGCCATAAACTTTTTCCGGATTGGTTATCAGGGTTTAATAAATTTTCGTAGTATTGTCGTGTAGCTGTTTTAATACGAAGCACAACTAAATTACGGAGGGAACGAAATCTTTCATGAAACACATCAAGTTTATAGCGCTTCCAACGACTATAGATGAGATTTCGTTTTCGAATTAAATCAGTAATAGATCTATTCAGCCAAGGCGGGGAGCTACAAACAATCCTTTTGAACTTAAGAGGGACATGGCGATCATAGAGCTCATACAAATTACCCTGTAGAAAATCTACCTGTTGGTTTACAGAGTCCCCCCCGACGGGTTTCACCTTGTCGTGGTGGGGGGGCTTAAGTCTATCCTCCTGCTGTTGAGCATAAGCAGGAGGTATTAGGCAACTAAGAAAACCCAAGAGTCAGGGAGATAGGGACAGTCAGGATTGGAGACGATATGAGATGGTTAGGATTCCGGTGATATGCCTAGCCGGAAACCTAATGCATCTCGTAGTAGCTGGTCTTGATTGGATAAGTATGGTGGGACCGTAGGGTCCCTGGTTGCAGCGACAGCCAGGGGTCTGAAAGTCTTACCATAAAAAGTGTGTGTGCGTTGAGTAAAATTGGCATGGTTCTCTTTGGGTCACAAAAACCAATGAGAACCTTTTGATTTGATCTTGACTGGGCATACAGTTGGGGGTCCTAGGTCTCACCCGGGTCTGGGGACTGAGTCTGGTGTGACGTGTGTCACGTTAGTACAAGAGGTGTCAGAGTGTGTCCGATGTGTCTAATTGGTTGTTTGAAGTGTGCTGCTGCTGGAATGCTGTCGAAGGTTGCTTACTATATACATGAGGCTTGGTGGCATGTCTCCAGGGTGTACCATGCGTAATTCCCAAGCGATCGTGTGGTAAGTGATTTTGATGGTGGTTCCGGTGGTTGGTACATGGATAATGATTGGTTGGATGCATCGGATGTGGCGAAGTTCTTCGGCTGATCGTAACCAGCTGGAGTTCTTCAAAAAAGACAAGGACGTGTGTCGAGGAGTGTTTAATGTGCAAGAGGTGTCAGAGACTTGGGGGTTCCGGGTACTTGTACCTGGCGTCCTACGTTAATAGCGTGAAGTGGACCGTCGTCCAGAGTTCTTCGGAACAAAGACCGGGGCGTCACCCGTGTGAACCGTAAGGGGATCAAAAGACAGGAGCGTCTCTCCTTGCTCACCAACTGGTGGCTAAAGACAGGGGGGTCTTTCCTTGATTGCCGTAAGGTGAACTTAATAAGACTAGGATGTGCATGAGTTGTTCGTTGACCGCCCTCAGCTTACTTCTCTCAATATGTGCATCCTAGGGTTGTCAGGCCCAGGGTTTTGCAGTAACCTATCTGGAAGTGACTAGTTCTATTCCGTGTTTCTGAAGCTGAGTAGGAATTAGGCTTTGTCCTTTTTCCGTTTTCGCCTAGGAAGGAATAGACGAAGTTGCGAGGCTCCACCGGTAGCCTTATACTGGTACCACGGGTGATAGTGCCCGGGATTTTGAGAACAATAGTGCACATCTTCGGGTGTGTCAGTTCTCTTTTTCCTGCTATCTTGAGGTCGGCCCCCTAGTGGGAGATCGTTGTGGCGTGGTTTACTCCAAATGCGGAAACGAATGGGATTCAGGATTCTTTTCTTGGATTCAAGAGGCGTTGGTAGGTCTCGACTTTAAACAAGAGGTGTGTATATGCTGCAACATATCACAACTTTGTTACCGAAGTAGCTTGCTACGGAGGGGTTAATGGCTAGGACTAAATCTGGCTCCAATGGTGGTAGGCCACCCGTGGGGTCAAGGCGTAATAGCTAGGTATCCACGTTAAACAAGGAACACTACTGTTGGTTTACAGACTGCATTTGATAAATTTGTTCCCAAGGTATATTCTAAACGTCATATTGCAGATTCTCATATTCAATCGCCTGAAAATCCCTATAGCTTATAATTGTTTCAGCTGAATCAAATTGTATATCGTAGGGTAAGTATATCAAGTCATGTTTAGAGAAACCTGACGCGGAAAGTTGGTTGTAAAATAGGCTTTTCTCGACATCGTCAACAAAGAACACGTCAAGAAGAGTGGGGTTTTCATTATTTGCGAAGTGAGTTGCCGTCAACACATTTACAGGTAAAAGGTTCAAACTTTTAAAATTATCAATTAGAGAACCGGATGAACGAGCATTTAGCAAGTTTCAATTGATATCTCCACACACAACTATATTTGGAACGTTAAAAGAGAATCTTTCTAAAGAGTTTATAATCGGAGAAATGTCTATGTTTCTGTTTGGCCTATAAATCACCCCAAGCAAAATACTCTCAAGTTCACAAATTATCTTAAGAAACAAGTAATCAATGGCGCAATTTTCGTCTGACCTGCAAATTTCCTGATGACCCAATCCGTTTCGCAAATAAACCGCTACACCCCCGCCTACCCGACCAATTCTATCTCTACGAATAAGCCTGTAACCCTCAACATCGTACACAGAATTTGGAAGTTCACAGGAGAACCAAGTTTCAGATATGCATATGACGTCAATCTGAGAGTTAGTGAACAACCACCAAAATTCGTCTATTACTACTAATGTTATACTAAACTTACATGTTTTATTAATCTATTCTTTCGAACGATTCGAAAGTGAAAATTTGCCTAGTTTTCGAAAGATATGAACTTTTCGTTGATAAAGTGAATTTTCTAATCGTATACGAATCTCAAAATACAAATTACTCGAGTTCGACATATGTACTTTCTAATGAAATGGAATGTCAAAATAAGGCTGATGATTTTTCGTTTGACTTAAAACTGTACTGGATAAATTCGTTAATTGAGCTATCTCCATTGTGAATGATCCCTTTAAATTGGGATAAGATTTATAATTGAGAGAGTGGATTGGATTCAATGGCTGCCGGGAATTACGCCAGAATTTATTTCTGGAGAAAACGCCAGAAAATGTTGTTTGCTCAAAATTTGAAAAAATAAGCCTGAAATTCTGGAAATATTGCCACAAACATCTGGGCTATTTTCCTAGGAAAAAAGGCCAGAATTTGACTGAGCAAAATTTTGGCGGTTTTTCCAAATAGAAAACTGACGTAATTTCCTCTGGCTTAATTTTTCGGGAGCCGATTCAACACCGGAGCACCTTTTGAAAGAGCACCCTGAGAGTTCTGTATACGAAGCGATCTCTTCAGAGGAAAACCGAAAAACTAACACACTAAATATAATAATGCTTTTAAAGCGGTTAGAACTTTAGATCATTCGTAAAGTATATAAAAATACCACCTGTTTCAATGTTAATTTACAATTTAATTGAAAGTTCAAATGACCTCAACTCCAAAGCGCGTTCCGCCCAGGTATGAGAAGGGGTTCATCAGTTATATTCGTCGATGTTTACAGACTCTTATAAAATTTACAACATTAATACAGGGTGTCCGGTAATTCGTGTGCCATACCTTGGGATGTGATTCTAGGTCATATTCTAAGAAAAAAATTGTTCTTCAGTAATATTTTCAACTTTGACATCATTTTTTGACGATTTAAAAAAAGGCTAACTTTGGTATACCCTGACCCATGTTAAGGTCAATTTCTCTGTAAGAACCAATGATAGGGACCTCATTTTGAATTTTTTCTTAGTAAAAATACTATTCTTTAAAACTACGTTTAAATTGAGCTGATATGTTTTTAGGGTTACCAGATATTCAATTTTAAATGGTGTTCAATTTTTCTTGCCCAAGCTAAATTTTGACTTTGAGCTCAATTTTGTTCAAAAAATGCGTATTAAACATAAAGTTTTCTTATTTTTACCTCATGAACAAGACAATAATAAAAAAAAACTAGTTAATAAGTACACCCAAAAACTTATACCTTTTATGATACTTAGGAAAATCTAAAATCTTACTTTTAGTGATCCTCCAGAAATACGTTTTTCTAATTCACTTAAAATTGTTATTTCAGGAGTTAACGAGAGTCTGAGATATCGAATTTTCAAAAAAAAGAAAAAAATAGATTTTTTTTTTTTCAAAAATTCAAAAAATATTTATTTTAAAGTTTCGAAATGCAATATGTTTTAGACTTTTTAGAAGCTTCTCTATTAAAATTGTCATTAAGAACCGTTATGTGGATAATGAGAAATTCAAAATTCGAAAAAATGCTTCTATGGTAGGTACAAGCTGTAATATCTTAATTTCAATTTTTTTTTTAATAAATTAAAGATCATAAAAATTAATTGAAAAAAAAAAAAATTTTATCAAAATTCTAGGTGCCGTTTTCGAGAAAAATACGATTTTTGAAAACCATTTTTTTAAATTTTTTAACATTTGTATGGTACCTTTATTTTAAGGTAAAATGAAATTTTTTTTCTCACATCTTGTATATTATTTATTAAGAAACTTTTATTTCTCAAGTTTAAAAAAAATCTAGCATGGGATTTTCGAAATATTGAGTTTTGAAAAAAAAATTTTGAAGTTTTTTTTTAAAAATCAAAAAAAAAATTTGAATAAACAATTCTATTTAAATTTATGAAGAGCCTTCGCAAAAAAAATAAAATGCACGACTGGATCGCACGAACTTGCTCTTATGTAAAAGTACTTCGGAATTTAAGATACATTTTATAAATATAAAACATGAATTTAAAATGAAATTGCCGTCTGATTTCTAGGAAAGTATGAATTTATGCAAACAAACTTTAAAAAATCGTTTTATTATTAAATAAATAAATTTTTTATATAAGAAATTTCTTTAAAATTTTTCAAGAAAAAAATGTGGGGTGCAAATTTTGAGTATTTAATAATATTGATTTTAGGAAATAATTTCAAAAAATAATCGTTCATAGGTTTTGAAGATATTGATTTTTCAAAAAAAAAAAAAAATTCAAAAAACTTAACAAATAATTTTTCGAATATTTTTATATACAATATTATTTTAAACTTAGGGGGACTCCTGCTGAAAATTTTTGGTTAAAATCGTTAGAGCCGTTAACGAGAAAGTCGAAAATCAAAAAAACGGTTCTATGACAGGTACCGTTAATAACATTTTGCCCCAAAATTTTTTTTTGCCAAAACGTAGTCCATGCCCATAATATCACACCTAATTTTTTTTATCAAAATCGTTAGAGCCGTTTTCGAGATAAATACGATTTTGCATTACGGGTGTATGGGGGGTACCGTTAGTTTTAGAGCTAAAAAAAAAATTTCAATTTCCCCTCTAGGGAATCACCGAAGACCCATAACTACCGAGTTTGAAGAAAATAGGTCCAGTGGCTTAGGCTCTAGATCGAGGTACAGACATACAGACAGACAGACAGACAGACAGACGGAATTGCCGGACCCACTTTATTCGTCTTCGCTATCATCGTAATGTCAACTTTGATCAAAATCTCGAGTTCGATTTTTTTTCCAAATGCAGAACTTGCCCTATAGTACCTATATCGCAAGTAAAAAAGTAATGATTAAAATCGGTGGTACCGTTTTTGACAAAATCAAAAACAAAAAAAATGGTTCCATGGGGGGTACCCTCAATAACCATTTTTCGGAAAATTTTTTTCAAGCAATACCTAGATTTAACTAAATGAAATTTTTTTATGTTTTTAGTTTTTAAATCTGTCCAGCAGTTTTTGAGAAAAAAAAAATATTTATAAAATTTCTAAAAAAATTCGTATGGCAGGTACCGTTATTTTTGGTCTTAAAAAAAAAAGAAAAAACCGTGTGGGGGTAAAAAATCAAAACCCCTATCTACCAAGTTTAAAGAAAATCTGCCGAGCCGTTTAGGCTGTAGTCGAAGCGACAGACAGACAGACAGAATTGCGAGACCCACTTTTTACTTGCGATATATGTAGGTACTATAGGGCAAGTTCTGCATTTGGAAAAAAAATCGAACTCGAGATTTTGATCAAAGTTGACATTACGATGATAGCGAAAACGAAAAAAGTGGGTCCGACAATTCCGTCTGTGTGTCTGTATGTCTGTATGTCTGTATGTCTGTATGTCTGTACCTCTCACTACAGCCTAAACCTCTGGACCTATTTCTTTCAATCTCGGTAGTTAAGGGTCTTCGGTGATTCCCTAGAGGAAAAATTGAAATTTTTTTTTTAGCTCCAAAACTAAGGGTACCCCCCATACACCCGTAATGCAAAATCTTATTTATCTCGAAAATGGCTCTAACGATTTCGATAAAAAAAATTAAGTGTGATATTATGGACATGGACTATATTTTGGTGAAAAAAAAATTTGGGGGGAAATGTTATTAGGGGTACCTGGCATATAACGGTTTTTTTGATTTTCGAATTTCTCACCAACGGCTCTAACGATTTTAACCAAAATTTTTATGCAGGAGCTGCTTTGCATTTGAAAAAATATAAACTAAAATTTCTTGAAATTATTTCCTAAAACCAATATTATTAAATACTTAAAATTCGCATCCCACATTTTTTTCTTGAAAAATTTTAGAGAAATTTCTTATATAGAAAATTTATTTAATAGATAATAAAACGATTTTTTAAAGTTTATTTGCGTAAATTCATACTTTTCCGGAAACCAGACGGCAATTTTATGCATTTGAACATTATTATCTCATTAAATCCATGTTTTATATTTATAAAATATATCTTAAATTCCAAAGTACTTTTACATAAGAGCAAGTTCGTGCGATCCAGTCGTGCATTTTATTTAGTCTTCGCTATCATCGTAATGTCAACTTTGATCAAAATCTCGAGTTCAATTATTTTTTTCCGAATCCATAACTTGCCTTATAGTACCTATAAGTCGCAAGTAGAAATCCAGTACAGTGAGATCGGGAAATCTTGCAGGCCAATGAATTGATCCATTTCTGCCTATCCATCATTCATCATTTTCTTCATCCAGCCAATCCTTAACTTCACGACCATATACTCGTAGTGGGCCGGAGCACCATCTTGTTGGAAATATGATGAAGCTATTTGAAGCAGTGGAACATCCTCCAATAGGTCTGGTAGATTATCTTGTAAAAACTCCAGATAGCTAGTAGAATTAAGTCGGGGTGGTAATTTGAAAGACCCGATGAATTTATTTCCAATTACACCTGCCCACATAATATTGACACTGAATCTGTGCTGAAATGATCTTTGCCGTCTTGAATTTGGATTGCTCTAAGCGCCCATGTATGGAGATTATGGAAATGTTTAATACCATCTCTTGTGAATTGAGATTCGTCTGTCCAAAAAATTCTGTTTATAAGCTGGTTGTCATCCAAATTTCTCTCTGGCAACCAGTAACAAAATTCGAGTCTCTTTTCAAAATCATCGGGAATCAGTTCTTGCACAATTGTATGCTAATATGGATACATATATTTTCACCATGCAGTATACCGGAAATTCTGTTTTTTTTTTTTTTTTTTTTCCCGTGGGTAGGTGTTGAAATCTTCAAAAGATTCTATGAGGACCGAAAAACGCGCGCTCATAGATATGTGGGACTCTCCCGACCAACAACTCTGCCCCCATAAAGCCTTACGGAAGGTAAGACTCTATGCAAGCAGACCGTTAATCAGGCCGACCGCACTAAAACCACCTCCTCCTCCCGATTGCAACTAAGTTCATATGGAACTTATCTAGCAATTTATCTTTCTCGAAGTTAAGTAACGTGTTGTAGGCAACTTTCCGGTGAAAGTTCCTACTGGTTTAATTATAAGCTAGTTGAATAGCTTCTTTCTATTTTAATATAAATATATATAAATATACATAATACAGTACAATAATTTCACCGTACTAGATCGGAAGGTTTGGTCCTTCTCAAACGTCGTACTAAATTTGTTTCGTCAAGAATTTCTAAGATTGTTCTATTGGTATGTTCAACTAAACGCTTTCTATGCCTTTGCGAAAAAGTTTTTATTTCTTCGCGAACCGTGGGGATTCCAAGATCCCTGTGAAGATCTTCGTTTCTAATATACCACGGCGCATTTACAAAGGACCTTAATAATTTGTTTTCAAAAGTTTGTAGACTATTTAGATTTGTATCGTGGGTACAACCCCAGAGTTGAATACCATATGTCCAGACAGGCTTAAGTACCTGTTTGTAAACTAATAATTTGTTTTCGATACTAAGTTTAGAATGTCGTCCGAGTAACCAGTACATTTCCCTTAGTTTAATATTTAATTGATCACATTTATTTTTAACATGTGACTTCCATTTTAATTTCGCGTCAAGAGTCATCCCGAGATATTTTGCCTCATTTGCAAATGGAACTTGAGTTGTATTAATAAAGACTGGTAATCTATTAATTTTCTTATAAGTAAAGTCCACGTGGACTGACTTAAATTCGTTAAGCGCTATTCGCCATTTGTTTGTCCATTCATTGACATTGTTAAGAGCATTTTGCAATTTACATGTCGATTCGTTAGCCGTTTTGCCTACTGCAAGTATTGCGGTATCGTCTGCAAAAGTAGCTACAATTGTATTGTCTGTTTGGGGTATGTCGCGTGTAAATAAAAGGTATAAAATGGGACCTAGAACACTACCTTGTGGTACCCCAGCCACTATTTCTTTAAAATCTGAATAACCATTTCCGTGCCTAACGCGGAAAATTCTTTTCTCTAGATATTCTCTAAGAATGTTGTATAGTCCTTCAGATAGGACTTGTCTCAATTTGTATTTGAGGCCTTCGTGCCACACTTTGTCAAAAGCTTGAGACACATCTAAAAAGACCGCTGAACAAATTTTATTTTCTTCAAAGGCTTTCTCGATGACATCGGTGATTCTATGCACTTGATCAATCGTCGAGTGCTTACTTCTAAAACCGAACTGGTGTTCAGGTATAAGACCCTTTTCTTCTATTATGGGCTGAAGACGCTGAAGAAATATTCTCTCAAAGACCTTCGACACTACAGGAAGAAGTGAAATGGGCCTGTACGATTTCTTTTCATGTGATGGTTTGCCAGGTTTTAAGACCATTATTACTTCTGCGACTTTCCATTGATTTGGAACATATTCTAACCTTAGAGTGGCGTTCATTATGTAAAGGAGGTTTACTAAACCTTTCCGTGGGAGCATTTTAAGAATTTCCGCAGTAATTAAGTCGTATCCTGGTGCTTTTTTTGACTTCAGTTTCTTAATTTCTTTGCTTAATTCGGCAAGCGTAACATTTCTTGTGATGGAGCTTTCATTTGAATTTATATTCACACTTATATCATCATTCAATGCTTGCCCATTGAACGGCTTAAATGTTTCCTCTAGGTAATCAGCGAAAACGTTTGCTTTCTCTTTATCGCTTCTTGCCCATTCATTTTGGTCTTTCATAATCGGGGGTGCTGGAAGCTTTGGTTTTTTCGTAGCTTTTATCGCTTTCCATAGAGAATAATTAGATTCTTTACCTGCCGTCAAGTTTTCAAGGTAATTTCCAGCTTCGCGGTTTTTAAAATCTGATATCATCTTTTTAAGCAAATTACTGAGGTGATTTAAATTAGCTTTGTGTTGGGGAGCACGAGTTTGTTGCCATTTTTTGCGCGCTTTTCGCTTGTCTTTAAGTACCTCTTTTATCTCTTGGGGATATTTAGCTTCTCTATAGCCTGACATTTGTCTTTGGTAAGGAGTATTGTTCCATGCGGCTTTTTGAACAATATGCACAAAATTATCTACCGCTTCTTCAAGCTCAAGAGGTGTTTGTAGTGATACCCTTAATTCAACATTATCTTCAATATCTTTCTTAAAACCTTCCCAGTTAGTTTTACCGTTTGTTAACCTAGGTGGTGTTTCAATTTTAACAATACTTTCGCTCATAGTGAGAATAACGGGAGAGTGGTCAGAGAAAAGATCAAAGCATTCCGTTATTTTTATTCGATTTGACGGTATTCCCCTGACTATAAAGAAATCAATCAGGTCAGGTATTTTCGAGGTATCTGTCGGCCAATAAGTTGGTTTCCCACTAGAATGAAAATCACAATTATTCTCCATACCGGCTTCATATAACGCTCGGCCCTTTTGAGAAATGCATCTAGAACCCCAAAACGTGTGTTTTGCATTAAAATCGCCACCGATTATTAAAGATGGTCTAAGTGATTTTAGCAAGTTTGAAAAATCATTTTTGTCAATTCTGTACCGTGGAGGGCAGTATATAGATGTGAAATTCAATGTATCATGTTTAGTTTTAACCTGCACACTTATAAGCTGCATCGGTTCAAGTTCAAGCTTAAGGCCTATCGAGTGTTTGATACATTCTTTTATGTATAATGATGCTCCGCCTCTTGCTTTGTTCGACGGATGAATTGCATGGTAATCTAGATAACCGTTTATATTGAAATTTGATTCTTTTTTAACGTGGGTTTCTGATATTAGACAAATGTCGATATCTTGTTCCCGTATGACCATTTCTAGTTCTTCAAGTCTTTGCCTTAATCCGTTGGCATTCCACGTAATAATTTTAAGGTTTTCCATCATGATTTTTTTTTAAAACGTTTGGGTCGAATAAAATCTTCGATTTTTGCTAACCTATCAGAAATAGTTCTATTGATTTTGACCTGATCTTCAAATTTTGACAAAATTAAAGCCAAGCATTGAGATAGTGCGTCAGAGTCAGGTTGATTTATTACGGGTGCAGCCGCCATTCTGGCATTTGTGTTTACACTACGTTTCTTTGGAGATGTCTGTGCAGCTGCCATTTCGGCGTATGACTTAACAGTACGTTTCTTTGGAGATGTCTTTGACGTTGATGGGGTTTGATTTTCTTTGCCGATGCCGACTCTTAGTGTATTTATTCTTTTAGGAGTCTTAGATATTGGGCTTTTTATTTGTTTCTTTGGTTTTCTTTCCATATGAATTTTTTCTCGGCGTTTTTGTAGCTCTTTAACTACTTCACAGCCTCTATAGCTTGCCGGGTGACTTCCATTGCAGTTTATGCACTTCGCTGGACTTTTGCTATTTCCAGTGCAGTCAGCAGTTAAATGTTTTCCCGCGCATTTTACACACCTAGGTTCTTTTTAACAATAGCTTTGCGTGTGGTTGAAACCTTGACAGCGTTTACACTGAGGCACTTGCTTTGTACGGCTTTTCAGAGGTTCGATCTTAACAACGAGGTTCAGTATTGTTTTAATTCTGTAGATTTCCTCTAGTTTTTCTGTCTTATCGAACGTGAGTATAAATAGTGGGAGACCACGCTTTACCACGACAGTTTCTCTATCTTTTTGTTGTTTTTCTTTTTTTACGATGTTCTCAGCATTTAAGATCTTGTAATTTTTTTCTTTAAGATCACGGATTACATCGTTTTTTTGACATGAGGAATGTAAGCCTCTTGCAACGACTCGTAAAGGTCTTTCTGATTTGTTTTCGTAGGTATACCATTCTACATTTGCTTCGTTAAGTCTTCGCGAAAGCAGACGATAGCTATCGGAGTCTTTTACACAAACTTTCCACTTGTTGTTATTAAGCGAGATAACTTTAAAATTCGCTGGGGTTAACGCCTCAAGGATTATTTTAAGCTTATTGTATTCCGCAATCCCGATGACATTAATCGGTGGCGGTGGTCTTATTTTAGTAGTTTTTTCTTTCTTATTCGTATCTTTTGGTACATTTACTTTTATTATTTCGGAAGACGAGGTTCCCTCTGGCGAGGAGAATGCTTTACGTTTTTTGCTAGGTCTTTTTGAAGACGTTTCTCTTTCTAGCTCTTCTTCGTCTGTTTTATATTCGCAAACACCCAGCTGCTGTGGAGTTGTTTTCGAATCGTTTTGTCTTTGAGTTTTTTTCAACTCTTCATTTTCTTTCCGAAGAAGCTCAATTTCTTTCTGTGCTTTCTTTACGGCATCGCTGTTATTTCGTAGAAAATGTATTTCTTCTTTCAGCTCTTGATAGAGTTTCAAAGTTTCGTCGAGTCTTTGACGAAGTTCGTTATTGTCTTTTTCAAGACATTCTATTTTCTCCGAGTCTTCTTTTTCACGCTCTGGCGCTTTGGGCGGACTCTTTTTCCCGGAAGCACTCGATGTTGATGGTGGTGATCGAGCTACCATTGGTTTTCTTGAAAAAGGATTTATCAAGTTTTGGAATAATTGGCTCTCCCCAGAATCCGTAGAGCCGACCTCCGAAGAGGGTGGATTTTTCAGGAAATCTGAATTGCCACCTGGGGTACTATATCTATTTGTTTTACTCATTCCATATTTTGTATACGTCTTTCTCAGTATACGGAGTTTGGATTTTAGTCGCCTCTTACGACAGGCATTCCTACCTCGGGTATATTCTTTCCCCCCTACCCGAAGGGGAAATTCTGTGTTTGGAAACATTAAACTGTAGAGCCAAGCGTCTTATGCTGATGGAAGGATCGATTTCAACAGCTGTTAGTATTCTTTCATCGACCGAAAATCTTCTTGTGCTTGCAGCTCGCGCATTAGGTCTTGCAGTTGAAACTGATCCAGTTTCTTGAAGCCTTCAAAAGGTATTTCCAAAGATATTTCGTAAGACCGTATGGAACTAACTGTGTACATTCTGGTTTTGGACTTGCTTTTTCTCTTAGAGATCTGCAAATCTATTCGCGGAAGCATTTTTATTGCAGTATTCATTTTGAATTTAGACATAAAAGACGAGAAGCTACAGCACCATTGATCCGATGCATGAGTTCTTCACATTATATAGTAAGATCATATTTATTTCTGTCCTATATACGCCATCCAATAGATACGGTTTACTTAATAACCCGAATTAAAATGGGGTGGTTCTTGTTTTGTGGCTTCCCCACACTTAGTTTGTCCTAAATCAACAGATCAGAGGAACTTTAAAAACTTAAGCCTTCACAGTACAGAGATGGTGACTGCAACCCAAAAGAATCACTCACTCACTGTTGATATGATAAGTGTTGAAATATTAACATTGAAGAATGATAGTTATTCTCTGCAAAAAAGTGTCTATCATTATTCAAGAAATAAGTATATTGAAAGAAGAGGTCCTTCGTAAGGCTCTCAGAGTACCCTAACTCAGTCATCAGTTGCTGAAATCAAATATTACATTACATCTTACACTACTCCGTAGATAAATCTACGAAGTAGAGACACTGAAAAGCACTGGCAACTAAGGCGATTGGTATTTTAACGGTCCCCCATATATGTACTAACCGCGCACAATGAAGCTTAATTGATGGGAAGCGATGCTTTCATCAAAGCCAAGGCCGTTGACTGAAATCAAATATTGTTTTCTCCTATTGTCCCCAATTAATTAAATCTACTTTTCTGTTCCGCCAAGAATACGCAAATAAGTCTTTATACCTACTCCTTCCGAACATTTAACATAATAAAGCAAATTCGATCTGAGGACGCAGCAGCAACAACAACAGGTACATAGCGTATTGTTTTTGCTTTTATTTGCTCCCCATTTTTAGCAACAATAAGACCATCCTATATGTACAATAAGGTTCCTTATTTTATTGTACTTATCAAAATCGCTGTCGACCATGGACCAGATTATTCCAAAAGCTGTTATTTTCTTTCGACTTGTGTTACTGAAAAGTCTTTAGTTTGTGGTCCCTTTAAAGTAAACTAAGTGTACCTACACTACCGTCAAGTTCTGTTGGAGTCAGTTAAGTACCGATTTCTATATATAGTACAATTCATAAAGTTTGTAAAAGATTTTTTTATAAAACTACTGTTTGTGTTAGACTCTAAGATGCCATAACTGCTGCTACAAATTTATGGCATTTCTGTCATAACCCTACCCACCCATGAGAAAGAAACAAAACAAAATATAACAGAAACTACATTACAAGGACACTCAAAATTCAGCTGGTAAATGACTCTTGAAAACCTAAGCATATCATGTGAAAAACAAAGTAGAATTTTACCAGATTAATTTTGGTATAAGATTCAGACGAAGTTTTTGCTAGTATAGGAAAAAAAACAGATTCCTTCCAATTTTATGCCTTACGCAAGATTACCTCAAGATCAGCCAGCAGGAGATATCCAGTTCATTTCATCACAAGTCTTATGTGTAAAGGGGGATCCACGAATCCCAAGTCGGCAGAATACAGAATAGACCTGTGCAAATGTTCCTGGTGAAATTTTCTTTGTAGAAGTTACTATGGCGTCATTTAGATGATGGTAAGGGTAGCAGCACCAAATATAAAACAACTTTTTGACAAACCAATACTCGTATATCTATATATCCGCGGTTACCTATTAAGGTACCTTTTAGTATATACGAATGTCCCCTTTCCCGTTTCGCAACAGAAAATTGATGAAAAAAAAAACATCGAGAGAAAAATGTTTTCCTCAACCAATGCCAATTTTGGACTTCCTCCTTCCATTACAAAATGGACACATACAAAGATGAACGGAACACTTTTATTTTCTAACCGAACCCCATGTTTTCTTAAGGGGATATATATGGCAATGATTAATTGCAATTCAATGGTTGCGGCAGCGTTCCAACTCATATGCAGGACTTTGTTTGGCAGCACTGAATACCAGACTTAAAAAAAAAAAAAAAATTGAGAAAAACGGAAATGGAAACGCGTCGAGAAGATAAATGAACATCAGTTTATCACATCCATCGAGGAAGTTTATGGATGTGCTTGTGTTTGTGTGGGAGCTTAGAGTGTAATGTCCTCCTTTACAGCAAGTATATTGCGGTAAGCTAACTGATGTATTTCATTTCCCAATATGGAAATAACTGCCAGGACATTATGATAAAGCACGCAATTGAATGTTCGTTATGTCTGAATTCGATTAGAACTGTCAACTTAGTCATGTGTTTATTTATTTCCAAGCATTATTAAAATATATTGCTGTATAACCGGGGGAAATAAGGAAAAGGTTACTTTAATAACTTGAAATGGCTTTGAACGCCATTTAAGTACACAAAACGGGTTAGTGAAAAATTTATTCACGATTGGGTGAATCTGTTTTGCATCTTTAAGAAGACCCTTATGGGAACCACTTCAATTTTTATGAAATACTTAAAATTACATCCTTAAAAGTGTTATGCAGGGCCAAATACTTTCAATTACGTATGATTTATTTATCGACTTCATTCGTTTTTATTTTTTGTATAAATAAATAAATTTGACAGCTGTAGGAGAACCAGAACCAGCCACTTACATCTTTCAATCATACTGTCAACAGGAATGGAGATTATCTATCTACTTTTTTATGACAAAACATAAACTCTAGGAGGATTTGTCACTTTTTTGCAAAAGCCAAAATCACAGAAAATTCACATCCCGGTTGTCAAATATACGACGCGATGTGACAGTTCAACACAATTACTATCATCTCATACATTTTAGATAAACAGCTCGTAGAGAATCTGAAATTACATATAAGCAGTGATTTTTTAACAGCAATCGGAAATTAAAAAAAAAAACACATACAATTCGGAAAAATGCATGAAATCTTTATTTGAATCGATAGCACCGTCGAAATAATTTTACAGTTTGAAGATTATTTCATGCAAATGTTGGCCGCGGCTGCGCCTCAACTGGTCCATCCGCTTAGCCCAATTTTGGCATACTCTTTCTAACATTTCGGCCGGTATCTCACGAACAAATGCTTCAATGTTGGCTTCCAGTGCGGGAATCGAAGCGGGCTTGTCGGGCTTTAACATAGCCCTACAAAAAATTGTCTAGTGGCGTTAAATCCCACGATCTAGGCGGTTAATTGACCGGCCCCAAACGTAAAACGTTCACCGAACTCGCCTCTCAATTAGTCCATTATTACGAGTGCTGTGTGGTATGTGGCACCGACTTGTTAAAACCGCATGCATATCATGCAAGTCAAGTTCAAAGCGCACGGTGGCGCTCACCATTCACAGTAACCTTGCGATTCGCATCATATTTGAAGAAATACGGCCCAATGATTCCGCCAGCCCATAATCCGCACCAAAGAGTGACTTTTTCGGGATGCCTTGGTAGCTCTTGCAATGTTTCTGGCTGCTCTTCACTCCAAATACGGCAGTTTTGCTTGTTTACGTATCCATTCAACCAGAAATGAGCTTAGTCGCTAAACACAATTTTTCGATAAAAAAGTGGATATTCGGCCAACTTTTCAAGAGCCCAAATTCAGTGTTGTGGTAGGTTGTTCGGCTTCAATTCTTGCACCAGCATAAAATGGAAGAAGCGCGCGTTGAACTTTCCTAACAGAGCACGCATTTTGATAATAAAATTCAATAATTTGCAAGCGTTGTTCGTTTGTACGACACGATTCATGGTTAAATATAGATCAAACCAAACTGAAGATGTTTGACGTAAAACACGAAACGTGCGTGAGCCAGAGATGGAAAATTCGATATAATTATACCGAATTCGATACAATTCAGTTTGCAGAAGTACAACAGTACAATTTATCTCAATTCAGTACAATTTCAAAGTTTCCATATTTTATGTATTTCACAAAAAAAAAAATGCACGACTGGGTCGCACGAACTTGCTCCTACGTAATAGACTAGAAATTTTAAAAACGAATGTTTTTGAATCTATGCAAGAACAAAAATTATAAGTCGTTGTAGTGGTTTCTTAAAAAAAGCTTTTATATAAAAAATTTTTAAAAAAACTTTTAAGAAAAAATTTTGGTACGCCAATTTAAATTTTATTATTGTTCGAATAAAAATTAAATTTAAAAAAAAAAATATTGAGCCGTTTCTGAGATATCGAATATTTATTTTAAAGTTTTGAAATGCAATGTGTTTTAGACTTTTTAGAAGCTTCTCTATAAAAAATTTCATTAAGAACCGTTATGTGGATAATGAGAAATTCAAAATTCGAAAAAATGGTTCTATGGTAGGTACAAGCTGTAATATCTTAATTTCAAATTTTGTTTTAATAAATTAAAGATCATAAAAATTAATTGAAAGAAAAAAAATTTTATCAAAATTCTAGGTGCCGTTTTCGAGAAAAATACGATTTTTGGAAACCATTTTTTTAACTTTTTTAACATTTGTATGGTGGGTACCTTTATTTTAAAGTAAAATAAAATTTTTTTTCTCACATCTTGTAGATTATATTAAGAAACTTTTATTTATCAAGGCTAAAAAAATCTAGCATGGGGTTTTCGAAATATTGAGTTTTGAAAACAAAATTTTGAATTTTTTTTAAAAATCCAAACAAATTTTTTTTGAAAATTTAAATACACAATTCTATTTAAATTTTTGAAGAGCCTTCGCGGAAAAAAAATGATCAAAATCGGTTGAACCGTTTTTGAGAAAATCAAAACCAAAAAAAATGGTTCCATGGGGGGTACCCTCAATAGCCATTTTTTTTCAACCATTACCTAGCTTTAACTAAACTAAATTTTTTTGTGTTTTTATTTTTTAAATCTGTGCAGCAGTTTTTGTATGTATAAAATTTCGAAAAAATTTCGTATGGCAGGTAGCGTTATTTTTGGTCTTAAAAAAAAGAAAAAACATGTGGGGGGAAAAAATCAAAACCCATATTTACCAAGTTTAAAGAAAATCGGCCAAGCCGTTTAGGCTGTAGTCGAACCGACAGACAGACAGACAGAATTTCCAGACCCACTTTTTTAGTCTTCATCATCATCGTAATGTCAACTTTGATCAAAATCTCGAGTTCGATTTTTTTTACGAATGCATAACTTGCCTTATAGTACCTATATTTCGCAAGTAAAAACAAAACAAAAGCACATTAAAGGAAATTTAAAGCTGAATACATCATTCTGGCCTGAATGCATTCATTTTCATACCATACAGTCACTTCTAGATGGCGCCTTGGTTTTCTGTCTCTATCGATCAGCTTTCTTTCAGATATCTCTTCGGTTTGGTTACTAAACACTAAACTGTAAACTTGTGGATGTGTTTAGTGATTGCGGTTTTTCGTCTCTGCATTTTTAAGATATTTAATTTGTGAATTTAAGTTTTATATTTCAATTTTTTTGTATAAGCTGGTGCCGCAAAAAATGAACAAGTAAAATATTTAGTTTCATCATTACAATACAATAGTTATGTATATATATGTACTTTTAAAATGAAGATAGTATTTTTTTCTGTGCAGGTATTCATATTTATGTATTTATATTTTTTATAAGAAGACAAACTAATCACTTCTGCTTTGATTTTTTTTAAATAAAATGCTTTGGAAAACTTTTAAAAAGTTGAATAAATTATTGATTTTTTTTTCACACAAAATTCATTTTCGGTACAATTGACATCATTTCAGTACAATTTTGTTCCAGATTTCAGTACAATTGAAAAATTTCATTTTCCATCCCTGGCGTGACCTGTCGAAACTAGTGTTGCCAAAAAGAAAATATCAAAAAATCAGTCATTACTAAACTAAAAATCTCAACTATCAAAGGGCACTACACCCTTTTTACAGGAACAAACTCTGGCGATTTTTGACCCCTCCCTATCTTCAGTACCAAACTAATTAAGTCAGAAACTTAAAATTCCGAATATTTGCTAAGCTAGTCAGGCACAAGCGTCTCACCAAATTTAAATTTTCTAGCATAAGCGGTTCCTGAGATATAAGGCCTCAAAAATCACAAAAACCGTAAATGACTGACTCACTGACTAACTGACAACATTATGGAGCACTTCCCGATATCGTAGAATCTTGTAATTTTGCACAACGGTAATTCTTGTCATGCAAGCAGTGGAAAAAATCGAAAATTTGAAATTTTCCATTCAGGGGGCGTTGTATCCGCCCACTTTCTGAGAAAAAGTTTAATTTATATGGAGCACTTCCGATTGCTGTAGAATGATGAAATTTGGTGTAGCGGTATAGCTTAATGTACATTCAAAGCGAAAAATAGAAAATCTAAGATTTTTCATTCGAAGTGTCTTTATTGTCATTTTGAAACTATACATGCATCTTGAAAATTCATGACTTTTCTTAGAACTAGAGTGCTCGATTTGGTACGCTATGCTATGTTTATGTTAAAATGAATGAAAAAATAATACATTTGCATACCTGAAAAAATTATGAGTTTACATAAAAAAACTCTTAACTGTGATGTGAATTACAATAAAACTACTAATAAGGATATTAATTGTTGGGCTACCTTCATTTAAAAAAGAGTTAAAATTGACAAAAAAACATCATCGCATCCTCAACAATTATTGCTTTTTTATGACTTTGAGCGGATATAGGTACTAGTATTTATAATCAAGAAACAGCATTAGCTGCTTTCTTAGACATAGAAGGAGCATTCGATAACACGTCCCACGAGGCGGTAGGCAAAGCTCTTGTTAGAAAAGGCGTACCCATCACTATAACCAGATGGATAAAAGAAATGTTAGGCACTAGAAATGCAGAGGCACAAGCAGGACAAAACGTAAAAAAAGTAATCACAACGAGGGGATGTCCTCAGGGTGGTGTACTATCACCCTTGTTGTGGAGTCTTGTTGTAGATGAATTGTTAGAAAATCTTACCTCCCAAGGTATATACTGCATTGGCTTTGCCGATGATATCGCTATCATTGCAGTAGGTAAGTTTGAAGAAACTCTTTGCGATATTATCCAAAGAGGACTAACAATTACAAGTAAATGGTGTATGTCTGTAGGGCTTTCAATAAACCCATCCAAGACAACAATCATACCATTTACTAGAAAAAGACTTCTACCACATAGAAAATCTATCAGTTTGAATGGTGAAGTAATCGAAACGCAGAGGGAGGTAAAATATCTAGGAATTTTACTAGATAGTAAACTCCTCTGGAACAAACACATAAATTCTATAGTCGGAAAAGCCACAAAAGCCCTAATGATTTGCAAAAGAATTGCAGGTAAGTCATGGGGATGTAAACCGAGCATCCTCAGGTGGATGTACACTATGATGGTAAGACCCATCATTACCTATGGTGCGGTTGCATGGCACAAGAAAACCGAATTAACAACAACTAGGAAAACCCTAGAAAAAGTCCAAAGGCTCGCATGTATCTGTATTACGGGAGCAATGAGAACCTGCCCTACCCCTCTACACGAGGTCATTAGAAGTGCTGGAGTGGGAGGTATCATTAGGTTCTCAAAAGAAGGAACTGGGACCGGCAAAATTATTGGTCTCAGAGAAAGGGACCTAATTGACAGGTCTACAATAACAAACCTTATTGACATCCCAAGAGATGGAATGATCAAAAAACATAATTTCGAGAAAAAATTTCTTACACAGCTCAGTAGCAAAAAAGACTGGGTAGGAGAGAATACAAACTACACACTCGAAACAAATACCATCAAGTGGTACACTGATGGATCGAGAACAAGCGAAGGGACTGGTGCAGGAATCTTTGGGCCAAAAACCAAACTTTCTATACCGATGGGGCAGTCCACCAGCATCTTCCAAGCGGAAGTAAACGCCATAGGGAAATGCGTAGATCGCAATCTCGAAAAGAATTATCGTAACCAGAACATTGCCATTATGTCAGATAGTCAAGCAGCACTCAAGGCGCTAAACTCATACACCATCAGCTCTAAGCTAGTATGGGAGTGCATAAGCAGACTAAATGAACTAGGTAAACAGAACAGAGTCACACTTTACTGGGTACCTGGACATGTTGGTGTTCCTGGAAACGAAAAGGCAGATTCCCTAGCAAAAATAGGCGCTTCAACCCCCCTAACAGGGCCTGAACCTTATTGCGGAATAGGTGAAAATGTCATCAGGACCAAAATTAAAGAAGAAGAGGAGGCAAACAGATCTAAAAACTGAAAAGAACTCCCTAGACTGAGACAGGCGAAACTGCTACTGGGCAACTACAACCGGCAACGCTTCGAAAACTGTATCAACCTAAGTAGGAATAACCTAAGAATAATAACTTGCATTCTAACAGGACACTGCAAACTTAGAAGACACCTTAACCTACTGGGTGTGGTAAGCAGTGCCACTTGCAGATTCTGCAACATGCATGAAGAAACGCCGGAACACATACTGGGAAAGTGTTATCCAATCATGCACCAGAGGAAAACACATCTGGGACAGTACCAGGTGGAAGAGAGCAACCTATCCTCTCTCAAAGTGCTCCAAATACTAAAATTCTTAAAAGCAATAGGTTTGGAGGAGGAACTGTAGGATGAGACAGCTCATCACTTTTATAAGAGGGGGCACAATAGATCTACAGGTCGCAGTGCAATAACCCCCCCAATACAATTCATTCATTCATAATCAAGATAGGTACATATGTAAGTGTTAGCTGTTAGGTATCTTGCCAGGACAAGAAGAAACAATTGAAGGCCAAATCAAAACAACCAATCACAAAAGGAAAATATACCAAAAGAAATAGGAAGCTATAAGCTAAGTTCATTTTAGTAGGTAGAGTCTACCCTTCTATCTTTCCGTATCTTTCGAGATTTTGACATGGCAAAATATTAAAATCTTTGCAAAAAGGAGTGAGATCAGACCAAAAACAAAAATGTTAAAAAAAGAGCCAAGTTCTTCTATACAAAAACGTTTGTGTAACAAGTCAGCCGTGAAAAGTACTCAGATCTTAAAATACGCCAATTTCTTGCTTCATGAAGGTTTAATACCGAATATTTAAAGTAGAATAATATTGAAACAGCAACAATGTAATAGAGAAATTTTATTATTAAGTGATTACTGACTAAAATTTAATCGGCTTACTTGGCAAGTTTTTTTATGTCAAATCGAAAGGTTTTAAAAACTTGACCAGTGAACCCATCAAATTTTAGTTAGGTAAACTCTTGAAGGATTTATCATTTCCCCGTAAGAGGCAGTACTTTCTAGCAGACGTTAAGGTTGATTTATAAATTTTATTCAGACAAAATATTTTTTTTATACAAAATGTTCATGGGTTTCGTAACTTTCAAACATAAAAGAAAGGATTTCGTGCTCGCCACTTCTTTCAAAAACAATCAAGGCACATCCTAACGTTGAGTATTGCAATTCGGAGAAGTCCGTTAAATACATTTGTAAATATGTAACGAAGGCAGTGATATGGCCGTTTTTGGCATCCAAATATCCAATACAGACGACGAAATTACGCGCTATCAAGTTGGTATATATGTGAACTGCAATGAGGCAATTTGGCGTATATTCTCATTCTGTATTCAGGAACGTCATCCCACTGTTGTACATTTGGTGGTGCCTCTGGAGAACGATCAAAGAGTATATTTCACAGCGTTGAATGCTGCTCAACGTACTGAAACTCCTCCAGCGACAACATTAACCAGTTTCTTTACGACTTGCCAAAGCGATTCGTTCGCACGAATGTTGCTTTACTCGTTACTTTACTTAGAACTCTTCATCGAAAAAATTTGTATGTCGGAGGCAAGGCGATACGATTCCTTTGGTCATCCGGATATGCGTTCTACTGATGCTCTTGGTCGTTTCTATTTTCGGTTGTTCGTGGGTCACTACGAACTATTAATGGTATAGTATACCCAACATTTCAAGAGCTCAATTTGCTTGAAAACGATACTCATTGCGATACGACAATCGCTGAAACAATTATGTCGGCATCTCTAAGTCTAAGATATGCACATTCTTTGCTTTCATCATTTCTGCATGCTTTTCATCTAATCCACGTGATCTGTAGAACAAATACAATGCTAACATGTCAGAAGACATTTTACATCGAATTCGTGTCAGTTCAAGAAATTCTGATCTTGCAGAGGCGAATGAGAAGATGCATAACCAGGATCTGCTCTTGATCGAAGATATGTATTACCTCATGTGCGGCGGTGTGAATGATTCAGAGAATTAGAATGTGAACGTGAATATGATCGATATGAATAAGACCAATTAGCTTAAACGAATGTAACCCTGTTGAACCCAAAACAGAAGAAAGGAAGGAAGTCTATGATACATTATGTACTTGTACATGAAGCTTATTTTTTCCTATTGACCCTGGTGAAACAGGAAAGTCATTCCTCATGTCATTGATTTTGGGCACTATTCGTGCTAGATCCGAAATCGCGGTAGCAGTTGCTTCTTCTGGAATAGCGACCACGTTGTTAGAAGGATGCTGTACGACTCATTTAGCTTGAAAATTGCCATTAAATCTTCAAACTACTACTAAACTGATATGTATCATTTCAAAACACTCTGCAATGGCAAAACTTTTTTGGTAGTGCAATGATTTTTCTATCTTGCGATTTTCGCCAAACACTGTCAGTCATTCAAAGATCGACTGCTGACGATGAAATAAAGGCTTGCCTCAAATCATCAAATCTGTGTTGCTATGTGAAGAAACTTCAACTGGCAGCAAATATGAGAGTTGCATTGTTGAACGACTCATCTGCTGAAGATTTCTCCGAGCAATTGCTGACTATCGGTAATGGCAGTGTTTCTGTCGACGAATCGAGCGGATTAATTTAATTTCGTCTCATCGAAAGACGAGCTCATCAGCAAAGTTTTCCCGCCCATCATTGCTAACCACAAAATAACAAATGGTTAAGCGAGCGAGGAATTTTAGTGGCTAAGAGTAAAGATGTGAATAACTTAAACCTTATAATTCAGAATCAAATCGGTGGTACTCTGCATTCATTCAAATCTATTGACTGTGTAACAAACGAAGATGAAGCCACTAATTATCCAACTGAATTTTTAAATTCCTTGGATGTGCCCGGCTTACCACCGCACAATTTACAACTGAAGGTGGGCTCGGTGGTCATCTTGGTTGGAAATCTAAACTAACCAAAACTACTTATGCAATGGAACGAGCTTGGTGATAAGAAAACTGATAAATACTGTAATTCACGCGATGATACTCAAGGGAAAATTTAAAGATGAGTTAGTTCTCATTCCGAGGATATACCCTTTAAGTTTTTAAGTTTCAGTTCCCTATTCGTCTTGCCTTCGCCATAACGATTAACAAATCACAAGGTCAATCCTTGTCTGTTTTTGGTCTGAACTTAGAAAATCCATGTTTTTCTTATGGTCATATTTACGTGTCGGCAAATCATCCGCTTTATTTGTTCTTGCACCTAATAAAAAAAAAAATGTCGTGTATCACAAGGTGCTTCAATGAAGAGAACTAAACCGAGTGTATCCAATGCGGCACAAAATGAACATATGTAGTTTAATTCAATCATGTCTTACTGACTCGCGATTGACATACTTAATTTTTGTACTTTTTTATTTCTTTTTGCGTATTATCTTAATAAGGTAGTGAACTTAATATTGATTTCGTATTCATTGTATAACTTTCATAAAATCATAAACAAAGTTCAGCTAATCTGTAATACGACATTCATTGACTGTTAGGCGGTATGACACGTCAGTCAAGTCAAGTCAGCTAGTTTTGTTATAAAAAACCTAATTTTTTTAAGAAAAAGCTAAAACGACTTTAAATTTTTGTTTTAGCATAAATTCATATCTGCTTAAGAAATCACATGGTATTCTGTCTATTGCTACTAAAAGAGTTTTAAAATATAATTTTATGTTTTCTGAACAGTTTTCTTTAATAACATTCATTTTTAAAATTGTCAGTCTATTACATAAAGAGCAAGTTCATTCTACTCAGATTGCGCATTTTCATGTAGTACTTGAGTCACATGTTCTGGCATGGCTGGTGACTTTGATATGATCTCGAAGGATTTATATTGACTTCTGAACCCCCAATGATATAAGTGCTATATCTGGCCCTCATTAAATAGTTGCATATTAAAGTGGGAACAAAAGCACGTGGGGGGCACTCCAGATTAATGACTCATTTTGATTAGGGAAAACTGGAATTATCCCTTTCAAACGAAACCTCTATGCATACATTTGCACAGTTTTATAATAGTACTATAGGAACTATATTCCACTATAAGACTCCGACAGAAAAATTAATCATGATTATAGTGTCTTGACTTAAACTGTCCAATAATGATTCTATAAAAATATCGAATTTAATTGATATAGGAATGAAGCATCGCATACTAAATTAAGACCTTTTAAACAGTTTCTTGAATTGGATGATGATGATTGATGGCAAATTGAGTCAATACGCCTATATAGGCGATAAAATATGCTCCACAGACTATCTAGGCAATTAATTATATATTAATTAAACCTATAGCTATCTAACTTCCAGCCAGAAAGATAATATGAGCACTATAGCTATAAATGATTCTTAAATTTCAGAAATAGGAAGTAAGTTAGGTCTCCTTCAGTATTTTTATTGTTTGACACTAAAAAATATATAACTCTACTTCCTATAGCAATCATATTGACAGTTTTTGTAAAATTTATTTGCATAAATCACCGGCTCTAACGTTTATCTCGTTGTTGGCATTTTGTTTTTTTTTCCACTCCTATATCATCTACTTCCGTCAACAAAATTCCGTCTCGGTAGTTTTGTTTGAGTTAAATCCCCATCTTAGGCCCTGTGTTAAGGAGAATCACTTCAAACATAATTAAAACAATTCCTCCAACCTTATCATGACTTATGTCAAGGAATATAGAAGTAAGAAACTTTCAATTCAACAAGGTAGAGGAAACAGTGCCAAGTCACTGTGGCGTATACGTACTTTTATAGATAAACTTTATTCCCTTAGAAAATCGAACTAGAGATTTTAATCAAAAAACAAACAATAAATCTCTAGAAGACATAATGTCACAAGGATATTGTTGTAATGAGTTTGTTCTTTTATCCTCCATAACCGTTTATAAATTTAGTTAAAGTCCTAAAGGGGTAGGAAGTTTGTTTTGTAATAAATTTAAGAGGAAGCAAGGTAGAGAAAACAAAAACAGTCTTGTTCTTAAATGTATGATAGCCTGAATAAGTTATGTTTTTGCTGCATTCCTAAATGCTATAACGAATAAAAAACTAATTTCACGAGGAAACGCTATGTATATAATTTATAATCTCCATTCCATAATAAACTGCTTCTTAACTCAAAAACCTTTTAATAACAATAAAAGGATATACTCGTATATGAGTTTTAAATTTTGAAAGAACCCAAGTTTAACATAAACTTACTCTCCATCAAAATTTTTAAAGCTTATAATAAAAATAGACCTTTTATTCCAAAAACCAGCAATGCAAAATAATTGTCGATTGTTTTAAGGTAAGCCTGACCATCATGATTAATTAAAAAATCCTGACCTAAGTTACCCCTGATTAACAAAAACATGTTTAGGTTGATCTTTGGGAAATTAATTTCCCATTCAACATCACAATCTGCAACTGACCTTTTGAAAAAATGCCAAAAATTTCGTCCGCATTCCTAAGCTCTTACCTACATACACTACACAGGTCATTTTGAGTCGATAAGCGCAATGAAAGAGCTGTTGTTTCCAAACAGAATGACATGCCAAAGAAAACTTCACCTGATTCAGAGCAATTTTTCAAGTTCATTGAACAAAACAAATCATCGAAATATATTCTATACAATTTTTTGGCAAGCTTTTCTCAAAGTAAACTAAGGAACATTTCAGACAAAACGCATTCTTTCAACCGGAAGTAACACAAATCAATGTTTGGGGACTGTGTCAAAACTCAAAACAAAAAAAGGCATTAGGGCGAAGTATATGAGCATTACATCTATACATGTAGCTACAACTATATAGCACAATCCTTATGACCAAAAACTTGGAAGCATTTAATTTACTAAAGACTTCCGTCGATAAATTATAGAAGAAACCATTTTTACGTTCTGTTGGACTGACTAATGGTCCCAGTGCAAAATGCGAATCCTTTTTTTTTTTCATTTCCATGTAAAGAGGGTACGAGTATAGTTAGACTACCAAAACTTATGTCGCAGCCAATAAACAACTTAAGGAGCATATTCTCATAGGCGACCAAGCGGGCAAGAAATCCAATACCACGCGAGATGATGGGAAGCTTATTTTTTTTTTGCTTAGCACTTTCCTAGAACAATTCCCATACCTATTGGATAAGAAAAGAACTCATGATTTTTTGGGTTCCTTGTTGTTTTTAGGCACTACATAAGGTGCAGACAACTTTG
The DNA here is from genome assembly GCA_911387755.1 of Chrysotoxum bicinctum. Lineage (NCBI taxonomy): Eukaryota > Metazoa > Arthropoda > Insecta > Diptera > Syrphidae > Chrysotoxum > Chrysotoxum bicinctum. The sequence goes on along the minus strand of OU426988.1, from coordinate 73,109,268 downwards.
CTAGCTAAAGATATTTTTATTCCTGGCAACAAACTTTTTACTTAACCCTTTTGAGACGTGTAAAAAAAAACTGTGGCCAGTGTTGCCACGAACACAGAAATGCATAGCTTCATAGGATTACATTACATACATTATTGAGAGGAAGTGTCAAAAGAACTACATTTTTAAATCTAAATACTTTGGAACAAGAAAATAAAATTAAGACTTTTAAATTAGTTAACATAAAATTATATTACCACGATTCCGAAAAAGTTCAAATACGTTCTTCGATAGCTTTTCGTATGCAAAATAAAGCCTACAAGTGATTTTCAGCCATGATCTCCATTTAAAGTTTGAATACTTATAATCTTCTAAGGTGAGGAAAATGGATCTGAAATGATCTCCTGTACAATCGTTCTGATTTAAGTTACACAATGAGCGCATAGCGTTGTATCCCTTGGAATAATGGTTTGTGATTTGGACTGCCATGCAGAAGGCCTTGGGTTCCATTCTCAGCCACTGGAAGCAAAAATTTCAGGGGTGTACTGCCTCCTGTGAGGAATTGACAAATCCTCTAAGAGTACATTTTGTCATGAAAATTTCAGTTCATTAACTGTTCAGAACTGGCAGAAAATTGTAGGTCCCCTCCATTCCTAGTAACATGTACACAGGTATTGTTTGAGAGTCAATAGGTCCTGGTCCTCTTCGAGCTACTGCACCACCAAATTTAATTTAAATTAGTAAGCAGATAGGATTTATATCTACTCTATGTACTTCACATGAATAGCATAATGGGGAGAGTAAATAGGCAACTTAGTAATGCGCTTAAAAATATTTCTGCATTTCGTCTATCGGCTGGAACCCGCATAAACTTCATTCCCATAGCGAAAGCAACTTTTAATTGCGGCATTATAAACTTTGAACTCAGATAATGGATCTATATATTTATATGTACAGAACGCAGACCACATGGTGTTTATAGCTGATTTTGCCTTATTTTTTACTTGCGACTTATAAGTACTATAAGGCTGTCGGTTCGACTACAGCATAAACGGCTCGCCCGATTTTCTTTAAGCTTGGTAGATAGTATTTTAAATTAACCCCCCCCCCCGCCACATGTTTTTTTTCTTTTTTTTTAAGCAAAAATAACGGCACCTGCCATACGAATTTTTCTTCGAAATTTTATAAATATTTTTTTTTCTCAAAAACTGTCCCACATAAATTAAAAAAATTATAAAAATTTCATTAAGTTAAAGCTAGATATTGGTTGAACAAAATTTTCCAAAAAATTCTTATTTTTGTTAACCCCCTTGGAACCATTTTTTTTTATTTTTGATTTTCTGAAAAGCGTTACCACCGATTTTGATCATTTTTGTATGTTAAGGCTCCCCAGCAGTTTCAATATTATTGTATATTCAAATTTTTTAAAAAAAATTTCAAAAATTTTTTTTGAAAACTCAATATTTCGAAAACCCCATGCTTGATTTTTTTCAAAACTTGAAAAATAAAAGTTTTTTAACAAAAATTATAAGATGTAAGAAAAAATATTTATTTTACCTAAAAATAACGGTACCCTCCATACAAATGTTAAAAAATGGTTCCGAGAATTTCGCTATTTTTTTTCCTTCAATTAATTTGTCTGATCTTTAATTTAGTTATTAAAATTAATATATTACTGACTGTACCTACCATAGAACCCTTTTTTTTTTCAATATTTGAATTTCTCATTATCGGCATAACGGATTTTTATGAAATTTATTAAAGAGAAGCTTATAAAAAGTTTAAAAAACATTAAACATTAAAAAAATATTTTTTGAATTTTTGGGGAAAAATAATAATTTTTTTTGGAAAATTTGATATTACAAAAACGGCTTAGTATATTTTTTGGAAATTTAATTTTCATTCGTACAATAATAAAAACTTAAAGTTGGCTTACCTAATTTTTTTCTTAAAAATCTTTTAAAAATTTTGTATTGTGATGCTTTTTTATTCAAAGGCTGTCCAGGCCCAGGGTCAGTCCGATGAAAGCACAAAATTCGGTTTTGAAAGTTCAGAACTCCAAATAATGTCCGACTTTATTCAGTTTTAACTTAATTCTAACTAACAAATTATTTCATATACTTGTACACTTGTATCAAATTCTTAAATAACTAACACGGTATTTCATATAGTTCACAAATTTTCATATACCTAAATAATTAACACGGTATTTCATATACAAGGGTGAGACGGTGGGATTAGATCCCTAGCCTTGACTGAAGCTATAGGCAGAACGCAGTGGGATTAGATCCCTAGCCTAAGGCAGCGAAAAGGCAAGGTCCGACGGTAGGATTAAATCCTTAGCTTTGATTGAATTTCCTGGCAAAATCGGTAGTGAGATTAATCTCTAGCCTCGGCTCAAATCGCAGCGGGGTACAAACGGAGTAGGATTAAATCCTTAGCTTCAAACAAACGTTCGTGGCAAAACAAGGGGCGGCGGTGACAGAAGGTGGGATAACTTCCCTAGCCTTGACTGAAGCTATAGGCAAAACGCAGCAGGATTAGATTCCTAGCCTAAAGCAGCGACAAGACACGGTCAGACAGTAGGATTAAATCCTTAGCTTTGATTGAAACGACTGGCAAAATCGGTAGTGAGATTAATCTCTAGCCTCGGCTCAAATCGCAGCGGGGTACAAACGGGGTAGGATTAAATCCTTAGCCTCAAACAAAGTTTAAGACAAAATAAAGGGGAGGTACCGAGAAGGCAGAACAACACACACACACAATTTACGGCCAGAGCCAAAAAGCTTTGAAACGTCTGGATTGGATAGTACACTACGTACCCTATCAGCGTGTTTCGGGGATAATCTGCAACCTTAGTACTCTATATTGGTACCTCAAAGACAATAGGCCAGAGAGAATCCGATTTTGTCTCGATTTTCCACCTCCCTATATTACATCCATCGTCATCAGCAAATGTGAATACATAAAAGACAAACACAATGCATTCATCGTAATTTGTTGTTTTACCACCGACGACTAAACTTCAATGTATGTTGTATGTACATCTCCGCGGGCACCTAAAGGTATGCAATGGTTTTGGTATGTTAGGTGGTTCGGCAAAAAAGGCTGCTTTAGGTGAGTAGCTGAGTAGTTGCGTCGGCGTGCCGCGGTGGGTGAAGTATGTGACTTCGTTACAGTATATAAAAGCTACAACGACTTATAATTTTTGTCTTGCATAAATTCATATTTGCATAGCATTCTGTTTTTATCTGTTACTACTAAAAGAATATAAAAAATTCATTTTATCCTTATGAACAGTTTTCTCTAATAACATTACATTACATTATTACATAGGAGCAAGTTTGCGCGACCCAGTCGTGGATTTTAATTATCTTTTATATGTGCCCGAATATTTAAACTGTAAGTAAGCACATATTTGAGATACTTTAATCTATACTACTATTATCTCACAATCTAGGGTCCAGTTACGACCAATATAGTTAATTGAACGATTTTGGGATCTAAAAACCATTATTTTTGACTTTGAAGTATTAGGTTTTAGATCCCAAATTTTTGTAAGCTTATTGATTTCAAGTTGTAGAAGAAGTGGATTCTCCAATAAGAGCATAGAGCAGGACTTTCAATATTACATCTCATAAACCAATTACACCTGGAATATGATTTTCGACATCCTTAATATACAATGCAAAGATCAACGGACTCAAAACGTAACCTTGTGGGACACCGGCTGACCATTTAAAAACTTGGATACTTGTTTATCGTTTTAATCGGCTGTGATTATACTTCTTAAAAATTTTTCGTAGACTTTGATAAATTTTGTCGAAAGTTAGCTTAAAGTAAGCTTGCAGGCTTATAAAGTACTACCCTTCGATAAATCGTATCTTCTTATATATGAAATGTCTTGCTACAGTATGAAGAACAAAAATTTTGTAAACTGTTGAAAGATTGGCTAAAAAATTCTCTTCCGTTTGGATAGATCTGCTTTATTCTTTCCGTTTAAGTTTGTTTTACACAGTCTCGATTTGGTAGATAGCAGCTCTAGAAATGAAGGTATTGTTGCTTCTTCAATCACTATGAGTCACTAAACTTTAAACAAGAAATCCAAAGTTGATCATTTCAATCAGACAATAACCATTCATATTCAGTAAGTAGTCTAAGGATTTCTTTCAATTGGAAAACCACCGCTGTTCAAGAAATTAAATTTTGAAAATCGATTATATGCTTATTAAGATCCCGGATTACCATCGAATTGGTTTGCTTGTGATCGACCAAAAATTATAAAGATCGTTACAATTTCAATTATTAAATTTTAGATGTTTTGAGTCAAACCTCAAAGGTAATATCAATAAAAATATAACTGGATCTTATCGTATGCTTTAATTTGTTTTTTAAACACCATTTTGCACACCAAACATAATATAGAAATTTTTCACTGAGGAACTGCATACGTGGACAAAAAATCCCAAAAAGTGTATTTAACTTTATTTTTCAAAACTATGAACTGCTGTATGCAAACTTATTAATTTCAGTTAATACTTTTAAGACTACTTGGGAACACCGGCAATGCTATACAGTATATGTATACGAAATTTAAGTTTTCGCACTTTGAGGCTGGGGGATATTTCTTCTCAGTGTTAAGGGACTCCTTCTTTGTTTTAGAGGCAGCCAGATTGGCAATGTATCAGGAGTGCATTAAATCAAATGAAACTACCGAAAAAAGCAGAAGTATTATTGTACTTAGTTATTTAAAAAAAGAAAACCTTAAATCCTATATCGATTCACAAAAACTGTGATACGGATTTTTGTGACTTCATTGTTGAAAGAAAGTAAAGTTTTAGAAAGTAGGTTCTTGTCACTTCTTTTTTGAACATGTAAATTACACAAAAAAAAACAGCCAAACTTAATATACTTTTTATTTAAAAATCGATTGAAGTCCAAAGATAAGTATCGAAGTTGATCGATAATAATAAGTTATTAATATAACAATTATAAAGATAAGAATTATATATTTATTTATATTTAATTATTAATTTCAAAAGTTAAAAAAAAAATATTTTTTTTAAATTTTGATGATTGATAAATTTCAAATTTTTTTTTTGGAACTTCTGTATAAAAAATGTCATTGAAATCCGTTATACAAAAGGTTTAAATTCGAAAAATGGTACATACAGTGATTGAAAAAATAATAGAAACAAAGCTGTACATAATGATCAACCATTAATAACTACATACAAATACGTCTTCCTCGGCTCTAATTTTTATATATTTATTGCACCTAGCATTACTTTGAAATGGTGCAGCCGGTTGTTGTCATTAGCTCTTTCTTCGGACTTAACAGTAAAAAAAATGAGCTAAGTGATAATTTCGCCTGGAAAAAATAATAGAAACAAGGTACTTTGACTTTCAATTTGACTTAAATTTAGTTTTTTTTTTTATTGAAATAGACGTTTTATAGTTTGTTTATTAGTTTTGCACGTGTTTCAGTCGTTTTAATAAAAAAAAAAATATAACAGTTATTTTAAAATTTTATAAAAATGGGTCTTGGAGTGCATTGTACTACTACTGAGCGCAATTTAATAAAAAACTTCAGAAAAAATGGGAAAACTATGGAAGAAATAGCACAACATTAAATTGTTCAAAAAAGAAGATATTTACAGCTCTCCATTCAAATCCAAAGCCAGAAACAAGAGGCAGAAAACGAAAGACCTCAACGCGGTTTAATAAGATATTGGTACGACTGTGTAAAAAAAAAAGCCTTTTTCTTCTTCAAACGACTTGAACTAAATGCGCCTGTTTCAAGTCGTACAATAAGAAACCGACTAATAGAAGCAAAGCTTCCTGGAAGAAGTCCCAGAAAAGTACAATTCTTGAGCAAGAAAAATATTCTGCAGAGAATGAATTTTGCAAATGAACACGCCCAACGAGCAAATTGGAACAACGTTTTATGGTCGGAAGAAACAAAGATAAATTTATCTGATTCCGATGGCAAAATGTATGTCAGACGACCTAAGAACACAGAATTCGAGCCAAGGTACACAAAAAAGACTGTTAAACATGGTGAAGGAAATATCATGATTTGGGAATGCTTCTCATCATCTGGGGTTGGTCCAATTTTTTGGATAAAAGACAAAATGTGTGCTTCTGACTACCTCCGAATAATAAATGAAGTTATGCTGCCATTTGCCGAAGAGAACATGCCAATTAAATGGGATTTCATGCAAGACAACGACCCCAAGCACTCCTCAAAATTGGCTAAGGAATACTTTAAAAAAAAAATAAAATAAATGTTATGGAGTGGCCATCGCAATCCCCGGATCTTAATCCCATAGAACACCTGTGGGGCATACTTAATAGGAAAATTGGAGACTTCAAAGCCAAGAATAAGGAAGATCTGTGGTCTATAATACAAAATGTATGGTATTTCCTACTTTCCGAGACATGCGCTAAGTTGGTTCATTCCATGGGGCAGAGATGTGAAGCCGTCATAAAAAATAAAGGTGGAACGACCAAATAGTAAACGAATATGAACCAATTTAACTGTTAAGTAACTCTTTACCAAAAAGAAAAACATAATTATAATATTGTTTCTATTATTTTTTCCAGGGTAAAATGGCTGTTAATATTAATTTTAATTTTTCTCATTACTCCTTTTTTTTTATTAATTAATTAAATATTGTGTATATTTTAAAAATTTATAGAGACTTATTCTATGTATTTTTAATTTTCAATTTCTTTCCAATAAACTTTTTGTTTTAAGAAAACGGGACAGAAGAAGCTTGTTTCTATTATTTTTTCCATCACTGTAACTATGAGTATAATTATTAATGTCTTAATTTTAAAACAAAACATATCAAATTATAGAACGTTATAATTAAGTGAAACAAATTTTTTTATCAAAATTCGAGGTGCATTTTCCAGAAAAATATGAATTTCGAAAACTATTTTTCAAAATTTTTATGATGGGTACCGAAATTCATATGTAGATAGTATTAAAAAACTGTTAATTTCAAAGATCTTAAAAATATTTAAAGTTTGAACTCATAGTATTTTTTGTTTTAATTTTGATGAGCTTTAGCGTAAATTGATCAAAAACAGTTGTGCCGTTTTTGAGAAAATCGAAAACAAAAATGTCTGGTTTTACGAAATGAAGTTTGTAGACACAAAACTGTGCGATTTTAAGAAAAAAAAACATTTTCTAAAATTTCAAAAAAAAAAAATGATTCGCAGATACCGATATCTTGGGCCTCAAAAAAATTGGGGTGGCATTAGAAATTCTATCTATCAAGTTTAAAGAAAATCGGCGAAAAAATAAAAAAGAATTATAATCAGAAAGTTGAGCTCTCTATCACATAAAACACCAAGGTCGCGAATCCACTCATCGGTGGATAATGGATTATGTAGAGACGGGGAGTAGATTGGATGCGTTTTCGAGGACAATTGATTCAATAACATTTGGAAATATTTAGCTTTAATCTATTTTTCAGGCAGCAGACAAATAAAGTTGTAAAGGAGTGGAATTATGTGTGGAAGAAATGGTCTTGAAAAACTTGCTATTCTTCGGCGTAGAGTGAGATATGGGAATATTTGATGACCATTTCAATATCGCTAATAGTAAGAATAAAAAAGGAGAGGTCCTAAGTGGCTGCCTTGTAGGACCGGGGAGGTAGCTTTAAAATCACCAGAGAAGATAGATCTGAATCGAACTTTGTAGTAAAGGTTTTTCAGATAAGAAAAAATCCATCATAAGAAGATAGGTTTTTTTTTTTTTTTTTTAATTCATTTTTATTTTCATTAATCTTAAAACTATCTTAAAGCTAGACAAAAATTCATAAAAACTAGCCTAATTATCCAATAGCTTATAACTAACTTACTGGCCCTATGCGGGCGCTCTAAGCTAAACTGTATCTTAATTCTACTACCTTTCGGCCTAAAGACTATTTTTAATTTAAATTATGTATATCAATTTTTTGTTTTCTCGAGAAAATGTAAAAAACTCGGATTCTGAACTTGTTTTTTAAATTTTATATATAAAACTTACAAACTACAGTAAAACTAATTAAAACTACCTAAGACTACTTAAAATAAACCTAAACTACTTAAAAAACTAGAACAACCACAGCAGCTTTTTTTTTTTTTTTTTTTTTTTACACAAATGTGCAGATTTTTTTTTGTTTTTTTTTTTTTTTTTGGTGCCACCCCGACTGTCCCTACCTAAAAAGTACACTTAAATCTATGTAAGTCGGCCAAGACATACAAAATTCCTTGTCAACTTTCCCTATCATTATTGCACAACCACCAAAACAGGTTCTCCTGTCTCACCCTGTCCCTCCGGTCCCGATCGGAAACAGTCCTACTGAACCGAAGGCGCTCTGCTCCATCTTGTGCGAGGACGTCTCGACTATAAAGGAGCCGCCTATCCATAGTCCTCCGGCTGACGTGGTAGATTAGCGGAATCGCCATTCTATCCTGGATCAGCCCTCGACTGTCTAAGTAGAGAAATGCATCGGGTGGGATAAAGCCGCTTATACGTACACTCTCATAATAATCGTTGTTTGGGTAGTAAGCCCCAAAAATTAGGTTGTTAGTCGAGGACATCGCTCTTGCAATGTGACCCCGAATCAGCTTTATCAAAAAATTATCAATTCTGTTAATGTTGGAACCGTTGTATAGAACCTCGTTGGAATAATAATGTTTGTACTCCGACTCTGGTGTTCTGTGTAATCCAAGGCAACGTCTAAGACACTGCCTCTCAAACACCCGAATCTTTTCCATTTGAGATGGGGCAACGTTGAACCACACCGGGCACCCATAGGCAATCATCGGCCGTATGAGGGCCATGTAGCAAATCACCTTCACTCTGCTGTCAAGCCGGCTGCTGTAAAACAACCGTTTCGTCAGGGCAAAGGCTCCCCTAGCCCTGTTCAGAGCAGCATTTATATGTCTGTCGAAATACAAATACTGGTCCAACCAGATGCCAAGGTACTTTACTACACTTTTACTCGCCAGTGGTTGCTGGTGCGTCCCAACGATCACCAGCTTGCGCCAGTTCTTTCTAGTATCCCTAGGGGCTCTAGCCAACGGAGTCCTGAACAGAATTGTTTCACATTTCTGAAAGTTGATTTTCAACTTCCAGTCATCACAATATCGCTGAATCTTGTCGAAGTCACGCTGTAAAAGAATTCTGATGACCTCAACTTTTGGAGCTGTTCTGTACGCTATAAGGTCATCGGCATACGCAATTGCCTGAGTTAGACTACTTATCAGATCACTGGTGTAAATGCTGAATAGAATCGGTGAGTTCACCGCTCCCTGCTGAAGACCATTCTTAATATCGAAGATTGCGGTAGAAGTTACATTGCCACTTTTGACAACAAACTTTCTACCATTGAGCATGTCGTAAAGTATATATAATAGTGGTTTACTTATACCGAGTCTAGTCAGTTTTAGATAGAGACCCTCTAACCATACGGTGTCGAAAGCCTTCTCCAAATCAACCAGACAAGCACCTGTACACTGTTTTTTAGTTTTGTTCCATTGGATATCAGAAACGAGTTTAGACGCGGCATGAATGGTGTCATGTCCCGCCTTAAAACCGAACTGATTATCCGGTATGATATTATTGTCCTCCGCCCACTTGGACAGAGCTCTATGAATGACTTTCTCGAATACCTGGCTGATACTCGGTAGAAGGCTTATCGACCGGAGATTCGCCGGATTGGAGTTGTCCTTTCCCTTTTTCGGGAGAGGATGAACCACAGCTGTCTTCCACCGCCCTGGATAATATGCATTATTCAGTGCGTTGTTAAACAGTGTGGCATAAATGTCAATTGCTTCCTTAGGTAGATGTCGAAGTACAATATTAGATATACCATCGACTCCTGTTGACTTTTTCCTCTTTAATGAATCGAAGATGAGCTGGAGCTCCATCCTCGTAACTAACAGGGAATTGCTCCCATTTTGCACGGCGATGATAGCATTCGCTAAGTTTTCTTCATTGAACCCGGTGAAACCTAGGTTCTCTGATCGCCATTGCATCATTTCGTTACGAAGATAGAAGTGATGGAGTAGAGCTCTGCTTTCCAGGTCGTGGTTGGGGTGGATGCTTGCATTCACCTTATACACTTGCTGAAAAGCAGCCCCCACAGCCTCCACTTTCTCCAGCGGATCCTCGACAATAAAGAGGTCATCGTCCAAGACCGCGTCATCTGGATCTATACCTGCTGTCAGAAGTACGTTTCTGTTTTCTGTCGTTCTCTGGAGCTTAAGACACGGAAGTTCGTTTTGATCATTCCGTCTAAATATCTTGTTAATTTGTGGAAACATACTCGGGTCGCTAGAGTTAACGGCCCGAATTTTATTGTTCCAATACAAATTAATAGACAACCTATAATTTTCTTTGATCAATTGGTTGATGTTTTTTATTGACGACTTCAGTGTCCTAATCTCCAGATCGCGTGAGTTAGTAAACCGTCGGTACAAGCGTTTTAGTCTTGTCAGAAGTCCACTTTTTTGTCTGTGTAGTGCATCAATTGTCGCGTTACGGTACATGTCGGTTGCGTTACGTTCTCTGTACTTTGGTATAGTTCTGTTCATAGTTCGTAGGATTGTTTCGTCCATTTGTTCTAAGTATTGGTCAATTTCGTTGTTTGTTAAATTTCTGTTATTTGGTGGGGATATATTATTGGCACGAATTTCGCTTGCTAAGGCGTTGGTGAAGCGTGGCCAGCGCATCTTACTGTAGTTGTAAGAATACGCAGGTACATACTCCTCCAACTCTACGAGCTGGTTCGGCAAATGTATTACTGCGGCGAGACCACAGTGGTCGCTGTCATAGTCTATCGTTTGTAAACAGTTTCTTGTCCGTTGACCTACAGTGTTAGTAATTGTCAGTCTAGCGTCCTTTAGTAATAGATCCAGATAGGCACCGCTCCTTGGAAACGATGGTCTATCAGTAGCTAGAAGATCGATCATATACTCAATACTGTTTTGACCCATCCAATTGAATAAATGGTTACCTCTCGGATTTTGTATTTGATTTCCCCAATCTATATGTTTGGCATTTAAATCACCGGCCATGAGATAATAATTCTCTTCCGAGTTCAGTTGTAGTACTTGAAAAAGTTTCTCGAGTTCTGTCAAAAAGTCAGTTGGCTGAGGTGATTCCGGTGCGTAAGCCGCGAAAACATACATCCGCTTCCCATGTTGGAGAGGAATGCATACAATGCACGCCTCAAGCAGCCGAAATCTGCGTACTTCACTATTGTATATAACTTTATGTCTGATGCCTTTTCGTACAAAGATTGCGACGCCACCTCCTTGAGTCGAGTTGGGTAATTGTTGTGATAAGAAGATAGGTTCAAGACCAAGGGTGGACAATTTAAATAGAATAAGCTTATGGGAAATTTTGTCAAAAGCCTTACTGAAATCGGTTGAGACAACGTCGACTTCCTTTTCGTTCTCTAAAACTGAGAGGCTAAAGGATACGAAATTGACGAGAATGGCCGTTATGAACCTACCTTTTACAACGCCGTATTGGTTAGGGGAAATGAGAGACTTACAACGCAAACTTGAAATTTCGTAAAAAAAGCTTAAAAATATTTTGGGAATATGGTATTTAGCAATTGGATATTATAACAGATCGGCGTTTTTTATACTAAAAAATCACCCTGCGGTCCCGATCGGAAACAGTCCTACTGAACCGAACGCGCTCTGATGCGAGCACGTCTCGACTATATGAAGGAGCCGCCTATCCACAGTCCTATCGCTGACGTGGTAGATTCATGGACCAGCCCTCGACTGTCTAGGTAGAGAAATGCATCAGCCGGGATAAAGCCGCTTAGACGTACACTCTCATGGCCCCAAAAATCAGGCTGTTGGTCGTGGGTATCGCTCTTGCAATGTGACCCCGAACCAGCTTTATCAAAAAATTATCAATTCTGTTTATGTTGGCTCTGTTGTATAGAACCTGGTAGGAATAATAATGTTTCTACTCCTTCTTCTAGTGTTCTGTGTAATCCAAGTCAACTTCTAAGACACTACCTCTCAAACACCCGAATCTTATTCATTTGAGTTAGGCAAAGTTGAAGCACACCGGGCACCCATAGGCAATCGTCGGCTGGATCAGGGCCATGTAGCAAATCATCTTCACTCTGTTTTCAAGCCGGCTGCTGTAAAAAAACCGTTTCGTCCGGACAAACACTTCCCTAGCTCTGGTTAGAGCATTATTAATATGTCTGTCGAAATACAAATACTGATCCAACCAGATGCCAAGGTACTTTATTACACTTTTATTTGCCAGTGGCTTTATATGTGGCTCTTCGCTTGCCTTAAGGCTCCACGCAGCTGAGTCCTAAACAGAATCGTTTCAGATTTCTGAGAGTTAATTTTCAACTTCCAGCTATCGCAATATCGCCGAATCTTATCGAAGTTTCGCTGCAAAAGAATTCTGATGACCTCGACTTTTGGAGCTATTCTTTACGCTACTAGATCATCGGCATACGTAATTGTCTGAGTTAGACTGCCTACCAGATCGTTGGTGTAAATGTTGAACAGAATCGGCGAGTTGACCGCTCCCTGCTGAAGACCATTTTTACTATACTACTATTACGGTAGAAGTTACATTGCCGCTTTTGACAACAAACTTTCTACCATTGAGCATATCAAAAAGCATATATAATAGTGATTTACTTATGCCGAGTCTGGTCAGTTTTAGATAGAGACCCTCCAACCATACGGTGTCGAAAGCCTTCTCCAAATCAAACAGACACGCACCAGTACACTGCCTTTTAGTTTTGTTCCATTGGATATCAGAGTGTAGTTTAGACGCGGCATGAATTGTATCATGTCCTGCCTTAAGACCACACTGAGTATCCGGTATGATATTGTTGTCCTCCGTCCATTTTGGCCGAGTTCTAATAATAACTTTTTCGAGTACCTTACTGATACTCAAAAGAAGAATTATCGATCGGATATTCGCTGGATTGGAGTTGTGCTTTCACTTTTTCAGGAGAGGATGTGCCACAGCCGACTACCAACTACCGAAGGTAAATTTGGTAGTACAACGTGGGATATACCATCGATCCTGCTGACTTTGTTTTTCAATAATGAGTCGAAGATGAGCAGGGACTCCTCCTTTGAAACTAACATCACTATCGTCACACTAACTGTCATCATTGAACCTGGTGAAACCATGCTTTTCCGATCACCATTTCTTTTGGCTATCGTGACTGGACAAAAGCAAAGGAGTATTTCAATAAGCATATTCAACAACAGAATCAGAAAAAAATCGGTTCCTGTTGAAGTATCATTCCTAAACGTTGCTGCAGAAAAACAAAAAGATGTTGCCACCCAATTGGATGTTCAGCATGCAAAAGCAATAGCTCTATATTTGACTAGGCCCACAAAAAAAGATGGAAAACTAAGGGCTCTCCTGCAGTTCAGAATTGAATCTGGAGGCGATGAAAAGAATCCCGTCATAAACAATGCTAAAAACGCAAGCTATTTCAATCCATATATCCAGAATGAAATCCTGAAGAAATGTTCTGATATTGTCACATAACTGAAGCAACTAAAATTCAAGTTGTTTCAGCATTCGCTGACTAAACAATTTGTGTTACTGGCACTGAATAACTTTCGATTATGTCGACTGTTTAACAGATCCCAAAAGTTGTATGTTTCGGGAAGATTTTGTAGGTTTTGTTCCTGTTAATCGACAAACTTCTGAGGATCTGACAGAAACCATACTGACGCGATGTGAAGAACTACATCTTGATATGAAGAATTGTGTTTACCAAGACTATGACGGAGCAGGTCACTTAAGCGGAGTACAATGTATGATTAGGCTACAGTATCCAAACGCTAGGTATATACACTGTGCAAGCCGTAGCTTGAACCTGGCTCTGTTCAATGACATATCACTTCCTGCAGTTCGAATGCAAATATAACTTTCAAAATGTCATTAAAAATCACGCCCCAGAAAGACCGAAAAATTCGACTTTTACACCTTTGTGAAACGGGATTCATTGAAAGCCATGACAGTATTGATTCCTTGGTAGAGCTTTTTAAATGCATCTCAATAAATATTGAAGAAATAACGAGCAGAACGTAAGCGATGTCTTCGAATGCATCAACACTTTTGGTAGCGGTCCAAAAGAGTTATGTGCAAAAAACTATTCAGCTCAACGCTGCTCAGTTTTCCTATAGAACAAATCCTTAGATTTCTACTCAATCACAAAAGAAGTTCTGAATTCTCTTAAGATAATCAGAGAAAATGCCGAAGATTTTTTTCAGAGAGGCTTTTCAATCCGCATCCCAACTTGCCGAGGACTTATTTGAAGTTAAGTTAAAAGCTCCAAGAACTTCATTGAAATAAAGCCTATTTTAGAGTGTCTATACTGATTTCTTGCATAGATTCGCTAATACAAAATCTTACGGACCTACTCATGGTCAACGAAGACCTTCTTTCATCGTTTCAAGCTCTTTTCCCAGGTTTTGCTGCAGTTGAGCGAGTGAACGAAATGGAAAACATAATATACTACTTACTTAGTGCAATTTCGTTGTCAGCTGTGAAAGCTGAGTACATTTTTTGGTGGGAAAAAATATCTTCGACTGATTCCCCTACTGAAGTTTTGAAATTATTGGATTATATGACAAAACTTACTTTAGAGGTATAAACTTCTTGCTTACAGTTTTGGCATCGTTACCAGTGACCACACCTGGTATCGAAAGAACCTTTTCAACTATGAATAGGATAAAAACATCGTCCCGAAGCGCTATGCAGAATGACAGATTAATATTATTGTGGATCCAGATAAGGTGAATGATCTCATGTCAAACAAAAATCAAGACGTCTTATCCTTTTAAAAAATTGGTGTAAAAAAATAATTTTAGTATGTTCGTTTAAGAACATACGATTTAAAAAACTAATAAAAATCAATTAATTGGCGTATATACAGGGTGATTGGCATAAGGTGTGACAAAAAGCTAGGGCGTGTAGGTTGGACTTAGACAAGAAAAAAATCGTATGGGAGGGGGGGGTCTATTTCCCCCCGTTTAGGCGGGAGGGGCAATTTAAGAAAAAAATCACTTAAAACAGAAAAAAAAATATTAGAAAATAACGGTGATACCTACAGAGTAATGCTATGGCATTTTGAAAAGCCAAAAATACATTCTTTAATTTTGTTTTTAAATAAAGTTGTTCGAGTAAATAGTTTTTGAAAAATTAATTTTCAAAATCAAAATTTTGAAAAAAAAAATGAATTTTTTTTTTTAAACAATTTTTTTTTTCAAAATTTTACGTAATTAAGTATTATTTTTTTATTCAATATTCAATGCTCTTATTAATTTTTGATCAAACACAAAAAACCGGATGTCAAAATGTTTTGTAGTTTTTGAGAAAATCAAAAATAACAAAAACTACTTTTGTTCTAAGAAAAGCCTTTTATTTTAGTTTTTACGTTTTTGGATTCTTATGTAGGTGAATTTACGATTGAAAGGATTAACTTTCTTTTTACTATTCTTTTAATTATCGTCTTATAAGCATACAATAATGTGACAAAGTACTGGATTAACCATATTTCACACATTTTTTCATTGAGAACACCTGCGTGAGAGCATTGGTTTAAAATTGACCTGCCACTTTTTTATTATGGTGGGGTCGGCTTGGCTTAGGTGCATTTACGAAAGAAAGGATTAACTTTAAATAAACAAAAATTATGTATTTTATCTAAATATGCATGTATTTATTATTTGAATTGATTTCAAGATTCAGGAACATTTTTGTTCTTATTTCGCAATTGCATTTTTCTGTCACTAGTTAGGGCGTGTAACGCTGCATTATTTAAAAAACATTCGCAGATCAATATTAATCCAATGCTCTTACGCAGGTGTTCTCAATGAAAAAATGTGTTATTGTATGCTTATAAGACTGATAATAAAAAAATTTTACAAAAAAAGTTAATCCTTTCTTTCGTAAATGCACCTAAGCCAAGCCGACCCCACCATAATAAAAAAGTGGCAGGTCAATTTTAAACCAATGCTCTCACGCAGGTGTTCTCAATGAAAAAATGTGTGAAATATGGTTAATCCAGTACTTTGTCACATTATTGTATGCTTATAAGACGATAATTAAAAGAATAGTAAAAAGAAAGTTAATCCTTTCAATCGTAAATTCACCTACATAAGAATCCAAAAACGTAAAAACTAAAATAAAAGGCTTTTCTTAGAACAAAAGTAGTTTTTGTTATTGTTGATTTTCTCAAAAACTACAAAACATTTTGACATCCGGTTTTTTGTGTTTGATCAAAAATTAATAAGAGCATTGAATATTGAATAAAAAAATAATACTTAATTACGTAAAATTTTGAAAAAAAATTGTTTAAAAAAAAAATTTTATTTTTTTTTTCAAAATTTTGATTTTGAAAATTAATTTTTCAAAAACTATTCACTCGAACAACTTTATTTAAAAACAAAATTAAAGAATGTATTTCTGGCTTTTCAAAATGCCATAGCATTACTCTGTAGGTATCACCGTTATTTTTTAATAATTTTTTTTCTGTTTTAAGTGATTTTTTTCTTAAATTGCCCCTCCCGCCTAAACGGGGGGAAATAGACCCCCCCCTCCCATACGATTTTTTTCTTGTCTAAGTCCAACCTACACGCCCTAGCTTTTTGTCACACCTTATGCCAATCACCCTGTATAGCTTTTTGTTTAAAGAATAGGTATCTCGTAAGATTTTGAAGTAAGCCCCCCGAAACAAAATCCAGGCTACAGCAATGGCCACCAAACATGATAAACGGAAAAAACTTAAACGAATTGAATAAAAAACACTTTATGATGACTAATCTCCTGAAGGTAACAGCGATACACACATGCGATTATAGTCCCTTAATTCTACAGTACGGTGAAGACCAAGTATGTGATCGACTTGCATTCGAAATAAACTTCTTTGCCTTGACAAGATTAAGCGAACACAGGTACGTTCGCTCACCTTTTGTATATAGGTATGTGTTAGTTTACAAGATTCAAACTGCGTTAACTGAGAAACTTCTTATCTGCATAGAACCCCAATGAAAGAAATTGAATTGGTTAAAATTTTCCTGTGGCTTCTTTGGATGAGCGAAATATCTATATGTACTCGTATGTGTACGTAAAATTTGCTCATATCGTGACAAAATAATCCTGTTTATGCTAGACAAGTTGATGCTCATGTAAATCACTCCTCAGCGGTACACTCTCATAGGGTTCCACATTTAAGATTATCCTCTTAATACACAAATGCGTAAAGTGTCAAATTCTTTGAATATACAAGGTCTCTTTATTGTGTCTTTCTTTTTGGTGGGTTTTCTTGTTAATATATTTTTCTTTTTTGACAAGTTCTTGTCCTTTTGTTTATAAATTTTAATGTTGAGAATGTGTCAAATATGGAAAAATTCTAGGATAAGTGAAAGCTACTCGTTTCGAACGTTTAATGTAATAAATTCAACATGTACATTTACTAAGCTACATTATTATGTTTTGTAAAAAAATATATCTCAAGGATTTAACATACTCGTAAATAGCTGTTTCCTTTAAAATGTTGAGGTTTTCCTATTGAGGGCTTATCTCACCAGCAGGCACTTTCTTTCAAAATTCCCTGACATACTTTCTGTTTTAGTTTTTTTCTTTTGGAATTTTGTGTAAAAGGTACTTCCAGAAGGGCGATATACATAAATCTCAAATACATATACAAGAATTCAATTTTTTAATGCACTTTTATATGGATCAAATAATTCTCAAATATTATTTTTTTAATAATTTTAAAATTTCATCAATTCTCAAAAACTACGGTTTTTCGTACCTCTTAAGAAGTGAGGTTTCATACATAGCTTTCAGTATTTGATGTATTTTAAGATAGATACGAATATAAAACCAACTTAAACGCTATAAAATTCAAAACTTGCCCGAGCCAAGTGACCTTCAACCATTCAACCTCTATTAAATCTTGGCATGAAAACGATTCCGAACGGCTTAAATGTTCTCACTTTTTATAATAAGAGATTCTTTTAGTCACTTGCTCACATGAAGCAGTACCTTTAAAAAAAAATACTTTTGTTTATATTGTGCTAAGTAAAAAACTCCAAACAATTTGATTAAACTTGTTGAATTATTGATTAAAAATAGCTCTTTGGGCTTTAGTCCTCAAACAATTGGATCTCACTTGTTCAATTCAGTTCATCTTTCTTGACAAAAATCCTGTAAAGATTGCCGTATGATGAAGTTTTTTTTACAAGACATATCTTATACAAAATTAAATTTTTCCCATGTTTTATGACTTTATTAGTAAGAGCAAATATTCCCATTAATTATGGAATCCAACATCGTCGTTCAAGTGGCTTTTTCGGCTGGCTTCGCAATAGAGGATTCTATCACTCCAATTTTTTGTTGATGGTTTCGGGCTGTAGCTTGTAGCTTACGGATTACTTGGATGATATTGGCTTTAAGTGCTTGAATCGTTTCCGGATTGCTTGCATAACATCGGTCTTTCACGGTTCCCCACCAAAAAAAAAGTCTAAAAAAGTCTAAAGGGGTCAAATCGCAGCTCCGAGGCGGCCAATTGACATAACCAAGACGTCTGATAACACGATTTGGGAATTTTGTGCACAAAAGATCAATAGCGTCAAGGGATGTGTGGCATGGAGCGCCATCCTGCGTGAACCAGAGTTCGTCCAAATCCATGTCTTCAATTTCAGTAAAAAAAAAAGTCGGTTTACATGACTTTGTAACGTCCACCGTGGACCAAAACGTTGTTCTCAGATTCATTTTCGAAGAAAAGCGGTCCAATGGTGCCACAACTTCACAATCCGCACCAAACTGTGATTCTCTCTGGAGCACTAGCTTTTGGACTATAACGTACGGGTTTTCCGAGCCCTAGATGCGTCAATTATGTTTGTTAACGTAGCCGCCGAAATGAAAATGCCTGAATGTGCCTGCTGTGCCTGATGCCTTGAAAGTTGTTGTTGCACCTTGTGCCAATGACGTGATTGATGCCTTTGCTGTTGATGTTGTTCCTAATAAAAACGTTGCTGCTGATGTTGTTGTTGTTAATGAGAATGCGGTTGCTATAGAAAATAATTCTTGCAATTTTAATTCTTTCATTAATGATGATGTGTTACCTTCTATCTCACATTTGAATATAAATGCTGATACTATTGTTGCTACTGATGTAAAAAGTAAAATAATATATGGTTCTAAGCTCCAGTGCAGCGATCTTAAAATTGCAAAAAGACTTGGTTCCAGCTAGGAAGTTTTCACAATTCAACATCTGTGGATGATATCGTCAACTACATTTTGACTAGTCTTCAATTTAATCCTAGAGATATGCAATGTTATAAGCTAATTAAGAACGAAGCATCCAATAGTAATCTAAGATTCGTTAATTTTAAAATTGGAAAATTAGAGGGTTCTTCGGTACCCTCTAGTTCTAATCAACAGCATTCTTAATCGCTTAGGGTATATTTTCAAAATGCAGGTGGTATTCGGACAAAAATATCACAATGATTCAACAACTCAAGTCACCTTGCTTATGATTTAATCTTTATCGTTGAAACTTGGCTATACCCGGATATTACTATTAATATTAACTACAGAGGAATTTCTAAACTATCCGCTATCCCTAAACTATTCGAAAGCATTGTGAAAACAAAATTAGAGTTTTTAACTAGCGAATCCATTTCTGAATTACAACATGGTTTTATATCTGGGCAATCTAGAATTACAAATTTGGCCCTCTTTTCTTCGTATGTTATTGAGAGGAAAAATCAAGTTGATGCAATCTATACTGATTCGGTAAAACATTTTAGTTTAATACAAAAACTTAAATTATATGGTTTCCATTCTTCATTCTTAAGTTGGATATCTTCCTATTTAATTGGTAGGTCACAAAATATTCTCATCAATAATTCTTTTTCAAAATCTCTGAATTTGTATGTCTGATGTTCCTCAAGGAAGCCATCTTGGTCCCCCTTTGGTCAATATCTTCATAAACGATATTACATCAGTTATAAGATATTCACATTGCCTTCTCTATGCTGATGACCTGAAATTGTTTATAAAAATTAAGAGTGTCGATGACTGTCGCCTTTTGCAATTTGATATGGATCAAATCTCTGAATGGTGTAAATTGAATTGTTTGAAATTAAACATAAAAAAATGTAATGTCATTTCATTCCTCAAAATACAATCACACAAAAGCTTTGTCTACCATATTAATTCAATTCCCCTCTCGCGGGAGGAAAAAAAAAGGACCTTGGAATTATGCTAGATTCATATTTTTCATTTAAAATTCAAATTGGTTATATGATTGCAAAAGCTAATCTTCTTGTTTGTTTCATCAAATGAAATTGTAATGATTTTTGCGATCCTTATGCCTTGCTTTCTCTCTATACATCTTTAGTTAGATCGATACTTGAATACTCAGATATTGTCTAGAATGCTGATTTGAAAACCTTTTCTGATCGTATTAAAAAAGTTCAAAGAGGTTTTTCTAAATTTATATTTTATAAAATGAAATGGCCTTTTATTCTGGATTATAAGTCCCGTTGTTTACTATTGGGAATTAAATCACTTGAATCTAGAAGATGTATGCATGATATAGCGTTTGTAAGGGATATTTTGAATAATCAAATTAAATGCCCATCCTTGCTCTCTAAAATATCATTTTATGTTCCCTCAAGAGCTTTACGTCCCAGAGATTTGCTTTTTGAACAATGCCACAGAACAAACTACGCACTACGGTAGAAATGAACCAATTTGTAGATGCATAAGGCATTTCAATGAAGTTTGCCAGAGTGTTGAGTTAACTTGGGCAAAAGATTTGTTCAAAACAAAATTATTGTTAATATTTAAATTTTAATATAATTCATTTATGTACTTTCTTTTTTTTCTTTTTCTTTTTCATTGTAATTTATTTTGTATATAATTATATATTTTTATTTGTAAATATTATTTCTAATATCTGTTAACATAAGCTTGTAAATTAGAAACGATGATTTTTCGCCCAAAATCGTTGTCCAATTCAAGCGGTGTAATTTCATCGTTTAATGAAGCTGATAAGTAATTGATTGTTAAAACTTTTGCATTAAACCTACTCAGATTTAACTGTCAATATAAAATTATCAAATAATTAAAAGATTAACCCATTAACGCCCAAAAAAGACTGCTATTGAAAATTATTTTTCCTATTTGTAACTACGAAAATAGACATCAATTTCGCATCAACGGTCAACTTTTTTTTCATAAAACACAGTAACCGGTATTTATTTAAAATTAAAAATATTACTTTCCTGGAGATCATACACAAACAGTAATAAAACGTTGATTGTATAGGTGTACTCGCGCGTGTACAGAGGGCGGTAATGGGTTAATAGTAATTGGCAATACTCTACCTATAAGGTTAATTTTTTATTTTTATGTAACTTTTCTAAATATATGTTTGTAGTTTGGAAACCTTTGTATTTGCTGAATATCTTAAGAACCTTGCGCCATTTCGAGGATAAAATGGTCACAAATAGATGCATTTAGTATTAAACAAATATCGAGTTACTTGTATCGCAAAAAGGATGAACTGCCTCTTTCGAAGAATTGATAAATCCTCTAAGAGTATCTCTTGTCATGAAAAGTGCTGCTTATTAGCCGTTCGAAATCGTCAGATAATTTTAGTTCCCCTCCATGGTCTGGTCTCACCAAACCAATCATCAATGAGGCTAATTTCATGTTACGATTTTTAAAGTGATGGGCTGAAGAATTTCAGGATCATTACATTTAGTTCGCTCTTAAAAACTACTAAGTTCGTCTCTATGTTGAATACGCATCCCAGATATGGACTCATTTTTACCAAATCCACAAAAGTATGTCCGTATTGAGGAACACTCTTTCAAACAACATAATATCTAAAAAAGACTAAAAGGACATGATGGCGAAAAAGTAATGGCAACCAGGTAATCGAAATCCTGAGAGATCAGTATTTCTTGCAACTTGTGTTTCACTTGGTGGTGAGACAGTTAAAAACATTACTCTGATGATCTAAGTTGAATTGTGAAGTGTTGGTGCAATATATTAATACTTATTTGGTGAAGTGAACCCTATGCCTATTAAGCCGTCTGAAGTAACACCCTCCCGAATACGCACCTTAGCCCCCCCCCCCCCCACCCCCCGTAAAGAATAAAACATTACCACCATCAAAGCACTGAAGAACAACAAAGTGGTTGGACTTGTTGATATTCCTCTAGAGCTCTTACGAGCAACCCCAACAACATCGTGTGAGCTACTGCACACACTTATTAGGAGAGCTTTCCTATCTGCAAGATCGTCTTTGGGTTTTACGTGGATACCTACCGTTCCGGTTTTTCCCCACGGGAGGCCTACCTCCACCGGAGTCAGATTTAGTCCTGACCATTAACCCCGATATAGCAAGCTATAATGGTTGTAAAGTTGTGATATGTTGCAGCATATGCACACCTCTTGCTTAGGAGGCGAGATCCATCTAACACCTCTTGAATTCAAGAAAAGAATCTTGAAAATCATGTGTTTCCGCATTTGGAGTAAACCAATCCACCATGATGCTCCCACTAGTGGCCTACCTCATAGATAGGGTTTGAGCATAGGATAAAACTCAATCCTCAAACTCAAATGGTCACTATCTCCCATGGTTCCAAGCTTAAGCTTCCGATCGAGCTTCGAAACTTTGTCATTTCATGGAGTCTCCTAGGCGATTCCAACCCAGATTAATCCGAGTCTTTGTCTCAAGCTTCGGAAACTCTTAGATTTGAACCCGTCACTTCCAGATGGCCTCCTGAAAAACCTTGAGCCTCTGAACCCTTAGGATACACTCCAAGAAGTCGGCCGGGGTAGAAACCAACAACTCAATGTGCATCCTAGTCTTTTGCTCACCTTACAGCAAACTATGAAAGACGCTCCTAGTCTTTAGTTTACCTCACGGCAAACAAGGAAAGACGCTCCTATCTTTTATTTACCTTAAGGCAAACAAGGAAAGACGCTCCTATCTTTTTCTCACCTTACGACAAGCTAGGAAAGACGCTCCTAGTCTTCGTTCTGAAAAGAACAGGACGACGGTCCTAACTCTTATTTGCTACTCAAAAACCTTGAAAATCTCCTGCCACATAAGTAGCCGGAGACTTCATCTGTTACTCATCCTTCAAACCTTTTAAACCATAAATCTCCAGCAGGGCGGAAGCCGGAGATTTAACCATTTATCTCCTTAAAACCGTGAAATCTCCAGAATAGACATAAGTCCCCACACCACGACAAGGTGAAACCCGTCGGGGGGGTTTCCTATCTGCAGTAGCCAAGCTTATAACAAAAATATCATTCTAGGGAATAAAAGTCCACCTCGAAGAAACACTTGACGCTGAACAAGCAGGACTCCGCCCTGGATCTTCATGTGTGGATCACATCAACACCTTGCGGATCATCACCGAAAATAGTGCGTTGAATATCGATCACCACTTCACCTGCTGTTCATCGATTTCGAAAAGGTGTTCGACAGAGTCAATAGAGAATTTATCTGGCTTGCTTTGCGCAGAACGGGCATCCCAGATGAATTGATTTCTATGATGAAGGTAACATATGATGGATCCAAGTGTCACGTCTTGCATAAAGAAAGGTTGTCAAAGGAGTGGCAAGGCTGTATATTGCCACTAATACTGTTCCTGTTCGTGATAAGTGATGTCCTGCACGGAGCTTTATCAAATGGAAATTGAGGAATTCAGTGGACTCTGCAATCTCACCTCAAACATCTGGATTACGCGGACGACGCGACGCACTGTGGTCCAAAAAGGGAAATTTCGTGGCAAAAATACTAATTTCGATGTTTTATTTTTAAAGTTTTGTTTTTTATTTCTAATAGAAATATAAACGGAGCTTCAAAAACAGCAAACAAAAAAATTTTCCGCTAACTAGTTTGACTTATAGAGCTTTTCAAAGTTGGTCAATTTCGTTCTAGAGTTAAAAAAAAACAGAAAAAACTAACTTCTTTGTTTTCGTATTTGAAATTTTGGCATATTAAATGTAAAATATTAATTTTCTATAGTTTATTCTAGTTGTATTATTTGTGCGTAAATCAAAAATTTAATTAAAAAAAAAATAAAAAAATATTTAATATTTTTAATAAATAAAACAAAAAACACCCTTTTATAGCAGATTTTTTCGGTTTGAATAGAGCTACAAAAAAATACTCGCGAGTTCGCGCGGAAAATTGACCATGATAGTTTACCCTAACTATTTCTTAAACCATATGCAAAATTGTAGCTGCAACTATTTGCAACCTTCAGAGAAATTGTAATTTGTTTAAAAAAAAGTCGTGTTCCCAGTGCTGACCTTTTGGTCTTAAAAGCAAATTCCCTTATGGAAAATTTCAATTATTTTATTAATTAAAATAGTTAAGAACGTGAAATTTTCTTTTTAATTAAAAATCGTTTTATTACTATCTTGATTCTGACAAAAAAAAACCGCCCACTTCTACGCCCCTTTTTATACAAATGCCAATTATTATTAAAAAAATATAAAATATTGTACACAAACTATTGATTACTTTATTGAACATTAAATTTTTTAATCCGCCCACTTTAACGACCCTCTTTGAATAAATTCCCCTTAACTTAAATTATTGTAAATATTTATTGATCTTTTTCTAATAGTACCTAAACATAGATTAACTTGCCAAAAGAAAAGGATTAATAGCTTTATTGCCTACTTCATATACAAAGTTGAAAGAATTATTTAATTTTTGATTATTATTTTATGATCTAATAAAACAGGTAGGAATAATAATTTTCTTCCGATACCCCTTATTGTTAAGCTTAAATTTCACAGGTAAAATAATCCTTGTGCATATATGTACATTATGCAGGTATGTATATATAAACTATGACAATGGATATATGTTGTTAGTTTTCAAGAGGCTTTACTGTCGAGTGGAGTTTTCAAATTAAATATCAATATGAATATTTCAAACAGAACATTTTTTGAACATTCTATCAATGTTTCGAATTCTGAAGAATTTGTAATTCTGATCCAAAACCAATACGAAGATATAAGTGACAACGAGGAAACGAAAAAGAAACTCCAAAGATTATACGCATCATTTAAAAAAAAATGGATTGACTGTTTTAGAGTTAAAACAAGATTTCTCTCAAAATATGAAGAATTTTTGAATGGAACATTTACAATCCAATGTAATGAAATTGAAGACAGTGACGTGCCAAATACATCAAGAGGAAGGCCTTCGAAATCCTTAGATACATATTCAGTATATACCAAAAGGAGGAAACTACGGGCCATATTTCGACTGAAAATGTTTCCACATTTCTGAGTAGAAAATATAAAAAGGAACACGAAAAGATAAAAGCGGATATCACAAAAGCAGTTTTTAATGCAAGCCCATTGCGAGTGCAACGGATAAAGGAGAGTATTCCCACACCTCAAAGGGATCCAATAAAATACGATGGTCCCACTGCGCTAGCCTTGTTCTTGGATATGGGGCTTTCTAAAGAAAAATATAATTTGATGAGAAAATCATTAAGAAGCCATAACGTTGATGTGTTTCCGAGCTACAATTTATTAATGGAAGCTAAAATACAAGCAACTCCATCAAATTTGATAGTAACAGAAACTTCTGTTGAAGTGAATCTCCAAGATTTGGTGGACCATACAGCAAAGAGGATTTTAAATAGCCCAGTCAATCAGGATCTTCTTTTACTTCCAACAAATCTTACTTTGATGAGCAAATGGGGATGCGATGGATCTTCCGGACAAAGTGCATATAAGCAAACAATAGTTTCAGAAGATGGCCAGGTAATATCTGATGCGAACATGTTCATGGCATCACTAGTTCCACTTCGTATAAAAGGTGAATCAACAGAATATTGAAAAAATCCAAGGCCGTCATCAGTTCACTTTTGCAGACCGATTCTTTTTAAATATGCAAAGGAGTCAAGTGATATTATTCAGACAACTGTCAGAAATATAAGGAACCAAATAGAAAATTTGAGGCCAACTGTAGTGACTGTTGCTGAAGAAAAAAATGTGATGGTTCGACATGAGTTTTTTCTAACCATGATAGACGGGAAAGTGTTGAATGAAATAACAAATACAAAATCAACATTGTCATGTCCAATTTGCAAAAGGACACAAAAAAATTTTCCAAGAGAAGACGATTCAGCCGAAGCAGATGAGAGGAACTACGAATTTGGAATTTCACCATTACACGCTAGAATAAGATGTATGGAGTTCGTTCTTAAACTAGCTTATGGACTATACCAAGAAGATGAGACAACCGACAAGAAGGAAGCCGAAAGAAGAAGAAAAGCGGATATTCAAAAGGAATTTAGGGAACAACTCGGGTTAATCATTGATACGCCAAAACAGGGATTCGGTAACACAAATGATGGAAACACTTCACGAAGATTTTTTGAAAATCCAGAAGTTACGTCAGCTATAACCCGAGTAGACAAGGATCTTATAAAGAAACTGCAAGTTATTTTAAATGCGCTGTCATCTAAAGAATCTATTAATGTAGATAAATTCAACGAGTATACCAAAACCACTTCGGATCTTTTAAAAGCCAAATACAGCTACAAACCCCTGACACCAACTCTGCACAAAATTTTGGACCATGGAGGGGAACTTATAAAACATCAAATTTTGCCAATCGGGGAGCTTTCAGAAGAAGCACTGGAATCAAGGAATAAGGACTACTAGCGATATCGATACTCAAATACATGCAAAGTCTCACGGAAACGACAAAATGAAGATTTATTTAATATGCTAGCTATATCATCAGATCCACTTGTTTCATCTTTAAGACACGTTAGATCAAAAAAAGAGCTGAAAAAGAGTTACTGCCCAGAACTAATAAGTCTATTAATTATTGAAAATGATAACGATGCCGATGCATTTTTTTCTGAAAATTAGATCTATAGTAGTTAATTGTAAACAAATATTTATAAAGTATTCTATTTTATTTTGTTAATATAAATTTTATATTCTATTTGATTTTTTTTTATTTTTTTTCGTCCGTTTACTTTTTTCCTACACTGTTTCATATAAAATATATAAGTCAAATAGTTTATGGAATAAACTGATGACCCACAACATGAAAAAATACTGTTTTATAATACTCCTTAAAAAATATTTCTGAAATTGGTGCGTTAACTTTAAGCATCCACTGTTGTTATGAATTCACTTGAATAGTCAAAAACTTTTATTTTACAAAGTTTTAAAAACTTAGGACTGTTTTTAAAAGGTTTACTTTCAGACTTTATTCTGTTAACTTCTTTTTCTAAGAAAATCTTACATCAACCAATTATTATGAAACACCCTGTAAAGTAATTTTCTTAAAATTCACAATTTGTATAGCCTTGGAAATTACCTTTGAGGGAAAAAAAAAATTGTTGCGATAGCTTCACGTGTTCAAAAGTTATTATTTTTGCAACGAAAAAAGTCATTTTGGACCACAGTGCGACGTATGCTTACTCTCTTATAGGATCATGGATCTCCATCAAATGGCAACAAGGGTGGAGTTAGAAGCAGAAGCCATGGGGATAAAGATCAATACGGCAAAAACTAGAAGAATCAGCCTTGGAACACAATCATCAATCCAAGTAATAGAGATGGTAGATGATTTCCAATAACTTGGAATTATTGTCTCTACGGTTGGCGGAACTGAATTGGACGTAAACAGCCGAATCAGAAAAGCAAAGGTTGCGTTGGGAATGCTGTCCAAAATATGGAGAAACAGCTATTTTAGCTTAAAGACCAAGCTACGACTGTTCAGCTCCAATGTTGAATCCGTGCTGCTTTATGGGTGCAGCACTTGGAACGCTACAGACACTGTCACAAGAAAGCTGGAAACGTTCGTTGATAGATGTCTTCGAAACATCTTGAGGATTTTCTGGCTCAACCATACCTCCAATGCTGGACTTCATGCGAGAACAGGTCTGGAACCCATTTCGATTAATATCTGATTTTTTAGGTTCTTTATATTCAACTACGAACAATCGGCCAATCCTCTACAATTTTACTTCAATTGGTCAATTTAAAAAACAAAATAATGACCTGAAACCTACTTTTAAGAAACTACCTATGTACCTATACACCAATTCCATAACATAAATAAGACACCTTTGCTGAGCAAATTTTATTCAACATTCCGACACCCTTAACCAATCGACTAAAGTGCACTTCTTTATAAAATCCAAATCAAACAAATAGCTGGATTCAAATTCGAAACACCTCCAAAGCCAATATTAAAATACCCAACACTTTTCAAAATCACAATCAAAACCACATACACAAATTCAGAAATTCAAAAATTCAATCCCCACCTTTTGAAGGACATAAATTCAAAAAGGCATTGCAATCAATCTATAGAACTGAAAATGCCAGCTAAAACTGAACCCAAAAACAAATTTACTTTTAACTAAAATGCGAACCAAAAACACGACACAATACATCAAGCTCTGCAAATGATGGTAAATTTTCTGATACAATGGTTTAAATAAGAGGGTCATGTCATATCCTTTTTAAAAACATTTTGAATAGAATATCACACCGAATCCATTTTTAATCATAAACAAAAAAAAAGATGAGAACGC
This sequence comes from Chrysotoxum bicinctum, assembly GCA_911387755.1. Lineage (NCBI taxonomy): Eukaryota > Metazoa > Arthropoda > Insecta > Diptera > Syrphidae > Chrysotoxum > Chrysotoxum bicinctum. Next base: position 73,080,636 of record OU426988.1, on the reverse strand, counting down.
AACGCCAAACCAAGAGCCATCCCAGAGCATTGTGAAATGTATTTAAACCATAGGTATATGAAATGGTGTATCCTTGTAGATCCTGTCAGGCATACATACATACCATAGGTATAGAACATCGGGCGACAAAAAATGGCAATCCCTCCTCGGCCATTATGCATTTTGGACAAATGCATAAAATAGAACAAAATTATTTTTTGGAGGATGCTCCTCCATTGAAAAGCTATGTATAGTATACGAGGAAGGGGAGGAAGTACATCTCGCTGGTGCCATTTCACGTACTGACCTATTTTGAAGATTTTTTTTAGTACATATTTGTTTGCCATGTCGTTTTATTTTTTTTATTTAATTTGTCGCAAGGATCCTAACTATACGCATTCTAAATGAAAATGTTTCACATGTACGTACTGTCAGAAAACACAAAAAAAAACCTTCAAATCACCAAAAAAAAATCGAGGTAAGCATTCACATCGCAAACTATAAACAGCATGTGAGCGTTTCAGTTTTTTAACTGCATTTGCTTTCAAATACACTAGTCCAATTCCAATAATGGATGATCCTGACTTTTTGATGAAATTATATTTTAGTTTATTTTGCAGGGAAATTTTGAATATTATAGTAATTATTAATTTTAAATTCATAAAATAGTATTACTAAATGTAATAGCCTAGCATTTCTTCAAGTTAAGTTTCAAAAGATATTCTTGTGACCATTGTGCATTACTCACCAGATGTTTTCAAAAGGCTAAATCTTCGACCATTTCATTCGATAACTCAAAACAATTGAACGTCGAATGTGTACATACGTATGAAGAATGGATGGAAAGGAACATCAATATGTATTTAATATACGTAATTGAATAACGTGAAAAGAAGAGGCACTAAGATTGATCCCTGTGGTAAGCCAGCATTTGGAATTCATGAAAACTGCTTTCGTTCTTTGAGTAAGATATTCTTTTATGAGTACCTAAAAGGATAGAGTTTTAAAAAAAGAAGGAATTTAAAATTTTTTCAAAAGTGTTCCGTGCGATACAATATCGAATGCCTTAAAGAAATCCAGTAAAACCATCCTTACTAGATTTGTTTTTCAATTTTTTCCGGTTGTCATCAGACTTTGATGAAACTTGATATTATACGATCAGAGGAAAGAAGACGAAAATTGGTCCGGCAATTCTATCTATCTGTTTGTTTGTCTGTTCGGCTACAACCTAAACGGATAAGATGACTTTATTTAAACTTTTTTTCTGGTATTCTTTAGTCATGGTAGCTACTTGTGTAGCCAGTGTTAATTTCTAATTTAAGTTTTTAAGCATACCAACAAATACTTATGAAAAACCACTTGGCAAAACACGTTCTTTAGCGAATTTCCGTATTTGACGGTACATCCGATATTAGACTTGATGTATTGATTGAAGGGAGGAATGCAACTGGATACTTTGGAGCATAATTGCTTGTGAAAAAAGCGATGAAGGATTTTGACGGTGTTTGAGAGATGGGAACGATTCCAAGATTATTTATTATTATTAATTAATATTTGTTTATGTTTTTAGTGGATCTTAAATATAAAGAAGCAAAATTTGAAACAGCCTAGTCTTAAGGCGTAAGTATTATACTACTTAACACTTTGTTAAATTTAATTAACCTTACTAACTCTAGCTTTATTTTAAAAATTTGGTAACTAGTATCGTGTTTAGGCTATTTTTTCATAAATTCAGAAACGGGTTGGGTACGATATCCCGTTTTTATAATCCTGTTTCTTATAATTCCGCTTTTTTAAAATCCCGGTTTTTATAATCCCGCTTTTTAAAATCCCACTCTCTTATAATCCCGTTTTTTATAATCCCCTTTCTTATTTCGACGTGTAAGCAGTGAGGTATACAACCCCCCTGCTTAGGCACACTATAGGATTTGGGGTAGGTGCGAGGTTGGGTGTATGCAGAGTTTCTTTAGCATTTAAAGAATCTGAAAAATAACCAACATAAAATCAATAAGTTTTAGCTACGTACATATTCTAAAAAACGGGATTATCGGGATTTGGTGAGATTTTAAAAAGCGGGATTATAATAAATCGGGATTTTGAACAAGCGGGATTTAAGAATACGGGATTTTAAAAAAGCAGTATTTTAGCAGACGGGATTTTAAAAGTTTTTTTTTCGGGATTTTTGAAAAGCGGGATTTCCAAAAGCTGGATTCCGATATGCTCCCTTCCCTAGTTCGTGCAAAAATACAAAGGAAAACGACCATTTTTGACGTTTATAAATGTCAAAGTATCACAAAAAGTTAGCACGGTATTAAAACAAAATAAAATATCTATTTGATGATTTTAACTTTAATAAAATATTAAAAGAAGTAGGTAGGTATGATGCTAAACTTAATTTAAATTTGCAAAATCTTCATTTTAGCCAAGTATCATACTAAAACAATTTTAAGATCGTTCTAGTTCTAATTTTTACTGTGTTTCCAGCCGCTAAAAACAAACAAAATAATTTTGACCAACTTTTGTAAAATGGTTGGTTTGGTTTTTCTAATTCCAATCACTAAATTGCAGATCAAAAGGCACGGTAGTGCCCAGCTAAGTTCTGGCACTACACCCTTTTTACAGGAACAAACTCAGGCGATTTTTGACCCCTCCCTATCTTCAGTACCAATGAAGTCAGAAACTTAAAATTCCGAATATTTGCTAAGCTAGTCAGGCACAGGCGCCTCACCAAATTTCAACTTTCTAGCTTAAGCGGCTCCTGAGATATAAGGCCTCAAAAATCACAAAAACCGTAACTGACTGACTGACTGACTGACTGACTGACTGACAGATCTTCAAAATTATGGAGCACTTCCCGACATCGTAGAACCTTGTAATTTTGCACAACGGTAGGTCTTGTCATGCAAGCAGAGGAAAAAATCGAAAATTCGAGGTTTTCCATTCAGGGGGCGTGGTATCCACCCACTTTCTCCGAATTGGTGTTGGTTGAATGGAGCACTTCCGACTGCTGTAAAACGATGAAATTTGGAAAAACGGTAGGGCTTAAATTGCATAGAAAGGACCAAAAATAAAAATTGAAGTTTTCCATTCAGGAGGCGTGGTATCCGCCCACTTTCTCCAAATTGGTGTTGGTTGAATGGAGCACTTCCAACTGCTGTAAAACTATGAAATTTGGTAAAGTGGTAGGGCTTAAACTGCATACAAAGAACAAAATTTAAAATTTGACGTTTTCCATTCAGGGGCGTGGTATCCGCCCACTTCCTCAGAACTGATGTAAATTATATATAGCACACTTCCGATTGCAGTAGAACAATGAAATTTGGTAGAACAGCAGGGCCCAAATCGCATATAAAGGACCAACAATAAAAATTGAGGTTTTCAATTCAGGTGGCGTGGTATCCGCCCACTTTCTCAGAAAATGTTTATTTTATATGAAGCACTTCCGATTGCTGTAGAATGATGAAATTTGGTAGAGCGGTAAAGCTTAATGTACATTCGAAGCGAAAAATAGAAAATCTAAGATTTTTCATTCGAAGTGTCTTTTTATTATCATTTTGCCATTTTGAAACTATACATGCAGCTTGAAAATTCATGACTTTTCTTAGAACTACATGAATGAAAAAAGAAAACATTTGCATACCTGAAAAAATTATGAGTTTACATAAAAAAAACTCTTAACTGTAACGTGAACTACTCGTATAATCAAACCACTAATTAGGCTATTAATTGGTGTGCTACCTTCATTTAAAAAAGGATTTAAAATTGCAACAAAAACATCATCGCGTCCTCAACAATTATTGCTTTTTTATGACTTTGAGCGGATGTAGGTACTAGTATTTATAATTAAGGTAGGTATGTTAGGGTAAGGTATCTTTCCAGGACAAGAAGAAACAATTGAATCACAAATCAAAACACACAATAACAAAAACAAAATATACCAAAAGAAATACGAAGCTTTAAACTAAGTTGAGTACATCCTTCTAACTTTCCGTATCTTTCGAGATTTTGACATGGCAAAATATTAAAATCTTTGCAAAAAGGAGTGAGATCAGACCAAAAACATAATTGTTAAAAAAAGAGCCAAGTTCTTCTATACAAAAACCTTTGTGTAACAAGTCAGCCGTGAAAAGTACTGAGATCTAAAAGTACGCCAAGTTCTTACTTCATGAAGGTTTAATACCGAATATTTAAAGTAGAATAATATTGAAATAGCTACAATGTAATAGAGACATTTTATTATTTAATGATTACTGACTAAAATTTGATGGGCTTACTGGTCAAGTTTTCAAAACCTTTTGAATTGGGCATACAAAAAACTTGCCAAGTAAGCCCATCAAATTTTAGTCAGTAATCATTAAATAATAAAATTTCTCTATTACATTGTAGCTGTTTCAAAATTATTCTACTTTAAATATTCGGTATTAAACCTTCATGAAGTAAGTACTTGGCGTACTTTTAGATCTCAGTACTTTTCACGGCTGACTTGTTACACAAAGGTTTTTGTATAGAAGAACTTGGCTCTTTTTTTAACATTTATGTTTTTGGTCTGATACAGCTTACGAGAACATTTCTTACAGCAAAATAAGCAATTGTGCAGACCTAATGAAATTCGCCTTTTGCACAGTCTCTTTAACCACTTTGCCAGTTTGTATTAAACTTTAGAGGTCGAGAGTTTATTGGTCCAACATTATAACTTACGAGTATGTACATTACAAATATATCGGAGACAAAAATGTAGTAATACAATTTACTTAAATGTCAGCTGCGTACTGGTTTCAAATTAAGTTAATGCCTATCAGCTTCATTTTGAATTTAACTGACTCTTAAATTCAATTACAATTCTTAGCTAATTTGTATTTTTTGTGTGTTTATTTAAGCATAAAACTATGCGACAATAAATTTTATTGCTTAAATCTCCCCAGTTCTTAAAATATTAGCTTGGCCTGATTTGTATTTATTATCTTCAAAACATTGTTACAAAACTTGATTTGCAACAAAATTAAGAATTAATAAAATAAAATTATAAATTTGAATATTTACTTCAAGGTCGAAATTTACATCTCCAATCATTATAATTATGAATCACTAATCCAGCTTGATAAGATAAATAATTTTATCATCGAATTCATGCCTAGTAATCATTTAAGAAAAAAAAAAACTATAAAAAGTCTTATAGAAGCTTAGATTTTCATCAGTTCGCTTTGAACAAATATTCTATAAACAATGTTTAATATTAAATTTGTACTAATACTCGCATTATTTTCAATAGTTTCTTTTGAAACAAGTCACGGTAAAATTTTTCAAAAATGTGAACTTGCCCGTGCAATGTTTCGCCGAGGGGTACCCAAGTCTGAGCTCCCTGATTGGATTTGTTTGGCAAAGGGAGAGAGCAATTTCAATACGAAAGCTACACATCACAACACAGACGACAGTATGGATTGGGGAATTTTTCAAATCAACGACCGTTATTGGTGCAAGCCATCTGATAATCGACGATCAAAGAACGTTTGTCAAATTTCTTGTAACACTTTGCTAAGCGACAATATCTCCAAAGCGGTTGCATGTGCCCGAAGAATTAAAAACGACCAAGGCCTGGAAGCTTGGGTTGCGTGGAATAACAACTGTCAGTATAATAAGCCTTCGGTCAAGGAATGTTTTTAAAACCTGAGCAAAATTTTAATGTAGTTATGTTTATTTATACATAATTCAAATATTTTTTTAATATTTTAAATGAATATCTAATTTAATATTAAACTTAAAATACACATGCTTATCAACATTCCCATTCACTGTAAAAGAGAAAATTAATTATAAGAAGATATATAATAAAATAAATATACAACAATAAATAATAAAAGAAAAAAATAAGTGCACTCAAAAACAATTGATTTTAAATTCAGCTTTTTGTTATATGATAATGAATTATTTAAATTAAAATACGAAAGAATGAATTATTTTTAAAGCAATTTAAGAAACTTTCAAATCTTACTCAACTTGTATATACGATTTTGAGAATCAAATAAAATATGTTGACTTTTTTTTTATATATCGATATATACTTTGTAATTCAGTTTAAATGATACGATTGTTGGGTATTGTTGAAAACAGGTAGTCATTGATTGGCGTCAACTGTAAAGTATATCGTTAACTTCACAACAATTCTGCTCATTTTACCTCCAGTACCGGATACTGGTCTCATCTATATGAGCTTGTCTTGCGAAGCTTATTCGCGCAGTTGTTCAACATATGACAAAAACAACGGCTATAAAATGCTTTGTCGGAAAAGCTTCGGTGCATAAGTAGGCTTAGGTCTTGCAATAGTCCACCTTGCGGATGAATTCAATAGAGTGAATCAACGGTGTCGTCAACAGTGTGGTGGACACAACCCTTGCGCCAGTTCATCTGAAAGACTCACAACTTAGCTCAAAAAAGATTATCAGTGCTGAAGATGTTCTTGGATGAACTCATTATAGCCCAGTTATCTGTCCAGCTGTTATAATGTAAAACGAGAGCTCTGAGTCTTAGGCTTGAAGAGTAGTAAAATTCTGTGATTTATTTCGAAAAAAAAATATGTCAATTCCGCACTGTTATTTTTAGTCCTGAGAAAATTTTAAAAAAAATGTGTAGGTGAATATGAAATTTTAAAATCTAAACTTTTACGGACTTTATCGAAACTTATTTTGCAATTGATCGTAGTGGTTATGCCAACTTTCTTATAACATTAAGCATGGCTTTGGTGGTGCAACAGCTCGTAGAAAATCAAGACCTAGTAACTTATAACTTTCAACATTGGAAGGAACCTACAAATGCCTACCGATTTCGAACGGCTAATAAGCAGGATTTTTTCTACTCTTGTGGGATTTATTAATTCCTCGCAAGAGGCACCCCTGAAGATAACATTAATGCAACAGCTGAGAATCAAACGAAAAACCTTCTGCATGGCAGTCCAAAGCACTTACCATTATGCCAAGTGTATTATACATATACATGGTTTTAAAATGTTTCATAATTTCGTGACTTATGTTCATAAAGTAAGCTTTAAAGTCCAGTAAATAAAGGTTTTAACCTAAATCAAAAATTCAACAGTTTTAAAACTTTGCACACCTACTTAGAGATGTCTAGTGATGGCCTAAAAAGAATCCCGAAGAAAGAGCCTGGGGCCCTTACGGTCGTAAAGACAATCATAGTTATTTCTGTTTTTCACGTTTATCTTGGAAACTATTATATACGAACCAAAAAATTATTTCTGCAAAAAGAAAGCTTCTGAAATTCCATATTGTATACTTTTCTCGCAAAAGTATAAGTTTAGAATGACTCTAGAGGCAGTTAAAAGAAACATGTAGTTTATTTGGTTTTTTTATCTAGGAAAAAAAATTAATTCTGTCCTTACAATTTATTACATCCATGACCAGAAAAACAACCTGCGCAGGTTCTTTATCCAAAACATTAGTTATGGTAAAAGAAATAACTTGCATTCTTGGGAATAAATATTGTAAGACACAATATAATTGTGTATACGTTCATTTTCCATTTTAATTATAGTAAATCCACTTTCAGCTCAATAATTATGCAGATTTCGGACAGCCATTTTCAATCCACTTAAAAATGAATATTTTAACGTTTGATTTCAAACTTCAAATGCCCAGCTGACAGTGAAGTGACAGCTGACTGATAGACCATTTGACATTTGAAACTAAATCTGCTACAATTTGTTACATTAACTACATAAAATACGTAGCAGATGTAGTTAACAAAGCGCACAGATGGCGCTTTTTTAAACCACATGATTACTAAGTTGGGTGCATATCATAAATCGTGAAAGGACACTGACGTCTAAGATATCAAAATTTCAATACTAGCTGCTATTTAGTGGATTTATTATGCCCGATTCGTAATGTGAAGAGAACACGAAACGAGAACAAGATATGATTCACTACCAACTTTTTGTAGTTTTAAAATCGTCCCGCAATTTCCAATGCCACGAAACTTTTCAAGACGAGATTTAGTTAAATCATATGTTTTTTCTCATTGAAACTTATTTAATTTCGAAATAGCTTCAAAAAGTCGTGAGTCAAAAATCGTCGTAAGCGATTTTGTCAGATGTCGACATTAAAATCCAAATAAAAACGACAGACAAAAGTTTTTATAACTAAGCCCGATTCATAATGCGATAAGAACACGAGACGAGAAAGAGACATGATTCACTGTCACCTTTTCGTTGTTATAAAATTCCACAATTTTTATTTTCGCAAATGATGAATGGTGAATATTATAGTAAAATGAAACAGAAGCCCATAATGTTTCATTTCAGTAACCAAACAGATGTGAAACTAAATATTGAATATGCGCGACTGTTCTTACTTCATTTAATAATTTCATTAAACGTGACGACGAAAAATGCTTTATTACGTATATAATCGTCTGCTTTCATAGTTTCATAGTGATGAAACATCGTCCTTGTTGTAAAATCACAACAAGGACGATGTTTCATCACGCTCACATCTCTTTTTTCTTATCGCATTCATTGTGTTCGAGCTAAAGAATTCTTCTAATTATAGGCAATGCTTACTTAATTTTGACACAGAATTTAAAATTCTTTGCATATGGCAATGCTAGTTTATATTTTACAACATAAAGCAGAAAGTTTATTTTAAAAAAAGCTTTTATAGTGTGTATTGTATTTTTTAAAGAAATTATGTTTTTAATTGTTTTGTTGGTTAGTTGTTGTGGTTTTTTCATTAAAAGAATATTCGCTTTCGGCAATAAAGGGTGTTTTTAAACTGTTTTAAATAACATCTAATAAAGTTCGAACATATTGTAAAAAAACATGTCGCTGTCTTTGACGGATAACGTGTTGTTTTGACATGTCACTGACAACTCTATAAAAAAAATTTTACCGCCAACGCCGGAAAAGAAGTTTTACTTTAAAAAACTGTACTACAGTTGATGATGTTATTTCAAGATACTTGAACAAAATTGATATGTGAAACATGAGTATCTTATTTTAGTTACCATAAACCAATCTTCTATGATATAATAATAATGATAAGGTTTAAATTGTTTGTACTATATAATTATATATACAATGTACGTTATTATTTTTAATTAATGTAGATATGTATATCTAATTATAAATAATTGAATGTCTTTTCATAAAATAACAAATTAAAATTCTTGTTTTGAGTGTTAACTTTACACTATTTTGAATTTGCATTGAAAAATTGGTATACAATTCAGAAATATACCGATTTCTTTTTGAATTACTTTAAATTTAAGGAACTTCGTTTAAATCATCTGATTTTCGTCTAAGTCATCTGATTTTCAGATTAATGTTTCTTAGGCTTTTAATTTCAGAAACAGAATACAGAAAAACAGCGGTCAAAAACTTAGTAGCGCATTCAAAATCCACCTATAAATATTACAAAAATGAAAGTTTATAGACAATTTATACCATAAACGATAGTCGAGTGTTTGAACCTTAAATTAATATCTAGTTGCATGTCCCTTGTTAAAAATAACAGCAGCACAACGTCGGCGACGTTGCATCGAATTAATACGATTTTCACATCTTTCTACAGGTATGGACCTCCTAGACTTCTGTATAGCTTCCCAAAGGGCTGTTTTAGTAGTTGGTTTACAACTAGCAACATACTTCTTGACATTTATCGCATCGAAGATTTTCTATAGGGCTGAGGTCTGGAGACTGCGCAGGTCACTCCATGACATTAACTCTCTTTTCTATAGGAACCACAGCTTCGCAAGTTTACTTGTATGCTTTGGGTCGTTGTCTTATTGAAAGACCTATTTCAGTGGCATTTCATTTTCAGCATATGGGAAAATAACTTCCCCCATGATCTTCACATAAAAATGCTGATCCAAAATGCCTTCAATCCGGTATATGGGTCCAACACCATAGAAAGGAAAAACACGCCCAAACCATTATGCTGGATCCTCCATGTTTTATTGTGTTGGCTGTGAAGCGTGGATTATATTCTGTTTTTGGAGGCCTTCTTACATATTGACGAGATCCCTTTCAACCGTATAACACAATCGTGGACTCGTCTGACCACAGAATATTCCTCCACAAAAACATGAAAATTCAAGGACTTATCCTTATTACTATTACTATTATTTTGACCGCAACTGTAAAGCTATATACAAAAAACTAACACACATATAAACTTGGGTAGTAAAAGCGCGACCAGTAGTATATTATATTTTCTTAAATTATTAAATATGATATGATATGATGAAAATAAATCCTATTCCCAGATTGTAAAAAATATGCGGAAGAATGAGGAAACTTCTATAAAAGAAATGCTGGAACTCATCCTGAAAAGGATTGACCAACAAGATTTAAACATAAAACAGCTAAGCGAAGAAGTCTCTCTTAAAAAGCAATGATGGACAGAACACTTAAAATCGCAACATGGAATGCAAACGGTCTTTTGCAGCATGTATCAGAACTAAACATCTTCTTAGACATAGAGCATATAGACATTTGTTTGGTGTCCGAAACCCACCTCGCTATTGAACAAAGTCTTGATAATAAATTACCAAACTATACATGTTATCACGCTCCGCACCCAGCTGACAAAGCTAGGGGAGGATCGGCAATACTTATAAAAAAGTGTTTAACACACTATGAAGAACCACAGTTTACTAATGAAAACATGCAAGTAACATCAATTAGTATTGGTATAAAAAAGAAAGAATTTAAAATAGCAGCTATATACTGCCCTCCTAGGCGCTCTCCAACTGAAGAAGACTATGCAGAACTCCTACATTTGTTAGGACATAACTTCCTTGTTGGCGACTTCAATGCTAAACACACCCAATGGGGATCTAGGCTCATAACAACAAAAGGTAAACGGCTATACCAAGCAGGCCGAAAATACAACTGTGAATTTTTTTCTTCTGGTTCGCCAACATATTGGCCATCTGATACTAACAAAATACCAGACCTTATAGACTTTTTCGTAGTTAAAGGTATTAAACGAAATCATATAAGTATCGAAGGTAATTACGATTTATCGTCAGATCATACTCCAGTAATTTTATCACTGAGCGAAGCAGAAATAATAAAAAAAGTAATCCCAAGCTCGTGAATAACAGAACAAACTGGAACGAATTCAGAGACAAGCTTGAAAGTTTTATAAACCTAAGATCCCCTATGCAAACAATTGAACAAATTGATCATGAAGTAGAACAATTTATTGCTGATGTGCAGCAGGCTGCAGAAGAAAGTACTCCAACTATTTCAAACGCGAGAGAAAAAGGTATAAAATATCCTATCGAAATAAAGGGGTTGATATTGGAAAAACGAAGAGCTAGAAGAAAATGGCAAACCACGAGATTCCCAGATGATAAGGTAGTTTTTAACCGTTTTAACAACGAATTAAAAAAAAGAATCTGTGAGTTTAAAAATGAGTCACTAAGTAGATTCCTGAAAAGTCTGACGACGGATGCTTCTACTGAATACTCCTTATGGAAAGCAGCTAAGCGCCTAAAAAGACCTCAGACACAAAACCCGCCAATAAAATCTCAAGATGGTAAATGGATCGGAAACCCGAAACAAAAGGCTGATCTCTTCGCTGAACATCTCGCGAATGTTTTCAAGCCATTCCCAGCAAACACAGCTACAGATCCCTTACAGTTTGTTGACAGAAACGACGAATGTGAAATACCTTCTGTCAAGCTCAAAGAAGTAAGAAGCATGTGTCAACATAAGTTGTCTAACAAAAAATCACCAGGGTACGATCTTATAACTGCTCAGGTTTTGAAAGAAATGCCTCTAATAGCCTTCAAGAAACTCCAATTTATAATAAACGCATGCCTTAAACTAAGATATGTGCCACATCATTGGAAAATTGCTGAAGTCATTGTTATACCTAAACAAGGTAAGCCACCAACAGAAGTAACATCTTACAGACCAATATCGCTTATACCAATCATGGCAAAAGTTTTTGAAAAACTGTTACTGAAAAGGCTTAGCAAAATAATTGAAGAAAGAAGACTAATTCCAAGCCATCAATTTGGATTTAGAAATAAACATTCCACGATAGACCAAGTGCACCGAATTACGGATGTTGTGGAAAAGGCACTTGAAGAAAAACAACTATGCTCTGCTTTATTCTTAGATGTTGCTCAAGCTTTTGACAAGGTTTGGCACTTGGGTCTTGAGTACAAACTGCATAGGGACCTTCCCAGGCAGTTCTACGAAGTACTGAAATCCTACATTACGAACCGACTCTTTAGAGTACGGTACGACCAAAATTACTCGGAACTTAAGAAAATTGAAGCCGGTGTACCACAAGGAAGTGTCCTAGGACCAACCCTGTATCTGTTATATACAAGGGATATTCCAGTGGACAACAACGCTATCATGGCGACCTTTGCTGATGATACTGCAATATTGGTGCCAGATAAATCCGTTACAAAGGCTACACAAAAATTGCAAAGTTAGTGATTGGACGCAGAAATGGCGTATCAAATTAAACGAAACAAAATCGACGCATATAAACTTTACAAACAAAAACATAAACAATGTTCCAATATTTATAAACAGTACAGAAGTACCTTACTCCAATACCGCCAAATACCTTGGAATGAATTTGGATGCAAAGCTTAAATGGAAAGAGCACATCAAAAAGAAAAGAGAAGAACTAAACTTAAAGTACAGAAAAATGTACTGGTTACTAGGAAAGAACTCTGACCTATCTATCCAGAACAAACTAATGTTATATAAGCAAGTATTGAAACCCGTTTGGACATATGGCATCCAACTATGGGGCTGTACAAAGAAAACAAATGCTGAACCCATCTAAAAATTCCAAAGCAAGGTCCTTCGTGGAATAATAAATGCCCCTTGGTATATAAGAAATAGCGATCTACATCGTGACCTTCAAATTGAAATGGTTACAGAAGTGGTTAAGAAACACGCTGTATCACACAATCAGCGACTGCAAAGTCACACTAACTCTGTAATGGAGACCGTATTAAATGTACGAGACAATGTTCGGAGATTAAGAAGAACCAAGCCTCATGAGCTGATGGTCTAAAAGTTATGGGAAAGTGTTACATTACATTAAACTTCCCCCAATGCGATTTAAAAATTAAGAAATAAAAATCATTTGTCGATCTTTCATAGATTGGTCCTGATTCACCGGTGGTTTTAGTGCGGTAAGAGTCCCACACTACTCGGTACCGATTCTTACCGAGTGTCTTTTGAAAATTTCCATCGGATATAAAAAAAAAAAAAAAAAAAAAAAATTATTAAACGTACAATATTGTCCACTATTTGAATTTGAACATTTTTTCACTTTCGGTAATTCAGTGTTTGTCGCAAAACGATGCGATTATTTGGATTTAAGGTGGCCATTTAAATTAAGACTAAAACCAATTACACTATGAGCTGGTAAATCAGTGCTACAAAATGCTCATGGCCACCAGAAACACAAGGCTATTTTTTGTACATACATTTTTCTATAAACCTAATGGAGTCGGCTACAGTAAGTCTAAACGAAATAAACAATAAAGCCGCGAAATGAATTGCACTTTGTTTGTGTAGTAAAATTCGTTTTACATAAAATCATTTGTAAAATACGAACTAAATATTTTAAATTAAAGTTATTTGTATTATGTAATTTATAGGAAAGTATTATTATTTTCAATACAGTAAAAAGAATTGACATTAATATTATTTAGATGAGTTTTAATTACATACTAAGTGCGTTTATAAAACAATTTGTTATTTTAGTTTTAGCTTTATGGTTTTTACTTGCGACTTATAGATACTATAAGGCAAGTTATGCATTCGTAAAAAAAATCGAACTCGAGATTTTGATCAAAGTTGACATTACGATGATAGCGAAGACTAATAAAGTGGGTCTCGCAATTCTGTCTGTCTGTCGGTTCGATTACAGCCTAAACGGCTCGGCCGATTTTGTTCAAACTTGGTAGATATGGGTATGGGTTTTGATTTTTTCCCCCCACTGGTTTTTTTTCTTTTTTTTTTAAGACCAAAAATAACGGTACCTGCCGCTGCCATACGAATTTTTTTCGAAATTTTATAAATATTTTTTTTCTCAAAAACTGTTCGACAGATTTAAGAAATTAAACCACAAAAAAAATTTCATTTAGTTAAAGCTAGATAATGGTTGGAATAAATATTCTGAAAAAACAGTTATTGAGGGTACCGCCCAAGGAACCATTTTTTTTTGTTTCTGATTTTCTCAAAAAACGGTACATCCGATTTTACGAGTAATAATCCCCAAAATTTTAATAGAATTGTGTATTCAAATTTTCAAACAAATTTTTTTTGGATTTAAAAAAAAACGAAAATTTTTTTTTTCAAAACTCTATATGTATTTCGAAAACCCCATGCTAGATTTATTTTTTTTAAACTTGATACAAGATACAAGATGTGAGAACAAACATTTTATTTTGCCTAAAAATAAAGGTACCCACTATACAAATGTTAAAAAAATTCAAAAAATGGTTTTCAAAAATCGTATTTTTCTCGAAAACGGCGCACAATGGGGCAAATCGACCCAAAAGCTGGCAAAAATTAAAAAAAAACTAAATTGCAAATATACTTAATTTTTTAATATTTTCTAGTAGTGTAATATTCATCCTTTAAAAAATACTTTTCATCTTTTTTTAGACCTTCCTGTTTTTTCACAAAACAGTTTTGTTTAAGCTAGTAGTCAGCTGAGCCAGAAGTAAAATTGTCGATTTTTCATCGTGATCTTTGAGAACAGTTTTTCCTTTTTTTGTTGATTCATTAAAAATGTAAGTATGCAGCCTTCAACTTCGGGTATGTAAGAGTGATTTAAACAAATTTTATTTTGTTATATGTAAATATATATGTAAAATTTTAGTGAAGTTCAGTGATCAGTTTTTTAAAAGTGTTATTTTAGAGGTTCTCTGAAATCTTTTGAATGTGTTTCGAGTGGGATCGAGTTGTGTTTTATGTGTTTTTAAAATGTTTGTGATGTTAATTTTGTGATTCCGTCAAAAAACCGTACTCCTTTTGCACACTTTTTGTGATATGTGAATTTTCGTAACTCTTGAACCTTATTTTTTTTTTATTTTTTCGTTGCTTTAGGAATCTTTTCAAATTCAATTTTTTTTACAAGAAGGCAACTTGTAGACATTATGAAAAGATGTGAGAGTGTTATGATTGACGATCAGATGGATTTTTTAAAAAAAACATCTTTTAAATACAACAAGAAGTACCGAAATTAGCCAAGTTAATGAATTGAATAGACTTTTTTCGCATTTTAAATCCGAGTTCAAAACGCGGTGGGTCAAAGCTTCTAGAATCGAAGAAAGATTTAATACAACAAACGTAAATTGGCTCAATGCCTCAATTGTTTTTAAAAAGGCAAAAGAATCTGCTAAGAAACGTGGTCGTCCCGAAGTGGATTTTGAAACATCTTCTGATCGCACAAAAAGGCTAAAAACTAAATACTTGAGAGAAACCGTTTCAATGCCGGCCTTAAATTATGCAACTCAAATGAGCCTTATAGAGCTTCTGGGCAGATTCAAGCCTCGAAAATTCTAAAAGATGTTACTGAAAACATTGACAGAGCTGAAATATACAGAAAAGCAATTCAGAAGTCCGCGGAGCAAAATTGTATGACAGAAGAAGATGCGTTGGCTGTGTTAGTTGCAGCAAAACTATCAAGGCAACAATATAATGTCATACGAATCAGTGCTCCTGAAAAGTTTCCAGCCTATAAACTTGTTCAGGCTGCGAAAAAAAATTGCTTCCCAAGCACTGAGCACATGAAAGCCACAGCTACTTGCGCTGAAGTAAGTCTTCAAACTTTGCTTGACATTACTTCAAAAAGATTAAAATCATTGCAGAAGAGTGTTTTAGAAATAATGGAAGATGAAGCACACCGGAATTGTACTTTGATATCAAAATGGGGTTTCGATGGCAGCTCAGGACATAGTTCCTATAAACAAGCGTTTCATGGATTAGACGCAGACGAGTCAGCTGTTTTTCTTACTTGTTTAGACCCTATTCGACTTGAAAGTGGTGAAAAAATAATTTGGCAAAACCCTCGTCCATCTTCCACAAATTATTGTCGGCCGTTAAATAAAGAATATGTTAAAGAGTCAACTGATATTTCAAAAGCTGAAAAGATGCGAGTAAACACTGAGATTCAAAATCTGCAAAAAACTGTTCTGATGATGGGTACAAAGTCAGTGGAAGTACAACATACATTAATTTTTGACAATGATTGGTGGAAAGATTTGTAATGCTTTATCTGAAACAAAATCTACTCAAAAATGTTATTTATGCGGTGCAACCTCCAAGGAATTTAATAAAATTGATGAAATGATTTCAAGACCATTAAACACCGAATACTTGACTTTTGGAATGTCTGTTTTGCAGGATAAGGATGTTTGAATGTCTTTTACATGTAGCCTACAAACTATCTGTTAAAAAACGGCAAGTCCGCGAAAATGACAAGGCAATCGTGGCAGAAAATAAGGCACGAATTCAAAAAGAATTCCGAATAAAATGTCGGTTAACTGTTGATAAGCCAAAACCTGGATTCGGCAACAGTAATGATGGAAACACTGCTAGGCGGTTTTTCCAGAATCCTGAACTTACTGCTGAAATAACGAAAATAGAAATAGAACTTATTAAAAAAATGCACACAATTATGATTGTAGTTGCCAGTGGATATGAAATTGATATTGATAAGTTCCGAAAACATGCGCACGAAACGGCAAGACCGTTTGTCAGTAAATATTCTTGGTATTATATGGCCCCAACTCTACATAAATACTTTATTCATGGCCCGGAAATAATAAAATTTGCATTGTTGCCAATTGGGCAGCTTTCTGAGGAAGCGCAAGAGGCACGAAATAAAGATTTTAAGAATGTTCGAGAGCATTTTTCAAGAAAATCAGGTCGTGATAAAACAAATGAGGATATTTTCAATTATTTTCTGCTAAGCTCCGATCCTATCATTACTTCAAAGCAAAAACCACACACGAAAAAATTGCAGTCTTATCGCCCAGAAGAACTAGCGCTATTGAAACCTCCAAGCATTCCCGCAGCAAACATTTTTGTTGAAACTAAACATATCTGATGACGAAAGTGATGAATAAACTTATCTATTAATTTTGTTTTAGTTTTTTTTTTATTTAAATTAAAAAAATCGATGAAAACAAAAAAAAAAGGATTTTTTTAAATCAGATCTTTTCCACAATTAGGGTAAAGATATAAGAGAGCATGGATAAAAGTTATGTCAGATAAAAAATTAATGTATTATTAAGTCTCTTTAGCCTTAAAATAACCCTTCAATCTGAAAAATACTGACATTCTTATTAGTTCCCAAATAACCAAAGTTTAAGTAGGCGTTTTAGTGGGCGTGGCAATTATAGCTTTAGATATGACTTAGTAAGGGTCTTAGAAGCATATATGCAAAATTTCAGGTTCCTAGTTCTTACGGTTGATTTATTACCACGTTTTAAGGCATTCTGCCCCACTGTGCGGCGCCTAGAATTTTGATAAAATTTTTTACCTTACAATTAATTTGTATGATCTTTAATTTAATAAAAAAAAATTTGAAATTAAGATATTACAGCTTGTACCTACCATAGAACCATTTTTTCGAATTTTAAATTTCTCATTATCCACATAACGGATCTTAATGAAATTTTTTAAAGAGAAGCTTTTAAAAAGTCTAAAACACATTGCATTTCAAAACTTTAAAAAAAAATATTTTTTGAATTTTTGAAAAAAAAATCTATTTTTTCTTTTTTTGAAAATTCGATATCTCAGAAACGGCTCAATATTTTTGTTTGTAAATTTAATTTTTATTCGAACAATAATAAAAACTTTAAATTGGCGTACCAAAATTTGTAATTTGTTGTTGGCTTTTGGGCTGTAGGTCAGATTTATTCCTTTTCAAATTAAATTAAACACAATAATTGTTTTTAAACGACGTTTCGTTCATGATTATGAACATCATCAGGTTTTTATTTCTATAAACACATTGAAGAAAATACTGAGTCAAAGCATGGATTTACAAAATTGAGCAAGAGTAATGCAAGAAATTATTATAATAATAAAATTGTTATATTCTAACTGACTTACATGTATTTTTACAATGAACATTTAAAATGTACATATATAATAGCTGACATCACTATACATTTATATTGCACTTGTTTAAACATTCATATTGCTTTATATACATATATATTGCACTTAAATTTAAACTTAAACAATTGAAAAATTGAAAAACAAAATTACATTTTACTTGCGCACAATACTATACTTTACATTTTGAACAAGAAATTTTAGGAGGAAGAAAGCATGAAACGATAAAAACATTGTTTGACATCACATCCATGGGGGAAGCGGGTATTAGGGGGATCTGGATCTTCTTTTCTTCTTTGTTCTTTCAATCAGGTACTTGTAGTGGGGACTCACATTGTCAAGATCTGTTTTTTTATTCATAGTATTGGTCGTGTTGATAATATGTAGTGTTTCAATTGTCATCCTTTTGTTGTAGTGGTGTTCTCTCTGTAATATTTTCGTCTCGTCAAAATTTGGTTTATGGTTGTTTGTTATACAGTGGGTAGCTAACGCTGTTTTTTGGGCTGAATTTGATTTTAAATCTGATTTGTGTCCTGATATTCTGTTTTTTAGTTTTTGTTTTGTAGTTCCCACATAGACATGTTCACACTTATCGTCTTTTTTGCCGTTGCATGTTATTTTGTAGATGAGGTTAGAATCTTCCATTGCATCTACTTTTGTTTTCAATTTGCTGAAGACCTGACCTAAGTTGTTGGTAGAGCTCATTGCGCTTCCCCCATGGATGTGATGTCAAACAATGTTTTTATCGTTTCATGCTTTCTTCCTCCTAAAATTTCTTGTTCAAAATGTAAAGTATAGTATTGTGCGCAAGTAAAATGTAATTTTGTTTTTCAATTTTTCAATTGTTTAAGTTTAAATTTAAGTGCAATATATATGTATATAAAGCAATATGAATGTTTAAACAAGTGCAATATAAATGTATAGTGATGTCAGCTATTATATATGTACATTTTAAATGTTCATTGTAAAAATACATGTAAGTCAGTTAGAATATAACAATTTTATTATTATAATAATTTCTTGCATTACTCTTGCTCAATTTTGTAAATCCATGCTTTGACTCAGTATTTTCTTCAATGTGTTTATAGAAATAAAAACCTGATGATGTTCATAATCATGAACGAAACGTCGTTTAAAAACAATTATTGTGTTTAATTTAATTTGAAAAGGAATAAACCTGACCTACAGCCCAAAAGCCAACAACAAATTACACTAATTCATAAAGGTCATAAAACATACAAATAGTACCAAAATTTGTTCTTTAAAATCTTTTAAAAATTTAGTATCTATATAAATTTTACTAAATTTTTAAAAGATTTTTAATTTTTTAAATTTTTAAAAAATTTAGTATCTATATAAAAGGCGGTCAGCCATCAGACGAATAGGGGGAACAACATGTAGCATACGAAAACTACTATTACTAACTATTACTAACTATTCGGGACTGGTGGAAGTGTGATCATAGCCTCTCCGCGGCAGCCGCTAGAAACAAGCCATATAAAAAGGTTTGGCTAATATGATCAGGCTGGTTCCTCAGGTTGGCGACAGGTTAATTCCCTTTCCCGTAAAACTAAAAGAATTATGAGACCGACAACAAGCCTCGGAAACGGATTGATCTCACGACGACAACCCACGCAATGAAAACGGAAAAACGATTTACTTATGGAACGTACGATCGCTCTTTAGAACTCGAGCTGCTCAGCAGCTAGCCGAAAATATAAAGCCGACATAACAGCTCTCCAAGAAATCAGATGAACAGGGAATGGTGTTTTACAGGAGAAAGAATATGACGTATACTACAGCTGTCATACAAAACACCATGTGCTCGGGGTAGGCTTCCTAGTCAGCGAAAAAATGAAGTCTACCATCATCGGCTTTAACGCTATAAGCGAAAGGCTATGCACCCTTCGCGTGCGAGGCAAATTTACGAACATCATCCTCATTAACGTTCACGGACCTACGGAGGAGTCCTCAGACGAAGAAAAAGAGACTTACTACGAACAAGTCGAGAGGGCCCTCAATGCCTGTCCAAGGTATGATGTTAAAATCATCCTTGGGGATTTGAACGCAAAAATAGGTCGGGAGCCGGTATTCAGGCATTACGCAGGCACCCATAGTTTGCATGAGAACACTAATGACAATGGACTTCGAGCCTTAGAATTGGCAGCATCGAAAAACATGGTCGCATCGAGTACCAGGTTCCCGCGTAAAGATATCTACAAAGCCACCTGGGTATCACCTGATGGAGTCACCCGTAACCAAATAGACCACGTGTTGATAGACCGTCGCCACTACTCGAACTTGATGACGGTACGAACGTACCGAGGTGCCAATATCGACTCGGATCACTATCTTGTTGGTATGGTTTTCCGAGGGCGGATTGCCTTGCGAAGACGCATTGCATCCGTCCATCAGGTTCGAATCAACACGGCTGGCCTGCGCAATGAAAACACCAGTAACACCTTTGACCTTTAATAATGCGTTAGGACTCTTCCTAGAATCACTTGATTTAGGGAGAGTAAGTCCTGGAGCCAGTATGCTGGGCGTAAATGAGAAGTGGACACGCCTTAAGAATATTGTCATTAGTACTGCCAACTCCATCTTAGGCAGCAGTCGTAAAAATCGGAACGACTGGTTTGATGATGAATGCAAGCTAGCGACTGAACGTAAGAATGTTGCGTACCGAGCAATGCAACAATCTCATAGAACGCGGGCACGCGAAGAGGAATATAAAGAGCTCAGAAGAACAGAAAAACGGCTTCACAGACAAAAGAAATCAGCCTGGGAGAAGAACCTAATCTGTGAAATAGAAAACAGCCGAGAGCGAGGTCCGCACCAGGCGCGGAAGTTCTACCAATCCGTCCGAAACATGACGCAGTACACACCACGCTGCACATACTGCAAGGACGGAGAGGGAAATCTGATCACCGATCCTGAAAGCATACTGGAGCGATGGGAAGTGTACTTTTATGAATTGTTGAATGGTCAGCTCACTGCAGAAGTGGAGGCTCCACTACTTCAAGAAGAATATCCTATGTTGCCGCTACCAAGCATAGAAGAGGTTGAGAAGGCTATAGGCCGGCTTAAGCAGAACAAATCCCCGGGAGCCGATGGCATACCAGCCGAATTATTTCATCACGGCGGGCCAGCCTTACGTCAAGCAATTCATGATATTATAGTGCACGTATGGAAGCAAGAAGAAATGCCAGAAGACTGGCGAAAAGGCATAATATGCCCCATACATAAGAAGGGAGATGTCACAACGTGCAGCAATTATAGAGGTATCACGTTGTTGAGTACCGCCTATAAGATACTCTCCTCTATCCTACAAGACCGGATAACCCCATACGCTAAAACCATCATCGGACAATATCAGTGTGGTTTCATTCCAGGCAAATCAACAACTGATCAGATCTTTACCCTTAGGCAGGCGATGGAAAAATGTCTAGAATTTAACATCCCAACATACCATCTGTTTATAGACTTTAAGGCCGCCTATGATAGCATAGCCAGGGTAGAACTTTACAAAGCCATGAGAGAATTCGGCATCCCAAATAAATTGACACGACTATGTAGGTTGACCATGACCAACGTAACAAGCCAAGTAAAAATAGCCGGATTGCTATCCAGACCAATCAAAATCTTTAATGGACTCCGACAAGGGGACGGTTTGGCCTGCCTCCTCTTCAACCAGGCGTTGGAGAAAGCAATCCGTGACTCTGGCACGGCAACAAGAGGGACCATCGTCAACAGGTCCAGCCAGTTACTAGCTTACGCAGACGACATTGACATCATCGGAAGATCCGAACAAGCTGTACACGATTCCTTCATCCAGATCGAGCAGGCGGCACAAAATCTGGGGCTGCACATTAGTGAAGGTAAAACAAAGTACATGGTGGCGTCGAATGCGAGAGGAACAGTTGGTCAAACAATCAAGGTTGCGGAGCACGAATTTGAAGTGGTGCAATCCTTTAAATCTTTAAATACCTTGGGTCAATAGTAGCAGCCGATAACAATATAGAAGAAGAAATACGCGGGCGGCTTCTCAAATCCAACAGAGCCTACTATAGTCTGTCAAAGCTCTTCAAATCCAGAAATCTCACCATAACTTCAAAACTGCTGCTGTACAGGACCATGGTCCTGCCAGTACTCACATATGGATCCGAGACTTGGGTGCTTAGCAAAAGGCACTCCGACCTCTTAGCTGCGTTCGAGAGAAAAGTCTTAAGGAGAATTGTTGGCCCCGTATGTGAGGAAGGACGATTCCGGAGACGGT
The DNA here is from genome assembly GCA_911387755.1 of Chrysotoxum bicinctum. Taxonomy (NCBI): domain Eukaryota; kingdom Metazoa; phylum Arthropoda; class Insecta; order Diptera; family Syrphidae; genus Chrysotoxum; species Chrysotoxum bicinctum. The sequence goes on along the minus strand of OU426988.1, from coordinate 73,058,251 downwards.
ACAATCATGAACTGTACGCAATCTACCTTGAAGCAGATATCGTGACAAAAATTAAGCTCGGTAGACTCCGGTGGGCAGGGCACCTAGCTCACATGAGCGAAGAGGAACCTGCTCGGAAAGTTCTTTGTGGTACATTCTATGGTAGACGACAGCGTGGTAGACCATGCTTGCGCTGGAGAGATGGCGTAGACCAGGACGCCCGAAGCCTTGGGGTGCGCAACTGGATGGCGTCGGCTAGAGACCGGGATAGGTGGAGAGACTTGTTGAAAGAGGCCAGGACCGGAACCCGGTTGTCGAGCCGATGATGATGATGATGATCTATATAAAAGTTTTTTTTTTAAAAAACCACTAAAACGACTTAAAATTTTTGTTTTAGCAAAAATTCATATTTGCATAGCATTCTGTTTTTGTCTCTTACTACTTAAAGAATTTAAAAAACTAATTTTATCCTTATGAACAGTTTTCTCTAATAACATTCGTTTTTAAAATTCCTAGTCTATTAAATAGAAGCAAGTTCGTGCGACCCAGTCGTGCATTTTATTTATTATTGGTTTGACTGTTTTTATATTTAATTAAAGAATTCTTCCAAAAATAATAGAACAGAATTTATGGTAATAAACTTAAAACTTTCATTGAAATAAAAGACCGAGCGTTCTTTTTGTATTAAAATTTTAAAATTATACAAAATTGAACAAAATGTAACATTATCCAAAACGAATTTTAGAGAGTTAAACTTCGTTAGTTAAAATTTTCGAGGTAAGACCAGAAATCTTGGCAAAAATACTACAATGTCCCAAAGATAGTAACATTTTTTGGTCGAATTTGTTTGCAGCACTGTTGTCTGTTAGTTTGACGCTGCCAGAGAGTGACATGACTTCTCCTATACTTGAGAGCGTAAACGATTTTATGGGGCGAATCTTTTTTCGCACTCGTGCAGTTGCTAGAATATTAAAAGATCTTGACATTCACAAATCCGCTTATGTATGTAATTCTAACTCCATAAAACTTAAAGATTGAATAAATAAAAATATCTATGAACGTGCTATATTTTTCTTTGTCAATAAAAATATCCTTGAAAGGTCTCATCTTCAAAGCGGTATGCCAATGTCTTTGCAAATCGACTGCCAATAGGATGTTGATGCGGATATTGGCAGGATATACTAACTCCACTCAAAAGACTACGCAAAATAGATTTGTGTATTTCGGCATCTTAAATTGGCCACATTCATTTCCATTACGTGCGTGCCGATAAAACGGGCAGCATTTTTAATTCCCATATTGGCTCGTCCAGGCTAGGCATCCTTTCATTGTGACCGACCGGCAGCGGCGGGCGATGTGATGATGATAATGTTTTGCGGTAATGATGTTGCTTTTGCACTCTGGTCACGTTAAGACTGAGCAAATATGCTCCTGCCTTAACATAAAATGTATATGAGGTCCTTTTCGAAAGGTTCCGAACGGATAGAGTCGTTAGTTTGAGAATGCCTAAATTTATTTTACTTGTTGGGAATGTTTGTTGCAAGGATGTGATCAGATTTTCATCACACATAAATGTATGTAGGAGGTACGAGTACCAACTCGCACACCCGTCAAATTTTTCTGCATGAAACGTGTAAATGTTCGATGATTTTTCACAACATTCATCGAATTCGTGCTGTAAGGAGGAACGAGGAATGGCAATCCCCTAAAAGGCTGAATATCTCACTGTGGGTTTATCAAGGCCTTTCATTCCATGAAAATTGAATATCAATCATTGTTCTCTAATTAGGTTTGTATAAACGTGGTTGAGGAATATTTTATTACCTGAAAATACCAAGTATACAACTTGCCAATGACGACACAGCCATGGGCCAATTCGACCATTCAGAATTCTTCAGCTATTTATTAAATTAAATATGCAATAATCCTCAGGACATAGGAGATGGCATCGTTGTCTTTGGATAGCTGTGTGGGTCTGTGTGGATTTCAGATATACGAGTATTTACACTTCTTACTTAACTGTGCCGTAATTTCTAATTATCACAATACAACTGTTAAATAGATACGAGTATAAGGACATATTATAATAATGATATTTGATTTCGGGCATTGTTTGATTATGAAACTAAATCACATTGTATTCGTATTTCGTAATTAAGTTTTATGTGCATTTGTGATGAAGGTTTGAGTTTGGAGCTAAAGTAAATATTGATTCTTTATGAAATTGGAATAGGATTAGGGGATATTATGACTTCTTTGATTAAATACCTTCCTTAATAATTTTTCTTAAAATCTAATTTTAAATATTTACTTTTTCAACTTTAGGCACTTGAGGACATTTTGTATGTGTGTTTATACATAGTTAATTTGAAATGATAACTATAATCATTAAGAAGTTCTCTGAAGTAGTTAACATAACATAAAAATATAAGAATGGAATAATTTGTTAATTTCCTATCGAAGGTAGATAAAGAAAAATTCCCTTTGTTCATTTCGTTTTTAAGAGAATTTTGAGCAATACAAGAAACAATGTTCATGACTTGATAAGAGTTGTATGGACCAAGAAGAGAAAAAATGGATCCCTCACATACTCTGTACATGTCTTGTTTTATCGCAAAGATGGAGACTCTATCTAGGAGATTTTCACTACAATGATCTTAGTGATCTGGCAAATATAGATACAGGCAATCTCACTCGCTTTATTAGAAACTCTCATTGGTAAAACGATTAGGGAGAAAGTCTCCAAGATTCAATGTGGTAACACAATGGATCAACTTATGGTCTTAGGGTGTTAACTCTCCTCCTGACACACTTGCCACGTCAACCTAGCCTATAATTTATAAGAGTTTACACGTTTTGGTTGCAGTCATCAAGGAATGGGTTGAAGTGTTTCAGGCCATCTGGGGTGGAATTTCATAGTCAACTTCAGTCAGGTTGTACTACTTAGTAAACACTTCATATAAACTACTACAATATATTCGGAGTTCAGGCCTTAAAGGAGCGATGTTTACAGATGGAGTCCTTCAGGTTGGGCAATTTCTTTAAATTAATTACATTAATTACATCTCTTAACCTTTCCTGTGTGCGTCACCAGGAATGGAGGGGACCTACAATTTTCTGCCGATTCCGAACGGCTAATGAGCAGCACTTTTCATGACAAGAGATACTCTTGGAGGATTTGTCAATTCCTCCCAAGAGGCAGTACACCCCTGAAAAAAACTTTTTGTAGAAGCTGAGAATCGAACCCAAACCTTCTGCATGACAGTCCATCGAACTAACCATTTTGCCAAGGGGTACTACCTGGGAAACTTCTAGGCCATGTAAAAAAGTAAAAATTTTTAGCAACAAGCCTCCGAAATAGCTTATACGAAGGCTATGCTTCGCCAAGACCTTGTCGAGGAGACAGTGTATAAGCCCTGGATTGTCCGAATATATAAGAAAACTTCTTGCAATCGAAATGTACCGTTAAACGATCATTGACTTGACTAAACCTATTGCACTCACTGACTCTCACTCACTTTACTAACACACGTGATCTGGAGATTAGGACTCTGAAGACATTTTTCAAAAAAATCAACCAAATTATCAAGAAGAAGAATTATAAGTTATGCATTAATTTTAATGGGTACAAGATAATTCGGTAGTTTTATTCTAGTGAGTCGAGTGTGTCTCCTGAAATGTATAAGATCTTTTACAATAACAGAGAACAAAGACGTTCTGCTGACAACATACATGACGCTGCCATCTTGGCCAAGACCTATTTGTAATAGAAGATCCTCAATGGAAAATGGGAGCTATAGGAATTTCTTTTCAGCAAGTTTGCGAAGAAAGAATAGAAGTCACTAAAAGTCGATGATATATTCAGCATCTGCACTACGAACAGCGTTGCCGATGTGGCACGATCGCGAGAAAAATGTTCTTTTTGGCGAAATAAGAAAAATTTTTGAGATTGGACTAGTCGAAAGTATTTTCTTGAAGATTTAAAAACGTTCTAGGTTCATTAATAATTCAAAATTTATGTTGATTCTTCTCAGTTTGCCTCACGGAAGTGCATCAGCAGGGCGACTGTTTTCAAGGCTAAATAATATTAAAACAAACAACAAAAACAGACTGTAATACAAAACAATTAATGCTATAATGTCATATAATTAAATTAATAAGCCTAATAATTGTCAAAATTTCAAACCTCCAGCTAATTTATTTATTTAACTTATTATAACAAAGCTTTATAACGTCTTTATATTTTTAAATAATAATAATAGGTACTCATCATGTGATATGATATAGGTAGTTACATAATACATACTCATTACTTATTATGAACTTGCCAAAAACTCCTATTTCTGGAAAATACCTATACATACCTATATGTTTGTTATTTGCTTGTAATAATTCAAATTTATTAATTAAAATTTATTTTTAAAGAATAACTTGAGTTTTTTTTCATATGGCACGAAAATGTCACAAATGGCACGTTTTTTCAAAGAGTGTGGCACGAAAAATTTTTTTTTTTTGACGGCAACGCTGACTACGACACATTTACCTCGGGAAGCAGTTTACATCTACGATTTGCCAATATGTTTATCAAAACCCTGAATTATAGGAAGACACCACAGATATATCCTTTCCCGAAAGGGGAAGAAAAAATTTAAATCAGTGAATCTTCGGTCGATAAGTATTCTTCAAAGTCTTTAACTTACAATATAAATATGCGCTCAGCAATTGTATTTGTACCTCAAAAAATTGAGGTTATTGAAATTCTTCTGTACCGTGGCTTCAATAAAATACAGCGATATTGGAAAATCAACTTACATTAATTATTTTGTTTAGGACTCAGTTGAGTAGAGTCTCAAGGCATTTCAGAAACAACTGGCATGGCACAAGCCGGTGATCAAATGACCACGTGAAAATCTACTAGCGTTTAGGTTGAAGTGTTGTAAAGTGGGATCAGTATATTTTGTAGTTCGATATACAAACAAGCTCTGATCAGAGCTAGGGGAGATTTTGTCCTGATAAAATGGCCATTTTATTTTAACCAAGTTTACAGCAGCAGAATTGGAAATTTTAGTTTTGAGTTGGCCCTTATCAGGCCTGTTTATGGATGTATAGTGTGGTACAATATTGACGTACAACAATTACAAATGATTTGGTTATTTGAAGCTGACTTGGATTATACCCAACGCTAGAGTCAAAGTACTCACGATGTTATTCTAAGCAGGTTCTACGACCCAAACGCAAAATAGTTGGCCTGCTCATCAATTAACAAATTAACATTTTTTATGTGCCTATATTTTCTGGTCCCCAAGCAGTTGTTTTTATTTTTTTTTTGTCGATGTAATAAATTACATTTAATAAGTAAATTAGACCAAACAGAACTAAATTCGAGAAAGCACATATGGCTCCAGTTTGCATTCTCTCAAACAAAGATAGTGCATAATAGTTGGACTACTCTCTCTGGGATGCAAAATAGTTGGCCTATGAAGATTTAAATAGATTTTCAGTTAACCGTTATTAAAAAAATGACATGCACTTGTTTTGTTGTTTATTGATCTCCTGTTTTATGCAAGCCAGCAATAGTTTAATGTCAACCATGGTGCGTGGCGTTGCATTATCAAGAGACCTTAGGGAATCCATAAATAAAGCCTTCGAAACGGGATTATTGAGCTATAAAATCTCAAAACAATTGAATTTACCGCGCTCATCTATTCGAAACATTATCTCAAAGTTCAAAAATAGTGGAAATGTGGAGATCGGTTAAAAAACGGGACGCCCACCAATTGCAAAACCTCGAAATTGCCGAGTTTTAAAAAAAAATAATAAAAGAAAATCGACGTCAAACGGCCTGCAATAACTCTGTTCAATGGAGGGAAAGAATAAAAAAAAAGTGTTTCGGTGGACACTTGCAAACGAACCATGAAAAAAATTGGATACAAATTTTATAAGGTTTGTTTTAGATTTATTTAAATTAGAGCAATTTTAATTCGTTAAAAACATAGGCCAAAGAAAAACCACTTTAAACACCTAAACAAAAGAAAAAGCGGCTAGAGTGGGCCAAACAACGTAAAAACTGGACTTTAAGTCAATGGCGGTCCGTTATTTGGAGTGATGAGTCCAGGTTTGAAGTTAGCGTGGGCGACGAACGAAAATGAGTCATTAGAAATTCAAGAGGTTTTTCACAAAGATTGCCTTAAAAAAACGGTCAAGTTTCCAGCATCTCTAATGATATGGGGATGCATGTCGGGGCGGGGTTTGGGCAATTTACATTTTGTAAATGGAATTGTCAATGCTGCCAAGTACAGGATATTCTGGAAAATGATCAATACCACGACTTCAAACCAGTGATGGAGACTATATTTTCCAACAGGATGGAGCTTCTTGTCATACTGCAAGGTCTACAATGGCGTGGTTATCTACTGAAGCTATTCCTTTACTGGAATGGCCTTCCAGCAGCCCTGATCTTTCACCAATTGAAACTGGCTGGCATAAAATCAATCAAAAACTGCGAAAAGAACCATGCCGGTTTCTTCAAGACCTTAAAGCTAAAATCATAAATATTTGGGAGTCTTTTGGTACGAAGAATGTCAAAAATTAGTTGACACAATGCCACGACGCATAGAAGCAGTTATCAAGGCCAAAGGCGACGTAACACCATGGTAAAATAAAAATTAAGACCCATAGGCCAACTATTTTGCACTTAAAAAAATGTTTAAATCGTTATTTTATTTTGTAAGATTGCTCTATACCGTTATTTAATTAAAGTAATTTTGTTTTTGTTACTTATTCCTATTCAAAATAAACATATCTTAACAAAAAATACTAAAATATTGATTTTATTTCCGATGGAATTTAAGAATCAGCATATTTTTGTTTTTTATCATAGGTAGTCCAACTATTTTGCGTTTGGGCTCGTATAACGGGGCTCACTTAGTTTTTTCGACTCGGCCGATTAACGTAGATTATTATTTTTTAAGTATATATTTCAGTTCAAATGAATAAAAATAAAATCCTTGCTATCGGTATTCTAGTTTTAGACCGGTATTAAGTAGATCCATTTAATGAGTTTCAATTATATTTTATATATATTTAAATCAATGCTAACGAAGTACATCCTGTCAGGAGTGTATTGCTTCTTGCGAAGTTAGTGACAAGTCCACCAAGAGTATCTTTTGTCATGGAAAGTGAAGTCCATCTTAGCCAATCGGACTCAGCAGAAAATTGAAGGTCCCATCCATTTCTGGTAACACGCACACAGCTATGGTTTAGAGTTGTAAGTCATGTGATCCTCGTTCTCCACAAGCTTTTGCACTATCAAAAATTAATTTATTTACAAAACCAACTTGTAGAAAATATGTTTTGTTTCTCCATTTTCGACGTATAAGAACAAATCGTTGGACTTACCAAATCTAATTGATCATGAGCGAAGCACGAATTTTCCAAATTAAAGCCGCAAACATTATACCATACGAATTAAGAAGATTTTATTTTGAGGAATTCTTGGAAAAAAATACATGCTCAACTTTGAACTTGCCATTGATAATATTGTCAATGAAATAATGTTACATAATCTAGACAACCTATATACCGGGTTTCGTTACTTAGTTTTGGTGCTTTAACGTTTCGTTAGCAGTATGATTGGTGATCCAGCTTTCAAAAATAAATTATGTGATACAAGAACTAGCATATCAAATAAATTTAAAAATTCAGTTGGAGAAATCAATACTTGACTTGAATTAAAATGAAGGATATTCCAACACTTTTAAAATTTTGACTTTTATTAGAATGCATCTGGAGAACATTGAAGCTCTATTTCAATTCTGCCAACAATACTCACACAAGAATGGTTGAGAGTTGTCACTAAATATGAGTTGTCTACAGAGGCGGTGTAAGGCGTGGGTGGTGTGGGCCACCGCCCACGGCCTCGCGGTACAAAGGGCCTCGCGCCTCGCAGCCGAAAATAAATTTGAAAAAGTAGGTATGCTAAATCCAAAAGTACACGCCGCAAGGTTTTTCTCATAATAATTAGAATTATTTCTCAACTTAAAGATATTCCACCGTTCGGGGCACGAAATGAATGTCAATGTCAATAATCGATATTTCTGACAAACTACTTATGTCGATTTCCTTTACACACTAGGGATTTCGATCCCGTGCCAAATTTTTTCTTGTTGTTTGCGTATTTCGTTTACATGTAAATCCCTCTTCAAATACGGATTCGAAGAATTCGATCTTTGTCAAAAAATTCGATTTTTTTGGTGTGATGGAACGTAAAATCTGTCGAGATCGAAATCTTCACACAGAAATCGAATTCTCATGTGTAAAGGAAATCGACATTAGCCGTGTTTTTTTGGAAAAGTTATCCGTAGTACAGTAGGATTTCATATGAATAAAAAATACAACATCCGCAGTAAGATCACTGCCGATACTCGAATAAACGTCAAATGTCTGTCCGCAGCAGGATTTCACCTCTCCTTTTATCGGCAGTGATCCTACTGTGGATGTTGTATTTGTTATTCATATAAAATCCTACTGTACTACGGATAACTTTTCCAAAAAACATGGCTATTATTATGTTACATTAATTAAAGGGAGGTTCTCTTTTTTCAGTGTCAAAAATGACACTTTTTCATGAATTTTTTTTTTCATGGAAGGAATGATATAATCAATTCAAATTTTTTTCACTTGTTTGTTATGGTATTAAGTACAAAAAATAATTTTTTCATCAAAAAATACCGGGCCGTTAAAAAACAATGTGCCTTGGAACGAGACCACCTCCAAAAAAAGTTGTTCGCTGTTGGCCACTCTAGCAAAAATGATCGAAAATTAAAAAAAACCAAAGTTTTTTATAAAATAGAAGAGTGTAGTTGGAGTCTGGACCAAAAAATGGCGGACGCTTGAATTTTAGTGTTCGTTTTTTTTACTTTTTTTCGCTCTTCTGAGCGCTGTACAAGAAAAAGTTTTTGATATATCAGCCTGATATTGGCCCAAAACAAAAAAAATTATGACGATCCGTCAAGTAGTTTTAAAGTAATCGTGGCAAACAGTTTGAAAAAACGTGGTTTCGAGAAAAACGCGTTTAAAGTTTTTTTCGAGTCATGGCTCATGTGTCGACACCTGGTGGTTCATGTCTCACTTGTCGGCACCTGGTGGCCTATATGGTACCTCTGCTTACCATGGTATGGATATGTAGACGCCAAATTCAAAAATATTTATGTAAAACATGCTACGCTCAAAATACCGCTATGTGTCAATTTTCGAGACAGAAAGGAAGGTCTCGTTTCTGTTAAAAAAATGGAAAAAAATGCATTTTTGGTCCCCGAAAAAGGAGAACCTCCCCTTAATTAAAAAATCTCATCTCTGTCGTTTCTGATCATACGTTTATATTAAAGCATTACTCTTGAACATTTGCGTACAGTTTGTGACTGGATCGAAGAATATCGACAAACAGGATTCGAAAAGTGCTTGTCTGACGCTTGTCAATTTAGTGAGAAAAGCAGTTATGATTTGCCAAGATATTTTAAAAATAAAAGAGTAGCCAAAAAGAAAAGGATGTTTTATTATGAAGGTAGCGATCAACCTACAAAGTCTGCTAAAAGCCGGTATGAAACAGATTTTTTTAATACCATGATTGATTCTGCGACAACATTTTGAAAATGTTGGTTTTCTCTATGACTTAAACAAGTTAAAAAAAAATTGCCTTAAGAAACATTCCAATTTAACTTCTTCTATTTATCATCTTCAATTTTGTATTTTAAATCTATCTTTTTCTAATTGTTTGTAAGTAATATCTATATCTATTTATGTCATAATTATGATAATTTTGTGTTAAAATGTACTTGAACCAGTTGTTCCTTTAAAAAGATGACATCATATGGCCCTGCTGCCCTGATGTCTTCATTAAAAAAATAGTTTATAAATTAATTTTGTAAATTATTTAGTTATAAATAATAAATAAATAAATAAATCCAGGTATAGGTTTGACAAGACAACAGTTCAGTTCTTGGTTGAAAACCTAAACATCCAAGCCGTAGGCTTCCGAATTTCAAGTACTTTGTTCATTACACTTCTTTGGGAGAAATATCCATCAGGTTGATGCTGGTAAGCTAACTTCCTAATAGAACACAAAGGATATACCTATGTTATGTACAACAATTAATCTTATAGGAGCATTACATAGAATGATCCAGTCCACAATGGGGAAAATAATACAAAACAAATAAACAAATAACAAAATAAATTGTAGGTTGTCACTTTGTCTTCTGAGTTTCTGATATTTTAAATTATTAGGTACGTTCCCCAGATTTAGTTTTGATTGCTTTGTCAATTTTCACGAACTGTCATGATTTAATTGTGTTCAGATAAACCATTTTAATAAAAGGAAATTTGTAGTTTACTAGTTAGTAAAACGAAAAAACAAGGATTTGAATAGGTAGTAAATTACTTAATATTTAGCAAATTGCTACATTCTAAGCCCTTTACAATAGGTTGTCAAAACTTTGCCCCATTGACTTTTATTTACCAAATTTCTAGAATGAGATTGTTTAGGATATGGTCAGTTTTTCGCAATGTACATAATTGCGATTTGTTTACCCTGTTTTCAACCACGCTTTTTTAATATTGAAATACATAAATACATTGAATTTAGACAGGAAGCAGGTTTTGCATCCTCAATTTCAAAACCTGATATATATTCCAAATTATTCTGCACATCCGTAAAGTTAGAAAGCTCTTAATTAAACTTCCTTGACTTCTCCCGCTTTATAAAAACTGTCTTGGATGTCTTCCGGTTCTATAAAAAGGAAATATATTGCTGTTGTGATTTACCTAATTTTATCTCGGAAATGCATTTAAAAATACTACGTGTATGTGTGTATGCATGTGTGTGTATACCAGAGCGAATTATAATCCTTACCATGGTGATAACAATTTGAGACTTAATTTATAGGAGTTGTGGAACTTTTCTTGTCGCGTTTAAGGCATATCCTTACAGAATAGATAATTTCTCTGCATTAGCCTTCCCAATTACACACTAATGCAGTTATTCATTGTTGGCTTGTCAAGCTCCGCGAATCCTTATTTGATGCACTCTGCTTAAATCGGAGAATTTTTTCTTTACAAGATGAAACCATTATAATTGCGCTCACATATAGTCCCTTTCGTGTATATGAATGTAGGTACATTTAAACATACTTACAGCTTACAGAACGAAATAAAATAAAAGAGAATTACCCCCAAGGCAGGCAGATTTACTACTCTACCTAATTGGGGCTAAGGGAGGATGACGCCGCCACCGCCGCCGCCGAACGACAGGGGTCGTATATAACAACAACAAACAAAATATTGAATGCATTGCGAAAAGAAAGTAGATACCTACAAAAAAAAAAAAGAAAGGGCCCGCGTGAAACTCCATAGAATCTGATGGAGAAAGAGAGAAAAGCCAGATCCAGGAGGACAAAAACAAGGCAAATACATCTCAGCACGAAGGACATGAACTTTTGTAATTAGGAAATGCATTTCCTTCAATTGCCATTAGATTCTGAGAAAGTTGCTATGGCGCCAAAAAGGCGCCAGACACCAAGAGCAAGCGGTCTTCGTTTTAAACTTAACGTCTCTCGTCTCAAATGAAATGCATGATTGTTTTGCAGACAAATAGCTGTCGGTTGCAAAAAAAAAATGTATGCTTTTCCCTTAAAAGGCGCGCAGAGCTGGTTTCTGATGCATTTTATTGTTAAAAAAGAGACTGATTCCAAGGGATGTGGCTTAGATCTTTAACAAAATATCTGAACGTCGTTGTTTATAGAAGATATTAAGGAATTTAGTGTATCATTTACCTAATCATATAACTATTATTGACAACTGCAACAAAATATATTTGGCACTACAACTCCTGAAAACAAAAGACCTAGTGATTTGCACTCAAACCATTATTTGTGTGTATTGCAAGTTGAGCAAAAATTGGAGGCACCTACAAGCTATAATTTTCTGCCCAATCAATAGGGTTAAGATGAGGGTCACTTTTATCTTTACAAGAATTCATTTTCTCACTTCTTCGCTTGAGGCAGTACCTATCCCTGGAAAAATTATAAGTGAATGAAGTGATAGTACAACGCAATATCCATTACGCTAAGAAGTTTTAAAATTTTTTTTTTTAAGTTTTTTTTACTTTTTTTCTGGGAGAATTTCGTCCTTATTTCTCAATTTATGGTTTCAAAACTCTCAAATTTTAATGAGAAAAATTGATAAGGGTGCAGGATTGTTGTCATAAAATCTACTGATGATTTTGCTAACCTGGAAGACTTATGTCTTATGTCTCATTTAAATAATCACTTTGATCAGAGTTTTACTAGAGGGTCGGGTCGTCCTCTTGATAAATCGCAACATGCATACCTAAAAGGCGAGTCTACGGAGACTGCCCTGCATGAAGTAGTGCGTACAATAGAGAAGACAATTCACTACAAAGAATATACCCTAGCAACCTTCCTAGACGTGGAGGGTGCTTTTAATAACGTCCTAACTGAATCCATTCGCGAATCACTTGCTCACTTTGGTGTAGAAAGTTTCATATCTAAATGGATTGTCTCTATGCTCAGTGACAGAAGGATCCAAGCAACGTTAGGAAACACAATTTCTACTAAGCCTGTTAGTAGGGGAACTCCCCAGGGTGGTGTTCTCTCCCCTCTTCTATGGCTCTTAGTCATGGACAAAATTCTCGTCAAGCTCAGAAGTAGTGGTGTGAAAACTGTAGCGTATGCTGACGATCTGGTTTTATTGGTATCAGGTAAGTTTACCACAGTGATTAGTGAAGATCATGCCCAACAGATGGCTTGAGCGTTATCCTGAACCTTTTACCACTCGACCTTCATATTAAATACCTAGCGGCATGCAGTGCTGTAAGACTTAAAGAATCTAACTGTTGGTTCTCCATACCCTATGGTCATGGAAACATAACAAAATTGATTCCTCCGGATATTTTCTTATCGAACACCGACTACTGCGTACCTCCTCTTGGCCCAAGCGGGATTTCAAAGCCATTTTTCCCACCAGAGAGGATTGGAAAAATTATGTTGTCACAAAGGATTTCGATTCGATAATCTTCACTGATGGATCTAAGATGGAGTGCGGTGTTGGTTCGGGAATTTTTTCCGAGTCCTTTAACATCTCCAAGTCCTTCAGACTACCAGACTTTGCGAGTGTATTTCAAGCTGAAATACTAGCAATCAAGGAGGCATGCAAGTTGCTCCAATCTAACCAAAACCAATTCAGAAAAATAGCTATCTGCTCAGATAGCCAGGCGGCCATTAAGGCCATTAAATCATCTACATCTACCTCAGTACTTGTCCAGCAATTTCGGGACGAACTGGCGAGTCTGAACATTGACCTCCAGGTCACTCTCATTTGGGTTCCAGGTCACAGTGACATAGAGGGTAATGAACAGGCTGACGCTTTAGCTCGGCAAGGCTCGGCCTTACATAGCTCACTAGCGGAAAACGTAAATATTCCTCTTGGTGCTATGAAGAGAAAAATCTTCTCGATTTTTCTCAATGAATCCAACCGTAGGTGGAGCAGTCTCACAAACTGTGTCATATCAAGAAAGATATGGCCTACCTACAACAACTCACGTTCTAACGATCTAATATGCAGACCCAGGTGCGACATAGCCAGGATCATAGCAATATGCACCGGGCACTGGCCCATAGGTGAACATGCAAGAAAGCTAGGCATCCCGTACAACCCACACTGCCGTAGTTGTGGAGATCCACAAGAAAAAGAAACTGTGGTTCATTTTCTTTGCGATTACCCCGCCTTAGCAAATTACAGGATGACTTCCTTTGGGAAAGCCTTCCTCGATGACCCCAGCGAACTTTCGGAGAAGAAAATCAGAGACCTGATTATCTTTCTGAATGCGACAAAATGGTTTTAGCAATGCTCCGCTAAAGTATATAAAAGCCATATTCTTCCGTACTAAATCCTTATTAGGTTGACACGAGTTAATGGTATCAAAACAGCGGCGCACCCCAGCGCTAATTGAGTCGCGGGCCCAGGGCTGGCGACTACTATCTCTACCTACCTACCTACCTTGATCTTTTAAGCAACAATCCCACCACATAAATAATAATAAGCATTAATCATTGAAGCGCAAAATTTTTGTTGAGTTAGTACGATGCTAGTATGACACTAGGTTAAAACAACGAATTTGCAAATTTTAATCGAATAGGTAGAGTCGTCAGTGGCCGGCTACTTAAGCTAATTTTTCAAGTAAATGTTTCAGAAAAACTACAATTATAATTATTTTCGGTTTATTTTTTTTAACAAATATTCTTTACGGTTTTCTTAATTTATCGGAATATGCGGAAACATTTATATTCAGCTGGAAATTTGTTTTATTTGGTTTTAAAGAAAATATTCCACTTTTCCCAGTGGCCGGCCGCTTGTTTCATATTTGCGGCCACCTTGAATCCTTTACTCGGCCACCCCAACCAAAATAAATATATATATTGTTGTGAACAGAGCTTTATACTACTACAGCGCCATCTGTTGGAAAATTGCATATCTAATTTATGGAAGAAACAAAAAGCTCTTTTCCAATGTCAAATGTATTTCCCCTTATTCCAACCATCTAGAACATTCCAAGACAAGAACTTTCGAGGACAACTAATTTGAGTATATAAGGGAGTGTTCATGGTGAGCGAGACAGTTGATTTTTGATTACGGAAGTGTGCAAAACTGTGCTTATTGGACTGTGTAAAACAAGTGTGATTTTAATTTGAATAAAGTATTTGAGTTGATTATAAATTGAGATTTATTGTTGTGATTTGGAAAGTAAAAATAAATAAGAAATATTAGAAAGAGTAATAAGTTTTATTTAACGAACCTAGCAAAAATATTACAATATATAAGGTATATAAGTGTGATTTATTTAATGAATATATTTAATTTTGTTATTTAAAACAAAACTTAAAACTTAAAGCATAAAATAAAATAAGTATAGCTTTTTTAGGAACAAATTAAATACATATTCACATTAATTAACATGTAATTTTTTTTTAATTTAAGACTAAGTCTTTTAGTATGATAAGGTAACAAAATAAATTCACATTGGTATGTGCATAATTCAATCTTAAATATTAGTCAGGTATATGTACATATGTATGTAATGTAGGTAAATTACATACATTTCTACAAGTAGGTATTAACAAGTACCTATACCTAATTGATAAATAAAAAAAAACAAATTCTTAATATAAAATTCATACAAAAATAAATAAAAGGTCTTGATTCTTAATGGATAGATGAATTCTTCCATCACACGTATCGCAGCCAATGTTCTTTAAAACCTCATCTTCCACGTCTGTATATAAGGACCTCTTCATCGCAGCTTGGGCACTTTGGAACGACTTTCTTTCACGATGTCATTTTTTTCCTTTCTGCTCTTTTAGTAAGACGATCGAGCTTTCTTTTTTCTATTTCCAAGGTTTTTGCCTTTTTCTCATCATCTTTGTTTTTTTTTTCAAAGCTTTCCAAGCCGCAGATGATATCGGCATTGGTGGTTTTTTGATATATTCTTCATTTTTTTTAGACTTCTTTATTGGTTTTGGATAAACCAAATGTTTATCAAATAAAAGCCGGGCTTTTAAGGAAGTTGAAGGTTTACAGGAAGTTTCTGAAAATAGTATGGAAGAAATTCGATTTTGGTACCCACTATAAAGCCTTTAAGTTATTATTAAAAAAAAACAAAGGTACCAATTAAATTTCCAAATTTTTCGTCTGTAATTTGTTCGCAAATTTCTTGCAAAATATTGTCATCGGCAGCATTCAATTCTGTATTAGCAGCAGCAGAGTTTTCGTTGGCTTGATGATATGGCTCTAAAGTAATTAAAGTAATTTACAGAATGCAAGAAACCTAAATCGATGTACCTACCTATACTAACGATATTTTGAAAATCTGGCAAAATATTTTCAAAAACGGCTAATGCCTCCACTTGCTCTTAGGCTGATACTAAAGGTTCGCCACTACAGGACTGTGATGATGAAGGCACTCTTATTTATTCGCCATCTTGACTGAGTTGATAAGTACCTTCAACACCTTCACCTATTTCTACTCGTCTTGTTTCTTCGTCAATCTTTCTTTGGTTTGATTGAGGTTCGGGATTTGTACTGTCAACGTCATTTTCAATTTTCTTGAGCCTCGGCAATTGTGTCAAGAACCAGTTGGTAATCAATGTTTATCAAATTTAAGGCATCTTTCACGTATGTATTTTTTTTTTTTTTTTTTATAATCTACACGCGCTCAAGGGATTATGATTACCCTTTAAATGTTTGAACACAGCGCGGGCGTGAAGTTAAGGAAGAGAAAGAAGGATAGGAAAGATGTGTGGCACGATGTTCTGAGACTGAAGGTTGTTGTCTCAGATAATTTTATCTCCAGGGATGGCGGCTGAACTAAAGCGGAGAATGCCGTGTCTTATTTCAATGTCGCTTATAATTCACATTATTTTATTCGTGTTCATCCTTGTTGGGCTTACTAGTCTAACTCAATTACATGTTGTTAGTGTTATGCCTGAACAACATGTAATGAGTAAACCAGCAACCCATTGATGACAATTTTAGAAGGTTTTTAATGGAATTAAAACGACATAGACGACGGCAGGGATCGAACCTGTGATCATGAGGTTCACAGGCGAGCACACATTCATCGCGCCACGGCCACCCCGTATGATAGACGCTTTGCTTCGATGAAACTTTGATCCGGAATGCTTTCAATAACAGGACTCTTAGTATCACCCAACGACAACATCCTCCAAAATATTTTGGACACACTTGGAATAATCAATTGCATTAGGATCAAAAGGAAACAGGCCGCATTCACCAAGTATATTTTTATAGTCAGACTTGAGACCCTTGAAACCACCGACATCTGCTGGCTGCATAATGTGCGTGGTGTTTGGAGGAAGCGCGTATAAAATAATGTCGTTGGAACTACAAAATTCACTTAGCTCTATAGACAGGTGCAGGGAAATAAGTCCACGGGAACTAAGTCCACTGAGGGACTCAGTTCTCACTTATGGGAACGAAATCCACTTTACTAAAGTGAGAACTAAGTCCACTTTCTTATGGGAAATTACTACACACTCGAAAGTTTAAAGTGAGAATGAATTTCCAACAACAAAAACTTATTGATTTTATGTTGGTTATTTTCCAGATTCTTTAAATGCTAAAGAAACTTTGCATACACCCAACCTCGTACCTACCCCAAATCCTATAGTGTGCCCAAGCAGGGGGGAACGTGTCGTTCCCATGGCTTAACATGGGAATTTATTTCACATTCAAAGGGAACTAAAACCCATAGTTTTTTGTAACGAATTTCCCACCTTGCATGGGAACAAAGTCCACTTTAGTAAAGTGGATTTCGTTCCCATTAAGTGAGAACTGAGTCCCTCAGTGGACTTAGTTCCCGTGGACTTATTTCCCTGCACCGATTTTATTAAGGAGCTTTTGGGATTTGAAGCTTTTGAGAACAAGCTTTAAAAGGCGACACACTTATGCAAGCCAATGAAATCAGAGTGAGAGGCAAACGCCCTATCTTCCCTGTTCTCACAATTTTTGTTGAACAGAGTATAATATAATTACTTTATTATTGTCTATTGTGGTAAAAAACAACTCAAAACAAAAGAAAGGATAGGGAATCTATGTTGAGAATAAAACTGGCTACGCTCCTATTCCAGTAGTGTATATTAGACTGGGCCAAAAAAATTGACTATTTTTTTTTTGAAAGATATATCGAGAATATCATTCAGAATGACAAAAAAAATTTTTCGTAAAAGTTTGAGCCCTTAATATCAATTTTAAGAGGGCTATCATCGCTAATTTTGATTTTTAGTCATAATTTCATGTTTTGCGACAGAACTGACAAAACATTGAAGTAAAAAAAATTCATTTTGACTTACTTTTATATAAAATTAAATTCCCTACAAAAAAGGTCTGATTGAAAATTTTCGTCAGACAAGCCGTTTTTGAGTAATTAAGCTTAATAAATTGTTATTTTTCTTCGATTTTACTTTTTTAATTTGGAATTTTGTAACTAACGAAAAATAACAAATAATTATTAAGCTTAATTACTCAAAAACGGCTTGTCTGACGAAAATTTTCAATCAGACCTTTTTTGTAGGGAATTTAATTTTATATAAAAGTAAGTCAAAATGAATTTTTTTTACTTCAATGTTTTGTCAGTTCTGACGCAAAACATGAAATTATGACTAAAAATCAAAATTAGCGATGATAGCCCTCTTAAAATTGATATTAAGGGCTCAAACTTTTACGAAAATTTTTTTTTGTCATTCTGAATGATATTCTCGATATATCTTTCAAAAAAAAAATAGTCAATTTTTTTGGCCCAGTCTAGTGTATATGTATAAGGTTATGATAATGGTACAAACATAAAAGGAAAAGAGGCTGGTGTTCAAAACAAAATTAAGAGTTTTGAACCAAGAGCTTATTTTGTTCAGGCTGCTTGCACTCCTTTTGGTTGTTGTTACTGATTCAGCTTGCTGTTCGTTGGAAGCTGTTAAGTTTTTTGACATTGCTCAATGCCTGTACAAACTTTGTATCAGGTTCAACAATGCGTTGGGGCATATGTATATAAAAAAAATTCGCTGGTTTGACCTTAAAACCCCTTTCTGAAACTAGATGGGAGTAGTAGAAAACGCATTGCAATTTGCAAATGGTACCCCTTAGGTAATGAGGAAAAAACTTCCGCGAATCACCGCAAATGAGGGGCGCCACTGATGAAGCTTGCGCAGGGCTCTAATTTAAGTCGGGCCGGTTATGAATACAAGTTGTATTTTTTTAAAGTTTGAAATTTATAAAATAAATGCTGTGTACCACAGGACTCCGTTTTGTTTCTGATCCTCTTTTTGATATTAATCAATGATCTTTTGTCTGAAACTTCTAATCTATTTAATTATTTTGCTGACGACAGTACTCTTAGTTTCTCATATTCGTTTCCAGATGCATGTCCTTGTTCTTCGGATGTGGACCTAGAACGGCAACGAATATGATAAGCTCATTGAATTCTGATCTCGATAGCGTTGTCAAATGGGGAACCATAAGCCGCGTGAAATTGTATTCTTCAAGAACTCAATGCTATCGCCCGACGTTAAATCGGAACCCACCCCCATGCCGTTATCCATGTGTGGAATGACCACAACCATATATATTCGACGTCCCCAAAATCGCTGCTATGTGGCTAGGTTCCCTTCGACGTTGCAAGAAATGTATTACCCCTTTTGATATGGCTGTAATCAATAGGGCCTATATTCATTCAAAGCTCGAGTACAAATCCTATATTTGGGCAGGTGCTCGAATAGGCTCGAATAACACACGTGAAAGACGTATAACAGAAACATTTGAAGCTGTTAGAAATGTATCCCGCACGGGAAAACGCAATGTCTCATAGCTGCCAGACTACCCGCATTTAAAACAAGGGAATGAGATGAAAAAAAAATAAAAATCTTAAACTAAAAGGATAGGAGTTGTTGACCTTTCATCAGTATCATTGCCAAATTTGGTTCAATGTAGTTTTTTTTACCCGTCTCTATCAATTTGAAACTGATTTTTAGTTGATGCTTTATTTTCCACACAAAACAAATACATTGATCTAATTCTTTCACACTGGCAAAACCACTGCGCAAACTTTTTTATCTTTCCTATTCTACAGGGTACTTCCCAAAGAGTTGGAAAACAGCGTTCTTCCAACCAGTCCCCAAAAAAGGCGCATCTTCTTCACCTTCTAATTATCGGCCAATCGCACTGACGTCCCTTTTGTCTAAGGTCATGGAAACACTGATCAATCGGCAGCTTAAGATATATCTTGAAGAACATAATCTTTTTAATGACCGCCAATATGGTTTTCGGAGTAATAGATCCACTGGTGGCATATCTCACTGAAAAGTGGAACCAATCCTTACATCTTTTTGGGGAAAGTAAAATCATTGCGCTTGATATTTCTAAGGCATTCGATAGAGTCTGGTATCCTGCTCTTTTATCCAAAATGGGTGCGTTTGGTATCGATGTATCTCTTATTCGTTGGATTAGTAATTACCTTTCTGACCGTTCAATTCAAGTCGTTTTGGATGGTTTCAAGTCTGAAGTTCGTAAAATAAATGCTGGTGTCCCTCAAGGCTCTGTTTTGTCACCCACTCTTTTTCTCATTTTCATAAATGATCTTTTTACCGAAACTACTAATCCACTTATGTGCTTTGCTGATGACAGCACCCTCAGCTTTTCATATTCATTTCCTGATTCAATTCCTTGTTCTTTGAATGTTGAATTGCAACGGCAATAAATGTTGAGCTCTTTAAATTCCGATCTAAATAGCATCGTTAAATGGGGTATTAAAAATCGTGTTGAATTTAATGCTTCTAAAACTCAGAGCTGTTTTTTGTCATTAAAGCGGAATATTCCCCCTATGCCCCTATTCATGGATGGAGCTTGCATCATAGAAACTGAAAACCTATCAATTCTTGGTATATGTGTATTACTGACCACCTTTCGTGGAATGACCACATATTGGATATTGCTAAAAATGCGGCCAAATGCTTAGGTTTCCTAAGACGATGTAAAAACTTTTTCTCCCCCTCTGATCTGGCCACAATTTATAAGGCTTATATACGTCCCAAACAAGAATACAATTCTCATATCTGGGCTGGTGCTTCTAAAACATCTTTACAATTACTAGACAGAATCCAGAATAGAGCTTTAAGGCTGATAGGTGACAGAGTAATTTCCGAAACAATTGTTTCGTTAGAACATCGTCGGAATGTCTCTTGTCTATCACTGTTTTATCGTTATTTCTATAAACAATGTTCTATTGAAATAGCGAGTTGCATTCACCCCCTAAAAAAATTTCACCGTAATACTCGTGCCGCAGGGAATTCTCATCATTATACCCTTGAGCCAAACTTTGGACGTACAGTTAAGTACAGAGATTCTTTCTTTTGCCGTACGACTCGAATGTGGAATTCCTTAACAGACTCTGTTTTTCCTCCCCATTTCAATGTCCAGAAATTTAAGACGAATGTACATCGGTTTCTCCTACTCAATCCTCCCACTGTTTCCTAAATGCTCGCACTGTTTTCAACCAACATTTAAAGGGTAGTCATAATCCCTTGAGTGCGCGTTAATTATAAAAAAAAAAAAATTGAGGAAAATCAATCCCCCTTGAAACAACATTCAAACAAATACTAAAAATATAAATTTTATGCTAGATAAATAACTACACCAGCTTAATAAATAAATATGTAAGTTAAATTTCAAAACATTTTTTAACCGCTTTGACACCATTTTTTTGCCATACAAGTAGGTAGTATGTGATTTATAAATGTTAGCCAAATTCCCTTGGGTTTCATTATTTATTTATTCAACACGGAGTTAATTTAAAATAACAAGAGCAACAACAAAATGTGACAACTAATTCAATTTCGCTAAACATTACATATTTCAGCTTAAATATTCATTTTGGACAGAAAAAAATCTGATATTTTATGAGTTAACAAATATGGCAGGTTATGCGTTTTTCCTGTTCATTTAAGTACATGCTTATGTATGTATAAGAGTGACTCAATAGATAAATTCATTATATCAAAACTCAAATTCTATGTAACCAATTATGTCAAATGGAATTTGACACTGTCAACCATGACAACAACATTCATTAGAAAAGGGCATAGTAATTAAACACTCATGTCAACATTAATGAGAAGGCATTTTGTAATAAATTGACACAGATTTATGAAAATACTGTTAAATAAATTAATCATTTTATGGATTGCGAACTACAGTGCAGCCAAGGAATACATTTTGCTGCATATGTAAGCAAGAAAATCCTGGCTCTGAGGAAAAGATGACAACGGGGCTTAGCTTTCTCAAAAGGAATGCCATCAATATTACTACAATGTGTATAGCAACAATATGGCAAGTTTTAAAAATGAATCCATAAATGCCTCATAACAAAAAAAGAAATCAAAAAGGGTGGATTTTGGCGGCCTGTGGCGGCCCTGTTGTTTTGTTTACATCTGTAGAATCTGTTGTTTATTATTCAGTTACTAATGTCAAACAACCAAGGCAATTACATAAATACGATTGAACAGCACATTCAAATTTGCTTGTGTGGTGCAAACAGTGGCCAAAATTAAGGCGACCGGTTCGTTAATCGATTATCCAAATAGCTCCTCAGCTCATTTTCCCCCAGATAATTCTGAAAATGCTTTCAATCTATGCAATGCAGTTTATTTAACCGTCGGCAATGCTCTATTTTCAATAAAATCTAAGTGTGTTGGTCTTGATAATGTTCAATCCGATTTTATAAAAATTCTTTCCCCTATCATTCTTCAGTATATCACACACATTTTCAACACAATCTTTACAACATCAATTTTTCCCTCAGAATGGAAAAAAGCAAAAGTAATTCCAATTCCTAAGGGCTCTAAAAACTCAAAACCGATTGCAATTCTGCCTTATCTCTCAAAGGTGTCTGAATTTATAGTGAGCAAACAAATTAAAGCAATAAATAAATCGATCGTACAAGGCTTATAAATCAGCAGCAATCAGGTTTTAGACCAAAGTATAGATGCATAACAGCTTTATTAAAAGTTTCCAATGATGTTCGTATAGCCATGGATGAGAAGAAACTATATCTCTACTCACCCTATTGGATATTTCAAAAGCCTTTGATTCGGTTGAATACAACATTCTCAAACACAACCTTTCCACGTAATTTAATTTTTCATACCAATCTACCAATCTCATCAATAGTTATCTTAGCCACCGTGTTCAAGCCATTTCACATAATACGAAGCTTTCATCATTCCTCCCTGTTACAAGAGGTGTGTTGCGGGGATGTATACTAGGACCTTTGCTATTTTGTCTTTTTATCAATGATTTGCCTCAGGTCTTAAAATTTTGCAAATTTCATATTTACGCGGATGATTTGCAGCTTTATTTGAGCTTTCATCCGAATTTAATTAACAATGCAGTGAATAAATTGAAAGACCAAGCTGCTTGTCTTCAAACAACTTATCCGACCTATTTCAATTTACGCCTTTCACATCTGGTTTACTTTATCACTTACTACAATGAAGAAGATGGAGTGTGTAGAAAGAAAAATGATCCGCACATGCACTGCACTGTGCCGCGGGCAAACGGCTTGTTCTCAGCCATAAAATCCACCCGTGTTTCCTTCTGGCACTTTGTTAACTTTGCGCATCTCTAAAAATAAAATATTTATTAATTAAGTTTTTAAATCAATTATTTATGTATAACCTTTTTTGCCTCCGAAATTTTTCTTCGCCTGCTGTTTATGTAGTGATAAATTTTTACATTTGAAGAGAAAAACTTATGGACTTTCAAAGATACAGAAACCCATTTTATCGATTTTTTTCAGGATTCCTATTCCGTTTGTTTCAGTCGATAGAATTAATGACTGTCAAAGTTACAGAAACCCGACGATGCGATAAAATGAATTTCGTCCCAATTCTCACCGTTTCTCGACGAATTTTATCGCTTCAAAAGTTACAGACCATGGGTCCTGGTTCAAATAAGACAATAGAAGACAATTTATTTCAATGGACCACGAGAGATGACTAAGATGGCTAAATCTGGACTGCAGTACCCCAAACCCAATAAGTGCCTTTTTGAAACCGAATGAAATCGATTAGTATCGAAGATCTTTCGGTATTTTGAGTTGTCATTTGTCAATGAGGTTTTTATTTTTGCCGTTTTCATCGGATTACACTTACAAGTCATATCCGAATACAAACCAAGCCGATTGAAACTGTATACGTGTGAAACGAACCTAATACGAGCGTTTTGCTTCTTTAAAGATGCCAGGCACATGATTTCGAATTTATTTATACAAACTCTTGAAAAAGTCATCTTCCTTCTCGCTCTTCTCTTTCGTCGTTTTCAATTCCTTCACCATCTTCTTTGTCACTGTCATTTTCTTCGGCCAGCTGAGCGTTATAATAAGAACTCGCTCTCTGTTTACTTTCAAAATGCTGGTGGAATCAGAACAAAAACCAAAGATGTGTTTTAGCTGCATCATTGCATGAATATGAAGTCATCATTTTCAAAGAAACATGGCGTCACGCTCATATACAGTCAGCTGAACTTTTTGATGAAACTTACAATGTTTACCGTTTTGATCGATATCAACTAGCGTGGAGGTGGAGTGCTAATTGGTGTTCATTCAACATTTTTAAGTCAGTTGGATGAATTCGAATTAATGATAAACAAATAGAACAGCTGTGTTTTAATGTAAGTTTATGAAAAGGTCCTGGATTGCAAAATGAAATTGTTTTTGTAGTAAGTTATATACAGTGACCGGCATTAATATTCGGTTGTCTATGTTACACTGTTACTAATATATTTACACCAGTATTTCAAAAAAAAATCTCAGATTGTATTAGCAAAATACACTTGTTATTCACTAAGAAAAAGAATTAGAAACATAACCAAAAACCGTTTTAATACAAAAAAATATACAAATAAAATGATCAAGTTAAGAAATAAACACACCATTAATATTCGGTTTTTTAAATTCTTATATAATTTATTAATAATAATATTGGCGCAAGATTTTAAACAGCCTATTATTAAGGTATAACTACTTTTTAATTTGCTAGCTTTATAGTAGTTTACTAACTCATTCTTAATTTTAAACATTTTCTAACTAGTATCGTACTAAAAGAATTTTCTTAATAAATTGCTTCTGAACACACCTAAAACAATGACATTTCGTGTAAAAAAGTATGTACACGAACTTTTTTTTGATGTTTGCAAATGTCAAAGAGTCATATCAAGTTAGCACGATACTAAAAAAATAAAGTAGGTATTCGATGATTTTAACTTTAATAAAAGGGTAGAGAAAGTATGATGCTATATTCGACTAAAATTTGCAAATTCGTTGTTTTAACCTATTATCATACTAAAACAGCCTTAGCATCGTACTAATTCAATTAAAATTTTGCGCCATTAATGATTAGAAGCGTATCCTTGATTATTAACTACTCCAGATAAACGTATTTATTACAATTTTTGGCCGATATGCAACCATACACCATCACATGACCTCTCCCATGCTTTACAGCTGGCTTAAAATGTTTGCTCTTCAGCTCTATATTTTTCTTGCGCCATATCATGACGTTGACATCGAAACCAAAAAGCTTGAATTTGCTTTAATCTGCAAAAATGACATCCTCCTACCATGATGGATTCTATTATTGGTATTTTTTCCAAAATTTTGGCGATTGAAAGGGTTACGCAAGTTTATGTATGGCTTTTTCCTGGCAACTTGACCGTTAAAACCATTAGCTTTAATGGTGAGACGAACGGTTTGACGCAGACACATGCTTCCCACATTCAACCAGAACTTTACTAACGATTTTTGAGGCACTTAAACGGGGATTATCTTTTATTTTGCGAACTACTCGTATTAAGCGTTCTTCGTGAGCTACTAATTTGTTGGGCTGGCCTTTTTCCTTCTCATTGTAAGTTAAACCTTTTACACATTGTTTAATTACGAGTACTAATTTTCCTTTCTTAAGCGAAGAACTTTTTCCCTTCGCATTTGCTTTTACAAATTTAAAAAAATTTAAAAATAAATTCAAATACTAAAATTGTCACAGTTATTATTTCAAACTGAAATTAAAATTAGGAATCGATTACCTTGATTAAAAACAGAAAAAAAAACGTGAAAGTTAAAAAAAAACGAATATTAATGAAGGTGTTTTTTCATAGTTTTTCCGGTATTATAGTTCTGTATGGCAAAGTCCCTTACAGAATATCTAAAACCAACTCATGAAAACAATGCAATAAAACACAGATTAAAACTAAAAATAAATGGTTGCAATCCATTAGTTTTTAGACGAATTACCACCTAAGAGTCCTACATTTATTTATGAAATGCATAACATGAATTGAATTCATAACAGAAAAGAAAATCTCTTTGGTTATCAGTTGCCTTGTAAATTGGGCGATTTTAATTTATGTGATGTTCATTGGAACTATTCATAAGATGAGAAATGTATGATTCCATATACATAATGTTAAAAAGGATTATGAAATATTATTTGTTGATTCATTGCTTTCATTTAATCTTAATCAAACAAATATAATATCTAATTTCATGCAAAGATATCTTGATTTAATGTTTTCTTATAATAGTTTAGCTTATGATGTTATGGAATCAATTTTATCCAATTGTTAGAACGATTGTTCATCGCAAAGCTGTTTGTTTTAATTAACGAATTTATAATAATTGTGTTTCTAGTTCAATTAAGCAAATCAAAAACATTAATTTTAATTTTTCAAAAGGAAATTATGTTAAATTAAGTGATTACTTTTTGTCTTTAAACTGGTCGGTACTTCTTTCTGGAACAAATTTTGAAAATACTCGTATTTATACAAACTTTTTTGGATCGTTTATTTTACGGTTTCTCAAAATGTATTCAAAAAACTCTTAAAAGATTTTATTCAAAAGTACCTTGGGCAAATCAAAGACTGAAAAATATTAAAAATGTTAAAAATAAAGCCTTCAAAATGTTTAAAAAAACTAAATCTGAAATATATACAGAATTCATTATTGTCAGTTGTGTGCGTCGTGAGTATGAATTTTTGAACAAACTTTTGCATAGACAATATATCATGAATATTCAGTCACAACTTTTAAAGGATCCTTTTGGGCTTTTATAAATTATAAAAAAAACTAAACTCTGGAATTTTTTAACAATATTGAATATTTGAATATAATCATCAAGCATATAAGGACTTAGAAATGACTTGTGATTTACTTGTATCATTTTTTGAGAGTGTATACGTGGATCATTCTATTGCAGTCATTCCAGTGAATGATAATTACCCATATTCTATTCCTAATATAAAATCGAGACATCTTTTTGTATCTACTGATGATATAATTGAAGGAATTTCAAATCTTAATTAAGTTTATTAGCTGGCTCAGATGGCTTTCCATCTTTTTTAATTAAACAATGTTTTTTTATTAATTGAACCCCTTCAAATAATTTTTAATTTGTCACTTTCAACAGAAATTTCTTACAAGAATAGAAAATTTCTTTTATAACTCCAATTTTTAATGCTGGTCAGAAACATAAAATTGAAAAATTTTCGTGCAATTTCTAAATTTTCTGCTATACCAAAACTTTTAGAGCTCATAGTTAAACATAAAGTATATTTTCATATAAAGGAATATATTTATTCATGTCAAATGGTTTTGTAAGTGGTAGGTCCAGAACTACAAATTTATCCTTTTTTACAAAACATGTGTCTAATGCTTTAGAGTCAGGTTATAAAATTGCTTGTTAAAAAACTAAATAAATTTTTAATTCATTCAGCTCTTCTAAAGTGGATGTCCAGTAATTTTGTGAAGACAAGACAGATGACTGTAAGACATCGAAGATAATATTTGTGTCATCTGATGTTCCACAAGGAAACCATATTGGCCCATTACTGTTTTAAATATATATAAACGAACTACAATTAATACTGAAAAATACAATATTTGCTGATGATTTTAAAATATTTTCAATAGTTAAAAGCATTAATAGTTAATTGGTGTAAACCAGGCGCGGATACAGGGGGAGGGCAATTCCGGCAATTCTTGGTTTCACAATTTATTATAAAGTAAATTTTTTTCAATCCTAGCCTTAACCTATAACAACCAACACGCAAACGCTTACGAATCACTTTTCACTTTTCATGTTATTTATGTAGGTACCTTTATTTTCAATGAATTTTCCTAATATCAAAAAGATGATGATTTTGCTTAAGAAAAATCTAATTTTATATGATCTAAGATAGGAAAAACGCTTTATTAAATATCTCTAGAGCCGTGCATCGTAGATATTAAAACAAAATGGTATTTATTTTTGAAATTATTAAATGATATGCATAATAGAAAAATTCTTGTATCTATCGTTCTAGATGTAATCCAAAAAGGCCCCATTATCTCAAAATTATTGGCTCTGCCATTTTGATACTAGCTCTTTCTCGTCTACCTTTTTATCATTTTTGTTGGGTGGTACACATAATGTATCCACTCATATTAATGCAAGTTTACATTGTTTATAGGGAGATCACCGACCAGGTCCGTCAAAAAAGCGCGATTCAAATAACAGAAGCATTGACTTCTTTTTTCAACCGATCAATAAGAGACCAGTTTTATCTTTTACTGAAACTTCTGATTCTAAAGTGGATAAAAGTAATAATGTTGATCCTATTGCTCAATCTTCTCACCGTTCTCCTAAATGCACAGAGAGAAGTGAGAGCTCAATTAGTGCCAGAGTTTCACCTGTTTTTCCCCCGGTTTCTGAGTCTACGTCTTGTTATCAGTCCGATGCCCCCTATGATATTGGAAATTTTTTGAATAAACAAATTGATGACTTCACGAAACATCAGCTTCTATCGAATCCTTGGCATCCAAAAGAGGACTATAAGTTTCCATTTTCTTCGCACTTGCTCAAAGGTAACAGGTAAGGTGGTCAAAAGGTATTTTAGCCAGAAATAATCTCAGCAAATATTCTTGGCTTGTGTTTTCACCATCAAAACAGGGTTTGTTTTTTAAATACCGCCCTTTCTTTGTCACTGGAAGTGTTGGAGGTGGTCAAAAAACCGTGCCTTTACAAAGCCTTGTAAAAAAACCCTTAATAAACTTTAAAGTCATTTCTTGACAAAAGGGAGACTTGGAAAATCATGCTAATAACATTTACCAAAAGTGAGCTGTTGAGGACAGAACTGAGTTTCTTCACACTTATAATAACCCAAACCTGGAAATAGTCAACCGTGTAAACCAACAGCGTCTTAAAAAGGTAGAAGAAAACAGGAAACGCCTTCGTCCCATAGTAGAAACCATCATCTTCCTTGGACGGCAAAATTTAGCATTTTGTGGTCATAGAGATGATGGAGCTATACTTAGAAACACAGTTGATTCAAACTTTCAAACCAATCTGACGTGACCGTGAACGAAGGAAATTTTAGGGAACTTTTAAGGCTTCGAGTATATGCTGGAGACAAAAAAATTAGAACAACATTTGCAGTCAGCCTCTTCCAATGCTACATACATAAGCAAAACAACACAGAACTCACTTATTTCATGGGGTGGGAATGAGGTTTTCGATCAAATTTTGAGTAACGTTCGGGCCTCACGTTACTATTCCATACTTTTCGATGAGACAACGGATGTATCTCATCTTTCCCAGCTGAGTGTAATCTTACGATACGTTCATGAAGGTCATATTCGTGAGGATTTTGTAACTTTCGTAGATGTATTTGAGGAACTGACTTGTTCCAGAACTGACGAAGAATACGAGTCAGATGAAGAAAACTGGAGAGAAACCGGAAAAATATTATCTGCCGAAGAGAAGTTGGAGGGAAGTTCTACTTGTCCTTAACTGGCAAAGCTATAGGGCAAATTATCTTGTTCCAGCTAAAAAAGAAGCTCAAACTTCCTCTTGAATCATGTGTGGGAATAGGGACAGATGGGTGTGCTGTTATGCTTTCAGAAGTTCGAGGTGCTGTGACGGTGATTCAAAAGGAAGCGAAAAATGCTGTGAAGACTCCATGCTACAGTCACGAGTTTAACAACTCTATTTCTCGAAGTTCGAAAGTACCTGCCATTCGAGACGCTGTGACAATCATGAAAGAGGTAATAATGTTCCTAAAATCGCACCCAAAGCGAAAAACTGTCCTCATGAGCACCTTAGGGTGTGCACTCACATCACTTTGTGAGACTAGGTGGGTAGACCGGCATTATGGAGATATTGGAAACGATTTCGCAGTGGCGTGACCCAAGTACAGCCAGCAAAGCTTCCCCGTATGTAACAAGCTTATGCAATACCCAGTTTATTCTCTCAGTATTGTGTTTAAGTGATGTGTTGTCTTTAACACAGTCTTTGAGCAAATTGCTACAAACGAAATCTCTTGACCATACCAGCAGCGCTATGCTGGTGAAAGACACAATTTCCGTTATTTCAAGTCACCGGTAGAACATAGATACTAATTTCAAAAATATCTGGCAGAGAGCAAAAAATTTAGGTGATCAATTGAATGTTGAGTTGAAGATTCCTCGTATGCCACGTCATGGTGGACGCCAAATCTACCGAGCCAATTTTGACACAAATTCAGCTGAAGAATACTACAGAATATCTTTATATGCACCTGTACTCGACTTCGTCCTAACTGATTTGCGTGAAAGGTTTCAACCTGAAACATTAGATGTGTTTAAGCTCACGATTTTTATCTCGGAAAATATAATCAAATAGTATAATACTGATGAGTTTGATACCACCGTTAGGTCCCTATTGGATCGCTTTGGAAAACTCTTAAACTTAAATATAGATGTTGCCCTTTTTTTGCTTAAAGATGAGCTGGTGATGTGGCGCGAAAAATGGGTAAGAGAAAATGAGCAGAAGAACAAGATTCCTGACACTGCTCTGGATTAAATTGATAAATGCAATAAGGATGTGTTTTGTATTATACATAGTTTCCTTCTTATTCTTGCAACGCTTCCAGTTACAAATTCTTCGGCAGAAAGGTCTTTTTTTTAAAAACTTATTTAAGATCAACAATGGCTGAAAACCGCCTCCGCGGTGTGGCACTCATGCACATCCATAAGCAAATCCCGATCGATGTTGAGAAATTTATTACTAGGTTTTCAAAAACCGGCCATACAAAGAGATTAGAATTAAGAATTTAAGAACTATGTATATCATGTACAACACTATCATTCCTTCATTTAAATTAATTAATTTATTTATTTTTTTAATACGTACGAGTTCCTATTTAATACTTTAAGACATGCATACAGAGCATTATTGAAAGAGACTAAAGTTATGTAAACGAAGATGTTTGATTTACTATTTTTTAGTTATTTATACACGAACTTTAATATGTACCTGCACATGCTTTTCTTAATTCAATTAAATAATTTGTTATTTTTATATTAGATTGTGTTTATACCTTTTAAATATTTTAAGATAGAAATGCAGAGAATCATTAAAAAAGCGTAAGTATTCGATGGACCATTTTTACTTGCGATATAGGTACTATAGGGCAAGTTCTGCATTTGGAAAAAAAATCGAACTCGAGATTTTGATCAAAGTTGACATTACGATGATAGCGAAGACGAAAAAAGTGGGTCCGACAATTCCGTCTGTCTGTCTGTATGTCTGTATGTCTGTATGTCTGTATGTCTGTATGTCTGTACCTCGAACTACAGCCTAAACTACCGGAGGTATTTTCTTCAAACTCGGTAGTTAAGGGTCTTCGGTGATTCCCTAGAGGAGAAATTGAAATTTTTTTTTTAGCTCCAAAACTAAGGGTACCCCCCATACACCCGTAATGCAAAATCTTATTTATCTCGAAAACGGCTCTAACGATTTTGATAAAAAAAATTAGGTGTAATATTATGAACATGGACTATATTTTGGTGAACAAAAAATTTGGGGGGAAATGTTATTAGGGGTACCTGTCATAGAACGGTTTTTTTGATATTCGAATTTCTCACCAACGGCTCTAACGATTTTAACCAAAATTTTTATGCAGGAGCTGCTTTGCATTTGAAAAATATAGACTAAAACTTTTTTCGAAAAAATAGTTTTTGGATTTTTAAAAAAATAATACAATTTTTTTTTTTTGAAAATTCAATATCTTGAAAACCGATACACGATTAAATTTTTAAATTACGTTTTAAAATGTATTTTATTAAATACTAACAATTTGCATATCAATTTTTTTTATAAAAATTTTAAGGAAAATTTAGTACACAAAAAACATGTTTCAGTGTGTCTGTATGTCTGTACCTCTCACTACAGCCTATACCACTGGACCTATTTCTTTCAATCTCGGTAGTTAAGAGTCTTCGGTGATTCCCTAGAGGAAAAATTGAAATTTTTTTTTTAGCTCCAAAACTAAGGGAACCCCCCATACACCCGTAATGCAAAATCTTATTTATCTCGAAAACGGCTCTAACGATTTTGATAAAAAAATTAAGTGTGATATTATGGACATGGGCTATATTTTGGTCAAAAAAATTTTTGGGGGGAAATGTTATTAGGGGTACCTGTCATATAACGGTTTTTTTTATTTTCGAATTTCTCACCAAGGGCTCTAACGATTTTAACCAAAATTTTTATGCAGGAGCTGCTTTGCATTTGAAAAAATATGAACTAATTTTTTTTTCGAAAAAATAGTTTTTGGATTTTAAAAAAAATAATACAATTTTTTTTTTGAAAATTCAATATCTTGAAAACCGATACACGATAAAATTTTTAAATTACGTTTAAAAATGTATTTTATTAAATAATAAGAATTTGCATATCAATTTTTTTTATAAAAATTTTAAGGAAAATTTAGTACACAAAAAACATGTTTCAGTGTGTCTGTATGTCTGTACCTGTCACTACAGCCTAAACCCTTGGACATATTTCTTTCAATCTCGGTAGTTAAGGGTCTTCGGTGATTCCCTAGAGGAGAAATTGAATTTTTTTTTTAGCTCCAAAACTAAGGGTACCCCCCATACACCCGTAATGCAAAATCTTATTTATCTCGAAAACGGCTCTAACGATTTTGATAAAAAAAATTAAGTGTGATATTACGGACATGGACTACATTTTGGTCAAAAAAAATTTTGGGGTAAAATGTTATTAGGGGTACCTGCCATAGACCCGTTTTTTTGATTTTCGACTTTCTCATTAACGGCTCTAAGGATTTTAAACCAAAATTTTTAGCAGGAGTCCCCTTAAGTTTAAAATAATATTGTATATAAAAATATTCGAAAAAATATTTATTGGGTTTTTTAAAAAAAAAAATTTTTTTAAATCAATATCTTCAAAACCTATGAACGATTATTTTTTGAAATTATTTCCTAAAACCAATATTATTAAATACTTAAAATTCGCATCCCACATTTTTTTCTTGAAAAATTTTAGAGAAATTTCTTATATAAAAAATTTATTTAATAATAAAACGATTTTTTAAGGTTTATTTGCATAAATTCATACTTTTCCGGAAACCAGACGACAATTTTATGCATTTGAACATTATTATCTCAATAAATCCATGTTTTATATTTATAAAGTGTATCTTAAATTCCAAAGTACTTTTACATAAGAGCAAGTTCGTGCGATCCAGTCGTGCATTTTATTTTTTTAAGTTAAGCAAAATATCAGGAAAATTGTCCTCCCCTGAACGAAATCCTGGATCCGCGCCTGGTGTAAACATAATTTTCACATAACATAAAGAAATGTAATATTTTCTCTTTTCAGCGATCTCAAGCTGTTATTCTAAATGCATATAGTATTTCAAATACAAATCTAGAAAGACTATCGAATGTGAAAGACTTGGGATATTGTTTGATGATAAGTTAAATTTTTTCTCTCCATATCGATTTTATTGTTGCTAAAGCAAATGCTAGGCTTTCTTAAAAGAAATTGCTCAGAATTTTCCAATTCTTTTATAATTAAAGTAGTCTATACTTCACTGGTGCGTCCGCATTTGGAATATGCTTCAGTAGTATGGGATCCACAGGGTATGGTTTCGAAAAATCGTATCGAAAAAGTTCAAAAGTCTCTTACTAGGTTTTTTAATTAAGCAATTAAATTGGAATCTATCCGAAATACCGTGTTCGATAGATGAATGAAATAAACAAACATTTTTAACATTTGAAACATTCTTTTTCCAGCTACAGTAGGACTTAACTAAGCCAATGGTAATTTGTTTTTGTCAAAATGTCCATAATAACAATGGAAGTAAGTTCCCGATGTTATAAAGCCTTCCCTGGTCAACAATTAAGGCATAAACTGCTACAATGTCACAAAGTACGAAAAAAGTTTTGGTCATTTGTAAAAAAATTTACAAAATGCTACTTCGTTTTCATTTCCTACGTTCGCCTTAAATGACACTTCTTTTGTCAGCTCACAAGAAAAAGCCAATGTGCTTGGAGCACAGTTTGCTGTAAATTCGATGCTTTCAGAAAGTGTCTTGACTTTGCTCGAGATCGTGAATAATCTTATAGGACAAATGTTCTTTCCCACTCGTACAAGAGTATGCACATATTCGCATGCCTGGATAGTATCCCTTCCATTGTTCTGAAGAGGTGTTCTTAAACGGCGGAAAAACCATTGCGTAAGCTTTTAAATCTGTCCTTCTCCGACTAGTTGATCCTAAAAAAGGCGAATCTTCTTCCCCCTCTAGCCATCGTCCAATTCCACTTAGATACATCCCTTCTTTAAGGTCATGGAAATGCTGATAGATTATCAGGTCAAGAAATATCTTGAAGAACGAAAGTTTCCCAATGAATGGTATGGCTTTCGTAGCAATAGATACACTGGTGACCAGATGGTATATCTATCTCACCGAACAGTGGCGCAAATCTCAAAATCGTTTTAGAGAAAGGAAGATTTGCGCTTGATATTTCACAAGCCTCCGTTAAGTCTCCGATTTTCCTTCTCATATTCATTAATGATCTTTTGTCTGGAACTTCCAATCCATTAAATTGTTTAACTGACAACAGTACTCTCAACTTTTCATATTCGTTTCCAGATTCACATCCTTGAAATTCGGATGTGGATTAAGAATGGCAGCGTATGATAAACTCATGTAAACTCTAGAAATTAATGCTTCAAAATCTCAATGCTGTTTACTGTCGATAAAGCCCAGAAATACAAAGCCCAATTCAACGAGCCACATTCAATAGGCTGAAATTCTTTTCGTACCATCAAATTAATACTAAAAGTTTTAATGAAATAACAAAAACTTGATTGTGCACCTCTAAGTGACGTCTTTTTTTTTTAATTTTGGCACTTATGCAAACTTAAGTGTTTCTAATAAAGTTTATTGCTTCTTTAAACCAAACATAAAGGTTTTTAGAACTCGACAAAGGAATTAAAATGTTCATCTCCGAACAAGAAACTCAAAACGACTCTTTAACAATTTGCTAAATTTGTATGTATTTGTGCGTCTTATCCCGGTTTCCAGTTACACCAGCACTCACAAGCATGCAACCAAAACAAGACAAGCACTAAATCAAATTTCACCGGTCCATCAGTTCGTTGGAGTTATAAAATCTCCACATTCCGGGAAGGAAACTTCTTCAGAAAACAAAATTAAGTTACAGCTCTCTAATAAGTTTGTCATTGAAGTTCTTCATTAGATTTTTGCTCCTCCGGATACACCGTCTCACCCTTTCCACAAAGATAATACGAGTATTCCTTCGACGATGAAGATTGCTTCTATTCGAATCTATTTCTATATGCTTGTCAAGTTTTCAGTTTTCACCATATCCTTATAGACCAGTCTTTCATAAAATAGACCAACAACTCAACTCCCATCCGTTTACTTTGGGTTTCAAGTATGAATCAACTTTAATGGAGCATCTTTTGAAAAGGCGGTGGTGTAGGACATGAGATTGTGGCTCGTTCTTCTTTTGTATTATTTAAACGGGTTTATGGGATTGATAATATGTGCTGATTTCATACGTTGAGGATATTGGAAAATATTTGTTTGGTAAACCATTCTGGAAGTTTGGTACTTTTAATGAAATATAATTTGGGAAGAGGTAAGAGCTTTTAATAAATTGGTAAAGATTTAAACAAACTTGGACACAAAATTACAGGCAATTCTGTTAAATATAATTTTGAGTGCAAACTTTAAATGCCAATCCTTACAAAACTGTTTCTATAAAAAAAAATAAAATATTATTTATATACATTACATGATACATACAATTGCTTTTTTTATTTTATCGAATATGGTCTAAAATATTTTGATCAGTCTTCCTATATGACTAAAGCTCTTGCAATCAATCAGCGTTTAGAATTTTCGTAAAAATAAAAATAATTGGATATATTTTGCAATCGCAAATTTCCTGCTATGTACTCGTATGTATCAAAGCTTTAAAGATTTGGTATCATAATAATTATAAACTCTCAGATTTTTTGTGCAAATAGGTGATTCCAATATTCTCTTGCGGATATAATCCAAAAATATATGTGTAGCATATGCTAAAATCTGTATTTACTTCTTCTATATGTTATTTATAATTACAGTAGAATTTAATTACTGATTGCTCTTTTTGTAAAAGAAAATTTAAGTACTTTGTTAT
The DNA here is from genome assembly GCA_911387755.1 of Chrysotoxum bicinctum. NCBI lineage: Eukaryota > Metazoa > Arthropoda > Insecta > Diptera > Syrphidae > Chrysotoxum > Chrysotoxum bicinctum. Next base: position 73,022,106 of record OU426988.1, on the reverse strand, counting down.
GTATTTGTATTTTTTTTAAATTTTACGCGCACTTAGGGGATTCTGACTACTCTTAAAATATTTGAGCACTGTGCGAGCGTTTAGGAAGGTTGAAGAGCATTTAAAAGGAGACACCGACGCACATTGACTTTAAATGTCTAAACATCACAATGGGAGGGAAATATTGGCGGGAAAATTATTCCACATTCGTGAAGTGCGGCTAAAGAAAGAATTTCTGAACAGTAGGTTTTTAGATTATATCCAAGAGAGAGACTTAGGTGGGTTATTGGAGCACCTGCCCAAATATGAGAATTATAGGGGGGAGTGGGGCACATTTGAACACTTTTTGCTTTCCAGACTGATAAAACATAAAATATTCGAGCAATTGCCCTGATATTTTACTCACATGGAACAGTGGTATTGACGTTCAATTTAGAAAAATATTTGGTCCATTTAACGAAACATTTATATTAAATTTTTATCTCCAATCAATACAGGTTCTTATGTTCAAAAGTGCCCCATGTATGGGGCAGTTTTGAACTTGGAAGGGGCACTTTTGAATAGTGATATAATTTTGTTTACTGAATAAAAGAATTTTTAAATTTTATTTGTATATTCATTTTTTAATAAGAACTTATCAATAAAACTCAAAATTAATACTTTTGTTGTATCCATATACATATCATATTCATGTATTTGTAAAAAAAAATCCACAAAGCTTAATAAGAAAAAAAAACTCAATCTAAAACTTGGATTTTTAAGTAAAAGCTGGATTTTTAGTGAATAAGAATAAGATTAAGCTAGTTATTCAAAGATGTTTTCTAGTAATAGCTATTTTAAAATAGCCAACTCTAAGTTCATTTGGTTTTAACTTGTTTTTTCAAGCCTAAGCATCAATTTGTGTAAATAAAAATAGCTTAAACTAAAATATTATTGTTAAGGCTATACAAATTTCTAGATTTTTTCGACCTAGAAAGCTTTCACTAGGCCTTATTTTCAGTATTCAATAGCTCAAAAATGAGACAGAGAATGTATAGGCGCAGAGACTGATGGTCAATATGACAAAATCATTTTTTACCTGTAACCAATACTTGCCCTATAGAACAGATAACAAATTGCTTGATTAATTGCTTGAAGCTGATTAAATTTTCTCTTAAATGTCTTAAATATGTTAAAAAAAAAACTAATCATGGCAGTTTTGACCATGTTCAAAAGTGCCCCAACACGCTTGTTCAAATCTGCCCCAACTGTTCCAGTGACATAAAATTTATTTTAAATATTTAACTGAAATATATCCAGCAAAAAACTTACCGCAATTAGGTTTAAAATTAATTTTTCCTCCAAAAAAATGTGTTCCTGTTTTAAAATCGCGCAGTAATTTTTGTTTAAACTCTTACAACCAAAAAACGAAAACAAAACCCTTCCACTAGCAAAAGTACCCTTCACCTCTAAGTCCGAGAGACAACTGAGATATTCAAGGAAAGTCAATGACGTTTATGGATATGATATTGACAGGTTAAAATTTTAAATTACTTTTAAAAAAGATTACTAAAGTAAAATTTTATAAGCATTGTTCAAATCTGCCCCGTGTTCAAATGTGCTCCACTCTCCCCTACTCAAGCTTTTGACGAATAATAGGCCTTATAGAATACTGTCAGATCAGAAGGGGTGACAAATTTCTTGCAACATGGAAAGAAACTTTAACACATAGCAGAATTTTTGACGACGTCCAATATGTGGTCATTCCACATAAGGAAGTCTGTGATACACATACCGAGAATCGCATTCGGTTTCCTCAATGCACGTTTTTCTAAGACAGATGGTTAAGCTATACAATGATTTTGCCAGCATTAAAGAAAACCTCTTCAGAACAATGCGAAGGATATTATTCGGCCCAGCGGGTTTGTGTACATCGAGATCTTTCAGTACTCTTGAAACTGTACGAGAAAATTTGTCCCATAAAATCGCGTTTAATTAGCAGTAAACAGTGCCTCAAGCAAATCAGTGTTTTCTAGTGAGCTGACAAAACGAGTGTCATTGAAGATGAGCGTAGTAACCGAGAATGAAGTAATATTTGGAACATTTGTTAAAAAATGATAAAACATTTATACTGCCTTGGTCATGCAAAATATGGTTCGTCGAATATGTTCATTACAGGTATTTCTAGCTTGTTTGAACTCAATCTGGTTTTCATCAGTAATGTTGGCTTTATATATACTTCTAAAACTTACTTCTCTAACCTTAATAACCAATCAATCCAGGAATTCTCTTTCGGTTTAATAGATATTTCCCTATTTGTTATAATATTTCTTATTCTGAAAAGAATATCTGCACAGGAGTCCAATTCACTATCGAGGAAGTGGCCAGTAAAAGTGCCTGAGGAAATCTTTGAGACCGTCCCAGTTGGCTTTCTCGTATTGACAAACGGTTATCTTAGGATTTATAACGGTAGCCAAGTTCTGGCACTACACCCTTTTTACAGGAACAAACTCAGGCGATTTTTGACCCCTCCCTATCTTCAGTACCAATGAAGTCAGAAACTTAAAATTCCGAATATTTGCTAAACTAGTCAGGCAGAGGCGCTTCACCTAATTTCAATTTTCTAGCGTAGGCGATTCCTGAGATATAAGGCCCCAAAAATCACAAAAACCGTAACTGACTGACTGACAGATCATCAAAATTATGGAGCACTTCCCGACATCGTAGAATCTTGTAATTTTGCACAACGGTAGGTCTTGTCATGCAAGCAGATGAAAAAATCGAAAAATTGAAGTTTTCCATTCAGGGGGCGTGGTATCCGCCCACTTTCTCCGAATTGGTGTTGGTTGAATGGAGCACTTCCGACTGTTATTGATTACTGACTAAAATTTGATGGGCTTACTTGGCAAGTTTTTTTATGCCCAATTCGAAAGGTTTTAAAAACTTGACCAGTGAACCCATCAAATTTTAGTCAGTAATAGTGTTAGTAAAACATCGATAGTTTAATCGATTGTTTTGAACTATCGGCACTATCGATAGTTTGGTGAAAACATCGATAGTCTGTACAGTTGATGTGTTTCTGTTTTATATACTACGTTTATATGGAGAATTGAATCGGAATTGAATCAGGATTATGCTCCGTGTATACCTGGATCGGATTGAAATAGGATTTCTCGATCCGATCCCACTAAACGAGCTGAATCGAATCGAAAATATGCTTGTATACCTGAAACGAGGAATCGAAGAATCGAGTGTGTGTACAACAACAGTTTAAACCAGATTGTCATTTCGCCATATACCTGAATCGAAATCTCAATTTGAATTTGATTCGATTCCTTAATCTACTCTTGTAACCGGGGAAATAAATGATTCGTTGACTGAAAATTGTCCTTGAATGATAAAAATGACAGTTGCGGCTAAATGTTTCGGTTTCTTTAGAAGATGCAAGTATTTTTTCTCCTTCAGATTTGGCTATAATTTATAAGGCATACATTCAGCCTAAACTTAAGTATAACTCCCATATGTGGGCTCGTAAAACCCATTTGCACATGTTTGATAGAATCCAAGAAAGAGCCAGTTCTATTACCGAAACGTTTGTTTCTCTCGAACACCGTCCTTGTTTATCGCTTCTTCTATAAACAGTGCTCTAACGATATAGCCAGCTGCATTCCTCCGTTGAAAAATTTTCGCCGTAATACTCGTCTTGCAAAGAATGCTGATCAATTTACCCTTGAGCCTAATTCCGGGTGTACTGTAAAATACAAAGATTCTTTCTCAACTCCTACTACTCGAATGTAGAATACTATACCCCACTCGATTTTTCACAGTTTTTTTTTTACATGCTTACATCGCCGCTTTAATAGCGAAAGTCCCGTATCAGCATTTCATTACAGAGTACTATGTTCACATGTTTAGTGTTCTTTCGAGTTTACAGTTTCCCTGTTCTGTGTTTTGCTTATTTGTAAAATTAAGTTTGCGTAAAAACCAATATTCGTTTCGGATTTTTATCAACAAATCTGCCAATTTTTATAGAAATTTAAAAGACCATTTAAAAATAAAACGTGCTGATGCTGATAATAGCTGTATTTTATTTTCCCCCAGATCTGATCCGGATTGGATTTTGTTTTCAAAATAACATGTAAAACAACAAATACAAACAAAACTGGGCCTTGTGTTGTTTTTGTTATACATGTAATTTTGAATGAAGATCCAATCTGGATCAGATCTCGGGGAAAATAAAACACAGCTAATATCTATAAATATAGAAGGTGATCGTTCATCCTCTGATGCAGATGGAAATCAAATTGCACCTGTGCAAATGCTAATGCCCTCCAAGGCTTCGAAAAATTCGATGAAGAAAAAACATCAAAAGGATTTTTGCGTAAAAATCACGCCAATAATAAATACATGAACACAATTTTTGATCAGCAAGTGTGGACATTTTTTTTAAAATGATAACAAAATTTGAAATTTGAACAAGATTTGAAATTTTTTTAACTCATTTTATTATATATTATTAGAAAAAAAAGACTATCGATTGTTTATCGATTAATCGACAGTTTTTTTTAAACTATCGATACTATCGAAAGCTCGAACAATCGATGTTTTATTAACTCTAGTCAGTAATCATTAAATAATAAAATGTCTCTATTACATTGTAGCTGTTTCAATATTATTCTACTTTAAATATTCGGTATTAAACCTTCATGAAGTAAGAACTTGGCGTACTTTAATATCTCAGTACTTTTCACGGCTGACTTGTTACACAAAGGTTTTTGTATAGAAGAAATTGGGCCTTTTTTTTAACATTTATGTTTTTGGTCTGATTTCTCTAACTAGGTTTTGTTGACATGAGAAATTTGCAGGTAGGACACAATGGTCGGATGTGCCTAGTGGTGATACAACTTTTATACTGTATTTGTCAGGGTCAGAGATAAGAAATAAGTCTAGAGTTTTGGCGGAATCTGCGTAGGCTAGTTTCTAACCAGAATAAAGCAGCCACGTTAAATCGTATACATTGAAATCCCCCGTAACAACGATTTCACTGTACGGATTATGGGAAGTAATTCTCTGGATAGAGTCAGATAGTGTATCGAATTCTTGAGAAGAAGGGTTTCATCTAAACTGGGACTGCGATAGATAAAGCATGTTTAAATTATGCGCTTATGTACGGTGAATTTAAATAACATGAAATTAATTTTGGTATTTAAAAAATTGCTGTATTGCGGTTGAAGCTGATAAGCAAAACCATTAGGTACATACATACATATATATGGCGAGACCAAGGTGAGGAAAATACAAAGGCACTATGGTATAAGCATGTAGGCTGAATTCCAAGTGATCAAAATTTTCACCAACCTTGGTCTCACTTTGTACCAAAACTGCTGTCCTGACTGACAATTATCTTTGAAGTTCTTCTATTCGTTTAAAATAATTGTAACTACTCGTTGTTTTTTTCTGACATGAATTAATCTTATGAAGGTAATCCATAATTATTGTTTTTATTTTACAGTAGTTATTTTAGCAAAGGTTTTAGCTCAGGAAAAGCATTACATCCTACGTTTGGTACGTGAGGCGATTGAAATCAAGCGCCATCAAAATTTCAATCGTGACGACAGCTTTAAACTCTCTCGCGCGTGGGATCCTATTATCGTTCAACCTGCGGTCCTGCGGAGCCAAGCTAATAAATAACATTTCAACAGCAGTTTCCCGGTGACCACGCTCAATGTAATTTGATGCGAAACGTTCGGTGTGAGTCCTAAATTGCACTCATATTTAAATTTCAAATAACGCGGATAATCCGAAAAATACTTATTTATTATGTCCAACAACCGCGAAAACCTTAAAAGTTATATAGTTATTTAAGCATTTATAAGGATAATTGAATTAGCGATTTATATACCAACTTGATTTTAAAATTGATTTTATCAGTTTTAAAAAACATTCCTTTAATTTCGTTATTTCCCTTTAATATAAACGAAATTTATGTATATTTAAACTTATGTATGCCTATCAAAAAATATACCTACGATGCACTACAAAAATGCATATATCATAAATCCGTTAAGATAAATTAATTCAATACAAAAAAAAGCACCTTAAACACCCAAAACAAAAAAAAAAACACATTCTGTATCTAACCTACCCTACCTTTAATCCTTTTTCACTGATTTAACTAACGAGAGGATAATGTCAAACATGACTTTGTTCAACCACCAGGATTATGGTTGTTACCATTTTGCCTTTGGCTAAAAAGAAGGGGATTTTTTTTTCCAATGACCAAACAACGTAGAGCGGAATTTTCCAGCAATGTTCCTTTTTTATTTATAATCCTTTTACATAGATTCCAATCGCTTCGTAGCTTCGTACATCCTCTAACACTGACTAAATTTATTCAGTAGTAAAATATAAAATATAAGAATATAGTCAACTTTATTTCGTGTTATCATTAAAGGCGTTTATTAGCAATTTAAAATGGATTGAATTGTTATTTAAACTACAATTATAGTGGGGCATTTAAGTGGTTAATTTTTTGTTTAGAAATTTTATTTCAATTCAAACCATAAGGGCAAAATTTTAGTCAATTTAGTACGATGCTAAAACTGCTTTAGTATACATACTTGGCAAAATGATGAATTTGCAAATTTTATTCAAACTAAGCAGCATACTTTCTCTAGCATTTTCTTAAAGTTAAAACCATCAAATAGCTATTTATTTTTTTTAGTTTCATGCTATCTTTATATGACTCTTTGATATTAACAAGCGTCAGGAAAGGGCTGTTTAAAAATTGACGCAAAATTTTAAACAGCTTAGTATTAAGGAATTAGTATGATACTACTTTACAAAATATTTACAAAATATTTAAATTTGAAAAAGAAGCAGTAAACTTCTTTAAAGTTAACGAATTGTTAAGAACTATCAGTTAATACCTTAACACGAAACTTTTTAAAACTTTGCGCCATTGTATGGTATTTAAAAATGTTACCGTTTTCATTTTCTAATGTCCCCAAGAATTGTTTCTGAAAAATTCATATTCAGTCCAATGCTTACTCTTAACTAAATAAAATGCATGAAAATTCTAGTTGGATTATCAGTAGCAAATCAATATTTTTTTTGTTAATTTTAATTAAGCGAAAAATAATAAAATAACAATTCCTGAGAGAAATTTTATTAAAAATTTTGTTTAAATATTTCCTCTGTGTTTATTTTCAAGGATGATAATTTTTAATCGTCGTTAACTTTTATGAATTATTAAATCTTATAATTATTCGACACAAACATGAAATATAAAAACACAAATTTAAAAAATATATTTTAAATAAAATTTTAATTTTTCAAAAATACACCGTGAATTATTGAAATAACTTTGCTCGCAGAATTTTCGAAAAGTAATAGATACTATAAATTTAAATTTTGTTTTTGAAAAAATTTTTAAGTTTTTTTTTTTCAATTACATAATTGTTCAAATTGTTCAAAAAGAAAATCAGATTTTTTTTTAAATTTTTTGGTCCAATAAAATAATTTTAACTTTACTTTGTTCACAACACGACTTTACAAAAGAGTTTTTCAATTGACACGAGTAGATTTTGGCAACCATGTTGTTTTGGTGACATTTGTCAAATTTTATATAGATATTCAGTTACTAATGCCAAATCACCATGGCAAGTTACATGTTCAATCGAACAGCAGGTCCAGATGATAAAACTTTATTACCAAAGTAAGTATTCGTTAGTGCAAACGTTGGAAACAACGTTGACTGCCAACCGAGCGTTGGCCTGGCGCCATGGATTCGGGAGCTTAGCGTAAAATTCCCAACAAACCTACCCGAAAATTACTGAGCGAACAGGAGTATGACATCACAAACAAAGACACACACTTTGCTCTTGGGTATACATATACCAAGCCTATGGATAACTGCTAAGGTAATCTTCATTCCCAAAATAGGAAAAAAGATCCAACCCATTGAAAGTCTTTCAGGCTATTAAGCTTAAGATCCTTTGTACTGAAGAATTTTGAAAAGGTAACTGATAACTTCATAAGATCAGAAGTGTTAATAACTAGGCTTCTCAATTAGCGGTAACACTCATATTGGGCGGGCAGATCGACAGAGACCTCCCTGTTTGAATTAGCAAACAAGATACAAAAAGCCTTGGATGTAAGCAAAACATTATTAGCTGTGTTCTTAGACATAGAGGGAGTCTTCGACAACATATCCCACGAGGCTGTAGGTAACGCTCTTGAACAAGCGAAGGGAATGGTGCAGGAATTTTTTGGGCCAAGAACCAAACTTTCCATACCGATGGGGCATTCCACCAGCGTCTTCCAAACGGAGGTAAACGCCATAGGGAAATGCGTGGATCGAAATTCAGTATTATTCAGTGTATTCTACCCCAGATTCTTCTTCATCAATACACTCGTCATCTGTTTCTCCATCTTTGCCTTCATCGGAAATTGCAGTTCCATCAAAATTTTTTTGATTATGAAGCAGGAACATGAATCCCGCCTTCTCAGCTGCCATTTTTTCAACGAAATCTTGTAAGCGAGATGAAGATTGCAAAATTTGACATCGTCCATTGTAAAAACAAGCGAGTGCATTAGTTTCAATATTCTATGGTATTCTATATCACTTTAGCTTAATGCACTCATCTTGGATTTAATATATGTGACGAGGCCTATGAAAAGGTGGCTTATGACTCAAAAAATTATTTTTCACTTTTTTTTTGGTTAGGATAGTTTTTAAGACCCTCTTTCACACGGTGAAAACCAGAAAGTCCTTACTTGCTTAGAAGTATACTAAAAATGTAGAGAAAGAAGAGCACGAATGAAAGAAAAACAGAATTTTATCGAAAATCCAGAATCAAGATAATGCATGGAATTGAATTAACTAACATAATATTTGGAGCAAAAGCAAGACTGCATCTCACCTGGTCACTTGGGGTCCTTGAACAACGAGAAACACTGGGCAATGGGAAGGAAGGAGAACAACTACCGAGAAACTGACGAAATGCATTGTTTATCTTTAACAGCTGGTTTATCGAAATTTTGTTTTTGAGTCATAAGTAGCGTTGCCAGACGTCCCGGTTTACCCGGGACATACCGGATTTCAGACATAAATTCATCTGTCCCGCCGGGACAGTTTTTTCCCGGGTTGGGGCTCAAACTCAAAAAATAATGCGTAATATACCTAAATATCTTTCAGTGATAAGGAGCAATCGCTACATTGTGATTTAACCTTAAGAAATTACTTTTAAAATTTCCATCAAACAAATCTAACTTAACGAAAAATTTATTTTTGTAACCTGACATCTGTCATTGAAATTGACAAAAGAAAAATATTTGCAAATGATAAATGACAAAAAAGTCGTTTTATTAGTAATTAATAAAAGAATTTATTTATTTTGATCTACACGCATTATATGATTTTTACTTGCGACTTATAGGTACTATAAGGCAAATTATGCATTCGTAAAAAATCGAACTCGAGATTTTGATCAAAGTTGGCCGATTTTAGTTAAACTTGCGATATCTACCAAGTTCATGGAAAATTTTTTCCTCCAATTGTTTTTTCTTTTTTTTAAAGAAACGTTTTTTTCGAAATTTTATAAATATATTTTTTTTCAAATTTCTTTTAGTTAAAGCTAGGTAATGGTTAATGGTAATGGTAAAACCGATTTTGATCATTTTTTTATGTTAAAGCTCCCCAGCAGTTTAAATATTATTGTGTATTCAAATTCTATAATTCATATAAGAATTCTATAATTTAATAAAAAAAAATTGAAATCAAGATATTACTGACTGTACCTACCACAGAACGATTTATTCGACTTTTGCATTTCTCATTATCGAAATAACGGATTTCAATAAGTTTTTGTAAAGAGAAGATTCTAAAAAGTTTTAAAAACATTGCATTTCAAAACTCTAAACAAATATTTTTTTAAATTTTGAAAAAATCCTTTTTTTTTTTTTTAAATTCGATACCTCAAAAACAGCTCAAAATCGTTTTTTGTAAATTTAATTTTTATTCGAACAAAATCAAAAACTTCAAATTGACATACCAATATTTTATCTTAAAAATGATTTAAATATTTTGTATATAAAAGCTTATATTTTTAAGAAACCAATACAAGGAAGTATAATTTTGTTCTTCGATTGATCAATATTTGTTTGAATCACATGGCATCCTGTGTTTAGCTAGTTGGAGCTTGTTTTAGGAGTTGTCTTAGTCATTTAAAAAATTAATTTTTCTCTAATAACATTAATTTTTAAAATTCTTAGTCTTTTACGTAACAGCCAGTTCGTGCAACCCAGTCGTGCATTTTATTTATTTTGTCCCGGGCAATATGATTAAATCCCGGGATTTTTCATTATTTAAGCCCCTTGTCCCGCCGAGGTGCAAGAAAAATCTGGCAACCCTAGCCATAAGCCACTTTTTCATAGACCGGGTCACATATGCTATATTTTGCTTGGCGTAGATAGGTAGGTAGAAATGTTGACCAGTTTGGACTAATTTGAGAAAGAAAGGATCTAGTAGGTTTTGATGTCTCTTATGACGTATTTGCTTTTGCACAATCATCCGGAAATTGGATCACTCTTTCAGACACTCATCCGACACCATCTACACTGTGCCAAACTAAGCTTCCTAATTACTGGTGCTCCCCACACCGTAAACTTCCTTCAAAGCTCTCAGCTAGCTCGAGATCTAAGGAGTCCAACGAAGGGTACGGCACAGAAGTAACTGAAGTTCGTTCTCGAACCATTTCGTAGGGTTGAGAAAAGATTGTGCTCTAAATTTGACCAGAGCCGGGTATTTGCGGGGGAAATAGAGAACTGTTACCTTTTCCGCTGTTCCACACAGCTATGACAGTATTGTGAGGAATAGCTAGACTCGCTGCACTCTCCTATTCGCCAGTGTCCGCTACATGTAGCTACAGTCCTGGTTATGTGCATATGTATCAGATAAAGTGTTAAGGATTTATCAAAGTGTTTCTCCTCCATAATTTGATGTTTTTTTATCAACAGCAAACACTTTTTTATCGATTTGTTAAAAAAAGTTCATTTTGGTGGTGGGGGGGGGGGGTATAATCCCGAATAAGGTCCAAATAATGGTACCCTCCATACAAATGTTAAAAAATTCCTAGAATTTTGCTAAATTTTTTTCTTTTGATTAATTCTTACGATCTATAATTTAATAAAAAAAATTGAAATCAAGATATTACTGACTCTACCTATAAGAGAACGATTTTTCGAATTTTGATTTTCTCATTATCGGCATAACCGAATTTAATAATAATAATAATAATAATAAATCTTTATTGTTTTCATTTAATGTAGTACATAATAAAAACTTAGAACATACATAAAGATTACAGGCATGGCTCATAGGCCGTCTGCCGGTTAGTTTTCAACTAAGTATTAACATTGTGAGAGAAAAATAAAAAAAAAAAAAATACAAAAATTAGGAATTATTTAAAAAAGCTAAAGATTAATTGTTATACAAACAAACAAAAAAAATCAGCAAAGACAAAGAAAATGCCAGAATTACTTGGTTTATAGAATAATTGGAACAGGAATTCTGAGATAATTATATACTAGGTATAATATGTTTCACAAATTCAAAATGAAAAAAAAAAAAATAATAATTGGCTTTTAGTTTAGCTAAAACGAAATAATTTATATGTAGTTGATTATGAAAAGATAGACAAAAATTATTAACATAATAATCTAAACATAATTATAATATACTCTTCTAAAGCTTTTAGTTTAGCTAAAACAAAAAAGGGGGTAAAATAAAGACTTGCAATATCAATGGTGTTGGGCTTTTAGTTTAGCTAAAACAAAATTATACAGTTCAAACAATGAACTAAAGAAAATTGACATATGTATTTCTATATGAAATTGCATGTGAGGTAAACCGAATAAGTAGCCTCCAGCCACATTCTCCATTCAGAACACTAAGACATTCTCCTATAGATAAGAAACTTTTATTAAAATGCAATCGTCTAATTTCCTGCAAGATTGGACATACCGCCAGGAAATGAAAGATGTTTTCAGTTTGATTGAGGTTGCACAATGTACAAAGGGGATCAGAATCAGTCCTGTGTGGCCTATAGTTGAGCTCCAGCATCTCCGTGCGAGCCATAAAAATCAGATTCATCTCCCTTACTGTGAATTCATCCCTAAAGTAATTTGCTGCCTTCAAACTGTGGTTGAGTTTACTGTATATTGTCCTCGACACAGACTCCCTCGCCCTAACAAGACAGCTCTGGAACATTTGTTCATCGATGATGGAAATGCGCTCGTAGAGAGTATTCCTCCTTCCAAAGGTCTGGGCTATCCACAAAAAGGCTCAAGGGAAAGTTGTGTGCCGAGGCCAACTCATACCAGTCCCTGAAAGGTGTATTCTGACACCTTAATGAAACTAAGAGAATCCTCTTTTGCAGATTATCGTTTGATCTTTGCATTACTTTGATGAGATAGTCTGCATTTGCCTTTAAACTCTTTATAAAAATAGGGGGCAGTCCCGATTCGACGTGTATTGCATACGTCGTCGGTGTGCTTGATGGTAGCCTAAATACACGCTTAAAAAAATATCTTTGGACAGCTTCAATTTTTTCCAGTTGCTTGTATCCATAAACTTCAATGCCATAACAAAGACAGCTCTTTATGGTTGCATCAAACACCTTAAACTTAGAAGCTGGATCTACATGTCTGTTATTAAAGAAATTTGACCACATACAGTTTATTGCTGCTTTTGCTGCACTTACTTTGTTTTTTATGTGAACACCAAGATTTAAATTGTGAGTTAGTGTAAAACCTAGATATTTGAATTCTTTCACAACTTCAATATTGGAGCCTTCGAGGGTCCAGGTACGGTCATTTCTAGCACTTCGATTTTGGGATCTAAAAACCATTATTTTAGACTTCTCTGCATTGATTTTCAAGTCCCACATATCACAAAAAAGTTTGAGCTTGTTTATTTGAAGCTGAAGTGTGGCTGCATTATCCGATAAAATAACTAAATCATCCGCATAAAGCAAGACTTTGATAAATAGATCTCCAAAAATAACGCCACCAGGAATATGATCTTCAATATCATTTATAAAGAGTGAAAAGATTAAAGGACTTAAAACGCAACCCTGTGGTACACCCGCATCTGATCTAAACTGTTTTGATTTTTCACAGCCATTTGAAACCACAGCAGTCATAACCGAATTTAATGAAATTTTTTATAGAGAAGCTCCTAAAAAGTTTTAACAACATTGCATGTCAAAACTAAAAAAAAAATTTGAAAAGTAATAAAAACTTTAAATTGGCGTACCAAAATTTTTTCTTAAAAATGTTTTAAAAATTTTGTATATAAAAACTTATTTTTTTTTAGGAAACCACTACAACGAATTATAGTTTTGTTCTTGTATAAACTAATATTTGCCTAAAGCACATGGCATCCTGTGTTAAGCTTCAACTACTAAAGGAGTTGTTTTAGTCATTTAAAAAATTAATATATCCTTATGAACAGTTTTTCTATAATAACATTTATTTTTGAAATTCTTAATCTTTTACATAAGAGCAGGTTCGTGCGACCCAGTCGTACATTTTATGTTTTTAAGGATGCACAAGTCAGACGATCCTGCAAGTAAATTAATTAATTAAATAAAAAAGCATTTGAATTTTTACTAAAACTTAAACACAAAGAGGGACGATAAAATCCAGGGGGGTAGTTAAGTGAAACTTTTTTTTTGTCATTGCTTTTTGATGTCTTTATCTATACTTAAAATGCTACCGAATAACACTGAATTATATACCAAAATGTCCATATTAAAAAATAATTAACAAAATTAAAGCTGCCCATTTTTGCATACATTTGAAATAAATCAAAAATCCATTTGAGTAAAGCTCCAAAAAAAAATTTGGATGCAAGCGCCATCGCTCAAATTGAGTCAGATCTATAAGGAAGATTCAGAGAAAATGAGGAATTTGAACGATTTCATATTCCATACATGAGCCTTTGAAATAAAAAAAAATGTTAATACCTCACACACAAATTTTGAAGAAACCATAGTTTTATCGGCTGGTGTGTTAATATTTTTGGCGAATTTTATCACACATTTTGAGTCGTTGCTAATGAATAACCAGATTAATTTTGTCAAAAGAAGGGTTTTGGTGACATAAGCAAAAACAAATTTCTTTGCTTGACGATATTTATAAAAAAAAACTAAATTAAAGTAGAGGGAGAACCATCCCCCTCGCCAGTTTCCTACTCTCCTGCTTTGTATGACCCCAAACTTGACATTTTGTGCGGCAATGTAACTACATACATATATGTATATGAAGGTAAAAGAAAGGTATTTAACAAAAATGCCATATTTGAATTTGTCGGATTTGAAATATTTTATTTTATTCAATTTAGTTCTCACAACTGAAAATATGCTATGTCTGACCATAAGGCCAAAGGTGCTAGAACCTACTAGGCTTCGTATCAAGAATGTATGCAATATGCGGTTTTCGAAATATATACATAAATGTGCATATGTCATCTATGTATGTATGTATGTACATACCAGTATAGGTATACAGAGTGATTTAAAAACTCGGGAAGAGTGCAGTCATCCATCTATTCCTTGAAGCATATTTTTTACTATTATATTTCTTTCTTTTTCTTAAACTACACATGTACATCGTTACATACAATAAATCGCCCATTCCGTTCGTATTGTTTGTTGTTGCTTTTGGGCTATTTTCCTACACTTCCGGTTCTTTTTCATCGAAAAGTTTTGTTTTGAAATTATTCAAGGATGGCAAAAACTCTATCAGAACTTTTTACTTGCGACTTATAGGTACTATAAGGCAAGTTATACATTCGGAAAAAAAATCGAACTCGAGATTTTGATCAAAGTTGACATTACGATGATAGCGAAGACCAAAAAAGTGGGTCTCGCAATTCTGTCTGTCTGTCTGTCGGTTCGACTGCAGCCTAAACGGGTCGGCCGATTTTCTTCAAACTTGGTAGATATGGGTTTTGATTTTTCCCCCACACGCTTTTTTTCTTTTTTTTTTAAGACCAAAAACAACGGGACCTACCATACGGTTTTTTTTTGAAATTTTATTAATATTTTTTTTTCTCAAAAACTGTCCCACAGAATTTCTAAAAAAAAAATTGAAAAATTTCATTTAGTTAAAACTAGGTAATGGTTAGAAAAAAAAATCCAAAAAATTGTTATTTTTGGTAGCCCCCTGGGTGCATTTTTTTTTTGTTTTTGATTTTCTCGAAAACGGTACAGCCGATTTAAGCCATTTTTTTATGCTGAAGCTCCTCCAAAGTTTAAATATTATGTATTACCTTTTCAAATTTTCAGTTTTTTATTTTTGGATTAAAAAAAAAATAACATTTTTTTTTTGGAAACTCAATATGTATTTCGAAAACCCCAAGATCAATTTTTTTCAAACTTGACAAATAAAAGTTTCTTAATATAATCTACAAGGTTCGAGAAAAAAAATTTTGTTTTATCTAAGACTAACGGTACCTTCGATACAAATGTTAAAAAATGGTTTTCGAAAATCGTATTTTTCTCGAAAACGGTTCCGAGAATTTTTCTAAAATCTTTTTTCTTTTGATTAATTTTTACGATCTATAATTTAATAAAAAAAAATTGAAATCTAAACATTACTGACTGTACCTACCATAGAACGATTTTTCTAATTTTGAATTTCTTATTATCGGCATCACGGATTTTAATGAAATTTTTTTATAAAGAAGCTCCTAAAAAGTTTGAAAAATATTGCATTTCAAAACTTAAAATATTTTTTCAATTTTTAGAAAAAAAAATCGTTTTTTTTTTGGAAAATTCGATATCTCAAGCACGGCTTAATATTTTTTTTTGGAAATTTAACTCTTATTCGTACAATAATAAAAACTTAAAGTTGGCGTACCAAAATTTTTTCTTAAAAATATTTTAAAAATTTTGTACATAAAAGCTTAATTTTTTAAGGAACCACTATAACGACTTATAATTTTTGTTCTTGCATAAATTCATATTTGCATAGCATTCTGTTTTTATCTCTTACTACTAAAAAAATTTAAAAAATTCATTTTATCCTTATGAACAGTTTTCTTTAATAACTTTCGTTTTTTTAAATTCCTAGTCTATTACATAAGAGCAAGTTCGTGCGACCCAGTCGTGCATTTTATTTATATAGAATTTTGAATTTTCTTGTCAGTGGAATGGTGATTTTGCAAGAAGAATAAGTGTGAAAAAAATGTAACGCTTTTCCACGCCATGAATTTATTGATAGACTGCAAGGAAGACGACAAGAAGGCAATTTTCAAAGACCAAGGTGGTGCGAATGATACTTCATTGAAAGGATGCACTTGTAACATATATGTACATATCTATGTATTCATATCTATCTATATCTATGGAGGTACCTAGTTTGTAGAATTTTCTTTTTATTTTATAGAATTCAATTTCCTTTCGAACTTTATCTGGCTCCGATTCAAAACCACTGCACATTAGTATAGGTAAACATATAGAAGATAGTGTAAACTTCTATACGCAAATATGTCTAGTTGAAAATGTAAATCAAAGTCAACCAATGTGGTTCTAAAGCACACGGACAACTTCTTAATTTTTATATCTCTTTTACTAATAAGAAAATTTAATAAGTACATGAAATCGCACGATTTTGCTCTTATTGTTCAAATCTACAGGGTGTCCGGTAATTCGTGTGCCATACATTGGGATGTGATTCTTGTTCATATTCTAAGAAAAAAATTGTTGTACAGTAAAGTCAGATTTTCAACTTTAACATCACTTTTAGACGATTTAAAAAGGCTAACTTTGGTTTACCCTGACCCATGTTAAGGTCAATTTCTCTGACACTACTAACGGTATGGACCTTATTTTAGACTTTTTTTTAGTAGAAATACTAACCTTTAAAACTACGTTTAAATTGAGCTTATATAATTTTAGGGTTGCCGGGTATTCAATTTTAAATGGTGTTCAGTTTTTCTTGCCCGAGTAAAATTTTGACTTTGAGGTCAACTTTTTTCAAAAAATGCGTAATAAACATAAAGTTTTCATATTTTTACCTGATGAACAAAAAAATAATAAATAAAAGCTAATTAATAAATTCATTAAAAAGCCCATAAATTTTATCATACTTGGGAAAATCTAAAACAGGTAAAATTAAAAAAAAAATGATTTTTTGCCCTGATGTGTAAAGGGTATAAATAAAACAATAATTTGTGTTGTTTTAAGTAATTTTTTTATTTTATGAACATACAAATACAGTCATAACAAGTGCTCAAAGTGTCCTCCTGCGTTTTGAATGCATGCTAGAGCCCGTTTTTTATTTAATTTTGAATGTTTATTCTCGATAACTCTTGTCTTACTTTTAGTGATCCTTTGGAAATACGTTGTTCTAATTCAGTTAAAGTTGTTATTTCAGATGATTAAATGAATTTTTTCATTCGTCCTCATACAAGAAAATCCAGTACAGTGAAATCGGGAGACCTTGCAGGCCAGTGAATTGGTCCGTTTCTGCTTATCCCTCGATCACCGTATTCTTGATCCAACCAATTCTTAACTTCACGACCATAGTGGGCCGGAGCACCATCTTGTTGGAAATATGATGAAGCTAGTTCAAGCAGTGGAATATTCTTGAATAGGTCTGGTAGATTATTTTATAAAAACTCCAGATAGTTAGTAGAATTAAGTCGGGGTGGTAATTTGAATGGCCCGATTAATTTGTTTCCAATTACACCTGCCCACATATTGACACTGAAACTGATCCAGTTTCTCGAAGCCTTCAAAAGGTATTTCCAAAAACTTTTCGAGAAGGAAGTCGTCTGTTAGGATAAAGTTCCTGGTATCTTCGTTGTGCTCTTTTAGAATTTCCATTGCACAACCCATAAACGTCTGCGTATTCTTCTCTCGTAAATGACGGTATTCCAAAAAGCGCTCTAATCCAACTATATTCGTGACTTAACTTGATTATCTGATGAATGAATTTGTTTTACTATTCTTTTATACCACTTACTTAGTTAATTTACCCATTAAACATTCATGCCCCAAATTTAACTCTCCCTGAGAAGAGGTAAGGTGAAAGAGAAATTGACCTTAACATGGATCAGGGTACACCAAAGTTAGCCTTTTTTTAAATCATCAAAAAGTGATGTCAAAGTTGAAAATCTGACTTTACTGTATAACAATTTTTTTCTTAGAATATGACCAAGAATCACATCCCAAAGTATGGCACGCGAATTACCGGACACCCTGTATATGCAAACATATCTGGGAAACGCCCTCATCGCTGAGCGAAACGGGCCCAGTTCCATGTTAGCTTCGAAGGTGGACATTTATACCAAACTGTTTAACAACGCGATGGAAAACAGCTGTGGTGCATCCTCTCCCAAAAATGGGAAAAGGCAACTCTTACTCGGCGAATGTCCGGTTAATAAGTCGAGTGTCAATAACGTTTTCAATATAAAATGCACGGCTGAGTCGCTCGATTTTGCTCTTATGTAAAAGACTAAAAATTTTAAAAATAAATGTTATCTACTAGAGAAAAATGTTCACAACCAAAATAGGATGCCATATGATTTCTCAAGCTAATTTTATAAATCGCTTAAGCGGTTTAAAAAAAATATGCTTTTATGTACAAAATTTTTAAAACATTTTAAGGGCTTCCTCGGCGGTGGCATATGAGAATCCTAGCACCTCTTCTGCAGCATTTCTGATGGCTTGTTGAGCCAGTGGGCTTCTGGACTCATCTCATTAGTAGAAGCGTTGCTCGCAAGCTCTAAGGATATATGGTCGGCATCACCTAAGACCTACCATGAGCTAGATGAGTGCCTTCCGTTGCAGGTTCGATCACGGGGGATCGCTAAGTACTCTTTGTCTAAGTTTTGCTCTGATAGCAAATTTGCATACAACCAAACGCTTCTTTCCTTCGACTTAGCACTTTCCATAATAGAAATCCCACCCTTCTATCTTTCTCTTGCCATCGCATCTCATGGAACGCTGTTACATCAGCTTTGATTTTGGCGAGGGCTTCTGCAAGCTGTTCAGTTTTGCACGTCCGGTTAAGTCATTTTAAAGAAATCTAAAACTAACGCCAGGATTTCCGCAAAATTGAGCGTTGGTTTTGGATTTTTTTAAAATGACTTGGTTCGGTACAGCTGTGAGCCCTCCAGATGTAGTTTAGTTATGGTTGGAAGTGAGTAATTTAGATAGCAATTCAAACTTGCGCCCTGACAGTATGCCTGCAATATTTTTGAAAAATTGTATATCAAATCTATGTTTTTCTTGACCATTCTTCTAAGACCTCATACCTAACTCCAACTTTAAAATCGGGTTCGAAACAGTCCGTAGACTATAAACCCAATGCTAAACTCTAGTTAATTCCGAAAACTTTTGAATCACTGGTCGAAGGTAGATTGTATAAAGCAGTTTATGCGTGCATAGGGTGGGCCGTCTTGTGGTTTCTTTTCTAAATCATAGATTATTTTGACACTGGCAGCTGTTTCCCACGCGAAATCTTGACAGAAAGTCAGTATCATACCTCCGCTGAACGAAATAAGTCACTTTACACTTGAACAAAGTTGGGAAATATTGAAAACTTCTTTCCAAAGAGAGAGGTGTGTAACCCAAACAGTCAGCCTTATCGGCAATTCCTTGGGAAATATTTCTCTCACGGAATTTTTCTCTTCTCGAGAACACATTCCTCCTATCATAAATTCCTGGCGGAATGCTTTTCCCTGGGAATAAGTTTTACCAACATAGAAACGAGAAAAAAAATATTCGAAAATAATTTTCGAACAGTTTGACATTTCATTTTAAGGAAAAAACAAAGAAGTTAGCTTTGATACAAAATAATTACATTTGTTAAACATTTATAAAAATGCAAAGAATATCAGTTTTGTTGTTATTAGAGGAAGGAAGGCGAAATGAGCCGAGAGCCATACGACACAGTTTGAGAGACCATTCTAATCTTTTGGAGCTTCCACAAGCACTGTATGTTGAAAAACCTATTTGTTTGAATCATCACATTTGTTATGAGTATCCTTTATCCACATATTTCACAATTATTATAGAGTTAGTAAACCGTTGTTCAAATATTTGGTCGAAAAACTGTCTGATTTTTTGCCTCATGCAAAGAAACCTGGCGCTGTTCCTCCTTATATAAAAATAAGTGCATGCTTGCGCTTCTTTGCCGAAGGAGGCTATCAGACAGGAGTGGGAAAGGATCATGAAGTTGGGTTGGCTCACTCAGCAATTGATTTCATAGGGGGCCCCATGGAGTTGAGGTCTTGTTCTAGCTGTTTCCAAAACTTTTGGACATCATCCTTGCTTTTATTAGTAAAGCTATTTGCAATGTCAGGATTTTTTTCCATTGAGGAAATTAATTCTTCTATTTTTTTGGAATTTGAAGATTTAGACCTTAAAAAATCAATTATTTTAGTTAGTTTTTATAGTTTTGTTTATTTTTTATAGAGATAACTCACATATCAACAGAATAACTTTCCGGATTCCCTTGCAAAATTGTAACGGAATATTTCTCGAGAAAGCGAAGGAAATTTCCCATAAAAAAATAGTTCACGATAGGTAAATAATTCTCGCGGAATTTTTCCCTAATTTCGAAATTAGTTTACGATAGCTATTTTTCGAATTTGGGAAAAATTTCTCGAGAAATGCGATTCACGATAGCCCTGAGTGTGTTTTTTTGAAAAGAAGTTTTTAACCGAAATAAAGCGCCCACCGCACCTGCTGTACGCATGTTTGTTCTTTAGACTGGTATGCTAGTGGACAACACTCATGGTCCCCGTCGTCGTACAGACGAAAACGTGGCTGCTGAAGCCGAGAGTGTGGGACTAAATTCACGCACATCAAAACCATCGATCTCAACAGCTCAATGCTCAACATTTCACGCACTAGCCTGACGACAATTCTCGACAAAGATCTCGAATTATTTGATAACAGGATCCAATTGACACAGCAATTGAAGTCGCATGACCAGCCGAGGCAAACACTTGAACGACGTTGTGTTCCATAATTAATGGGAATTTTTGCTCTTATTAATAAAGCCAAAGTACATGGAAAAATTATGTTCGTTTTATTGCATTTTTAAAAATAAACTTGTATTCGGCCCACCCTTTATATCCCCTTTTCTTCATGGATATTTTAGTGGACAATCTACTGCTACAAATTTAACGTTGTTTAACAATTTTTGGGTAAGTTCAATTGAAAATGACCGTCAAGCAGGTGTTTTATACAACGAATTTTCGAAAGCATTTGACAGAGGGAAGCATTTTCAATTGTTAATCGGAAACACTAGTTATCAGAAAAATTATTTTCAATACGTGAAAATTAGTTCTGAAAAATCAGAAGCCTAACAAATGATACCCTACAAATAATAAAAAAATAAATCGAGTTCGAAAAACCTAAGTCACTAACC
The DNA here is from genome assembly GCA_911387755.1 of Chrysotoxum bicinctum. Taxonomy (NCBI): domain Eukaryota; kingdom Metazoa; phylum Arthropoda; class Insecta; order Diptera; family Syrphidae; genus Chrysotoxum; species Chrysotoxum bicinctum. The sequence goes on along the minus strand of OU426988.1, from coordinate 73,000,695 downwards.
TTTATTTTTCGGTAGTTTCATACACCAACCACTGGTACGGTTTTTATAGGGATTTGAATTTAACCAATCGAGGAACACATATTCGAAAATTCGATAATCTAATCTCCCAACCAAGCAGCAAATTTTTAAAAACCGAATTCTACACTAAGAAATGGATTGCATATCGACAGGCGTCTTAAATATTTGAGCGTTGGCATTTAAAGATATTCAAATTTTCATTAATGTATGTACATACATATATCATTTTTAAATTTCAATTTCGTAAGTATCATAACGACGGTTAACTATGAATACCTCCTAACATACATTTTTTGTGAAATTCACTTTTTGATGCAGTTTCGTTTATAATTTCCATCTGCTTCGCTGAATTTTTAAAATTTAAACTATTTCATATCATAGATATTCAAAACTGATAATTATGTATAAAATTTTATTATTATGCGTTTTAATTTTGAGACTATAATCAGTTTTTGTGTGTCCCCTTTAAAGTTTACAAAATGCAACATAGGAGATATTCATAGTTAACCGTCGATAAGTCATTTTGGTAAAAAATAAAAGGGGGAGTAAAAGGAAGGCGTATCGTGGACGCTCTACCTCGACCGATTGAAGCTGGGGTGACATTCTGTATCGCACACGCGAACAAACGTTTTCGCGCGTGCGACCAATTTGCTTCATGTAACATAAAAAACGAAAGTTTTCATTCGCACATGCGAAACAAAATAAACGACAGCTTATTCTTTGATGTTTCTTTTCTTAAATATTTCAGTTTCAGTTTTGTTCTGAAAAAAAGTTTTTAATAAATTAGAACAGAGATGATACGCGAATATATTGCATTTTTTAACGATAGTGAAGAAGAACATGAGGATTCGGAGTTATTGAACATCCCAAGTACAAAAAGAAATTTAAGAGATTTTTGTGATCTATTTACTTTGTCAGATCAAAGATGTGTTTTAATTATTTGTTGCAAATTATTTTATAATTTTTTTTACAACAATATAGCTTTATTCAACGATTTCGGTTGAATAGAAAAGCCTTAAAATATGTGTTGGAGAATATACGCATAAAAACAGGGACGCGAGTCACATATATTCCTCCAATTTTTGAGGCTTTGCTCTACTTTAGAGGTACTGGGTGAAGGAAGCTACCAATGGTCAGTTGGGCACGATTTCGTTTGGCCTCTTGCACAGAGCACTCTGTCAAAAGTATTTGGTGAGTGCTTAACACCTTTAAATGACCAAATTTATGCGAAATGGATCAAATTAAAGACAAATTTACATACATTTTGGAGTTATCATGTTTCTTGTTAACACCACAGATATGTAAGTACAGTACGAACTCGGTTAACGCAACCCTCGATTTGCGCAATTTCTTGATTTTCGCAACATTAAAATCGTAGCACGTCTGTTATAAGTGCTACTTTTCAAAAATTTTACATCGATTAGTTCAATTTCTTGTGTTTATTCATCTTTTCATTAAAATCAAAACATCAAACCAACAAAAACGATTTGTTTGCTTTCAATGTTTTCTTTATAACATTTTCGTTATCTCCAAAAAAAAATAAGCCATCACAACTATCTATATAATTTTGTATCTAAGAAAAGGTAGCCCATTAAGTGCAACAACCTCGGTTATGGCAACCGCCTTAATTTCTTTTGGTTGTGTTAATCGAGTTTGTACGGTATATGGTTATGATCTCCCACTTTGTCAATTTTAATAGTTATTGGTTGTGTTAATAAAATAAGTTTAATCCTGCCAACTGAGAAGGAAGAAATGTTATATAATCAAAAAGGATACATAAACAAACATTTATTTTGCATCACATTTTGCACAAAAATACAATCTCACAGTAATAGTGATGAGTCTTCTTGACATTTTATGTGTATACAAATTTACTTCAATCGATATTTAATGCTTTCTTATTATTTATGTGTTTTTTACTTAAAAATCAACAAAACTAATGTTAATTGATATTAAAACCTCAAGAAAATAAACTACGTACCTTCTTTTTCTTAATTTTGCCTCATTTCATTTCTTAAATCGTGTACATGACATCGATTTTCTTGAGTTTTATGTATCGATTTAAATTAATGTTCCATCCTTCCAAGTATCTGAAAGCTGTCAGCATCATAGAAGTATGCAATAAAATTTGTTTGGGTTTGAAGCATAAACGAACACAGAATCAAAAACGAAATGCGATACAGAATGCCAATTATCGCTTTCGCACATTTTCTTTCGTTTTTGAAAAACGATCAATCGCTATCGTTTCGTTTATTACAGAATCTGCCCCCTGGGGTGACATTCTGGGGTGACATTCTGTATCGCACACGCGAACAAACGTTTTCGCGTGAGCGAACGATTTGCTTCATGTAACTTAAAAAACGAAAGTTTTCTTTCGCACATGCGAAATAAAATAAGCGACAGCTTATTCTTTGACGTTTCTCTTCTTAAATACTCGTAGTTCAGTTTCAATTTTTTTCTTTAAGAAAATTTTTAATAAATTAAAAAAAGAAGATGATACGTGAATATAATGCATTTTTGACCGATAGTGAAGAAGAACAAGAGGATTCGGAGTTATTGAACTTGCCGAGTACAACAAGACTTCTAAGAGTTTTTTTTTTTCAATTTATCTACTTTGTCAGATCAAAGATGTGTTTTAATTATTTGTTGCAAATTATTTTATAATATTAGTTTACAACTTCATATATAGCTTTATTCAACGATTTCGGTTGAACAGAAAAGCCTACAAATATGTGTTGCAGAATATACGCATAAAAACAGGGACGCGAGACACATTATTCCTCCAATTTTTGAGCCTTTGCTCTACTTTAGAGGTACTCGTACTAGGTGAAGGAAGCTACCAATGGTCAGTTGGAAAAGATTTCGTTTGCCCTCTTGCACAGAGCACTCTGTCAAAAAGATTTGGTGAGTGCTTAACACCTTTGGACAACCAAATTTATGCGGAATGGATCAAATGGTCATCGGATTTAAAAGTTATTAAAAACAAATTTACATACATTTTGGAGTTATCGTGTTTCTTGTTAACACCACAGGTCCACAGATATGTAAGTACAGTACGAACTCGGTTAACACAACCTTCGATTCGCGCAATTTCTTGATTTTCGCAACACTAAAATCGTAGCACGTCTGATTATGTAAGTGCTACTTTTCAAAAATTTTACATCGATTAGTTCAATTTCTTGTGTTTATTCATCTGTTCATTAAAATCAAAACATCAAACCAACAAAAACGATTTGTTTGCTTTCAATAATGTTTTTTTTTATAACATTTTAGTTATCTCTAAAAAAAAATAAGCCATCACATCTGTCTATATAAATTTTTATCTAAGAAAATGTAGCCCATTAAGTGCAAAAACCTCGGTTATTGCAACCGCCTTAATTTCTTTTTAGTTGTGTTAATCGAGTTTGTACGGTATATGGTTATGATCTCCCACTTTGTCAATTTTAATAGTTATTGGTTGTGTTAATACATACATACATAAACAAACATTTATTTTGCATCATATTTTGCACAAAAATACAATCTGTCATAATAATAGTGATGAGTCTTCTTGACACTTTATGTGTATACAAACTTACTTTAATCGATATTTAATGCTTTCTTATTATGTATGTGTTTTTTTACTTAAAAATCAACAAAACTAATGTTAATTGATATTAAAATCCCAAGAAAATAAACTACGTACCTTCTTTTTCTTAATTTTGCCTCATTTCATTTCTTAAATCGTGTACATGACATCGATTTTCTTGAGTTTTATGTATCGATTTAAATTAATGTTCCATTCTTCCAATTATCTGATAGCTGTCAGCATCATAAAAGTATGCAATCAAATTTGTTTGGGTTTGAAGCATAAACGAACACAGAACCAAAAACGAAATGCGATACAGAATGCCAATTATCGCTTTCGCACATTTTCTTTCGTTTTTGAAAAACGATCAATCGCTTTCGTTTCGTTTATTACAGAATCTGCCCCCTGTATCGCACACGCGAACAAACGTTTTCGCGTGTGCGAACGATTTGCTTCATGTAACTTAAAAAACGAAAGTTTTCGTTCGCACATGCGAAACTAAATAAACGACAGCTTATTCTTTGACGTTTCTCTTCTTAAATACTCGTAGTTCCGTTTTTTCTTTAAGAAAGTTTTTAATAAATTAAAAAAGAAGATGATACGCGAATATATCGCATTTTTGACCGATAGTGAAGTAGAACAAGATGATTCGGAGTTATTGAACTTGCGGAGTATAAAAAGAAATCTGAGAGATTTGTCTGACCCATTTACTTCGTCAGATCAAAGGTGTTTTTATTATTTGTTGCAAATTATTGTTTTATAATATTTGTCTACAAAATTTTAGCTTTTTTCAACGATTTCGGTTGAATAAAATAGCTTTCAAATGTGTTGAAGAATATCCGCATAAAAACAGGGACGCGAGTCACATACATATGTATATTCCTCCAATTTTGAGACTTTACTCTACTTTAGAGGTACTGGGTGGAGGAAGCTACCAATGGTCAGTTGGAAACGATTTCGTGTGCCCTCTTGCACAGAGCACTCTGTCAAAAATATTTGGCGAGTGCTTAACTTCACTGGAAGACCAAATTTGCCCGGAGTGGATCAAATGGTCATCGGAATCTGAAGAGGACGAAACAAAAAATTACTTTTTTAACAAATATAAGATCCCCGGTGGTGAGCAATTTCATGACAGCTCCAAAATTAATTTTTTTTAGTAAGGGCATCTAAATTTGTATTAAATTGTTAGAAATTAGTTTTCAGAAATAATGGAACAATTTATTAACAATACTTTGCACAAATGTACAAAATTTTGAACAAACGGGTTCATGATTTAGTTTCTAGACCGATTTTAAGCGTGAGTAAAGACAAATTTGCATCACATTTCGGGCAAAACACAATCTGTCACAGTAATAGTGATGAGTCTTCTTGGCATGTTATGTGTATACAAATTTACTTTCATCGATATTTAAGGCTTTTTTATTATTTATGTGTTTTTTTTTTACTTAAAAATCAACAAAGCTAATGTTAATTGATATTAAACTCCCAAGAAAATAAATTACGTACCTTCTTTTTCTTAATTTTGCCTCATTTAATTTCTTAAATCATGTACGTCATCGATTTTCTCGAGTTTTTTGTATCGATTAAAATTAATGTTCCATCCTTCCAATTATCTGACAGCTATCAACATCATAGAAGTATGCAATAAAATTTGTGTGGGTTTGTAGCGTAAACGAACACAGAACCAAAAACGAAACGCGATACGGAATGCCAATTATCGCTTTCGCAGATTTTCTTTCGTTTTTGAAAAACGAACAATCGCTTTCGTTTCGTTAATTACAGAATCTGCCCCCTGCATTAATCATTTTGATTAATTTTCATACCTCTACCTAAGTGCAAAGTAATTACAATAAAACTTTTCACTATTATTCACAGGAAAGGAAAGAAAGAAAAAAAAGCAAAAGCAAATAGTTTACTACGGAATAGGACTTATTCTAGTTTTTATTTAAGTTTTCTTGAAAAAACCGATCTTAGTCGTTCGGTGGATGAATAAATACTCTGGCTTTCGAAGCGTTCGCTTAGTGGTTGCTTGAGTTTGGTTGTACTTCTATAAAGCCTCGACTGTTTAAGATACTTTATATCTTATCTTTTCTCCAAGTTAGCGTGAGATTTTCTCATTGCCTTGTTGTAGGCGGCTTCTATCATATCTCTGCTTTTATTTTGACTATAATGTTTGAAATTGTATCCAATTGTCATTTGCCACCATTGATCTTAGTCCTCACTCATATTTTTTCCAAATTTCTTTAACGAGTTTTTGATACATTTTACCTTTACTACCTACGTTGTAAATTTTCAAATATACAAAAATCATGTGTCATAGGGGTAGGTTAAAAGGCTCCAGAGACCTTACTGGAGTTTTAGTAAAACGACTATCGGACGGAATAAGGGTGAATGTTTGGTATTAATTTTTTTTTCAGTTTTCCTTCAGATTAAAATAAGTTCCAATGTGACAATCCGTTGGTTGTAGTCATCATTTGAGTCGAAATTTTTAAAGTACATACTTCGCGGAAAATTTCTTAGTTAAATAAGTCCCAATTTTTAATTCAATTAAATGGTCTTCAGCCTATCTAACAAAATTCATAGCATTTAAAAAAATACATTGTCTAAAAAAATTAATCAATTTATTCAAAACTCAAATTATGTATATTAATAAAGTGTTAAATTTTTTTTTATAAAAGAAACCCTATTTGAAAATAATCCTATGCTACAAATTGATGCGTATCAATCAGACTGAACACATCTTAATCTATATAAAATAAGCTTGCAAGTTTTACAAAAATACACAAGAATAATAAAAAGTTTAATCTTATTCTTAGCTTTCATGTTGCAGGTATGGCTCCTGGAAAATACAAGATATTATTTTTAAAATACAAAATGTATTTAACAGTCCACGGGGACGATATCCTTTAGTATCGTTCAATATTTAATTTAAACAAACTTCTTTAATATAGATTCTAGATTCTAAGCACCACCAAGCACATTCTATGGCTCTTAATTTAAGAAATGCGGTTTCAAGTACTTGAGCATTCCAAAGGTACGAAAACGTTTGATCTTCATCACCTCCATTAGCTCTGCATCACAAATCGCATACTGTTTGTTCTTTGGATCGTAGAGATTACGTTCCTTGATGATCGCCCAGACCTTCTTCACAACTTCATGGCGTGGCAGTGAATCTGCACCCATCAAAGCCGATAACTGCGGCGACAAGTTATAGGGACGAGTGAAACCAGTTTGTTTCTTGGGGCCATTTGAGGACTATAAAATAAGAATACTATTGATTGAACGATATTAAATCATAAACGAGATCACAAACCTTTTTAGCTGATTTTTTTGATTTGTAGTCTTCATCACCGTCGTTGTCTGAATCCGAGTTACTGCCCTTGGCAGCTTTTCTCTTTCTTTTAACAGGGGCTTTTCGGGCTGGGGCACACGCACGTGTTAATTTTGGTTTTTCCACTTCCTCTTCCGAAGACGATTCAGAAGCCTGTGATTCTGCATCCTTGCTGAGTTTATGTATCTCTTCAGTAGCAATTTCTTTAATTTCAGTTTTTTGACTTAAAAGTGAAAATCCTAGGTCTTTTTCCAATTGAATTCGTACACTCTTCGGGGTAACTGTATATAGATCTTTGCCATATTTCTCAAGAATTTCTGGAAATAGAAAAAGAAAAGTCGTCAAATCATTGACATTCTAGTTTTATAAACGCGAGGACGAACAAATAAATTGAAGGTTATGTTACTCCATATGAGACCACTGCATTTTGTGTGGAAGATTCTCTTCGATTTTTTAATGTCCTTGTATTTTTTAGATAACTTTTCTATTTAACAATGCTCATGCAATCATAAGATTATAATTGTAAGCTCACTTAACATCACAATAAAAAAAGAACTTCAACTTTTCTTAAATATAAAGGACTCGGGAAGGTAAACCAAAAAATACAGTGTGCTTTTATCCATATTTACCAATAATCTTTGCCTTCAGTTCTTCCTTTGATATTTTACTCATTTTGTAAATAAACTATGTTTGAATTAGTGTTTAAAATGGACTTTATGCCTTATTTTTCAATACAAACAATATTATTGTTTTAACTAAATTAATTCACCTAGAAACTAACAAATTGAAAAAAGCAATTTACTATTTTTTTTTGTTTCTTTCAGTTTTTGATTTTTTGAAAGTGCGCTGCAGAACAGTGGCTCCCAAAGATTGAATTTTTTCGAGCAGTTGCATTTGTTTGATTTTATAAAATTTAAAGCCGATATTAAACTCGGTACACTAATCACTAAATAATTTGAATTTATTTTTCGTCTGATATCATTTGTATGTCGATTTCCTTTACACACTAGGGATTTTAGAGATTTCGATCCCTTGTCAAATTTTGTCTCTTAAGTGTGCGTATTTCGTATACATGTAAATCCCTCTCCAAATACGGATTCGAAGGATTTGATCTCTGTCAAAAAAAAATCGATTTTTTTGGTGTGAAGGAACGTAAAATCTGTCGTAAAAGTCAAAATTTGACAAGGTATCGAAATCCCTAAAATCCCTAGTGTGTAAAGGAAATCGACATTAGAATAAGCCCTACGAACTCGCTGTACGTGTAAAAAGCAAAGTATTATGTCCAACCAGCATAAAATACACGCTAGATGAGCAGGAAAACTCGGCAAATGGGCAAAGAAATTTTCTTCACAGTCTGTCTGTGTAAAAAGCAAAGGAAGTTTTTGACTAAAGTTCGATTCCAATATACATACAATGGAATATAAAAAATCATCTTCCTTAATTTATTTAAGGCTAGGCGTGCACATTCAATTTTTAGTTTCGCAATTGCTTGGTTCGAGCAACTAAAAAGTTTGTGTTTTGACACAAACTAAACGATTGCCTAAAATGAGTGCGCTATTTTGTGTAACATATAATTATATGCACCTGGGCGGACATTCAACCAAATAGTTCATCTGTTTTCTATATAGCCTACGACGCAGATTGCGCTAAATTTTATCTCCCACATTTCTCTTCAAACATTAGCTAAAATCCAAGATAAATTTTGACATAAGAACCTTGTGGAGAATATGTCACAGAAAACAGCTGTTCTCTAAATAAAATTTTTTCACAGATTTAAAAGAATTTGTTTTAAAGTATGATTTTTTAGTAATTTTGAATGAGAACGAATGAAAATTATGAATTATGAGTGATTTTTGCTTTGGAAAATCTTGTTAGGCAATCGTTTTGTTTGTGAACCCTGTTTGAATCTAGAGAACGAGGCTGGCAACTTCATATTCTGCTAGCCTGCGTACTGTTTGTCCACCACTGGAACTGCACGAAAAAAGAAATTGTACATCGAGTCTCGTTTGCAAAACGTCAATGCACTTTCGCGCCAGTATTTTTTGATTTTATAAATTGAAAATTATAATAGAAGGTAAACACAAAAAGAGAAGAGTTTTATTTAAAACAATCAAATGGGTATCACAGGTTTGATACCGTTTCTGGAAAGATCTTCATCTAAAGTTCATCTTAAAGTAATAAATATGTGTTATTTGTAAACATTGACCTTTCTAATAAGTGTTTTTTCTCCAAAGGACTTGCGAGGATGCACCGTCGCAGTGGACACCTATTGTTGGTTACACAAAGGGGTTTTCTGCTGTGCTGATAAGCTCTGTCGTGGTGAAGATACTGACATGTAAGTGTATGTCGCTTCATACCTAGAATATTGTATTAAATACTATCCGCACAGGTATGTCACGTATTGCTTGAAATACGTTTCCATGCTCCTGTCGTATGACATCAAACCGATTCTGGTGTTTGATGGTCGCCACTTGCCAGCCAAAGCTCTCACCGAAAAACGTCGCCGAGAAAGTCGGGATGTTTCAAGGAAACGAGCAGCTGAGCTGCTCCGCCTGGGGAAAACCGCTGAGGCCCATTCACATATGAGACGTTGTATCGATGTCACCCATGATATGGCCCTGCGCCTAATCAAAGAGTGTCGTCTCCGAAATGTCGATTGCATAGTAGCCCCTTATGAGGCCGACGCTCAAATGGCGTTTCTTAATAAGCTGGATATCGCCCAATACGTAATCACAGAGGATTCAGATCTCACGCTCTTTGGATGCAAAAAAATCATCTTTAAACTGGATCTTGCTGGTACTGGTCTCTTAGTCGAGGCGGATAAGCTCTATCTGTCAATGGGCTGCCGCCAGGAAAAGTACACATTCGACAAATTCCGTGCAATGTGCATTCTCTCTGGCTGTGACTACTTAGACTCACTGCCTGGAATTGGACTAGCCAAAGCTTGCAAATTCATTCTCATGACTGAAGAGGACGACATGCGCCGTGCATTACCAAAGATTCCACAGTACTTGAACAAGCGGAATCTAGAAGTCGATGGGGAGTATGTGGAAAACTTTCTTAAAGCCGATGCCACTTTTAAACATATGTTTGTCTTCAACCCGCTCGAAAGGCGCATGGAGCGACTGAACGATTTATCAACCTATAATACAGATGAACGCTATTGTTCGAATGCTGGAGAACTACTTGATAGCAATACTGCATTTCAATTAGCGCTTGGAAATCTCAATCCATTTACGTTAAAAACTCTCGATAATTGGAACCCCGACCACAGGTTTCTCTCGAAATATCTTTCGACTTTTAAATCATCAAGACTTACTTTTCTTCCAAAGTCAGCCTTTCAGCAATGTTAAACGGACGAAGCACAGAAGTATTTGGCAATCCAACTTCAAACCTCACAGTCAGACAGACAAGAAAGAATCAGTTAATTCGTTTGCGTTGCAATTCAAAAAAGTCAAATATTCCAAGATGCAGGAAGATGAAGCAGAAGAAAGGTTTGTTGTTTATTAAAAATCCTAGGCTTTACTGACCGTTTCATTTGATCTACATAATCCGAAAAGAATTTCCTTTATGTATATTGATTTAAACAAAATTTCTATCCTTAAACATTTTTATTTAAGACCCGAGGAAGATGACATAGTTTCATTGTACAATGGACCAGAGCCTCCGAAAAAAAGGCTGTGCAGTAATGCAGACAATTGTACTACACCCGTTGAAGTCACACCAACCAAAAAAGCTTACAATCCTTTTCCAATGGTTTCGCCGAGGGAAAAGCAGCCTATCTATGATTTGCTACTTAAGCCAAGCCCTAAGAAACTACCACCAATAAATCCATTTAAACGATCCATATTTACAACAACAACGGAAGTTCGAAGTAGATTTTTCGCATCGAATGTTCCTCTTGCTGGTGAAACACAAACTCTGACTGAAATAGTTCCAGATACAAATCCAACACAAACATTGCCAGAACAAGATTCTAAAGATATGATCAAGGAAGTAACTAGAATTGAGGAGATTTCAAAGAACAACAATGAAAAGAATGTAGCTTTATACGACTATAATTCCCCCTCACCAGTAAGGACTGATTTTGTTAAGTCGGAAGTGTCTCCAATAAGCTCTAGTAAAGTATTAAAATCTGAGTGTGCCACACAGAGCCAAATCCCACAGAGTTTTGATAGCGGTATCAGCTCAATGCTTTCAGTAGCTTCTGAATCTGCAACACAAATTAGTGAAGTAAATAAAATAAAAGACGAAGACGACGATAATGTGATAGAGTTATCGGATGGCGAAGAAAAACTTTCGTTTCAAAAAAATACTCCAAAGAAAAAACTGGCTGTGGTAGTTTATTTAAAACAATTAATTTTTGAATAATTAAGTTTTTTTTTTGTAGAGACCTCGAGCTTTGGGACTTTCAAAGGTGAAAAAAAGAAATACCACCAACCCCAAAATGCCTACAAATCAAACTCGTTTGAGTATGTTTGGTTTTCAAAAGAAGTAAGTATTTAAAATTGGATATTTTGTAGTAGTCATTTTTAACCATGACAACGAAATGTTAAATCATGCAGGCCATTAATTAATTTAAAATTTTGTTAACACTTCAACCCATAACACAAATAATACGCACTAGTTGTAAAATGTAGAGTAACTGTATCACTTGAGCATAAAATAGTAAGCAAAAACTTTGTTTGGCCAAGCACACGAGTGCTGCTAGGTGTTAAAACATAAACTCCTGATTCCCGGAACAATTAACAAAGCAAACAAAATCCACCCCAATAATTTGAATCCAAAAACACCCGTTAACAGGTTAAGCTAGGCCATCGTCCTTCCATTGAATCCCCATTTGCAATTACTAAACTTTCAAATGCATGTAAAATTTGCTATCAGTGTAGCAACGTGCCACACATCTTTTCCCATCCTTCTTTCTCTTCATTAACTTCACGCCCGCGCTGTTTTGAAACATTTAAAGGGTAATCATAATCCCTTGAGCGCGGGTTGATTATAAAAAAAAAAAAAAACGATGCATAAACATAAAACCATTTTTTTAGCGTACATTGAAACGTGGTCATACATTGAAAACGTACATATCTTGCACAGTTACTTAAAACAATATTTAACTTTCTTAACGGTTCGGAGTCTAGATTTAAGAACATTTCAAAGCCAGTAACTATCCTTTTATCCTATAATGGTGATTAAACATATGACATTATCGGCTTAAGTTTTGTTAGATGTTTTATTCAAAAAATAGAGATAGCATACAAATTTATTGATCATTGAACATAAATAATGAAATTGTTGTTTTACAAAACAGAATAGTATCTAACAGATATTCTGAGAATTAGGTTAATCAGAAACTTTTGTTTATTATTTGGGAACGATATTTCCAGGCAGTTTTAACGTAGCTAACCAAAGTAAGCCAGCGATAGCCGTTTAAAATAAAATTGAGTTCATACATGCTTAGGCTTTTTTTACCCCAGTGTTAAGAATGGGACAAGTTCCGACAAAGTGTATCAATTTATGCCGGTTACATAGTGTACATTCATTATTTTGGTCATTTCGATGTAGGATATAGTTTAAGCGCAAGAGTTCCCCTCTTAATTTGAAAATTATGGAAGTAGTGTCAATACTGTCGTTGTCGTGAAAATTGTTGTTTGTTAGGTTGGGATCCAGTGCTCCACATAGGTTCCTGGATTCACTTAGTCTTTCTCCTTCACGGAAAAATTCAAATTTGGATTTCTTGATAGAACTCCGAAGGGTAACCAATGGATTTTCCCATGTTGTGGGGTTGTCGATGTCTATTTGTACGTTATGCTCCGAGAACAGTCTTCGCCACTCACCAAAGAATTGAGATTTGCTTTGAATAATATAAGATACCACTATTTTGGGAAGTCTTTACAGGGGGTATTCCGTTACTTTTCTTTTATAGCCGAAATGTAGTTTGAGAGTGTTCAGGTAAAGAGGCAGAAGTCCAGTCTTCAAATGAAGCATGTACGTTGGAGTATTTTCTGATAGACGAAAAATTTTCTTTAAAAAGTATCTTAAGAGTTTATCTACTTCATCATGCTGAAACAACCCCCAGACTTGAGCAGCATAACACATTATAGTTCTTACTACTGCTTCAAATAATTTTTACCTCACACTTGTTGCGACGTCCTTCTTGCCAAGAATTGCTTTCCAGTTACAATTGATAGCCATTTTAGCATCATGAAACTTGGATTTGAAATGCTTTTCAAGCGAAAGTTCGGAAGTCAGTTTTACTCCTAGATACTTATATTCTTTGACCTTTTCTAGCTCTTTGCCTTCCCAGGTCCATTTCTCGTCTCTTTCGTAATTACCAGTGCCATTTCGGAAGACGATCATTTTCGATTTATTTGTGTTAACCTTTAAGTTCCATGTTCTGCAATATTCCTGTAAATTGTTAACTATAAGCTGCATCATATTTGGCGTATCCGCCAGTAGGACGATGTCGTCTGCATACATTAGACATTTGATGTTTATTCCGTTAAAAAAAATTCCTCCTGAGAGAAAGGAATAAATATCATCAAGGAATAATGAGAAAAGTAAAGGGCTTAGTAAACATCCTTGCTTGACATCACGTTTTGTTTCAAACCAGCGAGACAATTGGTTCCCATTCCACACGACCGCTTGGTCTTCCTCATTCATAATTTGTATTACTTTGAGGAACTTTGTTGACACACCTATGTTGCTGAGTTTAAGAACGAGAAAATTTCTATTTATGGAATCAAAAGCTGCCTTAAAACCCACGAAAAAACTTATATCTTTGCTATGATTGTTAACGTGAAAATGTTATCCACAGTGCAATATTCTTTACCGAAACCTGCTTGGAACTCACTAATTAGTCCATTTTCCATTGTCCAATTTGTTAAAAGGTTGAAAAGTATTGCAGAGAAGATTTTCCTCGGTAGTTGCTAGCTTCTTCTGCATTCCTTTTTTTAAGGATTGGAAAGATGGTGCTTCTCCTGAAGCTTTCTCCTACTGATCCTTCGTAGAAGATCCGATTAAAACATTCAGACATGTATTTTAGAAATTTCTCTGTGGAATACTTATAGAATTCATATGTTATGCGATCTACTCCAGGTGCCTTATTGAGCTTGCAAGCGTAGGTTACAGTTTTTTATCTTTAGAAGTGTTATCCTCGCATTAAGTTCAACATTTTTTACATAAGGAAGGGCAAACAAGTGATGAAGGTATTTCCTGAGTGAGATTTTGCCAATACTGCCTTTGTTTTTCTTGACAGATACTTTTGTATTTTTTTCATTTCATTTTCATTTATTTATTCGATTGAATCTTTTACATTGGGCTTGCGCCTATATTTGCTTTTTGGTAAGCTAGTTTTGTAACAAGAGTTGGTGTCTTTTTTGCCAGATATAGATTAGCATAAGATTCGGTTTAACATCTATTTGAAGATACAGTTTTTTAGGATTCAAACCCGAAGAATACAACATATTTTCGATTTATATGATTTTTCCAATTAAGGTATTGGTTGAAGGGTATCCCTAGATTCTTTGCTTTTATTTATCTTTGAGGGAGTGGATTTATTATTATGATGTTCCATCTTCCATAATGTAAGAAGTTTAGTTTAAGATGCAATAATTTAGATTTTGTTTCGTTGAGACCATACACATTTTATTTAAACTACTGTCCATAAGTTCAACCGCAGCAATATAGCTGGACTTTTTGTGTAAGTTGTGCGTCATTAGCAAAAAAAAATTACTAGTCATATTTATATTTAAAGGACATTAAGATAAAGCATGAAAAATAGGGCCCAAAATTAAACATTGAGGAACCCCAATAGACAAAAACAGCATGTATAAATTGTTATTATTATGGCGGACCGATTGTGTTCATCATCAAGTCCTTCACGAATATCATCGCTTAGTTTAATTAGTGCAATTATGCAGCTATGTTTGCTATCAGTTTTCGAATTGTTTCATATGGTATATTGCTTCAGCAATTCTGTAATGTATTTCACAAGGCAATTCCGATGAAGGGCATTGATCCCGGACCCTTTTATCCAGCTCCTCTCACAATAACTCTATAGACTTTATAACCGGCGATTGTGTCAGGGCTTGTAAGATTACTTGGTCTTCTCTCTGTTTGAGGTGATTCTGGCAAAGTCTACACGTGTGCTTAGGGTCATTGTCCTGCTGAAATATGAATCCTTCGCCAATCCGCCTTATTCCAGAGATCACAGCGTTTTCTTCCAATATCTTTTTTCAAGTCTCTTTGTTAATTTTTCCAATAACTAGAGTCAAATGTCCCACTCTACATGAAGAGAAACATCCCTAGACCTTCACAGAACCCCCTACATGATTGACTTTAGGAACCATACAGTTGGTTAGCATCTTTTGTTCAGATATTTGTTTGATTCATTTTACAACAACAAATACCAGAATACAAAACTTTTCAGTTTTATTTCTCCATAAACGTATTGTAATTTGTTTATACTAAAAATTATTTTGATTAATTTTCTTAAATATATCCTCATTATAATTATGTACATTTTTTAAAACTAAAAAATATATTTTGTTCAATCCACAGACCATCGTTAAAATAACATATACAGTGTCACTTTTCTTTTGTTCCAGTTTTTGTATTTATTTAAAAATAAAAAATGTTTGTTATGTTAGTTTTTGTAAGCAAATAAATTAATTACTTAAATTTATATCACACCATAGCTGCATCCGTGTTTAACTCCGCTTGAAATCGAAACTTAACATCGTTGAATGGATCGTCTGTTTGAATATGTATATTTTCAAAATCATTGGGAGCGATAATTCTTCGATACAAGAAGATGGTTACACTTTGGAAAAGACCAGAGAAAAAAAATGATTTACCTCATTGCATGCAAATACATTCGTGACATCTTCCGATCTTCTTTGGAACCGTAAGTGTAGTCACCAAGTATTGGATGACCAATTGCTGAACAATGCAATCGCAATTGGTGTCGGCGGCCGGTGATAGGTTGAAGCAGAACCTTAGAAATTTTTTGATTTCGGTACTTTCCAAACGCAAGTACTTTGAGATTAGTGTGTGATTTCCGGGGATTCTTACAGAATTCTGAATCGAACTCCGTGCACATTTTCTTGCTTGTATTTTCATATCGGATGTCTTCACCTTGCGGGAGAGATAAATAAATGAAACGTGTAGCTTGTTGTATTGATCTTACCTATGGCCAAAGTAATATCCCGATTTGCTGCTACAACCTGGACGTGTCCATTAACAATTGCAATATAATGCTTCTCGCACTTATGATTTTCAAATGATTTGCTAAGTGAGGCACAAGCTTGCTTGTGGAGTGGTATGCACAGAATTCCACTAGTGGAAAAGTCCAAACGATGAGCGAAGTAGAACTCGTGTGTGAGCTTAGGATTACTTAAAGCTGGCAGCTGATTTCTTAGTATAGTTTGGACTGTGTTCTAGACGAAGGAATTTTGCTTGGATGGTATATTAGTTATAAATATATGTTAGATTTTATGAACAAACCTTCTTACAATCATTACTGTTAATTAAAAGATCTGGAGGCTTATTTACGACGAGAAAGTGTGTGCTTTGATAGAGAATATCTATGTGAGAAAGAGATCTTTTATTAGTTTCTAAATTCACATTCCTAAAGAAACTAACTATTTTTGTTAAATAATTGCTTGTGCTTCTGATAAATTTCTCGAGAACCTCTCTAAAACAATACTGAAGCAAGCGATCGAGTAAATTTTCGAGAGTCATTTTATTAGGCACAAAGTAACTTGTACTAATTTTAACTTGAACTTGGAATATGAAATTTTTGATAAAATTATTTATTTTTATAAGTCCGGGAACAGTTGTGAGTGTGACAGTTGACAGACATATGGATGACATTTTTGTCTGTAAATTCAGCGCTGTCGCTTGCTTGGATTTGTACGGTTTACATTTTTGTATCATGTGGATTTACATGTATCTGCAAAAAAAAGGGATGCCAAATACAGAATTAATTTGTTAGATAGTCCCCTATTACACGTTGTCTCATGAGACATGTCTCATTTTTGACTTTCCTTTTAAATTTGTATCCCGTGAGGCAAAAGCTATTACACTTTGACTCATGTCTCATGAGACTCATGTCTCAAATTTGCCAGTTGTTCGTATTTTTTAATGCACAACACAACATAAAACGAATATGAGAAAAAGAAACGTCAAAATGAGACTACTAAAAATCAGCCCGGTACTCACCGGGAATATTTTTGTGCATCTCATTTCCTCATATCTGCTGCTTTCTTTTTCGCACTTACGTGAGCCTCGTCTCATGAGCCATCGTGTAATAGGGGACATAGAGAGAAAAAGAGCAAAATGCAGGACTCCATTTCTGCTTTATAGGAAATTCGAGAAATGCAGAAGTCAAGATTAACAGCCCGATTCTCCCCAAAGTCCGTGATGCCTCACAAGTCACAAGAAGAGGTGAAATTGATTTTGTGACTTTTTCGAATTCTGCCGCTCAGTCACAACTTGTGAGAGTCACAAAAACAATCGAAACTGTGATCTCCTTCAGAACAGGTCACAACTCATAAATGTTTAATATTTCTTGGATTGTCATTCAGCATATTTTGTAAGAAAATTTTCTAGATTTGTGAATAATTATGAGTACACAAAAATGGAAGTGCTCTAGTGAATATTATTGGTGATCTTTCCCACGAAAATGAAAAGTAACATTTTTAAATAAACAAATTTTTTTTAAGAAACTAATCGTATCAAGAAGTTTGCAGCGCCGACGGCTTTTGAAAACTTTGAGAGATACAAATGAACCATTCCAAAACAATACATTTATAAAGTCTTGTCGCTTTCGGAAACTTTATGCTGGGATATCAGAGCTTGAAGCCTCACGATAGTCGGTTTATTTAATAATAATAATAATAAAATATAATAATGTTAACTTGCGTTTTATATTTTCTTCGTTTTGAATAATCAGCTGTTCAAATAATGACACTTAAAAATCTCACCATACGGTGGTGAGTTTCGTTGTGAGTTTTCTTGTGACGATTAGGGGGAGAATACCAAAATGTTATCGAATCACAACAATCCTCACAAGGAATAGTCACAAGAGCTTGTGACTTGTGACTCCTCACAAGGGGGAGAATCGGGCTGTAAGCCTAGTACGCAGATCGGGAAAAATTTTGTATCCCATACATTTTTTTTCCTGGGACAAATTTTGTCTCGGGTATTTTTCCGAGCAGTACGCAGTTCGCGCGCAAAATTTATACTATTGTGAATTGCTCTACAAAATGTCTCCACTAAATTTTGCCAGGAAAAAGAATGATACAAGCATTATTTTGCGGGACAAATTTTGACAGCCGAAAGTGATTTTTGTCAAAACTGTTTTTATGTAAAAGGTGTTGATGCTTCTCTTGAAAACATCGAGAGGTGATTCCAAAAAGGTATGAACGACTTTTGTAAGACAACGCGTTCCAGAGATACGCTACAAAACACATTAAATTATTTTTTAATTCTCCAACTTCAAACTTTTGCGCGAGATTTGCAAAAGTTTTGTAGAGATTAACAGGCGAATCTATAAACAAATCTTAAAGGTTACTTAACTTTAAAATACCTCTAAATAGCTCTTAAGTATGAAATCGGTATCTATAATCAATTTTCACATTTAAGTAACGTTACTTAAAGGCCTCTTAACTTAAACGCCATCAACCGCGCTTAAGGATCACTTAAAGGCATTTTAAAATGTATTTTGACATATCAATTGTCATCTTTGAAATTTTGAAGTTTCAAATTGTGAGTTTGTATTGTTTGTTGTGATATTTTAGAATTAGAAAATGCAAATAATTAAGAAACCGAAAATTTGTATTGATTAAAGAACGTGTACGCGCAAAGAAATTTCGTCAACGCTTTCCGCTTAGCCTTTGAAGTGTTTGTATCGACACTAACTTTATTCCTCGTTGTTGGAAGAGAATCTGTGCATAAAATAATTTGTTTTGTAGTGTTGTGTATTATTGCAAATTCTAAAATAAAAAAGTTTTCTTGTCGGAAGCATTCCAATTTTCAGATCTTTTTCTTTTGTTTGTGGCGGCGGGTGTGGGTTTGTGTTCCATGGCCATTTTTTTTTTCTATTTCACAAATAAAAAAATGTGTTCCATATATTTACTGATTGAAAGTGGCACAAAACAGCTGTGTTGTATAAAATGAAGCAGAATTTGTTTTTTTTTTTGTACTAGATTTTCACATTCTTTTACGTTACGTGACATAAGCATTGTTTAGTTAAGTTTTTCGTTTGCCTAGGTACCCTGTGGCCAAATGGTTGATTTGTCAATATCACGCTAAGGGCCTAAGATCGATTCACAGCCTCGGTCACATTAAATACATTTCGGTGTTACTGCGTCTTGCTAGGAAATGAAAAATACTCCAAAAATATCTCTTGTCGCGAAAAGTTTTTATAATTTGAGTCATCTGGAATACGTAAAAAAAACAGTAGGTCCCCAACACTCTGACAAAACCCAAACATGAAGTTAATTATTAAATTTAGGCTCTCTTTGAGCTGTTGTATAATAAAAATGAGTACAGTAAAAGTATAATTCGATCAAAACGTTCATCTGTCAGCCTTAACATTTTCTATTTCGATTAAATAACAGCATAAATATTCTACAAATTTTGAGTAGTTATAATGACATTAAAGCAGCTATGCTTTAACTTTCTGTCATAGGAAATTTAGAATTAAGCGCTTGTTTGAAGTTAAACTACAGCTATCGCTTCATTAACTCAATGTCGTTTTGATAGTTGCTCTATCCTTCTTTCTCAATAGATTTCATAGAGACAACTATAAAAAAACTTTAAAAATGCCAAGTCAAATCATATGACTGTTTGTTTTTTGGTGTGGGTGTTTTATGTCGATTTCCTTTACATTAGAAATCAATAAATTTCTGTGTGAAGATTTCGATTTCTTGACGGATTTTACGTTCCAAAAAAATCGATTTTTTTGACAGAGATCAAAATCTTCGAATCCGTATTTGAAAAGGGATTTACATATATACGAAAATACGCACACACAAAGAAAAAAATTGATCCGGAATCGAAATCCCTACATGTAAATCCCTCTTCAAATATGGATTTGAAAATTTTGATCCCTGTCAAAGAAAAATTGATTTTTTTGGTTTGAAGGAATGCAAAATCTGGCGAGGGATCAAAATCTTCACACAGAAATTGATTTCTTATGTGTAAAGGAAATCGACATTAAATTCGTTACTAATTGTTTCGAATTCAATGATATGGCCACTAGTTAATTCTTATGTCTTTCCTTTGTTACTTTTTTCGGATTCCTCAATGGCAGCCCTGTTCAAAATCAAGGAAAAACAGAATAAAAAACAAATTAATAAAATAAAATCAAGTCAGGCATTAACAACAAGAACCAAGTTAAAAACAACAGAATAACAGTTTATTGCACTGACCTTGATTTCACTACTCACGCCTCAAAGCTTGAATAAAATATATACATATGTATGAATGTATATTGTTGTTAATGATGTGAAAAAAAATTAAGAATTCCCTTGGGTCTTGCTTTTGCTATGTGCGTCATTTGAATGTATCTTTAAATCATTTCAAACATAACATTCCAAGAGACTAGAAAAGCTGCGATTGTAAGTCGAAGCTTTTCATAATAGAACACAAAACACAAGTAGTTAGTTATACGAACTTTAATAGCTGGTGGATTACTCATACTCATCCTTCATTAAGACGTGCGCTGAGAAAGTTTAATTTTCGTCGCTATATCACAAATTCGGTTTGAAATCGATAATCTAATTTACAAAAGAAACTTCCAATTTAACATTCAAATACACAAACATGAATTATCAGGTAAATTAATAAAAAAAATAGGACAACACTGAGAACGCTGTCACTTGCTTTTGTTTATTTAGCTACGCCCCACTGTAGTTGCTGACCCCAATTTCAATGCATTTCAAGATGCTGAAGCCCTACGATCGGCCATGAAAGGATTCGGTACTGATGAGGAAACAATTATAAGTATTCTAACATCACGGACCAACAAGCAACGTCAGCTGATAAAAGATGTTTTCAATAAAGAATACGAACGCAACATCATCGATGACCTTAAAGCGGAATTGGGCGGCAACTTTGAAAATGTTATAATTGCCCTTATGACTCCGACGGAGGAGTACATGTGTTCTGAGTTAAAGAAAGCCATGGATGGCATGGGAACAGATGAAGAAACTTTAGTCGAGATCCTTTGCAGCAAATCAAATGAAGAGATTCAACAAATTGTTTTTTCTTATGAGAAGCTCTATGGTCGTCCATTGGCGGAGCATATGTGCAGCGAAACTTCTGGACATTTTAGACGGTTGCTGACGCTCATTGTCACAGGTACTCGTGATCCAATTGGATCTACTAATCCAGAAAAGGCAAAGGAAGATGCAGCGGCACTTTATGCTGCTGGAGAAGCGCAACTAGGCACTGACGAAGAGGTCTTTAATTCTATTATGGCACACTCAAGTTTTGCACAGCTCCGTCTGGTTTTCGATGAATACAAGGAGTTATCGGGAATGACGATTGAACAAGCAATCAAACACGAAATGGACGGAGCTCTGCATGATGCAATGATTGCCATAGGTATGTAGTTATAAAGTCATCAAAAGCTGGTATTAGATTTGTCTATCTTTGCAGTTGAATGTGTCCAGAGTTCTGCTGCGTTTTTCGCCAAACAACTCCACAAGGCAATGGATGGCATGGGTACGGATGATGATCGGCTGATCCGTATTATTGTCAGTCGTTCAGAAATCGATTTGGCCACAATCAAAGATGAGTTCGAGAGAATCTATGACCGTACCTTGTTGAGCGCAATTGCGGTAAGTTGAATGAATGTCAAAACATTTAGATAAAAACTAAGGGATTTCTTTTTTCTCAACAAAAAATTTGGTTGGTTGGTTCTTCATTGGTTCAAACTAGGAGGTGGGTGTTATCAGATTATTGAAAAATATATATCAAACATTTTTCATTGATTTCAGAACGAAACTGGAGGCGATTACAAGAGAGCTCTATGTGCCCTTATCAAGGAATAACTTTAAAACTCTAGAAGTCTGAAGTGCATTTTCCTGGGTTATGTAGTTCAATTAAATATATATGTTCATTTATGTCATTCTGTAATAAAAATAAATAAAAGAAAAACTTTCACCTTTTCTAGGTAACTTTTATTGATTTTCGTAACATTAACATTACAACGTAATAGCGCTTTGTAAGAACTTTTTATTTGCTTCCTTTCCTATATTCAGGAATGTGGTACAAGACCCAAGCGGGAATTACTAGCACCGAGACAGCGATTGTTGACCCAAGAGCAATGATTTCCTGGAAATAGAAAATAAATAAAGTGAATGATTGACCTTACAAGGAATCAGAACTGATGGTCTTTAAAAGATTTACGTAATCGCAAAAAAACTTACCCCCTTTGGGACATGCTTGGTGGGTGGCCCACATACAACCGATTGGGAACGCGATTGAATAGCGTTACGCAAAGTTGGGAGCAAAAGTCGAGAAGCGTTTTGTTGCAACATATTTTTTAGTTAATTTAACGCGATTTCAAGACAAAGACAAACTGAAAATAATTTCGGATCCCGGAATGATATTTCAAGAATGTGTTTTATAATTTTTTTGACGTATGAAAGGGAAATTTTGTCGAGTGATGCCAATACTAATTACTGTCAAATACTGAAGGTCTTAGCACAATTGCTGGGAAAAGTACTAGAACTGTGTGCGTAAAATTAAAAACGCATACAGTCTTATTTATTAACTCGTTTTAACGACGGAGTAAAGTTTCTCCGACCTTACCATAGAGTATATATACTACCTAGAGTCCCGACCGGTACTCCTCTTACCTGAAACCTGAAAGTAAGAGAAAACTCTTATAAATTCCCTATCCATGAATACGTGTGAATGGTGGATTAAAATACAAAATAACGTGAGTAGCTCAAAATTTGACGTTTTGTTTTTTTTTGAATATCAAAATGACAGTTCTCATAATTGTATCAAAACAATTATTTTAGACTTGTAAGTAGAGCTTGGTTGCAAATATTCGTAATAAACATTATTTATTATTTTCGACATAATTGAGTTTGTAAATGCGGTGTTGAGGTTTAAGTTTATTATTAAATAAAATCTTGAGGTCTATTTTCATACTTTATTTGTCGATTTAAGAGTCATAATATGCATTTATCATAGACAGGATAAGAGCATTACTTATAGTGGTTCGTTAGAGTGGCAAAGCACAAAGAACTGTCGAAATGCTGATTTTGAAAAACTATTTCAATGGCAAAAAAAATTGATTAATTTTATTTTTCAAGTGTGCAAATCTGTCATTGTTAAATGTATTTCAACAATACCATTAGTCATATAAGGTATATTAAACCGAGCAAATTGAGAACATATAATTTCAACTTTTCATTTCAATTTATTGTGAACTTTTTGTTCAAAACACGAAGAAAACTATCCAGTAAAAAATGGATGCACTTCAATTTGAAAAAGTTAATTATAAATTTCATATTGCTCTACTTAAAATTATGAAGATAAAAGATGAAGTTTTTTTTTTTTAAATAATACCAAATTCACTTAATTAGATAAATATAACGACAAAAATGCGATTTGAAACGTATTCCTTTTTAAAATATAAATATAAATGTACGAAGGACCGGTCACAGGATCTTACACCGTTCTACTTTTAAATTAGGTTACCTGTCGAAACCTTACAGCAACAATTGCCAAGCAATTCAGGCCCTAGAAGACAATATCCCCCGTAAAGCAGTTTTCATTGAACTAAATGCTTTGTTCTCCCTTTATATTGTTGTTATTATTTTGTCTTGGATAACGTTAAAATGTAAAGTTCAATTGAAATAGATGGCTCTGTTTTTTTAATAAGCAATAATAATAGATGTCTATAGTTTCTATGGCAAATATCGTAGTTCAGGCCAGGAGCCAAGAGATGGCCTCTGGAATTAATATTTATTTTTACAACTTTTGCACCAATAGCTCTAATGTCGGTAGTGAGAAGTGGAACCATATTCATTGTGGAGTTTGTTTTGAAATTTCATTCGACTAGCAATCCATATATCGTCGCTGTAGATCGAATACCTCGTAACCCAGAAAAAAACGATTTTTAGGTAATGATGCAATTATATTGTGAAAAAAATTCCGGATCTAATGAAAAATATCCTGTAAACCTAAAAACTATAATTGCAGAGCCACGCGCATAATTAACAACACGTCTCTCATTGCCTCTCATTGATTTGATAATTAGTTTTTTGTCTCTCCTGAAAAATCGACTTTTCTGGGTTACGAGGTATTCGATCTACAGCGACGATATAATATGTCAATGTTACTCAGAAACTTACTAACTTGTCTTTGAAGTTTTCTATGTAGTAAGGCCCTATATGTCATTTTGCATTGACATCAGGCCTTACCAACAATCAAATTAAGAGATGACTTAAATATTTAAGTGGATAAATAATCAATTTAATAGTCAGTTTTAAACGTCACCTAAATTTCAAAGTGAAGAAACTCGTCTACAACTTCGCGGTATAAATGCCACGTTTGTACTACTAAGCAAAAGAAAGAGGAAAAACGATTATACTTTTCAGTCGGTCTCTGTGTGAAAAGTAAGTAAGTGATATAAACAATTTAGTATTTGATTATTTTCATTTGTTTAATTATTTACAAATTTCAATTTCAGAAAGCATTACGAAGTACATTCAAATACATATCTGTATCATCAATTATACGCAGATCGTCGGTACTCCTTATTATATTATTAAATCAAAACAGAATTTAAGTAAAAAAATGTCTGTTTTTCTTTCAAAGTGACGCAAATGTTATTGCAACAAATGTCTTTTTGACAGCGAATGTAATGGATTTTGTAAAAGAGCGCTGTTTAGTAAAAGGCCTTTTGAACTTGGTTATTGGTAAATGCGCAAGTAAACTCATCTTTTATATTTAACCTGGTGTTTCCATAAACGCGTCCTTAGCAAGTAATTATTGGTAAGGCCTATTATAACTAATTAAAAATGGAGGCATCCATTTTGATTCAAACTTAAATTTCAACGTTATTCAGGATAAAATCAAAATAAGAAAGTAAAGGGTGTTCAGGGGTAATATTTCAAGTTTAATATTGAATTTATGAAATTTTTGACCAAGTTCAATTGTAGATTTATTTAGGAGTTGATTCTCATCGGCTTTGTTGGTCGTAATGTTGATTAAATGAAAGATTTTTTTCATTTCCTTTTTCCCAACGTTTCGACGGTGGTTGCCGTCTTCTTCAGGGGATGTCTTTATTTATACAAAAAAAAAAAGTTATTTTACATAAGTGATACTGTGTATGGCGGACATGATACAAAACTTACATGAAAAATTGTTGTAGAATATTTAATGTACAACTTTAAATAAATACAAAATTAAAAATAAATAAATGTTTGATTTAAACACTTCAGGGGAAGTTTAGTCCAAGGTGTGTCAAATTTTGGATGTGTTGTCTGAAACTAAGGAACAGTAAACCGCAGAAATGTTTTGTGTGTCTTGTTTGCGGTTCATATTGTTTTTGTTGTTAATTATGTGTAATGTCTCTAAAGTGTAACGCTTGGATGGGTGTTTCTCCGTTGCAAGGATTTCTACTCCTTCAAAGTCCAGTTGGTGGCCAGTCTCAACGCTGTGGCAAGCCAGTGCTGTCTTCCCAGCATTTCTTAAACGAATGTCTGATTTATGATTCGCCATTCTTTGACGAAGGAGTTGTTTGGTCGTTCCGACGTAGCAAAGGTTGCATGCTTCGTTTAATTTCCCTTTGCAGTTAATTTTGTAAACTACGTCAGTACGGCGGTCCTTTTCTGTCTTGTTTTTTAAACATGTGCATCCAACCTAATAAACAAAGTCTTTGCGTTGAGTGACCGGGAATTTCACTCCGCCAATGAGGAAAAGGTCACCAAAATCCTCTTAGACAATGGCTTTCCGATACAAATAATAAGAAGCTTGATACTCCGTCAAAAACATAAAGCCCCATCGGAAAGAATATTAGAGGAGAGGAGAGGTACATACAAAAGTGTTGTTTATGTTCCTAAACTTTCAGAAAATTTTAAGGAGATAGTCGCTAAAACAACATCGACGTCAGCTTAGCGTATAAGTCAAACCAGACCATGGCTTCCCTCTTCACATGTTTAAAAAACAAGACAGAAAAGGACCGCCGTACTGACGTAGTTTACAAAATTAACTGCAAAGGGAAATTAAACGAAGCATGCAACCTTTGCTACGTCGGAACGACCAAACAACTCCTTCGTCAAAGAATGGCGAATTATAAATCAGACATTCGTTTAAGAAATGCTGGGAAGACAGCACTGGCTTGCCACAGCGTTGAGACTGGCCACCAACTGGACTTTGAAGGAGTAGAAATCCTTGCAACGGAGAAACACCCATCCAAGCGTTACACTTTAGAGACATTACACATAATTAACAACAAAAACAATATGAACCGCAAACAAGACACACAAAACATTTCTGCGGTTTACTGTTCCTTAGTTTCAGACAACACATCCAAAATTTGACACACCTTGGACTAAACTTCCCCTGAAGTGTTTAAATCAAACATTTATTTATTTAAAGTTGTACATTAAATATTCTACAACAATTTTTCATGTAAGTTTTGTATCATGTCCGCCATACACAGTATCACTTATGTAAAATAACTTTTTTTTTTTTTTGTATAAATAAAGACATCCCCTGAAGAAGACGGCAACCAACGTCGAAACGTTGGGAAAAAGGAAATGAAAAAAATCTTTCATTTAATCAACATTACGACCAACAAAGCCGATGAGTTTAATATTGAATTGAAAATAACTACCGTTATTTTTATTTAAACAAAATGGAGTTTACATGGTGGATTTTTTGTTATAAAAACAAAATCGTCTAAATGCCGTCTATTCCACACACTTTACAATAGGATTTTCAAATTTGTCAATACACGAGAACAAAGCATTTGGTTAAATGAAAACTGCTTTATGGTGGATATTTTCTTCTAGGGCCTGCTTGAGGATTGTTTGCTTTAAGGTCTGTACTTAAGGTAACCGAATTAAAAAAGCGAACAGTGTAAGATTCATTTTTTACTCTTAAAATTATAATATTCATTTTTGAATCTTTAAATTGGATAATGGAATACGTTTCAACAATAAACTTAAAAAAACTGACGCTGAGCACCCTTTACAAACTCAAGTGTCAAAAATTGATAAATCAAGTACCAAAACCAAAAGTTACATGATGTTTACCGCATTTACATCAATATAGCTTTAAAGTGGATTTACATGTTTCTGCATCTGCAAAATACAGAAAAGTAGAAAGAGGTAGATGCATGTTGAAATTCGAAAGTGGGAGAGAATACACAGGTGGTAACTCTTTTTTACTTCCTATAAACTGCTATAACTTGTTGGCCTGTTAGTACGAAACTATGCAATGAAAATTTAACTTACCTCTATTTTCTTCCATTTCGATTTAATGTTTTTTTTTCCATATCATGCGTCCGTCAACAAACATTATAGAAAAATGTGAAAATATCGCAAATTTACAAAATGCAGACGAAGATGCTAATATAAAGATGAACATGTTCGTCTTTACTATAATCTTGACTTCTGCATTTATCGAATTTCATATAAAGCAGAAATGAAGTTCTTCTGGGCCTTCATCGCGTAAGATGACGATAGTTTGACGACGTCGTCTGAACGATTGAATTGCTTCGTGTAACACATACAAACTTGAATCGTCTGGACGATGTCGTTAAGACGTTTCAACTTTAGCTTCATGTAGCTTGTTGAACTGTCAAATATCGTCGACTGAACGATTGCGATTGAACGATTGCTATTTTACAATCGTCTCATACATTTTGTGGATTTTTTTAATTTTTGAAAGCTTTTTTTTTATTTTAAATTAATTAAGAAAAATGTTACGACATTACAATTTGTTATTTTTCGATGATAATGAAAGCGAATCAACTATTGAATTAATGCGAATGCGAAGAACACTAATTTCGATTTCCTTTATTTACACACTAGGGATTTCGATCCCGGATATTTTTTTTTCTTATGGTGTGCGTATTTCGTACAGTGTTGTTCCATGTAGACAAAAAATATAGACTACACGATTGGCTACGTGTAGACAATTCAACGTATACAATTCCTGATTGTCTACATGCCAATGTCAACAATGTAGACAACGTAGACATTCAATTTTTCTTATTATGTTTCGTCTAATAAATCAGACCTCGAGCCAAAATCATTGTCATCAATCAAAACAATCATAGAGACATCGCCGGATTAAGATTTCGCAGGTGATTGGGATTGCTTACAGGCATTCCTTTCATAAATGAATGTGAAGGCATTATTATTAGGATATGATTGATAACAAATTTTTATTTACCTGTGCAGTATTTTGTAGATTTTTGTTGCACACTGTACAATATGCTACAAATTTGTTATTGTTTTTCATTAAAAGAAAACCTAGGTGATCGAAACCTTTATTTTTTCGTCGACCAATATTTGAATAAAAACTCAAATTAACACCTGAAATTTTCTTAAATGAAGTAAACAATGTGACAGAGAAATCAAGAATGACAGATTGGCTGGCATGCTTTGTCTACATTGTCGACACCATAGTCGACATTGTCTACATTGTCGACACCATAGTCGACATTGTCTACATTATCGACACAATTGTCTACGCATTAATGTAGACAATCAAAGTCAACACGTAGAGGAACAACACTGATTTCGTATGCATGTAAATCCCTCTTCAAATAAGCATTCCAAGATTTTGATCTCTCTAAAAAAAAAGATTTTTTTTGGTGTAAAGGAACGTAAAATCTGTCGAGAGATCGAAATCTTCATACAGAAATTGATTTCTAATGTGTAAAGGAAATCGACATAAGGAATGCATTGGATCCTCTCTCTTTTCCAACGAAAACTTTAGTTTGATTACAACTAGACAGCCCAAGTGACATTTGTTGCTTTATGATGTTCTCAAACTGTGGACGATGGACGACACGACCGAACGTTGCGATTGAAACTTTACACGAAGCAAACTTTTGACGACGTCGTATTGGACAATCGTTTGCACGACGATAGTCTTAAAAATTACGCGATGAGGGCCCTGCATTTTTCTCTCTATCTAACAAATATGAAATCTGTATTTGGCATCCCTTTTTTTTTGCAGAAATCAAATGCAGATACATGTTAATCCACCATTAGTTACCGTATGGTTTTGAATAGAACCTGCGTGAAGTTGGTTCCTAGCAGTAATACTACGTTTATATGCAGTATCGAAAGATCGAGTTGAATAAGGGTCGAATTTTCGATCCAGGTTTTTCGTCATTTGAGTTAAGAGCTCGATTTGGAGTTGAGTTCAAATGGTGTTGAGCGATTCTGAAACAATTTGTTAAACCAACTCCTCGACCCAGGTTTTTCGTCTCACATTTCCATTCGACACCGCAATTCGACTGATTTTAAATACCCATTAAGCGTTAAGAATTTGTCCGTTCGGCGGAGGATCTACTAAAGGTCATGTATTATTTTCCATTATTGCGTCATACTCGTCTTGCATAGCTGCCTTCCAGCATGATGCATTCGGACCACTTAAAGCATCTTCAACTGAGAAAGGATCAGCAGGATAATTTTTCACAGTTAAATAAGTGATGTAATCCTGAAATTTCCTGGGCTTAGTTGTTCTATTTTAATGCCTTTGTGAATTGTCTGCATCGTATGTTTCGGATGATTCAACTCTGTTTGACTCCATGTGGATGCTATCGTCTGCGCCGTCCCTTTCTTGTTTCGGTATCTCCGTAAGCTCAAATGGTTCTCCTATTTCTTCTGGAACTATCATCTCGCGGCTATTGTCAACAATTGTCTCATCTCCTTCATCACTGCTTTCAACCACAAAAAATTGTCACAAACATCCTTTGATTTCTCCGAAAGAATTGGAGAGACAATCGACTGATGTGAAGTCTTTTCTTTTCCCTTTTGAAATAAATCACATTCTTCCATTTTCCCATCTTCAAAAAAAATCACATCTCGACTTTTCACCAATTGTCTCGTCTTCGGATCAGTAAGGCGGAATCCTTTAGTTTCATCACAGTAACCAGTGAAGATAGGCTCTCAAGACTTCGGATGCCATTTCAATCTTTTCTCTTTTGGGATGTGTGACATGGCTCTGCAACCAAAAATGTGGAGATGGCTAACATCAGGCTTTTTATAAATCCAAACTTCTTCGGGTGTGACATTCCGGGCATTATTTGTCGGTGTCCGGTTAACCAGATAAACAGCTGTTGCCACAGCTTGGGCCCAATAGTCCTTAGATAAACCAGCGTCGAACAACATACTTCGGCCTTTCTCTACAATCGTGCGGTTCATCCGTTCCGGAACTCCATTTTGTTGTGGAGTGTAGGCAACTATAAGTTGATGTCGGATTCCTGAATTCTTCAAAAATTGTTTGAGCCGCGAACTCACGTACTCGCCACCATTATCTGATCGAAGGATTTTAATTTTTCGATTGCTTTGATTTCCTACCATATTCTTAAATTCTTTAATTGCCTCGAATACCTCGTATTTTGCCTTTAAAAAATACATAAAAACTTTCTTAGAGCAATCATCAATCATTGTAAGAAAGTACTTTGCTCCTCCGATGGAAGTCATGTCCATTGGCCCACATAAGTCAGTGTGTATAAGGTCAAGTACGTTATCAGCTCGCTTTGCTCTGTGTTTGAAAGATTCTCGATGTTGTTTTCCTTTAATACATTTATTGCACGGCTCATTACTGCTATTCTCAAAATTGCATCCAGTCACCAGACCATTCCGGAGAAGGTTCATATTCTTTTGACTCATATGACCTAAACGCCGCCGATGCCACAACATAGCTTCATTTTGTGTGCAAGCAATGAATGCATTCTGGCATGGTCGATCTATTATGAAGATTCCATTTTCATCGCTGGCCGTTGCCAAAAGCTCTCCATCAGAACTTGTGTTTTTACATCCATCAGAAGTAAATTCTACTTTGTTGCCTTTCTTTACTATTTTACTTACAGATAATAAGTTGGCCGAGATATCTGGAACATAAATCACTTCACTTGCCCTTGTAAAGGGTTTTCCAATAAGAGGTGTTATTTTGATATTCAAAGAAAAATGGCATTTTTGGAGATAAATGATCGGATGTTTATTTTATTATAAAGAGGAAGGTATGCCGTTAATAATGGAACACAACATCAGCCAAATGGCCGCCAAGACCTCGCTTACAGGACCATATCCTTTTCATGAAATTTTCCATAACCAAATCGCAAAGTGGCTGCCCTATGTCCTCGATAGCCTCACGAATTTCATTTTTGAGGTCTTGAATCGACGCTGGGCTGTTGGCGTAGACCTTATCTTTCACGTAGCCCCAAAGGAAGAAGTCGCAAGGTGTTAAATCACAAGATCTCGGTGGCCAATTGTGATCACCTCTTCGAGAGATAACACGGTCCGGAAACTTTTCCCGTAAAAGATCGATGGTTTCATTGCTTGTGTGGCACGTAGCGCCGTCTTGTTGAAAGTAAACGTTGTCCAGATCAATACCATCCAATTCAGGCCATAAAAAATCATTAATCATCTCTCGATAGCGCAATCCATTGACCGTAACTGTTGCTCCAGCCTCATTTTCGAAAAAGTAAGGTCCAATGACCCCGCGGGACCATAAACCGCACCAAACAGTCACGCGTTGAGGATGGAGAGGCTTTTCAACAATAACTCTTGGGTTTTCCGAGCCCCAGATGCGACAGTTTTGCTTGTTGACGTAGCCTCCGAGGTGGAAATGGGCCTCATCAGTCAAGATGATTTTTCGATGAAATTCCGGTTCATTTTCATGCATTTCAAGGACCCAATTTTAATAATTTCAATGCGTTGTTGAAGCGTGTATCGTTCCATTTTTATTAATAGCGTAGTTTCTACTTGTCAAATGTCAAAAAATGACAGCTTCAAAAGTGACAGCTACCGAAATAGCGGGCTATTCAAAATAACACCTCTTATTGGAAAACCCTTTACTATCAGTTTTATTATTGATAAAAAAAGGAATCATTCTGTTTCTGATCGCAGTGCCTTTCATTTTTTCATTGTTTGCTGCGTAAATCTCAGAGCTACATGGACGCGCCTTCTCATCAAGCCAATCTGAATGAGAATTAATATGTGACGATGCGCAAGAATCCAAGTACCATGTCTGAGGGTTGGAGGCATTAACGACACAGCAAGCAAGAAAAGTCTTTTTCGTTTGAACATAATGTTGCGATAATTTTTTACCTTTATTTTTGCAGTTTTTACTGATGTGTCCATAGGCGTTGCAATTGAAACAGCGAGTTTTATTCATATTCATTGAATTCTGTTGACGACTCCGTTGTCTATTCCAAGGTTTCATCAGTAGCGCGGTTTCAGATTCACAATTAACAGAATTTTTGTCAGAGATCTCTTGGAGAAGCTTTGTCTTAATTGAGTCGCCTGTTATTGCGACACCCGAGCTCTCAAGACCCATTATCATCGGTTTGTACTCTTCTGGCAAACCAGCAAGTAGCAACGCACCAACCCATTCATCTCCAACTTGGAAATTCAGCGCATTCAGTTTGTGTGCAGTCGTCATAATTGTGTTGACGTACTCGTTGACTGAAGCAAAATCAACGAAACGAGTTGTTATCAACGCTCTAAGAAGACTTACTCTCCTAGTCAATCCGGAATCCTCGAATGCTTGTTGCAACTTGTCCCATGCATCCTTTGCAGAATGTGCATCCTGAATATGCATATAATTCATGGAATCATCGTCAAGGATTATTTTTGATTTGGCCTAAGTAATCTTCTTAATATGTTCTTCGGTACCTACGATGCACTCCCAAAGATCCTCATGCTCTAAGAGTATGTCTGCATAGAAAATTTTCACGTGTTATAGTTATCTCCGCCGGTGAGTTTCTCGATCGAAGGTATTGTGTTTGACGACATGATTCGGCTGATGCAATCTGATCGGATATTAATATTTATTTTTTTGATAAAATATTTCTGGGTCAGATAACCATTACCTGATGGGATTACAATTAATCCACAAAGATAACCAATAAAGTTAATTGCACAAAAAAGACTTCCGTTCTATAAAAATACTTTTATTGAGAGAAAAGAAAACGTTCTAGAATGATCTACAGTTAAAAAGATAATGAAAGAGTTCAGATACAAAAGGAAACAAATAATATACCTTGAGAGTCAACACACAATTTGTAGTTCATTTAACGGGTGATTTTTTTGAGGTTAGGATTTTTATGCATTAGTATTTGACAGATCACGCGGGATTTCAGACATGGTGTCAAAGAGAAAGATGCTCAGTATGCTTTGACATTTCATCATGAATAGACTTACTAATGAGCAACGCTTGCAAATCATTGAATTTTATTACCAAAATCAGTCCGATTTATGGTCTACATAATCGACCAAGTGAGCAAACAATTAATGCGATTGTGACCAAGTTTCGCACTCAGTTTACTTTATTGGACATTAAACCAACCACACGAATGCGTACAGTGCGTACAGAAGAGAATATTGCGTCTGTTTCTGAGAGTGTTGCTGAAGACCGTGAAATGTCGATTCGTCGCCGTTCGCAGCAATTGGGTTTGTGTTATTCGACCACATGGAAGATTTTACGCAAAGATCTTGGTGTAAAACCGTATAAAATACAGCTCGTGCAAGAACTGAAGCCGAACGATCTGCCACAACGTCGAATTTTCAGTGAATGGGCCCTAGAAAAGTTGGCAGAAAATCCGCTTTTTTATCGACAAATTTTGTTCAGCGATGAGGCTCATTTCTGGTTGAATGGCTACGTAAATAAGCAAAATTGCCGCATTTGGAGTGAAGAGCAGCCAGAAGCCGTTCAAGAACTGCCCATGCATCCCGAAAAATGCACTGTTTGGTGTGGTTTGTACGCTGGTGGAATCATTGGACCGTATTTTTTCAAAGATGCTGTTGGACGCAACGTTACGGTGAATGGCGATCGCTATCGTTTAATGCTAACAAACTTTTTGTTGCCAAAAATGGAAGAACTGAACTTGGTTGACATGTGGTTTCAACAAGATGGCGCTACATGCCACACAGCTCGCGATTCTATGGCCATTTTGAGGGAAAACTTCGGAGAACAATTCATCTCAAGGAATGGACCGGTAAGTTGGCCACCAAGATCATGCGATTTGACGCCTTTAGACTATTTTTTGTGGGGCTACGTCAAGTCTAAAGTCTACACAAATAAGCCAGCAACTATTCCAGCTTTGGAAGACAACATGTCCTGGTTTTGTTAATAAATAAACTAAACACCAAATTATATTAACTGTGTATTTTATTGAAATAGGTTAAAGGTTTTAGTTGTTATAAAAGTTTTCAAGTGTATATTTTAAAATTGTATTTATTTAATATTCGCTGGCACTGGCTGGCGTCTGACTCGGGCAAATCCAAAAAGGTGTCTGACTAAAAAATGTAGAAAACCAAAATACATAAGGCGTAGATATAAACGCGAATAGGATACATGAACCTATATCCGTCTCGTTTCCCTTTCTCGTTTTCAAGCCAGATATATCTGTGCTGCGTTCATAAACTATGACATCCCACCCTCCGTGAATTCTCCAGGAGATTCACCACGTATCTGCATTACGGCTAGCTTGGAGGCCGGGCGGCGAAAAGTACCTTGGCTTGTTTTGACTTCGGCACTTCTTACTTGGCCATCCTTTGCAGGGTATACTCGAACAGTTCTTCCTCGCTGCCACTTGCTCCTGGGTTGACTGGCATCGCAAATTATTACTAGGTCGTCAAGTTTGAGAGGAGGTACGGCATCGAACCATTTGCTGCGCCTGGTTAACATCGGCAAATATTCTTGGATCCATCTTTTCCAAAATCGGTTTTTTAGTTGCTGAGCTATTCTTGTTCTTACTCGACCTAGAGCGGCGCGGCTTCGTAAGATCCATGCCATTACTCGTCTCATATTTGAAAAGGAAGAAAACTTATTAATACAAATTAAAGAGTTACTTGCCTGGTCAATGTGTAAGATTCTCGGGCGGATCTCCTCATCAAGTGCTTCTGGAACTTGAGACTCAAAGCAATTTGGCCATTGCGTTTGTGGAAGACGTAAAAAATCAGGTCCCTTCATCCATCGGCTTTTCATGATGAATTTAGGTGGATTAGTGGCTCGTGTGGCGTTATCGGCAACGTTTAAGTCTGTTGAAAGCCAATTCCAATCCATCGGCTCTGATACATCTAATATTTCGGCGATTCTGTGGGCGACGAATGGCTTATATCGTCACTGTGGAGATCGAATCCACCAGATTGTTGTTTTCGAATCACTCCAATAGACTACACGAGAGATTGCAACGTTATGACTCGTTCGTATTGTTGTCTGTAAGCGGCTTCCGAGGACTGCTGCCTGTAACTCTAGGCGCGGGATCGAGAGTATCTTCTTCGGAGCACACCTTGTTTTTGCAGAAACGAAAGCTACATCCACTTCCCCTTGATAAAAGATAAGAAAGTATCCAACTGCGGCAAATGCACTTTCACTTGCATCTGTAAAAATATGAAGTTCGACATCAGCGGCATTCTGTAATTTTGGCGAGTAGCAACGGCTTAAACGGAATTGGTTTACTGTGGTCAATCCTGTCCACCAAAGTTTCCATTGGCAAAAAATGTCTTGAGGCAATGGATCATCCCAACCAATTCCAGTTTCCCAGGTTTTTTGAAGAAGTAGCTTAGAATATATGAGAAAATCTGCTAGAAACCCATACGGGTCGAAAACGGCCATGATGATACCAAGCATTTCCCTTTTAGTTGGCGGTCTTAATAAATCCAATACTTCTTTGGCTATGCGATGGAATTTAAGTTGGAAGCGAAAGGTGTCATCTTCGACGTTCCAGTACATTCCCAGAACCTTCTCTTGGCCTTTATCTGGCTCCAGGTTAACTGCTGATTTGACTTGGCATATCGGGTGGTTCAAACTTTCTTGAATTTCACTTACATTGGACACAAAATCTCGAATCATGAAACCACCTTCGGCGTGAATTCTCTTGACTTCCATACTGATTCGCTCTGCATCGGCTTGACTTGAGAAACTGCAAACGTAATCATCGACATAATGGTTATTTATAATGGCCTCAACCGCTTCTGGTGACTCTTGTTGAAATCTTTTGGCGTTACGATTCTTGATATATTCGGCTGCACAAGGCGAACATGCGGCACCGAATATCATCGACGACATCACGTATACCCGCGGCAAACTACTGCTTCCGTCTCTCCACAGGAACCTTTGAGAATTCTGATCCTCAGCACGTATCTTCACCTGTGAAAACATCTCTTTGATGTCAGCGACAACTCCAACAACACCTTGACGGAACTTAAATAGTATTGACAGGAGCGGTTTGGCTTGTTCCGGTCCCTTAAGGAGCATAGAATTCAGTGAGGTTCCTCGAACCTCGGCAGCGGCATCAAAGACTATGCGTAGCTTTTCTGGCTTGTGTGGGTTGATGACTCCAAAATGTGGCAAATACCAAGTGCGGCTATCTGTTAGTTTCGAATCCTTCAGCGATAGTTCTCTGGCGTATCCTTTTTGGATATATGACGTTATTTGGGTTTTGTATCGCTCGGCAAATTCAGGATCCCTTCTCATTCTCGTTTCAATGTTCTGTAAGCGCTTGTAAGCCATTTCGTAACTATTTGGCATGGAAATATCATCACGGCACCACAATAAACCGGTCTCAAACTGGCCTCCCACTCTTCTAGTTGTATTTTCTAAAATTTGTCTAGCTCTTGTATCATCTTCCGATTCCATAATTTTTTCAATTTTGCTCACACCAAAATTTTCCACAGAAAAATACGAATCCACCAGTTTATCGAGTTTTACAAGGGTATCGGTTTCTTTGAAGTGAAAAACCATTGGTATCTTATTATTCATCTCTTGTTGCGGCCCATATGCAACCCAGCCGAGCTTAGTGCATGCTGCTATTGGTTCTTTATAGCTTCCTTCAATGGTGGTACTGGCAATACCCAAATGACAACTGTCCAGGCCTATTAACAAGACTGGCCTTGCATTTTTGTAGTTGTTGAATGGCACTCTTTCGAAATGTTGCACGTGGGCTTTATCAAACGACTGAATTGGAAGGCTTAAATTTGGTACTGTCCTTACGTTTCTCATTTCATACCACTGAGATCCCTTTTCCATTCCTCGAATTTCCAGGGCGACTTTTCGGGACGGCTGTGATACCACCTTGTCGCCGAACCATTGCAATTTTAGATTCTCCATCTGCCCTTTCAGACCCAAGTCAGTGGCTACGTCCTCTTCCAGAATGGAAACTGAAGATCCCTCGTCAAACATTGCAAAAACAGATCTTTGTCCTCCGGGGCCCGACAAGACAACTGGCAGAACTCGGAAGAGTTGGCTACTGCTGTTTTGCATTTGGCAGTTGTGAACTCGGTGAAGAGGCATTACTGTTGCGTTTTCTTCATGTAGCATTTTATGATGGAATCTTCGGCATCCGTTGACATCACATCTTCGGCGACTGCGGCAAGTTGCAGCGCCATGTCCTGTTCTCAAGCATGAGAAACAGAGATGTTTACCTTTGACCAGTTTCCAACGTTCATCTACTGTGAAAGACTTAAAGGAACTGCACTCGTACACCATATGATATGCGTCACAACAAAGGCATTTTTCTTTTTTGTTGTTTTTTACAAATTCAGCTTCTCCTTCGGTGGTTGTGGCGTGAAGCATTCTTCGTGTGTTGGATGGCTGGCTTTTGGCTACGGCGATTGTGGTTGCATGAGGTACAAACTGAACTATTCTCGCTAATTGGCTCAACCATTTCGAAAAGTCCTTCACCGTGGCATAAGGCTGGATGTTTAAGGCAGAAGTTGCCCAGTCTAGTCGTCGATTAATTGGCAGCTTCATTACAAGTTCTTCCAATAGCATTGGATTAGCCAAGTGCTGCTCGCATTTAGCCGACGACAAAAAGGCAACAACGTTTTCGACCATAGTGGAAAATGGAATTAGCTGCTCTATACGCGCGTCTACGATCGCTGGGAAACTTTGTACTTTTGCAAGCTGGGCCTTTATCAACAAGTCTCCTCGGCCAAAACGGAACGAGAGTGTACTTATAACGTTAGCAACATTATTCGGGTGAATCAGTAAGGAAGCAACTGCATCTCTGGCTTCCCCTTGTAGACACTTTTGCAAACGAATTGTGTTTTCTATCGGCGAATAACCAAAATTAGCACTTGTCTCTTCGAAGTTGGCAAGGAATAGTGGCCAATCTTCTGGCCGTCCTGTAAACATTGGCAGGTCGTACAACTTTTTATATGGCTGAGCTGATACGGCTCCATTAGCAGTTGCATACGACGACGGTGGAGTACAGGAACTAACAGACGACTGAGTTCCATCTGCGCTTCTTAAGCCAATCCGGTTGTCTTCGACTTGGCGGTCTATGGTTTCCCGCAAACGTTGTGTCTCCGTTTGGTTGATACTTGTGTCGTTCCTCAGCTGATCGACCGATGTCTTCAGGGCGTTTATTTGCTCCAACAGAGCATTTAATACTTGTTTTTCTTCAGCTGACTGTACGTTGGACATATCTGCTCGTGTTGATGATCGTGATGGTGATTCTACGGATTGTGATCTGTATCGCAATGGTGGAATGCCTTTATTTGTTCTTGCGCTCCTTCGAGAAGGGCTCGACATCCGTCAATTCTCTTCTCGATACAGCGGCAGCTGCTAATAATGTCTTTAGCACAGCACTAAGGGACAGAAACAAATATATATATTGCAGGCAATGCAAATTTTAGGCGGCAACGGCAACTGGCTGGAACAAATATATATGTCGGTAACAGCGACAAAGGGCAGCAACAAATATATATTGTAGGACGTGTAAATTTAAGGCGGCCACGGCAACAGGGGCAACGAATATATATATATTGTAGGCAATGCAAATTTTAGGCGGCAACGGCAACTGGCTGGAACAAATATATATTGTAGGACGTGTAAATTTAAGGCGGCCACGGCAACAGGGGCAACGAATATATATATATTGTAGGCAATGCAAATTTTAGGCGGCAACGGCAACTGGCTGGAACAAATATATATATCGGTAACAGCGACAAAGGGCAGCAACAAATATATATTGTAGGAAATGTAAATTTAAGGCGGCCACGGCAACAGGGGCAACAAATATATATGTAGCAGGCAAGGCAAAATTTCCGGCGGCAGCTGTCGCACAGCAATATGCAGTCGTCTCGGCTTTTTTATATATACTTCTAGTTTCCAGACAACACTAACACCAACAAACGTACCTTTTTTGTGTCTATGGCAAATGGCTGCGACACCGACCAGCGAATGTAAATTTTAAGAATTTTAAAAACTTTTTGTCCTGGTTTTGTTAATAAATAAACTAAACACCAAATTATATTAACTGTGTATTTTATTGAAATAGGTTAAAGGTTTTAGTTGTTATAAAAGTTTTCAAGTGTATATTTTAAAATTGTATTTATTTAATATTCGCTGGCACTGGCTGGCGTCTGACTCGGGCAAATCCAAAAAGGTGTCTGACTAAAAAATGTAGAAAACCAAAATACATAAGGCGTAGATATAAACGCGAATAGGATACATGAACCTATATCCGTCTCGTTTCCCTTTCTCGTTTTCAAGCCAGATATATCTGTGCTGCGTTCATAAACTATGACACAACATTTCCGAAGAAATTCGGGCTATTCCGGCCGAAATGCTCGAAAAAGTTACCCAAAATTGGACTTTCCGAATGGACCACCTAAGACGCAGCCGCGGTCAACATTTAAATGAAATTATCTTCAAAAAGTAAATGTCATGGACCAATCTAACGTTTCAAATAAAGAATCGATGAGATTTTGCAAATTTTATGCGTTTTTTTTTTTAAAAAAGTTCTCAAGCTCTTAAAAAATCACCCGTTATTAATACGTTTATATGAAGTATTCTATTGTAAATAGCACCGCCCTTCTAATATACTTACCCCATCGAATACAATTTGTTTCTTATTTGGACTCAACTTACGTGCTCGAACGTTTTGTTGCATCTTATGCAACATTTTGTGAAAATCATTACTAAAGTAAACCTCTTTTCCGGCGTTGGGTTAAAAAATTGTCTAGGCAGCTGTCAGTGACATGTCAAAACGACACGTTATCCGTCAAAGACAGCGACATGTTTTTAGAATACATCTTACAGAGGCTTTGCTTGAGGGAAAAGAAGTTTTACTTCTACCGCGCGTACGTCAGTACACACAACCTTTTTTTTTGTTCATAAATATCTGAATTGTAAAATAAATACAAATCCCATTACAGAACGTTTCTGAATAATTTAAATAATATATTTATAAAAACAATAATTTTGCAGCCATAATGGCAAAGTATACCCCGGTGTTATATCTAGGATGAGGTAAATTTATTTATATTGTATCCTTTGAAAATAAAATAAACAATTTTGCAAAAAAAAAATCAAAATCGGAGCTGAGAAATTTGTATTAGGTAAAATGGTCTACCAAGTCTACCAATACGAAGGAAAAAAACACATTTTAAAAGTGATAATTTAAAAACTTTATTTTTTATTTAATAGAAAATGTTACAGATTTAAAACAAAACAAAGAATGTTAACAAAGAAATAAAACCTTTGCTCTACAAAAACTAACATAATACAAAATTCGAAATTTTGGCGGGACAAAATTATTGGTAATTCCTTTAAAAATTAGCAATAAAATTTGATATTCCTTTCATCAATAAATTTTTGAGTTGCCGTTCTGTTTTAAAACTGTCAGCAATCTATTTGGCAGAAAGCACCAAACTTTTGGTAACGTCTGCTTCTATTTTCATCCATTCCTCCTGTAGCAAATGCTTGAGTTGCTGTTTCGATGTTATATTATGCTTCCGTTCCTGTTTATCTAGCACATCCCATATATATTCTATGCGATTGAGATCTGGTGATTGTGGGGTGTTTTCAAGGTACATGATATAAAGAGTGTTTTGCTGTATCCATATTCGAACCATTTTAGCAGTTTGCTTAGTCCCCTTTTACACGATGTCTCACGAGACGAGGATCACATAAGTGCGAAAAAGAAAGCAGATATGAGGAAATGAGATGCAAAAAAATATTCCCGGTGAATACCGGGCTGATTTTTAGTAGTCTCATTTTGACGTTTCTTTTTCTCATATTCGTTTTATGTTGGGTTGTGCATTAAAAAAAAAAGAACAACTGTCAAATTTGAGACATGAGTCTCAAAAATGAGACATCACATGTCTCATGAGGCAACATGTAATAGGGGACTTAGGGAGATTAATCTTGTTGAAAATAATACTTCTTACCCAACTTCAAATTCATTGAACTTTTTTGTAAATTTTCCTTAAGGTTTTTAAGATACAGCTCTTTTTATATGCGACTTATAGGTACTATAAGGCAAGTTATGCATTCGTAAAAAAAATCGAACTCGAGATTTTGATCAAAGTTGACATTACGATGATAGCGAAGACTAAAAAAGTGGGTCTCGCAATTCTGTCTGTCTGTCTGTCGGTCTGTCTGTCGGTTCGACTACAGCCTAAATGGCTCGGCCGATTTTCTTCAAACTTGGTAGATATTTTTTTTTTATTTTTTCCCCCCACACGTTTTTTCTTTTTTTTAAGACAAAAAATAACGAAATTTTGTAAATATTTTTTTTCTCAAAAACTGCACGACAGATTTGAAAAAAAAAGATACACAAAAATTTTATTTAGTTAAAGCTTGGTACTGGTTGAAAAAATTTTTCCGAAAAATGGATATTGAGGGTACCCCCCAAAAGAACTATTTTTTTAGTTTTAGATTTTCTCAAAAACGGTACAACGGAATTTGATCATTTTTTTTTGTGCTAAAGCTCCCCAAAAATTTAAATAGAATTATGTATTCAAATTTTCAAAAAAATTTGTTTGATTTTTAAAAAAAATTTCCAAATTTTTTTTTCAAAACTCAATATTTCGAAAACCTTATATATTATCTAATAACATTCGTATTTAAAATTCCTAGTCTATTGCATAGGAGCAAGTTCGTGCGACCCAGTCGTGCATTTTATTTCATTATTTCAACAGTGAATACAAGTTCTCCCACACCTGACGATGCCATACACCCCCATACCATGACTCCACCACCCCAATGTTTCACCGTGGTTTGTTTATGTTTTTTTTTTCGTCGGAGAACAAAATCTTGTTCCAGAAGGTTTCGGGTTTGTTTAAGAACTCCTTTGCAAACTCTAGTCGCTTTTTACGTTTTACCTTCAAATGAGGTGTTTTTTTCTAAAAACTCTGGCTTTGTAGCCATTTTTTTTGACGATTGTTCGGACTTTTCGAGGATGAATTTCTTTTCCAGAGGTCAAATTCATCTCTGCAGCTATTTCGGAGGATGGTGTTTTTGGCTCCTTCTTTATAATCATAATAATATTATGCTTCTCTCTTACGGTTAGCTTACATGGCCGACCACTTCTTGGTTTATCTTTCAATAAAGTTATTAATTTTATAACGTTTTATAATGCCGCTTATGGTTGTATAGCTTCTTTTTACTGCTTCGCAAATTTCTTTTATTGATCTACCTTTGTTTTTAAGATTTAAAATAATTTTTCTTTCTTCCACTGTCGTTTCTTTAGCATTTTAACCCATGTTATCCAAAAAGAGAACTATCCTTCGCAAGATTACAATTTCAAATTGTTTTACAATTTTTTTTATAGCAACCATTTTTATTTATGTTATGATTTTTTGTTTTATTTTAAATTGGCAATATGCTTTTTTTTAAATATAAATAAAAGTTTTTAAGTCATTGCTTTTTTTTCTTTGTATCGTTAAAACTACCATTTAACGAATACTTTTGTATACATCAGTATTCATAGGAATAACACTGTATGTGCTGCCATTCTAAATTAAATAAGAAAGATTCAGTTGATAAAACGGATTTATGATTTTAAAACAAAAATTTAGAAATAATTTAGAAATCATAAATATATCCTGCCAGTGAATGTGTTTATGTGCACAGAGCTTAATATCTAACAAAATTAATGATGCGTCCGAAGAGCAATATATTGTAAAATCAATAGGTATGTACCGGAAATTAAAAGAAAAGAAATCAGCATTATGTATGTAGATGAGCTTGTCAAATTCAATAAACAAATAACATTACCGTTATTATTACTCTTTTGAATAAATTTTTGCCAAATATGCCTTAATGGAGATTGTGAATGGAAAAGATTTAATCAACACCAATAAACTTTTATTCAATTAGGTAATCGAACCGTAAACATTTAATACAGCCTAGCCGAGAAGAAGAAGCCAAGTAAGCAACTAAAAACCGCACTCTGTAATAGATAGATACTCTCATGAAAATAAAATTCTACTCAACCCATTGCGCGCTAGCTGCTGAAATAAGATGTGTTTTTTTTTATAGAAAGCAATAGTGCATCTCGTTCTAGCTTGTGCGAAGCTTATTGCACCTCGTTTGCAATTGAAGTGCCTCAACCTCAACCTCATCACCATCAACAATCTTCTATTAATTTTCTCAGTTCGACAAGAGCTTCTGAGTTTGTGGGTTTTTGCATGCTCTTTCTCTTCACATTCAGCTTTAAGTGTATAAACGGACGCGCAAACAGTAGTTCCGGCTAATGTTGAATTTATAGTTTGTTTAGTGGTGGCTAAAAAATGGAATTCGTTAAAGTTGTTTTCCTTCGACACGGCGAAAGTGAGTGGAACAAATTAAATTTATTTTGTGGATGGCACGACGTCGATTTGAGTGAAAAAGGTGAGTGGAGTATGTATGAGTTGAGTATCACAGTTAACAGCAGTGCATTTGATTGTTTTCATAAGCTTTTTTTTAATTTTATTCTAATAATGTCATCTTTTCGGCAATAGGTAAATCTGAGGCGTTTGCTATTTCAGCTGCAGCTCTACTGCAGAACCAATTACAATTTGATGTAGCATTCACATCAGCATTGAAGCGTGCCCAAC
The DNA here is from genome assembly GCA_911387755.1 of Chrysotoxum bicinctum. NCBI lineage: Eukaryota > Metazoa > Arthropoda > Insecta > Diptera > Syrphidae > Chrysotoxum > Chrysotoxum bicinctum. Next base: position 72,956,723 of record OU426988.1, on the reverse strand, counting down.
AATCATTGGATATAGTTTTGAATGCTTTGGAGTGCTCAAAGATTCCTGTGCATTCGAATTGGCGACTAAATGAGAGACATTATGGGGACTTAACTGGGTTAAATAAGCGGCAAATGGCTGAGAAGTATGGCGAAGAAAAGGTTTTTTTAAACATTAAATAAATTACTAATAGTTCTTTGAAAAGAATCGAGCATTTACTCTACAGGTTCAAATCTGGCGCAGAAGCTTTAATGTCCCCCCACCAATTATGGATAAATCGAGTCCTTACTATGCGCCAATAAGAAACAATCCAAATTTTGCCGACATCCCAGCCGATGAGTTTCCTGCTGCTGAAACACTTGAATCGGTAATGCATCGAGTAGTACCTTATTGGGAGAGTGAAATCCTTCCTCAAATTAAAATGCGAAAGAGAGTATTGGTTTTGGCGCACGGAACTATAATACGCGCAATTGTGAAACATATTGAAGGTAAGTTATGCTTTTTTTTTCTAAAATTTGTGGGGTAAGGTTTCCATTATGCAGATCGCGGAATTTTTTTCTTTAAATTGTAAAACACAAACAAATATTATAAAAATTTTATAAGTAATTAAATTTTGTAACATACCTTCATGAAAACTGAAACATTCTAAGAATGTATGCACTGCAAACAGATTATTTTGCATTTTCGTGTAAAATACTATCTTATTTTATTAATATTAATCATTAAATACGAGAAGTTTTGTAAAAGATAAGTAATTTTAAGGACGAGCAAGTAACTGTAATTTACTCAATAACAATCCCGAAATACATAATGTATGCAGTGGCGTACGCAGAGAGGGGCTTAAACAAAAATAAAGTGATATATTTTACTAAGCTTTCATATGTATAATATCGAAGATAATTTTTTGTTTATTATTTTTTCGTATAACAATAACAATATTCGTCAATTTTAATTTAAAGAAAAATTATAGGAAGTTAGGTATGGTATAATGTTATAAAATCATTAGTTAATACCAACCGTAATATAGATTTTGTTTGACATTTCAAACGAATCTCAGTATTCACAGATTCTAAAAAAAAGCTCTATGCAATCGGGCATATCACATACGTTCAAACAATCAAACAATATCGTCTCTTTTTCTGTTGCATTTTAGGGTGACCAACTAATTTAAAATAAAATACTAAAAGCCTAAAAGCAGTATTATAAATTGAATTTATACATCCCTTTTCTTGATCACTGTATCTTCGAGCTCAGTGAACGTTTCGGAGCACAGTTTTTAAATATCTGTCAACTACAGACTTTTTTGCCGAACTTTACTATCAGTGCTACGACACAAGAAATTAAAAAAGCTGTAGAGTCAATTCAGTACCATGATATTTTGAAAAGCTGCCTTCAACTTGAAACAGAGGTAGACAATATTTTCATACTTAGTTTATAAATGGGCCGTATTCATAGTCCCTTTTAATTGTTGCTTAGTTAAAAGAAAATTTAAACTTGAATTTTCCAACATTTATTTTAATTTTTGTCATAATTCGTACCTATTAAAAGAATTCCCTTTGAAAATTTTAACTTGTCTTTTTCATTGTATTAGCTATACTGCTTGTGCTACTTTAAATTATAACATAAAATATAACATACATAACTGTAGCTCACAGAAAAAAGGAAATTCTATAAATATACATATATAAATATGAATAAAATTTTCATATACCCCTATTACCGTTGATTAAATTGATTCGATAAAATTCGATTTTTGTCATTAACACTTGAAAAATAAAGTTTTATTCTTTAAAAAACAGCTGTTGTAAATGTTTAGACAATATTGGTGAAAGGGGTTATATAACACGCAAAGTTTTTAAAAGAATGTAGTTTTATTTCAATATTTATTTAGATATGGAAACAAATGTGGAAGGATGAAACCGAAAGTGCAATACCAGAAACTGTTTTAGCGTCGCTTCCATTTTGCAGTCGGGATTTGTATCCTCATTTAAGAAAAACATTTGAAAATCTTTGTGTGCCACCAGTGACGTCTGCTAAGCCAGAACGTTCATTTTCAACTTTGAGACGGTTAAAAACGTAGCTGAGGGCCACAACAAACTGAGACCAGACTCAACGGGTTAGCTTTGTTGAACATTCACAAAGAAATCGTAGTTAAACTTGAAGATGTGGTGAATGCATTCGGAAATAAAAAAAAAATGGATCTAATTTTTTCACCAAATTATATTATTAAATTTTTTCAAATGAAAAATATAAAAAAAAGTTTACAAAGAAATAAATGAATAAAATTATACTCGTAACTTATTCATACATATATAAGGTGGTTGATAGTAAGAATGGCTTTCATTTTTTGATAGTTTAAGTGATACCTTGAACGAAAATTTTTATTAATTTTTTCACACTTTCATTTTTCATTTCATTTTTTTCCGCTCAAGTAACTGCGTTGCTCTGCTTAGCGTATGTAAAGAGCCCCCGGCAAGAGTACGATAACTTAGGCGCCAATAAATTATAACGGTTTTTTGTAGAACAGTTCAAGGTGTATGCAAGGTTTCTTTTGCATTTACAGAATCTGGATTTAAAGAAACTTTGAATTTACCCTATGGCCTATATCCAATGTCAACTAAATATATGTATGTACGTAGCCCAAAGTTGCACATTTAAAATGTTCAGACATGAAAATTTAATACATTATAAAAAATTCACATTACCTAGGTATTACTGTATACGAATGCAGCAAATTTATATAATTCCTTAATTAATATGTATGTTTAATATTTGTGTCTAACTTTTTAATGCTAATGTGGTACAGGTTATTGTTTACCAAGGTCATTCGTTATTCAACTTTTGAGTGAAGTATTTTTTTCTTTGAATAAAGAATGGCGATTAAGCATCCACTACTTCATCCTAAATTAAATAACTTTTCAATACTTAAAAAAAAATATATTTCAAAAGCATCGCGTTCTTAGAAGAAATTGGTCTAATTCCAACTAAAACGTCAACTTCCCTTACTGTGTTCTTGCAACTTACCGATAAAATTTCAAGTTCGGTTGGATGTGGCGGTGCTCCGAAAAAAGCTCTAAAAAAAGGTGAACAAATTGTAAGAATACAATGTAAACCTATCTATCGGCACATTTTTCCATGGGCCTCAATATTGGCTAGAGATTCGGGAGGTGCTTGCTATAATTATCTCTTTTGTGATCAAAATGCCTGTAAACACGGTTATAATACATTGAACATTGAAAAATTGACTTGACTATATTTAATTAACACCAATACATAGAGAAATGAAAATTATTTCTGTTTAATTTAATTGAATTTAATTAACACCTGACTTACTCACAAACTGACTGACTGAGACGCGGAATGCCATGCAATTCTACCTCCTCGTGGTGCATTCTTGGTAACGCTAAATGATTTACTGTACTTTACTTACAAATGAACCACATTAACATTAATCCTCAAAATGAAATCACCGTAGGTAAATACCAAAAATCAAAAATTTCATAAAAAGTAGCTTTAGTAATTTTCGATTTTCTCAAAAACTAGAAGGCATAAAACCATTCAGTTTTTTTTGTTCGATTCAGAATTAATAGTAGCATTGTTCATAAAAAGTCAATTAAGCACTTCATTTCACAATTTTGAAAAAAAAAAATTGGTCTAAACTTTTTTTTTCATTTTTTTAACAAAAGTTTGAGTTTGCATGCGAATTTTTCAAAAACTATTGACATAAATAATTTAATTTAAATTTAGGATTATAGAACAGACTTCTGGCTTTCAAAATCGGTATAGTACTTAATTGTAAGTGTTGCCGTTGTTTTTTAATATTTTTTTTTTCAATTTAAGTAATTCTTTTCCAAAATCACCCCTACTTTCTAAACGGGGTGATTAACTGTCCGCCATGCGACCATGTATTTTTTGATGAGTCGACGTTTTCGCCCTCTTTAATTCGGCCAAAATTCGAAAATTAAAAAAAAAATTTTTTGGTACTCTTGACGCATGTATTCATTATTTAAAAAAAAAATTATGTTATTACCTAATAAGGTTTCCAAGAAAAAAATTCCCAAAAATCGTGCGTTTTTTTTGGCATTAGGCCATACTAGTACCTTAAAACAGTTCTACAAATTCTCTGCGTTATATATTCAAGGCCGAAAACATTTGACTTTATTTACACTGATCACGTAAATTGAAGAACAACAAATGGAAAATAATACAGTGTTTCCATGCAAATAACTTTGTGATGTGTCTGCACATTGTGTTGTTAATCAGAACGACCTCACCATTATTCTGGTTTTGAGCAGAAAAATTACAAAGATATGAAATGTTTCATTGAAGATAACAAATATGTCAAGTTTTAGAAAGAGATCTCCACACGTTTTTAAGATACATGGTTTTATTGCGATAACTAGAAAACGAAAGTTTTTCAAATAAAATTATGGGTAGTTTTGATCCCATTTATTATGTTTTGTTTGCCTTCAGAATTTAGCTTAAATGCTTTTCCTTTGCCGTTTTCAGAAAAGATATTTTTCGTCAAAATTTCAATTGCAAGATGTTCTGAAACGCTAACTGCAAAAGTCAACTGTTCGAAAACCCAAAACAAAAATATTATTTTCGATAACGTAGTTTGCTAAAGTTATATGTTCGAGTTCGGCCCCGATTGTTTGTACACCTATTAAATAAAAAATTGTTATAATAATTGCATTATATGTATAAGGTTTATGAGAAGCGGGGGTTCTTATGTTTGGATGAGTTTAAATGAGTTTGAAATACAAACAAATTTTCCATACCATTTAAAAATTTAAATTCGTTTTACAAACATACATCTCTTGAATTTATTTTTATTTGCGAAAGTTGTTTTGTGTTACTTTTAAAAATTCTATTTTTAAGTGTAAGAAATTTTCAAATCAAGCAAAGAATTTGACTTTGCCGATACAAAGAAATTAATTTGTAGATACTCGTTATCTCTTCGAGATTATAAAAAAATACATTAGTATCGGCATTGTCACATTCACACACACCATACCTTGTGATTTATGTTTACAAATATCAAGTGATCGATTGTCTTAGAGATTCAAAGTCAAATGCGAATATATCAAAGAAGATATTCATGATCATGGGTACTTTACTTGAGAAGTGATCGGGAGTTTATTTGATTGAATAAGCTTTGGTCTTATTTGTTAAAATTATAACGTCCTTCATACAGAGACACCTTCGTACCTCTAATGGGCCACTTTGACCCTTTTTTGGGATATGGCTCTTCGGGTAAACTTATTTAAAATTATTCAAAAGTGGCCCTTTTTGAGTTTTGTGTGCATCCTTTCAGAATTATAATTATCCCCTTGACAATTTATTCGATTTTTTTTTTTTTCAATTTTTTATTTTAATTTGCACACACTTCAGGGATTATGGCTACCCTTATAATGTGCATGCTGAATTTAGTTGAGGAAAAAACTTACAATATTTTATTAAAGTTACAATTAGTCTATTGTCGAAGGTGATATCGAATATGTTGTCTTTTCGAGATTTTGGTTATGTGGTTCTCGAAATTCTGTCTGTCTGCTCGACTTTATATTTAAGAAAGAATTAGTAATCTACTAAAAAGTTAGCAAATTGTTAAGTAGTATCATACTAATTCCTTTATACTAAGCTGTTTAAAATTTTGCGCCATATTGTATAAATATTTATAGTACTCTCATGAAGAGGAACGACCGACGCGCCAATTCTTGAAATGAGTTAAGTTTATATACAAAGATTGTATAGGATCAAAATCACATCTGGCAAAAACGACAATAATCGAATTTTTGTTCTTAATAATAAAAAACCGAATTGAAAATCACTATGACATTTTATTGTCACTTTACGTTGACATGAGTGCAAGTGTTTTTGAAATCCTCTTCAAGGCGGTATTCAAAATGAATTAAATATCGTCGGATCAAAAGTAAAATTTAGGTTTTGAAATGTTAAAATGTTGTTAAAAGAAGTCAAAAACCAATGAAAGCTAATTTTGCTAACTGGTCATACTAAATACTATATATGTACATATATATGTACATGATCGAAATCGAAATAACAAAAAATAAAACTAGGGTGAGAGTCCCCAAGTAACATTTTATTGAACGTAGGGTTGCAACTGCATTATTTAATTTAGTAAAATATACTTTGTTTCTAGTGCTTGGTTAAAAGTTAAAACCGTTTATTTTTTTTCTCAGGGATCTCAGATGAAAAAATTAGCACTATAAATATACCAAATAGTATCCCATGCGTATATAATTTCGATATATCTACAATGAAAACGGTTGGCCCAATGGAATTTTTGGCAGACGAAAAATATCTGCAAGATCAACTTAAAAAAACAGCATCAATTGGGAATTAATGAAAAAATAAATAATAATAATAAATGACTAATAATGTTAAATCTAAAAAAAATGTAAATGTGATTTGTTTTTGCTTTAAATAAATATGTTTAAAAATTTAAATAGGTAGATAGACTCCTATAAAAAAGCTTTCTTGAGAATTGAAGAGAGATTGTAAAACGGTATAAGTCGTTCGGTAAAGACACACCAAGATCAAGACGGAGCAAATAAGTTAGAAGCTACAGACAATGGAGAGCTACAAACAAATAGAGAGGGAAACTCTGGAAAAACAATTTTGAAAGTATCTTGTATTACCAACTAAGCCGGTTATAAGATGAATTTGAATGATTCCGAAACATGATCAGAATATGATGGCGATGACTATTGTGTTATTTTAAAAATTCGGAAACATGTCCGATATGCAGTGCATGGATCTTGAACCAGCCGCCTCAACTACTCATGAACGATGGTCAATATGGCAACCACAATATGATTTTCTCAGTGGTATAATTGGATCCATTTACATATCCAGTGTAGGCGGCATTTCAAGCAGTTCCACAGCAAGTGTACTATGCGTTCCACCGTTTGGAAAAAAAGACACAACATGGCATAAGAAATTGGACCGAGTGCAATGCTCCGGCAGAGCAAAATTTTAAAATTAGAGCCAATAGATATATTTGGCTGAAGTATTTCACATCTTATAGAATATAAATAAATTCATTAAACTTTAATACTTGTAGGTCACTTTTAAGGATTTTTTTTTAATTTTTTTTTATTTAATTTAATAATAAATATTTAATTTTAACAATTAAAACATTCTCACCTTTTCAATTTCTTTTCCTCTAATGTCATGTCAAAATATTTTTTTTTTGTAAAAAGCAGACGTCAAATAATGAAGCTGACCACCATCTGTCATCTTAAATTGGAGTAAAAAAAACAACTGTTGTACATTGAAGGCGCTATCCAGTGTATTACTACGTTTTCACTAAAGGTAAATCCGGGATTTAAGTGGATTTACCATAAATCTCCTTTAAATCTCGTAGATTTACCATACAAATATAAATCACCTCAAATGAAGATTTAAAATAAATCTCCTTAAAATCTTCTCGCAATCAGAAGATTTGCAAAACAAACAAACCTTATTTTGTAGAACGCATCTATGTAAACCCACTTTCTTCGTTGACAATCAACACAAAATGGAAATAACTGTCTTTTTCCTGTTAACTATCCAATTACAATTTTTTTTTCTTGTCCAAATTGACAATTGAATGACAAGACAGAGTGTAAACGTCAAATAAATCTCAGTTTCTTTGGTGAAAACACTTCAAGATTTATTTTAAATCTCTAGCGGATTTACTCTTGGTCAAAACGTAGTATATTATAGAGAGAGAGACCACTGCTGAAACCATATTATCTATTTCCGAAAGGTTTTGTTCATACCTGATTCAAATTCGAGCACAAGGGGTTCCAGCACGTTACTTGACATCAGGTCTGTTTTATTCATTGCTGCATAGCCAGCGCAGCATTCAAGTGCGAATAAAACGATCAAACTCACTCCATATGTCAATTTCAATTTATATTTCAATGTTGGCCATTATTATAGAAAATATCAAAATCTGATTTCAAAACATGTACGAGTATGTACATATGTGTATGTTCAGGACCGGCCCGAGCTAAATTAGAGCCCTGCGCAAGCCTTATCAGTGGCGCCTCTCATTTGGATTGGATTGGCGGAAAAAGTCATTTCCTCATTACCCAAGGGGTACCCTTTGCAATGCGTTTTTTAACAAGGGATCCCCAAGAGGCCTATTCCTAGATAATGCTTATATTTAATTAAAATAAATATGATTTTTATTAAAAACTTAGAAATCAAAAATATATCACAAAAATAATAGTCAAAAAATATATCACAAAAATTTAGGAACTGAAAAGTAAAAAATATTTAAAAACTAATTCAAAAACATAACAACATACAAATAAATAATGAACTCATTAATTGTTGTTGAATTAAAAGTTTTATATTCATATTTAATTTATTCAGTGTAGGAAATAATAATAAGATTATTATTTTAATAAAAATAAATAGAACCGAATTTATTGCAATAGATTAACTTTTCTGGCTTCTGTTTTAGCAAACTCAGTTACCAGATCATCATAATATAATGACTTGACAAGCTCTTTCTCTATAGCCATGACTGACTAGTCAACTTATCTTTCATGAGTCATTGGGGTCCTGAAGTAGTTTATTATTACTTTTAGTTTAAAAAAAACTATGTTATTTGAGGAAACTGTGATGGTATTTATAGATTTAGAGCTATGGCTTCAGCTGATTGCACGTTAGTGAATTGTTCTTCTGATCGCATTTCCACTAAAGAGTTTTTAGTAGCATATTTAGTAGATAAATTAGCAGACGGAGTTTGTAAATACTTACTAGTAATATTGACGCAAAATTTTAAACAGCCTACTATTATTTGCTAACTTTATAGTAGTTTACTAACTCATTCTTAATTTTAAACATTTTCTCACTAGTATCGAACTACAAGAATTTTCTTAATAAATTGCTTCTGAACACACCTAAAACAATGACATTACTAAAACAGCTTTAGCATCGTACTAATTCAATTAAAATTTTGCGCCATTATTTTTTTCTAAAATATCAAACTAGATTAATATGCAACATATAAACTTGAAACTAAAATTTTACTTCCTAATGACTGCATGTTTCTATTCTCAACGTTTCCAGCCTCAGATATTTCAATAAGAGCTTCATACTATAGCTTCTCAGATTTTTTTGAATGGTTTTAAAGCATTTAGTCTACTCCCATCTGGTTTCAGAAAGGGGTTTTAAGGTCAAAACAGCGAAATTTTTTGTATATATGTATGTCCCAACGCATTGTTGAACCTGATACAAAGTTTTATATGCATTGAGCAATGTCAAAAAACTTAACAGCTTCCAATGAACAGCAAGCTGAATCATTAAAAACCAACAACAACCAAAAGGAATGCAAGCAGCCTGAACAAAATAAGCTCTTGCTTCAAAACACTTATGTAATTTTGTTTTGAACACCAGCCTCTTTTCCTTTTATGTTTGAACCATTATCATAACCTTATACATACTCGTATACACTACTGGAATACTAGCGTAGAAAGTTTTATTGTAAATATACATTCCCTATCCTTTCTTTTGTTTTGAGTTTTTTTTACCATAATACATAGACAAATAAAGTAATTAGTTCAGTCAAAAAATTCCTTTTTTAAATGTAAGCAATAACTGGCAAGAACAAAAAAATAGAGAAAAAGAGAAATTGAATAAAACAGATTCACTCATAAACGACAAACCTCAACATTAATCATCGCATCTGGCATCATCATCACTCAAGTATTTCCATATTTCAACCCTTTGTCTCATTCTCGACACACGACAGTGATAAAATTTCACTCATAAACAGAGGCCAGTGCCAAACTAAAACATAGTACAAGAAACACTCAACCGGAAGAGTTTAAATTCCTAGACTCAATTTTTAATTCTGCGCACTGACATGTCAATGAGTATGAATTTTGTACCTCAGAATTTCTGTTTGAGTAACATTGCTGACTTCGATTTCATATAGAAGAATTGGCATCGTACTCATGTTATCAACTTGCAAACTGTTAACTGTCTGTATTTGCTGTTGAAATTCTGTTTTATGTTACACTGCATAGGGGAGGGATAACAAAATAAAATAAATGCCTTCACTCATACATGCGATGGTGAGTGTGAAGAATAACGTAACAGTAGATTGATAAAGAGAAAAATAGCAAATATGTAGGTATCTGTTGTAAAGATTTTGTGATGTAGTTTTTTTTTACTGTGGGAATGGGGGTGTGTATAGGAAATTAAACATCGACTTATTTTTGGAAAAGTAGATATGTATCTATCTATGTATATATGTATATCTGTCTTTAAATTCAGAATCAGCTGTTAATTATATAATAAATACCAATATTGGAGTGAGCTATAAAAAGAAATGAGACTTAAAAAAAGAAGGTAGGTAGTGGTTATGAAGTAGTGGCTTTTTTAACGCTTGCCCAAGGCGCCTTTTGAGTTCAGCGCCCTGCGCATTTGCACAGCTTGCACGTATAGCTTGTCCGGCCCTGTGTATGTTTAATTCAAAAATTTAATGCATATCGCCATTTTCATTTCAATAATCTAAAGTTCTATCACCAGTACAACTGCCATTTTTTTTACTGGCTTCTTTTTCGCCAGCAATCAAATTGTTGTTTGTCGAGGGAAATTTTGCTGTGCTAGCTATGCAGCAGTCACTAAAACACACCTATCGGGTATAGGTATACTTCCTTATTTGATTCAATCGAATCGAAAACAATCGGCTGATTCTAAAAGTGGATTTACATGTTTCTGCATCTGCAAACTGCAGAAAAGTAGGAAGAGGCAGATGTATGTCGAAACACGAAAGTGTGAGAGAATACACAGGTGGTAACTCTTTTTTACTTCCTATAAACTGCTATAACTTGTTGACTGGTTAATACGAAAAAATGCAATGAAAATTGAACTTACCTCCGTTCTCTTCCATTTTGATTTCATGTTATATAATTATTATAGAAAAATGTGAAAATGTCGCAAATTTACAAAATGCAGACGAAGATGCTATAATAAAGATGAACATGTTCATCTTTATTATAATCTTGACTTCTGCATTTCTCTAATTTTCTATAATGCAGAAATAAGTTCTGCATTTTGGTCTTTTTCTCTCTATCTAACATATATGAATTATGTGTTTGGCATCCCTTTTTTTTGGTGAAATCAAATGCAGACATGTGTAAATCCACCATAGTAAGCTGCTTTCTTTCATTTGTATCGAAAAAAACTCAATTGTATCAGGTTTTTCTAAACTACCATAGATTCTCGAGATATTCCATCTAAAAATACTTAAAATACTTCTAATAAATAAATAAAACAGCTCGAAGTGGACCAGGGCCTAGTGAGTTACAACTCTCAACCATTTCTGTGTGCGTGTTACAAGGAACGGAGGGGACCTACAATTTTCTGCCGATTCCGAACAGCTTATGAGCAGCACTTTCCATTCACTTGCATTTGCATTCTTCTCACACGCAGACCGGTTGAGCGTTGTCTTGTAAGTCACTAGGTTTATATTCTCTTCATGCCTTAATGGCTTCTAATTTATTTTTAAAACAATCCATTAAAAAATAATTAAATTTAAACAACAGAATATAACCTAATCAGGAACATAATTATAGATTTTTTTTTAGATTAGGTTGATTTTTATTTCCACATAAATTTTAACAATGATTTGGTTAATACAATCAATATGATGCATGGCACTGCCGTCTGCCTGATTGACAACTAAAATTATAGCTTTATATAGATTAAAAAAAAAAAAATAGAAAGTGCAGTTTAAAATTAAAACGCTTCATTTAAAATTTGATGTCTGTATTTAAGTGCTGTTTTGCAATATGCATATAACTTTGTGACATCCATTTCCTGTAGAAGGCTTATGATTTCATTATTTGAAAGAAAGTCACTGCCTAGGGTATGTCTTCTTGTTTCTCTCAATATCGCACATCTTCCAACAAAATGAAAAACATCCTCGCGCTCTTTCAAGTTGCACAGGTTGCATAAAATCGGTAAGTCCTCGCGGTGTGGGATGTAGTTCAGATTATGGAGTTCTCCTCTTAACCGGAACATGCACGAAATTTGTTCGATAGTATAGTTGTCGTGGAAGTAGTTTCTTTCCCGGAGATCGTAATCTAGTCTACTGTAAATCGAACGGTGCAGTGAACTTTTGGCTTGCTCCGTGAATTGTTCTCTTGAGGCTTCATCCAGACGAGCTATTAAGCGATATAAGGTTGGTTTCCATGAGGCAAAGTTACTGTAGTTCAGGTCAACATCCACTTGATCGGCTAGTTCTATCCAGTCTTTAAACCATCCACTTCGGGATTGGATTGTTTGAAGAACTACTTTCTTTGGAAGACGATAACTTGGCATATCGAGAACTTTTAGGATGTAATCGATCTGCAGCTTGAGTGTTTTGATGAATAAAGGCGATAAACCCGTTTCCAACATGATCATGTAGTTTGGCGTACTAGAAGGAAGGTGGAAGATCCGTTTTATGTAAAATCTGAGCAGTTTTTCCACTTGTTCATATTTCCGACCTCCCCACGCTTGCGCCGCATAAAACATAACTGATTCCGATACAGCTTCGAAGACTCTGAATTTACTGGAATGTGTAATTTCCTTATTATTAAAGGTTTGCTTCCATCCTGCGTTTATAGCTGTTTTCGCCTTAACAAGTTTGTCAGTGAGATGTTTTCCCATGCTCAAGTTCTTAGTAAAGCAGACTCCTAGATATTTGTATTCTTTCACCAACTCTATTCTTTCACCATTATAGTGCCATTGCTCACTTGCACACGATCTTCCTCCGCCATTTTTAAAAACCATCACTTTGGATTTATTTAAATTTACCACTAGGTTCCACCTTTTGCAATATTCAGCAAGCTTATTTATCATTAGTTGAAGGGACTGCGGTGTATATGCGAGCAGGACAATGTCGTCAGCGAAAAGAAGAGCTTTAATGTTAACGCCTGCGTACTCAATTCCTGCGGGTAATGCTTCGACTATATCTTCAATGAAGAGTGCAAACAAACTTGGACTAAGTGCACAGCCCTGTCTAACTCCCTATTTCGTTTGGAACCACTCTGATAAGCATTGGCCATTCCACACTGCTGCTTTGGTAGTCTTGTATAAATTTTCCAAAACTGTACCGAACTTAAGCGACATTCCTTTCTGGAAAAGCTTGTAAAACATGGCATTTCGATCCACGGTGTCGAAAGCAGCTTTAAAATCAACGAAAAATGTAAATAGTTTCTTATTTCTCGATAGAAACGAGTCAGCAATCGAGCGAAGTACAAAAATGTGATCGACGGTGGAGTATCCCGATCTGAAGCCAGCTTGAAACTCACTGAGCAGGTTATTAGAATTTATCCATGCATTTAAACGCCTGAGCAGGATCGAAGTAAATATTTTATATGACGAGTTCAAAAATGAGATTCCTCTATAGTTTTCCGGATCTTCAGTGCTTCCCTTCTTGTGGATTGGGAAAATCAAGGCATCGCTGAACTGATTTGGAATGGTTCCCTCGTCAAAAATCTGGTTGAATACTGCCGTCAGAGTTACAACAAGAGTATCTGTACCATATCTGTAGAATTCTGCGGGTATACCATCTGAGCCCGCAGCCTTTCCATCCTTTTGGTTGTTTACCGATATAAACACTTCTTCCTTTGTAATTGGTGCATCTAATGGCTAAAACACATGTGCAGCATTTTTCCTGCAGCGAAATTTAATTACACAGGTTCTTATGGGAGCAGAATCATTGAAAGTCTGCATGCAGCGCAGCGCTGCACGATGTCTCTATTCCTAAATTTGCTGCCTAGTTTCATTGCAGCCATAATTGTAAAACAAAAATTTCCAAATAATTGCTATTTGGCATTACTGATATTGACAGATTGTTGACATTGTCTGTCATATTTGCAAAAAAAAAGTTATTGAAAAACCACCAAATCTGCAAAATAATAAATTCCATTTGCAACAAAGATTTGTCCCATAGCCAAATGTGATATGTTACTTTTAGTTTTTATACTAAAAAACAAGAACTTCATCCGGAGAATTCATCCAAGAATCAAGAAAATAAGCCAGCTAATAAAATGAGTAGTTTCATAACAAAATCCAGCAGCGACATACTCTCGTTAAATGTTATTGCTTTCAAGTCCGGCGAAAAACAACACTGCTATGAGATTAACGAACCAAACGTGACCATCGTCGGAAGCGCTGGCAATCATGATCATGGCAGTTCCAAAGTGAAACTCAAAAACATCGTTGACTACAAATGGGAGACAAAGAGTTATCCAGGCCATTTGATAGCCGTTCATATTGACTGAAAGCATATAGCATAAGTTATAAATGTGAACAACAAAATCTCCAGAACCGAAGGCATGGTTCGAGTGGTTAACGCAACTTTCGGCGCATTGGTCAAGGGAATGTCCGGAGAGATGCTGGATCTGCAGTTCGCTCACATCGAAAATGAGCGAATATTGGCTTCGATTGATGCCAGTTCGTTGTATGTCCACAAAATCGATATGATCAGCGAGACTTTGGTTTGCAATTTGCTTATCAAAATCGAAGACCCTCCTAAAGATGATAAAATTTCATGGTGTCCTTATGTGGATTGTTCGAGCAATGACGACGAAGAGAGTGATCAGTTGATTGTGTGGGCCAGAGGCAGTATTTATCAGTGTTTCAATGTGAACACCATTAATGTTAATTATGGGATTGGCAAATTTTGTCCAACAGACATAGCAACTGGTTATCTTGTGTATGAGCCAACTTTAGTTATAACTTGGGTTGCTCTACCACCCGACGGTACAACACATGGAGTTGGCGGGGAAGATGGTCTTATTCGGTTCTATCAGGTATATTTCCATGAAAAAGAACCGAGATGCTTGCATCAGTGGAAACCCCACGGTGGAAAACCGGTATCATCGTTTTTCTTTTTGTACAACTTAACTAAAATATCAGCAGAGTAAGATTATCTAAATAGTAATTAAATTTAATCTTACTTACTATATTTTGTATACAGTTCATATTGGAAATACATACGCCCTAACCGGTGCAGATGATAACACAGAGTTTAAAATTTGGGACTGCGGTACTTGGGAATGCCTGCAAACAATTAACATTAGGACGAGCGAAAATAAAAAATTGAAATTCATCGGCCAACTGTGGACGAGAACACCGATGTAAAGAGCAGTATTTCCCTTGATAGTACGAAGGAATTTATAGAAAATCCGAGCGAAAAATTAAATGATAAATTTTTTGAACCATTTTATTTGAAAAAAAGCTTATTGGAATTAACAAAATACAGACTTATTGATTACATTTTTTTGTAAAACTAATGGATAATAGATTTAGCAATCAATTGGTATTTAAAGCAACGATTTCACAGTAGTACTAGCGGCTATAGCGGAGCGGCAACTGCAGCTGATACGCGTCCGCAGTCGCTCTATTGGTGGTGGAAGTTGGATTACCGTCGTTATGATGGTAAAAATATTTGATGGAACATCAATATCTGATTTACTGCTTGCGTGTGTTATTTTCAGTGAAGAAGCTGAAGTCGTTTCTTCCTCCTCTGATGACGAAGAAGATGATGATGATTCGCTAGAATTTGTTATGATCGTTGTTTTATATTTAATTTCCTGCGACTGGCTCCTTTTGCTTTAGCTGGGGTTGTTGTTGGTGTTTTTGTTGTGACAATGATTCGGACGAGGACGAAGAAGAATTCGAGGACGACGACGACAGAGACAGCTCTTGCTGTTGATGCGAAATCACTACAAAATCAAAATTTTGTCCTTGTTTGTTGAAATATCCATTTAATTTAAAATAAACTTATAAAACTTTAAGTACAAAACAATTTAAGCAAACAAAAAGAATTAAAATTTGGCAGATGTCATTTTTGTTATAACAGAACTAGGCATCATTAAAGTTAGGAAGTATGCACATGTGTTCTGTCTGCAGCGCTGCATGCATCGCTGCGTGCAGACTTGCTGCACATCTGTTTAAGCCATAATATATTATTTTTGAAGCCAGGTTTGGCATAATGATTCATAAACTTGTTTGGCGCATCTGGGTTTAATAATTGCTCGAAATATGTTTGTAGTCTATTTGAATTAAGTCCCGGACTAATAATAAATTTTGTTCCATTAAGTTTTCGGACCAGGTTCCAAAACTCAGACGACTTGTTACACTTTGCAAGCTGATGTGCTTGGGCTTCCGAATAGATTTTTTTCTTTTTACGGCAGAGAAGTTTATATTTCTGATTATACTCAATGTACCGGTCTTTAGTTAAATTTGTATTGGACTTTCGATATGCACTCAGCCAGGCGTAAGAAAGGCTTCTCGCCTGCATGCATTCCTTGTCAAACCAAGGTTCTCTATATTCAGTTTTTCCTCGACTGCTGTTCGGTATATGATATGCTCCTTTAATGCTTTTTTCAATTTGATTCAGGCTTGCGTCGTGTTGTTCCATCATCAGAAGTGTATCTAGACGTGTTCTATAGTTGGATGCAGATTCGTTTGACCAGCGTAGTTTGGGTATCAGTTGCATTTGTACATTGGTTTCATTTCTTTCTTCCCCGTTAGTAAACGATACACTAAGAGGCATATGGTCTGAAAACGGTTTCTTTTCTATTTCGAGATTTTTAACAACTTTTCTCCAGTCACCACCTTCCAAACTGTAGTCAATGACCGAACTTCCTTGTTTTCCCATGAATGTAAATTCACCCAGTTTATCACCTTCACTTGCACCGTTCATTATACGGAGGCCAAAAGTGTTGCAAAGTTCAAGCAATTGACTTCCTCTTACATTCTTAATTGTGTCTTTTGAATTTCTTGCTTTTCCAAGTCTTTCAACATCACCACAGGTTAAGAAATCCTTGATATTTTCGAAGTCGGTGTCCCAGTGATTACAGTTGACATATGCTGGGATTATACGGTAGATTTTTCCACAAATCCTCAAATCCAAGTAAGCCAGGACTCCACTCTGTTTAAACTCGCAATTTAAGCCTTTCATGTCTTTTTTGTACCCAAAAATGAACCCACCACTTGCTCTTCCCCTTGTGTTTGTTCTCGTAGCTGGTATTATTTTAAGTTCGAAATTACTAAATTTGTTCACATAGTTGACGATATTGCAATCCATTAAATAAGTTTCAAACAGAAAAATGATTTCAAAATTATTAACATACCCAAAAAAATCATTAAAAATACACTTATTAGACAGTCCTGCTATATTATATGATAAAATTCTAAAAATTCTGAGATCTTTTTTGTTTACATTGCTTTTGTTTGCATAGATTCTATTAAAATTAATATTATTTACTAATGGTGGATTTACATGTTTCTGCATCTGCAAAATGCAGAAAAGTAGAGAGAGGCAGATATATGTCGAAACCCGAAAGTGGGAGAGAATACACAGATGGTAACTCTTTTTTGCTTCCTATAAACTGCTATAACTTGTTAATCATATGTTTTCCTTCAAAGTTAATTTGTATTTTGTGTGAAATTTATTACGAAAAGTCATGAGCCTTCTTTTGCCATCCTTCTAAAATTTAATTGAATTCCAGTGTATTTTTAAGAAAAGAAAAAGTAAAAAAAAGCAAATATTCCATTTAATTTATAAAAAGTTTCAATAAAATGCACATATTTAGTGAAACCGGAGCTGGAGTTCCTGCCTTCTTGGCTAAACTTTGGAGGCTCGTCGACGGAATAATTAAATTTGTTGGAGCAAGGATGATCGAAGTTTCATAATTCAGAATCAGGCCCAAAGGTAAAGGATAAACAAATTATTATAAAAGAAATGATAAGTGGTATTTCCGATGTTCCCAATCTTATTGGTATTTTTTTTCTCCAGTGAAACACTTTGTTAGATTATATTATAGAAGTGCAACTTATATAAACTCTTAAAAAAAAAACAATATTTTAGCTCTTAGGTACTTTTTATATTATTTCTTGAATGTTTCTCATTTTAACATTTTAATGATGTAAGCAATTTCTTTTTTTCTTCCTAGGTTATCGAATGGGAGGAAAATGCTGAAAAGTTCTCTGGTCTATGTCAAGCGGTATAAAATCTCTCCAACAAACTATCTCGTTGCGCTTATAAGGAAATATGCTACGATCTTGTCTCGTATGTTTTGGACATGGCGGGAACACTTATGCTATTAAATGCATTTATCAAATGGTTGTCCCTTGCCCACTTCCCGAGCAATGTTTACTCCTATACCCAAGGCAGTTATACATGTAAGCCAAGATTTTCAAACAAAATGTATATAGGTACATATATTGATTGATGTAAAACATTAAATTCTCAGGGTTTAGCAAAGGATGGAAGGAAAACTTTATGTCTGGTGACCAAGAACCTTGGGTTTTTCATGGTGGTTTGACTGCAGATTTGCAGGTAAAGTGAAATAAATAGATTTTATTATTAGCAATAATTGTTTATTTTTGTAGAGACTAGTTTCAGTAGATTCGGAAACGATTTGTTCATATATAAACTACCCGATGCCCCAACATCATCGTACTATATTATTTGACCCTATACTCAGATAGACAAGTCGGATGTGAATAGAGTGTGTCAGGAGGTTTTCAAAACAACAGACAAAATTCTACCAGGTTAGAAGACAATGAAAAATATTTTCTTTAATTTATACATTTGTGAATTGTAGAAAACCTTGCGGAAAGCATATCCGACAACACTCACTCCCGAATTCTGTATGGTTGTCCTAAATTCATTCAACGCTATAATCGGATACGGATGTGCTGTCCCTGACCTAAAGACTTTCGTACGAAACTTCGAAATGTGTTGGATACCAAGCATGCATGAAAAATATCTATTAGGTTTTGTCTTTGCTTATTTTTGAGTATTATCGTTTTATTTTATTATTTTCTCTATTGTTTCGAATTATTTCTTAAAAACAGTTTTCCAATTAGAAATGAGTTGATTTTTCCTTTAAACAAAAAATAAAAAATTTATAATTTTGTATTTAACGCAATAAGCAACAATTTTAATTATACAACAAATTAAAAATAAAACATTTTTTGCTCTTTGTTGCCCTATGACTTCTTTGGAATTTCATAAAACCATACAGTGTTGACGCCGTCTTCAATAACTTTGGTTGGTATGGAGTTTGGCAATTGGAATCTACAAGCAATGATTTTACAATCTGTTTGACTCTCAGCAATGAGTTTGTGTTCTAAGTCTTTCATCTACGGAATGAAAGAAATAATTGAAGGCTTATTTATATTTTCATTAAGGATTAAGTACTACTCCTTCGGATTGAACTCCGTGTTTCGCCGCAGCTAAAACAAGCCAAGTTAAACCTAAATGACTCCGATAAGTTTTTAGTTTATCACCTATTACGATCCGTCCATCACCAGAACCTATATCAAGTAGTTTTCCTTTTGAATTCTTAGGCATAAAAGATAGAACGTTGTTTACTTGTTCGGTTATTGCTGGAACATATGGAAGATAGTATCGGCGAAAGGCCGGAGCTACAAATGATGCATATACTATGGTTAATCCAACTCGGATACCTCCGGTAGCTGCAATTAATAGCTTAGATGTTGTAGACACACGTTTTATATTGGTTTTTTGAACTGTGTTTTTGTTTAGATATTCCATTTCTTTCAAAAAATGTGTTATGAAATGAAACACAAGTAAAATGTCATGAATATGTTAACAGGTGCTTGAAAAGTAAGGGTATGCCCGCAGGAGATTCAAAATTTAGATTGCAAAATTCGAGTACCCATACATATTTCCAGCTATAGGAAAAAATGAATAACAATTATCAGTATTGTGCTAGACATAATGACATACCTTGTCTGATATTTTAGATAGATTTTCTGTGGCATATTTCCCCCAGCGTTTCCATTGGAATCTTGAGTCGCAAATATAGTGGTATGGTTAATTGAAGCCATTGAAGTAAGTACATGCGGTCGGGACACCATTGCACCTTGTGTTACAACCGGCGATAAGGAATAATTTGCTTAAGTCTCAGCAGGAGCACTTATGGGTAAGACTTTTGCTGACTGCTGCTGAAGAGTTTTGCTGTTCTCTGGCATTTTCATCATATGGTTATTTTTGTGATTGACAGGCACTGGCACCGGCTGGAGGACAGCCTTAGTGGTTTCTATATGTTGTTTTTTGGGATGTCAACCAACCATTTCTGGGCTCACGAGAGTGCTTAGCTCAACTTTCGTAGGATGCTTACTCCCACAACCACCTACAATGGAGGCATTAAAGTTCAGGACCCTCATCACGTCGGTGAGTGTTTTTTCAGGTTTTGGACTTAGGCGATACTTCCCAACTTGGTGTCATTGCTTTTAACTGAACCGAAGAATGTGTCTCCAGTGCCTCCCTGTTTTCCAATACGGTTAACTTAACTGCAGAAGACATAAACGATGTTGTATTATCCTAAGTCAGACGTTTGTTTTGGCTCTATACGTTCTGAAGAAAGTATCACATTTACACTACTTTTCCATGTCGCAATTTGTTCTTCTTGTTTTGATGGCGATGAAAAAGGAGACGCCATTGTTGTATGCAAATTCAACTCTCCAATATGAATCTCAACTCGAAAGCACCGGAGTGACTACATATAGGTTGGCCAACAATAAATAAATTAAAACAGCACTTTTCACACGAATTTCATAATTTTTTTACTAAAATTTCAACAATATACATACAATCGAGGGTGGTTTTTCTTAGTAATTGCGCTTTAAAATAACATTTTATATAAAATTTATTTATTAAAATATAATCGCACGCTCGCGAGCAACACTATTTTCCTTTATTTATTTATTCCTTGCTGTTGCATTTTCTTCAGTTGTTGATGGACGGGTGGTTGTGCTATCGATAATGCCGCTGCTGAGGCTGGCTGAACGGGTGGTGGCGGACGAGATGCTAAAATTTCATCGGGTGGCTCTATTTTATTTACCTCCGGCAACTTCTCTTTGATTTCTTCTTTTTTGAAGAATACCTCATCCTTCAATCCGTTTATCATAGAGAATGTCTAACTACCAAAATTAAAATGACTGTTATTTAATTTATTAAATTATTTATTCATTCAGAACAGTAATTGGTCATGAACGGTCATCCAAAACATTTTCAGTATTTACATTTCAAATTTCTAAAAAGTAAATACTGAAAATGTTTTGGAGTGTGTCTTTGGAAAGGCTTGTCATACAAACATGTTTGATAACATTTTGGAATCAGCTCTTGACGCTTTAAAAACAAGCATCAAAATCTTTTGGACAAATTATATAATATTCACAAAACTCACTCATAGAATCCACAATGTTTTTCTTTTAAACGACCCATGGCTGACGAGTTTCGCATAGACTTACCTACTTTTTCTTCTGGAAAAGATATCTCCTCCCCCATAACGACGTTGCACCATTCTTCCTCCAAATAGTGGTAATCCGTATAAGCATGATCTAAAAAACAAAATACAAAATAAATTATACGAAGCAATGCAATGAAAATTAAACTTACCTCCATTCTCTTCCATTTCGATTTAATGATTTTTTTTTTCATATCATGCATCCGTCAAAAAAAATTATAGAAGAATGTGAAAATGTCGCAAATTTACAAAATGCAGACGAAGATGCTATAATAAAGATGAACATGTTCGTCTTTATCTATAATTTGACTTCTGCATTTCTCGAATTTCCTATAATGCAGAAATGAAGTTCTTCTGCGTTTTCCTCTTTTCTCTCTATCTAACAAATATGAATTCTGCATTTGGCATCCCTTTTTTTTTGCAGAAATCAAATGCAGATACATGTAAATCCACCATAAAGGGCAGACGGCATTACAATTAAATATAAGGTTGTGACACCACAAATGGCACATGTGGATCGTTGGTTATAGCATTATTATTACTGCAACCTGGAACGTCTTCAGTTGAAACGTCATTTGTCAGCTGGTCTAATAATGACATTCCACACACGCCGCCGTCGTCACATTTTAATTTGTTGTCGTTATCAAAGTAGAATGATTTGCCTTCCACCAACAATTTATGTCCGTGAATTCTTGTTTTTAAATTTTTGTTTTTTCTATAAATCTCGGTTTTAAGTTGCACTAATCGTCTTCTCCGGGCTCTAGCCGCAGGTGGTAAATCCCTATGTATGGATATTCCGGTGTTTTTTAATTTAATAGTTGAACCTAGCAATCGTGTTACGTCCTCTCTTTTATTGAGTTTCACGATAACATTAGCCGTCTTGTTATTATTTGTCGGTCGCAAAACTCGAGTTGTTGCAATAACGTTGGCCTCATTTGTTTGCAACAGATCCAGGCAACACTTTTGGGCCCTCACTCCCGCATCTTCTTCACCGTTTTTCGGAAAATGGACGATGACATTTTTTTCGTTGGCCTTTATTTCCATTTGCTCCATTTTTTGCTCCAAAGAAGTGCAACGAGCTTCAAATTGCTTCACCTGGGACTGCAACTGGGTGTTACTAAACTGCAAGCTTTGGACTTCAGCATGAAATACATCCATATCAGCTCTCGTAGGCATGTCTTTCAATTTGTCATCAAGTAGCATAGAGACGATATTATGCATCATATGCCTCAAAGCTGTGACCTCCATAGCTCCAACTGCTGTACTTGCCGTTTCTTGAGGCGACGCTGGAACAACCTCTTTATGCGGTCTTTTAGGTGGTTGATTATGCCCACTTGAAGAACCTGAGCTCGGTGGTGTTCGTTGCATGACGTCTACTTTTGCAATTTGGTTAACTGTGCACTGATAATGGCTATAGTTCGATAGTTCGATTTTTTCGAAGTGCAAAAAAGTATCAAAAAAAAAAAAAAAAAAAAAAAAGGAACATATATACATATGTACTCATTTAAGGAGAGAATTAATGTGGTTTCCCATTGGTAAAATAAATCAATTTATCAAAATTCGGATTTTGACAATTTTTACATATTATTGTGCAAAAAATTGTAGCCAATAATTCATTAAAATGACCACCCTGTTATTTACTTGACTTGAAGTATATAGAAACCGATACATTCGAAGTGTATGTACATATAGTTTTTTCTTTGTCTCATGATCGTGTGATAACCCGAAATAATATTCCTTTTTATGCTGCATGCATAGCTGGGCACCGTTAATCAAACAGTTAACTTCGTTAATCGTTAATCCGCTACTAAAAAAGTTAGCTTCGTTAAACGTTAAATTTCGGAAGAATTAACGCAAGTTAACGTTAATCGTTAATCCGTTAACATGTGATAAAAATTGCATTTTTTTATTTTTTTACTCGGAGCACCGGTGCTAAGTAAATGCCGGTCGTCCACTAGGCGATCAACGCACAAATTTCGAATTCAACGCATTCAACTCTAATGTATGGTGCCTTCAATTCTGTTCAACCAACGGGTTGTATCTAGTTGTTGGCCGTTGCTCAACGAATTGCGCAACCAGTGTACGGGTAGTGTACGAGCTCATGTTGCTCCTTGAAAATGTTAATCAACACGTTGACCAACATTTTCAAGATAATGTGTTGCACATTATTTGTTCAACGTTGATCAACTTTTTATTTTCTTTGGGATTTCTTGACGTAATATTGTGTTGCGTTGCGTTGGCTGCAGTGAAATGTGTCTACGTGGTTGAACTATTGCGTTGCCATGAACTTCCAGTTGTTTCAACTTGCAAACTGTAGTTTATTTTGGTTTTTCGTCATGGAAAGTAATAAAAAATCAGAGTGGACCACGGAATTAATTTTGCAAATGATTTCAGCAATTGAGGAAAAGCCCAATATATGGGACATTAAGAGCCTCTCTTATAAAAATCGAGATGCCAGGGAATTGGCTTGGTCTCAAATTTCCTCTAAAATGCAATTGCCTAAGCTTTGAATTCGAATTCACGGGCGCGGTGGGATCAATCGTTTTTAATTTCTCATATATTTCATTGAAAAAACAATTTTCTTCGCGACTCAAGAAAAAATCATGCACCCAGAATCATCTTGGCTGTTTTTTCTTCCTTTGTCGTTCATTTTCTAATATTATTAATGCGGCAGCCACTTTTTTTTTCTTAGAGAAAATCATACTCATACGGAACAAATTTAAGAATATTTTAAAGCGAAGGCGTGCGTCGACAATAAATGTATGTACCGAACTGAAGTCAAAATTATTTCAGGTTTGACGTTTGAGTTTTTTGTTTATGGTGGTGCGTTCAACGCGTTAAGTGGTTAAGTGTACGAAGGTATCAACTCGTTCATCAACTGGTTGAGCACACAGTTGATAAACTCGAAAAAAAATTTGTTTCTGTTAAAATCGAACAAGTTTATCAACTAGTGTCTAGTGTACGAGGTTGTTCAACTTTTGAGTAAGTTGGTCAACTAGGTGTACGGAGCTATTCAACACTGGAATAAGTTTTAAGAGTTGATCAACTAGGTGTGCGGGGTTAATCAATATATATGGGAAAGTTGGTCAATTATGTGTACGGGGCTCCAAACGCATTTTGTTCAACTTTAGTTGCTCAACGTGAATTACGTAAGTTGCTACACTAGTGTAAGAGGTTGTAAATTCGTTTATCCAACAAAAGAGTTGAATAAAAATTTGAACGAAGTTGGTTGAACTTATCGCGCACATAGTGGACGACTGGCATAATGAAATGATCAGACGAAACGAATCTCTTCGCAGTTTTCTCACTCACACGCGCCGTCAAAATATAATACGTACCTAGCTGTTTTTGTTTCACCCGCAACACGCGCCGCACGGCACTTGTCTCATACTTGTCTGTAGGCATTGGATTAACGATTAACGGACTTAACGTGGATTAACGGATTTAACGTGTCCGTTAACATTTTTAAAAGTTAACTTAAAAGTTAATCCGTTAATCAAAATCTTAACTTCGTTAATTAACGATTAACGGATTAACGAGTTAATGCCCAGCTATGGCTGCATGTACTTATATAGCATTCAATAACTGTTGAGTTTTAAATTATTGGCACTTCTTAATAAACCGTCTCGAAGTACAACTCTGTCCTTTTTAATTTAATTAGGATCCCCATAAAATTGATTTATTTCGGTTCGCTTTTTTTATATATTCAACACAAAAAGGTAATTGCTTCTGGTACAAAAATGGTAAATTCATGAAGCTCATACCTATTTCTCGGGGAGAGTACGATAACTTAGGCGCCAAAAATTGATAACGGATTTTTGTAGAAGGGTCAAATACAAGCGTTTTTTACTATGGGAGGGGGGGGGGGGTCTATCTCGCCCCGTTTAGGAGGTAGGGGCGATTTTAGAAAAAATGACTTAAATTGAAAAAAAAAATATTTAAAAACAACGGCAACACTTACAATAAAGTACTATACCGGGTTTGAAAGCCAGAAGTCTGTTCTATAATCGTAAATTTAAATTAAATTATTTATGTCAATAGTTTTTGAAAAATTTGCATGCAAACTCAAAATTTTGTTAAAAAAAATGAAAAAAAAAAGTTTAGACCAATTTTTTTTTCAAAATTGTTAAATGAAGTGCTTAATTGGCTTTTTGTGGTCCATGCTACTATTAATTCTGAATCGAACACAAGAAACCGAATGGTTTTGTCCCTTCTAGTTTTTGAGAAAATTGAAAATTACTAAAACTACTTTTTATGAATTTTTTGATTTTTGGTATTTAACTACGGTGATTTCATTGTGAGGATTAATGTTAATGTGGTTCATTTGTAGGTAAAGTACAGCAAATCATTTAGGGTTACCAAGAATGCATCAGAGGAGGTAGAATTGCATGGCATTTTGCGTCTCAGTCAGTCAGTTTGTGAGTAAGTCAGGTGTTACTTAAAAACAGTCAAGTCAATTTTTCAATATTCAATGCATTAAAACCGTGTTTACAGGCATTTTGATCACAAAAGAGATAATTATAGCAAGCACCTCCCGAATCTCTAGCCAATATTGAGGCCCATGGAAAAATGTGCCGATAGATGGGTTTATTGCTCTGAGATTAACTTTTATATGGATTGCACCAGAGAAACTTTTAAATCATTAGTTTTAAGCAAAATTTAAGTAACGTTATTTCTTAAAATAAAAGATTAACTATGTAAATCATTTAAATGTAATTTGAATTTTATATACCCACCTACAAATTTGTAACTATATATTTACTTATGTATCTTAGTCTGTAAGAGTATAATATGCTCTGGTTGAGGAATAAAAATATTGTATTCTTACAATTTTTGTCACCTTTTTGAGTTGGAGTTGAGGGGAGTTGACGCTTTAGTTGGAATAAGACCAATTTCTTCTAAGAACGCGATGCTTTTGAAATATTTTTTTTGAAATATTGAAAAGTTATTTAATTTAGGATGAAATAGTGGATGCTTAGACGCCATTCTTTATTCAAAGAAAAAAATACTTCACTCTTACAAAGGTTGAATAACGAATGACCTTGGTAAACAATAACCTGTACCACATTAGCATTAAAAATGTTAGACACAAACAATAAACATACATATTAATTAAGGAATTATATAAATTTGCTGCATTCGTACATGTCTGAACATTTTAAATGTGCAACTTTGGGCTACGTACATATATTTAGGAGACATTGGATATAGACCATAGGGTAAATTCAAAGTTTCTTTAAATCCAGATTCTGTAAATGCAAAAGAAACCTTGCATACACCCAACCTCGCACCTACCCCAAATCCTATAGTGTCCCCAAGCAGGGGGGTTGCAGGGGGGCAGCATGCCCCCCCATACATATCTCACTGTTTATACACCGTAATGCGTAAGCAAGCAAAAAAAGCAAATATCCCATAAAAAAGTAGTTTTAGTTATTTTCATTTTTCTCAAAAACTAGACAACATAAAATCATCTAGTTTTCAGTTTTTGAATAAAAATAAATTAGAGCAACGAATTTTAGGAAAAATAATAATATATAACTTTGCAGTTTTGAAAAATTAAACTTTAAACTGTTTTTTTATGTTTTTTTTTCACCAAAATTTGAGTTTAAAACTCGTTTTTTCAAAAACTGTGCATAGATTCCACTTGATTTAAAAATTATCTAATAGATCAGAGTACTGGCTTTAAAAAAAGGTATAATACTTAATTGTAAGTATTACCGTTATTTTTTAATATTTTTGTTTCCATTTTAGTACCTTTTTTATAAAATTGCCCCTCCCGCCCAAACGGGGGGAGATAGACCCCCCCCTCCCATAGTAAAAAGTGCTTGTATTGAATTGTTCTACAAAAAACCGTTATAATTTCTTGGCGCCTAAGTTATCGTACTCTTGCCTATTTCTCTACTGAAAGTAAAGTATGGATGGAGATTTTATTTGAAATAAATGAAACAGTTGCCAAACAAAAACAAGCCTCGGATATGGATGGATTCACTGATGAAGAAATATGAAAATGAAATTAGAACATCGAACTTCAGATCTGTAAGCGGAATAGTAATGTCCATTAATACACCACGTCCAGCCGATTATTTAGCGGAAGCTCTAAACTGCTACAAAGCAGATATTACCACCATCCAAGAAACGCGATGGGACGGACCGGGGAGACGAAAATTAAAAGACTGCTATACCTACTACGGCGACTGCTATCGCGAACAAAAGCAGCGTTTATTTGAATACGAATTTGTTGTTGGAACTAGGCTCAGGCAAAAAGTCTTAATGTCTGAACGAGCGTCTCTCGACGATTGTCTTTATGTTAAATCCGCCAACATAAGCCTCATTTGCGCGCATACTCCAACAGAGGTGAAAGATGAAGACACCAAAGACAAATGAGGTCTTGGACAAAACATACGAGCAGCGCCCTAGTTATGATTTTAAAAATTGTCCTAGGAGCTCTTAACGTCAAGCTAGGAGGAGAAGACATCTTTGGTGAAACGGTTGGAAGATACAGCCTGATACAGCCCATACTCCATACATAACATATCCCACTGCTTATACGCAAAAAAAAAACAAATATCCCATAAAAAAGTAGTTTTAGTTATTTTCAATTTCCTCGAAAACTAGACGACATAAAATCATGTAGTTTTCAGTTTTTGGAATAGTGAGATATGAATGGGGGGCATGCTACCCCCACTGCAAACCCCCTGCTTGGGCACACTATAGGATTTGGGGTAGGTGCGAGGTTGGGTGTATGCAAGATTTCTTTTGCATTTATAGAATCTGGATTTAAAGAAACTTTGAATTTACCCTAAGGCCTATATCCAATGTCAACTAAAAAATGTTTTTTTTAATGAAACCCCATAAAACATGTCTCTCCCACCTTTAATTATCTTATTCTACCTAATAAAATAGTTTCCAGGTGGTGAAAATTTTTTTGGTGCGAATTTTGTCTGCAGCCCCAATTCTAAATAATTCTGATATTTCCCACGAAAATGAAAAGTAACATTTTTACATAAGCAAACATTTTTTAAGAAACTAATCGTATCAAGAAGTTTACAGCGCCGATGGCTTTTAAGAACTTTGAGAGATACAAATAATTCATTCGCTCTCCAAAACAATACATCTATAAAAAGTAATTTCTTCGTTTTGAATAATCAGCTATTCAAATAATTTCGCAAGTCCATAATGAATGAATGAATGTTTTATTGAGTCTTTAAGTATCAATTACAATGTCGTTTCATCTTATTCTAACTTTAACATATGTAGGTACAAAAGTGGCTGTAGCGTATGGCCTTCTTTAACAATTACTTTATTTAAGGTTAAAGCTAGCCCTAGACGACGAACATGCTCGCTGAACTTGTTCGTGCTCGCCATGTTTTCGTCGTGTAGGGGCTGGTTCGCGAGCCGCTCGCTGTTGGCGAAAAATTTCGATTTTCTCATGTTCGTTGGCTTCGATGTTCGTCGTGTAGGGCCATGTTCGCGAGCAAATCTTATTTTTACCGTGAACGTTGCACAGTGGGTCCTCTTCATACATAATAGTGCTCAAAATACGGTTTTCAATTTTTGTCAATAAAAACAAAATAAAAATGCCTAACCAATATAAATATTATAACAAATATTATAACACAGTATTATCTTTCCTCTCTGTCTAACGGCCAAGTTACGGTACATTTAAGTTGTCTGTGTCATTGCTTTTTCATTAAACATGCAGAAGTTTTAATTGTGTGCAGTTTTATTTATTTTTAAAAGTCAGAACTATATTCATTATTACTAATATTTTCATTTTCAGAAGCAGTTAGTATCTAATTATAACAGTTTTTAGCATTTTTAACAAGACTCTGAATTTTGAGACTGCTTAGTACCAACAGGACCCACTGTGCGTCGCACATGCTTACTCTGTGAAGAATTAACACGAAATGAATGTTCGCCAAATGTGTTCGCCGTGTAGGGGATAACGCAAACGAACAAGTTCGGCGAGCATGTTCGTCGTTTAGGGCTAGCTTAAGCCTCGTGGCATGTCAATTTTTATATAATAATATAGTTTTGTTCTGCTCGTGCTCAAGAGCGTTATACATTTGCGTGAAACGGAAGTTTCGTTGACTATATACATATTTACAGATTTACTAATACTAACTTAAAAACTAAACATTAAAAACTAAAAACGCGCATTGCGCAACATATCTTTTCAATTTTTGTATAAAATGTTAATATTTCTTGTCTTTTTGAGAATGAGAGCGAGAATGCTCTTTATGTTTGAGCATACAATTAGTTCACTGGAGGAGTGAAAGTGAGAAAGGTAGTCAGTTATGAGCGATGGCTCTATACTGCTTACCTATATACATTTTGAGTAAGTGAGAAAAATATACGATTACACTAATATCACATGACAGAGATAATAAGTTGAGAGCGATGGCTCTATACTTATACATATATAATATAAATATACAATTATTGGGAGTTGTTTTAGCACTGAAATTTATTCCGTTACTTGTTGCGTTTGGTGGTAATTTTGTAAGCCCCAGTTATTGGCTATCGCCGTGAGATCCTCAGTTCCAGACCCAAGATTGAGATTTAGTTGTTGTTCGGCGGACTGTTGCCCGCAGAATTGCAATTGCGGATTTTTTTTTTTTTAATGTGCAGGTTCGCTTCCTGCTGGGAATTAGCCACATGTCGGCGTCATCGATTGTTGTTCGGCGGACTGTTGCCCGCAGAACTGCAGTTGCGGATTTTTATTAATGTGCAGGTTCGCTTCCTGCTGGGAATGAGCCATGTATCGGCATCGTCGATTTTTGTGTAGTGTATTACACTGTTGCTTAATCCACTTATTAGGTTAATGCCTCGTTTTGAGGTTCTACTTTTTCTTATCTCGCTGGGGAGAACTAATGGGCACTTTGTGTTAAAAAGTGATCCAGTTTTTTCGTTGTAATCACAGCACCATCCGGCGTTGAGTTTAATTTAGGATGTTTAGGAAGTTCGCTTTTAGTAATAGCGAATAAAATTTACTCAAAAAAAGACATTGTAAAAAAATAAAATGCACGACTGGGTCGCACGAACTTGCTCCTATGTAAGAGACTAGGAATTTTAAAAACGAATGTTATTAGAGAAAACTGTTCATAAGGATAAAATGAATTTTTTTAAATTCTTTAAGTAGTAAGAGATAAAAACAGAATGATATGCAAATACGAATTTATGCAGGAACAAAAATTATAAGTCGTTGTAGTGGTTCCTTAAAAAAATAAGCTTTTATGTACAAAATTTTTAAAACATTTTTAAGAAAAAATTTTGGTACGCCAACCTTAAGTTTTTATTATTGTACGAATAAAAGTCTAATTTCCAAAAAAAATACTAAGCCGTTCTTGAGATATCGAATTTTAAAAAAAAATTACTTTTTTTTTCTAAAAATTGAAAAAATATTTTTTCTTAAGTTTTTAAATGCAATGTTTTTAAAACTTTTTAGGAGCTTTTTTATAAAAAAATTCATTAAAATCCGTTAAGTCGATAATGAGAAATTCAAAATTCGAAAAAATCGTTCTATGGTAGGTAAAGTCAGTAATATCTAGATTTAAAATTTTTTTTTATTAAATTATAAATCGTAAAGATTAATCAAAAGAAAAAAAAATTTTAGCAAAATTCTCGGAACCGTTTTCGAGAAAAATGCGATTTTCGAAAACCATTTTTTAAAATTTGTATGGAAGGTACCGTTAGTTTTAGATAAAACAAAATTTTTTTTCTCAAATATTGTAGGTTATATTAAGAAACTTTTATTTGCCAAGTTTGAAAAAAATCGAGCATGCGGTTTTCGAAAATTAAAAATTGAAAATTTGAATATGTAATAATATTCAAACTTTGGCATTAAAAAAATTATTAAAATCGGCTGTACCGTTTTCGAGAAAATCAAAAACAAAAAAAATGGACCCAGGGGGGCTACCGAAAATAACAATTTTTTGTAAATTTTTTCAACCATTAGCTAGTTTTAACCAAATGAAATTTTTCAAATTTTTTTTAAAAAATTCTGTGGGACAGTTTTTGAGAAAAAAAATATTTATAAAATTTCGAAAAAAAATCGTATGGCAGGTACCGTTATTTTTGGTCTTTAAAAAAAATAGAAAAAAACGTCCGGGGGTAAAAAATTAAAACCCATATCTACCAAGTTTGAAGAAAATCGGCCGAGCCGTTTAGGCTGTAGTCGAACCGACAGACAGACAGACAGAATTGCGAGACCCACTTTTTTGGTCTTCGCTATCATCGTAATGTCAACTTTGATCAAAACCTCGAGTTCGATTTTTTTTACGAATGCATAACTTGCCTTATAGTACCTATAATTCGCAAGTAAAAACGACATCGGGACTAAGCGCTAAGCGCCTTACATGCAAATGCAACAACTACTTAAGCTAAGTGTACACGATTGGTAGATCTTACAATATTGTCAGATTTGTCAGTGAAAAACATGCTTACAATGTCTTACAACCGTGCAGTCTTACAATTAATTGTGAGAAAATTTGTCTGACAATTAATTGTTAGATCATTGTCTGACAATTAATTGTAAGAATTCTGACAATCATGTGTACGCTAGCTGACAATGGTGTAATGTTCCAATTAATTGTCAGAAAATGTATCCGACAATTAATTGTAAGACGGAAAATTGTAAGGTTTTTGATAATCGTGTACACACACAATTTATTGTCAGGCCTGTCAATTTTTATCGTTGTCTGACGTTTCTGACAATGAAGAAATTGTAAGATGTTCGTTTTTTAGCATCATACAATTTTTTCATTGTCAGACAATTTGCAGCAAAGGTTCAATTAAGCAGTTCCCATAACCAACAAAAACTGACAATTAATTGTGTGTGTACATGGTTGGTAGAAAATCTACCAATCTCTTACAATTAATTGGTTGGTATTAAGCGGGCTATCTGAAAATAAATTGTCAGCCAACTTCTGACAATAAATTGTAAGAGATTGGTAGATTTTCTACCAACCGTGTACACACACAACTTAATTGTCAGCTCATTGGTAGATAATTGTCAGACATTGTCAGGTCTTACAATATTGTAAGATCTACCAATCGTGTACTGTACACTTAGCTTTAAGTCTATACCTTTGAGTATATATAATATGGAGGGCTCGTTCCTATCCCTAATGCATTGTAGTACTTGCAGTTGTTATAGGGGTCGCTGTCTCACTTTCTGTAAGTTAAGGATACAGCTGTATGCTGTGAATTTGTGTTTACCTTCTCCTCGCACATAGTTCTCGGTCGCATGTGATATGAAGCACTCGGTAAATTTTCAGTCTTGTTTGCAAAAAAAACGCATATCAATAAACTTTGTGACTCTGTTTTAATTCTTTACAAATTATACGTAAAAATAAGATCAAACTTTAAAGTGACTGTTAATTGCTGGTTTTGTAATCAAAATATTAAAGTTCCTACAATCGGGAGATCTATCAACAGCTGGACTGCAGTAATTTAGCCTCGACTAAGAGAGATGAACAGCAGAATGATTTTTCCGACATCAGCGATCCCTGTAATTGGTTTGTGTCACCTTTGTAATGAGGTAAAGATTGAGAAACTGGCACAGTTCGAACCAAAAAACGAGTCCAATTTCGAAGACGAACTCAAGGTGTAATTCGAGTTTTAGTTGGATTCAAAAAAATAAATTTTTAGAAATATTTAGCTTGAAAAAGTTTTAGTGTTTATTTGGTTGTTTAATGATACAAAAATATTGAATAATAAAATATTTTTTTGTTTGTTAATTTGTATGCTATTCTTTTGTTCTAACTTAGTATCTTCCCGCAAGGCAATCAATCCTGCCAAAAACTTTTTTTTGGTTGCCGCTGTCAAATAACTTTGTCTTACACAAATTTGAGTAGCGCCCCCTATGATAGTCACGCATTTGGAATAGAAACGAGCCCTCCATATTATATATACTCAAAGGTCTATACAGAGTTAGCTAAGACCATATAATTTTCGAGACTTAAATCTAACACCCGATAAAAATGGTGATACCAAAATAATATTATCTATATGTTATCGATAATTTGTTCAGAGAAGTCAAAAGTGACGTTTTTGGTTGCTGGTTGATGCTATTTAGAAAAAAGCTCCTAAATCCCAATGTCGTTTTTGTCTATATAGAGTTGCGAAAAAAACACGGCTAAAGCCTAGTATACAGTTCTTCTAAAAAAAAAACCAATGCATTTCTTATGGGAGAGTTTTTTCCCAAAAAAAAAACGTTTTTCATTTCAACACAGTCATCCGAACTGTAAACCAAAATCGAAAAAAAAATTTATACTCACCACGATTTTTTTTTCACGCAAAACAATGTGCATCCCATTGTTTTGGGGGAAAAAATTTTTTCATGAGAAAAAAAAATTTTTTTTTTCACCACTCATTTTTTTTCTTCAAAAAGAACTGTATACTAGCAGCCGTATTTATTAGAATTCGCTAAACGCGTGAATAGTTATGCAATGCATAAGGACTTATTCATCCACTATGCAAATTCATATTTATAAAACATTTGCCTACCCTGCATAGTTATAATGAGCTTGTGTCAAATAAAGTACCAAAAAGTAAGAATCTATTACATTTAGCCTTCATAACACTCAGCTGTTTGTCAAAAAACAAAAAAAAAAACATCTTGTCTGTCTATCGGATTTAATAAACAAAAACGAATCTACCAAAAGCTAAAAGAATTCGAACAATTAACTTTGATTCATCAGATAAAGTATGTTATTATCTCTAGCACAATACTAGAAATCAAATTGTTATTCGTTTCATCCTAGCTGGAATACTCCTCAAACAAGTTCTTGAAGATAAAATTCAATAATGCAAAATAAAAATTACAACACTAACACACCGGATGAAGAGGGATGCGTGGAGAGAGATCACCAACAAGTATATTTATCTATTTAATTCTAAACAATTTTCAATTCAATTTGTTTTTAATATATTAGTATAACATTTTTGTTTCAATAAATAAAAATAGCACAAAGTTTTAGTTTCAATATCAAGTCAAAGGCATTTTTTTTGTTGATAATCTTTATAATTCAATGTGATGGCAAAGTGAATGTGACATTTCAATACTAAAATGTCCTTATGTAGGCACTATATTCAACCTCCAAACGCGTTTAGCTTAT
The DNA here is from genome assembly GCA_911387755.1 of Chrysotoxum bicinctum. Lineage (NCBI taxonomy): Eukaryota > Metazoa > Arthropoda > Insecta > Diptera > Syrphidae > Chrysotoxum > Chrysotoxum bicinctum. The sequence goes on along the minus strand of OU426988.1, from coordinate 72,922,315 downwards.
AATGCCTCTATTCAACGTCACATAAGTTTTATAAATCACGATTTTGCGTTTAGAGGCATTATAAGGGTTGCATAGCCTTATGTACTCACTATAATGAGTTTATAAATATGGCTGTAGGCTTACAGCCCGATTCTCCCCAAAGTCAGTGATGCCTCACAAGTCACAAGAAGAGGTGAAATTGATTTTGTGATTTTTTCGAATTCTGCCGCTCAGTCAAAACTTGTGAGAGTCACAAAACAATCGAAACTGTGATCTCCTTCAGATCAGGTCACAACTCGTAAATTTTCAATGTTTCTTGTATTTGGCATTCAGTATATTATAATATATTGGCATTCAGTATATTTTTTTAAGAAACTAATCGTATCAAGAAGTTTGCAGTGCCGACTACGCGACGGCTTTTAAAACTTTAAGAGATACAAATGATCTATTCGCTTTCCAAAACAATACATTTAGGTATAAAGTAATTTTTTCGTTTTGAATAATCAGCTATTCAAATAATAGGTGTGTTTTTTTTGCAAGTCCATATAGAATTGTAGAAAAAAACGACATCGGGATTAAGCGCTTTACATGTAAATGCAACGACTACTTAAATCTATACAGAGTTAGCTAATATGTACTACGTTTTCACCAAAGGTAAATCCGGGATTTAAGTGGATTTACCATAAATCTCATTTAAATCTCGTAGATTTACCATACAAATATAAATCACCTCAAATGAAGATTTAAAATAAATCTCCTTGAAATCTTCTCGCAATCAGAAGATTTGCAAAACAAACAAACCTTATTTTGTAGAACGCACCTATGCACACCCACTTTCTTCATTGACAATCAACATAAAATAGAAATATCTGTTTTTTTCCTGTTTACTACCCAATGCAATTTTTTTTTTCGCTTGTCCAAATTGACAATTGAATGACAAGACAGAGTGAAAACGTCAAATAAATCTCAGTTTCTTTGGTGAAAACACTTCAAGATTTATTTTAAAACTGTAGCGGATTTACTCTTGGTGAAAACGTAGTATAAGACCAGATAATTATCGAGATCTAAGACCCGATAAAAATGGTGATGCCAAAATAGTATTATCTATATGTTATCGATAATTTGCTCAGAGACGTCAAAAGTGACGTTTTTGGATGCTGGCTGATGCTAGTCGTCAATATGGCTGACAAATGTCATAGCGTACACAGTGCTTCCAGCTATGTGGAAAAAAAGCTCCTAAATCCCGATGTCGTTTTTTTTTTACAATTCTATATGAACTTGCAAAAAAAACACACCTAATGACACTTAAAAATCTCACCATGCTGTGGTGAGTTTCGTTGTGAGTTTTCTTGTGACGATTATGGTGAGAATACCAAAATGTTATCGAATCACAACAATCCTCAAAAGGAATAGTCACAATCACAAGAGCTTGTGACTTGTGACTCCTCACAAGGGGGACAATTGGGCTGTAAGTCTGTATAGACTTAAGTAGTTGTTGTATTTACATGTAAAGCGTTTAGTCCGGATGTCGTTTTTTTTTTTACAATTACTTATGGATGTCGTTTTTTTCTACCATTCCTTATGGATTTGCAAAAAAACACGCCATTATACAGATGGGCGTTTAATTCTGAGTTCATATAATTTGTTTTCGAACACATCCTTTTATATTTTTAAGCATCATCCCTGTTCCGAAAAATCTCACCACGAAAAAATCAAAAAACAACAACAAATTTGTTCGGCATACAAAAAGTGGCATCTGTCAATTTAAATACTGTGTGCTTGCTGTGTCCGTGTGCGTCTATTTTATTTTATCGTTATTTCGTGAAGAAACACTATTTCCTGCATTAAAAATAAATAGAAAACCCTTAAAAAATGGTTACTCTAGGTCCTAAAAAGGACGGAAATCCAAATGTGGAGTTTTTCCAATCACCCGAATCGATGCAAGGTTTCGATACCATAAGAGTGTGGCTGCAAAAGAATTGTAAAAAAGTGAGTGATGTACCTAAAATGAGAAACCAAACAAAAATGGCGGCATAATTTATAAGTTTTTTTATTTTTTGATATATATAAAAAACTATTTAAAATTTTATAATTTCAGTATTTAGCCAACAGCCCTGATCCCATAACAAGTCAATCGCTGTGTAATTTGCTCATACAATTTCTCCAATATATGGAAGCAAAGCTGGGCAAGAATACCGCAGAACCAGCCACAACTCGGATACCAGTATGTATCTACGTTTCACTTGTGGTGCCACTTAAAATATTTGTATTTCTAGATGCGATGCTTTTTGGATTTCAAGCCTAGTGGTGGGCTGTGCGTCATCTTCGCAACAATGTTTCGATTTCGTGCCGAGCAGCGAGGACGGAAGTTTGATTTCACAATTGGAAAAAATCCTCAGCGCAAGGATCCTAACATTCAACTCATGATGGATATTGAACAAGCATTGATTGAGGCTGACCTCTATCGTACTCCTTATATTTATATTCGTCCAGAGGTGGACAAAGCTTTAGCAGCACGCATGCGTGATATTTTATCAACAAGACGAGTCGAAATCGTTTCTGACGAGGAGGACGAGGTAACTCATGTTATATATCCTGTGGTTGATCCTCACCCCGACGAGTATGCTCGCCCGATATTCAAACGGGGAAGTCATATCATGTTGCATTGGTATTGCTTCCCAGAGTCCTATGACACTTGGACTCTAAACACATTCGATTTGCCAGACAATATTCCAGATAATCCAGAATCTCCTTCAGAAAAATGGCGAGTTTCAGCTTCGTGGATTCTGGATCTGGAGCAATATAACGAATGGATGGCTGAGGAGGACTACGAAGTAGATGATAGTGGCAAGAAAAAAATGCATAAACACCGTTTGTCCGTCGAAGATCTAATGGCTTATTCGGGTGATGAGAAGAAGAGGTCCAGCAACAAGCAGAAACGTCGTCGCTCACCTTCGCCAACTCAAAAGGCGGGCAAAAGGAAGCGTTCACCAGCTGTCTTGCATAAAAAGTCTCGCAGCGGAGATGGTGACGATGATGAAGATCTTACCCGAGACATGGATGATCCTGTTGCTGAACCGAATATCCAAGAGGTTATAAAACCCTCGACTATGCAAAGTACAGCGAGTCCGGCCCCAGCTTCAAAGTCAAGAGACAACGACATGATGCCCATTAAGGGAGGAACTATGACAGACTTGGACGATGACATGGAACGAAACGCTGGGAGTGGTTCTGCAGGCGTCAGTCAGATTATGGCTCCGGCCGAAGGAGAAAACTCTCAACCCGGAAAAACAAGCGAAAATAGCAACACGCAAGAATTCACCACTAAAGAGGACATGGAAGACAATGTCACGGAGCAGACACATCATATAATTGTGCCCTCGTATTCGGCTTGGTTTGATTACAATTCGATCCATGTTATCGAGAAGCGGGCAATGCCAGAATTCTTTAATAGCAAGAACAAGTCAAAGACACCGGAGATTTATATGGCTTACAGGAATTTTATGATTGATACTTATAGGTAAGTTAACTGCAATCTTAATATTTTAGAAAAAAATGTTTTAAGGCAACTTATTCTTTGATATCTTCTCTCTAATTAAGTTAATGATTTATTAAAAATTTTATGCAAACCAAGTTCAGTTACTCGTATAAGTAAACTTCTGCTCTCTAGTGACAAGTTTTCAAGAAACATCTGAATCTTGCAGGTTCGATATATCGTTCAGACTTATAAAGAGTTTCAAATTTCAGATTAAATCCAACAGAATACTTGACCAGCACTGCATGTAGACGTAATCTTGCTGGTGACGTTTGTGCTATAATGCGTGTACACGCATTTCTTGAACAATGGGGCTTGATTAATTATCAAATAGATGCGGAACTACGTCCCACACCCATGGGCCCACCGCCGACATCGCATTTCCACATTTTGAGTGACACGCCATCTGGGTTGCAATCACTCAATCCACAGAAGACGCCACAGCCATCGGCTGCGAAAGCCTTACTTGACTTTGATAAGAAAAAAGAAGTTACCAAGGAAGGCGAAGGCGAAAAGCCAACACTTCTTACAGCTGGAGCTGCTGTCAAGGTTGAGACAATTGAAAATGGTGGTGGACAATTTGGTCTCAAATTGGATCAGTACACAAAGAAACCAGCTGCCATGAAAAATCGCACCGCAGCTAATATGGCTCGTGAGTGGACAGATCAGGAAACCCTTCTTCTGCTCGAAGGACTGGAGATGTATAAAGATGACTGGAACAAAGTGTGCGAACATGTCGGCACACGTACACAAGATGAATGTATATTGCATTTTCTTCGATTACCCATAGAAGATCCTTACTTGGAGGATGATGGTGGTTTTTTGGGTCCACTTGGCTATCAACCTATTCCGTTTAGCAAGTCTGGCAATCCTATTATGTCGACAGTAGCGTTTTTAGCTTCAGTTGTTGATCCTAGGGTTGCTGCTGCTGCCGCCAAAGCTGCTATGGAAGAATTTGCTGCTATTAAGGTTCGGGTTGTTGGTTCATTCTTGTAATAGTCTCATTAACATACATTTTAAACATGTTTTTATTATTATTCTAGGATGAAGTTCCATCCTCCATAATGGATACCCATTATAAAAATGTCGAGAAACTTAACTCAACTGGAAAGTTCGATCCCTATGCTGGTTTATCTAACAGTGGTATAGCCGGAACCGGAGCTGACAAAGAAGAGGAAGATCCTTCCAAACCTCCAGTTGCAATGATAATGCCACCAAGTACATCTCAAGATGAAGAAATGAAAGATCTTACCAAAAAAGAAGGGACAGGTAAAACTCGATAATGTTTTTTATTATGCACCTTTTTGCGTTTCTATGGTTTGTTCTTCTTTTGTATGATTGTATGTCCTTAATTCCTAGCTGATTCTAGCAATCCTGAATCCCCCAAATCCGAATCTTCCTCCCAACCTTCTGCTGGAGTTGAGCATAATAAATCTTCAAACCCCACCGTTTCAACAGGTATTGATGAAAAAGATATTAAAACTGAAGAATCATCAATGGAATCAACATCGGGAAGCACGGAGGCAACAAATGGTTCCAAAGAGAATGGTGATGGAAGTCGCAAGCAAATTTTCAACGAAGCTAATCTTCAAACTGCAGCTGCAGCAGCTCTTGCTTCCGCTGCTGTTAAGGCTAAACATCTAGCTGCACTAGAAGAACGTAAAATAAAATCTCTTGTTGCTCTCTTGGTGGAGACTCAAATGAAGAAATTGGAAATTAAATTGAGGCACTTTGAAGAACTTGAGACAACCATGGAAAAGGAACGCGAAGGCTTGGAGTATCAAAGACAGCAGCTTATAACAGAGCGCCAGCAATTCCATTTGGAACAATTAAAAGCGGCCGAATTTCGTGCAAGACAACAAGCTCATCATCGCCTGCAACAAGAGCAGCAGTGGCAAGGCAATGCGGCCCAAGCCCCACCAGGTGCCGCTGGGGCAACACCAATGCCTGGTACAACTGGACCGACCCCGCCGTCATCAACAGGTGTTACAGCACCAACGGCTTCGCAACCTGCAGCCCAACCATCTGGATCTATTCCACTACAACCCCCCAGTGTATTACAGAATCCATCTGTGCTAGGTATGACAAAATGCGAAACCATAATAACAACTAGCACATGTAACTTTTCTTTTAGAATCACATTCCCAACAAACCCCCATGCCGCAAGTTGGTCCCGTAGAGCCCAATATACCCCTACAACAGGGACCTCCGCCATTAAATACGGGTGCTCTCCAACAAACTCCACCACAACCGATGCTGCCACAACAGCCTCCTTTAGTTGTGCCGCCAAGTATCCTTCCGGTTTCTCCTTCGCCTTCATCTCAGACCTAGAATCGAAAGTCACAAATGCATTGGCTATAAAAATATTAGTAATTTTAAGGTATTTGCACTTCTCCTGCTTATAACATACACAGATTAGCTGTATCTTAAACTCTATCTTGGCACATTTAAAATTTTCAAGCTACACAAAACATTCACTTGAAGAGGATGATAAACGAAAGAAAAAGTGTTTTCTTTTTTACGCTCGTACCGGTATTAGCATATATGAAGCTAAGACTTGCATAATAATTTTAGTGTTTTTTGAGAATTCAAACTTAAAATATATACAATAACATTATTTGTGTCTGCTAAAAGTCTTGTTTTATTTTTGTATTCTCCTTGAGGATAAAAAGATTCTTTTCAACTTCAATATGTATAAAAATTGCATGGATAAATTGTTTAGATAGCCAAATTGGTATAGAGCTCGTTTTCACAAGAAAATCTATCTGTTACATCATCGAAAATCTACAAAAGTGTTTTTTTTATTTAATATAAGAAACTAAATCAATGTGGATTTAAGGTAAGTTATTTTACAAGTTCTTATATTGTTTTAAAATTATTCGCATTAGATCGAGTATTAAAAGATAATAAAATACATTGTCCAGACATTTAAGACGAATGTACATCGGTTTCGTCCACTTTTTCCTAAATGCTCGCACTGTGTTAAACCAACATTTAAAGGGTCATAATCCCTTGAGTGCGCGTTAATTATAAAAAAAATAATTTCACGTTTGTAATCAATAACCAATTTTATTACCGTGTTATTATTTATATATATTTCTATAGCCATAATCACGTTTTTCTTTTAATATTTAAAACATTTTTATTGAACTTTTATAAAAGGAGACAATCTTGTACATAGTACTTTACTTCACAAAAATTTAGTTTAATTGAATTAACAAAATAATAACATGCTGATTTAACAAGAAAGGTCAGAAAAACTCAATTTTATTACTCTACTACGTGGAAATTTAACTCACTTAAAGACTTATTCCCAGCTTCTCACAGAGCTGGGAAAGGACTCTAGTCCTTTTACGTAGCGCGGCCGGTTTGCTTACTTTTTGTTTAAGTCTACTCGTGGTGGTCATGTAATGCCAAGCAGGTCTGAGACAAATCTCAATGCTTGATGCTAGAGACATAGGATTTGTTAAGAGGTTATTAGGGACTCGATAAAAGAAAGAGACGATCCCTTGAACTTGCAGCCATCTGACCTCTGGTCGGTTTATCCGCAGTCGTAACTTGGCAAAAAAGACTTTCGGACAGCCATGATATTGGAGTTCTTACGTCAGTTACAATTTGACCAATCTGTTTCAATCAAGAGATGTCCATTGCGCCTTGTGAATTGTTGGATGAGGAAATTGTGTTATCACAAAGTACTCCAAAATTGAGGTTAAAAAAAAACAAACAACTCTATATGACAGTTGCATTTTCATTTCGAAGAAAGTTTTGTTTATAAAGATTTATTTATTGCAAACTAAACAACCTTAGGTGAATGTACACCTACGGTGGAGTTGCGTCGCACAAAAGTATCGAACCAGCAATAACTAGGAAGTCACTAGAAAAAGTTCAGAATTTCGCATTACTGGAGCAATGAAAACCTGCTCCACCGCAGCAATGGTGGTTTTACTTCACTTAACTCCACTATATGTGGTAATAGGAAGTGCAGATAAGGGAGCTATCTTAAGACTCGCCAGGGAAGGTACTGAGGGGGTAAATATAAATGTAGGAACTAGGGAAAGACTCCAGTCTTCATTACTAGAAATTCCAAGAGATAGCGTGATTAAAAATTATAACTTCAAGAAAAACTTCAGAACGAAGAAACAGTCAACTACTCTATAAATACAAATATCACGAAATGGTTTACTGACGGATCAAGAACTTCTCGCGGAACAGTTTCAGATACTTTCTCTGTCGACGGGGCGGTTCACAAGTATTTTCCAACTGGGATTGAATGTCATATCAAAATATTCTGAACGAAATCCCGAAAGAAATTACCGCAACCAAAACATTGCCATCATGTCAGACAGCCAAGCAGCACTCAAAGCATTAAACTTCTATGACATTAGTTCTAAACGGGTATGTCATGGGTAGGCCAAACGACCTTGGCAAGCTTAATAATGGGCTTTATTGTGAGTGTCGTTAACGTTCGATTCGATAAAAGTCGATAGTGCCAAACCGTTTGATGCGTTAAAATTTGTATCCAAAACTATTTAGATAACTTAATGTTGTTGTAAACACTCATAAAAACACAGCTTATGGTATCTTATACAAGAATAATTTCAGATATCTTAATTTTTCGATGATCGATTTTCGACAAAAGTCGTCGATCGATTAACAAACGACACTCGCAATAAGGGCTAATGTCACATTTCATTGGGTACAGGGACACATAGGTGTCATTGGAAATGAAGAGGCAGATACTCATGCTAAAATAGTAGTAATGACACCCAAGGCTTTAGCCCGAATTGTAGAATAGGAGAGAATGAGATGAAAAATAGAATCAAAACGGAAGAGGGGGTCATAAGACCAAAAACAGGGGCAGAAATTCCAAAACTGAGTCAGGCCAAAATGTTTGTTGGGAGCTACAACTAAGAACGCTTTTAATCCTTTATCGGATTAAGCCGGAACAACCTCAGAATAATAACGGATTTCCTCACTGGGTCAGTGCAGACTGAGTGCGACATGCAGATTCTGTAATACTGATGAGGAAACACCGGGCCATATAGTAGGTAGATGTGATGAAGCCGTGCATTAAAGAATTAGGTATTTGGGATGTCACCATATAGAAAAAGAGTGAAAATACTCCATACACTCAAGTTTCTCAAGGAAGCAAGGCTGGAGAAGCTGTAGTATGAGTTATCTTACTCAGTTCTCGACGAGGGCACAATAGATCTAAAAGGCCAGAGTGCAAATTAAGCTCTGGGACCAGATGGATCTAATTTTGGGTGGCATCAACTTAAATTATAAGTCAATAAAGCCTTTTCTAAAATATAAAATTTCAAAAATAATTATTTAAACCATTTTTTTTAAACTCATACAAATATTTCTTTAAAATGTAAATACGAGTACCTACGCAATATATATATTAAAGCATTCAACAGTTTTAAAAAAATCGAAGATACAAACAAATACGGGTCATATCGGAGGTACCGTTAGTAACGGTTTTTGGAAATAAAATCTTACATAATACAAATACTGTTCCCACCAAAACGAAATACGAGATTTCGACTGAAAACCTTTTATATTTTAAATTTATAGAACAATAGATTTCATAGAAATTTTAACGAAATCTCAAAGAAAACTGGATTTTAAAGAAATCTTGCTACGTTTATTTGAAATCAACATTTTTAAGCTGAAAAAAGATCAAGTAAAAATTTAACACTTGCACAAATAATAAATAAATAAATAAAAAATATATTACAGTAAAACCCGCTTACCTGAAACATATTTTTCATCCCCAAGTATTTTCCGACCAATTTTCCTTAAAACACTCCGCTTAAGTGAAACTCGCTTAAGCGAAAAACGCGGATAACTGAAACATATTTTCAGTTAATTTTTAATATTTTTCATTGAAAAAAACTCTTAAGTGAAAAAAAAAATTGAATTGAACAGAACAAAAATTTGCTAGTTTTCGTTTTTCAATAAATTATTTTTGTGTTATTTAATCGTTGTTTTATTTAACTTCTTTCAAGGCAAGTTCAAAACATAAAAACAATATTGTTTCTAGCATTAAATCTCCGCTTATTGGAATTTTTAAATCCGCTTAAGTGAAATTTTTTTTTACTTATCCGAACTCCGCTTAAGTGAAATTATTTTTCACTTAAGCGGGGTTCGTTTAAGTGAAAAAACCCGCTTAAGTGAAAGCAAAACTGTGACATTTTGCAGTTTCTCTTAAGCGGGTTTTACTGTATTTGAATATTATTAGTTTTGTTCAGTGAATAAAAGTACAGAGTAGAACAGAACAGAACAGAGCAGGACAGAAAAGTTTCCATGAGAAATGTCAGACAAGTTAGAACCGTCAGTTATCTGTTCTATCTTTCTCTAACTAAAAAGCGAGGGCAAGAAATCTTGTTCTAAACTGTTCCAAACTGTTCCACACAGACTCATTGAACAGCAAATCAGAACAGTTTAGAACAGAAAATTTCTCATTGAACAGCAAAAAGTTGTACTTTTCTGTTCCAAACTGCTCTAAACTGTTCGGAACAGCGTCACTGAACAAAACTATTAACGGAATATTAGAAAATTAATTTTCATATCAAAACAGCAGAACTGAAAAAAATGTGACAAAGATGAAACGTCACGTCTTCTCGGACTGTTTGGCAACTAAAATTCCTTACAAATTTTCACAATTTGCCAAACAGACATAATTAGGGGTTTTTCCTAGAGGTTTCAAGTTTTCAGCACACTTAAACTTTCTGTCAAAAAGCTTTCCAGCCCATTTACTTTTAACTTCCATAATCCATATTTCATTTCAATTTATTTTCCTAGATTAGATTATTTAGAATTTTGATCAATTTTTCATATTTTGTGTCCATAGAAAGTTGTGTAAAGATATACATATTTAATTTATCAATCCATTCAGCATTATTTTTTGTAAACCGCCATTAAAATGTCTGCCACCGAAGGAAAGGTAAAATCTTGTATTCTGGAAAATATTTAATGCAATTATATGACTGATAAGAATTATCGTTCATATTATAGGTCATTAAATGTCGCGCTGCTGTTGCTTGGGAAGCAAAAAAACCTCTTTCTATTGAAGAAATTGAAGTAGATCCACCCAAAGCTAATGAAATACGTATACAAATTCTTTCGACTGGAGTTTGCCATACAGATGCTTACACTTTGAATGGTTGCGATCCTGAGGGAATATTTCCTGTTATTTTGGGTCACGAAGGTGCTGGTATTGTTGAGAGTGTTGGACCCGGAGTAACAAAATTTAAAGCAGGCGACCATGTCATGCCATTGTACATTCCTCAGTGCAATGATTGCAAATTTTGTCGCAGTCCGAAAACTAATTTATGCCAAACAATTCGTGTAACTCAGGGCAATGGAGTGCTGCCGGACGGCACCTCACGGTTCCGTTGCAAAGGAAAATCCTTGTTCCATTTCATGGGAACGTCGACCTTTGCCGAATTTACTGTAGTTGCTGATATATCCGTTTGCAAAGTATGTACATACGTTTAAACTGAACATGGAATACACGCCGCATGTCAAATTAAAAAAAAAATTCGTTAAAATGAAAACAACGGGGCTGCTCCTGTAGTAGCGCCATTGTAAAATAAAATTTAATAAATACGCGTACCATGCAGCGAGTCAATTATTTCCAAACATTATTTCTCCTTAAATAGCGATGTGTGAGAATTTGTTTTTTTTTTATTTTTTCAGATCAATGAGAAGGCACCGTTTGATAAAGTTTGTCTTTTGGGATGTGGCATTCCAACTGGTTACGGGGCAGCATTAAATACCGCAAAGGTAAGTTCTCTCCATTTAATATTATATTTGAAGGCATCAAAACTGTATAGGTATGTACATATAGGCCCAATTTAAGATCCGGAGTAAGATACTTAGGCCCATTTACTGATACAGAACATAAATACTTTTGTTCCACATAAACTCTTCTCTTACACGCCGTCTCCACTAGCGATAAATCCATCGCAATCGCAATAGCCAAAGCAGAGAACAGAAGAACTGTCAATTTTTTTTGGTTGGGCATTTCATCGCATACTTTTTTAGTACAGTGAATAATTTTAATGGATCAAATAACAAAGACTTTCAAATTAGGAATTAATATAAATGAGTTCTATGGACAATTTTAAATCAGACATTTTTTAAACTTGGAAGAAAAACGCAAAACTCAAACTCATTCAAATTAAATTTGGGTACGCCAGAACAATATGACAGTTCTCCTTGCGATGAATGGTATGCGATCAGAACATACTTTCTATCGCAAGCTATGGAAATAAAGCTGCGATGGCGGTCTCTACTTACGATAATGAACGCATGCTTTAAAGCATGCTCTGGATTCATCGCTAGTGGAGACCGCATGTTATGTGACAGTTTACGTAGAGGAAAAAGTAGAACATAAGCGCTTAAGTTGGACATAAATATTTAAGTAAAATTTTAACTTAACATTTATGTTCAACTTAAGCGCTTATGTTCTACTTTTTCCTCTACGTGAACTGTCACATAAGAGTTTATGTGGAACATAAGAGTTTATGTGGAACATAAGAGTTTATGTGGAACATAAGTATTTATGTTCTGGGGCGCCAGCAATCAATCAATTCAATCGAATTGAAAACAATCGGCTGATCATAAGAAATAACTGCCTGTTCTCGATTGTATCGACCTAACTCTATCGACTCAAGTTACGTGCTAGGGCCCCTGTATCAGCAAATGGGCCTTAGTGGCGAATTGGGGGCTCTCAATTCTAACTTATACCGGTAAGATAAATCTTCCAAATAGGGGATTCTTTATATAAGAATCGATTATTCAAAAGACGATTTAAATATCAAGAATCAATTATTCAAGACAATTTAAATACATATCAAGATTGAATTGATGGTAACATCACATATTAATAATTTGGTAATTTGATAGTGAAGATTTTCGACGTGTGAGATAGATATATAAGATTATTTTTCATAACTTAAAAAAAAATTTTTATTTATGTATTTGCTTAAATGCATTTTGGAAAGAGGCTTCCAGCTTAAGTTAACCTTATATAAATATCAACATACATATATAAAAATTCGAGAGCTGGATAATAATCTAATATAAGTTTACAACACATCAAACTAATACGTAATGTAAATAATCCTTGTGAGTGAGATGCTTTCGAATCTCATAACATATGTATATAAAAATAAAAATGGATTTAACGAATAGTATCAATCTACCAATAAAAGAGCCATGTTTCAAAAATTCTATAATAGGTCTTGGCATAACTGCCGAAATGCATTTAAATTAAATAGATAAAAAATTAAAACGAAATGTCGGCAATATTTGCAAATAAGACAAAAGATCAATAGTAAGGAAAGATCATAATAAAAAAAAGTGTTAATACTTTTCAATAATTTTATTAAATATTAATAAACTTTTTGAACTAAACAAAAACAAATTGCACATTCATATGGCAAAATAATAAAAATAAATAATAAAATGTAGTAACTTCATTGGATACATTTTTGAAAGCTTCATATAATTTCTGTCCGAAATCATATCATATCAAAACATTTACTCCACGAACTACTTTTGTCTTCATTGAACATTTTTAATTTCATATGATTTATGGTCAGCAATTGTGTCGTGGGGCTGTGGAGCAATTTTTATTGGATTTTTGACAAACCTTCGGGTGTTGTTGCGAGTACGAAATCAATAGAGGGCTTATGACTACGTTTTCAAATAACAGTATACAAGTAGGCATTCGATTTGATACTCGTAGCTATGCGTAATGCATACTTGTAATGATTTATAGCTGCCCCGGCAGACTTTGTTCTGCCCTATTTTCTTTAAAACACAACATTGATTTTTTATGTTAATAGTTCCTCCCCGATAGACATTGTTCTGTCAAAAGTTATTGGCCCTTCGCAGTAATAAAATGTATTTCAGAGTGATCACTTTATTTATAGATTTATGTCTCCATAATAAACAACGATTACTTACAAATATAAGTTTTTTCTATTTTGTACATTGCAAGACTTCAGTAGTAGTATAGTAATATTGTGGTAATTTCATTGAAATACCTTATCGTACACAATATTTTTTGTTTGATTACCTGGTGCGTAAATAAATAAAGCTGTCGTTTTTCCGACGCGAGAGCAGGCAACATACAACTTTCCATGAGAGAAGCATGGGTTTTATGCTCCTAGCAAAAGCGAGCCACGCTGGAAATTGGAGTCGTTTAAATTCAAACGGTACGTCAGTTGGTACCATTCGGATGCGGGGTATCAACACATCCTCTCCATTATATTTTCCCTTTAGAATAGTTGCTTCTATCACAATGTTCAGTAATTTTTTCACTGTGTACCGTTACAAAGTCGCGGTTGGTTGATATTTCGTAACATTATGACCACCGATCCTACTTTTAATTGAAGATTATGGGGATGTAATCCTGGCAAATCCAGGGGCCCTATTTTGTAAAACGATTATCGTTGAAATTACTTCGTTATCGTTGAAATGGGATTATGTTTAACGAGAATCGTTTAATTTTAACGATACTCGTTAGTTCTAACGACTGCCATATACCTATCGTTTAGCTTTCGTTTTACCGTTTCTTGATTTATAATATTTTTTTTTGAATTATTTATGTCAATTTTAGACATTCCTAATAGTCCAGAAGTTGGTTGCGCTTCAAAAAAAAAATGTTTTTTTCGGCTAAGCTTGGCAACATCTTTTGTACGCCTTTTTCGTTTTACTTAATCGCTCTTTGTCTTGACTATCGTATTCCTCAGTATCGTTGACTTGCCGCTCGTTTCGTAATACAAAATAGGGCCCCAGTGTATGTCCTTAATTCACTGGCAATTTCATTTTGGATTTTGAAATTCATTTCTTTTACATCCGCATTTTTGGCAGCTAATATAGCTCGTTCACTCAACCAACAATGATCTCTATAATTTTTAACGACATTTGCTAACACCTTTTCTATAAGCTCAGTTTTTGATTCTGTAAACTGACAAAAATTGACAGGAAATGTAATGCAGCCTGTCAAAACATCTACAGGGATTTTACCATTACCAATGAGTTGTTTTGAAAATATTTCTCCAGATCGAGTGCAATTCCATTCTGTAAGCGAACTGTTGCTAAAATCAATGAAATTAAAAATGTCTTTCCTATACTACCAGCATCCAAATAGTAAAATCCTCCAGTTCCATCATTTACAACTTTCATAAGTGTATCAAAGACATACTATTGTTGTTGGTTCAATAGCGAAACATATATTCGAACGGATTCCCTTAAAGCGTCGAGATCGAACAGTTTTTCACGTTGCAACTCTTGATTAAAAGCATGTGCATTGGGTGATTAGGCGCAGCCATGCCTAATTGAGATAATACTTTGTTCGACATTATCAAGCACATGTTATTAATTGATATCAACGCCTCGTTGTAAATGTTTTTTGTGAATTGTAAATGTTGATTTCCTGTTATATTGCGCATTTGATGCAAGATATCGTCACACATATCATCTTTGTATCTGAAAACAATGTTCGTATTTGTTTAGCTTTTGAACAAATTACAGCATCATTTAAAGTTTGATCCCAATGAGCATCATTTTCTAACAGTTGCAAACGCTGACAGACTTCTCTGTAAGCGGAACATATATCACCATTAATAGTTCGTAAATGTTGGAATGATGTTGGGCCTCGAACATTGATTGAGTAATTTATATAAATAAAAATGAATCGCCAAATGTGTTGCTAAGCGTAAAACTCGACGTAGATATTACTAAAAGTGTTGTTTTTATTATTTTTCTTGAAATTTTTACGTTTTTTCTCTCCATAAGAACCTTCCTTGTGCCTTACCAAAAAGGTTAAAAAAAAATTAGCTTAATTGGTTGAACCGTTCTCGAGTTTAACGCTTTGCAACGCATTTTGGATTAATTTTTATTTATAGAATAGATAACAAACAAAATATATGTACATATATACCTTTTGTAAATAAAAATATAACATCAATAAAAATAAGTTTGAAAAAAAAACACTCCATTTCAAAGTAAAAAAGAAAGCAAAAACAAACAAAACAAAAATCATAACTTAACAAATATCGCCTTTCTGTTACCTTTACAATTCCAAATTCAATCCTCAACGATGCATCGAGTGCGAAAATGAATATTAATATATACCCAAAGTCGTTGAATACATACACACAAATAACCAACACCTCGAGTTATCGATTTTGTGGGTTTTCTTTTTTGTCCTTTCGTTCAATATTCTCTTCTCGGTTTCGGATCGGCACTCGAGTGTCCAGTTCTCATTTTGCTTGCAGTACAAAGATCTGAGAAATCATTCGAATAATTTGAGTATTCTTAATTTTTCTATGCTTGCTCAGCAATTTGAACTCATTTTAAACAAAGTATGATGACTGCACACATGCTGTTGTAATTGTGTTCATTAATGTATTTGAAGCCTGTTTAGGCAGGGCAGAGGGGCAAAAAACATTATAATTACGAACTCAGCCATGGTCTAGATTTACTAATGCCGTGCAGTGCTTGTTTAAATTCCTGCACAATTAACATAGGAGATTTATTTATTTTTTTTTTTTGGTTACTTATGTCTTATGTTTATTTATCAATGTATGTATTTTAATTTATTATTTTGTTCAAAAAACATACAATTTACATTGATTTATATGTACAAAAAATCACTACAGCAAGTTTTGCCGTCTACCTGATTAAGACTTATAAGTTTACAAGTAAATTAGTAATTTTTAATATCAAATAAATTAACAAAAAGTAAAAGAAAATTTATATAAAATCCTATTTTAGTTTTGTTGTAGTTTGTAAAAAAGAATGATTATTTGCTTTGGTTTTGTTTTTAGAAAACTTCATTCATTATTTGATTTCTGTAACTCATTGCTCTTCTATAAAAATGTATGTACATATGTATGTACATACATATGTGTGCAAATATTAAAAAGAGGCGCTTCTAAGTTTGGCTGGGTCTGGCCCTGCATAAGCCTATGTATTACTATGATACAATATGATGAAAAGATTTCAAAAATAAGAATGTACTGTTTTCCTTATAAAATGTATAGTGAATAAAATCAATAGTGAATTATTTTATATCTTGTTTTCAATAAATAAATATTAATATTTTTTTCGTAAAATGGTAATTAGAACTTTTTGATTTGATTCCTTACTTATTATTAACATTCAAAAAATGATATAAAATAAATAAACAAAAATTTTGAGTTACCCTCAGAGGCCCATATATGTATATGGGCTTATCCGTGCAAATTTTAACTTTTGCCATGCGTCGAAATATATAGACATTATTATTAAATATTCAGGTTTTGGAACTTATAATATTATATATATCATTGAGTTTTAACTATTCAATTTATAAAATGAACCATCGAGATAGTGCGAAAGTGTTTGAAATCGAAAAAATCATCGAATATTGAGACTTTTGGCTGCGTGCGTGGATAATTAACGTTTTGTATTATTGCAAAAATAATGTTTAGCATAAGATTACTTAGTACAATTTTTGTTTTTTCAGATAAATGAAGGTCAAAATTAATTGAAATCATTCATTTTGAGTGCGTGCCTTCCTTATAAATAGTCCTATATGATATAAATTTTAGAAAAAAACTGCCATGCGTGATTTTTCGTAAATCTTTAATTGTCACAAATTTTCGTGTCTATTTTTTTAACATTGATCATGGGGCATTTTTTTATGGTCTACATCATTATTTAAGCTATCAAGAGTAAAACAAACTTTGGCTTCAATGCGTGCTTCATTATGTAAAATTTTTATGAAGTTAACAAAACGAACGTAAAAAACGTAACTGTTTCAAAAAAGGCACATTTTTTACTAGCACACCAAAGCATTGTTTGATTTTACCCTTACAATGAGCGTAATTTAAACTGTAGAAATTATAAAAAAAAATGGTAAAAGTGTTAAACAAATAAGTTTGAAAACCGAAGCTGTGAAGATTAAAAATAAAAACCAAATCAATTAACTCGGTGCTTAAAATAAATTATTTTAAATTCATTTTTCTGTACGTTATACCTTTATATTCTTCAACAAACAATACATATGAGTTATTTTGAAGTTTTTTATTTATTCGTGGTCTATAATTGAAGAAAAACTTAAATTTACATGCGTGCCTTAATTTTTTTTTTTGTTTTTTTCAAACTCAAGAAGTTAAAATTTACAGGGATAAGCCCATATACATTATGTATGTATGATATGAAACAAATTGCAACATACATATATGTATAGTATTACAATATGTTTTAAAATTCCGTTTTAAAATTTGTTTGATTACCATGCTTATGAAACTAAAACCGAAAACAAAAGTTACTTACTGGTCGAAGAATTCAAAACAACGCAATGAGTAGTGATACTTAAATTCTAATTTGTTTACTAATGATAAACACTTATGTATTTATATGCAAGATGAAAAAAAATATTTTTAATTTAATTGAAGCCTATCCTCTCATGATGAATTGTGTGCCGCCTGTTCCCCGTGTCGAAAAACATATGCTTTGCTTGTTTACGGGCCAGACAGAAAAAAAAATGCCTTGTGTCATAAAGCATTTAAATGAATGAAAAAGTGTTTTCACAAAAAAAAAAAACACAAATTGGAGAATTTCTTTTTTTGAATGTTTACTTGAAATTCTGACTTAATTCAATTGTAACTTAAATTTTAAACAAAAATTAATGGTTCAAAGTGGGTGCCATTCTAGCATTATAATTTTGAGGCTTTTTTCTCATATTCCAAGAAGGTTTTTACAAATTCACGAAACGATAATAAACAAATTTATTAAAATTTGGACAGGACAACGTCTTATACATATATTATGTTAATCTGAAAATCTTACTTCTGATCTATTTGGCATTAATGTGTTTTCCTTATTCATTTACATTATCATCTTTTTCAGGTCGAGCCCGGAAGTATTTGTGCAGTTTGGGGCCTGGGTGCAGTTGGTCTGGCAGTTGCAATGGGATGTAAAAAAGCTGGAGCATCGAAAATCTACGGAATCGACATTAATCCAAATAAATTTGAAATCGGAAAAAAATTCGGAATTACTGACTATATCAATCCAAAGGATCACGAAGGCAAGGGTCCTATTCAAAATGTTCTGGTCGATCTTTTAGATGGTGGGTTTGATTATTCGTTCGAATGTATTGGGAATGTAAATACAATGCGTGCTGCTCTCGAGTCTACACATAAGGGGTGGGGTGTGTCAGTCATAATCGGTGTTGCTGCATCTGGCCAAGAGATAAGTACACGCCCTTTTCAACTTGTGGTAGGTCGCACATGGAAGGGTACAGCTTTCGGTGGGTGGAAGAGTGTTGATTCAGTTCCAAAATTAGTCGACGAATATTTAGCTAATGAGTTAATGGTAGATGAGTTCGTTACACACAATATGGAACTAAAAGATATCAATAAAGCTTTTGATCTTATGCACGAAGGCAAGAGCATTCGCAGTGTTGTAAAATTGTAAAGGTTACATTAATTCTACCACAATATTGTGTAATAATATTTTTGTATGAATAAAATGAATGACATGCTTTTAATAAATAAAAAAATACTTTTTTTTAATGTTGAAGATCTTCAGTATAATATACGGTAATGGAACATCAAGAAACAAATAATCAAGAATTTCATTCCAATTTTAAACTAGTTACGAATCCCGAAGATAACTATCACCAAATCCAAAGTCTGTCTATTCTCAGTGTCTTAATTTATTTATGTTGATTTCCTTTACACACTAGGGATTTCGATCCCTTATCAATTTCTTTCTTCTGGTGTGCGTATTCCGTATACATGAAAATTCTTCTTCAAATACGGATTCGAAAAATTTGATCTCTGTCAAAAAAAAATCGATTTTTTGGTGAGAAGGAACGTAAAATCTGTCGAAAGTAAGTAACGTAAAATCGTATGATCCTAAAATTACCGCTACTTTCGTTGTACTATTTTAGTTTGCAATATATGAGAACATATATTTTTTTGCCTCGAGATATTTAAGCCGACAGTTTTGTACTTTTTTGTTTAAGTAATTTGTAAAAATGGCAGAAAAAAGAAAACAAACCGATATTTCTACAAGAAAACTTAAAATCAACTTGCATTCCAAAGAAAAAACTTTGCGTGAAATTGGTGAAATCGTCGGGCGAACACATTCGACTGTTCAAAAGATTAAAAATAAAATGCACGACTAGGAACATTAAAAACGAATGTTATTAGAGAAAACTGTTCATAAGGATAAAATTAATTTTTTAAATTCTTTTAAAGTAAGAGACGAAAACAGAATGCTATGCAAATATGAATTTATGCAAGAACAAAAATTATAAGTCGTTTTAGTGGTTTCTTAAAAAAAAGCTTTTATATATCTACAAAATTTTTAAAAAAACTTTAAGAAAAAATTTTGGTACGCCAATCTAAAGTTTTTATTATTGTTCGAATAAAAATTAAATTTAAAAAAAAAATATTGAGCAGTTTCTGAGATATCGAATTTTCAAAAAAAAAAAAAAAAGAAAAAAATAGATTTTTTTTCAAAAATTCAAAAAATATTTATTTTAAAATTTTGAAATGCAATGTGTTCTAGACTTCTTAGAAGCTTCTCTATAAGAACTCTATAAGATAATGAGAAATTCAAAATTCGAAAAAATGGTTCTATGGTAGGTACAAGCTGTAATATCTTAATTTCAAAAATTTTTTTAATAAATTAAAGATCATAAAAATTAATTGAAAGAAAAAAATTTTTATCAAAATTCTAGGTGCCGTTTTCGAGAAAAATACGATTTTTGAAAACCATTTTTTTAAATTTTTTAACATTTGTATTTTGGGTACCTTTATTTTAAGGTAAAATGAAATTTTTCTCTCACATCTCGTATATTATATTAAGAAACTTTTATTTATCAAGTTTAAAAAAAAATTTAGCATGGGGTTTTTGAAATATTGAGTTTTTTTGAAAATTTGAATTCACAATTCTATTTAAATTTTTGAATAGCCTTCGCGAAAAAAAAATGATCAAAATCGGTCGTACCGTTTTTGAGAAAATCAAAAACAAAAAAAATGGTTCCATGGGGGGTACCCCCAATAACCATTTTTCGGAAAATTTTTTTAACCATTACCTAAGCTATAACTAAATGAAATTTTTTTTGTGTTTTTATTTTTTAAATCTGTGCAGCAGTTTTTGAAAAAAAAACAATATTTATAAAATTTCGAAAAAAAATCGTATGGCGGGTACCGTTATGTTTGGTCTTAAAAAAAAAGAAAAAAACGTGTGGGGGGAAAAATCAAAACCCATATCTACCAAGTTTAAATAAAATCGCCAGACAGACAGACAGAATTGCCAGACCCACTTTTTTAGTCTTCGCTATCATCGTAATGTCAACTTTGATCAAAATCTCGAGTTCGATTTTTGTTACGAATGCATAACTTGCCTTATAGTACCTATAAGTCGCAAGTAAAAACATATGTTTTCGAAGGTAAGCTACTTAATAGCGCTGCAGGAGCTCTAACAAAAATTCTGCCTCAATACGATAAAGCGCTTATTGTGCGGAAAATTAAAGCAAATCCAAAAACAAGTGTTCCAAAATTTGCGTCGGAAATCGCGACAATCATAAAAAGACCCATGTAAACCGAACCCGTTCATTGCGTCCTCCGCAAAAAGCCTTTCATTTAGTTGATTAATCGAAAAAAAAACGGTTACAGTTCGCTACCAATAATATGAATAAGCCAAAAAGCTTCTGGAAAAGTGTTCTGTTTATCGTTCTATTTGTTCTTAAATATTTAAATAAAAAAATCATTGAAAATTAATATCTGTTTCTTTAAAAAGAGGAAAAATAATAATTTTCTTATTGGTTTACGCTCAATTTTGGAAGTAACTGCAAATCACCCAAGTAGAAATCAAATCACTTTTCAATTGGTAATGTTGAATTACACTGTCGAACATTGTGTATGTAAATTTCTACCAGAATGCATTTGTTTTAATTGTTTAGTTTACGGTAACGACATTGAGGAATGTGTTAGATGTAGGCATTGCAATGGTGAGCATTGCAAAGTAGTGGTATTTTTTTTTATCAAATTCTGAAACAAAAGCTTAAAAGTTGACATAAATCAAGCATAAGCAATGTAAAATTTTACATATACAAAATTTTTTTGAGACTGTTGCACACTGTTATTGTTTCAAAATAGCTTTTAATCCATATCAGCCCATGCTCGAGTAATTTAGTTTATTGCATGATTTAGTGAATTTTTAAAATCTTGTTGGTGCATATGATTGTCACGGCATATTCTGGGTTCGATACCCAGCCTCTAACACCTTAAAACAAAAACAAAATATTTTTCCAGGGTTACTGTTTCTTACTAAGAAGGGATAGAACCTCTAAGACTATCTCTTTTCACGTTTGCCGTTTGATAGGTCGAAACGACTGCTAAATGTTTCTCATAAGAAAAAACGAGTATAGTTCAACGAAAACAATTCTCCTTTAAAATAAAGAGATTTCAATAATATTCGTTTTACGTAATAAGCTTTTATTTATTTACATATATATTTTAAACTTTTGCAAAAACTTGGATTTCACTGCCGTTTCCTTAACGTTCCTTAGAGAGCCTGAAACACCTACATATCATTGAAAATAATTATTGGAAACTTTATCTTAAGTTTCTGAGGCAGACAACCTTTTACTAAAATGATAGCAAAATTGATAGTTAACGTTTAGAAAAGTGTTTTAGAAACCAATTGGCATTCCTGGAGCCGTTTAATAACTTTTTTTATATTTCAATATCTTATGAGGCTCTTATATCAAACAATATTATTGCTCAATATGAATATAGAATCCCCCCGAAATAAGTATTTAATTTAAAATACAAAAGTAAAAAATAGAAATTCTGTTTAATCCAATTTATTCTTTCAGTTTGTATAGAAAATATTTTCTCTAAAAAAAGGCTTTTAGCATTGTTCTTGATATGATCACAAAACTTGTTTCTATGAATATTAAAACTATTCAATAAACGTATAGATAAGAAAATTCTTTATACATAATAATTTAAAGGTTCTTATAATCTAAAACTTGAATTCAATGTTTAAACGGCGAATTAAGTATATAGAAAAAAAGAATCCTTGTGCTTTGCAGTTTTTGTGCAATTGAAATCATAGCTTTATAACTGATGTTTTAGTGATGATAGCTTGTTTATTTTTATGAATTCGAAAAAGCCTCCTTTTCTTTGCGACGTTTTTGCAATTTTTTTTGTGGCGAGTCATCTGTTATGGGTGACAGCGACGAGCTTAATTCAACAATTTCCTCCGAATCACTAATTGGTTTTTCATCGAAAAAGTTTATTTCATCGTCATCGACTATACTCTTATCACTAAGGGCTGGCGATGCGAAATCATTTTTGCCTTTTACTCGCGGCCTTGAAGAACTGCTAGACATGGAAATACGACTCAGTTGCATATACTTAGCTTGGAGTATCTTCACCCAGGTTGTGTCAGACCAATGGTACCAACTCAGTACGAATACGATCATAATAAAGAACAAATTAGAACTGATGCCTATGGAAATAGAAATGACAAAATATCTGTTTGGTCAGAATGGGTAATGGATCAAAAGCCAGTAGAAGCCATTGCTTACCAACAAGAGCAGACATTCCAGGGAAGTTGAACATAACATAACGTAGGCCTGTGAAGTCGGCACTGATGTGAAGTGTAACGGTGTAGAACTGTATCTTGTGCGATTGTATCTCAACATAGACATCAGTAATGGGATGCTGACCCTCTTCAAGGTATCGTGAGAAAATTACGACAGGAACTTTTTGGAATTCTTCCCTCAGACCAAGTACGAAGAGCGGACTGAGTGCCCAGGTAGAAATTGTGCGAATGAGAGGAGATCTATATCGAAGCATAGCTGAACGGCAGGAATGTCCACGAAGGAGAGACTCAATGTCACGCATTTCAGCACAAACCATGAACATTCCAAGTTCTTGATTCTGAGGAGATTCGGGCATATCTATCTCTATAGATACTCTGTATGCCTGGCCAACCATTAGAAGTTGCTGCCTTTTTGTTAGCGCCACATGAGCGTGCGGAAAAGTACATGGTCCACTTGTATCCAAACATGTTCTGGAATAGACAATGAAAAACTGTCATGTTCTCAAAGCCTCTAATTGCTCGTGCTTTTACTCACTTGAATTGCATGTGCACTGGTCTTATATGCGTCATTGCTGGCATATAAGTATAATAAAAAGCTACATAAAGGAAAACTGCACTCCAGATAATTAAAGCAACTGCAAAGCTAACAATAAATAGACGCAAGGTAAGTTCCTTTAATGTGACCACTCCATTATTTGTTTTTGTACGAAAATTATCAAAAATGTTTGAAGTGAGATTTAAAGCCGGTCGAAAGAACAACTTTCGCATAATCCCAAGAGGATCGATGAAGAAAATAATTATATTTAGCAGACCCATATTTGATCGAACCTTGTTAATAGTATGTATTAAGCAATGGACTGGATTAAATGTTAAACTGGCCAAAATAACGTTCCTCAACAAAAAGCCAACTATTCTATAAGAATTTAATGTCTTATCACTATCAGCTATCACTATTTTAGGCAACAACGGTCAATATATCAGCCAATGATAATTGATAAGTGTTCTAAAGGTCATGTTGATAGGCATTTGAAGATAAATGATAAGGTTAAATCAGCGACTTACGGAGAGTTTATTTGGATTCATAAAAAATATATATATTGTATTGTTAATCATTCTTTTGGAAAAATGAAACGACAATTATTAAATATAAAAAAGAGACGAAGATAAAAATGATAACCAAAACAAAAAAAGCCGCCTATTAAGTATGTACATATATATTTTTGCGTTTGATCCGCTGTAATATGGAATACAATTCCATTTTCCAGTGTCTTTAAATTTATGTATTTCTCTTTCTAGGCCACACTTGCAAGCAATGACCAGCAAGTTGCGATAAACCAATTCTTTTTACTTGGAAGAATCCAACTTGCTCGTCAACTGGCATGGTATATCTCAAGGCATAGAAAAGGAAGTTGTGAAACAAGTAGGTTGACAGCTGGACTATAAAAAATTAATAAGGGTATTCATGTAAACGCGGAAAACCCTGATAAACCTCGGAAACCAGATAATTTTATCTCTGCAGAAACGAGCTGTCAAAATTTGTATGGGAAAAACTTTCTGCAAATCTGATAAAATTATCTTACGAATTTGATGCGGAAAGTGAAGAAATAAATCTGATAAACTAAATTAATAAGGGTATTCATGTAACGAGATAATTTTCCGCTTTCTAGAAAGATATAACTTTCCGCAGCTTGTTTTCATGAACACCCCCTAAGAAATACTTGCGTAAATGTGGGAAATATTTTGTGAAATGTCAAATCAAATGTCAGAATCCATACTTCTTAAGTTTACGAGGTTTATTTCTGCACTTTCCGCAGCAAATTTGTGAGATAATTTTATGAGATTTGCAGAAACTTTTTCCTATACAAATTTTGACAGTTCGTTTCTGCGGAGATAAAATTATCTGGTTTACTAGGTTTAAGAGGGTTTTCCGCGCTTACATGAATACCCTTAATATGGATTCTGACTTTTAATTTGACATTTCACAAAATATTTCTGACATTTACGCAAGTAGTTTTTAGGGGTGTTCATGAAAACATGTTGCAGAAAATTATATCTTTCTACGACGAACCAAATATTGGTCTAAGTGTGTTGACCTTTTCCGGTCAGCAGCCACTTTAACCTTTTTAACCTACAAAGCGGAAAATTATCTCATTTCATGAATACCCTTAAGCCAGGCGCGCACATTCAATTTTTAGTTTCGCAACTGTTTAGTTGCTAAAATGAAACATATGGGCTTATATGGGACACCGCGCACTTAGAGCAACTCGATTCGAGCAACTAAAAAGTTTATGTTTTGACACAAACTAAACGATTGCCTTCGCAACAGTTGAGCTGTTTTCAATAAGCGCAAGAGAGAAAAGAGTGTGAGCGTGAGTAAGGCTAGTCGCGCACTGGCAACTGTGATCGAAATCAAATAGTTTTATCACCAGTTGAAAGGTTCTCTTTCTGCATTAGCAACTCTTTAAGCCTAGCACCCAGATCGGGAAAAAATTGTCTCCCATACATTTTTTGTCCTGGGACAAATTTTGTCCTGGATATTTTTCCGAGCAGTATGCAGTTCACACGCAAAATTCATACTTTTGTGCATTGCTGTACAAAATGTCTCCACTAAATTTTGCCAGGAAAAAGAATGATACAAGCATTATTTTGCGGGAGAAATTTTGACAGCCACCGTATTTCCGAAAGTGATTTTTGTCAAAACTGGTTTTATGTAGACGCTTCTGATGCGTCTCTTGAAAGCATCGAGAGGAGATTCCAAAAAGATATGAACGACTTTTGTAAGACAACCCGTTCCAGAGATACACTAAAAAACACATTAAATTGGATTTATTCTCTCCAACTTAAAACTTTTGCGCGAGATTTGGAAAAATTTCGTAGAGATTAAAATTTCGTAGAGATAAAATGTGTCACTTGTCTCGATCTGCGTACTAGGCTTATCTCTCGAAATTCAAACTTTTGCGCGAGATTTGGATTAAAATTGTAGAGATAAAATGTGTCACTTGTCTCGATCTGCGTACTAGGCTTAAAAGTCAACGTGTCTGTTCTCCTCGGCGAAATCCTCGATTTTTTCGTTTTGATTCAAAGTTTTTGGATAGTACGAGAACGAACCCCTTTATTTTATACACAAAACGAACAGAACTCGAAATTTGTTTAAATGTCAAATTTCAAGGGTCATTTTCATAAATAAAATAAACTTCAAAGAAATTTTATTTATTGTTTTCTATTGAATAAGGAAAATTTAAAAGGATTTTTGTACTTCATGGTGTATTCAATTAGCAATTCATTTTATTTCAAATAAAACATTAGGAGATTCGAAATGCATTCAATAAATTCTTGTCGAGTTTGTCTAAAAGTAGATGAAGGATGCGATATGGATCTGCCCTTTGCAGAGATATTGGAAGAAAGCGTTTTGTTAAACAAAATTGAAATTTGTGGAGGCATAAAGGTACCTATGTTTTTATTATAGCGAACAAAATGTTGAGCGCTAATTCATTTATAATATCTCTTTCAGCTTGAACTAAGAGATGATCTACCTAAAAAAGTATGTAACAAGTGTGTAACATCGCTTAACATTGCCTATGAATTTCGCGACCTTTGTCAGACCAACGACTTAAAGCTTAAACAATTTATAAATTCGGAAGAGGTATAATGAATTAAAAGTTGTTTCGAATTTAATTATATTCGATTATATATTTATTGTAGGTTGAAATTAAGGACGAACCGCACTTTGAGTATGTTCAAGAGTTGGGAACACTTGAAAATCTACTTCTATCGGAACGTTCCAACCATTCCGATAGTGATGTATCAATATCAAATGCGAAAAAAGTCAAAAAGAAAAAGGTGCCAAGGGAACCAAAAATGAAAAAAGAAAAAAAAATTCCTTCTGCTTCACGAAAGGTAGGAAGGCCTAGAACGAAAGATAATCAAATCTGCGAACTTTGTGGCAATGTTTATCCCACAGTATACCAATTGACGATGCACAGAAGGAGACACGACTCTGAAAAACCATTTAGTTGCGAGTTCGTACATACCTTAGCTTTATTACTTGAAGTATAAATATAAATTGTACATTTTTTAGAATATGCCACAAAAAATTCGCCAACCAGCAAGAAACCAATCGACATATGAGGGTACATACTGGGGATCGACCTTTTAAGTGCAAATACTGCGATAGGACTTTCGGTGATCGTAGCACGAATATCAAACATGAACGTATACATACCAATGAGCGACCATTCAAATGCGAAACTTGTGGAAAATCTTTTACCTACTCAAATGTTTTGAAAAATCACATGTTGACGCATACGGGGGAAAAACGTTTTGAGTAAGTTTGATTATATTCAAGTATGTGTTAACTAAATTGGCTGACAAAATTTTAAAACATTCGCTAAAAATGAAAGAAAATTTTTCTTGTTGTTTTGCAATTTATTTGAGAGCTTCTGAAATCAAAATACTCTGAGAAGAGCCTTTTCTTTTCGATTGGGGATCACCTTGAAAAGTTTTAATACAATTCTAATTCCAAAACAAACTCTTTTATTCCTTTTGATTTAAATTAATTTTCCGTTAAAAAGATTTATAAAACGAATTCGAAGAGATATGTTATGATTTCATATGCAAAATTAACTTATACAAAATTGAATGCATTAATATTAGTATTGTGCTTGACAACTCAACTCAGTTTACGAATATTTCACCTTCGTTCCCAACGACAACAGAACTTTTAGGCCCATTTGCTGATACAGAACATAAATACTTATGTTTCACATAAACTCTTATGTGACAGTTTACGTAGAGGAAAAAGTAGAACATAAGCGCTTAGGTTGAACATAAATATTTAAGGCCCATTTGCTGATACGGAACATAAATACATACTTATGTTCCACATAAACTCTTATGTTACAGTTTACGTAGAGGAAAAAGTAGAACATAAGCGCTTAAGTTGAACATAAATATTTAAGTTTCGTATCAGCAAATGGCCCTATCTCGTTTCAGCAAATGGCCCTTAGCCACCCATTGAACAACCAATTCAAGTCAGTTGGTCCATAGATGTAAATTAATTTCTATTTATTATTTTATATTCCATACAAGGATGTACAAAGATGTGAATTTAATGTAATTTTGACTGCAAAAGGAAGCAAGTTCACTTATGAACATACATCTTCAGCTTTATCTATCTAAAGATTTAAAAAGGCTACTAAAACACATATTCGCATAAATCTGGATGCTGGTTTGATATTACAGTCTCTAAACGTATGCATACATGTTGAGACCTGGGGCCCTAACCTGTATTTCGTTTAGGAAGTCAGTTCTATTTGATGTGCTTTTCGTCCCACTTTTGAATTGGTACTCTGTAAAATATTCGAGAAAGAGTACTTACTACTTTTACACGAGCTGATTGAATTCCGCTTATAGAAATCGTCCATGGTAAGCAGACTAATCACAAGCTCCTCAGAAGGCGGAAAGAAGCAGTGTTTGGCACATCCACCACCTTTTCCAGGAATACTTGTCTGATTTTTGTTTTGCAATTTTGACTTTATATAAGCTTTATGATCTGCTCATACCTACATAAGTTTGTGCTAACAATAGTTTTGAATTTTTAATTTCCTTTTTGCCAGGCGACTGCATCCCTCATCGGTGGGCATTCCGTATTCAACTCTAATGCAAGTTTTGTCCACAAGTTATTCAAAGCTTGCTTTTTGAATCAAAGCTCTTTAGTTGTCCCTTAATCAAATCGGGATGAGCAAACATGAACTCCACAAGTATATCAAACTGTTTTTGTTTGGTGTGCACGTTTTTGGTTGAGACTCCCTTTAAATTATTATCATTTTCTTAAATTGTTACTATCACGTTCCATCATCACATTTGTTAGAGAAATAAATTGTTCGTATTTCTATGCTTTTGAT
Source organism: Chrysotoxum bicinctum (assembly GCA_911387755.1). Classification (NCBI taxonomy): domain Eukaryota; kingdom Metazoa; phylum Arthropoda; class Insecta; order Diptera; family Syrphidae; genus Chrysotoxum; species Chrysotoxum bicinctum. The sequence continues at coordinate 72,893,260 of OU426988.1, read as the reverse complement.
TTTCGGAAACGAGCTTCCACAGGTACCATAATTCCACTTTTAGAATTATTGTTAAACCGAAAGTAGTACATTTTAATACTTTTTAGAAATAGGGAGTACTAAATTATTCGTTTTGGGAAAATTTCACTTTCGGAACGAAATACAGAGAACGGCCCCCCAGTGTTTTTATGATAGTGTTTAATTTCAATGTCGTTTTAGTTGTTTTTTAAATATTTAGACAAATCAGTTCAAAAGAATCATAAATATATATGTACGTACATATATATGTATGTAATGTTAAAATAAATTGCTATGTTCAACTACGACGTGAAAGTCCAACCCTCCAACCATTACGCCAAGGGATACTACGATCAAATTAAATTATCTCTCATAAAAACGTTGTCCAAAGTTTGATAATAACACTTAATAACTATGTTCTATTTGAACAATCTTGCACAGCGTTGAGACTGCCCACCAACTGGATTTTGAAGAACTAGAAATCCTTACCTTAGAAAAACACGCATCCGATCGTTACACGCTAGAGACATTACACATAATTAACAACAAAAACAATTATGAACCGCAAACAAGACACAAAAAACATTTCAGCGGTTTACTGCTCTTTAGTTTCTGACAACACATCCAGAGTTTGACACAAGTTGGACTAAACTTCTTCTGAACTGTTTAAATCAAACTATTTTTTTATTTTGTTTAAAAATATTTTTAAACAAGCAGTTTTCATGTAAGTTTTTATCATGTCCGCCCAACACAGTATTACTTATGTTTAATAACTTTAATAAATAAAGATCTCCCTTAAAGAAGAATGCAACCACCGTCGAAACGTTGGGAAAAAGAAAATGAAATAATCTTTCATTTAATCAACAATACGACCAACAGAGCCGATGAGAATCAACATTGATAACTCTTAAACAAAAATTTCATAAATATTTGATATTTTGAGCATCAGAAGTATAAAGTTAACAAAGTAGAATATAATATTTGAATGTTTCCAAAAACTCAAGCATTGAAAAGAAAACTCAGGGTATGGAAAATGCGAAAACGAATAGATTAGTATTCAAACGAAATTTAGAAAAAAATCTCTTGATCTACGAGATCACATACTATACAAAAAATTTAAATGTTTATTTACAGGTGTGATGTGTGCGACAAAAAATTTTCCCGGGTGTGCGAGTTGAAACAACATCTGGCCACAATTACGCATAAGCAGAGAGAAGCAAAACTGAATTTTCCCATAAAAAAAGATGAAAGTTATATCATTGATAACCACATAACTAATTAAGTATTAAATTGTAAGACCATTGAATAAATACAAATAGAAGATGACACTTTACAACTCAAAACTTCTTAGAAACAACGTGGGCAAACTTGTTCTGGGAAAGTCTTCAATCCTCAAGGTCAATAGTTAATGATGAATGCGTTAAGTATTATCTTTGTATATATAACCTATAGTATTATCATGGAGCGTGATTTTGTATTGCGAACGCTATCCTGGTGGTGGCGTTGAAATTAGCGCACGATTTTACAGTGGAGAGTAGGATAATATACAAAACAAGTAGTAAAAACGAGAATATTTTATTATTAAATGTAGCAGACAAATCTAGCAAGTACTGTCTCTATGTTTAAGATGTCGCCACAATCGTTCGCCTTCTTGATAGTACTATAAAGTTTTATATACAAAGATATTATACTATATTTTATAATTTTACAGGGTAAATACGGAGAAATAAAATTTGCGGGTTTTTTCGTGGTAAAATTATAATTTTTATTTATAAAAATCTAAGTTCTCAATTTTTGGGGGGAGGGGGTATTTTATAGTTATCTCATAGTATAAATAGTTAGTTCATTTTTAAGAATTAGATTTGTAAGCCCTACGCGCAAAACTGTTAAAAATTATTTTATATTCTTCCATTTTTTTTTTAATTTAAGTTATCATTTTTTATTCCTATTTGATAAAAGAAATTTTTCTTTATTCCCTGACTTTTATTTAATCCCGACATAATTTTTTTTTAAACTTTCGAAAGACTAACAAGAACTGCAACCACTTTATTTCCATCAATCCTCTTCTTCGCAGAACTTGAAAGCTCTGTTGATAAACGATTATATTATGTTATTTATTCTCATTCACCAACATATGATTGTTTTATAAGAAAACTTTAATTTAAATTTTGTGTGTGTGAAATATAAAATACACAAAGCTTTGTGCTTATTGTTTTTTGTATATTTAATATTTATATTATTATAATTTTATTTTTGATTTATGATTTCGGGATGTTCATATTACGCAATTGTTTTGCCGGTCTTGGCGGCCACATACCGAAACCCATATTCAGAAATTAATACCATAAAATTATCTGTGAAATATAGCAAATTTCATGTTTCATTTCAACTTAAAGTTATTTGGCTCAAAAATCACCCTATTACATATTATAAACATAATGTAGGTACTCTTTCGTTTTCATTTTCTTGCAAAACTTGGAATTTTTGTTTTGAATTGTATTACATAATCAACGGTTCTTTATTTTCTATAAAGATAGAAACATAAAAAAAATGGGAAATAATTATGGGATTATGTATGTATATGTATTATAGGCAGAAGCCTTGATGTACTTCGGGTTTCGTTAAGTAGGTATGTAGATAGGTAAAATTTGTTTTCTTTAATAATCGTAGAAATTGTTTTTGTGTTCTCTTTCAAACAAGTCAAAGTACAATATAATGTTCAATGTACAATCCACGATACATACTTTTATCATAGTTACATTCGTCGAATAAGAACCTTTTTAATTTTGTATTTGCGATAAAAGTAAATATATATGCATGTATGTACTATGTATACATATACATATAAGTTCTAGGGAAAATAATGGACTCGTAAAAAAATGTAATTCGGGTTTTTGATCAAAATTGAGGCAGAACCTTACCGTACCTGTACATTTTTTATATTCATTGAAAAATCTCATTGTTTTTTTTTCAACAACCAGCACAATTTTGAAAAAAAAAATTTAAATTTAATAAATTATTTTTATCGAAATCTAAGTTTGTTAAAAATTTATTCTGGAAAATGATTACTTATCGTATCTCCCATAGAACCATTTTTTGATTATCGGGTTAACCGTTTCAAATTAAGTATTAAATGAAAAAACTGCCATAAAGTTTCCATTCTTACAAAGCCAACCCAACTGAAGAAAATCGGATAAAGTATAAACAAGTCATAAACCATAGCAACGCTGTTATAAAATTAACCAAATTCTTACATGACCAGAAATGAAGGCAAAAAATCCTACAATTTCCCAAAGGCAGTAGAAACTTCTGGTCATTTGTCCAGATTGTGAAAAATTTCAACTTCATTTTTTTTTATATTTTGCGTGCACTAAAGGGATTTTTGACTACCCTTAAAATGATTGATCACAGTGCGAGCGTTTAGGAAAGTGGGAGGGGATTTAAAAGGAGATACCGATGTACATTGGTTTTGAATGTCTGAATATCACAATGGGAGGGAAATGAGTCGGGTAAGGCATTCCACATTCGGGTAGTGCGGCTAAAGAATGAATCTCTGAATTTAAGAGTACGTGCGAGGTTGGGCTCAAGGGTAAACTGATGAGCATTCCCTGAAGCGCGAGTGTTACGGTTAAATTGTTTAATGGGGGGGAATGCAACTGGCTATTTCACTTGAACAATGTTTATAAAAATAACGGTAATATAATGAAAGACAAGAAACATTATTGGAGCTCCTGCCCAAATATGGGAATTATACTTGAGTTTTGGACGAACATAGGCTTTATAGATTACAGCAGGTCAGAAGGGGTGAAAAATGTCTTGCATCGTCGAAGGAAACCTAAACACTTAGCAGCGTTTTTGGCGATGTCGAATATGTGGTCATTCCACACAAGGTGGCTTGTGATGCAGCTCTCAGTAGTCGGAATTTGTGTCAACGACGATCTTCGTTGGAATGACTACATTCTCGAGACCGCCAAAAATGCTGCTAAATGCTTCGGAATTCTAAATCGATGTAAGAAATTTTTCACCCCTTCTGATTCCTGTGCCATTTATAAGGCGTTTATACGTCCAAAACTCGATTTTAACTCACATCTTTGGGCAGGTGCAGCACAAACGTCTTTCCACTTATTAGATAGAATTCAGAACAGAGCATTAAAACTGATAGGAAACATCATGGATTCATGTCCATCTCTTGAACAACGTCGAAATGTTGTATGTACATATTTGGATTAAAAAAAACAGTTTTTGTTTAAAAAAGAAAAAACGGGTGTTTTTAAAATTTATTATTATAAACCGAAGATTGGCAAATTAAATTTTTTTTTTACAAATAAAAATCATTTAAAAAAACAACGATTTTTTTTATGTTTGTTAAAGAAATCAGACGAAATTTTTTGTAGCTCAATCTATTAACGTAGTCGGTTGGCGATTACCTTTTCGAAATCATCTAAATTTAAAATTCCGAATTGTGTGCCAAAATAAGGATTCCGCCTTATTACTTAAACAACTTTCCAAACGAAAATCTTTACCGCAATTAAGTTTTTACCAAATTTAGACCGAAGTAAATCTATGTTATGATTTAAGTACATACATTATGTATGTATGTACCCATCTTACTCCCACCCACCTTCCCATAATAATAAACAAACTAACCTTCCTCGATGGATAAAAGTAGGTATCCAGCTGGGTAAACTTAAAATTCAATTTTTAAGTTTTACTGATAAACTGGGAAACTAAATTTAGAAAGTTGTTTTTCGACCCTGAATGGACATGGATGCCAATAATGCATTGCCATGGATGCATTGAAATCACCATGATCTGATAGCACCACCAATATTTTATATGGAGATGCCGCGAATAGTGACTCGGTCGAATATTCGGCCACACTCGTCGGCCGAATACCGAATATTCTGGGAATGTTTTGAGGAAGTTACTATAGACAAGATGATAAGATGTTGAAAAAACTGCCATTGAAAACAAAATAGATTTTGTTTAAGAACTTTTCTCCAAGATCGGATGGCAAACCCTTACAAGTGGTGGTCAGCAAATACAAAACTGTTTACCAATTTGACAACATTTGCTGAAATCTACCTCTCGTCTCCTGGTACTAGTGTATTAGTGAGAGGTTATTTGCAGAAGCTGTAATTGATTTCGAATATAGACGTTACATAAAACTTAAATGCTACCAACGAATGCTGAAAAAGCTGTTTTTATTCACCACAACTTACAATTAGATTTTAAATACTAAAATAAGAAAATTAAACAAAATACAACATTTTTTGTAAGATAATAAATCTTTTTTTATTCTCCATTTAATATTCGGTATTCGGCCGAATGTTGTGAACTATTCGGCCGAATACCGAATATCAAAAAAAAAATAGGCCGAATAGTGGCCGAATATTCGCGGCATCTCTAATTTTATACATAAATATTTACTGCCCCTTTTTGGCTTCAGTAATAAGCTATGGTACAAAATTATAAAACCAGACATTTTCTTGGTGTACAGATATTTAGCAACGTTTTTTATTAGCTTAATAATCTCTTATACTATTTTACTTGCAAATATAATACAAAATATATTAAAACGAATTGATGTCCACCAGCACCATATTCAAAGTGAAACCTTATAAAATTTAATCCGGCTATTGGGTAGCATCGACAGCTTGGAAGAAAGGATGCTCTAAAGCTTCCTCAGCTGAAATACGTTTGTACGGATTAAGTTCCAACAATTTGTATAACAAATCATATGCGCTCATGGGGAAGGTATCATTGCGTAAGAGTTCATGAGACTTAAACTGCGAGTCTTTACATAAACAGTTGTAAAATATCTGCTCACAATTCATGCAGATTTCAGACTTGCTGCCATCTACGGTCGTATATTTCTTTTCCAATTCGGAGGACCAACCAATTTTCTTATGATTGCGAAGTCGAACACAAAGTTTCCGCAAGTCAAGCGGTTTGGTCCAATGGCTAAGTGTCACAAGACGTCCCAAAGCAAAAGCAGTCTTACGAATTGCTTTGTCACCAAAAATTGTTACCATTTCAGCAAGAGCAACATAATCATCGGGTGCTTTGAAGAACGGATAAACGGATGAGAGTATGGATAGTAGAATTACTCCTACCGCCCAAATATCAACAGCAGTCGATTGATCGGGGTACTTCAACAACACTTCCGGCGAGCGGTAACCAGGTGTTCCAGCGCGAGATGCATGAACTTCTTTTTTTATCAAACAGATATTGCAGATCTGTGGTTTTCCATAGCAATAACACTTTGAATTCAATTTGCGGTTTGTACTGTATTGCGGTGTTCGACTGCTTTCGCTCGATGGTGGTGGTGTTGCAACGTTTTCTGCTTTAAGCAGTCCGATGTTGTTCTTATGTCTTTGTTGCAAACGGTCAGTTAGACTAACGCCCAAAAGTACTGATTTAACTTGTCTACTAAGAGGTGATTGAAGCTGACCATCATTATTTAAATTCTTCGTCGGTGTTGTGATGACGTTGAGTTGTCGTAGAGGCATTTTAAATGGTGTAGTCGGTGATTCTGTTTGCTCGGAACAACGAAGGCGCTTTGCACTGCTTGCTTCATCTGGGGTTGGATTCCTATCTTCATCCAAATCACAATCCCGTCTTTTTACTTTTACTGTTTTCGGAGCGATTTCTTGGGCCAGTCCAAAGTCGACTAAAAGGAATTGGCGAGAATGCCGATTGTATAAAAAGTTACTGGGTTTAACGTCTCTATGGATGACATTGAATTTGTGTACTCGACGCAGAGCAATGAGAAGATTCTTTATAAAGCACTGAATTTCATCAAGTGGCATTTTGTCGTAAAAATCGTGGAACCTATCATGCGGCAAGTATGGCATAACAAATGCAACCGATTCATTATGCCGGATACTGCAGTAGATTCCGACAACATTTTCTTTTCCACCAATCTCAGTCATGCACTTTAACTCCTTGATAATTCGGTCTGGGTGACTAGTCGGTACATGATGTTTAATGGCGTACTTTCTACGATGTTTGTGCTGTTGGCCATGATCCTTCTTTAATGTAGCAAGAAGCACTGTACTGAAAGTTCCATTTCCAATTCGGCCAAGAACATTAAAAATGTTGTCAATTTCTGGAATCTTTGTCTTTAAATCACAAACAGCTTCTTGGCTTTTGCTTCCTGGGCCTGGAGTAACCGACGAGGATCTAAGAACACTTTTCTCCATATTTGTATTTAATGCAATATTATTTACAAAATATAAAAAAAATTAAATTAAATATTGATCTTGAAGTATGAAGCGTGTTCACATTCCAGACGACGCACATCCACAAAACACTCAAAACTGTTTGTTTGCTTTATTTTGACATTTCTCTTTAGGAAAAACGTCACAGAACAAAATGGTTGGTTCATATACAGGGTGATTGGCATAAGGTGTGACAAAAAGCTAGGGCGTGTAGGTTGGACTTAGACAAGAAAAAAATCGTATGGGAGGGGGGGGGTCTATTTCCCCCCGTTTAGGCGGGAGGGGCAATTTAAGAAAAAAATCACTTAAAACAGAAAAAAATTATTAAAAAATAACGGTGATACCTACAGAGTAATGCTATGGCATTTTGAAAAGCCAGAAATACATTCTTTAATTTTGTTTTTAAATAAAGTTGTTCGAGTGAATAGTTTTTGAAAAATTAATTTTCAAAATTAAAATTTTGAAAAAAAAAAATGAAATTTTTTTTTTTAAACAACTTTTTTTCAAATTAAGTATTATTTTTTTATCCAATATTCAATGCTCTTATTAATTTTTGATCAAACACAAAACACCGGATGTCAAAATGTTTTGTAGTTTTTGAGAAAATCAAAAATAACAAAAACTACTTTTGTTCTAAGAAAAGCCTTTTATTTTAGTTTTTACGTTTTTGGATTCTTATGTAGGTGAATTTACGATTGAAAGGATTAACTTTCTTTTTACTATTATTTTAATTATCGTCTTATAAGCATACAATAATGTGACAAAGTACTGGATTAACCATATTTCACACATTTTTTCATTGAGAACACCTGCGTGAGAGCATTGATTTAAAATTGACCTGCCACTTTTTTATTATGGTGGGGTCGGCTTGGCTTAGGTGCATTTACGAAAGAAAGGATATTTTATAGGTGCGTTTTATTATTCACAAATCTATCTGGATCCGGATCTGGATTAAGTTTTAACATGTATTACAAAAACAATTTGGGATCCTGTTTTCTATCGGGATCTATTTCAAAGATCCAAAAATTAGTTATTACCATTGACTTACTATATACTATACTAGTATATATATACTAGTAAGTCAATGGTTATTACAGTGGCGAGTAGATGGCTTTTTATGGTAAGGTAGTGCAAACTACAGTGTAAAGAAAAGAGACAAGACATAATTTAAAATTTCCAAACCCAAGGATAAAAAGAGACGGGCTTATAACACTGCTGTCAGTAAGATCCGTATAGTTTTATTTTCAAGGGAAGATCCCGATCCGGATCCAGATAGATTTGCGGATAATAAAACGCACCTTATGTTATAAAACAACATCTTCCAAGTGCCGTATATATTCCTCCCAACATACTTTGAAATAAGAATTTTAAATTTGTGAACACATTTGTGAACACGCGAGAACAGAGCATTTGGTTCAATGAAAACTACTTTAAGGCGGATATTTTCTTTGCTACATCAAATATTTTTATTATAAAAATGTAGCAAGAATTTAAAGTATTTGAAATATTTCGAGTTCCATTGATGTACTACAAATAAAAATCAATGGAAGCACCAGTTGGCTAGCCTGGTATCTTGTTTTTTTTTAAGATAAAAGCTAAAACGAACAGATCTAGATGACAAACGTCAACAGCTCAATTTTTCACGCTCACCGATTATTTTTGTTTCTATTTGAAATTGTTAAATAAATACAAAAATTCTCAAAACAAATTTCCAAAATATTATTTAAAAAGTAAAGAAAATGAATTCAGTAGATTCTTGTAGAATTTGTTTGGTTCCAGACGAAGACTCTGTAATGGAGACTCTTTTCAAGGAATTCCCCGAAAAAAACTTAATTATTGAAAAGATTGAACTTTGCGGTGGAATAAAAGTAACTTTAAATAATTATTTTGTATATCTCTACTTATTGGAATCTATTGCAGATAGAAGTGCGTGATGATTTGCCAAGGAAAATTTGTGAACAATGTTTATTATCCCTAAACATCTCTTATGATTTTCGCAATCTTTGTCAAACCAATGACTCGAAATTGAAAGATATTTATGGTTCTGAAAAGGTATAATTGAATCAATTGTATTATATATCTATACAAGTATATTAATATGCATATGGTATGTGCCAAATTAAGACTTACATTATCAAAACAGGATAGGAGTACATTAAATTCGGTTTATTCCTTTCTTAGTAAAACTCTTTCGGTTAAAAAACTATTCTGTTTTCTGTCTTATCTGCCTTAAATAGTTTTCAACTGTGGGTCTTTCAATTTTGCTTACATTCTAAGGATTTAGTTGGAAGAAGTGGGCCATGTTTTCTTCAGATTTCCTCACTATCGTATAAGTATAATTGGTTTTATGCTACAGCTCATGTGAAACCGAATACGAGTTTTTATTTTCCATAAATGTACGGTTTTGTCTATGCAATAATCTACGCTTGTAAATCTAACCCACCCTACAATTGGTACTTCACTTGCAGTTTTATGTTACTTGCGTTAGAAATCCATTCGGGCTATATCATGTTCCTCCAGTTATAGGCTTCAGCTTCAGTTTAGCGTTCAATTAAATTCAACAAATTTGTATTAATAAAAATTCCGCAAAATACCTATGTATAAAATATAAGTTATGTTTCCTGTTTAAATTAATAAAAAGTATATAATGATTTACAGTTAGGCAAGGAATATAAATAAGTGTTTTATGAGATTTAAAATAGCAAAAAATAATACAAAAATAAACTTTGTGTTTTTCATATTGAGTATTGAAGAATAAAATCATTTTGTCTCTTTCAGAAAACCATCGGTTTGAGCGTGCATATCTTACGTGAAGTACGTTTTTATAAATCTTATTTTTTTTTCTTACTAGTCAGCAAACAATAATTTTATTACCTAACGGTTATTTTCTACTGTTTTTCTTCAGTACCATAAAACAATAGCACTTTTTTGATAAATGTATGTATAAGTTCAATAAGATTAGTGATAAGTCTTCTCGCAAATTAGATTTAATTGATAAGTTCAATCTCAAACACATATTTGCACAAGATGTAAAGCAAAAATAGTATGAAAAAGTCTCAAAGGTCTTTCAATCTGTATACTTGCTAAAAAAACAGAGCGAAGGAAAACGTTAATGACTAATGTTTTTAGTCTTGGTTGAATATAGTTAACATTCGATTTTATTGAAAAAATCGATGTAAGATGAACTGAATTTAAAAAAATGGCGTATTGACAACGCTCCCACTAGTCAACTTATCGCCAGGACGAAACGCCACAAAAAGCTAATTTGAGTCTAAAAGAAATTATTGTAAAGAAAGAACGACGATTGATTTAGGACCTCATGCGCCACAAAATCGGCCCAGTCCACGAGCTAAATCAGAGAATATGAGAGAATAAATGTCAGAAAATTAGCTGCCCTATTATGGCTTTCGAATATTAATTGTCATAGCAGATAACAATTAATTGAAAATTTGGTATTATGTGTACATATTAATAATTTTAACTCCATTGAGAATATTGATCAATTTTATTGTGAATTTTGCGTTTGACGTTCATAATATGCATTTAGTATTATTTTTAAGTTGTTTTCTTAAATAAATTTTGAGTTCTTTAACAATATTTCATTCATTAAGAAGTGGATTTGTAAAAAAAATTGTTAAGGTTGATGGAGGAACATCCAGAACTACCGATTTCCTTTTCTTAGCTTTCTTCCTCATCATAATTGTATTTAAAAAACAATCCTACCTCAGAAATTTCCTTTTTAAAATCTTTCTCATTATTATATATTTATTTTCAATCGGCGAACCGAAAACCTCTCTTGACTATCTTAAAAATTAACTTTTATAAATTGTATTTTAGTATTTGATGCATTTGTCAACCAAGAATTTGTGTTTTATAGAAAATTTGATGTTTAGCAACATTTTTTACAATCAAGCTTGTTAATAGAACTATTCACAATAGATCTAAAACTAGTATTAGTGTGATAAATGATCACAATAATAATGACTACTCAATTTTGTTAATATTTATCAAATACTATTAAATATCGTGTTGATATTTGATAACCATAATAGGGCTGTTGAAAGTGTTTAATATCTTTTTCACCAAGTCAAGATTTATAGCATAATAGATGTGTATGTAATTCTTGTTTTTGAAATTGAAATATACATATTATTAAATTTTTGCAATAAAGCTCGAAATAAAGGATGAACCATCAACGGATCGTATCTCAATGATGGAAATTCAAGATGCTGCTCCATTTCTATCAGATCTTTCTAATGATTCCAGCGAGTATACACCATGTGGAGATGAAATCAAAGATGAAGAAGAAGAAGACGAGAAAGAATTCAAACAAATCATACAAACTAAAAAAAAGAAAAAGAATATAACTACTCTGCCCTTCCCTGCAAGAAGATTAGGACGGAGGCCGAAGAAAAAGGAAATACAAATTTGCGAATTGTGTGGAAATGTTTATTCGCGTCCCAGTCTTTTGGTAATGCACATGCGAAGACATGCTGACGTGAAACCATTTAGCTGCGAGTAAGTCATATCTTATGTTTTTAATTTGATTTTTTTTTTAACTAGAAATTTATTTTTAGAATATGCCAGAAGAGGTTTACCTGCCAATCAGAAATCAATCGCCATATGAGAGTTCATACAGGTGTGCGTCCATTTAAGTGCCAATATTGCGATAGGAGATTCAGTGATCGCAGCACGAATATAAAGCACGAACGTACCCACACCAATGAACGTCCATTTGAGTGTGGGACATGCGGCAAAGCTTTCACATATTCGAATGTCCTGAAGAATCATATGCTAACGCATACAGGTGAAAAGCGTTTCAAGTAAGTTTCATTCGTTTTAAAAATAAATAAATTAGATGCTCAAGGGTTTGTAGAAAAGCTGAACCTAGTGACTTACAAAACATTCAACATTGTGAGTTGTTGACCGGAAGCGATGGTCCTACAATAATCTGCCGAGTCGGAACGGCTTAGATGGGAATTAATTTTCACGACAAGATATACTTTATCGTTCGACAAAAAAGAGATTGTTAACAGCTAATGTTTTGGGCTGGTTTCATATAGTCTTTCAGGCCAAAAGTGTCAACACAAAAAAAGATAATATACAAAATATAAAGGATTTTAGAATTGAAAGATGAGTCACACCACTTTATCGTTCACTGCTTGGTTTTAGCTAGCTCATCAATGAATTGATGAACCTTATTTAGACTGAGTAAACGAATTACATCTTTGGTTGTTATTTTCGAAATTTCTTAAGAGGACCTGCAAAAACCGTATTCATATACGATTTTATCTTATTCCTTAGCGGTAAATTAGTTGGCTCGACTTTGAATTTTTTTTCTATTATTTAAGTGAAATCGTGATGTAAATTTGTATTAATTATTACTCTTATATTTTATTTTTAGATGTGAAATTTGTAACAAGACATTCTCTCGTACCCATCAGTTAAAACAGCATCTCCTTACAATAATCCATCAACAGAAGGAAGCCCAAATGAATCTTTACACCAAAGTGGAAGTAATAAGCAATGATGATGCCGTTATAAGTTAAATTTTTAATCTATAATTTAAGTTTAATAACCTGCTAAATAAGTTTCAAAAAAAAAAAAATAAAGTGTCATGGATAAAGCTTTCGCAATAATTTTATTTTAAATTTCTCCATACAAAAATTTGTTTTTGATATTATACATACATTGATTTGGGAAAGTTTTACATAAAATATATATTTTTAATAATTTATCCAGGCGAAACACAGTCTCTAAAAATCTTTTTCTTATTTTCTTTGAACAATAAATTATAAAACAGAACGGCTGCTCACTCAAGACCACGGCTACACGTTTCTTCACTTTGTGGAACAACAATGATAGTCTTGGGAAATTTAAACAGCAGGTACGGTCAACTGTATTTTATTTTCTTATCTGTATATAGGATTTTGTTTTCCTTAAATCGATTTTATGTTAAATCTTCTTCAATACGAACTAATAGACGATGGTGATGATAAATTTTCCTCCGATTCATAGGGTGTTTCACCGCTATTTTTTGATTTGGACGTACTGTCGACTGATTCAGAACGTGTTGACCGCTCAGCACTGCTGGTTTGTAAATTGATTTCAGCGAAATATTGCAGTGATTTCGTCACGCATAATGGTGGAACGTTGAAAAGTGGATGGGTAGGTAGAAGTTCATTGGAACGACCACCCAGTACTATCGGGCAAAATGTTGATTCGGAGTGTTGTGCTATTGAAACACCACTAAGAGTATAACACGTATGATAGAGATCTTGCGGTCTGTAAAAATTTAAACGAATGAAGTCCTGATAAATCGACGTGTTTACTTACTTCCCTGGCTTGTCTATGAGCCCACCATTTGGCTTCTGGCAGCATAAAATAATATATTCCTGCAGCGCAATGCAATCAAAAAGTGATTTTTCTATAGGATGTCCTGAAATAAATGAAGATATTTTTATTTTTTAAAAAAGATCATAATTTAACAATTTAAAAAAGATAATTCTTCGATGAAATTTTTAATCACGTTTTCGCATAATTAATTTGGCTGGTGGAGCATTGGTGATATTTATCTTTCACATAACCCTAAATCAATACATTTAATGGTTTTAAAATAAATGAAGTCCTGAATTTGAGAAATCATACATTCAGGAAATTTGTCATGCAATAGACCCATTGTATCACCAGTTGTGGCATGATGCGGTACCTTGGTAAAAGTAAAAGGCGCTGACGTGCAAAACGTTAATGCCATTTTCTGAAACGCTAGCACCTGCATCACTTTCGAAAAAAAATATGGCCCAAGTGACACCGTCAAACCAAAAAACGCTCCAAACTGTCAGTCGTTGTGCATTAAGAGGTTGTTCAACTATTACTCTTGAACTTTGTTTTTTTTTTTTTTTTATTAATTTCCAGCCAGAATTGAATATCAACTTCAACACGTTATGCGATCAGTAATTAATAACTATATAGTTTTTACTAATTAAAAGTAAAAAGTTAAATGTTGACAAGTAAAAAATGGAGCAGAATTTAAAAGAAACCACTTGTTGGCAGACCCTTTTCAAATAATTTATCTAATAGAATCTAAAAAATGCGTTGTATATAGTATCAAGTAGGAAAAATCGGGGTTTTGATGAAAACATAACAGTAGTTTTGTAAAAAGCAAAATATAAATCCGATGTTTCTTACCTTCTTTTGATATAATTGCCTCAACAATTGGAAATATAGCGCCAACCCAGAAAGAATAACATCCATCTACCAACTTGTTGGTTCTTCCCTGGAAACCACCTTCGAATGGCATCTGTCGCCCAAGAGCCCATCTCTATAAGCAACAAGAAAAATAATGATTTTATGATCATCACTACATAAAATAAACCTACTTACCAAAAGTAACTCTGTATCGCATTTACTCCCTTCATCCAACATAGCCAATGCTGATATCGCACAAAATGTATAACCCCCATGTGCCTCCAAATCAGGTGCTCCTCCAAATCCACCTTCATATGTTTGGCAGCTTGCGATCCAATCGGCAGTTCCGGCAAATAACTTATTCATCTCTTCTTCAGGAACATTAGTTAGCTTGGCGCACGACACAGCACAGTATGCTCCTCGGACGTCGGTTTCACCATCAACATGCAGCCTAAAGGAACCATTAGGCTCCCGAATTGACCACAAAAACTTTACCAGCGAGTCTCTGTCTATTGCACGGTATGCAGATTCCGTTCCAATTATACATAAACTATTAACTGCTGCATAGGTGGGTGCAAGATGCGCATGTTGTCCTGGTCCTCCGGCAAAGCCACCTTTTGGAGATCGACACCTGCAAAAATGAATAAACAAATGAAATCTGCCCACACAAAGATTACATATTTCTTACTTTTCCAAAAAACTTACAACATGCCCGAGCACTTCGTCAGGAAAGTGAAAGTTTAGCAAATGGGCAGCATTTAGAATCCAATAAACATTCCATGGACGGCTCGAATCCAGGCATTCATACTTGGTTGGCAATCGACAAAGGTATGCCTCCACATAGCGCTGGTGTTCATCACGATATAATTCCGTTAAATTAGGACAATGATACTGATAAGACTCGAAAGCTTGCTGGTATCTGTCGAAACATTTTTCAACACCACCCTCAGTTTTTTGCTAGAAAAATCACAAGAAATACCGTACATTTGATTTGCAATCGCACACAATTTTGTTTTACCTGGTCACGGGATGTAATTGTGGAAACCCGCTCATCGTCAAATTTTAAATCTTTGAGGGCTGTATAATCTCGAACATTAATTTCCATTTTAATTGCAAAAAAAATAATGAAAAACAAAAGAAATAAATATATTTGTAATTTTAGAAATAAGAGCCTTAAGGTTTATAACAGTTTTCACTACAATATTTGTCGAATTCTGTCAAAAGCTCAAAAATGACAGATGCAGTTTTGTAGTGTTGTTGTTGCGTTATTTGATATCATAAAATTAAGTATAGGTTCTGTTTGTTTTGAGTATTAAATATGACTATCGAGATCTAAGAATTTATTGTAACAGAAAACTGGCAAAAATATTGGACACAATCCATTTTCAACGTGCCATCTCCAAATTATTGATTTGATTTTGTTCGTGAAGTTGAACATTGAAAAAAGGAACATAAGTCCTCTTATCAGCCTTCATATGCCAAAACAATACACAGATTTGAGACCATTTATAAATAGTTAATAAAAATGAAAGAGATTATGACAATAGCCGTGTTTTTTTGGAAAAGTTATTATGAATAACAAATACAACATCCGCAGTAAGATCACTGCCGATACTCGAATAAACGTCAATTCTCTACCCGCAGCAGGATTTCACTTCTCCTTTTATCGGCAGTGATCCTACTGCGGATGTTGTATTTGTTATTCATATAAAATCCTACTGTACTACGGATAACTTTTCCAAAAAAACACGGCTATTGATTCAATTTTTCAGTTTTCTTGAATCCTTGCTTATGTAGTTACACATAAAATTCTGTGTATTGCTAGAACATTTATCTTTGTGTTTTATGCCAAATTTACACAAGTGGTAAGAATAAGAAGATTCATTCTTGTGTATTGTACAATATTTAAAAAATACCAGTTTAATAGTTAAACTAAACGACACTTGTAAATGTTCTTTTCACAACATTACCCGCAACTTTAGTTCTTGTTTATATCATAATATTTGTAAGTATCAAGAACTAATGTATATTGTGAAAATGGTCGGTTATTGATACTAATTAAATATATATTTAGTTAGTTTTTGAATTTAATTATTACGAAAGAAAAACAATACCTATTAATTTTTTTATATTCCAGAACTTTTCTTTGGATATTTTATACCATCGCAGCAATTTATATACCATTTACCATGTGTTCAATATCAATTAATAGAATTATAACCAGAATACCAAAAGAAAGGGACATTGGCTTGATTTTTGGTAATATTTAATTTTTTTTTTATCATAAATTGCTATAAATTGAATTAAATTTTGAACTTTAAGATATAAACCTTATTAACACTGCAAATGAAGAAAAGGAATTGTTGGAATATCACATACGTTCGGAAAAAGAATGCTGTGTAAATTTGACTGAGAACACAATTACTTCTAATGTATGTACTTCGAAAAAAGGCGTAAAAGTTTATTTCACTACTTAATCTGACTTTATTTTTATCCTCCTATGATGGATTTATACAATTTGACAATATGACATATTTAAAGCATTTTTTGTTTTTGCAATAATCATGATTTATGACATCAAATAATCTATGATAAAAATATCACACATATGGCAATTTGTCAGATTGATGTAGAAATCCAGATCATAATTGAATTTTCCTATGATAAAAGTTCAATTTATTTGAAATGTTAAAATTTAATATAATGTTTACATAATCTTGAATGAATAAAATTGAAAAAAATTGAATCTAGGCTGGCAAGATTGTTGGTGGTTCTTTTGGATTTATTGAACCAGGAGAAATGAAAACTATTTCTGTAATTTGGCCAACAACTGTAAGGTTCAAAATATTTTTAAAGTACCCAATGTAATTTTCCTTATTTTTTCAACTATTTAAAGGAAGTATTTAATCGCGTTGGACATTGCAACATTATAATCAGTTCAACAAATAATGTTAAAAACGAAGAAAAACACTTCACTCAACAGCTAGACTTTGACACAAGATTCAAACAGATAGATCCATCAGGGACGACATCTAGAAGACGTAAGCAAATATAAGATTATTTTCAAAGCCTTAAAAAAGCTATTTCATATTGAGCTACTAAGTACAATGTATTTGTATTTTATAAATATTTCTTCGAAAAACAGGTACAGGATACCATGAATGCTTGAATTGGGATATGAATTTTTTAAATAACTGCACACGTCTTAATTGTGAAAAAAAATACTTTGGTAGAAGGAACTTCTATAATACTACAACAATGTTGTGTGAACCAGCTTCCAGATGCGATGGAAAAAATCAAGTACCTACAACACTATATAATGATTTATGCTTGATACTCTACACAAATATTAAAAAGCCATAATATTTGTGGTTTTATTTTATACGCTTATTGTTATAAACATGATTATTCCCCCATTGGGGGCTATCGTGAACAAAATTTCCCTCGGAATTCTCCCCATTTTCGAAAATTGGAAAGGTCAATACTTCTGCACTGTTCATTGTGAGCTGGTGACTGGCCTTTTTAAATGAGAGCCAAAGTCACTATGAAACTTAAATCCTAATATCAATAAATTCCAAGGGAAACTTTCGACATTATTTGAGATGACAATTTTGAAAGTTGGGAACAATTCCCAGGGAAATTTTATTCACGATAGGCCCCAATATAACAGTGTAGTGAATTCATGCAGCTTATTCAAGCTGTTTAGCTTGGGAAGATTGAATCTGCTAAAACGTGTGTGGGAAAAAGAATTGCGAGACGTACGAATAAAACATAAACACCGAACTTATGAGTCTTATTTGTTGGTTCAGTGTGTAAGACATTGAAGTTGGTTTGAGGGCCTTCAAAGCTTAGAAATGTAAGCCCGATGAGAATCACCAGTCTGTACTCAATTTTCCCAACCTAAACAGGGTCATCATTGTTGCGTATTTTATTATCGCTAACGGTACATATTGATCATTAAACTAGTGATATCATTTGCAACTTGAGAAATACATTATGTACACACAAGTACACATTTTGCATTTGAAACAAAAATTGAACTCAAGACTTTGATAAAACTTGACATTACGATGATAGAGAACACGAAAAAAGTGTGTCCCACAATTCCTAATTTTTGTATGTCTGTACCTGTTTTAGCTCCATCATGGAAAATCTTGTTTATCTCGAAAACGATTTTGATAAAAAATGATGTTTACTGTTGTAGGCATAGTCCATACATTTTGGTCAACAAAATTTTAAGAAAAAATAAGATAAACAGTACATCTCATACAACGGTTTTGCGATTTTCTACCTTCTTACTAACGGCTCTACCAATTTCGATCACAATTTTTACACAGGAGCTTCTTCAAACTTATAATAGAATTGAATTGTTTTTTTTTAAATTCAGTACTTAAACGGGTGAACGATTGTTTTTTTCAAATTATTCCTTAAAATAAATATTATCAAATATTTTAACTGGAATATTGAATTTTTCGCTTAGGAAAATTTTAAAGAACTTTCGAATACACAAAAAATTATTAATTGATAATAATAAATTTATTCATAAGACTCCTGTAGAGTTTTTTCTATAATTTTTCAAAAATCGGATGGCAATTTAAATGGATGGATGGCTAATTAAATCCAAGTTCCTACATCTACACATTTACAATTTTTAAATTCCAAGGTACTTTGACATAACAGCAAGTACATGGGATCCAGTCCAATTATTTTAGATTGAATTCTGCTTCGGATCAGAGTTATTTTTGCTATAATAAGGACATCCCATGGTGAACATTTTCGGTAGATTTTCCAAAAAAAAACCTTAATACATTTTTACTGTTTTCAAAAAAAAAAACAAATAACAGCTGATTCATAAAATTTTTTTATTAGTGACTCCCTTTAAATGTTTTTAGGTAATTACCTATACCTGTCCATGCAGCACCATTGCACCCGCGGAAATTGAATTACAATACGATTTTTTCACATTTTATCATTAATTTCTTGTTCGAATTCAAACTAATCAAACAACTCGATTGGCTAAGATTTTCGTGTTATCTACATATATATATGTATATATATGTTCCAAATAATCTTATTTACTTTATTCGAGGTTATTTTACAATCACTAATATTTTGTCCTAAAAATTAATTTCCAACAAGTCATGTATGGCCCACTCGAAGTTTTTATTGATTTCCACTTTCGAACTTTTAACTAAAAAGGCCGAAAAAAACCTCCCCACAATTTATTCACAATTAAAAAAAAAATAAAAAAACTATAAAAAAGTTTTCGGAAACTAAGTCCGTAACCATCTTTATTATAATTCTTTATTACCTTAAAAATTGAAGACGGGTTTCATCGTTTGCTTAATTCGAGGGAGTACTTCTTCGGTATGAAACGCCTAAATGCATACTTGATAACTTTAACATAACTCGTCTTTATTAGCATTTAGCATAGACTGCTATTACACGAAAGTTGGTTTCGTTTCGATTGCATTGATGCTTTTGAAACACAGCCAGCCCTATTTATTATTTTTCACCAATACTCGGTTCAACTTCGGAATAGTTAAACCGAGCCGAAGCACTTACTTCGGGTTCACGCCACGTCAAACAAATCCTTATTTATAATATATTTTCTTAGCCTTAGATGTCATCAAAATGACATTTAGATACTAAAACGGCTTTAAACCTCCTATGAACCAGTTTAAGCGTATTCCACCGCTATTCCTCGTGCATTTTCATTATAAATAAGCTTTTCAGGATTAGAGTCGTTGTAAAGTCGAAGTAACTTTACTCCGTCGCTAAAACGAGTTAGTAAATAAGGCTGAGCGATTTTTAATAAAAGTTAACTTTTTTCAAGAGTCTCACAAAGTGAGTAAACGCAAACGCCAAATAGAAATGAAAAGAAAAATACCCGAGGAATAAAGAAAACCACAAAGAGAAAAGGACGATAGCTCTTCAATTTCGCAAACTCTGGCAATTTCGTCCCGTCCCGTTCCCGTCTCACCAACGGGCTTAAAAATCGTAAGGTGATATTACATCATTTTCTCCAATTTTTCGAACCCCAGCAAATCTTTAAAAGTCTTACAAACTTCAACAATTTATTCAACCCCCGCAACCACATACTTCTCTCGCGTATGCGGACTTAAAAATCACAAGGTGATATTGCATCGTTTAAAAGCATTCAAAGCAATGTTTAAGCTCCTTATACTAAATAGAGCACTATGGTCCTTTACCTCGAGATACCTCTGAGAGGTATAACCCATTTGGAAAAACACGCTACTCCACAAAACATCACATCAGAAAAATATGGCACTGTGCATATAAATTACATTGGAGTGATACCGACACACCCCACCAATTAAGTATGGTTCCAGCTCCAATATGTACGTTGCGGAACTCAACAAAAAATCATCTATAAATCAAAAGTATATAATTTTTATTACAGATTTATGATATCTTCTCAAATGAATGTTTGAACTTTGATCAATTGATGGACCCCGAAGAAATAGAAAATATAAAAAGAGGTCATTACGAAAACAATACTTTGGATTTTGCAAAGGTTTGTTTGAATTTGCATTGATGTAACATTAGATTTTCCAAGTATATCTATCATTATTTTAATCGTTACGAGTCTATTATGTTTTCTTTTAATAATTTTGCATTGGATGTAAAAACGACATCAAAATCCAAACTTCCAGTTATTTTTCGGGGTTAAGTCCCGATAAAAACTGTATTATCGGTACGACTTATCAATTTGCTTTTTTACAAGAAAGCGATTTTTAATTTTTGTTTCCCTTTTGGCTTCCTTTCGATAGCATGGTTGCTTTCAAAAACAGCGATTTTTTATAAAAGTTACCTTTGTTCTCGCACTCTTTACTCGAACGCCAAATAGGAATGTACCTCGCCACCACATACGTCCCTCGCATTCGGGTTTAAAAATCGCAAGGTAATATTGCATCATGTAAAAGCAGTCTTAAATAGGTAGTGTAAGGGTACAAACAGAGTGGAGCGGAGAGCAAAGCTGCGAAATTCATCAGAGCAAAGAGCAAAGAGCTCGAGCAGCGAGCAAGGATGATGACTAGCCAGAGTGAGGAGCAAAGAGCAAGAGCAAAGTAGAAGAAAACAAGCAAGAGATTATTCTTTTTCATTTAAATATTTGTATTTTTCAAATAAAAATGGATTCTAATAATTTACCATAAATCTGTACTTGATTGAAAACCCATTTTTAAGCATATGATATTTTCTGAAACGCGGAAACAGAAAATCATGTAAATTTTCAAGCATATTTCCGAATGACCATGAAAATATTCGGTTATTTAATTGACAAAATTCAAAACAAGCTTACAAAGAAGTGGACAGATTTCGTAGCAAACCCGATTCTAGTCAATAAAACATCTTGCAGTAACTTTAAATACAAAAAACAGTTCAAAATTTCACCACTTCTAGTTAAAAATCGCAGCGATGAGAGCGGAGAAATCAAACATGTTTGAAATCGCCGCTTTGCTCTCTTGAAGGCTCTTTGCTCTATCTTCGAACTACTGTGTGCTACCCTTTCAATGCACGTGTTTGATTTCTCCGCTTTACTCTGCTCGCTGCTTTTGCTCACTCGCTGCTCCACTCTGTTTGTACACTAAAGTGTGCAGAGCGATGATCCTTTTTCCTTTGAACAAAAGTTAACTTTTCTTAAAAATCGAGGAGTTTAAAAGCATGCATCTAAAGGCAGACAAAAGGGAAACAAAGATTAAAAAGAGGCTGGGTGCGACCCACACTGATAACTTCCCATTTGTGATCTTGAAAACTTTATATTTAGTTTTTTTTTCAAATAACCAAATTTTCAGCGAAACAAACTTTTTATTAAAAAAAAAAATATTAATTCAATATTTGTCAACATTTTACCAATTGTACAAAATTATGCTATGTATCTATAGAATAAACTAAATTAGAAGTCAGGGGTGGAATCGCGTAAGGTGATAGTTGACTATCAATTCGTTGATTGTCGTTTTTGACTATAGCTGTCTCTATCATATCAATTAAGAATTATAGAGAGAGCGATGGTCAAAACGACAATCAAAAAATTGATAATCAACTATCACCTTATGCGATTCCACCCCAGTATCAATACTAGTTCTCGAGAAATTTGAGTCGAAAAACAATTTTTACCAATTTTCAATAGAATTTTATATAGTTTTTTTATTTTTTGTAAAAAAAACTGTAAACTGATTTTTTTTTGAAATTTTCACCAGTTGTCAAACACATTATTTTTCGTAAAATAAAATTATTTTGAGTTTGAAATTGTTTTCCGATCTTAGAATATCTGGGTTATGAAATTTTTTTTTCAGTTTTTTTTTTATTTAAAAAAATAACGGTATGTTAAATTTTTTCCAAATTCATACCAAATCTGTATGACCTTATAATGAGTACATTAAATTTTATTTGAAATCAATAGCATTATTTTTTCGTGAGATATTTGAAACTAACCAAAATTTTTACTTTTTTTTAAACCGTTATAGTGAAAAAACTACTCACTGAATTTAAAAAAAACGCTCTTTCAGCCTCTTTCGAAGTTATTATCTATTAAACAAAATTTATTTGAAGTCGATATCTTTACTCGTTCTTGAGATATCGACGACGAAAAATGGTACCAGAACGTACGGACGTACGAACGTACGAACGTACGTACACACACACACACACACACACATCTCTCTAAAAATGATTGATATAGCCTCTAGGGACCTTGAAACGTCGAGAAATGTCAAAAATTTCAATTTGACAAATCGGACCGATTACAATAACTCCCTATGGGAAGTTAAAAATCGCTTTTATGTAAAAGCAGTTTAACGATAGTTTGTAGGGAAACCATCTACTAAGAAATGTTTGTATAAAACAAAATGGGTTTAGAATTTTTTATTTTACATTTTATTGTTTCATTATTCAAAGCAGAATTTATTTTATTTTATATAAGATTAAATTCTATTTTAATGTAGTATGGGCGTCACAAAGCTTAAAAGGTAGTGATGGCTTTGATGGGTTCTTCAGCGTTGATGACGATTCTGCTAAGTCCCTAAGTCTCCGACTTTTTGAGGAATAAAAGAAAAAGTTTGAAATTAAAAATGTATAAAAAGAATAGTTTAACATTTAATAATATCTCAAAATTTCCTATAATCCCAAATTATAGGTACGTATACAAAAAAAAAAACATTCTCTTAAATTATTCAACCCACAAAAACAATGTTTTCTTTATATAGAATAAGAAACAGAAAATGAAGAATCATTTTCTTTCGGTTAACTTAAAATATCTGGAGTAATAAATTATTTTTTTAAAATTGGATCATAAAAAAAGTTATGCGAATGCACAACATCTTAAATGCAGACACAAACAGTGTAGATATATTCAAAATTAATTGTTTGATTAATAAAGTCAAGTCTTTGTTTCATAAAAGCTTTATCCAACAACAAAGCGTTTTGGCGGCAGTGTATTTCGCAAGGGCGCCGTGGCTTAGTTGGTTAAAGCGCCTGTCTAGTAAACAGGAGATCGTGAGTTCGAATCTCGCCGGGGCCTAAGGTGATAGCCTGTTCCGTTTTTATTTTTTAACAAAAAAATCATTTTTTTTTATTTGTTTCGAAAAAAGAAATCCATTGATAAAAATAAAATAAAATTTGATTTAACATTACTGTTATGATAAAGAAATCGAGTGAGTCTCTGTCTGTACTGTAGTAGGTACAGGCTATGGATAGTACGTTACGTACATGAGGTATGGATCTACATACATGCATAAGCTTTTGGGCGGCCGATTAACTTTAAACATGGTAGCTAACGCTTGCATAACTCAGAGGTGTTTTTGAGTTAAAAACAGAGTCAAATATTCTCATAAAATAAATTTATATAAAATTATTCTGATATGCAGAACAGATTATTTCCGATGATGTCTAATTTCCCTTCTTTATTATATGTATGTATATGGGTGATTTTCTAAAACAAAGACAAATGGTTATAAAATTATTTAAAACACACTTACTTAATTAATTTCTTTTAATTTTTTTGTTTTAAATTAGTTTCAAACTCTATAACTTAAAAACAATTTTAATTCTGATTTTCTTAATTTGTCTTTAATCTTTCAATTAAAAAATAAAAAAAAAATAATTTTCATACTTTTCAGTTTCTCAAAAACTTTGGACCATAACTAAATAAGTGTATTGATATTAAAATACCAACTATTTCTTAATTTCATAAGATTTTCAGAAATCAGTAGATAAGTATGCACTTTTTATCAGATTTTGATCGAACTTGACATTACGAAAATAGGGAAGACGAAAAATGTGAGCCTAAATGGCTCAGCCGATTTTCTTTAAACTTGGCAGATAGCATTTATAAATTTATTTTCTTTTTCTTGTTAAGACCAAATATAACGATTAAGATTTTTCGAAATTTTATAAAATATTTTTTGTTTCTCAAAAATTGTTCCACAGATTTTTTTCAGACTCACAAAATTTCATTTAGTTAGGTAATGGTTGAAAAAACAAAATTCGAAAAACGGTTATAAATGGTACCCCTCTTGGAGCCATTTTTTTTGGTTTTTGATGTCTCAAAAACTATACAATGGATTTTGACCAATTTTTTTTAATACTCCCCAAAACTTTGCAAAGTATTGCATATTCAAATTTTCAAAAGAATTGTTTTTGGATTTTTTAAAAGAGTTTAAATTTTCTTTTTCAAAACTCAATCTTTCGAAAACCGAATGCTCAATTTTGGTATAACTTGACAATTAAAAGTTTTTTAATACATTCTAAAAAATAAAAAAGGTTTAATTTGATCTAAAAATAACGGTAGGTACCTACCATACTAAAATTTTGATAAAACTTTTTTTCTTTCGATTAATTTTTACGTTCTATAATTCAATAAAAGAATTCAAAATTAGGATATTACTGACTACCTACCATAGAACCATTTTTTTCGAATTTTGAATTTCTTATTATAGTCATAACGGATTTTTAATTACATTTGGTAATTTTATACTTTCGCGGTCCCCTCGTTTTTTCGCTCTAGAAAATCGAAAAATCATCCGATTTCGATGATTTTTTTTAAAATCTTCGTTTTTACGGCGGATTTATAAAAAAAAATATGAGAAATATCTCACCTGAAGATTTCATTTAGTTTTATGACTTTAAATGTGATCATAAACGCACTTCTTCGAATATAATCGTTCAAAGCTTTTTTGCAAAGTATAAAAAACATTGAAAAATGTAAAAACGAAGATTTAAAAAAAAAAATTATCAAAATCGGATGATTTTCCGATTTTCTAGTTGAATATTTTTTTGCAAATTTTTTTTTTTAGTAAAAAAATTAGAGTTGGGGTACAAATCTCTTTTCTTAAAAATGTTTTAACAATAGAAAAGCTTATTAAAAAAAACGCTACAAGGATTTATAATTTTAGTTCTTGCATAAGCTAATAGTTATTATTAATATTTTAGGTCCAAGTAGGTAGATACTAAAGGAGGCTATGAACATTTTTCTCTAGTAACATTCATTTTTTAAATTTAAAGTCTTTTACATATTACGTGCTCTTGATGACCAATTGACCGATTTAAAAAATAAGTGGTACAGAATGAAGAGAAGCGGTGGGAGAGAGAATACGCTAAATTTGTTGTGTTTACTTCACTAACTTGCGATATATGTATGCATGTAATACAGGGCAAGTTCTGAATTTGGAAAGAAAAATCGAACTCGAGATTTCAATCAAAGTTGACATTACGATGATATAGAACACGGACAAAGTTGGTCTGTCTGTATGTCTGTACTTTAACCTATTAGCCTAAAGCTAAAGCTATTTTCTGCAAGCTCGGTCTTCGGTGATTCCCTAGAGGAGAAACTATTTTTTTTTAAAGCTCCTTAACTAACGGTACCTGAAAAACAGCCATTATGGTAAAATTTAATTTATCTCGAAACGGCTCTAGCGATTTTAATAAACAAAAATTAAATGTGCTATTATGAGCATGAACTAAATTTTGGGCAAAAAGCATTTTAGGAAAAAATGTTATTAACGGTATCTATCATAGAACCGTTTTTTTGACTTTCGACTTTCTCATTAACGGCTCTAAGGATTTTAAACAAAATGTTTGTTAAGAAGCTTTTTTGAATATAAAATAATATTGCTTATAAAAAAATATGTTTTGGGATTTTGAAATAAAGTTCTTATTTTTTACTTGCGACTTATAGGAACTATAAGGCAAGTTATGCATTCGTAAAAATAATCGAACTCGAGATTTTGATCAAAGTTGACATTACGATGATAGCGAAGACCAAAAAAGTGGATCTCGCAATTCTGTCTGCCTGTCTTTTCGACTACAGCTCGGCCGATTTTCCTTAAACTTTGTAGGTTTTTTTTCTTTTTTTTTTAATGCCAAAAATAGCGGTACCTGCAATACGATTTTTTTTTCGAAATTTTATTGATATTTTTTTTTCCAAAACAGTTTGACATATTAAAAAAAAATACAAAACATTTCATTAAGTTAAAGCTAGATAATGGTTGAAAAAATTTTACGAAAAATGGTTATCAATGGTACCCCCTATGGAACGATTTTGTTTGTTTTTGATTTACTCAAACGGACGGTAAAACCGGTTTTGATAATTTTTGTATGCTTAAGCTCCCCAATAGTTTGAATATTATTGTGTACTCAAATTTTCGAAAAAAAAATTTTCCAAGCTCAATATTACGAAAAATCCATGCTCGATTTTTTAAACTTGACAAACAAAAGTTTCAATATAATCTACAAGTTGTAAGAAAAAAATGTTTATTTTACGTAAAAATAACGGTACCAACCATATGAATGTTAAAAAATGGTTTTTAAAAATCATGTTTTTCTCGAAATCGGCGCCTAGAATTTTGATATATTTTTTTTCCTTCAATTAATTTTTTCGATCTTTAACTTAATAAGAAAAAAAATGAAACTAAGATATTACTAACTGTACCTGCCGTAGAACCATTTTTTCAAATTTTGAATTTCTCATTATCGGCATAATGGATTTTAATGATTTTTTTATAAAGAATTTTTGAGAAAAAACGTTTTTTTTTGAAGAATTCTATATCTCAAAAACGGCTCTCTAATAACATTCATTTTTGAAATTCTTATTCTTTTAAATGAGAGCAAGTTCGTGTGATCCAGTCGTGAATTTTTTTTTTGAAAAATCAATATTTCCAAAACGTGTGAATGATTATTTTTTGAAATTATTTCCTTAAATCTATATTACTAAGGTACTTTAAGCTGACTTCCAAAATTTTTTTCTTGAAAAAATTAAAAGAAAATTGTTATATAAAAAAATAATTTAATAATAAAACGATTTTTAAACTTTGTTTGCATAAATTCATACTTTTATAGAAATTAGACGGTAATTTTATGCATTTGAACATATTTATCTCATTAAATCAATGTTTTATATTTATTTATAAACAATTTTTGAATTTCAAATTATTTTTACGTAAGAGCAAGTTATTGCCAGTAAAGTCCAATAGAAATCAGAATTTAAATATATACTTAAGAAATTAAGTAAAATTAAAACAATTTTAATTTAATATATTAATTTAATAATTTAAAATTTATTTATTTTTTTCAACACTTTTCTCTTGTTGTTGTTTGTGTATTTAATGCAGCCTAATCATCCAAAAACTAAAAGAAATAAGGACGAGCTCATTCCCGTAGAAATACACCAAGTCAAGAAAACAAATGTGTGGTCGGCAGCCATGAGCGGACTTTCAATAGTAAGATTGTTTTCAAAATTTTTGTTTGAATCTTTTTTTAATATTTTTATATTTTATTTTAATTCGCTGAGAGCTTAGAAACTATGAATATCTCCGTATGAAAAAATTTACATAATAGAGCAAAATAAGTTAACATAATAATCCCTCCTTTGATAAACATACATGTGTTATTCATCTGTATCATGTTATTTCTTATTAGTTTGTGACATGTAATGTGTAAGTAGAAATTTCGCGTTCAATGTACTCCTACACACAAGTGTACATTTAAAAGAACCGTTTAAATTTGCACTTACAACTTACAAGCCTACAGTTCATTAATGAGTCCATGTATATGTGACACAATTCACCATGATTTAATACAAATTTGCCGTGCTTCCAGTGATGAAGTGGAAGGCTGGAAAGATATAATAAAACCAAAATATTTTAATTAATTACAAAAGTTAACAAAGGTTAATCTTGTCTATTAATAAGCGTGCCAGTTAACAAGCGTGCTAATGAGCGGATAGTATTTTTTTTAAATGTATAGGTATTCTCTTGAGAAATTAACTCAGAAAATGACAATTTTCATAATGTTATGTCGATTGTTTGGAATTTGTAAAATTATTAAAATAATTCATAAAAAAAAGATTCAAAATATTAGCCTTTTTTTTAAATTTTATTTACCTATACCTAAACATATTTTTTCTTAACAAAGTTGTTGTTTCTTTTTCTCTTACAGGTGATTGCAACAATTATTATTTATTCTTCAGCCTGCTTTTGCATATTCCTTCTTGTCAATTGGCTATCTAAAATGTCAGCCAACAAACCTTCGTAAAGAAAAATATAAGAAATTTCAGTTCCTAGTAATCCTTAACTAACATAGTTAATTAGAACGTTTTAAATTAATTTAATAACGAGTCAGTGCTCACTCTAAGATGTACGAGTATATTATAATAAATCTAGATAAATACACCTGCAAAAGGGTTTGTAACTTTGTAAGTTATTGTACAACTCAACGCCCGCAAACATTGTTATAAAATGCACAAAAATGCACTAAAATCAGAGATTAAGATTTATATTCATTCACCTTCGTTCCGGTTCGATTGGCTAACGTATCCGTAGCATCGCTAGACATATCATCAACGGTGTATCTTAGTATCTATGTATATAACATTGCATATATCGGCTAGCATAAAATGCTTCCAATGAGGGAATTTTGGTATTATAATTCAGACTTCGAGTTCTAAAATATAACCGACATTGTCTGGGTAAGGCATTCATTATTCATACTGATGACAATGCATAGCTAAATAAGATACTCGTATTTTAAGTGTAATATATTTTATTTAGTATGACTTAAGTTTAGTTTTTTTTTTCTTTCTTTTCTTATATCCGAGTTTTTCTTTCTTGTTTGTAGAAGGATAAAAAAAAATTACAAAACTCCCCTAGAAAAATATAACTTACATTGTATTCATGCTGTAAAGTGTAAATTTTATGTGTGTTGATAAGCATCAACTGATATATTGCGTCTTAGAAGGGTACGACAGCATCTAACTGATGAGCCCAACTGTCGTGGCTGGGCGAAACGCATTTGGACTAAAGGTCGCAAAAAACTTTTAATAAAAAAAAAATCGTTTATAAAAACAACGGATATTAGAAAATATTTCGGTAATTTTATACTTTCGCGGTCCCCTCGTTTTTTGGCTCTATAAAATCGAAAAATCATCCGATTTCGATGAATTTTTTTTAAATCTTCCTTTTTACGGCGGATTTCTGAAAAAAATTATGAGAAATATTTTACCTGAAGATTTCATATAGTTTTATGACTTTAAATGTGATTATAAACGCACTTCTTCACATACAATCGTTTATAATGCAAAAGAAACCTTGCATACACCCAACCTCGCACCTACCCCAAATCCTATAGTGTGCCCAAGCATAATTTTCATAATTCTCATAATTTTTTTCAGAAATCCGCCGTAAAAAGGAAGATTTAAAAAAAAATCCATCGAAATCGGATGATTTTTCGATTTTATAGAGCCAAAAAACGAGGGGACCGCGAAAGTATAAAATTACCAATATTTCTTACAATCGAAAAAGTTGACGCATATAAATATATCGTGTATAAGGAAGAAGGGAAACAAAAAATATAGAAACAACAAAGATTGTGTTTATAGTTTTTGTGTTTTTTTTTTCCTTGTATATTTTTAGTCAAAACAAGTGAATTTACATCAGACGATTTTTTCGGTTTGAATCGAACTATGGTTATGTTTCGTCGCCAGTCGTCGATGTTTTTTTTTTTTTTATTATTTATTTATTTATTCAAATCTACGATATACAATCCACTGATTTTGCTTGAGGAAATTCAATTTATATAATAAAAATTTAATTTAAGAACTATTTACAATTTAATTTCATTATTTTAAATATTTTGAAGCAAATTTATAGCTATTGTTTTGAAACGATTTCTAGTAAAAAAAACACCCAAGTTTTCATAATAGATATTAAATAATTTACAGCAATCAGAAATTGGTTCCCGCTGTCCATAGTTGGCTGTATGAGGTATTTCGAAAATAAACTGTCTTATCCTAAGTGGTCGACTTGGAGCATATAAATTTATATATGACACTAAATCATTACAATCAATATCATTACAAAGAATATCACGAATAAATAAAACACTATACATTCTACGCCTCGACTCAAGAGTTTGTGTTTTTACACGGTTACACGGGTACAAGGTTACACTGTTATACGGGTGTAAGGCTACAAGGGTACACGGTTACACGAGTTCACGGTTACAGATAATGCGAAAAAAGTGGGTCCCGCAATTCAGCTTGTCTGTACTTACATCGACCTATGTATATCCTAAGCCTCTCGAACAATTTGCTTCAAACTTGGTACTTGGTCATCGGTGATCGCCTATAGAGAGGAAGTTTAAGGTTCAATTCGCAAAGCTAACGGTACCTGACATTTATACAGCCGTTATGAAAAATCTTATTTATCTCAAAAACCACTTTAACTATTTTGGTTAAAAAAAAAGTAATATATCAATAATTTACTTAGTTAAAAAATAACCCTTCATTTTATATGGCAATATTAATAAATTGTTTAGAATAAGAATTTTAAGTTATAATATTAGAGGTTTGAAAAATAAGATTGAGATTATAGATTTTATAAATTTTATTTGTCAATATGAAATTTTTATTTTAATTGAAACACATGTAACCGAAAAGTATATTGAACATTTTAAAACAAGTTTCGTCGAATATGAATTAAGTTGGGTACCAGCAGTAAAATTTAACCAAAAAAGTCGGGCGAGCGGAGGAATACTCATGGGCTTTAAACAAAGTCTCAATGGCGTCAACTGCACATATAAAAAAATAGGAGACATGGCTTTTATGGAAATTAAATGTGAAAGAAAAGTGCTCAACCTCATCCCTATGTACTTAAACGGTAGTAACTGGGAAAACGATTTTATTAAGCTGGAAGACAACTTGCTAATGATTTAAGTAATATAATGCTCATTGGAGATTTCAACTCGCGAGCCCGAACTCTTGAAAGCGAAAATAATTAAATGATAAGAAACCGTGAATCAAGAGAGTACAATCAATAGAGAAGGTAAAAAAGTTATAGATCTATGCGACTCCTTTGGACTAAGCATTTGTAATGGATCCACCGATGGAGACAAACTGGGTGACTTTACTTTTATAGGTCCACAAGAAAATTCGGTGATTGATTATGCTATGGTGTCGGAAGATTGGGCTTCTGTAATAGATGATTATGAAGTTTTAACACAAATACATTCTGACCATTTGCCAATCCAACTGTCAATTACCTTAAATAGCAACCTGAGGCGAGAAGAACACTCAGTACAAATAGTTAAATGTAAATGGAAAAATGCTTTTGCTGATAGTTATGCAAATTCGTTGAACAACAAAAAGTTCGATGTGGAATTAGGATTGAGGCAAGGCTGTAATTTGAGTCCTCTTTTTTTTACTCTATTTATAAACGACATAGAAGAGATACTTCAAGGTGGAGCGCGACTTTCAGCTGACCTCTTAGTCAAAGCTCTCAGGTTCACCGATGACATCACATCGTAGTGCTGACAGAGTCGCCTGGAAGTCTCCAACTAATGATCAACAGATTATCTGAGTACTGTAACAAATGGAAGCTCCAGTCGAACCTATAAATTAGATTAGATTAGATTAAATTCTTTATTTCGATAATAAAATTACATTAATTTAAAGCTAAGAATATAAGGACATGGCGTTGTTGCCGTCTGCCTGATAGACATTTCATTTAAAAATAGTTTAACATTATGAAAGTTTTTTTTTTTTTTTTTGATTTGTTTTTAGTATAAGAAAATAAAAACTGTATCTTTTAGTGGTTTTTCTTAACAAATTTTCAAATATCAGATGAATAATTTATTAACTTGAATATTTATAAAAAAGAAGATAAATAAAACAATTTTGAATAATTTTATTATCTTTAAAGATATGTATACAATTTTGACATGATTTGAAACACAAAAAATATGAGTTTAAATAGCTCTACTTTTTTTTTTTTTTTTTTTTTTTTTTTTTTTTTACATTATCAGTGATTTGAGACTTAAAACATCAATTTTGCCGTGATTTGAAACACAAAATCTTTAAAATAAACTTTCCCGTTTTTAAAAACAATTTTAGTAGATGAAAACAAGTTCAATTTTGCCGTGATTTGAAACACAAAAAATATTAAATTCTCAATCGCCATAACTGGATACATGACCGCTCAAAAGCTACTTCTATAAGCTAAAGCATGTTTGCAAAATTTAAACAGATTCGTCCAACCACTCAGCCCGTTAAGAATGTCAATAAGTTGGTCCATAGACAAAAAACTCACTTGGAAATATAGCCGTCGTATTTCTTGTAATATTGGTCAAACTGCTATGAAATGATTTATATCCTCCACATCTCTTCTATTGCAGAGAGTGCAAATTTGTGAGAGGTCCGATCTATGGGGGACAAAGTTGAGATTAAGGATCTCGACTCTAGCTTTAAAAATATTGCCGATAGCTTCCGGAGTCAATTCTTTACAAAAATAGTTTGAAGTTGATGACAATTGATGGTTTAAGCGTTTGTATATGTTTCTGCTTGCCGATGAGGATGCACTTTGCAGGTGTTCTAAATAAAGTTTTTCATCAATTTTAGCTATCAAAACCGCGAACATATTTTGCCATTCCTCTACATTATTTTCCCTTAAGGAGAGTACTATATCAACTCCTGCAGCAAGCGCGTTCCATTCTCTGAAGGGAGATGCATTTGTACGGAGCAGTCTTATCAAGATTGTCTTATGAAGCCCATTTTCTCTTTTCATGACCTTAGCTAAATAGTCGGAATGCCGTTTCAGATTCTGAATATATATCGGTGCTATTCCCGATTCGACATGTATGGCGTACGTAGGTGTAGCGTTAGGCAGTTTAAAAAGTCTTTTAAAAAAGTATCTTTGTAAAGTCTCAAATTCCTCTATTTGCGCGTATCCAAAGGCTTGGACACCGTAACATAAGCAAGTATTTATTGTTGCATTGAAGACTCTGTACTTTGATGAGAGGTCGATAAGTTGGTTGCTAAAAAAATTGGGCCACATCAGGTTTAGGGCCAGTTTGGCCTCCCTGGTTTTCTCTTTCGCATGATTGCTCAAGTTTAGATTATAGATCAGCAATACACCTAGATATTTAAACTCACTCACAATTTCAATACGCTCGTTGTTGACGTTCCATGATTCTTCAGCACGTCGTGCATGCCGCCTAGATTCAAATATCATAACCTTGGTCTTTCTAGTATTGATCCGTAAGCCCCAAGTTTCGCAATATTCTTTAAGTCTATTGATTTGCAGTTGTAAAGAAAATGGGTTATCCGCCAAAAGTACCAAATCATCTGCATACAGTAAAACTTTAATCAAAGATTCGCCAAATATTACACCTCCCGGTAGGATTTCACAAACCGCATCAATATAAAGTGCAAACAAAATGGGACTTAGAATACATCCTTGGGGAACTCCCGCCGCTGTCTCAAAACATTCTGATAAGTTGTTGCCATCCCATACTGAGGCTTTCGTTGAACTCAGAAAGTTAGAATAAAAAAGTAAAAATTTTTTTGAAAGGCCAAGAGAAGATAGTTTGTAAATCAATGCTTGTCGATTGACCGTATCAAAAGCAGCTTTGAAGTCAATGAAGCAGCTGTAAAGCTTTTTCTTTTTCTCCAAATGTTGTCTTGCTATGCTTGTTAGTGCAAAAATTTGGTCTACCGTTGAGAAACCGGATCGAAACCCAGCTTGGAAGATACTTAAGCGGTTGTTTGTCTCTATCCATCTCGTAAGCCTCTCGTAAAGAATAGAGTTTAAGATTTTCCTTAAAGAGTTGAGAATAGATATGCCTCTATAGTTTTCTGCAAGACTCCTTTCACCTGCCTTGAAAATAGCGTAAATAATGGCTGTGTTAAAGCAAATGGGTATGCAAGCATCATTATAAAGTTGGTTGTACCAGTCCACTAAGTAGTTTTTGAAGTCAGCAGTAGAATATTTGTAAAATTCCGTTGGGATTCCATCAGCACCCGGTGCTTTGTTGTTCTTCATTGTTTTCAAAACACTTTCTAGTTTGATCAAGGATATCGGTTCATCAAGTTCAGGAATATGGTTGTTTGGCATGGCGTAACTAAACGATAACAGAGACTCATCTGCTGATAACAATCCTTTGAAGTAATCTGCCAAAACCTCAGCTCCGAGAGCATTATTATTTGAAGGAGTATGTTTACGCCCTCCTAATTCTCTCACATTATTCCAAAATGTTTTAGAGTCCTTGCAGAGCACTAAGTTTTTTGCAGTAGTTTTAAGATATTCAGTCTTTTTTGAGGAACAAAGCTGTTTATATTCCTTATTAAAATGTAAGTACTGGTTTTTAAAAAAATCGGCGTTAGTAGATCTGAATAGTTTTAAGAAACGAAATGTTTTTTCACGTAGCTTTACGCAGTCCTTGTCAAACCATATTTTTGCAGCGTTAAACTTTTTGTTATTACTGAGTGCGAACGGTGCTGACATCTTGATAATCCTCATTACACATTCTGCGACTTGGTCGGCTAGTCCCGTAGATTGTAGTGATGGAAGGGTACCACAATGTGTATTCAACCGAGATTGATAAAGAAGGGCCTTGCTGTCAACCCACTTCAACTTGTACATGTTGTTTGCGATATTTCGAGTTCCTTTAGAAAAAGTAGCTTTCACTGCAATGGGTAAATGAGCAGAAAAAGTCGCAGCCAGAACCTCGAAATCTTCAATCAGTATCAACCATTGGCCAGATACAGCACATATGTATGTCTATAACCGACTGTCCTTGTCCGCTAATAAAAGTCAATTCACCCTCAGCGTCACTTTTGGAAACCCCATTCAACACGAAAAATCCAAAGCTTTCCAGGAGCTCTATAAGACTTCTCCCGTTTCGATTAACCAAACCATCTTTAGAGTTTCTTCTCGTATTAAAAACTGTTCCAGTATAAGTATAATGGAATATAGAGTTTTGATATTCGCCAATTCGAGCGTTAAGGTCCCCAATAAGCATTATATTTCCAAGAGTGTTGCAATTAATTAAATTAAAAAGGATATCGAGGTCATTTTCCCAGTTGTTGCAATTGAGGTACAATGGAATAATATAATATATAATAAGATTATTTGTAATTTGAATAACAACCCTGTTTTGTACACGTTTGAACTCTACAAAACTACCAACAGTACTTTTCTTAATGGCACATAAGATGCCCCCACTTGCTCTCCCCATGACATTGTTTCTAGTTGCTGGAATGCATGTTAATTTATATCCATTAAAATATTTTTAAAAAAGTTGTTCGTTTTCTTCTTTAATAAAAGTTTCTAAAATAATTATTATATCAAAGCTTAAAATAAATCTAAAAAAGTCAGGTAACAAAAGTTTACTCTTAAGCCCTGTTATATTATATGAAAAAATACTTAAATTAAAAACGAACCTATAGATAAATCCAAATTAATGATTTTTCGCAAGGGAGGTGGACGTAACTGTCGCAGTGAAAAATGGAAATTCGAAGATCAAGACATTGAAGTTGTCAAAGAATATAACTACCTTGGTGTAAAGTTATGTAATAATCTCAACTGGAGGACGCATATTTCAGATAAACTAGATAAGCCCAAAAATGCACTCAATGCGACAATGGAACACTGTGATGCTATGCAAGAACGTGGGGTATGAGCTAAAGTATCGCATTTTTCAAGCCACAGATAAAGCAATAATGTGGTATGTAGCCCAAGTTTGGGGCCACGAAGTGGAACAGCTCCTACGCCATTTCTTAAAACGGACTCTTAAGTTACCTAACAATACTGCAAACCACATACTGATGCTTGAGACGGGCCTTCCCCCCTTATTCATCTCTACACTTAAAATGCAGGTTGATTATGTTCTTAACACCATCAAGATGGAGGATAGGAGACTACCAAAGAAAATCACGATGCTGGTGATTCGCAAAAATAAAACATCATGATTCGATTCCTGGAGAGATTTAGCTGAGTACTATGGACATTCACTCTCACTTCAAAGCGATGAAATGGATATGTGGAAAAGCGAACTCTATGGCCTCATTAGTCTACTGGATGAAAAAAAAGAGAGCACTTCATTTGGAAAGCCATAACCTCAGTCCACAGGAGTACACATGCATCACTCAATCACAACCTAGCAACAAACAACTATTTCAGAGTGGAAGTGGAGTATCCAACTGAACTCATGTCACTGGTTTTAAAATAGGAGTGACTTGGAAGAAATGTGTGGGCTATGTAACTTGAGGGAAAGGGAGGACGTACTTCATTTTATGGAAAGATGTCCAATATTTACGGAAACCAGAAAGAGTACGCTTGGAAAAAATTATTTAAATGAGGCTGAAATTATCAATATTTTAAACGGTGAGATGGATTGGATGTGTTTATACAATTACTTAATACTTGCACTCTGTCTTATAGAAAACGAATCTTGGAAGAACTCTTTTAAAATAATAATAAAAAAAAAAAACTTTGTCAAATTATTCAATTTAACTAAATTTTTGTATTAAAGAATTAAGCACTATTTGCCAACAGACAGACGGCGGCGTAGGCAATGTTATAAAATGGAAGATCTACAAATTATTTATATTATGTAGGTACCTTTTATGAAATAAAATCCTTTTGAACTTGAACTTGAATATGGCAATTTTTTAATGGTGTAGATGCGAAATTAAACTTCAGTTATATATTTATAGGGCAAATTGTATTGGCGCAAAGTTTGCCCTAACGAACACTCATTTTGATTAAAAAGTTTTGTAACATTGATAGACGGCACTAAAACGCCACTGGTCTCTAAAATCAACCAGCCCCATTTGGAAAACCCTTAAGTTGACGTATGTGCTCTGTGGTAGCTGAATTCTCAGGCGAGAGCTTCTCATTTAGGTGCTGTCTATAAGCTCTGAAAACTCCACGTGTTCGTTCAAAGAAGACCAACATCAAATTTTGTTTTCTGGGCCGTCCGCAGTTAATTTTCGTAAAATAATCAAGCTTTGAACTTTTTGGCTATAAGGAAATGGTCCGTTTGGAATTCGAAATGTCATTTCATTACGGTAAAAATAGGTGCGTTTTATTATCTCCGATCTATGTGGATCCGGATCTGGATTAATTTTGAACATGTATTACAAAAACAATTTGGGATCCTGTTCTCTATCTTAGTTCTTTTTTTGGCGGGTAGATGGCTTTTTGTGGTAAGGTAGTGTAAACTACAGTGTAAAGAAAAAAGACAAGACATACTTGAAAATCAACAATCATAAGCAAGAGGGAGATGAGCATACAACATAGCTGTCACTATGATTCGTATCGTTTTATTTTCAGGGGTTAATCTATCTGGATTATTGGCGATAATAAAACGCGGCTAATGTTTGATTTTCTGCCTTACATCGATAATAAAGATTGCTCGATTGACTGAAGGTACAGGTTCGGAGTAAAATTTCATGTTTCACATGAAAAAATACACTCTTTCTGTAATTTGTGAACTTTCATCATCAAGGTTTTAATAAAACCGTAGTACATATAACAGTTTAGCCCAGAAATAGGTATACTGGGTATAGCTTAAATTACCACATAAAAGATTAGGTGTTGTTGCATTTTCATGTAAATATCTTAATCCCTGTGAAGTTTTTCATTTAATCCTATATTATCCAATACTACAGTAAAGTGCACTCATAGTCACTCAAGTGCACACGATTTTTATCGGCTCTATCTATGGGTATTTCAAAATCAGTGATTAAGTTTAAACAACAAACAATTTCTTGTCCAACGCTCTCGATTCGTATCTTTTCGCAAATAAAGTTTTCTTAACCCCTAATCCACCAAAATACCAGGTGCTTTCTAGGTATAGGCATTTAACATGCTAAAGTAAAAGGTAAAATATCTACAGTTAAATTGCGAACATCGAACCACATTCGCCCAGAACCTATGCGGAATTATTAAATTGATTAAGTCTTATCTTTGAACATTTCGAAAAACCATCGTCACTGTAATTATATAGGATATCCTTGTTGCTCCTGAAATTACCATGCCAACGAGGATTAAACAAACTCCTTAAAAGAGAGAAGCACTAAGCACAAATGCAGGACATTGTTACTTGCTTAAAACAAAAAAAAACTTGAAGTCCGAACGTAAAAAAAACGATTCCTTGAATTATTCCCATCGTCGAACTTGTCTAACTGGTAATATGCACACGTGTATATTTCACATTTCGAACCAATTTTAATTAATTTAAATCAACCATCAAGGATGGATGGGACGCGGATGCGAAAATAAATGCAAACGTTCACCTGCCACCGATTACCATGCCAGAAAAAGTGTCCGCGCACGCACATGTACTGCACATATATTTATAAAAAATAACGCAAGTTGTAGATCCTCATTTTCTGCACTCACATCGTCACCGCAACCTTATTAGGGAAGAAAATCGGGTTCGCAAATAAATTATTGTTTGTCAAAATTCCAAAAGCAAACTGACTTAGTTAGTGGATAACTTCTGTTTTAGCGCTAAGGGGCTATACACCACATTTTTTTTGTGCCTTGGTCAAAGTTGTGCTACAATTAATATTCACAATGCGCATCAATGGCAATGTGTGTTCCTTGACGGATGAATGTCAAATTTTGCCACTAATAGTCGTGCATTTAATTAAAGTGCAATTTTAGGTCTTGTTTCGCAAAATACAAATATCGACATAGACCGTTATCTAGATCGTCATCTGAGCGAGGAACAGGGATAGTTAGTAGATACATAATGTAGTTTCCGGTTTTTGCTGAGATAATTACAGAGAACCATGGTCAGTTAGCAACATGACAAATGAATGAACTTTGTCAAGAAAAAGAATGGGAATTTTTCGTGAAGTCCAGAAGCGGTGGATATCAATGTAGATATTTTTTTGTTTGCACTTTTAAATGTTTGAATGAAAGTTTTATTTAGATCCATGGGTGTTAATTCTATAAAGGATATGAAAAACTTTATTTAGAGTAAGTGCGGCAAATATGGCCTACGTGGGTAATATGGCCTACTGCTCTATTTCGCAAACCAAAACCCACAGCGAAATAAAAAAAAAATCATTGCGAACGCCTTCAAACCGGATTAGCATTAGCCTTTTGTGGTGAGTGTGGCGCGCCGGTCGTGGAAAATATACGGCGTTTTCCGTTTTTTGTATTTTTGATGTAATTTTTTGGCAAGTTTCCTTAAGTGTTTTTATATCGAATTTTGTATTAAATTGGTAACTTTTTTCTAAAATTAAATACTGTTATGTATTTTCTTAATTTGTGTGATATTATTTAAGAAAAAAAGTTTATGAAGTGTATTTAAAATTAAAATCAATGAAATAATCACAATGTGTTTAATATGGCCTACCCCATGTGTTGGTAATATGGCCCAGTAGGCCATATTTGACACGTTTGCTTGAATGAAATTAAATTATTTTAATATTTTATTTTGAAGACTAAAATGTCTAAATGAAGTCAAAAACCATGGAAGAAATATAGAACTTGTGGATCTCGCAAGAAAAAATCGTATCCACGTTCTGTCCATTCATCCGCATTCGAGCTATAAGATACAGCCGCTAGACAAGACTTTTATGGGACTCTTAAATAAGTAGATACTTGACCGAGGAAACTGGACGATTGGTCATCAAAAACTATAAAGCCTTATCACACTTCGACATAATTGAGCTATTCGGTCGAGCATACCTTAAGACTCAAACTGGACAGATCGCAGTTAAAGGATTTTCGTCGATAGGGTTTTGGCCATTTGTTTTGGGGGCATGAGACGACTCGTGAAATTTCTCCTATTCCTGTAAAGGTTAAAAAAACATCGAATCGCGGACGAAAACGAGGAAAATCGGAGATCATTTCCTCATCTCCTTATAAAACTTCTCTAGAAGAATCAATAAATCTGAAGAATAAGAGAGAAAATAAACTAAGAAGAAGAAAATGATGTTGGAAAGCAAACAGATACCGAACAAAAAAAAACGCATTCGCGCAGAAACGGCTTATTCATAACAAATTCAGGAAAGTTATTTCATTCAAAAGTCCAATTTAATTCCAAAGTCAATGGGGTCTATCGTAAATTCAATTTCCTTGGGAATTGTGACTAACTTTCAAAACTGTCATCTCGACTAATTTCGAAAGTTTCCTTTAGAATTTATTGATGTCGGGAATTAAGTTTTATAGTGACTTTGGCTCTCGTTAAAAAAAGGCCAGTCGCCAGCTTACAATGAACAGTCCAGAAGTATTGACCTTCCCAATTTTCAAAGATGGGGAAAATTCCGAGGGAAATTTTGTTCCCCATAGCCCCCAATATATATTAAGTATTTAGTTCCACTAAAAAACATTGTGTTAAATATGGCCTACCCTGGGCCATATTTAACACCAGGTGGGCCATATTAACCGCAATTTTTTTTAAACTCAAATATGAAGTTCCTTTAAGTTTTTGTTTTTAACTTTTTGTTATGTGTTTTTTTTTAGTTATAGTTTCTAAAGACTGAAGTACAAATAATTTGTTAAACTGTTTACGAAAAAAATAAATGAATTCGACTTAAATGCAAGGTTTTATTTAAAAAAATGTTAAGGGTAGGCCATATTTGCCGCACTTACTCTATATCTTTATATCTGGGAGCTATTCTACGTTTTTTTCAGGGGTACCTATGCCTCTTCCGAGTAAGTGTAAAATCTTCCAAGAGTATCTTTTGTGAAAAGTGATTACAGTTCCCAGGATATAAAAGAGTAAGGTAAAAGGAGAAGCGTTGAAGAAATAAATATGAGGATATGAATAATAAGTTATATCTTTGTATATATAACCTATAGTATTATCATAGAGCGTGATTTTGTGTTACCAGCGCTATCCTGGTGGTGGCGCTAAAATTAGCGCACGATTTTAGAGTGGAGAGTAGGATAAGATACAAAACAAGTAGTAAAAAAGAGAATATTTTATTATTAAATTTAGCAGAGACAAATCTAACAAGTACTATCGCTACGCTGTCGCCCCAATTGTTCGTCTTCATGAGAGTATACTATAAAGCTGCTTTTAGACTTTCAGTGTTGTGCTCTGTGTACGTTGTTCGTTTTTGCTCGTATACGCGGAACATTGAGAATGTAAATGATAAAAACGAACAACGAACTAACAACGAATGAAGAACGTTAACGTGTGTTTAAGTGCGAAAGCTGTTTAACTTGTAGGGACATTTTTGAAGTTTTTTTTAGAGAATGGAGCATCAGAAGATTTCATTATAATTTGGGGTACCTATAGGTAAATAAATAAAATATTTTGTCTATGGGTTTTATCTTTCTAGTACGAATAATAATACTTTAGATATAATAATCAGAGGAACATGCAAAAAAGCACGATATTATTGCGCTAGTTTAGAAAATAAAACAAGATTGGTATGCTTCGTAAATGTTTCCTTTTCAGCAATCAACCATTCGTCCAACAGGATCTTCTTTTTTTCTTTTTTTCTCAAATATTAATAGTGCCGCCACTGCCAACAATGGGTTTGTTGTTAAGAACGAACTGAAAATAAAATCGAATTAATGTAAATGCTTCTTCGTTGTACATTGTTGAGAGAAGAACGAACAACGTACAGCGAATGAAGAACGAAAGTCTAAATGGGGCTAAAGTTTTATATACAAAGCTTATATACATTTTGAATTTTGAATTAATTTGAGAATGGAATTTAAAGGGTGCTCAAAGGGTAGACATGTTGATTTAAGCGGACACCAGCGAGAGTGCAAACGTTTTTTTTTAAGTTCGATCGAATTCCGCTGTCAGTTTGTTTTAACTTAGGCGAACGTTTTTGACGTAATACTCGTCTAAATATGAGTCATCGGCTTACCATTGACCAATTCTGTTTTATTATCAAATACGAATAAATATAAATATAGAAGATTTTTCTTCAACTTCATTACTAAAATTTGGAATACTTTGTTCTTGTTGATATGTTCCTTATTTGGATGAACAAGCTTTCAAGACTAGTGTTCAAATTATAAGAATTTGGAATTTGCAGAGACACTATCTCCCATTACGAATTAGGACATGCTTTGCTCGGGCGAAAAATTGTGGTAGCTAGTTCTCACATCCCAAAATTTCAAAAGAAACATGGAGGTACATTAACGAAAGGGAAAAAAAGAGCAAGAGAGTCTTGCGATCGAGAAAATAGAGGCATGTCTTAGCAGGGATGAAGGAAAAAAGGATGTCTCAAGGGTACACGATTCGAACTGAACTTATAAAGACCATAAAGGGAATAGGTAAGTAAAATTGTGTTAGTGTTAAGAATAAGAAAATTTCATTTCTGCAAACCTTAAAACGGTGATGTTCAATCGAATAACGATGTTTTATCAATAAACCTGAACTAAAAATTACTTCCATCTGATCTCGATGAAGTGAAGATAGCCTTATTTCAACTTGAATGAATATTTATTAGGCTTAAGTGCACTGCGTTACACATCTATTGTGCCGCCAACTATAGAGCTAAATGAGATCGCTCATTGTACAACTCTTCATCCAGAAGCCGATTTGTTTCTTTGGTAATTAAGTATAAGGAGTAATTTCAGAGATTGTGAAGGCATTTGGTATCCTAAATATAGCCTACAAGATCTCTTCTACTTTATTATGTGGTCAGAGAAGTCAACCATTTCATCATATTCGACCATTGACAATATTCAAATTACGGCAGGTCTTGGGAAAAACCCAGAAACTCAAATCAACACCCATTACGCTTCTTCATCGATTTCAAAGCGTGCATCGTAATATAACGAGAAGCGAATTACTGGTTTCGAGGAGTTTCTAGTTTTGGTAAACCGTGGAGGTGGAAAAAGGCCTCACTTATTCGTTTGATTTTTAATATGGGGTCGACTTCTTTAACATTGTTTTCGAAACACGGACATAATGGATAAAACGTCACCATAGATAGATAATTTAAGCTAGTTAGAGACTGTGTCTATCTAGACTCCGTAATAAACTAGGACAACTAAGTAAGTTTTCTCGCGCCTCTACATCCTTCGAATTGATTTACATTCTGCTCATGGTAGACTTCGGAGAGATTTATTGACGTTTTCTTCTAGAAACTTTTTCTTTTGCTTTTTTATTATCAATTTATTAATGCATTTGAATATTTAAAACAAATCCGTTAAGTTGAAAAATTAAAAAAATCAAGGGATATTTTAGCAAAATTTCTTGTTTTTATTAGTTTCCGTTGCTTCTGAAATAAAAATTAATGAAAATTTATGAATATTTAGGTTATATCATCACCAAGGCTAAGCTACACTCAATACTACTCCGGGTATTTACGTAAAAATTAAGAAAATCCAATTAAAAGGAAGCAGCTTTTAAAATGTTTTAAATTAAGACGCCATTTTTTGTATTTTTCCACCTTTTATAATGTCTTCCGGATTTTAAAGAAAGAGTGTTTTCTCTTACTCTTAAATAAAACTGGCAAGTATGCCAGGCAAGGGGGGTACTGGTCGGTACTCTAGATAGGATATATGTCCTAGGTATACATAACTCCTTTATGGTTGCCAAATGAAGTGAGAAAATTATAGTCAAAAAACTTTCTTCAAATTGTTGGTTGTAAATTTCAA
Organism: Chrysotoxum bicinctum; assembly: GCA_911387755.1. NCBI lineage: Eukaryota > Metazoa > Arthropoda > Insecta > Diptera > Syrphidae > Chrysotoxum > Chrysotoxum bicinctum. The sequence goes on along the minus strand of OU426988.1, from coordinate 72,848,970 downwards.
CTTCGTGCCCTTCTCTTTTAAAAACTAACACCCGAATCTATAAAGAAATTTAAAAGGTTGCTTAACTTTAAAATACCTCCAAACAGCTCTTAAGTATAAAATCGGTTTCTACGAGTATAATCAGTTTTAAGCAACGTTACTTAAAGCCCTCTTAACTTAAAGCCATCCACCGCGTTTAAAGGTCACTTAAAGGCATTTTAAAATGTATTTTGAAATATCAATTTTCATCTTTGTTTCCAATTATGAGTGTGTATTGTCTGTTGTGGTATTTTAGATTTATAAATTGTAAAGAATTAAAATCCAGAAAATTTGTAAGTATTGATTAAAATATGTGTACGCGCAAAGAATTTTCGTCAAAGCTTCCCGCTTAGCTTTTGAAGTGTTTGTACCGACACTTTTGTCCTCGTTGTTGGAAGAGAATCTGTGCATGGCAATAATTCTTTTTTTTTAATAATGATGGCACATTTTAAAATAAAGACGTTTCCTTGTCGGAAGCATCCCAATTTTCAGATCTTTTGTTGGTGAGTGGGTGGTGTTTTCCATGACATTTTTCTTAATTTCACAGATATAAAAATTTGTCTTCCAATTGTTTACTAAAACAGCTGTGTGGTATAAAATGAAGCAGCATTTGTTTTTTTTTTGTATTAGATTTTCACTTTCTTTTACGTTACGTGACACAACCATCGTTTAGTCAAGAACCAATGAAAAATCGATTATAGATACAAATTTAAGTTTCGTCATTTAAAGGCAAATTAAATATTTAAGTATACTTTAATAACCTCTAAGATATATGTAGTTTAAGAAAATCTTATAGATACGGCTGTAAGAGTTTACTGGAGCTGGAAACAATGCTTCCTCGTGACAAAGAGTTCTTAGATCAGATGAAGATATATGTATAGAAAGACAGAAGGAATCATTGGATCAAAATCTCGTATTCGATATTTTGCTCAATACACCTACATCCCTTATAATGCCTCTAAACGCAAAATTGTTATTTATAAAACTTATGTGACGTTGAATAGAGGCATTATAAGCTAAACGCGTTTGGAAGTTGAATAGTGCCTACATAAGGACATTTTAGTATTGAACTGTCACATTCACTTTGACATCACATTAAATTATTGTGATTATCAAAAAAATAAAATGCCTTTTTCTTGTTCTTGAAACTAAAATTTTGTTATTTTTATTTATTGAATCTTAAATGTTAAACTATTATATTAAAAACAAATTGAATTGTTTAGAATTAAATAGATAAATTTACTTGTTGGTGATCTCTCTACGCATCCTTCCACAGCCGGTGTGTTCGTGTTGCAATTTTTATTTTGGATTATTGAATTTTATCCTCAATAACTTGTATGAGAAGTATTTCCAGCTAGGATAAAATGAATAACAATTCGATTACCAGTATTGTGCTAGAGATAATGATATACATACATACCTTATCTGATGAATCAAAGTTAATTGTTCGAATTATTTTAATTTTTCGTAGTTGCATTTTTGTTTATTAAGGTACTAGTATGGTGGTATGGTCTACAATGCCAAAAAAACGCACGATTTTTGGGAATTTTTTTCTCGGAAACTATATTAGGTAATAACATACTTTTTTTTAAATAATGAATACATGCGTCAAGAGTACAAACAACGTTGACTCATCAAAAAACACATTGTCCCGTTGCGGATCTCCGGAGCTACCGAACCGATTTTCAAAAAATTTTTTGCAACTTGATTGTTTTTATGTTTTCTAAGACAATTTACAACAATTTGACCAAAAAGTTATGAAAAAAAAAATGGCGACTCAAAAATGGCCAAAAAAACTTGTTTTTTTTGCTCGAGATTTTTGTTTTGTTTCGACTGTTTAAACAAATTGTGGTAAATTGTCTCGTAAGAAACCTTCCTTTAAATAACCCACTTTGTTTTTTTTTTTTATTTCAGTCCAGCCAATTCTGAGATTAACTGTCCGCAATGGGATAGTGTATTTTTGATATTTGATATTTGATATTTGATATTAAAAACAATTGTGTGCTCTTGACGCATGTATTCATTATTTAAAAAAAAATTATGTTACATACGAGTATTACCTAAAAATGTTTCCGAGAAAAAAATTCCCGAAAATCGTGCGTTTTTCGGCGTTCTAGACCGTACTAGTACCTTAAATTGGATCCACAGACAAGATGTTTTTTTTTTCTTTGGCAAACAGCTGAGTGTTATGAAGGCTTAATGTAATAGATTCTTACTTTTTAGTACATACTTTATTTGACACAAGCTCATTATAACTACCTACCTATGATGAGAGAAAAATGTTTTATAAATACCTACGAATTTGTATAGTAGATGAATAAGTCCTTATGCATTGCATAGCTATTCACCCGTTAAGAGAATTCTAATAAATAAGGCTGTTAAGGTTTTGTTTATTTTTTTAAATTTTTGTATTGCTGAAATAAAAAAGTATTTTTTGCTTAAATTATTTTATTACTAAACGTGTGATGTATAGTTACCACTTGGTAGTCCGACATTTTAAATCTCTTTTAAAAACCTTTACCATTATTTCGCTGCAATGACTGCTTTAAACGGAAGCAATTTTAAATCTTTGTTTCTCTTTTCATCTTTTGTCTGCCTTTCGATTACATGCACGCTTCTAAACACTGCGATTTTTAAGAAACGTTATCTTTGTTCAAGCGAAAAGTAGTCCTCGCTCTACACCTTTTACTCTTATCTACTTAGCGAAGTTCACTGCGCGAATGCCTAATGAAAAATTAAATAAATCCGAACAATACCGAAACCACAAAGAAAAAGCAACGATAACTCTTTAATTTTACCAACTTCAGGAATTTTGTCAACCTCCACCACCACAAACGTTTCTGAGCAACGGGCTCAAAAATCGCAAGGTGTTATTGCATCGTTTAAAAGCAGTCAACGCTATATCCAACCCATCTCTAGAAAACTATTATAATGATGTTCTTTACCAATGCCTAAGCGATGTTCATTTTATTGAAATTTCGCTATTAATTAATTCTTCAATCTCAATACACTCAAACCATTGTTGTCTGGGGCATACTTTACTTTTCTATTCGGTTATACCTCTAAAACCCACCCATTTGATTTCCATTACTTACTTGTTACTGGAAGCTATCGGGCTCAATTAATCTGAAATATTCCACATAATGATTATTTAAAATGAGAATAAACTGAATAGAGCTTCCTGAACTAAGGGTTTTGGGCGTTGTTGGAGCAATATACACTGACTGGCTACAAGCTAGGTACAATGTTTTGCGAATGGCATACAAAAACATAAACCAAATAAAATTTCATGTGGGTAAATTTGTGTATGTATGTACATACATACCTAAGGGTTGAAACTAAACAGTGTCTTAAATATGGTATGCCTTCCATGTTTTTAACGGCATAATTACCCTTAATTGGGACCCCGTTATACTACTATTGTTTGCATTAGATTATTTTTAAGATATGAAAATATAAATTTATGTATGTATGTATAACTATTTTCTAAGACCAAACGAACCACATATCATATGTACATAAGTAATGGCGGCTAACGTTTTTTTTTTAACATACATACATATTATTTTAAAACAGTTTTTCAGAAAGATACACAAAAAAGTACATATGTATGTAAGCAATTTATAATTTTAGGTCCATTTTTTTAGAGATTAATTAAGTTTGGGGGCTTAACGTGAATTCACTTATGAAACATGTTTTTCAATCAATTTTGATCTGAAATCAATTCCGAGCTTACTCAACTAAACTGGTGGGTTAACACTGGACTAAATAAACAGCGTTGCCGTCTGTCAAAAAACAAATTCGATTTTAATATTATTTTGCTATAACATCACAGGTCTTAAAAATAAATTATTAATGCGAGATTTGTAATTATAAGTTATGATATATTTATTTTATTAAATACTTTTTTAGAGGAGCGAAAAGAGCTATAATACATTAAATATTTTGAAAATTACAACGTTAAGTTCATTTCTGTTTTAAGAAATAATAGATTTGGGAGAGCTAGTGGAGGAATATTGTGTGGCTATAAAAATTATACATACCTATCTCAGTCAAAAACAAAAGTTATGAAAACAAAATTTTGATTGACACAGTATGTGATTCAAAGCATTTTCATATATGAGAAAATCCAGCGTACTTTAGGATTTTATGTCACTAGCAGATATAAAAATATAGTTCATTAAAATAGTTGTTATTGGTGTAATTTTTTTAAGTAGGACTTAAATAGAAAGATGATCTATATGTATATTGATATTTGGGTGTGCCATATACCAACATAGTGCATATTCTATATACAAAAACGAAGAAATTCAGCCCAGAAAAGTTAATGTGCCTCAAAAATTTACAAACTTATCGAGGAATTAAAAAAATGTTCGACAGCGTAATTTTTATTTTAGATGTAGAAAATTAAAGAGCACACTCAAAAAAAGCTTAGAAATGCCTAGAAACCTGAAGTTATTCAGAGAGTGAGTGCTGAAAAAATAACTGTATTAAGTATCATTTTTTATTCCACTAAATAGATTATTTAAAATGAATTTTTATTTTGAACGAAAATTGATAAAACCTTATTTCATGTACGTTTCTCCGACTTTTATTTTATTATTTTATAATTTTAAACACTAAATTGATGTATAAGTTATGAAATAAGGGCATATAACAAAAAGTAAGTGATACTTTACTCTCTGACATACATGCATGAGGAAAAAAAAATGGTCGATGAACTTATCGTAAGTTTTTTACGATTTGCAAAAAAAACTGGAGGGTGGTGCACCAATTCTAACTTGAAATTCAAATTTAGCGCGTCAAAATACGGAAGGATATGTAGGTTCGGTTTTTGAAATTAACTACTTTTTATTTTTTTGTGCACCTGTGTCGAAACTCGACATATTTTTATCAATTCATTTTTGATGCTTTGATGAATTTTAGTAACGCGGCTTGATTTACATTTCTGACGTTACTTTGATTATAAAAACATCAACTGTTTTGGTGTGCTTATTTGATTTTTTTTTTTAAACGAAAATCTTAAGGTACGCTGGATTTCCTCATATATATAGAATTTGAAGAATTGCATAGTTTTTACTTGCGACTTATAGGTAGGTACTATAAGGCAAGTTATGCATTCGGAAAAAAAATCGAGCTCGAGATTTTGATCAAAGTTGACATTACGATGATAGCGGAGACCAAAAAAGTGGGTTTCGCAATTCTGTCTGTCTGTCTGTCTGTCTGGCGGTTAGACTACAGCCTAAACAGCTCGGCCGATTTTCTTCGAATTAGTAGATATGGGTTTTGATTTTTTCCCCCCAGACGTTTTTTTTTGTTTTTTTGTAAGACCAAAAATAACGGTACCTACCATACGGTTTTTTTTCGAAATTTTATAAATATTTTTTTTTCTCAAAAACTGTCCCACAGAATTCAAAAAAAAAATCATAAAAATTTCGTTTAGTTAAAACTAGGTAATGGTTGAAAAAAAAATTTCCAAAAAATTGTTATTTTTGGTAGCCCCCCTGGGTCCATTTTTTTTGTTTTTGTTTTTCTCGAAAACAGTACAGCCGATTTAAACCATTTTTTTTTGCTTAAGCTCCTCCAAAGTTTAAATATTATTACATATTCAAATTTTCAATTTTTTATTTTTTGGATTTTTAAAAAAAATTTCAAAATTTTTTTTTTGGAAACTCAATATTTCGAAAACCCCATGGTCAATTTTTTTCAAACTTGACAAATAAAAAATTCCTAATATACAAGATTTGAGAAAAAAAAAATTGTTTTATCTAAAACTAATGGTACCTTCCATACAAATGTTAAAAAATGGTTTTCGAAAATCGTATTTTTCTCGAAAACGGTTCCGAGTATTTTGCAAAATATATTTTCTTTTGATTAATTTTTACGATCTATAATTTAATTAAAAAAAATTTGAAATCTAGATATTACTTACTGTACCTACCAGAGAACGATTTTTTTCGAATTTTGAAATTCTCATTACCGGTATAACGGATTTTGATGAAATTTTTTATAAAGTAGCTCCTAAACAGTTTAAAAAACATTGCATTTTAAAACTTAAACAAAAATATTTTTTTAATTTTTAAAGAAAAAAAGTTGTTTTTTTTTTGGAAAATTCGATATCTCAAGAACGGCTTAGTATTTTTATTGGAAATTTAATTCTTATTCGTACAATAATAAAGACTTAAAGTTGGCTAGCCAAAATTCTGTCTTAAAAATGTTTTAAAAATTTTGTACATAAAAGCTTACTTTTTTTAAGGAACCACTACAACGACTTAAAATTTTTGTTCTTGCATAAATTTATATTTGCATAGCATTCTGTTTTTATCTCTTATTACTAAAAGAATTTAAAAAATTCAGTTTGTCCTTATGAACATTTTTTTTAATAACATCCGTTTTTAAAATTTCTAGTCTATTACATAGGAGCAAGTTCGTGCGACCCAGTCATGCATTTTATTTTGTTTTTGATATTTCGTGTCTTAAGCTTCAGAGAACGACAAAAACAGAGACTTACTTCTGACAGCGGGTGTAGATCCCAAGGACACCTTCCTAGACGACCTCTTTATTGCCGAAGATCAGAAAGGGAGAGTGGAGATAGTGGCAGCTGCTTTTCAGTATTTGTACAAGGCTAATGATAGCATCCGCCCAAATCATGATCTGGAACACAGAGCCCTGCTTCACCATTTCTACTTTAGAGATGAAATGACGCAATGACGGTCAGAGAACCGTGGTTTCACCGGGTTCAATGATGATCATTTGGAAAACAACATCATCGTCGAGTGAAACGGACCCAGTTTACTATTAGCTTTGAAGGTGGAGCTCCAGCTCATCTTCGACTCATTTTAGAAAAAGAAGTCAGTAGGAGTCGATGGTATATCCAACTGCTTTCGGTCGGAGTTGACGTTATCAGAGTTCTTTTGCAGCATGACTTCGACAAGATTCAGCTATATTGCGATGACTGGAAGTTGAAAATCAACGTAAATCAGCGTCTAAGCGGACTCATCCCGTCTTGGCCAACTTAGATTGAAGTATAGTATAGGCAGGGCAGATAGGCAGAAAATTTAAACCGATAGAGTATAGATTTCCGATCTTCGAGAATATTCGATTGACGAATATAAAGCCAAGTGACTGTCATCACACACATCAGCACACATCTTTGCCAGTTTTATCAAATTTTCTATGACTTTCCGCAAGATTACCGGTGATAACTGTTCGCATTCCTGTCGAATATTTTCCTTAAGGGCTGCGATTGTCTGATACTTGCAGGCATAAGCCCACGAATTCAAGTAGCCCAAAAGATCGAAAGCTTGGGTGGTTAAATCAGGGAATTTTTCTGGCCATGTCTAATCGCTAAAACGGGAGATTATGCGATCTTCACAATATCCATTATGATTCATATGCTGTGTATGCGGTTACACCGCCTTGTTCAAACCACATGTTCACCAAGCCCCACGCATCCAATTCCGGCGGTAAAGTAGCGTTCACCAGTAACCGCGACCGTATTGCCGATGGCTCCTCAAAAAAAAAAAATACGGCCCGATCACTCCTACTCCTACCCCATAAACGCCGCAGACACAGTGGCTTTGAGTGGATATAATGGCACTTCGTGCATTACACACTGATTTTCAGTGCCTCAGAAACGAAGATTTTGCTTATTGAGGTAACCGCTTATTTGCCACGTCACTCATGATGATTTTCGATACAAAATCGTCCTCTTTTTTGTTGAGATTGAGGATGGCTTGAAAGTAATTCACACGTAACGGATTGTCATCAGGCATTAATTGATGCACTGTTTGCGTACGTGTTTCAGAAAAATTAGCTGTTGCGTCTGATATGTCTGATGATTTTCAATTGCGTGACACGTAGTATCTGATTGATACATCTGCGTTCTCAGCGGCTCTGGCGCGATTTTCTCGCCCAAGCGAGCAGTCCGGTAGAAGGCACGCGCTGCATGGTCTCATGTGGTTCCAGTCTGTTCGAGTCGAGTAGCTGAATGCCAGAATGTTTGCCCAGTTGACGCGACACGATTAGGAAATCGACGTCGAAATTCACGCTGCGCTAACACCACCGACCGATTATTGGTCAAAAAATTAACACAATTATTCCACGGTCTTACGTAGTATAGCGCCTCATGTCAAATATGATTGACCTACGTGGCCATTTCCAAAAATTATAACATCTTCCGATATGGTGATTAATTTTGCTCCACCTTGTAAAAACTATAAGACCGAATATAAATTTGAAATCAATTTTTAAATTATATCTATTATTATTACCCATAAGAACTATTATAGTTTAATTCCATACATACTACCGAAAATTAAAAAAGAAAAATTCCCATTTTATTGCCTCGGATACTTTAAAAGCTTACCTGTTAATTGTTTGTGCTGTAAAAATTCTTGTTCCATCAGGTCCAATGAAAAACTCCATGTCTTGTTTTTTCTATTGCATTTTAATGGATAAAAAACTTACGATAAAATTTCCACTTTTCACTTCGGACTGGAGTTGCAATGAGTGAACATGTCGCTGCATAATATGGTGTTGTTCCTATTGTTCTGTACCACCACCAGCGTTATGATTAAGCAATATAAAGTGCACTCAGGGCCGGATTAAAGATAATGGGGGCCCGGGGCTATTTCAAATTTGAGGCCCCCTAAAAAGATATAAAACCCAAGCAAGCCAACCCCTCATAACTCAGAGCGTCCTAAGCCCCAAGCGAGCCAACCCCTAATAACCCGGGGCGCTAGGAGTCCATACTCTCAGAGGCGATGCGTCGAGGAGTTGACGTATCGAAAATCCAAGAAGCTATCCCCCAAGTGATCCACCCCCGATAAAATTAAGAATTTTTGATACTCGGGACTAATTATTTATCAGGGACTCCTTTTTGTAACGTTTTTGAAAAATTAAATGTGTTCATTTCGCAATCGCAAATAAATAATCGTAAGCCCAAAAGCGTTAAACCCACATAACCCAATTCGTAATTAATCCAAAAACCATGAACTCAAAACCGTCAGACCCTTTCTTTTTGATTATTCAAAACTCTAAAAATTAAAAGTAACAAATTATGTAGTAATTAGCATTTATTAGATTGAATGAGTAAGTATACATTATAAATAATAATTATTAAGCAAATTTTTTTTTTTCTCAATTTCATTTTTACAAAATCTTGAATCAAATCATTAAACTCAATCGATCTTAATAATTCGGATTCAATTGCTAAACGAGTTAAAGTGTTAAAGATGTTAATCTTTCATCCAACATCGAAGATCGGTACATATTTTGTATTCTTTTAAGAACTGAGAAAGGTCTTTCTGCTTCACAATTAGCTATGGGTATTGTAACGAATATTCTAAGGGCTATTTATGAACATTTGGAAAAACGTCAACCATTTGTTTTTCAACGATCCAGTTAAGTATTTTAAAATGTGAAATAAGTTCACTTTTTACTTGCGATATATGGTAGGTACTATAGGGCAAGTTCTGCATTTGGAAAAAAAATCGAACTCGAGATTTTGATCAAAGTTGACATTACGATGATAGCGAAGACGAATAAAGTGGGTCCGGCAATTCCGTCTGTCTGTCTGTCTGTCAGTATGTCTGTATGTCTGTATGTCTGTATGTCTGTACCTCGATCTAGAGCCTAAGCCACTGGACCTATTTTCTTCAAACTCGGTAGTTATGGGTCTTCGGTGATTCCCTAGAGGGGAAATTGAAATTTTTTTTTTAGCTCTAAAACTAACGGTACCCCCCCATACACCCGTAATGCAAAATCTTATTTATCTCGAAAACGGCTCTAAAGATTTTGATAAAAAAAATTAGGTGTGATATTATGGACATGGACTACGTTCTGGTAAAAAAATTTGGGGCAAAGTGTTATTAACGGTACCTGTCATAGAACCGTTTTTTTGATTTTCGACTTTCTCATTAATGGCTCTAACGATTTTAACCAAAAATTTTCAGCAGGAGCCCCCCTAAGTTTAAAATAATATTGTATATAAAAATATTCGAAAAATTATTTGTTGGGTTTTTTTGAAAAAATTTTTTTTTTTTCAAAAATCAATATCTTCAAAACCTATGAACGATTATTTTTTGAAATTATTTCCTAAAATCAATATTATTAAATACTTAAAATTCGCATCCCACATTTTTTTCTTGAAAAATTTTAAGGAAATTTCTTATATAAAAAAATTATTTACTTAATAATAAAACGATTTTTTAAAGTTTGTTTGCATAAAATCATACTTTTCTAGAAATCAGACGGCAATTTCATTTTAAATTCATGTTTTATATTTATAAAATGAATCTTAAATTCCAAAGTACTTTTACAAAAGAGCAAGTTCGTGCGATCCAGTCGTGCATTTTATTTCTTTTTGAACTTGAGAAGAAAACACTTGCGGCTGCTATTTCATTATTCGAATAAGCTGCTCTAGTTCGTAAGTTAATTCAATTTCTAAATCTTTACGATTTTTTATGATAAATTTCGACTACATTTTTTGCTCTTATTTTTACTTCATTTTCACTCATAGTTAAAATATTGCAAAAAATCCGAAGATCTCAGTGATTTAAGCGTAAGCTTCAATCCTTGCGCATTTCTGTGAGTACATAAAAAGTGCCAATTCTAAACTTATCAAATCCATAGAGCGTTTCTTTTTCTTTTTCTCCGTCGTTGAATATTTTTGGAATTTTTCTTTTATTGAAATCAGAATATTCCTGATTAACTTCTTTGCTCAAGGCTTTCGATTCTATATTTCAATTTTTGAAAAGTTATCTCGCGTATTTTTCAAATACTCAATCAAAGATAACATCATGTTTTTAGCTACGTTTAAATCTAGTTCCACTTTTTGAAAATACGAATTGGTGGCGTCAAATCTATTTAAAATCTCTTTCCAGAATACCACCATAAAGGCATTTAAGTTCAATAATTTTCGATTTTAAAGATGAAGCTTCGTGCCGAGTATCTAATTTTTGAGTTTGATCATCAGTTAAGCAGCTTAACGCATTAAAAATACCATGAAATCCAGAGTATTGTCCTGACATGTTACTGGCTTTATACTTCTGCCGCAAAATTTGTATCGCCATTTTTCGCATCTTAAACTCGGAACGGACTCGTGGAAATCAACAATTCTAAATTTTACCACACTATAGTATCGAAATGTACTCTTACGTTCAATTCCCACATTTCTATTAATCAAGAATAAATAAGGGACTCGAGATAATTAGTCCAGCATATTTCCACACTTCGCAAAAAAAGATACGAGGTATAGACTTCAATTTGTTTTTCAATCTGGCAACCCTTTGCTGAATTAGGCTGCATGGATTTAATATTTTTTTGAGTTTACAGCTTTGGGTTAATAGCGACTTGGGATATGTGGGTTTAACGTTTTTGGGGTATATAGCCTTCGAGTTTGGATTCTGTGGGGTCAACTAATTTTAGTTTATATTTTTGGGAGTTATTAGATTCTACAGTTTGAATATCGCGGTTTTACGGTTTAAATTTCTTAATGGGATGGGGCCCTCGTTTCCGCGGGGCCCGGGGCTTCAGTCCCCCCTAGCCCCCCTATTAATCCGGGCCTGAGTGCACTCCATTTTTATTCTGCTCCTAGGCTTTTGGTTGGAAGTGTTCCAGCAACACAATGGTTTTATATAAATTCTGATGGCTGCGCGGGATTAAAGGGGTCTACTACGGGCTGTGTTGCGGCAAAAGAATGAACAGAGCATATGAAATAAAGTCATAATTCATTAATGATTTATGAAATAAAAAAGAAAAAAGTTATTAACATATCAACTCACGCACACGGTTTTAAAAATGTTTTTGTTTTCTGTATTTTTGTGCAAAATAAAAAAACAAATGTTCTCTACATCTTCGTTGAGTGTTTTTGTTTCTTATTAAGTTTGCATTTAACATAATCATGCAATAAACATGCATTAGTGCCTAAACCTAGAAAGAATGTATATATGTATCTGGGAGTATTTTGGTCATTTCAGGTGAAACCAGAAGGGTTTGATGGAATATAAATAAGAGTGCAATTTGATAGGCGTTAATGAAAAAACGTGCACAATAGTATGTTTTATTGCATACTATACAATTGTTTCAGTTAAAACATTACTACAAGATATTTAATTTTGAAAACTGACCTATTTTCCAAGACATTCTTTTTGTTTTTGTTATTTTGTGTATATTTGTCAAACAAAATGGCAAGTTTCGTGAAATTGTACAGCAGAACCCGAGGCAGTCGGCTCCTCGTCGTGCACAAGAACTCGGATTTCGCAGACTTCAACTTGGCGAATTTTACGTCGGGACTTGGACCTACACCCGTAAAAAATATCGCTTAAATTCGCTTAAATTTCATGGGCTTTTCATTTTATTTCAACATCTACCCACCCTTAATTTCAACTCTTTGACTTGACATATTATTTAAAGTTACTTTTGTGGAATAAGAGAAAGATGAAAATTTTTAGAGAAAAAAAAAACGAATTCTTTTAAGCTTAAAACTTAAAGCAGATATGAAAAGTAACAGCAACCATTTGAGAACCATTTTACTAAAATTAGTTCGATGTAAAATCTGTTTTAGTATGAAACGAGGTTAAGACAACAATTTTGCAAATTGTAATCGAATATAGCATCATACTTTCTCTAACCTTTTATTTAAGTTAAAATCATCGAACACATTTTTTATTTTTTTAGTGTCGTGCTTACTTCATATGAATCTTTGACATTTACAAACGTCAAAAGAGGTTTTTTTTTGCACAAACTGGCCAGAACCCTACTGCGGAATAGGAGAAAACGTGATCAAAAACAAAATCAAAACAGAAGAGGAGACAAAAAGATCAAAAATCTGGAAAGAACTCCCTAAGCTGAGACAGGCAAAACTCCTACTCGGGGACTAACAACCAAGAGCGTTTTCTAACCTACATTAGCTTAAGTAGGAACAACCTCATGAAAATCACGCGGCTTCTCACAGGCCACTGTAGGTTGAAAAGACACCTCAACATCCTTGGCCTGGTGAACAACGCGACTTGCAGATTCTGCAACACTCACGAAGATACACCTGACCACATACTGGGGAAATGTGATGCACTCGTGCATCAAAGGCATAGGTATCTGGGCAAGCACCACATAAAAGATAGTGAATTATCATCCCTTAAAATACTCCAAATACTTCGATTCTTCAGAGGAGCAGATTTTGAGGAAGAACTGTAATAATGAGCCAACCTCATCCAGTTCTAGATGGGGGACACAATAGATTTTTAGGTCGCAGTATTTTTATACCCCAATTTATTCATTCATTCATAGGTGTGTTCAGAAGCAATTTATTTAGAAAATTGCTTTAATACGTTAGAAAATGAAGAAGAATGAGTTAGTAAACTATTTTCAAGTTACCAAATTGTTTAGTATAGTATCATACTAATGCCTTAACAGATAATTTGGTGGTGCAACAGCTCGAAGTGAACCAGGACCTAGTGACATACAACTCTCAACCATTTCGGTGTGCGTGTTACTAGGAACGGAGGGGACGAACGGCTTATGAGCAGCACTTTTCATGACAAGAGATATACTCTTATAGAGGATTTGTCAATTCCTCGCAAGAGGCAGTACACCCCTGAAAAACTTTTTTGTACCGGCTGAGAATCGAACTCGAGACCTTCCGCATGACAGTCCAACGCCCTAACCAATATGCCAAGGGCTACTAATGGCTTAACAATAGGCTAACTTTAACGGTGGCGCGATGGTTGGGTACTCGCCTGTCAACCTCGAGATCTGAATTCCATTAAAACCTTCTAAAAATTGTCCTCAATGGGTTGCTTACTCATTACATGTTGTTCAGGCATAACACTAACAACATGTGATTGAGTTAAAACTAGTATGCCCATCAAATATGAATAAAATAATGCGAATTATAAGACACAGCATTTCTCCGCATTAGTTCAGCCGCCATCCCTGGAGATATAAAATCTGAGACAACCACCTTCAGTCTCAGAACATCGTGCCACACATCTTCCACAAAAAAAAAAGGCCCCAATAAAATAAAACCTCAACATTATTTTTGCGGCTTAATTTCATTTTCTTTTCAAAAATAATTTTTGGCCTTATTTCATTTCTCATAACTTACATGAAAATGCTAAAATAATATTGTCTTTCACAAAAAGTGTTATGAAAATCCGCTAGTCGGCCACCCAGAGCTGATAAATTACTGCTTATTGTCGTTCCATTAGCCAAGTTTTAATGTCAAACCGAGGTGATGTTAAATCTAAAGGAGAAAACAAATCTTTGTACATGAAAAAATGAGGAGAAAAATCGCGCAATTTTTAGTTATATTTTATATTATTTTAAGTTTATATTGAAAAACATTAGTAAGTAACAGAAAAGCTTCAAAAATCGTGCGATCCAAGTATTTGTTAAACAGTTTGGGTGGGGTGTTATTTCATTTTCAAAAATAAGCTTCAAATCAATCTGGGGCCTTATTTCATTTATTTTTAACGCATTATTTCATTTCGTGGGGCTTTATTTCATTTGAGCATAATACTACCCCGATTTGGGGTCATTTGTTCATTTTTGAGCCTTATTTCCTGGGGTCTAATTTCACGGAGCCTTTGATATAGACCAAGAATCCAAAAAAAATTTTAGGGAAAAAGTGGGCTCCGCGAAATTAGGCCCCAAAAGAAAAAATGAAATAAGGCCCCAAAGTGGGGTAATTTTTCATAATGAAATTATGCCCCAATGAAATAAGGCCCCATCGAAATGAAAAAAGGCCCCAAAAATAAATGAAATGAGGCCCCAGCTTGTTTTGTCTTTTTTTATTTTTAATGAAATAAGACCCCAATTTGTTTTTTTTTTTATATTAAAGTTTATTTTCAAAAATGAAATAATACCCCAAACCATCAAACAAATACTTGGATTGTATCCTGTACAATTTCCCTGCAACAAGGACACTTGTAACTCTCCTCTCCTTCAGTTTTTTTTTTTTTTTTTATAATCTACCCGCGCTCAAGGGATTATGATTACCCTTTAAATGTTTCAACACAGCGCGGGCGTGAAGCTACGGAAGAGAAAGAAGGATAGGAAAGATGTATGGCACGATGTTCTGAGACTGTTGGTGGTTGTCTCGGATATTTTTATCTCCAGGGATGGCGGCTGAGCTAAAGCGGAGAAATGCCGTGTCTTATTTCTATGTCGCTTATAATTCACATTATTTTATTCGTGTTCATCCTTGTTGGGCATACTAGTTTAACTCAATTACATGTTGTTAGTGTTATGCCTGAACAACATGAAATGAGTAAACCAGGAACCCATTGATGACAATTTTTAGAAGGTTTTTTAATGGAATTATTTTATTATTATTATTTATTTATTGACTCATTAAAATAATATATAAAGTATACAAACATTTTGATAATTAAAGCTAAGAGTATATTGGTTTGGCCGAAAGCCGTCTACCAGACTGACATACTTTGTATTAAAATTTTGATTTTGATTATGTTTTAACAGATAATAGATACATCAATTATAATATAATACATAATATATATATTATTTAAAAATCTTCGTTTACAATGCAGTTGCGATATTTGAATGTTTCAACGGTGAAATTATAAAGCACTTTCCAGCCTCGAGATCCATTTAAGATTTGTATGGTTTCTTCTAAATCCAATGACTGCACTCCAAAATATTGAACTCGAAATTCTTTTAAAACGGGACAGACAGCTATAAAATGAAACACATCTTCTCTTTCATTACGGTTACATAAAGTACATAAAATAGGTAACTCAGGACGGTGTGGTATAAAATTGAGGTTTAATAGTTCTCCTCTTAAACGGAAGATTATGCTTATTAATTCCGTCGAATGTTCTTCTAAAAAATAAGTTCTTTCATTTAAGTAGTGATTCAACTTGCTATAGTATAATCTATACTGCGAATTCTGAGCTTCCTCCATGAAGTTTTGGTACATTCTGTTTCCCGTTTTCTTCAGCAATTCTTCCACTTTTGGTTTTAGGGATTCCACGTGCTCTTCAGCTGTAACCACCAAGTTTACTCCACATTCCGACGCCAGTTTCTTCCATTCTTTAACACATCCTCCTTCAGTCGACATTAAGTGCATAAGTACTATTTTTGGTATTCTCTGCTCATTCATTGCTAAAACTCGCATTATGTAGTTGAAATGAATCTTAAGAGTATCCAAATACATAGGAAAAACACCAGACTCTAAATGTAACATATAGTTGGGCGAACTAGTGGGTATTCTAAAGAACCTCCTAATAAAGTAACGTAGGAACTTCTCTACTGTTTCGTAGGGACGGAATCCCCAAGCTTGTGCTCCATAAAGAAGAATGGAAGTTGCAGTTGAACGAAATATTTTTTGCTTAGAAGTATGTGAAATACTCTTCTTATGGATACAACTGCCCCAAACCGAACATATAGCTCGCTTTGCCTCTGCCAGTTTGACTTGAAGATGTTTTTTCATGTTAGAATTCGATGAAATCAACACTCCCAGATATTTGTACTCCTTTACAATTTCTATTTCCTCTCCTTGAAACGCCCACTTCTCGATTCGTGAGTGTCTGCCTCCACTACGTCTTAGGATCATCATTTTCGATTTTTCCAGGTTGACAGATAAGTTCCAACTTTGACAATACCTTTCTAATCTGTTTATCATAAGCTGCATGCCATCAACTGTCTCTGCGAGGAAAACTATGTCATCTGCATATAGTAAGCCTGGAATTTTTGTCCGACGGAGCTCAATTCCACCCCTAACAGCATCTGTGATATCGTTTATGTATAGTGTAAATAGTAGTGTGCTAAGAACACACCCTTGTCTTACTCCTACTGTTGTTTCGAAATCTTCGGAGAGACACTTTCCGTCCCAGATACGAGCTGTATTATTATGGTACAAAGCCTTCAATACATTTAACATTTTTGCAGATATTCCAAGCGTATATAATTTGTAGAAGAGAGCTTCTCGCGGTATAGAGTCAAAGGCTGCTTGAAAACCGACAAAGAAAGCATAAAGCTTTTTATTCATGTTTTTATAAATCTCTGCTAAGCTTAACAATGAAAATATCTGGTCTACAGTCGAATAGTCTCTCCTGAATCCGGCTTGGAACTCATGCAAAATCTTATTATTTTCTACCCACTGAGTTAGCCTCTTATATAGAACGGATGAAAAAAGTTTGGCCGATGTGTTCAAAAATGATATTCCTCTATAATTAGCAGGATTTTCGTAGTCACCTTTTTTGTGGAGCGGA
Organism: Chrysotoxum bicinctum; assembly: GCA_911387755.1. Lineage (NCBI taxonomy): Eukaryota > Metazoa > Arthropoda > Insecta > Diptera > Syrphidae > Chrysotoxum > Chrysotoxum bicinctum. The sequence continues at coordinate 72,831,715 of OU426988.1, read as the reverse complement.
TATATAATAGATTTGCGGAAAGAATCAGGTACTTCAGCTCTTTCAAAGATTCTGTTAAATGATATTGTGAGCAGGTTTTTGAACTCGTGTGTACTGTTTTTAAAGAATTCAAACGGGATTCCGTCTTCACCTGGAGCTTTATTATTTTTGGCGCTATATATGACCTCTTCTATCTCCAACAGCGTTATTGGGGAGTCTAATTGATCATCCAGTGTAAGAGGTGCGGCGTATAGAATGGGTGTTGAAAGTTGCTCTGCGTTAAGGAGCTGCATGAAGTGGTTTTTGAGCTGCTCTGCGGGAAGACCCACTGCAATGGCATTTCTTTTCCCTACGACCACTTTAACTGCTTTCCAAAACTGTATTGGTGATCTGGCTGCGTTGATATTTTCTATATTTTTTTGATCGTATGCTTTTTTCTTTGCGTAGCATAGGTTTTTAAACTTTTTATTTGCTTTTTAATGGAATTAAAACGACATAGACGACGGCAGGGATCGAACCTGTCATCATGAAGTTGACAGGCGAGCACGCGTCCATCGCGCCACAGCTATAGCTGACAAAATCGCGCCTTTAATTGTAGAAAACATTTTTGAAATTTACTATGTATAAACCATTAAAACATTTTTAACGGCTTGTCTCATTCCTTGTTCATAATCCATTAAACACTTCGAGGGGTTTAAATCAAAAATATGATTTTTTATGTATATCAACAGCTGCTCATACGCCTTTTTTGTTCTTTTATCCATAAGAACAAAAAAAATGGGAAAAATCTTAAATTTTAAAATATGTTAAAAATTATATATGCAAGTAAAAATCCGCTGATGGTTTTCAACACGATCCTTATATTGAAAAGCATCAGTAAGTAACAGAATAGCTGACAAAAATCGCTGTCAGCTATTCTGTTACTTACTGATGCTTTTCAATATAAGGATCGTGTTGAAAACCATCAGCGAGTAACAGAATAGCTGAAAAAAATCGCGCGATTTTGTCAGCTATTCTGTTACTTGCTGATGGTTTTCAACACGATGCTCGAATTTAAGCATTAAAAATAATTGATTAATCTTACCCAGTGCCGCCGCTGGTTGTTCGTGCGCCCTTGTGCAATAACCTTAGATTGCCGCCCCATATTTTGGGTGCCGGAGGTACTCGTATATACGTTGAATAAGTGGAAGTTTTATGTATTCTCCATTTCGCAGTTGAAAAATTTAAGCAAACGTGCATTGTTGTTGTCGCGTTCCAATCTACATCAAATTCTTATAAAACGAACGTAGTCAGACTAGGATTTGGGGGGTCTCTCCTGTAAATGAGTTTGAGAGTTTCTGTTATAGCATATATGGAAATCCTGTTAAACTTGAGATTTGATGACCCTCGTGAAAATAATCCAATGTTATTCTTTCAAACCATTTTTATCACCATCACGAATTTTATTAAAATAATCTGTAGGAATGACGTCACATACGTATTTCAAATATAGAATATTTAATTTCAAAAATGCTACTACATTTTTGCGTAAAAATGGCAAAAAATAGAAGTTTTTAATTGTCTCATTTTAATTTTTGTTATTTTTTAGCTTCATAAATTTTTGAGGCATCATCGAATTCATTTTAAAATTAAATCCATGTTTTTCTACATCAAACTGAATATAATGAGTATTTATATTTAAGTGTGCTGCTGAAAATGTCGAAGTAGCAAGTAAATCAAAACATGTCCATCGTTTTTTGCAATATTCTAATTGTTGTACTTTTATTATCATAACACCTTAAAAAAATTTTAACAGTATGTTCTACGTGAAAAAATAAAAAAATTAAGCCAAGAAAAGTCAGTGTGCCTCAAAAATTGATAAAGATTTGATGACCCTCGTGTGAAACAAAATTTCACAAGCGTAATTTTTATTTTTAACGTTGAAAAATGTTGAGCACACTTGAATAAAACTTAAGAATTCCTTTAAACATAAACTAATCGAAAAAGTAAAGTTATAAAAACTTACTTTGAGAAGCCTTACTCTACATTGTAAAATTTAAGCATTTCAATTGCACTTCAAATTCAACTGCGTTCATTGGGGTTCATGATTTACGGGTTGGCTGCGTTCTTTAGTGTTTATGGTTGACTGCAGATATTATAAGTCTCAACTTCCTGAGGCATCAATGAATTGCAATTACATATTTGCTTGCATCACAATGGCATCCTACTCTTAGCTCCAGCTACTACTAAGATTTGTTTAAGTCATTTAATTGATGAACTTTATGTTTATGAACAGTTTTTTTTCTAATCGCATTAATTTTTTAAGTCTTTTACATAAGAGCAAGTTCGTGCGACTCAGTCGTGCATTTTAAGAGGAAACACAAAATTTGGCGATTGCGAATAATTTTCTTCAACAAAACCATTTTCAAATAAAATGCAAAGATTCGAGTTCCTAGCACAGTTTTTAATTTATGTAGGTATGTCAAATCAATCCTTTGGTAAAAATCAATAGTTTATAGCTTGACAGAAAGAAGACAAAGTAGTTTTTGATACTTTTAAAAGTTTTTGTTTTCACCTCTCTTTTTAAGACACTTAGGGCCATTAGCGGAAACGAAACTTAAGTACTCGTACTATATACATACATAAGAGTTTATGTGGAACATAAGTGTTTATGTTTTGTATCAGCAAATGGGCCTTAATCATTTATTTCCGGATCTGGAAGTATTATATATAATTCCTTGACATCTTAGGTATCCTTTGATGGAATTTGACATTTTGTGATTTGTGTGCGAACTATATTTTGATATAAATAGAGTCTGAACTCTGAATGTCATTTGAAAGCTCAAATTCGAACGATCAATGAAACGTTAAATTTCTGGGTTATACTGATTTTGTTCAATCCGTTGACATTTAAGTTATTTATCAATTCATTTCTAAAATTAATTAAAAACTATTCGTAAATCCTTATTTAAAAACAAATATAAATATTTAGAGACACAAAACTTGTTTTTCCTTTTACCTAAGACCCTGTCGCTGTTTTTTTTTCCGTTGTAAAGGTGGTTTGCTTACAATGTTTTAAATGATCTTCTATTAATTTTGTTCTAAAGTTACCAACTTAGATTTAAGATATTTAGCTATATCATTGCAATCAGAACATTGATACCCATTTATACAAAAATACGAGTAAATAGTAAAATTAATGTTTTCGATACACTGTTTTCGTTCTATTTTATGGGAAATACATGGTCTGTAAATTAAAAAAAAATCAATATACTTTTCGAGTTTATAGGTCTGAGATGTAGGTTGCGTGGAAAGCTATTTCCCAAGTGTCAATCTATGGCGACATGGCGTTAAGCAGTTTAGACTACGACTGCAATCGAAGAGGTAATTAATTTGTTGTGAGGTGCGACAGTCAGAAACAAAATATGAATAAAGATTGGTAGTAGATTGTGTGTGGGTACTACGTAGTGAACGGTCAAATGTAAACAGGTTCCAATAACTTAAGGAAAACTTTTGGAGCATAATATATATGTTGAGTGAGATCGATCTCTTAATTTTCCGCCCCTAGACGTTGGCGCCCTTGTGCGCCGCACATTTTGCACATATGGTAGCGGCGGCCCTGATCTTACCTCGTCAAAATATTCTATATAAATAACCAACAGTTGTTTGAAACACCCTTGCGGGACAATTTTAAATGTTCCGCACTTAACAACACTTCGTTAATCTGATTTAACCAGAGTGACGATGGTTTTCTCTTCAAGCTTTTACATCACCTCGGTTTTACATTGAAACACACTAAGCGGTATTTTGCTAGCTCTGGGTCCTCGATTAGCGGATTTGCTTAATACTTTTTGTGAAAACAATGTTGTTTTGGCAATTTTAAGTAAACTATGCAAAATGAAATAAGGCCCCAAATTGTTTTTCAAAATAAAATGAAATTAAGCCCCCAATTTAATGTTGGGGTCTTTTTTCATTGGGGCCTTATTTCATAATGAAATAAGGCCCCAAAAAAAATAAAATGCACGACCGGATCGCACGAACTTGCTCTTATGTAAAAGTACTTTGGAATTTAAGATACATTTTATAAAAAATATAAAACATGGATTTAATGAGATAATAATTTTCAAATGCATAAAATTGTCGTCTGGTTTCCAGAAAAGTATGAATTTATGCAAATAAATTTTAAAAAATCGTTTTATTATTAAATACATTTTTTATATAAGAAATTTCTCTAAAATCTTTCAAGAAAAAAATGTGGGATGCGAATTTTAAGTATTTAATAATATTGATTTTAGAAAATAAATTTCAAAAAATAATCGTTCATAAGTTTTGAAGATATTGATTTAATTTTTTTTTTTTTTTTTTTTTTTTCAAAAAAAACCCAACAAATATTTTTTCGAATATTTTTATATACAATATTATTTTAAACTTAAGGAGACTCCGGCTGAAAATTTTGGGTTAAAATCCTTAGAGCCGTTAATGATAAAGTCGAAAATCAAAAAAACGGGTCTATGGCAGGTACCCCTAATAACATTTTTCCCCAACATTTTTTTTGACCAAAATGTAGTCCATGTCCATAATATCACACTCATTGTTTTTTTATCAAAATCGTTAGAGCCGTTTTCGAGATAAATAAGATTTTGCATTACGGGTGTATGGGGGGTTCCGTTAGTTTTGGAGCTAAAAAAAAAATTTCAATTTCTCCTCTAGGGAATCACCGAAGACCCTTAACTACCGAGTTTGAAGAAAATACCTCCGGTAGTTTAGGCTGTAGTTCGAGGTACAGACATACAGACAGACAGACGGAATTGTCGGACCCACTTTTTTCGTCTTCGCTATCTTCGTAATGTCAACTTTGATCAAAATCTCGAGTTCGATTTTTTTCCAGAACTTGCCCTATAGGTACTATAGCAAGTAAAAAAGAAATAGAAACTTTACTAATCAAACTAAGATAATTTATGTAAACAAAATTCAGTTTATTAAAGATTTTTGTATATAAAAATAATCACTACCAAGGGATTGAAAAGAAGGGTTTTGAATTTGCTTGTGTTTTTGATTCTCTTAAGTTTGACGGGTAGTGAGTTCCATAAAAGGGTGACATGAACAAAGAATGTGTGCTCAGATTGCATGCAAAGGAATCTAGGCTGAAGCTGAATTAAAGTAAAAGTTCGTTGAGAGCTGACAAAATTTAGTCTACTGTACAAATACTCTGGTTGTTGGGTCTGCATAATAACATGCAAGAGGATCAATCCTCTGAACTTAATAAAGTTATCGAAACTTATTAGGCTCATGATTTGCAGAAAGTTACTTGTGATTAAAACGGCGTTTTTTAAGATATATCTTGCTACGAGGTAGGTTATTGTAAAAAACATTTATTTTACGCCTGGTGTTGTAATCAACATACCAACAAATCTCAAAACCATACAACAAAACAGGTTATAAAAGGGACCATTGTAAACCTTACAAATTGTAACTGCAGCCTTATCTGACCAAAAGAGAGTATCGTTTATGACTTTCCCAAAATTTTTAACCTTAGCAACGTATTCGATAGATGTTTGACCTAATTTAATTGGTGAAAAAGAGGAAGTATTTAATTTACGCTTGTAAATGCAAATAATCTTTGATTTCCCTGGATTAAGCGACATATTGTGCTTAATGAGTAACCACTGTTGAGTTATTTTTAAATCTTCGTTCACCATACCAATAGCACTGTTCCTGTTGAGAATTGAAATATAATTGAACGTCGCGTCGTCAGCAATCATATAGTATGTACAATGTTTTATTTTAGGAATTTCGTTTAAATAGTGTGAAACAGTAGAGGACCGAGAATGGAGCCATGTGGAACACCCGCAGGTACTATAAGGAATGGTAACATATAATATCCAACACCCACACATTGCTGACTATCTAAGTACGAAGCCAAGATTTGGACGGCTAAAGAAGGAAATCCAAAAGTGTACATCAACTTCTTGCAGAGAATGGAATGTTTTACTGCGTCGAACGCTTTTGAGAAGTCTAACAACGTTGGGAATGTAGGTCGGTTGTCGTCAAAGTCTTGGTGAATATCGTCGACAACAAGTTGGATTGAACAGGGCTTAAAAGATCTAATCTAATAGGTCATATGCAAAATATGTGGGAGTAGAAACGTTAGGAGGTGTGAGGTCAATGCTTTTAAATCTATCTATTAACTGAGCAGAAGCACGAACGTTTAGGGGATTGCAATTTAGGTGGCCGCCGCAAATAATAATATAAGTGGTAGAGCAGGAGATCCCTTCTAATTTCTTATTTGGCCTGTAGATCACAATAATAAACAAGAATTCAAAAGAATTATATGCATAGTTATATGCATTTGATTTACTTAAAATTTTGTCTCGTAGTCCATTTCGCACTTAAACAGCTACACACCAACCTATTCGATCAGCTCTAAAAAGCCGGTAACTACTCAACAAAATTTGTACTCGTAAGACTTGGGAAAAGTAAGTTTCAGATACACAAACAAAATACCAATCTAGGTAAACACAACTATCTCCAAATGGATAATTAATTAGGCTTTGATGATAGATTGAAAAGCTTGCAATTCACTCATAAGTCTTCCACAGCTTTCGACTCATTTTATGGTTAACTTTTTGGCTCTGCGAAATTAGGCCCCAGGAAATTAAGCCCAAAAAAAATGAAATAAGGCCCCAAAAAAATGCATACAAAACAACAACAATGAAAATTCTTGAATTTTGGGGTGTTATTTCATTTTTGGGGGCCTTATTTCATTGTTACTTGCGATATACTCGTAGGTACTATAGGGCAAGTTCTGCATGTGGAAAAAAAATCGAACTCGAGATTTTGATCAAAGTTGACATTACGATGATAGCGAAGACGAAAAAGTGGGTCCGACAATTCCGTCTGTCTGTCTGTATGTCTGTATGTCTATATGTCTGTATGTCTGTACCTCGAACTACAGCCTAAACTACCGGAGGTATTTTCTTCAAACTCGGTAGTTAAGGGTCTTCGGTGATTCCCTAGAGGAAAAATTGAATTTTTTTTTTAGCTCCAAAACTAACGGTACCCCCCATACACCCGTAATGCAAAATCTTATTTATCTCGAAAACGGCTGTAACGATTTTGATAAAAAAAAATTAAGTATGATATTATGGACATGGACTATATTTTGGTCAAAAAAAAATTTGGGGGAAATGTTATTAGGGGTACCTGTCATAGAACGTTTTTTTTTGATTTTCGACTTTCTCACCAACGGCTCTAACGATTTTAACCAAAATTTTTATGCGGGAGCTGCTTTGCATTTGAAAAAATATAAACTAAACATTTTTTCGAAAAAATAGTTTTTGGATTTTTAAGAAAATAATAAAATTTTTTTTTGAAAATTCGATATCTTGAAAACCAATACACGATTAAATTTTTAAATTACGTTTTAAAATGTATTTTATTAAATACTAACAATTTGCGTAACAATTTTTTTTATAAAAGTTTTAAGGAAGATTTAGTACACAAAAAACATGTTTCAGTGTGTCTGTATGTCTGTACCTCTCACTACAGCCTAAACCACTGGACATATTTCTTTCAGTCTCAGTAGTTAAGGGTCTTCGGTGATTCCCTAGAGGAGAAATTGAAATTTTATTTTTTGCTCCAAAACTAAGGGTACCCCCCACACACCCGTAATGCAAAATCTTATTTATCTCGAAAACGGCTCTAACGATTTTGATAAAAAAAAAATTAAGTGTGATATTATGGACATGGACTACATTTTGGTCAAAAATAATGTTGGGGCAAAATGTTATTAGGGGTACCTGCCATAGACCCGTTTTTTTTTATTTTCGACTTTCTCATTAACGGCTCTAAGGATTTTAACCCAAAATTTTCAGCAGGAGTCCCCTTAAGTTTAAAATAATATTGTATATAAAAATATTCGAAAAAATATTTGTTGGGTTTTTTTGAAAAAAAAAAAAAAAAAAATTTAAAGCAATATTTTCAAAACCTATGAACGATTATTTTTTGAAATTATTTCCTAAAATCAATATTATTAAATACTTAAAATTCGCATCCCACATTTTTTTCTTGAAAGATTTTAGAGAAATTTCTTATATAAAAAATGTATTTAATAATAAAACGATTTTTTAAAATTTATTTGCATAAATTCATACTTTTCTGGAAACCAGACGACAATTTTATGCATTTGAAAATTATTATCTCATTAAATCCATGTTTTATATTTTTTTATAAAATGTATCTTAAATTCCAAAGTACTTTTACATAAGAGCAAGTTCGTGCGATCCAGTCGTGCATTTTATTTAAACTAACATTGGAAAATTGTCAATTTGGCTATGAGAGGTTTAATAATGTGAAACTATTATTTGTTAATAAATAAAATAAAAAATAAATATTCACTGTGCGACCAAAACCATCTGGAGGTGATTTTGGTCGGCAAGACCATTTGAAAAACTCAAATAAAGTCAAAAGAATAATTTCAGTGACCATATTTCCTTTTCACCACTTTCTAAATATTGCTTCCCTGATCTCAGATAAATTGGTGGAAGAACATTTTAACACGGCGCGGCGGCGGTTATTCTGCCAGACTTATTGAAAAACCCAAAGGTATTGAAATTTTCATCGGAGAAAAAAAAAAACAAATTAATAGTTGCGAAAATGTTTATAATGTTCATGCTTTAATATTTCGTGTTTTGAATTGGTTAGAACGCATCCTCCTTTTACAAACATTTTAAAGGGATCAATTATTGAGAGACGTTAGCCTAAAATATGTCAGATAAATTTCTACTAATTCCTGTATACCAAATACATTTGAAAGGTTAGTTTGTATAGTTTATTTCAGTAAGCTTTGATAGACTGTTATGTCAACTATAATCTACTCGTAATACAAAAGAAACCTACCTATACTCCATCACCAGTGCAAAAGAAGAAAGAACATAATTTAATGCACTTAAGTCTGTACATCTACTTTTGTGCCTATAATAATAAAACTTAATTTCTGGAAAAATGTAGATAATTATTTCGGAAAGTATAAGCATTCTTTGTGTTTTTCGTTCTTTTTATTTTTGTCTTCATTACTGCTCCTCTAAGGAAAAAAAGAAGAACAAAAAAAAAAATAGAAAACAAGAAAAAGCCAACAAATCTGCAAATCTCTTCGCACCATCTCAAATTGCTCATTAACATTTTGTGTTTTCATATCACCTGTGAAAATCGTCCTTCTCGGAGTCGCACTCGGAAGAATACCTCGCAAGCAATGCCCTTACAGAGGAGGAACTCAGTTAATATATGTACCTATACCTACCTACAATGTTTTCCCATATATGTACCTACTAGTCATACAAAATTCAAAGCAAAGATATCCTCTCTGCTACCGTTTTAAAGGTCGTCTCTTCGAACTGCGAAATAACCATCACCGTGTGCCGTAAAAGTTTCTCAATGAAAACGAATTTTGTTCAGATTGTCTGTCGCGACGAATCGAGTTGCGACTACTCGTCCTATTCCAGTCAAGTTGCAACGATTTATGTTTAATATTAAAATCGTTTAAATGGCAAATCTTTAACTCTCAACAGTAGTCGAAAGTGTCCCTTGTGCGTCCCTCGAATCCACTGAGGCACACAAGGATGAGCAGCAACCAGCCTCAGAAGCACCGTGCATGAAATCGCAAAAACAGATTTCTTAATTTAATTGGCTACTGAAGAAGAAGCACTAAGACGGATATAGTAAGCCACCATCATGAGCTTCAGTGACCGAAGGAGCCAGCTTAGGCTGCCAGCCAAACTGTCTGAGTGCGCGATTCCCTTCAACTTAGGCCAACTATACCTTGCACCATGATACATCGTGTGTGCAAACCGAACCAAATAAAATGCCAAATAGATGGATATCTGTGAACTGTTGCACAGCTTTGGAATTTTGAGAGTAAGCCCATCAACACTAACCGGCTGCTGTAGTTCGACGACGACGAGGTGTCTTAGGAGATTCGCAAGAGTGTGTCTTGATCCTCTATATGGACATATAACGATCGATCCTCATATGTATCTACATATTGTTACTATGTGGTTTCTTCTCAGTTTTGTTTATTTGTTTTTTAATTGAGAACGTGGGAAAAATTGCAATGAAGGAGGTGCGATAAAATATTTGTTTTATTAATTACTAATGGAATGCATTTTGTATTCATTAATACAAAAAAACTATAATTTCGGATTTACTGGGTGCGATTTGTTTTTATTTTGGAAAATAAGATCCCAGGACTTAATTCTTCTCTACAAATCCAACCATGTCCAGTAATCTTAAAAATTGCGATGGCTCGTGGACCAATTCTTATGAAGAATCAATTCAACTTGTTGCTGGATACTCGTTTCCCAAGTAGCTCTTAAAACGTTAAATTTACAGTCCACATGGTTTCTAATAAAAAGTCTAACTTTACACAAGGTCTGATTACTTAACAGCCTTAAAACTTATGTCCGTCAAGTTAGCACTACCACTTCAAAATTTAAAAAAAATGTAATAATTATAATTGGATTAATTGTCGTGAATTTGTAGTAAATTTGTCGTGAAACGAAAAAATTTGTCGCGCTTGTTTTTTAAAAAATAACTCCTGGTAATGCTAACTTGACAGTCAAGTTAGCATTACCACCCCTCAAAATAGGGTAAAATGAACTCGAAAAAGAAAAAGGACAGTGTTAATAATCGTCGTGAATTTGTCGTAAATATGTTGTAAAATCAAAAATTTTGTAGCGCTATTTTTTTTTTTAAAACAACCCCTGGTAATGCTAACTTGACAGTCAAGTTAGCACTATCATCCTTCAAAATAGGGTAAAATGAAAGCGAAAAAGAAAATGGACAGTGCTAATAATCGTCGTAGATTTGTCGTAAATATGCAGTAAGACCAAAAATTTTGTAGCCGTACGCCTCCGGATACGAACGTTAATTTATTAAAAAATGACCCCTGGTAATGCTAACTTGACAGTCAAGTTAGCACTACCACACCTCAAAATAGGGTGAAATGAACTCGAAAAAGAAAAAGGACAGCTTTAATAATTGTCGTAAATTTGACGTAAATATGTATATCGTAAAAGAAGAAAAAATTTCGCATCATTTTTTCTCAAAAAAATACCATGAAAATGCAAAAGTCCTTAAAATAGCATTTTTTCATAAAACCTAGCACTACCATACCAAAACTATCTCTTATAACTAATTTTTTACTCTGCAATTTGTTTAAACAATTGTCGTAAGACGTCTTTGAATCAAATCAAATATATTACATCCTTGAGTCGTACCTCGAAGATAGGCTATTTCGAGTTAAGCAAGGGAGAGAATATTCGGATTTTAAGGAAATCAATGCTGGTGTTCCCCAGGGAAGTGTTCTCGGTCCGATTCTATTCGTACTATACACTAGCGATATTCTTCAAGAAGAAGATACCATAATAGGTACGTTTGCAGACGATACGGCTATACTTGCAACATCCGATTCAGTTGAATCTGCAACCGAGAAGCTCCAACGAGCTCTAGATAAAATTTCGGTATGGACTAAGAAATGGCGAATTGTTCTTAATGAGTCAAAATCAACACATATTAATTTTACTTATAAAAAAATTACCAATCTGCCCACCTACATTAATTCGGTGCAAATACCATATGCTAATGAAGCAAAGTACCTAGGAATGACACTAGACGCTAAGCTTAAATGGAAAACTCACGTTAAAAAGAAACGAGATCAACTTGAAAATAAATTACGTGAAATGAATTGGCTTATTGGAAGATATTCCAAACTCAGCATCTAAAGGGTTTTCCAATAAGAGGTGTTATTTTGATATTCAAAGAAAAATGGCATTTTTGGAGATAAATGATCGGATGTTTATTTCATTATAAAGAGGAAGGTATGCCGTTAATAATGGAACACAACATCAGCCAAATGGCCGCCAAGACCACGCTTACAGGACCATATCCTTTTCATGAAATTTTCCATAACCAAATCGCAAAGTGGCTGCCCTATGTCCTCGATAGCCTCACGAATTTCATCTTTGAGGTCTTGAATCGACGCTGGGCTGTTGGCGTAGACCTTATCTTTCACGTGGCCCCAAAGGAAGAAGTCGCAAGGTGTTAAATCACAAGATCTCGGTGGCCAATTGTGATCACCTCTTCGAGAGATAACACGGTCCGGAAACTTTTCCCGTAAAAGATCGATGGTTTCATTGCTTGTGTGGCACGTAGCGCCGTCTTGTTGAAAGTAAACGTTGTCCAGATCAATATCATCCAATTCAGGCCATAAAAAATCATTAATCATCTCTCGATAGCGCAATCCATTGACCGTAACTGTTGCTCCAGCCTCATTTTCGAAAAAGTAAGGTCCAATGACCCCGCGGGACCATAAACCGCACCAAACAGTCACGCGTTGAGGATGGAGAGGCTTTTCAACAATAACTCTTGGGTTTTCCGAGCCCCAGATGCGACAGTTTTGCTTGTTGACGTAGCCTCCGAGGTAGAAATGGGCCTCATCAGTCAAGATGATTTTTCGATGAAATTCCGGATCATTTTCATGCATTTCAAGGACCCAATCAGCAAAGACACACACACGGCCATTTGGCTGATGTTGTGTTCCATTATTAACGGCATACCTTCCTCTTAATAATGAAATAAACATCCGATCATTTATCTCCAAAAATGCCATTTTTCTTTGAATATCAAAATAACACCTCTTATTGGAAAACCCTTTACAATAAATTGCTTATCTATAAGCAAGTGATAAAACCAGTATGGATGTACGGTATACAACTTTGGGGTTGTACTAAACCAAGCAATAGACAAATACTACAATCTTTTCAGAGCAAAGTTCTCAGAGAAATCGTTAATGCTCCGTGGTACATTAGAAACAGTGATTTACACAGAGACTTACGATTGCCAACTGTTGAAGATGAAATAGCAGTTTTCACTGGAAAGCTACGAACTCACATAACCATAGCAATAGAATTTTTCGACAAACAAATTATGAGACAAACCTTGTGCGCCGACTTCAAAGAACGAGACCGTTCGACCTAGCGCCATAAGGATTATCCGCTTTCAAATGTGGTATTCGCAGGTCCTCTCAGTGGGGAGCTTCCTGCCAAACGTGATTATAATATAATGAAATTAAAACTACTTGATAAGGTTACTTAGTTGTAGTCGCAAGAACAAAAGGGAGGTGTTTTTTACTGAGTAAAAATCTCACACTACTATGAGTATCGGGCTCATAGTGTCTATGAAGATTCTTCACCTACCTAAGAAAAAAAAAAAAAAAATTTTAAACTTAAACTGTGGAGAATCCTAATTCGAAAAGTCCTGAAACAAAAAAGATCTAAAAATGTTTCGTTTAGAAGAAATAAGTTTTTCTCGATTTACTCGAAATCTCTAAAAGTAGATAAAATGGGTTTTGATTTTGATCAACACAATTGTCAAGTTACAAGGAAGGCCACTATGTTTGTATGTGTTTTTTTAATAAAATGGTTGCATGTCATACAAATTACGCTGCAAGTGTGTTTTCGAGAGCTGCTATTGTAGATTCTTACAAGAAAAAGTCCTATGATGAAAATGACTTCAACAAGTCAACAACTCAAGAGTTATAGAAATGGAATAAACAGTTGAGGATGATAGAATACAACAATGGGAGTTAGAAACCGAAATATTTGACAGTTGTTCATCTTTGACTCCTAATTTGAATCGTCTATACAGTATTAAAAAAAATTATTAACTTGTTTTTGTTTTCAAAATGCGCTGTTTCGAGTATTTTGAGTTTAAGTAAAACTTGTAAAATTTGAAGTAGTTGGGGAATTTTACAAGCAGGCTTTTTGTAGTACATATTACGTATATATAGAACATTTTCTTGATGAATTTCAAATAGTAGCGTAGTGACTTTCTTTCTAACTTAACAATTAATTTTAAAACTAGCTAAACGATAGTTTATGTTGTTTATGAACCAGATGGAAAATGAATGATCTGGTAGGGAAAGTTCAAATATATTTTGGTTTTATTTCTTTTTTCAGAGAAGCTGTTTGCTCGAATTTTGTTACTTCTATTACTTTATTAAATTATATGATTGCTTAACAATCTGGAGCCTAAGGATAATTCTTACATGAAAAAATATTGAGGAAACAACTTTTTTCACTTTCAACTTCTAGATGGACTGCTCGAAAGATTCCTGGTTAAGAAATCAAAAATCGAAATAAGTCTGATTGGAAATGGAAAACAATTATCTATACTAGACTTACGTTTCAGTTGATTTTCTTATTCAAAATTTCCTAATTTTTGATATTATTAACGAGTCTGTATTTAAAATCAATTCGCTTTGAGATTCAGGTACACCACAAAAATTAACCGTTTTTTATCGATATCACAGAATTCATTATAAAAACAATAGAAATAAGCTTCTAAAGCAAAATTCCTTAGATTGTGTGTTAGCTATACTTTTTATAGGCAAACAAAATTGTAACATAAAATGTATTGTTGAAAAGAGTAAAATATACCATCTTCATGAGTAAAGAAGTCTGTTCAGAAAATGTAGTAGAAGGCTGACTGCTGCATTCAGAAAAATTAAGACAAACAAATTGTGTTGTACTAGTAATAGCAGATTTTTGTTTGTAATTTTTCTTTTTGGAGGGAATGTAAAAAATAGTGGTAGAATTTTGAACTACCGTGGTAGATGTGGTAGATTTTATAAATCTTAAAAAGTTGTGGTAGATCTACCACGATTGTGGTAAAGTGACAACACTGGTCAGGAGTGTCAAGTGTCACTCAATACGATCGTGCGCTCTTTATCTACATCAGAACAGAGTTACCTACCATTATCATTCTCAAATTCTCAATTACAGGCAAGGAGCTTTTTCAATGGTTTTTATTAAGGAGCTTTTGGGATTTGAAGCTTTTGAGAACACATTTTAAGAAGATGAGTATGTTGAGTACAGTGTTCCCATGTTGAGGGGAAAACCACCATTTTTGCCGATTTTTTATGCCAATAGTGGAAAAAAGGGGACGGGGAAAAAAGGGGAAACAAAACCTAAACGGGAAAAACATAATCTTATCAAAAACAGTCTTTCAAAAATTACAAATCTAAACAACCAATTAGAAAATATTAAAAACAACATGCTCTAAAAGACAGCGCATGCAACTTCTTATTAATTCTTTTGACATTTTATAACTGATGTACTATGTACATGTAATGTACATATAACAAATAAAAGAGCATACAAAAGAGAAAAGAAACTTAAACTGTCAAACGGATGACGGACAACGTTGCTTCTCTACATGGTGATGATTCCGTGATGAAATTTTTTGGCAATTCATGAATTAGTAATACACATTTTAGTAAACAATACTACTAAATCAACTTTATTCATTTATTTAAAAATAATCAAAAAACATTTGTAAATTAAACCCTTGAAAAGCGAAAATCGACGAAACTTTGGGAAAGATGAAATAATTTGTTTTTATTTGCATCTAAAACAATTTGACCAAAAAAGCCCACTTTAACATCATAATTAAAGAATATATTTTTTGTTTTTGTGATTTAGTTTTTAGTCCTGAAGACCTTTGTTATGTTTATTTTTTATTTTTGTTATTTTTAATGGATTATAATAATTTTTTTGTTTATAAAAAAATAAAAAAAAAACTCGTTTTTTTCTTCGGGGAAAATAAAGGTGATTTAAAAGAAAAAAAAAGGGGAAAAAGAAAGGTTTTGGTGCCAAAGAAAGGGGATTTTTTGTTTGAAAACCTGGGAACACTGGTTGAGTGTTGTCGTATTGCTTTTCAACTTAAAAAAAAAACGTGCCTATTATCTTACTACTTGGTGTTCTGGAGAAGGTAAATTGAATATTGTTTTCAGTCGTTTTGAATCGGCAGACGGTAGCCCTACGCGTTTTTTACTCTCATTTGCGGCGATTTATAATGTAAACTACGGAATCCCTGTGAGAGCTTTAAAAGGCGACACACTTATGCATGGCAATGCAACCAGAATGAAAGACAAACGTCCTATCTTCCCTGTACTGACAATTTTTGTTGGACAGAGTATCTATAGTTAGTTGTGAAACGTAACAAAGACCCAAATAAGGATACTAGTTTTAGCCCGAACTAGTATTCAAAAAATCTTGTGCTATATCTTATCTCAGGCTCTATCTGAGTAACTGATCCCTGGTACTAGATAAGTTAAAAGATTCTAAATAAAAATCTTGGGCGATGTGATGACCATGTCACGGCCAAAAACGTAAAGTAAAGCATTTGAGTTTAAAAATTTCTCCTTTGCTCGGACGTTTTTGGTTTAGCAATCTTGGAAATGTGTTAAAAATAAACGATCGCTGAGATCAAGAAGATTGCTTGGGAGTATCTTTCCCAACCTAAAACAATGACGAAAAATAACTAAAAGGAAGCACATTTCAGTGATTGGTTACTACCTTGATCGATTGATGGGTGTGTGTATCCTGGGGTTGACAGGCCCTGAGTTTTGCAGTAACTCATCTCTAAGTGGCCTTGGTTGACTTCAGTTGACCTCAGTTGCGAAGCTATATTCTGGCACCACGGGAGATAGTGCCCATGAGTTAGGGATGGGTTGCTTAGTGTAACCTCTCTTTCTCAGACTATCTATGAGGTAGGCCCCCTTGTGGGAGTATCGTGGTGGCGTGGTTTACTCCAAATGCGGAAACATATGGTTTTCAAGCGTGCTTGAATTCAAGAGGTGTTAGATAGACCTCGCCTTAAAGCAAGAGGTGTGCACATGCTGCAACATGTCACAACTTTGCTACTGTATCGGCTTCGGCAGGTTGGGGGTTAATGGTCAGGACTCAATCTGACTCTTATTAAAGTAGGCTCTCCGTGGGATGAAGCCATAATAGGCAGGTGCTCACGTTAAACCAAAAGACAGTTCCTTTAGCTCTTGAATTGTTGCTGGCTTATCGACGTACACCTTTTCTTTCAAATAACACCAAAGAAAGAAGTCCAACGGTGTCAAATCACATGATCTTGGCGGCCAATTGACATCGATACCACGTGAGATAACACGGCCATTGAATTTGTCGCGCAAAAGAGCCATTTTTTCGTTAGCTGTGTGGCAAGTGGCACCGTCCTGTTAAAACCACATATTGTCCATATCCATATCTTCCAATTCGGGCCATAACAAGTTCGTTATCATCTCACGATAGCGAACACCATTCACAGTAACTGCCTAACCGGCCTCATTTTGAAAAAAATACGGCCCGATGATGCCGCCAGCCCATAAACCACACCAAACAGTCACTCTTTGTGGGTCCATTTGTTTTTCGACAATCACTCTTGGATTATCATTCGCTTAAATGCGGCAATTCTACTTGTTGACGAATCCACTGAGGTGAAAATGTGCCTCATCACTGAAGATGATTTTCTTCGAAAATTGATCATCCACTGTTGCCATTTCTTGCCACCATTCTGACCATTGACGACGCTTGATATGGTCAAGAAGCTTTAGTTCTTGAGTCAATTGCACCTTGTAAGCGTGTAAATGCATAATGTTCATAACGCGTTGCTCGATTGTGTATCTTTCCATGGTTCAAATTGAGTTAGTCTGAAATTGAGAAATGTCAAATGAAATGCAGAAAAAAATTTGACGTTTAGGTGTGGTTTACATTCAACATCGGCCCTTAAAATTTAACCACCCATTAGTAAAAAATATTTAGAGGATCCCAATTGAATCAAAAGATATTGTAATTTAACAGCCTTGTCCAATTACTTTCTTGACTTGCATTTTTAAAGACTATTGGAAAAGTAATATGAATCAGTTACGTTTTACCATCTGTTCGAATATTATCGAATGTTAGTCTTTGAAACCCCAGCTCCCAAGTTCAAGGTGACAAGTAAGGATGCTTTGTCAATAAAGTCAATATCATTTTGAGAATCGCTTTAAAAAACATTTTTTTAAGAAAGAGCAATATTTATGGCTATATTTTTTGAAAAATTAATCTTTTCCATTTGTATCCTATATTCTTAAGAATAGCTTGAATTCTGAGATTTTTCCAAATTATTTTTGATTTTGTACTTGGTATCCCGCTCCTCAATTGAAATACCACGCATAACTTTTACAGAGCGTCTAATGCTAACTGTTGGTACTTCAGGTTTACCTTAATCTTTAAAAAGAAGATATTGAACTACAATCTCTGAAACCATTCCAAATACTTAAGTTTCTCAAGGATTAAACTCCATATTTTATTCATTTAATTTTTCTGGCCGCGTAAGAACGTATGGCTTCAGTGTTGATGTTCTTCAAGAATTGTTGTGAAGAAATGATGAGTATTGGCATACAGCTTATACAGAGAGACGATCAGTTCACTCAACATGTAAATATTTTCAGTACAGTCTAAGGAAACATACCTGTCTGTTGGAAGGATGTTTAGTTAGCTATTTTCCTTCAAAGTCTATAAATAACTACATTATTTTGTGTATTCAAAAAAAAGAGTCCAAATAAAAAAAATCTATAAATCGATTCATGAAACTCGATATGAAGAATTTAATTAAAACCTTTATTATTCATTCATACATTTCTGCTCATGCCTACTTTATGGCTGCTTACATACATAAGCATTGTATCTATAACTCAAATGCTTCCAAATTTGAACGCAACTGCTATTATTTGTGGAACAGATGATACTAACTAATTAACACGCCTTAATAATAATAATTGCGAAATTAATTTTCACCTGCAATTCAGGTATTCTTCATATATTTTGCAACCCCAACAAGGATAACTTGATAGTAGGTACACCTTTTTTTTTAATAAGCCGCATCACTGCCTCTGTCGGATGCATCCTTTGGGGCAGTAAATTAATCCTATCATTCTTAAAACATTGAGAAGAATAACTTTAATATTTTATGGCAATAAAATTACCGGGGCCGGAATTCGCCACGATGACATGTCAAACGCATCACAGCTCAATGTTTTGAGTGATATTAATTATTGAGTTTAACTTAACAAAGAGCAAAAGGTGGACTGCAATTAGGGTTGCCATATATACATATATTTTCGAAAATTCTATAAAGTTTAACGAGAAATCGTGGTTTTGGAAGATTGTGGAAGATTTTCATTTAAAATAAGTTGTTTGATAATAAAACGTTAGAAGATAGGAACACTTATGTAAGGTATCCTAGTCACCGAACCACAGGCAATAGTAGATGTATTGAAACATCATTTCAAACAGCAGTTAAATGGACATTAAGAAAAAAACTGCCCAATTTCCATTAAATGAAGAACAAGTTCCAGTACCTTGTATAGACAATAGGGTTAGCTGTAAAAACTTAAGAATAACATAGCCCAAGGATCTGATGTCTAATCCGTAGGACTTTCAAAACACGGAGGTGATGTTTTGGTAGTGCGCAGACATCAAATAATAAATTTACGACCTCCTGGACGGAGCCTGTCCGGAGTACGATATCAAAGTCGTGCTCGGAGATTTCAATGCTAAAGTCGGAAAGGAAAATATCTTTGGCGGATTAGTTGGAAAGCACAGCCTCCACGAAATGACAACAGATAACGGCTTCCGACTAATCGACTTTGCTGCAGCTCGGAATACGGTGATAAGTAGCACTAGGTTCCCCAGGCGAAGGATACACACAGCAACCTGGCGATCTCCAGATGGTCGAACCGACAACCAAATCGACCACGTGCTAATTGGCGCAAGGCACGCGTCGAACATCTTGGACGTGCGAACTTTCCGAGGTGCAAACGTGGACTCTGACCACTTTCTTGTTGTGACAAAGTTCAGAGCCCGACTATCCAACGAAAAGAAAATGAGGATCGCCCAAAGGAAGAAATTCAATATTGCATGCCTTAGCACACCTGAGAAAGCCAGAGACTACAGTGAGCAATTGACCGGGAAACTCTCTGCCGTACCCCCAGCCACAAGCGTCAACAACCAGTGGAGCCAGTACCGCGACATCATTAAGGAGGTAGCCGAGTTCACCATAGGCTTAGGCTATCAACCACCTAGGAAAAAGAACCCGTGGTATAATAATGAATGCGCGGTATTGAAGCAGGAGACGTGTTTAAACAGCATTTCCAGCAGCTGCTTAATGGGCATTATTTAGACGAAAACACAGGGGAGCAAAGAAGCATAAGACCAGTCAATGAAGATCCAGTCCCACTACCCAGTACTGAAGAGGTTAAGAAAGCCATACGCAAGCTTAAGAATAACAAATCCGCAGGCTCGGATGGCCTACCTGCGGAACTCTTTAAGTATGGAGGAGATGTCCTGATAGGGTGCATGCATCAGCTCATCAACCAAGTGTGGGAGGAGGAAAGCATGCCCGACGACTGGTCAAATAGCTCCATATGCCCAATCTACAAAAAAGGCGATCATATGTCCTGCAAAAACTACAGGGGCATATCCCTGCTTAATGTTGCCTACAAGATCCTATCCACCGTACTATGTGAGCGTCTAAAACCTTTCTGCAACACTATAATCGGCACGTACCAGTGTGGCTTCAGGCCAGGCAGAGCAACGATAGACCAAATCTTCACATTGAGGCAAATCCTGGAAAAGACCAACGAATTTCAAGTCGAGACCCACCATCTTTTCATTGACGTTAAAGCCGCATATGATAGCATAAGTCGCCAAGAGCTTCTATTGGTGATGTCGGAACTCGGGATCCCGAAACAACTGTTAAGAGCTATGCCGCATGACGTTACAAAATACGCGGTGCAACGTGCAAATGGGTAACAGCTCATCTGAGCATTTACAGACATGTACAGGCTTCAGACAAGGAGATGCGCTATCATGTGGTTTCTTCAACCTAGTCCTGGAGCAGGTGGTGCGCAAGAGCGGTGTTAACCTGGAAGGCACAATCTTCAACAGGTCTTCCCAACTGCTTGGCTATGTGGACGACATCGATTTCATCGGCCGCTCCAAGCGAGCTGTGCTAAAAGCGTTCACAGCTATTGATAAACAGGCGAAACGCGTTGGTCTTGAGGTTAATGAGGACAAAACAAAGTATATGCTATCAACAAACAAAGCCTCATCTGTCCATCGCCTAGGACAAAACGGCACTGTTGGTAGATAGCAGTAATTTCGAGGTAGTCAAGGAGTTCACCTACCTCGGAACGAACATCGAACGAATGACACCTTAGTGGAAATCCGACAAAGAATTACCCTAGCAAACCGCTGCTACTTCGGTTTGGCCAAACAAATGGGTTCAAAACTCCTTTCTCGAAAGATAAAGTGCACGCTATACAAAACCCTAAATCTTCGAATCTCAGCCCCCAGACGCAAGAGCACTTGGTCCCGACGACTGGAGGGAGCGTGCGAAGGATCGTAACCGATGGAAGACCGCAATATCTCAGGCAGAGACCCTCCATGGATCAGGAGCCGTTTAAGTAAGTATTATTGTTCGAATAGAAATTGAATTTACAAAAAAAAAATATTGAACCGTTACTGAGATATCGAATTTTCCAAAAAAAAAAGTTGTTTTTTTTTTTCAAAAATTCAAAAAATATTTTTTTTTTAAGTTTGGAAATGCAATGCTTTTCAAACTTTTTAGAAGCTTATCTATATAAAATTTCATTAAAATCCGTTATGTTGATACCTAATGAGAAATTCTAAATTTGAAAAAATGTTTCTATGGTAGGTGCAGACAGTCCTGATTTCAAATTTTTTTATTAAATTATAGATCGTAAAAATTAATAAAAAGAAAACAAAAACAAGCAAAATTCTTGGAACCGTTTTCCAGAAAAATACGATTTTCGAAAACCATTTTTTAACATTTGTATGGAGAGTACCGTTATTTTTAGGTAAAATAATTTTTTTTTCTTAAATTTTGTAATTTATATTAAGAAACTTTTATTTTTCAAGTTTTAAAAAAAATGGAGTTTTTGAAAAAAAAATTTGAAATTTTTTTTTTAAAATCCAAACAAATTTTTTTGGAAAATTTGAATACCCAACAATATTTAAACTGCTGATGGCTTTAGCATAAAAAAATGATCAAAATAGGTTGTACCGTTTTTGAGAAAACCAAAAAAATGGTTCCGAGGGGGGTACCAACAACAACTATTTTTTTGAATTTTTAACCATTTACTAGCTTTAACTAAAATGAAATTTTTTGATTTTTTTTTAAATCTGTGGGACAGTTTTTGAGAAAAAAAATATTTATAAAATTTCGAAAAAATCTTATGGCAGGTACCGTTATTTTTGGTCTTAAAAAAAGAAAAAAAAACGTGTGGGGTTGAAATTAAAAATGATATTTACCAAGTTTAAAGAAAATCGGCCGAGCCGTTTAGGCTGTAGACTGTAGTCGAAAAGACAGACAGACAGACATACAGAATTGCGAGACCCACTTTTTTAGTCTTCGCTTTCATCGTAATGTCAACTTTGATCAAAATATCGAGTTCGATTTTTTTCCGATTGCATAACTTGCCTTGTAGTACCTTTAAGTCCAGGGCCGGATCTACCTAAGGGCTGTATGGGCTGCAGCCCAGGGCCCCGAAGTCACAAGGGGCCCCCAGACCCCGTTGAAAACAATAGGCGTTAATTTGAATTAAAAAAAAATTAAAATTAAAAAATCTACCATAAAGTTGGCAATGGAAACCCTGAGATCAATCTACTAATGTATAGTCCCCGGCAAGCTAGATGGCACTATTTTAGAGAGAGAGTAAATTCGCGCGTCGCTTTTAGCTGGAAAAGCTCTGCGCGAACTTACTCTCTCTCTCTCTCTCTAAAATCGTGCTCAGTTTGATGCCGAATAGTGTATATGTGCGCGTCTATGGAACGGAACGGGGATTCCCCGTCGTTTATTTTTGATCGGTGTATTTTTTCTACTCTTAGGTTAGGGTAGGTTAGGTTGTTGGGCTGACAATTGATCTAACTATCATCACACTTAGATCAATGTAGATCCATTGTGTTACCCGTGAGTGTAATCACTCTTTTCTGATAAAAACTAATGTGTTCTGTTAATCAGTCAAGCCATTTTGAGGCATTGACGACGTTCAATATGTGAATGCCTGAATATTAGAAAGATCTTCTAAATTGTCAAAGAAGTAACTACGAGTACCAAACCATTTCCTTCTTTGGTGGCATAGCGACGGGCAATGATAGAAAAAGTGTGATGTGTCTTCATGTACCTCTTCATCACCATATCCTCTACATAGGTCATCTGCACTTAGTTTCATTTTAAATTTATGATATTTTAGTAAATTAACTAAGTTGCATAATTTTGTCAGTCCTCTGCTTGTTAAAGCAAGGCCATACTATTCCCTAGTGGTATCACAGGTGTCAAGTAGACTCCACCTTTCATTGGAATTCTTTAGGGTTAAATATGAAATTTTCTGTTTAAAGTTGCAGAGTGGGATACTTACCATCTGTCTTGCCAACTCATAGGCATTTTAATTATCTGGTATGCCGCTGTGCCCCGGTACCCAGCAGAGTCTAATATTGTGCTGCGTGCTAAAAACTTTAAGCTCTTCGCGACAGCAAGAGACAAGCTTCGATTTTATCACAGTGGTAGAAATCACTTTTATTGCCGCTTGGCTGTCAATGTAAAAGGTAATATCAGCCTGTGGTATCGCCATCATTGATACCTGTCTAGCAGCTGTTGTCACTGCCAGAACCTCCGCTTGGAAGACATTGCTATGATCTGGAAGCCTAAGTGAGTTGTTTAGCTCAAGAGGTTCTGAGAAAAAGCCTGCACCAACACCTGAGTCCATTTTGGAGCCATCAGTATAGATTGATATTTCTGATTCACTGGCGTAGGGTTGGTTGTTCAGCCATTCTTCTCTGCTTGGAAAGGCAGTTTGGAATGGTTTATAAAAGTCAAGTTCGGGTGTTGTATAGGGTTTTCCAATAAGAGGTGTTATTTTGAATAGCCCGCTATTTCGGTAGCTGTCACTTTTGAAGCTGTCATTTTTTGACATTTGACAAGTAGAAACTACGCTATTAATAAAAATGGAAGCCGGCTGATCATCAACAACGTCGTGTCTTTGCTGATTGGGTCCTTGAAATGCATGAAAATGAACCGGAATTTCATCGAAAAATCATCTTGACTGATGAGGCCCATTTCCACCTCGGAGGCTACGTCAACAAGCAAAACTGTCGCATCTGGGGCTCGGAAAACCCAAGAGTTATTGTTGAAAAGCCTCTCCATCCTCAACGCGTGACTGTTTGGTGCGGTTTATGGTCCCGCGGGGTCATTGGACCTTACTTTTTCGAAAATGAGGCTGGAGCAACAGTTACGGTCAATGGATTGCGCTATCGAGAGATGATTAATGATTTTTTATGGCCTGAATTGGATGGTATTGATCTGGACAACGTTTACTTTCAACAAGACGGCGCTACGTGCCACACAAGCAATGAAACCATCGATCTTTTACGGGAAAAGTTTCCGGACCGTGTTATCTCTCGAAGAGGTGATCACAATTGGCCACCGAGATCTTGTGATTTAACACCTTGCGACTTCTTCCTTTGGGGCCACGTGAAAGATAAGGTCTACGCCAACAGCCCAGCGTCGATTCAAGACCTCAAAGATGAAATTCGTGAGGCTATCGAGGACATAGGGCAGCCACTCTGCGATTTGGTTATGGAAAATTTCATGAAAAGGATATGGTCCTGTAAGCGTGGTCTTGGCGGCCATTTAGCTGATGTTGTGTTCCGTTATTAACGGCATACCTTCCTCTTTATAATGAAATAAACATCCGATCATTTATCTCCAAAAATGCCATTTTTCTTTGAATATCAAAATAACACCTCTTATTGGAAAACCCTTTATAATCTGTAATGATACTATCACCCAAATATTTCTGAAGAATTTGAGCATGTCCTATTGCACTGTTTTTCCAGGTATTAGTCTGGCTTAGCCTTAAGGCGCTATATGCTGCGGATTCTTGTACGAAAAGGTCTAGGAGTATCAGTTTGAGTATCGCCTCTAACCCTGCTGTTGGTGTGGATCTCATAGTACCCATAATTCCAATGCGCGCAAGTCTCTGTACTTTTGTCAGAGTTTTGAGGTTCGTGCCTTTTTTCCGTTTCATTCCACCATACCAAATTACCATAGGTTAGTATTGGTCTGATTATCGCCAAATACATCCACTTGATAATTTTTGGATTTCCCAAAGATTCTGTTACAGGAGTAGAATGCAATCATTCCTTTTTTTGCTCTTTCCTTAGTTAAGTGTTAAGACTCCAGTTTAATTTCCTATCTAGAATCACACCAAGATACTTTGCATGATCTGAAATCTTCAGTGGGGTGCCTTCAATTTAAGGAATTCTGAAGCTTGGTATTTTCCTCTTATTTGTGAAAAGGACTAATTCTGTTTTTGACGGGTTAACCATCAGGCCGCACTTTCTAGTCCATCTACTAACCTTAGAAAGGGCGTATTCGATCCGTTCGCTGATAGTGGGTAAGAATTTACATGTCGCTAATAACGCAAGATCATCAGCATAGGCTACTATCTTTTTATCTACTCTTACGAGGGACTTCCGGCCGCGCTGCTGAACGTCACGCCTGACGAAAAAACGAAACCCTTATATGATCACTTGTGCGCCCTCACTCGTGCGCCCGTCTGTCAGTCACAGCTAATTTGCTCCGAAACTACTGGACCAAATTAGGTGAAATTTGATAGGATGGTGTAATTATGAGCAAAAGAGCAGTTGTGCAAAGTATTTTTTTTAATCAGAGTCATTTTAATAAGGTTTGCTAATGTCACTGTGTCATATATCAATAGAAATAGACATATAGCAAAAACTTAAAATTTTCAATGGATTTGCAAAAGAAAAATATCGAAAACATAGATTTGGAAAGTGCGCGTCATATTATTGATTATTATCCAGAAGACGTAGACAAGCATTTAGTGAATGAGTGCATTCAATTAAAATCGTACTTACTCCAATCTTAGTCAGAATCGTACACCTCTTCCAGTGACATTTTTAAGCACATGTATGAAAATAAACTTATTAACGTGTTCCCTAACTGCTATACCATATTAGAGATTTTTTTAACTTTGCCAAGTACTAGCTGTGAAGCAGAGCGCTCTTTCTCCAAGATGTCCTATGTAGAAAATAAATACAGGACAACAATGTCGAACCATCGACTAAATAATTTATCACTTCTTTCGATATATTGTGATCTAACAAAACACTTGCAATGTGATGACCAAATTAAGGAATTTGCAGCACAGAAATGCAGAAAGGTTGATTTATAAATTATAATTTATACAACATGTCATACACATAATCTGTCAATTTCATTTACTAATTCATAATAAATAAATAAAATGTTTTTATTTTTTTTTATATTCTTATAAATATCACTATTTTGTTTTCATTCTCACCCAAAGGTTGCCTGGAATAGATTGCTACCACAGCAATAAGGTCGCCGTTTGCACAACTAATGCTTGCGCAGATTTAAGTAACATTTATGTTTTTTTTTTGTGCAATAAAGAATATATAATAATAATATATCACTATAGACACAGTTTTTTGACGTGGCTATTACTTGAGTACTTAGGTAGGCCACTAAATAGTTTCAGCCCAGGGCCCCACAAATCCACAATCCGCCTCTGTTTAAGTCGCAAGTAAAAATGTAGAAGAAATGTCAAGAATATTAAAAAAAAAAATAAACTAATCGACCAGACCAAATCCTGACGTACGGCAGCCCTAACCGCATCCCCAAGGTAGTTACTGTAAGCTGTTTGGAACATCTTTCGATGAATTTCTTACAACCAATTTCTTCATCCCCTTAAACTTTTAACATGTATCGGGGCAATTAAAAATGTAAATATTTTGATACTCAATTTGTTGATGGAATGTGAAAGAGGTCAACTCTTGTAATGCGAATACATGTTATTGATATGCCATCAAAGTTTACCATCACAGCACAGGCTTCACTATACCTATACTCTTACCTATGGATATAATCATTATAATATTATGCAAAGTAGCTCTGTGCACTTGAGGCGGCTTTTGAATAATTTACTTTTTAACTTAATAGAAAGGTACCTCTGGAGTAGAGATCTCTACGATATACATTGCTAATTTGAGTCAAATTACAAAAGCTAAACCGCCCCAAAAAGTTGTAAAACGAATATTCTCTAACTCATTACATGGCTACTGATGAGGGTAATATGTAGGATTTGCTGCACGGCGCGGCGCAGCTCATTCATTGGTGGAAGATTATCCGTCGGAACTCGGAAGGCAGAACAATGGAGTAAGTTTATGAAATAAAAATGCAGAACGGGTAAGGCACATGTTAGAATCTTATCGTTGTTAAAGATCTTAAGCTCTTATACTATTGGCCAAAAAAAAACAGAACTTATAATAATCTGTTTGAAATAAAATACTTTTTTGGGGTTGCTGCTGGTTGGGCTCGTCGTCGCGGTACCGGCCAGTTGACGAGGGAAATCCTATACTCATGTCGATTGAGTTGAAAATTATACGTAGATACATACTCGTATTAAAATGATGCAAGATGGCTCATTTGAAGTTCTTTGAAGGCTATCATCACAAATAATCATAATACAGATGTCTTACGCCTATGGAGCACAGTGACCTATGAAATTGAAAAAGCTTTATTCTTTAAAGCTTTTTAAAAAGTATTTTTTCTACGAGAATGAAAGTTCTTTTCGCAGGATTTTGTAGGATAGGATTTCTCTTCTCTCAATTATGTGTTGCTTCTCTATTGTTCACCCTTTCCTACAATTTTTGTTTATATTTGCAATATTCGTTCACCCCTTTGTAACGATCAAGCCGCAGACAGTTGATTTTTTTTGGGTTGTCTGAGGTTTACGATAAATATAAAATGTGTGCTTCTTGGGTTTGACCGATTATTTAAGTTGGTTGATAATTAGAAAGATTGTTTCAATAAACTGTGTCGTCGGTAGTTATGTATGTATTTGTACATACCTAGTTTAAATGACGGAAGGAATTTGTTTATTTAATTGTTTTTCATTCGTCTGAAGTTGATTTTAATAAAGGGCACATTTTTGTTGCGTAATTATGTAGTTACATTCGCCTTTTATATTTCGTAAGAGTCCAGGAATATTATAATACATATTATATTTTTATAGTAGGTAATGTAGGTAGGAAAATACCTGTGATTGATAACAAAAAATAATTAGCATAATTAGATAGGCCTTTTGTAGTTATTTATAAATGTGGACGTCTTGCATACTCTATTGGGCGCAATTGTGCATTAAAGTGCAACAAGTATGCAGTTCTTTCCAAAGTCTAAAAAATTGGGATACAAAATTTGCCATAACTTCAAAATGAAGAGCTAAGTGCCCTGAATGCCTATTCTTATCGCGTCTGGCAGGCAGAAGGTTGTCTGTAAAACGTCTTGGACCTCGATATTATTAATCAAGGGGCTTAACTCTACATTTAGGCAAAGTTGTTATCACAATTATTTGGACCTGGAAAGAACTGCATACTCGATGCACTATTGTGCACTATTGCTCCCACTAGAGTATGCAAGACTTTCACATTTGTAAATAACTATAAAAGGCCTATCTAATTATGCTAATTATTTTTTGTTATCAATCACACCCAAAAATTGCTGTGGGCTCTTAGCCTAATCTGAACGTTCAAAGTTGGTTCTCATTCTCTGCTAAAAACAATATATTTTTCTTAAGTTAGGAATAAGAACTAAAGTTGACACAAGAACTGGATAATTTAACAGAATAGACAAGGAAAATCAGCTAAAGTAGTCTTTAGACCAAAACAAAAAATTTCTTTAAAATGGAAAAACAACTAAACTGCAGATAATTAATTTCAATTTTTAACTAAGAAAGAGTAAAATTATCTTTATTTAAATTTTTGTTTCAACCTGAACGAAGTTTTCAATCGCCCTATAGGTATAGTCATTTGTAATTTCACGCGTTTGTTAAAAACTTTAAACTACTCTCCTCAAAAATTAGTAAACAAGACTTTTGCAGCTTTTCCCTGTGACCACAGATCTATACATGTACTAAGCTAAAAAAAGAAGTAAAGAAACTTAAAAACTAATACCTAACCGTCCTGCTAATGCTGTTCTTCTTTCTTGAGACGAGGAAATAATTTTCACTTTCGATTCTGTCTACATAATATCTCCAAAAAAAATTAACAAAACAGAAACATAAATATGTACCTACGAGTACCTACTTCCTGCAGAATACAAAGTCACACGAATGCATTTTGATTTGAAAGAGGGAATACCTACCTAATTTTGCATAGATTTCGATTGTTTGAAAGAAAGTAGCTAAACATCGGCTGGCATGTAAAAAAAAAAAGCTTAATCTAAATCTCAAATTTCATTTTTATAATAAAACCAGAAATTTTACCTTTATTTTAAGTGCTTGTCCTTAAAGATCTAATCAATAATTCTCAAGTTATAGACAAAACAACATAACCTACTCACATAACATACAAAATCCATTTCCATTTTTCTATACCTACCCAAAGCAGATACACTTGAAAACGAAAAGATATTGCCAAAATCCAAACAAGAAAATTCCTACCAAAAAGTGCAATACCCTCACAAGAAATCAAAATAAAAAAAAAACAAAAACACCAGCCAAGGAGTCGCCGCGGCATACACCAGCCACCAAAACCAATAAAGGAACACAGGAAAAGGCAAATATAAAA
Source organism: Chrysotoxum bicinctum (assembly GCA_911387755.1). Lineage (NCBI taxonomy): Eukaryota > Metazoa > Arthropoda > Insecta > Diptera > Syrphidae > Chrysotoxum > Chrysotoxum bicinctum. The sequence goes on along the minus strand of OU426988.1, from coordinate 72,802,178 downwards.
ACAACATCCAACATCCATCCACACAGAAATTCTACGAATGACAAAATATAATAAGAAAAAGTAGAACAGAAACAATATAACCCCGGTGGGAAAGGGATGCGCTGTGTCTGGTACGATTTGTTTGTGCTATAAATTTTGATGAGAACAAAATAACGCTTGTCGCTTAGTCGCTTACCAAATGCAAAGATACATTTTTCGCTCTCCTACCTTGTGGTCATTGTAGTACTCTTCTCGCTCTTGATTTTTGTATCTTTGTCTGCTAAAGTTTGTCTGCTGAAAAAATATCTTAGGACATTTTTTTGTATGGAGATGAGACATCTGTATATGATTATTTGTGCTATCATATAGAAAGTACATGGAAACCTTCTTATTGAAGTAGAGAAAGAATTATTTTAATGTTGACGAAGCTTTAAGCTGATTTTATTGCTATGGTGGATCCTGCTTAAAACATAAGAACCAATTTTTTTTTATATTTGGTATGCGCTGGTGTATAAACAATGCCTCTTCCAAAGAGACGCATAATAAATTTGATACATCAAATGTTTAATAATTGTTTGTTTTTAATAATAAAATATAATACAAAATGTATTTGAAAAATACACAAACATTAAATTCTTACCCCCAGTTTCACAGTGAGAGTTTAAACTTAAGTTCTGCTGAACCTGAACTGGAGTTTAAATTTGAAGTTCAACTCGTGCGGTTTCACAGTCTTATCTGAACTTCGGTTCATTAAACGCAGTTTAAGTAAATTGTTTTCTCTTTCTATCTGAATCAAAGAAAAAACAATCAAAGAAAGTTTGCTTTGTTTCAGTTGTGACCTGTGACAGGAAACAAAAATTAAAAATGAAAATTCATTATTTTTTCAAATGTTTGAAGGGGTTGTCGAACTGAGATTTAAACGGCAGAATAGTATCGTTTAACTTAAACTACAGAATGAACTCTGTTCAAGGACTGTGAAACCAAATTTATTGTTGAACTGAAGTTTAAACCAAAAGTGGGGTTTAAACTTCCACTGTGAAACTGGGGGTTAGTGATTATTGTAAAAAAAAAATAATTTCCCTTTTTTAAATTCCAATGACAATTTTTCCAACTTAACGGTTCTTTATAAAAAAATTGTTAAATTATCTTAAACTGAATTAAATTAGTCATCATTTGAGATGTTTTGAAAATTTGTGCAATGTACCGTTATATACTTTTTTTAAACAATTTTTGTGCTGCACTTTGCGGAATTAGCTTCCGTTAAATACTAACAATATGTCCTTCAGGTCAATATTAATAGTGATTTTTTTCAGCTATATTTATTATTTAAAATCAATATTTAATATTGACACTTAAGGATAATTAAAATAAAATGTACGACTGGGGCGCACGTAATTGCACTTATGATGTAAAAGTACTTTGGAATTTAAAAATTGTTTAAAAACAAATACAAAACATTGATTTAATGAGATACAAATTATCAAATGTATAAAATTGCCTCTGATTTTTAGAAAAGTATAATTTTATGCAATTTATAGGTATGTCAGAACTTGACCCATTCTTAACTCCATCAGATGCGCCCACTGGGGTAAAAACAGTTTAACCATGGATGAACTCAAAATTATTTCAAACGGGGCGCTGCGGCGATTGCTGGCAACTTTGTTTAGCTACTCGTACATATGTACGTTAAAACTGCCTGGACATTCGTTCCCAAATAATAAATACTTAAGTTTCTGATTAACCTACTTCTTAGAATATCTGTGAGATACTATTACATATGTTTTTTAAAACAACTTTTTCATTATTTATATGCAATGATCAATAAATTATTATATTTTCGCTCTTTTATCGGCTGAAGTCTTACGCCATGCCATGCTTTAGTTGTGAACAATTTATGTAATTATTGAAAATGAAATGAATATTGAATAAAGATCACATCTAACTAACTAACTAACTAAGGTACTATAAGGCATGTTATGCATTCGTATAGAAAAAATTGAACTCGAGATTTTGATCAAAGTTGACATTACAATAATAAAAACTGTTCCACAGATTTAAAAAAAATTCTAAAAATTTCATTTAGGTAAAGCTATGTAATGGTAAAAAAAAACTAGTATTAATGGTACCCCCCTTGGAACCATTTTTTGTGTTTTTGGTTTTCTTTAAGACGGTACAACCGATTTTGATAATTTTTTCATGCTAAAGCTTCCCAAAAGTTTGAATATTCAAAAAATGTTCAAATTGTTTTTTTTTCAAAACTCAATATTTCGAATATTTTAAACTTTACAAATAAAAGTTTCTTAATATTGATATGAGAAAAAAATTTATTTTAGCTAAAAATATCTAAATAAATAAATAATAGATAATGGTTGGTAACATACAAATGTTAAAAATGGTTTTCGAAAATTGTATTTTTCTCGGAAGCCACGGCTAGAATTTTGATAATTTTTTTTTCTTCTATTCATTTTTAGGATCTATAATTTAATGAAAAAAAAAACTTTTGAAATTAAGACATTACTGACTGTAGTTACCATAGAACCATTTTTTTTTAAAAGTGTTAAAGTTAAAAAAAAAGTGTTATTTTCGTGCCATAAATTTTTCTGGTATTGTTGTTTTTTTTACGACTTATATGTAATAAAAGGCAAGTAATGCATTCGTAAAAAAAATCGAACTCAAGATTTTTATCAATGTTGACATTACGATGATAGCGAAGACGAAAAAAGTGGGTCCCAAAATTCTGTCTGTCTGTTCGACTACCTAAAAGGCTGGGCCGATTTTCGTTAAACTTGATATCGTTTGGAATTTTTTCCCCCAACACGTTTTTTTTCGAAAATAGTAAAACCGATTTTAATCATTATGAAGCCCCTCCAAGGTTTAAATATTATTGCGTATACAAATTTTAAAAGTTTTTTTTTTGGATTCTTAAAAAAAATCAAAATTTTTGTTTGGAAACTCAATATTTCGAAACCCCCATGCTCGATTTTTTTAAGCTTGATAAATTAAAGTTTTTTAATATAATCTACAAGATCTTTACCTAAAAATAAAGATACCCAACATAAAAATGTTAAAAAATGGTTTTCGAAAATCGTATTTTTTGTTGTTTTAAAAATTTTGTATACAAAAGCTTATTTTTTTAAGAAACCACTAAAACGAATTGAAGCACCCAGTGCAACAACCAGATAACTCCACTTTTTTACAAAATATGTTTTTAATGCAGAAATACAAAAAAAAAATCCTGCGTCGTTCGGTGTGCAAAAAAAGATATCTAAGTTGGCTCTTGGATATTGAAACTCAATTTTGGAATTATCACTATTTGCAAAATTTTTCTTATTTCTTATTTTTGAGATAGTTATTTTTAATTTTCTCAACATTTTTAAAATTGTTGCACTGGGTGCTTCAATTACAGTTTTGTTCTTGCCTAAACTTATATTTTCTCAAAATACATGTCATGCTGTGTTAAGCTCCAACTACTAAAGGAGTTTTAGTCATTCAAAAAATGAATTTTATGATTTTTCTTTAATTAATGTTATTAAATTTTTGAAATTCTTACAGCCATATTAATAAAAAACGCTTATTCCACCTATATTCCACGGTTTAACTAAACCATGGAATAGGAGTTAAGTCTTTGCTTAAATATTAACATTAATAAAAACGAAATGTTCGCGGAATAGTTAAGTAAAGTTTATCAAAAATCCTTTGAAAAAATCTACTACAACAAGTAAGCTATCTCATATTTATATTCTGTGTCTGCCTAAATTGATTGCCAATTGCTTGTGTCTAATTGTGTATGTTAATTGTTGTTTTTTTTGTTAATTATATTGAAAAATCAATTATGAACAATATCACAAAAAAAAAAAGAAAAAGGAGTGAGAATTGGAGCATAAAAGACAAAGTGTGTTTTTTTTTTAATACAGTAACCCTTTTATTGATTATTATTAATTAATTATTTTCGAACCTACTTCGAGAATTGTGTACGGAGGCAATCACAATTATCGAAAACAAATGTGTTGACACCAACACAAATAAAAAAAAGACTGTTGGACATAAATAACGATGATAAAAAAAAAACAATTTGACATTTCTATTTCTTATTCCTTCGCTAAACCACCTACTTCGGTGGTTTAACTTAATCATAGTTAGTAAACGTCACTTAACAGAAAATTTGTTTTATTAATGAAATTTCGCACTCAGTCCAGGCTCCAGGAATTAACGATAAACCTCCACTAAACCATCTTTATTAATATGGGTGTTAGTCTTTTACATAAGAGCAAGTTCGTGCGACCCAGTCGTGCATTTTATTTTATGAGTCTTCGTATTTTCACGCAACTGTCTTAATTTGAATTGATGATTAACAAATAGACACGAAGCGAACAGCAGCAATTGCGTTTTTGATAATTTACATTATGTATTGTATAGGGCAGAAAACGGAGTTATTGATGGCTCCAAGGTCAGAGTGTGTTGAATTACAGCAATACAAAAAACTCACTCATTTCGTTTGTGTGAAAGTTACAGTTACAGATGAGTAGCACATACTTATATAGCAACCTCTGAGAGCAAAAGTACAACAAGTTATAACTTCACGTATTAATATATTCCGGATTTAGTTTTGCAGATTTGGACCACTAGGTGAACCTAGAACTTATTATAATTCTATTGTTAGGTACCAAATAATGACCTCCATCACAGGGCGCGTATAGTAAAAGTCCGTGTCTAACAATTAATTCCGGAATAAAAATGCCCAAATGGGAAGCACCAAAAACGCCTTCGTAGTGAATATTTTCCAACTTTTGGTAACATTATTCGAATTTGACTCAATTCACGAACATCAATTCGTCATCGATCTCAACAGTTCAACATTTGACACACTAGCCTGAGGAGAATTCTGCACAAAGATCACGGATTATTCGCTTACAAGGTCCAATTAACTCAGCAATTGAAGGCGTACGACCATCCGCTTCAACAACGTTGTTTTCCATAATTAATGTGAATATTTGCTCTTACTAATAAAGCCATAATACCATGTACAAAATTTATTTGTATTCATTTTATTATATTTTTAAAAAGAAACTTGTATTTGTATTTATTTTAACATATACAAATGTATGTAAATCATTTGCATTTATAACGCTAGTTAAATATGTATCAATTGATTTATAAACGATTTATGGTTGTCAATTGATAAATTTTACTATTACTGTGAATTTTAAACAAACACAAACTATTGTGGATAATTTATTTGACATTTCAGTTTTTTGGTATTGAATTTTCTTAATTTGTTGTGGATTTATTCAAACTTGTTTTTATGTTGATTCAATCATTTTAAATTATAATAAAAAGGAAACAATAGCCGATTAATCAATTTAGTTTGCTAAAAATATAAAAAAAATTATATTCGAAGAAAGTGTTTTTCACACGACAATGATTCTAATTGCAACGACACAAAATTATCACCACCATCAGGCTCCATTACCGCCAACACGCGCCGCCGCCGCCGGCCAGCCGATTGAATAGCATCATCTCTAGCACAATTTTTTATTTTTTGACAATTTTTTTTAATTTCTGCGAACTTCTAAGACCAACTTTGATCATATGTTCCAATTTGCAAACGGGTTCTTTCTTAGATGTTTAATAATATCTACTATTGCATTCAAAATTTTACCAAATATATATTTTTTTTAAATAATGTCTTATAAAGGGTGGTTAAATTTTAAGGGCGATGTTGAATGTGAACCACACCTAAACGTCAAGTTTTTTTCTGCATTTCAATTGACATTTCTCAATTTCAGACTGACTCAATTTGAACCATGGAGATTCACAATCGAGCAACGCGTTAAAGTTGATCAGGTTTATTATGAAAATGGGCGTTTAAATCAAAATGCATATCGTGTACTTCGTGATTTATTCGGTCAATTTAATCGTCCAAATGTGGGTACAATCGGAAAAATCGTGCAAAAATTTTAACAAACCGGGTCTGTAGGAGATGTGAAAACACCAGCGCATGCTCGTATAGCTCGTACTGCAGAAAATATTGCTGCTGATCGCGATAGTGTGGCTGAAAAGCCGTCCACCTCAACTCGTCGTCGTGCCCAACAATTGCACCTCTCACGCTCGTCACGCTTACAAGGTGCGATTGACTCAAAAACTAAAGCCTCTTGACCATTTCAAGCGTCGTCAATGGTCAGAATGGTGGCAAGAAATGGTAACTGTGGATGGTCAATTTTCGAAGAAAATCATCTTCAGTGATGAGGCACATTTTCACCTCAGTGGATTCGTCAATAAGCAGAATTGCCGCATTTGGGCGAATGATAATCCAATAGTGTTTGTCGAAAAACGAATGCACCCACAAAGAGTAAGAGTGACTGTTTGGTGCGGTTTCCAAAATGAGGCCGGTCAGGCAGTTACTGTGAATGATGTTTGCTATCGTGAGATGATAACGAACTTTTTATGGCCCGAATTGGAAGATATGGATGTGGATGCTATGTGGTTTCAACAGGACGGTGCCACTTGCCACAGAGCTAATGAAACAATGGCTCTTTTGCGCGACAAATTCAATGGCCGTGTTATCTCACGTGGTGGCGATGTCAATTGGCCGCCAAGATCATATGTTTTGACACCGTTGAACTTCTTTTTTTGGGGTTATTTGAAAGAAAAGGTGTACGTCGATAAGCCAGCAACAATTCAAGAGCTAAAGGATGAGATAATTCGGCACATTAACGGCATAGAACCTCAATTATTCCTCAGCGTCATCGAAAATTTGGACCATCGGATGGAGGTGTGCCGCTGAGGTCGCGGCGGCCATTTGGCCGATATTTTGTTCCATACCAATATTATCATAATAAAAATAAATGACAATAATTTCCTAAATAATTTGTGTTTTATTCAAAATCTACATCGGCCCTTAAAATTTAACTACCCTTTAGTAATGTATGTAATGGAAAGCTCTGAACCACAAGAGGAAGTACATGCGATCCAGCCCTGCGCATCGTTTATATCTTCAAATTAGGCAAAACATTCTAAAAGTCATTCATAGCCTCCCATGAATGATATTGTTTTCTGTTCTCCCCTTCAAGGACTTTCGGGAACGACAGTGTAAAAATAAGAGCTTTATGTATGTTAAAATTAAATAACTGCGACTGGACGCGAACAAACACATACATCTAAATATAAAATATGTATTTTAAGAAGGCGCCAAGATCTCATGTTTTTTTTTATTTTTTTTTGTAAACATCGTTTTCAAGGCATTCGAGAGAATATTATAACTGAATAAAAATTGTAAATATCCTGAGCTCGTTGCACTTATGGATTGTTCTGACTTGATCACCTACCAGGTCATACCCCAAACGATTTAAAAGCAAAAAAGTTTCTACCTCCTTAGTTGGACCAAAACAAGCCACTAAATAAGCCGTAAGGATTCCGGTCATGTTTTAGCTGTCCTGTAAATTAGCAAAAAACAAGTTTATCTCGCAGGTAGAACCTTCAGTTTGGTTGAAAACATGTGGATATTCACAAACGTGTCATGTTTTGGCCTTTCGCATACATAACACTGACTGAGGAATTTAGTATTCCCTTAACGTTGGTTGGTACTTTTTTTCTTGGCTTTTTATTTGTTATCCAGGGACCAAACACATGATGGTGTTTTTCCTTTGGCGGTTTTCCAACTGCGGGATAGAATTATCTATCGTCGGTCGTTGTCGTCGTGATCGTCCTGGCCAGAGTTCCTATTTGTCGAATCTTGCCGATCTGATGGTATCTTCTTATAATGTGATACTGTTTACAACTTAGACTTAAGGAATATACATATTAATCTATCATAAACTGAAGAGCTGTCCGAATTCTGTCAATTGCACAGCTTAACGTTTCACGCCATCTGTATAAGACTAACCTATACCGTGTACCGTGTCGCTATAAAGAAGCGAGAGCGCACTCTTGGATATACCACCCGTTGCGGGTACATGTAATTGTTTCGAGCATATGTCATGCCATGACGATGAAAGGAGTTAACGCATTATCAGCAGAGAATTCTTTATGTATGTACTACCTATAACTATGTATATTTCGGGTAAATTTATAAATAGGTATAAATGTATATATGTATACAAAGCGTGACAGAATTCTAGGACGTGGAAATTGGATCGGTCGACAAAAATACAACACTATTCTGTTCCCTATTATGTAGGATGATTTGCATAAGATGCGGCAAAAAGCTGAAACGTGTAAAGATGGCGTCAAAACAATATAAGTACATATTATGGTCGACGGTTAACTATGAATATCTCCTATGTCGCATTTTGTAAACTTTACAGGAGACACACAAAACTGATAAATAAAAATCGACAATATATTTAAAGTTTTCAAAAGATTTCTGCTCTGAGACTTTATTGAAAAAAAATAGAAATAGAGTTACTTTTGAAATACGTGAAGCAAAACGTCGTCTCTATGCTCGAAGACTTGATACCTCTCAGGTCAAACATAAGCTCTGAAAAAAAACTTGAAAAGCATTGTTTTATGATAGTCTTTCTTGTTTTATTAGATTTATCGAAGTCATTTGATACAGTGAACCATCATGTCTTATATAAAAAATCTGGTTTCGTATTATACCTGAATAAAAGGTGTCAAGCAGTTGTGTCAAATAACTCTGTTGGTTTGAGTTTCTTTTACTGAAGAGAGGTGTCCCGCAGGGCACAATATTGGGTACTCTTTTCTAAACAATGTTTATAAATGATCTCCCCTTGAGTACTTTAAACTGTTCTGTTGACATGTATGCCGATGATGTTGAAGTTTGGAAAAGCTTTACTTTAGGTCTCATTGAAAATGCAGCTCACGAAGTTAACAAAGATCTTAACAGAATTCTATGCTGGTCTTGATCGAATCGCTTATGTTTGAATCCCTCTAAGTCTAAGTGCTTTGTTATTTCAAGAGTGAGTATTAATACCTCGTATTTTCCTAACTTTTTTAAATCGGCTAAAAATCTAGGCATAGTATTCAACACGACACTCTCATGGAATGATCACATAAAATTGACCGTAGGCAGGGTTTATGGATGCTTACGTTTACTATAGGAAAGTCAAAAATTTGGTTTTAAAATATTTATAGTAATTATGATTCTATTTAGAAAAGGAAATTAAATGTTTTTTTTTGAATTTTGAATAAGAATAAAATGAACGACTGTGTCGCACGAACTTGCTCCTATGTAATAGACTAGGAATTTTAAATACGAATGTTATTAGAGAAAACTGTTCATAAGAATAAAATTAATTTTTTAAATTCTTTTAGTAGTAAGAGACAAAAACAAAATGCTATGAAAATATGAATTTATGCAAGAACAAAAATTATAAGTCGTTGTAGTGGTTTCAAAAAAAAGCTTTTATATACAAAATTTTTAAAACATTTTTAAGAAAAAAATTTGGTGTGCCAACTTTAAGTTTTTATTACTGTACAAATGAAAATTAAATTTCCAAAAAAATATTGAGCCGTTTTTGAGATATCGAATGTTTCAAAAAAAAAATTATTATTTTTTTCAAAAATTCAAAAAGTATTTTTTTTAAAGTTTTGAAATGCAATAATTTTAAAACTTTTTAGAAGCATCTCTGCAAAAAATTTCATTAAAATCCGTTATGTCGGTAATGAGTAATTCAAAATTAAAAAAAATGGTTCTATGGTAGGTACTAGCTGTAATATCTTAATTTCAAAATTTTTTTTATTAAATTCAAGATCGTTAAAATTAATTGAAAGAAAAAAATGTTTATCAAAATTCTAGGCACCTTTTTCGAGAAAAATACGATTTTTGAAAACCATTTTTTAACATTTCTATGGTGGGTACCTTTATTTTTAGGTAAAATAAAACTTTTTTTCATACATCTTGTAGATTATATTGAAAAACTTTTATTCATCAAGTTTAAAAAAATCTAGCATGAGGTTTTCGAAATATTGAGTTTTGAAAAAAAAAAATTTCAAACTTTTTTTAAAAATCCAAAAAATTTTTTTTTGAAAATTTGAATACACAATTCTTTATATATTTTTGAGGAGCTTTAGAAAAAAAACCAAAAAAATGGTTCCTTGGGGGGTACCCTCAATAACCATTTTTCGGACATTTTTTTCAACCAGTACCTACCTTTAACTAAACGAAATTTTTTTGTACCTTTTTTTTCTAAATCTGTCGAGCAGTTTTTGGGAAAAAAAATATTTACAAAATTTCGAAAAAAAATTCGTATGGCAGGTACCGTTATTTTTGGTCTTAAAAAAAAGAAGAAAAAAATAAAAGTGATATCTACCAAGTTTAAAGAAAATCGGCCAAGTCGTTTAGGCTGTAGTCGAACAGACAGACAGACAGAATTGCGAGACCCACTTTTTTTAGTCTTCGCTATCATCGTAATGTCAACTTTGATCAAAATCTCGAGTTCGATTTTTTTTACGAATGCATAACTTGCCTTATAGTACTTATAAGTCGCAAGTAAAAAATCTATCTATGGAAAATTCAATATTTCAAAAACGAATTATTATTTTTTTTTGTAGATTTAATTTAATATTCCAATAATAATACAAACTTTAAATAGGCGTTTCAAAATTTTTTCTTAAAAATGTTTTAAAAATTTTGTATACATATAAAAGCTTATTTTTTTAGGAAACCACTACGACGAATTATGATTCTGTTCTTACATAAACTATTATTTGCTTTGAATTAAAATTAAACTTAAAATAAAAGTTTTTTAAAAAAATGAATTTTATGCTTACGGACAGTTTTTCTCTAACAACATTCATTTTTGAAATTCTTAGTCTTTTACATTACAGCAAGTTCGTGTGATCCAGTCTTGCATTTCATGTATTGTTAATTTCGTAGTATGGAGCTCTTTAAATTTTTAAATTTAAATTTTTTTTTAATCTCAAATTTAATTCTTTTGAAATTTCAAAAAATTAGATTGTAATATTCACATTCATGACTATGTACATTCTAATAAAAAAATAATTCAAAATGTTTTTATAAGATATTGCATGTTAAAGTCTTAAGTAATTAATTACTTTTGTAATAAATTAAATACGAAGTTAGGAGGTTCTGTCAATCATTTTTTGAAAAAAAAAAAATGGATTCTCAGAGACCTTGTCATTTTCATTTTTGGTAAAATTCCAATAAAAATAACCCAACGCACTACAAATACAAATTAATATTTAGTGTACATCTAAAAAAATTTTGGCTATAAATTCAAAATCTAAATAAATACAAAAATGCAGATAAAGAATATATATACGAGTAAATAACAATTAAGTAAATAATTAAACAAATATACAAGAAAAAATAAATGAATATGTAAATAAATAAATAACACCAAACTAAAGTAATCACAGATCGTATTTCAGGTAGGTACAAATCATACTAAGTTTGATTATTAAGTTGGCTTAAGAGAATATTCTCACCACCATAATTAAAACAGCTCTCGAAATTCGAGTGCCAATTTATTTATTTAATTCATTATCGTTCAATAAAAGACAGAGAATTCATGATTTTTTTTTAAATTGTTGAATGCAATGATAAACAGTTAATGGTAAACAAACTTTCAAACCTATACACATTTTTGACACTTTAACAATTTTTGTTTCGATTCTTTCATGTCATTGTCCTTCAGCTGTTGTTATGGCCATAATATTGGAATCGAACCCACGTCGCGGAAGTGACGTCAACCTGTGAATTTTGTGTTACATCTAAAACTTTCACTCTCTCATTATTTTTTCATATCGTGGCAATAAAAAAAATATTTATCATTCTATTGGGACTCGAACCCACGTCGTTGAAGTGATGTCAATCTGTGAATTTTGTGTTACATAAATGTTTTTTTTAAATTTCACTCTCATAATTTTTTCATAACGCGCCTAAAGAAATATAGATAACTTGAAAAACATGAATTCAATTTGCTTTTGTAAAAACTTTTTTTGTTTGCACATCGATCGGCCAGAACTGTGTATTGTCAACAAAAAATGACATAAATGGAAGTGTTCCGAAAATGAGGTAGGTTTGAGCCCATGGAACGCATTCAGCCATGGAGATTTAAATTTTTATCGTAAGTCATGTTCGTCCGCATTTTTGACGACGCGACCGACGTCTCACGTCTGCATTTTCTATCTTCTTTCTTTCCCTGACAAATACACTTCGAGTATTTTGTATTCTCTTTTTTCGGAAATATTTACAATTCAAATGTAGACAAATGTAAATAAGTTTTGAAAATATTTGACTTATACAAATACGCAGAGCTTACACTTTTGCATGAATAACCCTATTATTGTAAAGCCATAACTGCAATGAACTTGAAAACTGAAAATGTTAAAAAAAATCTGCTCTCCTTTTCCAACTCAATTTAAAATTTTATCTCTCATCTCAAAAAAAAAACAAAAAGTAAATGTTTCACTTTTTGAAAACACTAATTCATTGAATAAATTGCTTCAGAAAATGACCGATAGATGTCGCCAAACTGAAAGCCGCAGATGTCGCAAGTGTATGTGTGTATTCTTTTTCATTTTTTCACTTATTGTACTTTTTGCAAAAATTGCCAATTGTAGTTAACGCTTGATGGTTTAAATGGTTCTACCATTTTACTTTTTCACTTTTTAAAAACACTATTACATGGAATACATTTTTTCAGAAAATCATCACCGATAGATGTCTGAACTGAAATTGTATGGTGTAAATTATACGTTCTTTTCAGCAACATATGTCGCTAGTGTACATATGTGTGTATTCTTTTTCACTTTTTGCAAAAAGTGCCGATTGTATGTAGTTAACGCTTAATGTTTCAAAATTTTATTATAAGAGCTCAAATACTAAACAAACACATGTCTAATATTTATATTGATAATATTTCTTCATTTAGGGAAGTTCACATTCAACAACAACAACATGTTCATCAACTTCTGTCGTGTTGGCGGATTTGTGTAATGTGAACACCACTGTGAACCCACCTTAATGTTTCGGGTTCTGGTTTTGGGTTTTCGTTGAATGCTTTCATTTTTCATATTCTGGATTTGAATTTTATGTCAGTCGATTTGACATTTCTAATTATGTTTCAGTCGATTTGACATTTCTAATTGTTTTTGTTTTTGTTTTCCGGGCATTTTTTTGCAATTTTTATTTATTGTTTTAATCTATGCAAGAAATGCTTTCGTTTAATATGTAATTTATGCCCCTTTTTTTTGGTATTTGTGGGCCACGAAAAGTGTACCACAAAAAACATGTTCGCCGTTTTATTATATGATGATGATTAGTTCAGAGATACCACTGCTTACATGAACTGTAAAGTACCTATTTGATAGAAAACTTCATACAATTTTACACCAGATAAGTAGGAAAATTGTAAGATAGTATCTTTGTATTAAAAACTTATAGTACTATCAAGAAGACGAAAGATTGTGGCGAAATCTTAAGTATAGGGACAGTACTTGCTAGATTTGTCTCTGCTAAAGTTAATAATAAAATATTCTCTTTTTTACTACTTGTTTTGTATCTTATCCTACTCTCCACTGTAAAATCTAGCGCTAATTGCAGCGCCACCACTAGGCTAGAGTTTGCAATACAAAATCACGCTCGACGATGATACAATAGGTTATACATGAACATGGTGACATATCCGAAGTACTTAATGTAAAACTTAAGTATTTATATAAATAAAAGAAAATTTTAATTATTTGGTGTATTTTTTATTTCGCGGAATATGTTTTCCAAAAAAAGTTATGTATATGAGAGCAAGAAGATGTTTAAATCAAAGCAAATTATTGTATAGTTTCTACAAATCGAGGTATAAGTTCGACAACAAACATTGTATTTTTTTTTTTTTTTTTTTTTTTTATCCAATGGAAATCTTCAAAAGACACTCGGTAAGAATCGGTACCGAGTAGTGTGGGACTCTTACCGCACTAAAACCACCGGTGAATCAGGACCAATCTATGAAAGATCGACAAATGATTTTTATTTCTTAATTTTTAAATCGCATTGGGGGAAGTTTAATGTAATAACACTTTCCCATAACTTTTAGACCATCAGCTCATGAGGCTTGGTTCTTCTTAATCTCCGAACATTGTCTCGTACATTTAATACGGTCTCCATTTTAGAGTTAGTGTGACTTTGCAGTCGCTGATTGTGTGATACAGCGTGTTTCTTAACCACTTCTGTAACCATTTCAATTTGAAGGTCACGATGTAGATCGCTATTTCTTATATACCAAGGGGCATTTATTATTCCACGAAGGACCTTGCTTTGGAATTTTTGGATGGGTTCAGCATTTGTTTTCTTTGTACAGCCCCATAGTTGGATGCCATATGTCCAAACGGGTTTCAATACTTGCTTATATAACATTAGTTTGTTCTGGATAGATAGGTCAGAGTTCTTTCCTAGTAACCAGTACATTTTTCTGTACTTTAAGTTTAGTTCTTCTCTTTTCTTTTTGATGTGCTCTTTCCATTTAAGCTTTGCATCCAAATTCATTCCAAGGTATTTGGCGGTATTGGAGTAAGGTACTTCTGTACTGTTTATAAATATTGGAACATTGTTTATGTTTTTGTTTGTAAAGTTTATATGCATCGATTTTGTTTCGTTTAATTTGATACGCCATTTCTGCGTCCAATCACTAACTTTATCGACTGCATTTTGCAATTTTTGTGTAGCCTTCGTAACGGATTTATCTGGCACCAATATTGCAGTATCATCAGCAAAGGTCGCCATGATAGCGTTGATGTCCACTGGAATATCCCTTGTATATAACAGATACAGGGTTGGTCCTAGGACACTTCCTTGTGGTACACCGGCTTCAATTTTCTTGAGTTCCGAGTAATTTTGGTCGTACCGTACTCTAAAGAGTCGGTTCGTAATGTAAGATTTCAGTATTTCGTAGTACTGCCTGGGAAGGTCCCTATGCAGTTTGTACTCAAGTCCCAAGTGCCAAACCTTGTCAAAAGCTTGAGCAACATCTAAGAATAAAGCAGAGCATACTTCTTTTTCTTCAAGTGCCTTTTCCACAACATCCGTAATTCGATGCACTTGGTCTATCGTGGAATGTTTATTTCTAAATCCAAATTGATGGCTTGGAATTAGTCTTCTTTCTTCAATTATTTTGCTAAGGCTTTTCAGTAGCAGTTTTTCAAAAACTTTTGCCATGATTGGTATAAGCGATATTGGTCTGTAAGATGTTACTTCTGTTGGTGGCTTACCTTGTTTAGGTATAACAATGACTTCAGCAATTTTCCAATGATGTGGCACATATCTTAGTTTAATGCATGCGTTTATTATAAATTGGAGTTTCTTGAAGGCTATTAGAGGCATTTCTTTCAAAACCTGAGCAGTTATAAGATCGTACCCTGGTGATTTTTTGTTAGACAACTTATGTTGACACATGCTTCTTACTTCTTTGAGCGTGACAGAAGGTATTTCACATTCGTCGTTTCTGTCAACAAACTGTAAGACCACGAAATGTGGTGAAAAACACAATAAATTGTGCTCTACATTCAACAATGACTGCTCTAGTATTCACAATTATTCTAGTTGCGAAATCTACATTAGATGTTGTAATTTTCGCCAATAGGTTTTTAAAATCAACAACCATTTATGTATCTGTAAAATTAAAAACATTGGATGTCGGGTCGATTATGACAATTAATGTAGTCGAAAATCATTTTTACAAACATCTTTCAAGCCAACAATTTCTCCCAAATTTGTGTGTTCCTTGGCACTTAAATTACTTTTTTGTAAGTATTTAATTTAAATTCATCAATATTTAACTATTCGTTTCTTTTTTGTTTTTTAAATTTCAATTGACGACACACAATTTACAAATTATTAAATCAATTGAAAATTCACAATAGCATTTAAACGGAAGATATGTATTTTTCAACACTCATTCACAGTGCAAGGAGAAAATGATGACAGACAATCTGGTCAGTCGTCACGCTTTCGTATCGGTCTTTTAGATCTATTGTGTCCTACTCCTACGGCTACACAGACAAAAAAAATCAACCTGGGAGAAGAACCTAATCTGTGAAATAGAAAATAGCCGAGAGCGAGGTCCGCACCAGGCGCGGAAGTTCTACCAATCCGTCCGAAACATGACGCAGTACCACACCACGCTGCACATACTGCAAGGACGGAGAGGGAAATCTGATCACCGATCCTGAAAGCATACTGGAGCGATGGGAAGTGTACTTTAATGAATTGCTAAATGGTCAGCTCACTGCAGAAGTGGAGGCTCCACTACTTCAAGAAGAGGTTGAGAAGGCTATAGGCCGGCTTAAACAGAACAAATCCCCGGGAGCCGATGGCATACCAGCCGAATTATTTCATCACGGCGGGCCAGCCTTACGTCAAGCAATTCATGATATTATAGTGCACGTATGGGAGCAGGAAGAAATGCCAGAAGACTGGCGAAAAGGTTTAATATGCCCCATACATAAGAAGGGAGATGTCACAACGTGCATCAATTATAGAGGTATCACGTTGTTGAGTACCGCCTATAAGATACTCTCCTCTATCCTACAAGACCGGATAACCCCATACGCTAAAACCGTCATCGGGCAATATCAGTGTGGTTTCATTCCAGGCAAATCAACAACTGATCAGATCTTTACCCTTAGGCAGGCGATGGAAAAATGTCTAGAATTTAACATCCCAACATACCATCTGTTTATAGACTTTAAGGCCGCCTATGATAGCATAGCCAGGGTAGAACTTTACAAAGCCATGAGAGAATTCGGCATCCCAAATAAATTGACACGACTATGTAGGTTGACCATGACCAACGTAACAAGCCAAGTAAAAATAGCCGGATTGCTATCCAGACCAATCAAAATCTTTAATGGACTCCGACAAGGGGACGGTTTGGCCTGCCTCCTCTTCAACCTGGTGTTGGAGAAAGCAATCCGTGACTCTGGCACGGCAACAAGAGGGACCATCGTCAACAGGTCCAGCCAGTTACTAGCTTACGCAGACGACATTGACATCATCGGAAGAACCGAACAAGCTGTACACGATTCCTTCATCCAGATCGAGCAGGCGGCACAAAATCTGGGGCTGCACATTAGTGAAGGTAAAACAAGGTACATGGTGGCGTCGAATGCGAGAGGAACAGTTGGTCAAACAATCAAGGTAGCGGAGCACGAATTTGAAGTGGTGCAATCCCTTAAATACCTTGGGTCAATAGTAGCAGCCGATAACAATATAGAAGAAGAAATACGCGGACGGCTTCTCAAATCCAACAGAGCCTACTATAGTCTGTCAAAGCTCTTCAAATCCAGAAATCTCACCATAACTTCAAAACTGCTGCTGTACAGGACCATGGTCCTGCCAGTACTCACATATGGATCCGAGACTTGGGTGCTTAGCAAAAGGCACTCCGACCTCTTAGCTGCGTTCGAGAGAAAAGTCTTAAGGAGAATTGTTGGCCCCGTATGTGAGGAAGGACGATTCCGGAGACGGTACAATCATGAACTGTACGCAATCTACCTTGAAGCAGATATCGTGACAAAAATTATGCTCGGTAGACTCCGGTGGGCAGGGCACCTAGCTCGCATGAGCGAAGAGGAACCTGCTCGGAAAGTTCTTTGTGGTAAATTCTATGGTAGACGACAGCGTGGTAGACCATGCTTGCGCTGGAGAGATGGCGTAGACCAGGACGCCCGAAGCCTTGGGGTGCGCAACTGGATGGCGTCGGCTAGAGACCGGGATAGGTGGAGAGACTTGTTGAAAGAGGCCAGGACCGGAACCCGGTTGTCGAGCCGATGATGATGATGATGTGTCCTACTCCGCTTAAGTGACCCGACTTATTAGCTGCTCCGTCATAGTTCTTGTGCCAAAAGACTTTTTTATCCCGAAGGATGCTTCTTTAAGGATTTGAGAAGTTTGGTCTGCAACAGG
Source organism: Chrysotoxum bicinctum (assembly GCA_911387755.1). NCBI lineage: Eukaryota > Metazoa > Arthropoda > Insecta > Diptera > Syrphidae > Chrysotoxum > Chrysotoxum bicinctum. The sequence goes on along the minus strand of OU426988.1, from coordinate 72,784,318 downwards.
AATTGAAAACTGCAAATAAAATAACTTTTTGGTTTGTCGACACAACGAAGACATATTGAATGCTGAAACAACTTGAACTTGTGCGCCTATATAGTCAACTTAGGCATGAGCACCATCTGACTTTAACAGCGAGCTCGTGTGACTCAGCAAGTGTATTATTTATTTTGTATTTAAAATTATTAAAAAAGAATCCAATTACCTTCTGTACTTTGTCTTGTCGGAAAGACATACCTCATATGAATGTCTTTATTTAATTAATGAACAATGGATGTATTTTTTTTAAATAGCTCATCATAACATCTTGGAGTAAAAGTATGGTATATTTTCTTATTTTGGGTGAATATAGTTTAATCCACTTTTTGTTAACTTTTCACATTGTTACACATAACTCAAAATATAATGAAAGACGCAGAACAGAAAATAAAAAAAAAAAACTTATAAATTAACTTACAATAATAACATGGTATCTCTTTCCGAATAACAATTTATACACAACACATTTCACCAACAACACTTATGATTGACAGTTCAAACAAAATACAGACGGCCGGTGTCGGCGTCAGTAATTTTTTTTTTTGTTCAAAAACTTAAAGGATCGGATCAGAAATTATGTATTAAAAAAAATGGATACAAAATCCAATTTGTTTCATCCGTTGTTTTGCTGAAATTTCCACAATACCACAACCGCATACACAATGGTCATTGTCGATAAATATAATTATATCGTCGCCATCGGTGGTGGTGGTGGGCCTTAATTTTTTTTTTCATACCATAAGACGACAAAAAGTGTCAATCTTCCTCAAAATATAGACACGGTGTTATGCCCCTCAATTGAGCCTTCAGTCACTCACCTCGAGGGCTAGAAGACGCCGGCCGACGCAGCCGCCATTGAACCGTCCGATCCGTTGTATATTCGAAAACTATATATGTAGCTTATTAGGGGCAATTACCACTCGATCGCTTTGATGGTTGATTGCTGATCGTTGTAGTTGGGTTCAATTCTTGTGAAAGGTTGTTTCCGGCTGTTGCTGTGAATAGCTGCTGCTGCTGCGGCCCACGTCAGCGACGGTGATTTGGGCTGACAAATACACCAATTTAGGTTCTTCTAGGAGTCCTTAGGTTTTTCTTGCATTTTGTTTAATAGCTCACGGATCACCAAGGGCAATTCGTATCAAATGGTAGTGGAACAGAAGAACTTTAGTGACAGACACAAGATCGATGCATTGTCATGTGGAAATTTCTGCGTGGATATAAATTCAAATTTTGAAACCAAATGATTAATATTAATATTAATATCTAAAGATAGATCGCGCCTAAGCCCTTATAAAACAGGCCCAATCAAAAGATGTACCAAGAAACACATGTTTAAGTATTGCTTTCATGTAGAAACAAAATTGAGGTTTTAATTAAAATTAAAATTACGATGATGGAGAAGTCGATCGCGCCATCTGTTGGTTGGTGCGTCTGTGTACTTTACCTACAATGAGCTAAATCTTAAACGGTTTGAGCGATTTGCTTTAAATTTGGTGCAAAGCATTTTTAAAATTCGAATTTTGTTTTAAACAAATCTCGAAGGATTTTTTTAAATCTTCGTTAGATCTTCTTAAGGTAAACTCCCCACATGTCTAAAATCTACCTATAATTGAAAAGTTTTGATTAGTAAAGATAAAAATTCTATGTCCAAGATAATTAAGGAATTTGGAGCATGTTTATGCCGAAATTAAAACAATATTTTAATGAAACATTTGAGTAGTTTTTCGTTTATTTGACAGCTTCTGTTTCTACATGCTTATACTTCGGATATTAAAAATATTTAAAATTTACAAGTGTGTCGCATTTACTTCCTTTTTTGCTTTGATTAGTTTTTCTACAGATGTGTTTCCAGAATTCAGATCACTGATAAAATACTACTCGTATTTCACACCTTTAATGTATTTTTCATTGAATTTCCATCTTCACCTCTATTGATATAAGACTTTTAAAGATACCCAGATTATTTTAAGTTCCATGTAAACTAGTTGCTGATTTTTTTGTTCATTAGTTGTAAAGATTGGGAGGAGCTAGCATTGCAAACACTACTATATCGTGGGCAAAGAGCAGAGCTTTGATTAGAAATTCCTGCAAAGTCAACAACATTCGGCAGACAGGCAATAATGTCCTGTTATACATCAGAAGTCTTAGGCTAGGCGCGCACATTCAATTTATAGTTGCGCAACTGCTTGGTTCGAGCAACTAAAAAGTTTGTGTTTTGACACAAACTAAACGATTGCCTAAAATGAGTTCGCTATTTTGTGTAACATATAATTGTATGCACCTGCGTGGACATTCAACCAACTAGTTCATCTGTTTTCTATAAGCAACCAAACAGTTGTCCAACTAAAAATTGAATGTGCGCGCCTAACCTTATGAAACCAACGACACCGGTCTTCAACATTCTTTCAATGTTTCGACCAAAATTTTAAACCAAATACCTAATCCATATAATTTGTAGGCAACTTTAATTTGAAGTTGATAAACCAATTAAATGAGTTGTTAAGGATCATTCTTGCATGGGGAAAATTAAAGCCTCCGACTATAGAACCAACTGTCCCAAGAGCTCGAAGTTCGCTGACTGGGCATCGGAGTATTTGAAGAGAACCCCAAGTTTGGCAGACATATCATCTTTAGCGAGGTGGTGCAGTTAAAGGTGAATAGCTACCTTAAATAGCAAAATCACTGTATAGGGGACCTATACCTACATATGTATGTCCGTACTTCATCAAAAACGAGATTGATGAGGAGGGTCATTGCCGCCATTTGCGACGATATACAGATCAATCATAACTAATTTCGTGGAAAATGACCTGAAATAAATGTGGTCCCAAGAATGGACATTGTGTAAGTATGAACGATTTGAGGGTAGAGTTACAACTCGCCGAGGAAACGTGAATTGGCCACTAAGATCGTGATTTTTGACCCCGTTAGACTTTTTTTATAGGATTTTCTGAAGTCGCAGGTATATACATATGCGAATTAATCGCAATAGAAAAGTCCTAAAGTCAACATTATATTAATATTTAAATACATTTCAACATCGAGGTACCCTTATTGGAAACCCCCTATTTATTTAATCGTACATACAATCTGTAACTACATAATTGCTTAGGGGTAAATCGCACATTTATTTATGTTATTAATTTAAACTGTGAACCCCTGTCAACAGAAATGTTTTGCACAGAAAATCGAAAATAGGGAAAATTATTGTCTCTTTTGAAAGAAAGCCCTCGCATTTTTTAGGAAACTAATATTTTTCTAATACGGAAACGTTTTTCAACTGAAATTCACACAAATGAACAAGAAAATAAAACAGAAATCTATCTACAGGGTGGGCCATCTAGTGGTTTCTTCTTAAATCATAGGTTATTTTGACACTGACAGCTGTTTTCCGCTAGAAATCTTAACACAAAGTCACTAACATACTTGCGAGAAATGGGTCGCTTTACGCTTGAACAACGTTGGGAAATAAAAAATCATTTTCAAAGTTTTGCACACGTTGAAAAACATTTTTTCAGAATAATTCTTAGTGGATTTGTGTACGGTGTAGGGTAGGTGCACCAGTATCCGGCCAGTCACTTGTATCCGGCCACTTTCGATTTAATGGTTAAAAATAAGAAAAATGTACATAGTTTGCTTGAGCAAATGCATTTTGAAGATAGCTTCAGGTCTATCTAATGTTTTGGTAAAGTTTGACCGATCTACACATCGTTAATTTGTGTCAAAAAAAATGTTAAGTCTGTGAAGTTCGTTGTGAAAGCAAGAAGTGTTTTTAAAAGTTCTCGAGTGGTATAGCCAAAGCAATAACAAAAAGAAGTAACAGTTTTCTTTTTGTTATAAAAACTTATTTTATTCTTGATTTGTGTAGATAATATAATTATTGACGGTAAAATGTAAGAATAATGGGGATTTAATGTTTTAAATTAACAAAAATATGGTGGCCGGTTACTTGAACACAATTTTTATATGATGTTCTAGTAACCGGCTAGGGTGGCCGGACACTAGAACTTTTCCTGAAATCGATTCATTTATATTTTTTACGCTAAAACGAAGTAAAATTATTGTATCTACCCATATAATAAGAAAAATTGTGTTTAAAGTGGTAAGTTTCAGTATCCGTCCACTATTTTTGGTCAGGAGATTGCTATGGCCGGTTTTTAGAACAATCTGCGCTAGTATACGGCCACTTAACTTATTGTATGTAAATCCATACTTTTTTATAGAAAATGATTCAAGAAAATCAAATTAACGAAACACAAGACCTTTTGCGAAATGAAAAAATCGAACTAGCTCTAATTGACATTCGATCTAATAAATTAAGCCATCGAAAAGCAGCTATAAAATACAACATTCCTAGAAGTACTTTGCAGGATAGGTTATATGGCAAGGTTCATGACTCTTCCCAAACGAAAGGGCCAGATACAATATTAAACCTTGAAGAGGAGAAACTAATTACAAATTGGTGTATTCAAATGGCAAAGTGTGGGTTCCCATTAAAAAAGTGAGCTTTTAGACACCGTCCAAAAAATTATTAAGTCGGATAAAAGAAATAATCCGTTTAGGGATGATAGACCGGGAAGAACGTGGCTTAGGCTGTTTTTAAACGGAATCCATACTTGAGCCTTAGGGAAGCTAAGACTATTTCTAAGGGGAGAGCCGTTGTGACAAAAAATTGTCTTCAGAAATGGTTTTGTGATTTTGAGAGCTTTTTTCTAGAAAATGGCCATGATGACATATTACTGGATCCCAATATAGAATATTAAATTGAGACGAAACCAGCTTTTCCATGTAGGGAAAGTAGTTACTCCAAAGGGCTTTAAAAATGTTAACCAGGTACAAATGGGGAACGTTCTACGAATACATTGCTAATTGCGTAATCAACTGGATTGATCAGAAAAAAGTTAAGAAACCGATTTTGCTATTTGTAGACGGTCACAGATCGCACTTGTCAATGCAACTAAGCCAGCTTGGTGATGAAAACAAAATTATTTTGTATGCTCTCCCTCCAAATACTACTCATATTCTCATATTCTTTAACCAGCTGATGTGAGCGTATTCAAACCCCTCAAAAGAAGACTGGAAAAAAACAGTTGGCGAATGGCACACGCAACATATTGGAACGGTTCTTACACGTAAAGATTTCTGTCCACTATTAGAAACCGTTCTTACGAAAAACACTAATTTGACGCAAACATTTAAAAACGGTTTTCGAAAATGTGGACTGTTTCCATTCAATACTGATGCTGTTGATTATAGCAAATGCGTTCAAGATAGCATGGAAAACAATACCATACAGGCAGCAGAAGTTGAAGATACAGAACCAGTTCAATCAGTGCAACAAGCTGAACAAGATCGGTTCTCGATTGCAACATTGTTATCATAGAGATCAAGGACAAACTATAGAAGAGCATGGAATAAGTATTTCTAAGATACTAAATATCTTAGAAGTTTCGAAATCAGCCCCTGTACAAGAGTCTCAAAACATAGAAGACATGGATCTTGGTTCACTGCCTCTAAACACGGTTTTTGACCTGAACGAAGATGGGACGCTAGAGTTATCTGAAGCTTTAGATTTTAACGAGCAAATGTTTTCGGAATATGGAAGCAAAGTTTTAGAACTTCCAATTCCGATTCTAGCAGTGAATCCAGGCACCAGAACTGAATCGGGGGTAAATCCTTTCTCTACTCCTTCATCTCTTCCGAAACGTTTGCCCACAGCAACGGTTACTTCTGCTACGGTTTAATCACCAATTTGCCCGATAACGCCAACTCCACCAAAAAGATCTCCTCTTATGTCCCTACAAGCATTGGAAAATTACATTCTTCAATCTCTAGGATCCAACACTTTAGACTCAAGATCCTTCCTCCAGTACTCTTGCAACTGTACGAGTGTGAAAGAAGATTTCTCCCAAAAAAATTGTTTATGCTCTCAAACACAGTAGGACAGTAGGAATCATGACACTTTCTGGCAGCAAACGTTGCTGTAAGCAACATTGAAGAAGAGCGTTGGAACCCAAGACGAAGTAGTATTTAATACCTACATTTTTTTACGAATTACCAAACATTTTAACATGATTTTGAGTTCAATGTCTCTAATTAATTGAATATGAAATTTGCCTAGGCACTATATGTATATGTATTCAAATTCCTTTAGTATAGGTACATTTAGAAAAAAAGTAGATATAAAAAATAATCGTAATGACAGTTGAATACTGACAGTTGAAAACTTTTGGTGAATAAAGGGTCATCCGTTATGTACTTATCACTAGATGCTAACAATATATTCGATCAGTTTTATTGTTGAAGAAACATTTAAATAATTTGTTTTTTGTTAAATGTCAAATCCTTAATTCTCGTAAAGAATAATAGGTCTTGCAACAAATGATTGCATCAAATGAATGTGGATCTTACCTGAATTTTAGAATTTCAACTATCTACATATAAATGTAGGTAGATACATATATATAGGCATAACGGATTTTATATTGCTTTTACTAATTTAAAATAGGTTTTCTCCTTCAAACGTCAACTAACTTTTGTAACGAATGATGTTTTGACAAAATTAAAAAAAAAAACAAAAATAGGTACCTCTATAACCCTGACTCTTAGAAGTTGGTCACATTTTGGTATTTAAAGTTTTAAAACCCTCTTGTTCCCTTAGTAGGTATATAGGTACCTACCTATATGGTTTGGCGTTTGGCCATTAGTTTTTTCAGATATTTGTCCATAAATAACTATTTTTATCGTCCTTAATTATTAACCACTTGTAGGTCAATTAATACGTATAAAAGAAAAACAAATTTATACAAAAATGTATCTACCCAAAATTGTATAGGTTAGGTATGTACCTATTTATATTTAAATCCATAGGATCTAACCCTTAATATAGGTTCATAGATTTGTTTTATTATTTTATTTCAAATGACAAAAATCTGGTTAATACCTAACTTCGGACTGGGAACTCTTTTCCAAAAGAAGGCCAACATAGACTAAGTAAATAAAATAGGAAATACCAGAAAGGTAGGTAGATAGATATAGTTATTCATACTAAAGTTCTTTTAAACTGATAACCTATTAGGTATTTTGAATTTCTTCGTTGTGCAAAATTTTGGAATACTCGCCGATACGTGTTAATATTTGCATACAATTTATCTACATACCTATCTCCAATTTATACTATACGTACTTAGGTACCACCTTTACCTACCTACCTTTCGCTACCAACTCTACCATGAACAATGAAGTTACCATTTTATGTTAGGTTTGTTCAATTGTTCAAAGGTACCTTCCTTTACAATCATTAATCAGTCCAAATTCACAAGTATTTGACTGCGCAATCACATTTTCACCAAACTAGTAGGTAACCTAAACCTAGGTAGGTGTACCTGTATTAATTTATCTCACCTCACCTTACGACATCACAACACACCAAACAACAAACAAACAATAAAACATAGAACCGTAGGCATTTTGCCGAATTACCACCATACATCGTCCGACATCCCCGAAAGACGGCAGCCATGATAGTTTCTTATCACTAAATTAAATCCGTCTTTCACACATGCATCCCACAAACACTTAAACAATACTCAGCATTATTATACGTATTATTATTACTGTTCTCCCTCTCCGAATTTTAACCCCTACAACTGCAAATAGAAAATTATTGTTTTCCACTGAGAAAATCAAAATTCTATTCAAGGAAACGCCTATCGCTCGCCATACTGGCAAAAGAAACTCCTCCCATGGGAAATGATTAATTCAATAATAAAAGAGAGCCACATAATAATAGCCGTTGTGGCATGGCATGGCATGGAGTGTGTTGTGCCTGAAAACTGGAAGTACTTGGCAAAGCATTCCAGTGTTCCATGTTCGATGGTCGATTCCCATTTCGATCTCATTTTGTTTCACGAATAATAAACTGGAAAATCTACATACTTCCGATATTTCCAGTCACGCCATCTGCACAACTGCATTACTGGAATGGTAAACACGCAGAAGTTTTTTTGGGAACCAAGAAGCACATGGCCAGGCTTTTCATGTCAAGCGCAAGATGACACTTTTATTTTTATAAATGCAATAAAAAAAATGTACCTATGTTGCGTGCAATTAAGAAAAAAAGCAATGAAAATTAAATTAGTATTAATTTGTTGCATCTATATTGCATAATAGTTCAGTAAGGTAGGTATAGCAGAGACATAATATTATAAATTGGCTGTAAATAGGTAGGTATTTAAACTCAGTTTAATGAAGAAATTATACCTACCTTACATATGTATGTATAGATATATCTATCTATAGATAGATATCTATATGAAAGGGTTTATTTAGTCGGTTCCAGATGAATTAAAAATTTGAAATTTCCCATAGGTAACTGTCTATTTATTGTGTAATTAGAGGAAATCTGTAAGAAATAATTTGTTTCTCTTCTCTATTTAATCGACTAAGAACATTTTTGTTCCACTTCAGGATAAGCCGCCAAAGTTTTCGAAAAGTTAATGTCAAGATTTTTCGATGATTTCGTTAATTCGAGTTTTAACTTATTAAACGTTTCTATGAATATATGTAAGCATGTTGTTGCGTTTTCCTCCAGAAAGCAAAGAAAATAAACTGACACAATTTTTTTTTTTTTAATAATTAACGCGCACTCAAGGGATTATGACTAAGGTAGGGGGGCCAAATAAGGCCCTGTTCCCAATAAGGCCCACTTGTCAGAAAACACAGAAACGAACAAATAACGGGACTTTTTTTGCTTTGCATATTTAAGCCATGTCTACAAGAGCACATACAAAGGAAAAAAAGCCAGCTTCGCGATTCAGGTCTTGACCTATAGATCAATGAAGTTCGTCTGGGGGTGAAGAACTACCAAATTATAAAAAAGTAGTGTGTTTTGTGTTCTTTTTTAACAAATTTAAACCAAGTAAGTACCTACCTATTTTTGATTTTTCCCGTATAATATATAATATTTTAAGTAAATTACAACATTTGTTTGTAAAAAATGTTTGATCGTTAGTTTTAAATAATTCTTTTTTTTTAAATCTTGCATGTTCCTAACAAGGCCCACAAAAATAAGGGATGGGCCTTATTGGGCACACGAAAATTTGCTTTTAATTTATTGGGTCTTATATTATATTTTTAATGTGTTTCAGACCAAATGCCAACTTTTTCCAAAAAAGAGCTTCTTATAGAACAGTAACCAACATAAAAAAACGCGTTGCAGGTTAAAGAATATTTTTGTTTTATTTTTTTACGAAGAAGTGAAGTTTAAATTTTTTTGTTTAAGTTTTTTGCTAAAATTAAGTTTTTTTTTTATTTGTGTTTTTTGTTAAACTGAAGAGGCTATTTTCTTATGAAATAAATTTAAAAGAAGATGTTTGTTGAAAAATATTGAATTTTTTGTGGGTTTTACTTGCGAAATTATTAAGAAAACTGAGTGGGCTTTATTAAGACCCCATGGGCCTTATTAAGAACAACGTAAGCTTTTTTTAAATGTCAAAAAAATATACTTTTCAATTTAACGAAAACAATAAAATCTATTTTTCCATGTAGATAAAATGACAAAGAATCATAACCTTTTTAGTTTACTCGGATACTCTCAAAAATCTAGCAGTTATTTCGAAAAATCCGTTAGGTGGGCCTTATTTGGCCCCCCTACCTTACCCTTTAAATATTGGTTGAACACAGTGCGAGCATTAGGAAACAGTGGGAGGATTGAGTAGGAGAAACCGATGTACTTACATTCGTCTTAAATTTCTGAACATTGAAATGGGGAGGAAAAACAGAGTCGGTTAAGGAATTCCTCATTCGAGTTGTACGGCAAAAGGAAGAATCTCTGTACTTAACGGTGCGTCCAAAGTTTACGATGGGTAGAAGCAGAAAAAAAATTATATTTTTTAAACCACTTGAAAGAAACTTGTTGCACACAACCAGCTGCATGAAGGCCTACTAAGTTAAGAGAATGTGCTGCACATGGTACAAAGGTAGCAAATTCGCATTTCTCCTTTAATCTTGCTTGCAAACCAGAATATTTTCCCGACATATTTGACGCATTATCATAGCTTTGTCCTCTACAATCCTCTATTAGAATATCATGATTTTCCAAAACTGTCAAGATTGTGTCAGCCAAATATTCAGATTTATATGCTCTTGAATAGGTATGAATTTTAAGAACCTTTCGATGGGAACACAATTTTTAACATATCGAATTAAAAAAGTCAACTGGTCGATATGAGAAAGGCCGGGTGTACTATCAACACTTATGGAAAAATATTTCGCCGATCTAATTTCACCTAAAATTTTCATTAGGACTTGTTTTCCCATTATATCAATGAACTCTTTGCAAATATTTGCTGATAAATAGGAAGTGTATCCCTTTCCTGAGTTCCCACATTTTTTAAATGATCTGCGAGAAATGAATCAAATTCATCTAGAAGTTGCAGGCGTCCAAAATAATTTCCATTGTTGGGTGACCCAATGGTTTCGTTCTTACCACGAAATGGAAGCCCTCTTGATGCCAAAAATTTAATAACTGCAACAATTCTTTTGAGAACATTTTTCCACCTGCGTGTGCAGGTGTATGATGAAATTAGATTCATATTGCTAGAAGATTAAGATGTTGAGGAAGAGAATTTCAAAAGATAAGACGGTTATAAAATCGACTTATATGGACCCTTCGCCACTTGTAGGTATACTCACGTTGAATTTTGGTATTTGAACGGAGAGTACAATGAAACTTGTTTTTCTGTTATTGTCTATTAACCTTATTTCGTTTTGCTATATAATTCTTGTATAGATTCATTCATTTTGAGTTGGTGGAACTGGGGGCCAAATAATTGCGGGGCCCTGGGCCCTGGCCCACCGGGCCCATGCCTAAAGACGCCACTGTGGATAGGTCCAAAAAGCTCTCTTTTGGCTGGAAAAGCTGTTTGCAAAAGAGCTTTATAAGAAATTTCTGTCAATTTGTGAGACACAAAACCAACTCAAAGGTGCCGTAGTACGAAATGGCACCCACACCCATACTTCTCCTTTCTTGGAATGATTTCGGTTCAAAAAGCATTCGTCTTTGCGGATGTCATGGAAATAAAACTTATACCCATCAGGACCATCTAGGTTGAACTTTTTCTCATCAAAAAATTTGAGTTTCAAGTGTTGACGTCGAGCACCTAAAAAAGCTCGAAGAACAGTTGATTTGCTTGCACTTACCACCGCCAATTGTTTGATTTTCATCGTGGAGTTAGTTAAATTTGAAGCAATTCTTACACTTATACTTTACAACTTCTAAGTTCTAACCCCTCCCTAATCCCTATCTACTCTCATCTGTATTTAGTCGCTCTATTTATCTTTCCCATTGTAATATTCTGAAATTCAAAACTAATGTGCATCTGTCCTCCTTTGTAAATAATCATCTCCAACTTGCCATATTTGCTGCGACATCACTTCTGGTATACGAGGAGCAGAAAAAACTTGCGTTTTAACGTCAGGAATCTTTGATGTCCGACCGTTTCAAGAGCTAAATTTGGTGGTAGCTGCTGTAGCTGAAGAACGGATGACAATATCCATGACACCTCAAGGGCGCATGCTCGAATTCAACCAATCAATGCTTCAAAATAAAACCAGAGCAGCTAAGATCGCAGATCGCAGTCCCTGAAATATGAGGGTACAAAAAGAAGAGAGGAAGGACAGACTTCTCAAGAGCAAAAAAAGAGACAAGAAAAAACGGGTGGTCGAATCTATTAAGGGTTTTTATGGAAAGGGTAATGTTGAAAATTCTATAAAGGGTGAAACAATCCAACCTGAACGGAACCCCTTCCGAAATGAGAATGGAAATATGGTAGTAAATGTTTTAAAACAGAAGAAGATGACTTGAAAGAAATTACTGCTTAGTGCGCCTCATCCACCAGAAAGGTAAGAAAGGTAATGCCTTGAACTATCTCCCGGGAAAGTCTCCTAAAAGTTGATAAAAAAAGAAAACCAACTTTATGGAAGTAAGAGTATTAATGCCCTATCTATAGGGGGTGTCCCCTAATTCTTTAAAGATATTTTGGGATATTTATGATTCTTGGGTATATTCTTAGAACAAAATCGTTCTTAAGTATGGGTTTCTCTCCAATGTTGACATCATTTTTCGGGGATTTTAGAAAAAGCCTTTTTTGGTCTATACACTATATCCATTTAACAAGAAGCTCATTAGATTCATTAGCCCAGTTTCCTGAAAAGTCTATTACTCGGTAGCTCCATGACTCTGGGTATAAATGGAAAATTTTTTTTAGTAATCCAGTTTGAAAAAGTAAAACATATGTTTCGAGTATTATCCGGGAGCAGAAAACACCTCTTCAGGAAAAAACGTTGAAGTTTTTCCACTTGAACATGTTCCTTGAATCCCCACACTTGGGCAGAATAGCATAATTGATCTAGAATGGGCATCGAATGTTTTAAATTTAGCTGAGTGACGAACTATATAAATTGTTTCTTTAAAACTTTGACCACGTTGAATTGATGGATTTTTTGGAAGCAGTAAGTCTGTTATTGAGATGTTCGAACCAAGACATAAAGTAATAAAAATAATTTCTAGGTAGTACACCGGTCGTAGACAAGCGTAGGCGAATCGGTTATTTTAGATTTCTCTGCTTTCTCGGAGCTTCCCCCCACCAGTGGTAAGGGTTTCCGTTGAAGACAAGTTAGCTAAGAGAGATTGTCCAGATATTTTTTACTAAGGCTTCTCCCCACCAGTGGTAAGGGGCCTTAGCTCGAAGTCAAACGTGCTAATTACCATCATTGGTTTTGGTACCTGCTGATCTACCAGAGCGTTTCAGCCCGCTTTTTTGAGTGCCACCACGTACTAATTACCATCAGGGGTTTTGATACCTGCTGATCTACCAGAGCGTTTTAGTCTGCTGTTTTGAATACCACGAGGGGCTTTGTACCTGCTGATGTAGCAGAGCGTTTTAGCCTACTGCCTTGAGTGCCACCAGGGCCCTAGTACCTGCTGATGTAACAGAGTGTTTTAGCCTGCTGTTTTGAGTGCCACCAGGGGCTTTGTACCTGCTGATGTAGCAGAGCGTTTTAGCCTACTGCCTTGAGTGCCACCAGGGCCCTAGTACCTGCTGATGTAACAGAGTGTTTTAGCCTGCTGTTTTGAGTGCCACCAGGGGCTTTGTACCTGCTGATGTACCAAATCGTTTTAGCCTACTGTTTTAAGCGCCATCAGGGGCGTATTTCCGTCCGTTCCCGCCATAAGCCCGATGTCAGAATAATAGGACCTGTTTTTAAAGCCGAATTACCAGAAGCCAGATTACCTGAAACCAAGTACCTACCAGAATCAAAATCCGAATCATCAGCAACCAGTATAACCGATACGAGACAGCAAGACTGAAATCCAGAAGAGTTGATACCCGTTAATCATTCGATATCCAGAATTAATTGAAATACTAGCAACAGGATATTGTGTGTTATAGATATAAGAATTATTTTCAATAAACCTTAATGACCTTTTCCCTGAAGTTTCGTGTTTTATTCAGGACGACCCTGGTGAGACCGGCGAGCACAACCTCGGCTGGAAGGCAAAAAGCACATCACAGTACACCCCTGAAAAACTTTTTTGCAGTGCTTGAGAATCGAACCCAAGACCTTCTGCATAACTATCCAACGCACTAACCATTATGCCAAGGGGTAGTACAGTAGTAAAAATGTTTACTGATATTTTATTTTGTTTAAATATTTTGTGCTTTGTAAAAAACTTAATATTCAAAAAAAAGGGAATTTTATTTCAGTTCTTTAACTGTCAAATTTAGGGAAGTTCAACGTAAATTTTGCTATCGTTACTTTGCCAAATCCACATTTTTATTTAGGAGAGTTGTTCAATGCGTTTAAAATTATGAAAAATCTAAAAAAGCGCACTAAAAACTATACTTCATCAAATGCTTCTAAATTAACGTGCTTTTAAATATCCTTTTAAACTAAAATCTTGCTTTCATCTCATAAATTTTAAAAGCGTAAAGTTGCTGCAATTTACTTTCCTACCAGGAGTAAAGTGTTTCTAAGGTAATTCCTATCTTGAGTGAGATTTAAGTATTCATGAATGCTGTTATTTTTGGAATATAATATCATTTAAATGCTCGCCGTGTCTTCCTTCGCATCCAAAACATAAATAAGGCTGAATTTGACCAACGTCATTGATTTTGTTCACTTTCAGGGCAGTGATCATTTGTGGTTTATTAGCTTACACCTGTAACTCAAAAAAACCCCATAAGAAGAAATCTATTGGGGCCAAAAATCACGCTTTCGGTGGCCAATTCACATGGCCTCCGCGTGAGTTAAGCATGTTCGGAAATTGGTTGTTCAAATTGCTTATGTGGAACTACCTGTGTTTCCCTTAGCGCCGTTTACATGTCTTCGATTTTCATATCATCCAATTCGGGCCAAAAGAAATTGGTTATCATCGACCGATAAGTCTCGCCGTTGACGGTCAAGGCCCGTCCAACTTCCTCATGATGCCGCTAGCCCAAAATCCACACAAAACAGTGACTTTTCCTAGATGCAATTTAGTGGATCTCATGTACATTATGATCGTCCTATATTTCATAAAATGAAATGAACTTGGTACAATATGATTTTTGAAAGGTCAGTTGAAGTTTGTATGGGTGTGTGTAGGGCCAAGTCATGACACAAAATTAGCCAAGTTGTGGTCTGCGAAAGGGCGTGTTCTTGTGCGCGTAATTGACTGCCTCGTATTTGTCCTGCACACTCCCACGGATACCGTCGATATTTTCGGCAAATCTTGCGTTTGGCTTACGTACGTACATATGTTGCTGAACCGTTTGATTCGAATTTGTTTAGCACGTTACGAATAGCTCTTTCGAAAGGACGATTATGGCAACCGCAAAATGGGCGAAGTGAGCGAAATGTTGCTTCAGAAGAAGACCCACGTTCATAAAACAATGTAATCATTTGCATATATGTTGTTAAACGCTTTAGATCTTTATGTTCATTTGGCAAGAAAGAGTAAATAAATAACAGCCAATTTGACCGATGTAGCTTTAAGAATATGTTCCCTATTCCCAAAAACCCCCATTGGAAAACACTTTAGTAGGCAGGTAGATTACAAATAATATTCATTCATAATTTTTTTTAAAAACTTGAACATTAAATGGTTTTAAGAAATATTTCTCATCGTATTTCGGATCCTCGGGATGATATTGACTAGAAAACTATCACTTTTTTTTTTTTTTTTTTTTTTTATAATCTACACGCGCTCAAGGGATTATGATTACCCTTTAAATGTTTGAAAACAGCCATTTTCTTTATATATGTTTGCATTTCTTGATGTTGACATTTTACAAATGACGTCTTTTCACCTTTTTCACCTTTTTCATATACCTTGCATGCATTCTAGAGCTGAGCGAAACAAAAATGATTTGGCTATACAAAAACTCAAACTCAAACTCAAAACTCAAAAACTCAATTTTAACTTTAATTTCCCTAAAATTTCCCTTTTCTACATTGGTGAAACAGAAATATTTTAATCATCATCATCGGCTCGACAACCGGGTTCCGGTCCTGGCCTCTTTCAACAAGTCTCTCCACCTATCCCTGTCTCGAGCCGACGCCATCCAGTTGCGCACCCCAAGGCTTCGGGCGTCCTGGTCTACGCCCGCCATCTCTCCAGCGCAAGTATGGTATACCACGCTGTCGTCTGCGAATGTACCACAAAGAACTTTCCGATCAGGTTCCTCTTCGCTCATGCAAGCTAGGTGCCCTGCCCACCGGAGTCTACCGAGCTTAATTTTTGTCACGATATCTGCTTCTAGGTAGATTGCGTACAATTCATGATTGTACCGTCTCCGGAATCGTTCTTCCTCACATATGGGGCCAACAATTCTCCTTAAGACTTTTCTCTCGAACGCAGCTAAGAGGTCGGAGTGCCTTTTGCTAAGCACCCAAGTCTCGGATCCATATGTGAGTACTGGCAGGACCATGGTCCTGTACAACAGCAGTTTTGAAGTTATGGTGAGATTTCGGGATTTGAAGAGCTTTGACAGACTATAGTAGGCTCTGTTGGATTTGAGAAGCCGCCCGCGTATTTCTTCTTCTATATTGTTATCGGCTGCTGCTATTGACCCAAGGTATTTAAAGGATTGCACCACTTCAAATTCGTGCTCCGCTACCTTGATTGTTTGACCAACTGTTCCTCTCGGATTCGACGCCACCATGTACTTTGTTTTACCTTCACTAATGTGCAGCCCCAGATTTTGTGCCGCCTGCTCGATCTGGATGAAGGAATCGTGTACAGCTTGTTCGGTTTTTCCGATGATGTCGATGTCGTCTGCGTAAGCCAGTAACTGGCTGGACCTGTTGACGATGGTCCCTCTTTATGCCGCGCCAGAGTCACGGATTGCTTTCTCCAACGCCAGGTTGAAGAGGAGGCAGGCCAAACCGTCCCCTTGTCGTAGTCCATTAAAGATGTTGATTGGTCTGGATAGCAATCCGGCTATTTTTACTTGGCTTGTTACGTTGGTCATGGTCAACCTACATAGTCGTGTCAATTTATTTGGGATGCCGAATTCTCTCATGGCTTTGTAAAGTTCTACCCTGGCTATGCTATCATAGGCGGCCTTAAAGTCTATAAACAGATGGAATGTTGGGATGTTAAATTCTAGACATTTTTCCATCGCCTGCCTAAGGGTAAAGATCTGATCAGTTGTTGATTTGCCTGGAATGAAACCACACTGATATTGCCCGATGACGGTTTTAGCGTATGGGGTTATCCGGTCTTGTAGGATAGAGGAGAGTATCTTATAAGCGGTACTCAACAACGTGATACCTCTATAATAGCTGCACGTTGTGACATCTCCCTTCTTATGTATGGGGCATATTATGCCTTTTCGGCAGTCTTCTGGCATTTCTTCCTGCTCCCATACGTGCACTATAATATCATGAATTGCTTGACGTAAGGCTGGCCCGCCGTGATGAAATAATTCGGCTGGTATCGGCTCCCGGGGATTTGTTCTGTTTAAGCCGGCCTATAGCCTTCTCAACCTCTTCTTTGCTTGGTGGCGGCAACATAGGGTATTCTTCTTGAAGTAGTGGAGCCTCCACTTCTGCAGTGAGCTGACCATTTAGCAATTCATTGAAGTACACTTCCCATCGCTCCAGTATGCTTTCAGGATCGGTGATCAGATTTCCCTCTCCGTCCTTGCAGTATGTGCAGCGTGGTGTGTACTGCGTCATGTTTCGGACGGATTGGTAGAACTTCCGCGCCTGGTGCGGACCTCGCTCTCGGCTGTTTTCTATTTCACAGATTAGGTTCTTCTCCCAGGCTGATTTCTTTTGTCTGTGAAGCCGTTTTCTGTTCTTCTGAGCTCTTTATATTCCTCTTCGCGTGCCCGCGTTCTATGAGATTGTTGCATTGCTCGGTACGCAACATTCTTACGTTCAGTCGCTAGCTTGCATTCATCATCAAACCAGTCGTTCCGATTTTTACGACTGCTGCCTAAGATGGAGTTGGCAGTACTAATGACAGTATTTTTAAGACGTGTCCACTTTTCATTTACGTCCAGCATACTGGCTCCAGGACTTATTCTCCCTAAGTCAGGTGTTTCTAGGGCGAGTCCTAACGCATTACCAAAGGTGTTACTGGTGTTTTCATTGCGCAGGGCAGCCGTGTTGATTCGAACCTGATCGGCGGATGCAATGCGTCTTCGCAAGGCAATCCGCCCTCGGAAAACCATACCAACAAGATAGTGATCCGAGTCGATATTGGCACCTCGGTACGTTCGTACCGTCATCAAGTTCGAGTAGTGGCGACGGTCTATCAACACGTGGTCTATTTGGTTACGAGTGACTCCATCAGGTGATACCCAGGTGGCTTTGTAGATATCTTTACGCGGGAACCTGGTACTCGCAACGACCATGTTTTTCGATGCTGCCAATTCTAAGACTCGAAGTCCATTGTCATTAGTGTTCTCATGCAAACTATGGGTGCCTGCGTAATGCCTGAATACCGGCTCCCGACCTATTTTTGCGTTCAAATCCCCAAGGATGATTTTAACATCATACTTTGGACAGGCATTGAGAGCCCTCTGGACTTGTTCGTAGTAAGTCTCTTTTTCTTCGTCTGAGGACTCCTCCGTAGGTCCGTGAACGTTAATGAGGCTGATGTTCGTAAATTTAACTCGCACGCGAAGGGTGCATAGCCTTTCGCTTATAGCATTAAAGCCGATGATGGTAGACTTCATTTTTTCGCTGACTAGGAAGCCTTCCCTGAGCACATGGTGTTTTGTATGACAGCTGTAGTATACGTCACATTCTTTCTTCTGTAAAACACCATTCCCTGTTCATCTGATTTCTTGAAGAGCTGTTATGACAGCTTTATATTTTGACAGGGCATCGGCTAGCTGAGCAGCTCAAGCTCTATATAGAGCGATCGTACGTTCCATAAGAAAATTCGTAAATCGTTTTTCCGTTTTCGTGGCGTGGGTTGTCGTCGTGAGATCAGATCAGTCCGTTTCCGAGACTTGTTGTCGGTCTCATAATTCTTTTAGTTTTACGGGACATGGAATTAACCTGTCGCCAACCTTTTTGAAAGGCTTTAATAGTCTGATATAATTTAAAAGGACTTATAATCGAAGCAATTTAATTATTTTTGAAAAAGCACAAATTTCTAGGTTAAGTAGAGTTTGCTTAATCCCTAAACTAGCAATGTTTAAAATATTGGGCCAACTATTTTTTTTTGGTTGTGGAACCAAGGGAACCTCATTCTGATATAAACCTACGCATTCAACTTATTAAAATAAATAAATAAATATATAATATTTACCCCACTCAAAACACCTACTTTATAATGAAAACACATTTGTATTGACTTCTAAGTAACAAACAATTCAAAGTCAAGCAGGTGACTATTGAATTGCTGATATTTGATGTGCCACGTACCTAATAATAGTTTATTAAACGTACCTGCATAAATAACTTTACATAAGTATTGGACTATGAAATGTAAAAAAAATTATGTAAGTAGCAAGGTAGCCTACTACCTCCACGCGGTCATATGTCGAACTCAGTTTTAGCTTTAGAAAAAGAAGGTTTCTCAGACCTCCACGTTGGAGTTGCAACTATACATATGTACGAGTATAGCTGTTGAAGCTGGGTGGGTGTATTTCTGGGAGTTTACAACAAAGTCACGCTCGACCGGACTTCTTTGGTTTTTTCTCATTGTCATCGTTTGTTCCATTGTCGTCGTTTTGATGTCACCAAGCAAAATGAAGTATTATTCAATGTTCAACAGGTGAAATGCGTATAATCATCGTATTGTATACCTTACCTACTAAAGGTAGTACCCGGCAATTTTCTTGATGAAAGAGTTTCTGTGTGAAGGTAACGTGGGACGTTGGTTTATTTGTGTTCGAGACCTTCAGATACCAGTTATACGTAGATACGTACATACGTACGTATGTACGTTGAATGATGTGTCTTTCTGCTGGCATTGCTGACAAGAACGAAAACAAACGCAGTTTGAGCTTTCGGAAGTGCATTCAGGTTTATAGGTAACTGATGTGATTGTAGGGAGTTTTCAACATGTAACCGATAGGAAAAGTGAGTTAAAAGGGAACATGACATTCCTATGTACCTCCAACCCGGTCTGTCTATTTGATCATTCTTTGGTGTTTCATTAAGAATACATAAATACGAGTATAAAAGAAATATGTTTCCTTGCTAAAAAATAAGGTGTAATAAATTAAAAAAATAATTGAAAAGTCGCTCCGAAACTTCAAATAAATACTATAATACTTTCTGTCAAAAAAGAATACGGCAATACTTAAATTTGAAAGTAATAGAGCAAATTATGACAGTTCCAACTTTGTTTTATTTTTGTAATTTATGCTGTGTCTGTGGGTATGTCGTCTGTGCGGCTAGCAAATAATTTAAGAAAAAAAACAATAATAGATCCGCAAAATACGAGGAAAACTTGATGAATGTTCTTTTTTTTAAGCTAGTGTTGTAACGAACTTTCTCACGCAATTGCTGACAGATTGTTGAGAAATGTTATGAAGATCACCTTATTAAAAATAAATAAAGTGGGATTGGAAAAAAAAAAGATAGATGAAAAAACTACCGATATTACTTTGATGGATCCTTTGGTCAGGTATCGATTCGAAACGATACCAGTACAATGGAGCTCCGTCTCGATTCATCCGAGGTTCTACATCGTCTTTAACAGCTTCGATGATGAATCCATTTTGTTAAGTAAAAGACTTAAATTATTTTAAATAATAAGAAGGGAACGTACACCAACCTATAGTGACCAAAGAATTCATTTACATACTGCAAATAGATCAATCATCTCCTTATACATTTGCACTTTTTGAGATGAAGAAGTTTCTGCCATTAAGGTACTAGTACGGTCTAGAAATCGCAAAAAACGCATGATTTTTGGGAATTTTTTCTCGGAAACTTTATAAGATAATAACATAATTTTTTAAATAATGAATACATATGTCAAGAGTACAAAAAAAATTTGTTTGTCGAATTTTGGCCGAATTATAGAGGGCATCAACGTCGACTCATCAAAAAACATATTTTCCCATGGCGGACAGTTAATCTCCGGATCTACTGAACCGATTTTCAAAAAACTTGTTGCAACTACATTGTTTTTATGTTTTCTAAGACAATTTACCACAATTTGACCAAAAAGTTACGAATAAAAAAAATGGCGACCCAAAAATGGCCAAAAAAATTACCAAAAAAAAAATTTTTTTTTCAAAGCTCGAGATTTTTTTTTTGTTTTAACTTTTTAAACAAATTGTGGTAAATTGTCTCGTAAGAAACCTTCCTTTAAATAACCCACTTTGGTTTTTTTGTTTCAGTCCAGCCAATCCTGAGATTAACTGTCTGCCATGGGACAATGTATTTTTTGATGAGTCGACGTTGGGCCTTCTATAATTCAGCCAAAATTCTCAAATTTAAAAAAGAAAAATTTTTTTTGTACTCTTGACGCATGTATTCATTATTTAAAAAAAATTATGTTATTACCTAATAAGGTTTCTGAGAAAAAAATTCCCAAAAATTGTGTGGTTTTTGGCGTTCTAGACCGTAGGTACTTGTACCTTAAATCAAATTCTAAAAATAGACTTTCGTCATTGGAACTGATTTGTCAAAACTTAAATATTTTTGCTTTTGCACGAACACAAAAAATTGAACTTTGACATATGTACCTTGGTGGAAATTCTGACAGTTCATTCAATTTTTGTTTTCATTTGTTGTAGATTTTGTAATAGATTCAAGGAAAGCCCTGAGACTAGTTAGTGAAATGATTAACTTGTTTATTGGTAGCATTTTCTTAAAGCTCAACACTTTGTTATACTTTCCATTTGACTAATAGTCGACATTAGTATTTGATTATTAGTGAGGCCAAATAAGTTAGAAGCAGCACAAAAAATATTGACTGATACATCATGATTTGAGTGAGTTGGACCAGTGCCGGATTAGCCATGAAGCAAGAGTAGCAAATGCTACGGGCCCCGCGCATTTGGGGGCCCCGCACACCAACCTTTTCTGACCATAAAAAAGTATTACTTATACATATTAGATTTAGTCACAATTACTAAGAAGAAAATATTTGCATCAAAATGATCAACTAAAATTTTATTTTTCTATCTGCTGGTCTTACCAAAAATCATGTTTCGCACCGCACCAAACGCAAATTGGTCAACGGTATGAAATTCAGGTATTTATTGTCACCATTGATAACGTACTCACTGCTTTAGGTAAACGTATATAAACAGTTATCATAAAATTGCTGGCATTTTCGGAATATTCCGAGGGCTAAAATCTCTTCCTGTTTCAAAATAGCTTTTTTGGCCTTTAGTCCACAAAAACTGGCGTTTCGTCCGGGTGATCGCACATGGACTCATTAGTTGGCTGTGAGGACCTTGTCAATACGCAATTTTTATTGAATTCAGTTCATCTTACATCGATTTTTTGACAAAAATCCAATGTGAACTATATCCAACCAAGATTAAAATTATAATCATTAACGTTGGAATGAAGCAGGTAACAAAATTCAAGCATCCATATTTCACAAATGCATTCTCCATTTAGAATCACAAAACATTTCAATGATAGAAGCTTCTCTTGTTTCAAAAGATTTTAAATTAAAACGTATAGCAAGGTAGGCAGAAGTGTTTATTTAAACATTCACTGATAAAAATTTTCTTACAAAACTAGAGTTAGAAAGTAAAATCGATTCCTTCAATTGTCCCGACTGAAAGGGTATTTTCAATTTCCAATAACATTTTGACACCTGAAAATTCCCAATTAAAAGTTGATACGCTAGCAGCAATGCTTAGTAACAAAGTGCAATTATGACTTCGATTGCGCAAAATTTAACACGTTTTTAAGAAATCGGGACGATATCTTATAAAAAATACACTGCGAACATAACATAGTACCTTTGAATGACTTTTATATCTATAGACATATAATTATTTAAGTACCAGTATATATTATTTCGTTTTTTTTTTTAATTATTTGTATTTATTTGTTTTAAAAATTGAACTGAAGTATGAAGTACAAAACTTACAAAACTTTTTAATAAAAATAATTATTTGTTAAACTTTTTTACGTTACTGAAAAACTGTCCTTTGTTTTGCTCCTGAAAAAATGGTCACCGTACATAAAAACTATTTTGAATCAATAATACTTGGCTGATTTATTTCAGTAGATAGTATATAGAATTTGTATTCTAAAAACCTTCATATAAAATCTCTTCCACCAGAAGAAATTAAAAATCTGCAACCATAGTAAGTGCTTACGCAGATGATTTGGAGGACAGTCTGGGCAACGAATTAGTGCAATTCGCTTCAATGCTCAATTCTGATGTGGCTGGTATTATTGACAGCAGGAATCATGAGGCTCTGGAAATGCAGGTTTACAAGCTGTTGATAAATAATTCTTTACAATCTTGTTTCCCGAACGTTGAAATTGCTTTGCGCATTTATTTGTCTCTCATGATCACCAACTGCAGTGGTGAACGATCTTTCTCAACATTAAAACGTGTTAAAAATGAATTGAGGAACACGATGAGCCAACAACGTCTTAATCTCCTCACTTTAATGAATATTGAACATAATTTACTCCGAGAAGTCGATATCAGCAGCATTATTTATAAATTTTCCCAAAATTAATCAAGAAAAGTTTGTTTGTAACAGTTTTGTTTTATTTAATACCATAAACTTGATAAGTGCCTAAACTAAAACAGTCTAAGGGCCCCTTGATAGAATTTGCTACAGGCCCCGCGCTGGCTTAATCCGGCACTGAGTTGGACACATCATCGAATTGAACAAGGCGAACTATGGATATAAGGATGACCATTTTTTAGGAGCCAAAAAAAGGATAATCTTTCATTAACGTAAAATAGTTTAATATTTTATTTAAAAGTGTTGTACTTCATATCACAGTTCAGTTGATTTCAGTTTTTGAAACAAATTGATAAAAATAAATTAACAAAAAACGAAATAATATTTACTTTAATACGTATATGACTATCTATAGATATGAGAGTCATTCAAAAGAACAATTTAATAAAAATAATTTATTTGGGATTTAAAACTAAAGGAATCGACTTTACCTTCTAACCCTAGTTTTGTCAGCTCGCAAGAGAAGGCCAATTCGCTTGCAACACAGTTTACTGCTAATTCGACTGTGTCGAACTGTGTAATAACTCCTCGTGTACTTGAGAGCGTTAATGGTTCTATGTTACAAATCTTCTTTCGTACTCGTACAGTTGCTTGAGTCTTCAAAGATCTTGAAATACAGATTGTATATCTTCTTTAGTTCTGAAGAAGTGTTCTTCTACTCTGGAAAAACCATTGCTTAAGCTCCTCTATCTGTCATACTCTTTGGGTATCTTTCTGAGTAGATGGAAAACAGCATTTGTATTGCCGGTCCTAAAAAAAGACGAATCTTCGTCACCCTCCAATAACCGACCAATTGCACTTACGTCGCGTAGTTTCTTATTTTCAAGGTCAATGAAATGTTTCATCATCATCATCGGCTCGACAACCGGGTACCGGTCCTGGCCTCTTTCAACCTATCCCGGTCTCTAGCCGACGCCATCCAGTTGCGCACCCCAAGGCTTCGGGCGTCCTGGTCTACGCCATCTCTCCAGCGCAAGCATGGTCTACCACGCTGTCGTCTACCATAGAATGTACCAGAAAGAACTTTCCGAGCAGGTTCCTCTTCGCTCATGCGAGCTAGGTGCCCTGCCCACCGGAGTCTACCGAGCTTAATTTTTGTCACGATATCTGCTTCTAGTTAGATTGCTTACAGTTCATGATTGTACCGTCTCCGGAATCGTCCTTCCTCACATATGGGGCCAACAATTCTCCTTAAGAATTTTCTCTCGAACGCAGCTAAGAGGTCGGAGTGCCTTTTGCTAAGCACCCAAGTCTCGGATCCATATGTGAGTACTGGCAGGACCATAGTCCTGTACAGTAGCAGTTTTGAAGTTATGGCTTTAATCATTCCCTTATTTAAAAAAGGAAGCAAATCAGATACTTCCAATTATAGACCCATTTCTTTATTGCCATCTACTCGAAAGTTTTTGAAAAAATCACTAAGACAAGAATCTTGTCCTATTTGAATAAAATTAACTTCTTTAGTCCTTTACAGTTCGGTTTTAGGTCTGGCCTTTCCGTACTGGGGACGCTTTGTTGGATTTTTGTTCGATTGTTTACAAAGGTCTAGATGATAAAAATTGTTGCGCTGGTCTCTTTGTCGACATAAAGAAAGCTTTCGGCATGGTTAGTCACACAATTTTATTAGAGAAATTATACAAGATAGGATTTCAAGGTTTTGTGTACAAGTGGTTTGAGAGTTATCTTAAAAAATAGGACTCAATATGTGTCAATCAGCGGTTGTACTTAGTAGTCCGAAATCTAGTAACATAGATGTACCGCAGGGTTCTGTGCTTGGCCCAGTTTTATTTCTAATATATATAAATTCCCTTTTTTTGTTCCATTTCTGGGCAAAATTAAGGCCTTTGCAGATGACCTTGGTATTGCCTACTGTTCAGCTAGTCGATTAGATTTAATTTCAGATATAAATCATGATGTCCACTTATTAAGGTCTTGGTTCCCTGAACATGAACTTATAGTTAGTAACAAAACTAAACTGATTTTTTTCAGTCTTTTAGGTCAAGAAATGCCTGATTTCAATATAACATTTCACTCGTTTGACTGCTCAAGACACAATTTATTAAACAGTAATTGTCATCTACTACGTCCTCAATGTTTCGGGAACAATCAACAATGCAGTGATACCTTTTTTAATATTAATAGTGTTCATACTTTCTAGTATTTACATAGGTGCAACTATTGATCAAAATTTAAGTTTGTCCCAGCACATATCAAATTTTAAACGATGTCTTCTTTCATCCACTCGATGTTTATATAGGTTAAAAAAATTCTGCTCAACGAACTTGCTAAAGACTATTTACTATGGTATATTTAAATATATTTGCAAAATGGAGTTTGATGTGGTGGTGGTGCTTACCTTAACAAATTGCAACAACTTAGGTACCCTTATTCGAAATTCAGCGATAAGAAATGTTTGTAAATCGCACAGACTTGCTCGCTCAAAGACTTTGTTTAAAAGCCTGCGAATTCTTCCGGTCAGATATTTATATATTATATTACTTCAAAGTTTTAAAGGTTTTCTTTATAAGAAGTGGATATTTACAAAGTCCAATCTTGAATAGCCGTATTCTTCGTAGAAATGCAATTCCTTCCTTTCGCACTACTAACTACAGAAACATTTACTCCATCCTGTCTTGAAAGTTGTTTAAAACTCTTCCGCTTGAAATTCGGTCATAAAGAAATTTGTTCGATTTCACAAGTAAAATCAATTATACCTAACTGAATTGAATGCTGACTAACTATCAGTTTCGGAAATATCTCGAAGAACGAAAGCTCTTAAATGACCGACAGTACGGCTTTCGTAACAAAAGTTTCACTGGTGATCTGATGAACTTGATGTTTCTAAAGCATTTGATACAGTATGGCATGAAGCGAAAATGAGTGCATTTGGTATCAAACAGTCTCTTCTTCGTTGGATTAGAAGTTACCTTTCGGATAGATCAATACAAGTTGTATTGGACGGTTTCAAGTCCATTTTGTCTCGGACACTCTTCCTTATATTCATAAATGATCTTTTCTATGAAACTTCTAAACCACTTCATTGTTTGGCTGACGACATCACCCTCAGCTTTTCATATTCGTTTTCAGACTCACAACCCTGTTCTTTTGCTGTGGAACTGGAACTAAGCGTATGCCAAGCTCATAAGATTCTGAATCCAACAGCATTAACCAATGGAGAATTAAAAGCCGTATGGAATTTAATGCTGTCTTCTGTCGGCCAAGTGAAATATACTATCCTTAACTTTTAACATGAAAGGCATGGCACTTGCATTAAAGAAAGCGAAAAGCTTACTATTATCGACCATCTCTTATGGTATGATCATTATATTAGACTTTGCCAAAAAGGCAGCGAAATGCTTTTTTTTTTAAGAGATCCAAGTCATGTTTTTTCCCCTTCTGACCTGGCTAACATCTATAATAGCCTTTCCACACCGAATCGAAAACCCCGTTTTCGGCTAAAAGTTTTCGAAACATCAAAAAGTGTTCACACCGAATATTTACAAGTTTTCGCTTGTCATTTCAATTATTTTGACACTTATTGTCAATTGAAACTGTACATTTTTCTTCTGATTAGCTGTCAGATGTTTTTTTTATGTCTGATTGGTATTTGAATATTTTCATTTCATTTCAATTGAGCTTTGAATTTTTCATTAGGTGTGTTTGTTTCTAATCATCTCTGAATTTCAACTGGTTTTCGAGAGGTTTTATCAAAAACTTGTCAAAAACGAAAACTTGTAGTTCACAAAAATGTTTGGTAAAACTTGTGTTTTCGATGCAGGTTTTCGACGAAAATCGATTTTTTGGCGAAAACTGTGTTTTCGGCTCAGTGTGGAAAGGCTATAAGGCATATATCCGCCAGAAACTTGAGTAAAGCTCTCTTGAGTGTGAGCAAATTCTAAAAAAATCAAAGCCAATTTTTGAAAGGTGTTCTTGTCACATGACACCATCTCGACTAAAGTATGTAGACAGTCCTATGGCGAGATTTTATATACTATGATGATTAGATCATTCAAGGCCATATATAAAACTATTTCAAATTAAATTTATAAGTAATTAGCTAGATGAGCCTTGTTTAACATTTTTCATAATTTTTGAGTTGAGTTTATATGAATTGTGGATACAATTGTCACAGTGACATCTATGCTCTACTTATATGTAGGTAGAAGACACATCCAAGTTTATTAATGTAGGTACTTATGTCAAATTCGATAGCTAGCAGAGCTAGGATCAATTCTTTAACAAAAGTAGAATTATTTCAATTATTCCAAAAAGAGTAGAAATGTATATAAATCGAAACCAAGCGATAAATGGAAAAAAAACGATGATTGCGATCAAAACCACCGCCATTATCTCATCTGTCGCGATGCGTATCTCTATATTTAGATGTCTGGTTAATAATTATAGATACGATCCATGTATTCTACTGACCGCCAATGTGGTTATATCTGCGTTGAGGTTGCGTGTCCATTGTACGAGTACCTACCTACCTGCATACCTACAACAACGTATATTATATACAAAAGATATCTACATAATGTATGAAAAACATCAGACATGCATTTTAAGACCTTCCTTAGCTTTAAACACATGCTGCAGTTTCAAATGGAATAATAACCGCAATTATCATAACCGTTTTCCATTCCGATTTGGAAAGCAATACACAGACAGACAGACATACCTATATGTAGTAGATCTATTCCCATTGTATCAAGCCAAACAAAAAAAAAAAAGTTGTATAATATTTTATTTCTGCGGTGTTGTTGCTCATCACTGGAGATTCAACCAATTAGTGGCGAGTAAAATTGAGAAAAATGGCGACGGCCGAGGCAGACAGTAGCAAATGATGCTACCTACCAGTGGCGTAGCGTACCATCTCGGCGCCCGGGGCGGGAGACCCATTTTGCCGCCCCCATTCAATACTAAATTAAAATTAAATTTCGAGATCTTACGAGCCTTACGAATGAGGCTCGTGAGACAAAGCTGCATCTGCGGATTCATCTCCATGCATGCGTTTTTTTCCTGCGAAATGTACTCGTTTTGAGATCGATTCCGAGTTTTTTCCAAAAAGTCTTAGAAAAGTCGATTGCGGCTTGGACGAAACGGTCTCTGCTCTCCTTTTAAAACGCAGAGTTTCTGAGCACACTTATCCACACTCAGTCCACATTGCTGCAGGTAAATCTGTGCGTCATCTTCTTCAGGTAGCTCTGCAGCTCAAAAGCCAAGAAAAGTGAGGAAGTTGAATGACTGCATGACTGTCAGAAGAAGACTGGCTACCGATCCGTCAATTCTTCCAGTACCTCAAGAACTTCCACAAACTTATTTTTAAGCGTCTTTACAGCTTCACGAGGTTCACTTTTTCTGCAGGCTTGAGATACTTCTGGTGAGTCGACTTCGTCTTGACCCTGCTCTGTGGTGGGACCAGAACGACTTCCAACTTCGACGGCAGGCACGTCTTCTTCTTCTGCCCGTAAAATAAGTTATGCATTCCCATGAATATTGGCCGGAGGACAATTCTAGGCCACTCACGATTGTAGATGGAGGAATCTTACTTACATTGGAATCACTTCCGCTGCTGCTGGATGCCGCCGAAGACGTTAACGTAGCTTTTGAACCAGAACTAGAACTGAAATATTTCGCGTCTTCGCGTCTGCTTCTTTCTTAGCCTTTTTCTTGTGGTATTCCGCGCCGCTTCCTTTAACTCTTTTCATTTTCAAAAACTAGTTCAAAGGTTGAGTGAAGTACTAAGTGCTTACACTCAGAAAAAAAATAGTTATTTTTGTAACTATTGCAATAGTCATTTGATAATTTTCCATGAAATTTATGAAATGACTATTTTTCATCAGAAATAATTCAAAAATCGTTAAAAAATATTCAAGCATAGTTAGAATTAAGCTATGAAATAGTTAAAAATATGAATGACTATACAAAAAAGTAATGTATTACTATTTTGAATAGTTATGCTTTGCTTGTAATAAACCACTACTAAGAATAGTTGAATGCGACTATGGAGAATTCTGACTACTTAATAGTAGTTTTAACTTTCCAATAGTCAAAATAAGAAAATCTTGATTTTAAACAGAATAATACCTACTTAAAATAGTTCAATATGACTCTGACATAGTAGATAAATAAGTACTCAATTCTTTAACATTTGATAACATTTAATAACATTTTAATAGTCAAGAGATGTCTTTAAATAGTTAAACACGACTATGGTGTAGTAGATATTATTATGTAATTTCAAAAAAAATATATGGTAACCCTTTGTCTGATAAAAGTTATAAATAAAATAATTTAAATATGCATCATTTTGAAGGCGCTTTGTTTTTTTCGACGTAAAATATTAGAATTAGTAGATAAAATTTCAACCGCACTTATATTTCGGTTCCCATATGTGCAAAATAATAAAAAAAAATACAACGCTATTATATTATGATAATTTATCGACTTACAAAATAAATACTTCCACAGCCATGAAGTTGTTGACTTAGCACATATCGTTTACAAATACTCTGTTCTCTTTTTACCTACCTTTGGAGGTACTCGTAACAACAATGTGCGTATAATAGTCAAGTTGAACTATATGTATAGTTATAGATAACTATTCGATATAATCAAAATAAACTATGTGCATAGTCAAGTTTAATAGGGATTATAGTTATTACCAAAATAACTATTTGTAAAAGTCGAATGTAATTTCTTTATAGTTAATATTAACTAGAAAAAAAGTAAAAAAGTTAAAACAAATAGAAATAGTCATAAATAACTATTTTGTAACTATTTTGCATAGCTGTCGCTATTTGGACTATGGAAATAGTCAAAAAATAGTCAATAATGACTATTTATTTCTCTGAGTGTAGTTTTAGAAGATTCAACAGTATTTAAACTATAAACAACACAATCGAAATAACTTTCTCTGATGCGGGAGGGAGCAAAAACATTGAGCTGGCTGAGACTAGAATAACGTTTCCGTCGAATCCTAGTTATCTTATCATATCTCGCATATGCATATCATATGTTTCGGAACACTCCCTTTCAGTTTCGCGAGAGTTTCGGAACGTTTTGTTTTAGTTTCGCGATCAGCGCGACAATACGGAATGCACTCTTACGGCCCCACTCACCGTCTACGAATTCACGAAAGCGGTCAACGACGAACCACAGATAGGGTGGCAAATTTCAAATTTACATCATTGTTGTTTGTTGACTTGTCAAACGATCTGTCATGAAACATATGATTTCTACTCTACCCGCATCACCGGCGACATTTTGCCGCCCCCCTAGGCCTGCCGCCCGGGGCGGACCGCCCCCCCCCGCCCCCCCTACGCTA
Source organism: Chrysotoxum bicinctum (assembly GCA_911387755.1). Lineage (NCBI taxonomy): Eukaryota > Metazoa > Arthropoda > Insecta > Diptera > Syrphidae > Chrysotoxum > Chrysotoxum bicinctum. The sequence goes on along the minus strand of OU426988.1, from coordinate 72,753,766 downwards.
CGCCGCTGCTACCTACCTTATAACAAAATTAAGAAATTGGTAATTTTAAAAATTGGTCTTCCAACAACAAATCAGATACCTATTTGCTTGAAAGCTATTTTAAAGGGTTTCCTTGGAAGTGCTTAAAAAGCATTGGTTTACTATGTGTCGGTGGAATTGATGGGATACAATTTATAATTGGATAATAATAAGTGCCCTTGAACTAAAGGATTCTATAAGAGAAAAGCCGATACGGTTGGCTGATTGCCTTATGTGAATAACACACACAAAAATCAACTATATTAATATCTATAGCTATAGATTTCAATCGAACGATGAAATGGAAGACTACTGAATTTGGTCCCGCAATACCTGCTATGCATGTGGTGTTTTCTGTAAGAATGTACGTAAGGTCGTAAGTACAAGTAAACTATTACCAAGATTATTAGGCCCGATATAGGTAAGTTTTAATAATAGTTAATCTTTTTATGTATGTATACTCTTGTTCTCTCATTGGTTTGATTTTTTTTAGACCCATGATAGTTTTGAAATGGAATTTATAATCTGTGATCGACTTGTTTCGGTCACCCATAGAAAATTTGTATCTATTCAACGCTTAAAGTTTTTCAAGGTCGTGCGCCATTTTATGCACCTCATTTGTGGGATATTCGCAAAAACTGTACTCTAAGACCATCTGAAAGATCACTATACTCTGTCCAACAAAAATTGTCAGTACAGGGAAGATAGACGTTTGTCTCTCATTCTGGTTGCATTGCCATGTATAAGTGTGTCGCCTTTTAAAGCTCTCACAGGGATTCCGTAGTTTAAATTATAAATCGCCGCAAATGAAAGTAAAAAACGCGTAGGACTACCGTCTGCCGACTCAAAACGACTGAAAACAATATTCAATTTACCTTTTCCCACAACGCCAAGCGGTAAGATAATAGGCGCGTTTTTTTTTTTTAAGTTGAAAAGCAATACGACAACACTCAACATACTCTTAAAATGTGTTCTTAAAAGCTTCAAATCCTAAAAGCTCCTTAATAAAAACCACTGAAAAAGCTCTTTGCGAGCAATTGAGAATGATAATGGTAACTCTGTTTTGATGTAGATAAAGAGCGCACGATCGTATTGAGTGACACTTGACACTCTTGTCTTCATCTTGACAGTATCTCATTAACAGTGGGATACGACGGTCTTGTTGGGGTGTACAACTTTTTGCAAAGAATTACAACAACAATTTCTTAAGAAAAGTCAGTGGCTTGCTCTTTTTTTAGTGGCATTTTTCCTAACGCATTGTAGTGAGGGTGCATCAGGCGCCACTGTTAAAGCTCTCCCATAAGGCCTGTACTGACAATTTTTGTTGGACAGAGTATAGATCCTAATGAGGGTCAGCTATTTTTATTAATAAAGCCTAAAGCCTGGGGTGGAATCGGCTAAGGTGATTGTGATTGTCATTTTGACTATAACTGTCTCCATCATATCAATAAAGACATATAGAGAGAGCGATTGTCAAAATGACAATCACAATCAATTATCACCTTAGCCGATTCCACCCCTGGAGTAGGTTTTATTGTTAAAAAAATATTTAAAACAATTTATAACAGAAATAAGATAAAAAGTTGTTATCACAATTATTTAGAATTTGGAAAAAACTGCATATCTATTTGATGCACTATTATTCACTATTGCTCCCACTAGACCATCCAAGACGTTCACATTTGTAAATAACTACTAAAGGGGACTAGGTATCTAATTATATATACTAATTATTTTTTGTTAACTTCCAAAACAACCACGAATATTTAAAAGATTATGACCATACAACATTTCAAACACCGATTTAAGAACCACAGGACATCGAAACATCAATTGAAAACCTCAAAAATGAAAAAAAGTGCGGGCAACGATGGGATACAAGCTAAAATGCTAATTAAAAACACAAAAATATACCCAAGCAATGGGAAAAAAGCACAATTCTGCTTATACATAAAAAAGGAGCAAAGGATGATGTAAACAACTACAGACCCATGAGCATTATTTCTACAATTTTTAAACATTAATACAAAGGTTATATCTAATTACGAAAAACAAAACAGGCATTAAATGAAAAACCACCTAGGGAACAAGCAGGATTTAGATAAGGGTATACTCGACAAACAACAAACCAACTAATCCAAAAATTTAACGAATATAAAAACCAGCTCTACTTTCTATTCATAGATTTTAGTAAAGCGTTACAGTGGAACATGAAAGCATATTTATGGAAAGCTCTTGAAAAAACATAAAATTTATCCAGCTTACATTCAAACTCTAAAAAATATATACAAAAACAGTAATGCAAGAATAAAAACTGACAAACCACGACGCGAATTGCGAATCAACCTTGGAGAAAGCCAAGGAGACCCAATATCACCATCTTTATTTTCAGCAGTTTAAGAAGAAATCTTTCATATATAAATACGGTTTCAAATAATGCGAAAAAACTCTAGACATCGTCCTTATCTCGGATACTCCCAGCCGCATCCCATCAATGATCAACCATCAATGATCATCGACCTTAGGTTAAGGTGGCTGCTGACCGGAAAAGGCCAACACACTTAGACCAATATTTGGTCCGCTGTGATACCACAGGATTTCAAAAATCACCCTTACTCGTTAAACCATTTTGAGCTAACAATGAAGCGTTTGCGACAGTGAATGTCGGAATTATTTAGATCACTAGGATCGTTATATAGTAGTAGTCTCCCAAGTGGAGTCTACGACTTTGTGCTAGGGCAGGACAAGAACATAGAAGGTGAGGAATTGACTCCTCTTCTTCTTCCATGCAGCTTCTTCAAAAATCATTTGCAGGAACTCCAAGATGGAAAGCATGTCTTCCTATTAGGCAGTGTCCAGTTAGGACACCTATAACGGAGCTAATGTGCAATCTACCAATAGAAATTAGTTGTTTTGACCGTTTAGCATCAAACAATGGCCAAATTAGTTTGGTAGACCGACAAGTTGGGGTGCTGGTCCATCTGTGGTTAGCTTTCTTTATGGTATCATGCTTTAGCAAACTTATGCTTAAGTAGCTAGGGGTATACCGATGTTAGATTTGCTATCCAACAAAGGTAAGATTGTTCCGTTATTTGCAAGTTCGTCGGATTTACAATTTCCTGGAATGTCTCTATGCACCGGCACCCATATATGATCGACCAGAGATGATCGACAATTTTGGGCTGTTATTAAGTTAATGGAGAGAGAGTCCAGTGACTTTATGGCCGCTTGACTGTCGGAGAAAATACGTATACGTAAAAAAAATATCAGTAGTCGATATCTCGTTTTCTTTGAGCCAAGAGAGGACTTCTTTTATTGCTAGAAGCTCTGCCTGGAACACGCTACACTGATTGGGAAGACGAAAAAAAAGACAAAGAATTAATCTTTCGGAGTATACGCCTCCACGACCCCGTCATCGGTTTTAGATCCATCTGTATAGAAATGAATCGCTTCGTCTACCAACAGACTCATTTTCCCAGGTAGACCTGGAAGGGATGGACACTTGAAAGTTTTTATTAAATTTTGGATGAGGGGTGGTGTAATCGACGTTACTTATAGGTAGAGATCTGAACGATTTCAGTATAGTGGAGTGGCCAATATCGTTATTGATCCACTGCGAGGAGGCTTTAAGCCGAATGGCTGTGCTAGCGACCGATTGTTTACTAAAGATATCTAACGGTATGGGATGAAACAGAACATCAAGTGCAGCGGAGGGATTTGAGCGGAGAGCTCCTGCCATGATTAAGCAGGCTGTTCGTTGGACTTTGCTGAGCTTATCGCGGTTTGTTGCTGTTTCCAGCGCAGTCCACCATACTGTTACTCCATATGTATAAGTATCAGTCTAATGACTGAGATATATAGCCAGTGTGTAATATGAGTTTGTAGATCCCATTTGTTACCTACGGCTTTTTTGCAAGAGAATAGAGCTATGTTGGCTTTGTTGATTCTCTCTTGGATATTGGGCTTCCAGCTTAATTTCTTGTCCAAAATAAAACCCAGATATTTTGCTTTGTCTGAAAATTTAAGCGGTGTACCTTTGATGTAGGGAGGGTCTATGTGTGGGATTTTATATTTTCTGATAAATAGGACAAGTTCAGTTTTGTGGGGGTTGACAGCGAGTCCACTTGTTTAAAGCACTTTGTAGGAGTTTCTTCAGAGTGTTAGGAAGCTATCGCTATCGCAACATCGTCCGCATAGGAAATCCCCCTATGCCCCTCCCCTTCTAGAATCATAAGCAGTTCATTTACGACTAGGTTCCAGAGGAGAGGAGAGAGGACACCGCCTTGCGGCGTACCTCTACTGACAGTTCTTCGAGTAGTAAAATCGCCCAGTTTTGAATTTATAATCCTGCTTATAAGCATATGATTTATCAATTTACTGATTGACTTATCCACCTTCAGAGATGACAGCGCAGATGTGATTGCGAATGCGTCGACATTGTTAAAAGCTCCTTCTATATCTAGGAAAGCAACTAAGGTGAACTCCTTATGATGAAGGGAATGTTCGATAGTATACGAACCAGCGTATGTAGAGCGGTTTCTACAGATTTCCCTTTGTTATAGGCATGTTTAGCATTGGATAGTAACGACTTATCAATGTTTGCCCTCAAATGGATTTCAATCAGACGTTCAAATATTTTAAGAAGGAATGATGAAAGGCTAATAGGTCTTAGATCTTTAGGATTAACATGGCTAGGCTTGCAAGCTTTGGGGATGAAAATAACATTGACTTCTCTCCATGACAAAGGAATGTGAGCCAGAGTGATACAACCATTTAGGATGTTGACCAGAATGGGTATTAACACGTCGGAATTATTCCATCTGACCCAGCAGATTTGTATGGATTGAAGCTGTTGATTGCCCATTTTAATTTTTCCTTTGTAATCAGACCTTGTAGAGGAGTTATACTACTGACGATGTTGTTAGGATCAGTGTTATTAACGAATGGAAAGCTATCTGGGAAATGTACATCCAGTAGCAGATTGAGCGATTCTTCGCTTGAGTTTGTCCAGGAACTGTCAGTGTTTTTTAGGCAACTTGGCATGACTGGATTTTTGGAGAGGATTTTTCTTAACCTTGATGCCTCTGAGTTGCCTTCTATATTATTACAGAAGGTTCTCCAGTTCATTCGTCAATAATTTCGAACGACCTTACTATTGAAAATAAAAGACATGGTCTCAAGCCACGTAAAAATTCCGATATACTTAGAAAGTGAAGAAATTGAGTATATAAAAGAATATATTTATTTAGGATAAATCTTTTAACAATTAAGAATAGAAGGAAGTAAATACACCGATCTTAAATAGTTGGAAACAATTAGGAATATAAAACAAATATTAGACAGCAATTTAAGCAATCAAATTCGAAAATTAATACTTAACTCAACTATATTACCAATTCTGACATACGGACTGCAAACCCTGGGACTTACCACAAGCTTACTGGAAAAACTAAGGCCACAAAATGTAACAGATGCAGTAATATTTCGTCATATCTCGAGAATTCATGATCAGCGATGGACAAAACTAACAAAAAAGTGGAAACCTGATGTAAAAATATATACATATAATTGTTAGATTGTTAAATTTAAAATTTATGAATAAAATGGTATTAATAGAGCTTTTCGTAATAATAATTAATAGTAATAATATTTTCAGTAATAGAATGGTCATGTATTTTTATTGTAAATTTTTGAAGTTCTTTTTCAAGGTTACATATAAACTTTTGGCATCCGATCTGGGTCATTAAGACAAAAAAGTATGCCATTTAAAAGTCAGTAAATATAGTAGTTTTAGTATTGGTCACTCACAGATTTTCTTTATGAATTAAAAAAAAAATCAACGTTATAGAGATTTTTGGCATCTTATTTTGCAATATCTATATTTTGGGTCTGCCAGTTTCAGTAATTGGTAAGCCATAGATTTTTTAAATATTTTTGTTTTTAATTTTTTTTTTCAAGGTCACATATATTTTCTTGACCACAACCAAAATGGCTAACCGATTCTCCTTAAACTTGGTAGAGAGTATTTTTAAATATCCCCCCACACATTTTTTTTTCATTTTTTTATGGCTTAAATTAAGGGTACCTGCTATATTTTTTTCGAAATTTTATAACTTTAGTTAAAGGTAGGTAATGCTTGAAAAAATTTTTTCACAAAAATGAACAATTTTTTACGTTTTTTTTAATTTTCTCGAAAACGATACAACCGATTCTGATAATTTGTGCATTGCTGATGCTCCCCAAAAATTTGGATAGTAGATATTGTGTATTCAAATTTTAAATCAATATTGTATAGGATTTAAAAAAAATCAATTTTTTTTTTTTCAAAACTCAATATTTCGAATGGTTTTCCGAGGGTGGATTGCCTTGCGAAGACGCATTGCATCCGCCTATCAGGTTCGAATCAACACGGCTGCCCTGCGCAATGAAAACACAAGTAACACCTTTGGTAATGCGTTAGGACTCGCCCTAGAAACACCTGATTTAGGGAGAGTAAGTCCTGGAGCCAGTATGCTGGGCGTAAATGAGAAGTGGACACGCCTTAAGAATATTGTCATTAGTACTGCCAACTCCATCTTAGGCAGCAGTCGTAAAATTCGGAACGACTGGTTTGATGATGAATGCAAGCTAGCGACTGAACGTAAGAATGTTGCGTACCGAGCAATGCAACAATCTTCAGTTGTGCAAGTGTCGTGTAACAAGTCGTATGCACTAGTTATCTGCTACTGTTTTCCATTATGAACATTCATTGTTACGAGTGTAAAATTCTAATTTCTGATTGTGATTTGGTTTATTGCGGGTGTTGTGTTTCGGCTTTTCATTCGCAATGTACACAAATGAGTGAATCCGATCAAGCCGCGCTTAAATCAAATGACAATTTAATTTGGAGATGTAATAAATGCAAAAATATTTCTTTATTGAATTGCATGAATAAACTTAAAGACTTCTATTGCTTCTTTGTTGAAAATAAACTTGAGTTTGAAAAGCTCCTCTCAGATCATGCAAGTGCGGTGATACCTCCCCGCGTTACCCGCTCTAAGGCTAAACAAGTGATTACTGATTCTAGCAACAAACATTTACAGCTGATCAAAGAGAAAAATATTTCTTCTCCTCGTCAGTTGTTATCTTCGCCCTTGCTTGCAAAAAACACTACGAATACCCCCTCACCATCTTGTGCTCTGAAAAGTGATGGCACCAAGTCCAAAAAACCGGTTTCTTCATTAAAGCCAAACACAAAAGCAAAAATCAAGCCCAACTCTTCTAAGAAGAACGTGGTAATTGATAATGCCGTGAATGGTAATGTTGCACCCACCAACAAAAAGAGTATGATTATGTCCGGCGTATCGTATGCAGCTATAACCTCATCTTCTCTATCTGCTTGTTCAGACAAGAATGATGAAAATATATGCTCTAACTCTGATACTAATCAACGAAGCACTCATGATGCTATTACGATAAAGGCTTCAGATGTTGATGGACCTGAAGCAACAGGTGGTGATAATGCTGGTGTTGGTGCGCCTGTATCCGATGATGCTGTTGTTGTTGTTAATGTAGCTGACTTTTCTAATAAAAAGGTTGTGCCTGTTGGTGTAACTACTGATTTTATTGCTGGCACCAGTCATACTTACAATGCTTACAACCATGAATCTGCGACTTCTACTTTTGTTGATAAAAACCATGTTGAGATCCAAAATAATAATAGCATTCAAATTTCTAATGCTTACGTTAATCAATATGTTGCCAATGATATTGCTTCTGTTGCTGATGTAGGAGCTGATCTTGCTGCTGATGTACCTGCAGACATTGTTGATGATGTTCTAGATGCGAATGTTGCTGATGTTGCTGCTACTGATGTAAAAACTAAAGGCACTCTACAGGGGCGAACGCAGGTAGGGGTTTTAGGGGTTCAAACCCCCCCCGAAACGACCAAAAAAATAAGGGTTTATTTTGTTAAAGAAAAAAAAAAACAAAGTGTTATTTTCATGCCATAAATTCTTCTGCTAGTGTTGTTTTTCCTTACGACTTATAGGTACTACTTGCCTTAAGTAATGCATTCGTAAAAAAAAATTAAACTCAAGACTTTTATCAAAGTTGATATTACTATGATAGCGAAGACGAAAAATGTGGGTCCCAAAATTCTGTCTGTCTGTCTGTTCGACTACGGCCTAAAAGGCTGGGTCGATTTTCGTTAAACTTGGTAGATATCGTTTTGAATTATTTTCCCCCACACGTTTTTTTTCCTTTTCTTTTTAAGACCAAAAAAACGGTAGCTGCCATACGATTTTTTTTTCGAAATCTTATAAATATTTTTTTCTCTAAAACTGTCCCACAGAATTTTGAAAAAAAAAATTCATAAAATTTCATTTTGTCATTTTAGGTAATGGTTGAAAAATTTTTTTCAAAAAATGATTATTCTTGGAAACCCCCTTGGGACCATTTTTTTGGTTTTTTGATTTTCTCGAAAACAGTACAACCGATTTTAATCATTATGAAGCCCCACCAAGGTTTAAATATTTTTGCGTATACAAATTTTAAAAGTTTTATTTTTTGATTATTCAAAAAAAATTCAAAATTTTTTTCTGGAAGCTCAATATTTCGAAAACCCCATGCTCGATTTTTTTTAAACTTGATAAATAAAAGTTTTTTAATATAATCTACAAGATCTAAGTAAAAAAAAAAATTGTTTTAGCTAAAAATAAAGGTACCCACAATAAAAATGTCAAAAAATGGTTTTCGAAATTCGTATTTTTCAAAAAAATGGCTCCGAGAATTTTGATAGTTTTTTTTTTGTTTCGATTAATCTTTACTTTTAGAGAAGCTTCTAAAAAGTTTAAAAAAACATTGCATTTTAAGACTTTAAAAAAAAATATTTTTTTTAATTTTTGAAAGAAAAAAATTTATTTTTTTTCAAAATTCGATACCTCAAAAACTGCTCAATATTTTTTTTGTAAATTAAATTTTTATTCGAAAAATAATAAAAAAGTTTAAATATGCGAACCAAAATTTTTTCTTAAATATGTTTTTAAGATTTTGTATACAAAAGCTTATTATTGATTTTAAGAAACCACTAAAACGAATTACAATTTTGTTCTCGCATAAACTAATATTTGCTCAAAACACATGTCATCCTGTGCTTAGCTCCAACTACTAAAGGAGTTTTAGTCATTTAAAAAATGAATTTTATGCTTTTTCTCTTAGCATTAATTTTTGAAATTCTTAGTCTTTTACATGAGAGCAAGTTCGTGTGACCCAGTCGTGCATTTTATTTCATGTGTCTTCGTATTTTAACGCAACTGCCTTAATTTGAATTGATGATTAAAAAATAGAGACGAATCGAACAGCAATTGCGTTTTTGATAATTAACATTATGTATAGGGCAGAAAACGGACTAACGGAGCAAATACACCGATACAGATATCCGTGTTAATCTTAAGGGCCGATTTATGGCTAATAAATGATTTCGATTTATATAAGTTTGAGTTATTGATGGCTCCAAGGTCGGAGTTACAGCAATACAAAAAAGTCACTCATTTCGTTTGTGTGAAAGTTACAGTTATTACAGATGAGTAGCACATAGCGTTTTGGTTATAATTATGTAGTATAGTTAACGTAGGTACCAATTGAGTTGAGTGTCGATGGTGCCCTTATGTTTTCGTATAACTCTTTGTCCTATGATCACAAAAGTACAACAAGTTATAACTTCACGTACTAATATATACCGGATTTAGTTTTGCAGATTTGGACCACTAGGCGGACCTAGAACTTATTATAACTCTATTGTTAGGTAGACTTATGGAATCACTTACACTCCTTTTCTTCTTGTTGCATTAATGATATTTTACGAACCAAATGATGGCCTATATCACAGGGCCCGTAGTAAAAGTCTATGTCTAAGAATTAATTCCGGAATAAAAATGCCCAAATGGGAAGCACCAAAAAACGCCCTCGTAGTGAATATTTTCCAACTTTTGGTAACATTATTTAAATTTGCCAAATTGGTATCCGTTGCAACATCTTTATGATGTTTTGTTTTTGCGATTAGCTGTATGAAATTGTTCCGATAGGTGGTCCTATCCCTAAGAGCAAATATTATTTACTTATAACATATTTATGATAATTACAATAAAGAATATGTAATTAACAAGTACCTAGTATAGTAATAAAATAATATATTAAGAAAATCTCATATTTTTTTGAAAACCCCCCCCGAAATTATTTTCTGCGTTCGCCCCTGGCACTCTAGAATCTACTGCTAAGTTTCATGCTCCATCTGAACTGAATAATTTAAATAATCCAATGAATGTTGAGAATAACTCATCGAATAAGCTTTTGAAAGAATCTTTTCGTAGACCCTCTGGAATTGCTGGTAATAGAGGTCAATGTGATAAATTAAAAGTGATGAGGAAACTTAAATGTTATCACATCTCTAGTTTTCGTTCCGAAACTAAAACTGAAGACATAATAAACTATATTAATTCTAATTTGACTGAATTTACAAATCCGTCAGGTTGTTCTTGTTTTTTGCTCACAAAAGACAATAATAGACGCAATAAAACTGTCAACTTTAAAATTTGTGTCCCAACCGAGTATGTCAGTAGAATTTATGATGCAAATTTTTGGCCAAATGGAGTGACAATACGACCTTTCATATTCGTACCAAAAAACTAAATAGTCCTGGTTCTCAGAGGTCTGAGAACAACATTCCAAAAATCGGTCCGTTTGCTGTTGATGCTGATCTTAACTCTGATTTCGCTGCTATTGCTCGTACTATCCATGAAGATTTAAGTACATCCGATGCTATCTTAGTCTACTATCAGAACGTGGGAGGAATGCGGTCTAAGTTGGATACATTCTATAATGCTGTAATTGATTGTCATTATGCTATCATTGCTCTCACCGAGTCTTGGTTAAGTGACGATATTTCTAATGCGGAAATTTGCAGCAATGATTATGATGTTTATAGAACAGATCGAAATAAAATTTGCACGGAACTTACCAAAGGAGGCGGTGTACTGCTTGCAGTCAAAAGTTACAAAGAGCAGGCAAATATCTCTTTTAAACTCCTCAGGTTTGATTGAACAAATATGCGTTCTTGTTAACTTTCCTTATAATTTAAACATAATAAGTATTTATTTTTTTGTTTCTTACATTCCTCCGAAATCCAGTATTGATATTTATAATGCTCATATAATTAATATTAATAATATTGTAAGCAATTTAGATAGTAACTCATACGTGGTAGTCTTAGGTGATTTTAATCTTTGTAATGTAAATTGGATTTATTCTACAGAAGATAAAGCACTTCTACCATATAATATTACAAATGAAATTGAAGCTCTTGTTTTAGACTCTTTGTCAGCCTTAAATTGTGTACAGCTTAATAATGTTGTTAACTCTATTGGAAGAACTTTAGACCTTGTTTTTGTACATGAAGATTTCGAAGCATTTCTATCAGAAGATGATTTTCCTCTTTTAAATAATAGTATTTACCATAAAGCATTGTGTTTAAAGTTAAAATGTATCTCATTTAATAATTTAAATTGTTCAAAAAATGTAATTGGTTATAAATATGACTTTAGCAAGGCCGATTATATCGGCATGAATAATTTTTTGAATACTAAAGATTGGAACACAATTTTGAGTTACCAAAGCATTGAGACAAATTATGAGACTCTTTTAAGTATTATATATGAAACATTTTCTTGCTTTGTTCCTGTTAAACGAATGAAGATAAATGATAAACCCGTTTGGTACACAAAAAGCCTATCACGTTTAAAGAATGCAATGCTTAAAATGCAAAATAAAAGTAGGGTTGAGTTCGGCTTCCGAAGCGAATATTGTCGTCTACGTAGAGAATACGAGTATCTTAAAAAGTTTTTGCATAGGAAGTATGTATGGTCGTTAGAATCAAATATTAAAACTGAATCAAAGTGTTTTTGGCATTATATAAATTCTAAGCGGAAATCTTTGGGAATTCCTGCCTTTATGAGTTATAATGGTGTTGGGAGCAGTGATCTTAAAGAGATTTGTAATCTATTTGCATCGTTCTTTCAATCCAATTTCTTAAGTAATCCAGTTCACTCTGAGATAAACTATGATATCACATCTATTACTGATATTGGAATGATGTCATTATCAGAAGATGAAATTCTTGCTGCACTTGCCAATTTAGACAATAACTTGAGCTTACCTCCTGATAACATACCTGCAATATTTTTAAAAAACTGCAGATTTAACTTATCAAAACCGCTTCAAAAAATTTTCAATTTATCGCTCAGCAACGGTGTTTTTCTAGATGTTTGGAAGTGCTCATACATTACGCCTATTCATAAATCAGGATCTAAGCAAGCAATTGAAAACTATAGGCCAATTGCAAAACTTCAATTGATCCCTAAAGTTTTCGAATCCTTGGTAAAAACTAAAATGTATGAATTAGTTAAAAACCATATCTCACCCTTTCAACATGGATTTGTTAGTGGAAAATCCACTGCTACAAACCTTACTTTGTTTACTAATTTTTGTGTAACCGCAATTGAAAAAAGAAACCAAGTTGATGTCATTTATACTGACTTTTCAAAGGCATTTGATAGGGTTAACCATGAATTATTACTGAATAAACTTAAAATTCTTGGTTTTCATTCTCAGATGTTCGATTGGATTAAGAGCTATCTGCTTAATAGAATTCAGATCATCAAAATCGGTTCCATGAAATCAGTGCCAATTTCAAATTACTCCGGAGTTCCCCAAGGTAGTCACCTGGGTCCTCTTTTGTTTTTACTTTTTGTAAACGACTTGCCGAACTTTATTTTAGATTCACAATGTTTGATTTTTGCTGATGACGTTAAGATATACAGGCTCATAAGTTCCATCTCTGACTGTAAACAGCTCCAAGATGATTTAAAGCAACTTTCCAAATGGTGTCTTTTAAATGATTTCGGAGTGAATATCAAAAAATGCTGTGTTCTTACGTTTATCAGATCTTTCAATCCTATTATCTTTAATTATAGTTTATCTGCGAGTGTCCTGCAAAGAGTTTCTAATCATAAAGATTTGGGAGTCATATTTGATTCCAAATTGGATTTTGAAATGCATGTAGATTACATCGTTTCTAGAGGTAATTCTATGCTTGGATTTCTGTTCAGAAATTCTAGTGAATTTAAATGTGCTTATACAATAAAGTCTCTTTTTATAAGTTTTGTTCGACCTATTTTAGAATATTGTTGTGTAGTTTGGTCTCCCTACTACAAAAACGCTTCGAATAGAATCGAAAGGATCCAAAAAAGGTTCACGAAATATTCGCTTAGGAAACTTCATTGGACCCTACCCTTACCATCATATAAATCTCGATGTGAGTTGATAGATATAAAACCACTTGAGACTAGGAGAATTTATTTCTTGATTTCTCTTGCAAGAGACGTCTTAATTGGTCATATTGATTGTACTCAACTAAGTGAGCTATTTATAAGACATACTCCAGCTCGTTGTTTGAGGGTTAATCATTTTTTCTTCACAGCACAACACTCGACCAATTATGGACTTAATGAGCCTATTACAAAAGCTTGTCTACTTTTTAATAAATATGCCGATATAATCGAACTTGAAGTTCCAAAACATGTATTTAAAAAAAATGTTATGAATCATATTATAATTAATTAAATTGATATGTTAATTAATAAGTTTTTTCAACATTATAGTTTGTCTTCTTTTTTATTTTTATCATTAGAGCGATATGTCTAAGAAAGTAGTTTGTACTTATAGACGAATAAATAAATAAATAAATCTCATAGAACGCGGGCACGCGAAGAGGAATATAAAGAGCTCAGAAGAACAGAAAAATGGCTTCAAAGACAAAAGAAATCAGCCTGGGAAAAGAACCTAGTCTGTGAAATAGAAAATAGCCGAGAGCGAGGTCCGCACCAGGCGCGGAAGTTCTACCAATCCGTCCGAAACATGACGCAGTACACACCACGCTGCACATACTGCAAGGACGGAGAGGGAAATCTGATCACCGATCCTGAAAGCATACTGGAGCGATGGGAAGTGTACTTTAATGAATTGCTAAATGGTCAGCTCAATGCAGAAGTGGAGGCTCCACTACTTCAAGAAGAATATCCTATGTTGCCGCCACCAAGCATAGAAGAGGTTGAGAAGGCTATAGGCCGGCTTAAACAGAACAAAGCCCCGGGAGCCGATGGCATACCAGCCGAATTATTCCATCACGGCGGGCCAGCCTTACATCAAGCAATTCATGATATTATAGTACAGGTATGGGAGCAGGAAAAAATGCCAGAAGACTGGCGAAAAGGTTTAATATGCCCCATACATAAGAAGGGAGATGTCACAACGTGCAGCAATTATAGAGGTATCACGTTGTTGAGTACCGCCTATAAGATACTCTCCTCTATCCTACAAGACCGGATAACCCCATACGCTAAAACCGTCATCGGACAATATCAGTGTGGTTTCATTCCAGGCAAATCAACAACTGATCAGATCTTTACCCTTAGGCAGGCGATGGAAAAATGTCTAGAATTTAACATCCCAACATACCATCTGTTTATAGACTTTAAGGCCGCCTATGATAGCATAGCCAGGGTAGAACTTTACAAAGCCATGAGAGAATTCGGCATCCCAAATAAATTGACACGACTATGTAGGTTGACCATGACCAACGTAACAAGCCAAGTAAAAATAGCCGGATTGTTATCCAGACCAATCAAAATCTTTAATGGACTCCGACAAGGGGACGGTTTGGCCTGCCTCCTCTTCAACCTGGCGTTGGAGAAAGCAATCCGTGACTCTGGCACGGCAACAAGAGGGACCATCGTCAACAGGTCCAGCCAGTTACTGGCTTACGCAGACGACATTGACATCATCGGAAGAACCGAACAAGCTGTACAAGATTCCTTCATCCAGATCGAGCAGGCGGCACAAAATCTGGGGCTGCACATTAGTGAAGGTAAAACAAGGTACATGGTGGCGTCGAATGCGAGAGGAACAGTTGGTCAAACAATCAAGGTAGCGGAGCACGAATTTGAAGTGGTGCAATCCCTTAAATACCTTGGGTCAATAGTAGCAGCCGATAACAATATAGAAGAAGAAATACGCGGACGGCTTCTCAAATCCAACAGAGCCTACTATAGTCTGTCAAAGCTCTTCAAATCCAGAAATCTCACCATAACCTCAAAACTGCTGCTGTACAGGACCATGGTCCTGCCAGTACTCACATATGGATCCGAGACTTGGGTGCTTAGCAAAAAGCACTCCGACCTCTTAGCTGCGTTCGAGAGAAAAGTCTTAAGGAGAATTGTTGGCCCCATATGTGAGGAAGGACGATTCCGGAGACGGTACAATCATGAATTGTACGCAATCTACCTAGAAGCAGATATCGTGACAAAAATTAAGCTCGGTAGACTCCGGTGGGCAGGGCACCTAGCTCGCATGAGCGAAGAGGAACCTGCTCGGTAAGTTCTTTGTGGTACATTCTATGGTAGACGACAGCGTGGTAGACCATGCTTGCGCTGGAGAGATGGCGTAGACCAGGACGCTCGAAGCCTTGGGGTGCGCAACTGGATGGCGTCGGCTAGAGACCGGGATAGGTGGAGAGACTTGTTGAAAGAGGCCAGGACCGGAACCCGGTTGTCGATCCGATGATGATGAATATTTCGAAAAGTGCATGCTCTGTTTTTTTAAAACTTGACAGTTAAAAGTTTTTTCATACAATCTACAAGACGTGAGAAAAAGAATTTTGTTTTATCTTTTAGTAAATAACTTCCAAAAATAATCGTTCACTCGTTTTCAAGATAAAATCAAAAATCTACTTTTCTTCAAAAATGAAAAAAATCAAAAATGTTATTTCAAATACAAACAAGCTTCTGTATATATGTATGTAAATGTCGGTCAAAATCGTTAGAGTCGTTATTGCTGTTTTTTGACCAAAATGTTGTGCAAAATCGTTAGAGCCGTTTTTGAAATAAATAGGATTTTGCATAACGGCTGTATGGCAAATACCGTTAGTTTTGGTGCAAGAAACAAATTTCAATTTCTCCCCTAGGGACTCACGGTATACCCTAAATACCAAGTATGCAGAAAATCGCTCCAGCGACTTAGACTTTAGATCGAGGTACACACATACAGGATGACTGACGAAACAGATCTCTGACCAAGTGGGCGGAGGACAATAATATCATACCGGTTAATCAGTTCGGTTTTAAGGCGGAACATGAAACCATTCATGTCACGTCTACACTCGTTTCTGATATCCAATGGAACAAATCCAAAAAAGAGTTTACGGGTTCCTGTTTGGTTGATTTGGAGAAGGCCTTAGACACCGAATGGCTAGAAGGTCTTTATCTTAAGCTGACCAGACTTGGCATAAGTAAACCACTTTCATATATGTATATGCTCAATGATAAAAAGTTTGATGTCAAAAGTGGCAAAGTAACTTCTACCACGGCATTCAACATTAAAAATGGTCTTCAGCAGTGAGCCGTTAATTCGCCGATTCTATTCAGTATTTTCACCAGCGATCTGATAGGTAATCTAACTCAAGCTATTGCGTATGACGACGATCTTATTGCGTACAAAACGGCTCGAAAAGTTGAGGTCATTAGAATTCTTCTGCAGCTTGACGTCGACAAGATTCAGCGATATTGTGATGACTGGAAGTGGAAAATAAACTTTCAGAAATCTGAAATGATTTTGTTCAGGACTCCGTTAGCTGGAGCCCCAAGAGATACGATAAAGAACTGGCGCAAGCTGGTGATCGTACGATCAGATGGAGATACACTGGCGAGCAAAAATGTATTAAAGTATCCTGGCATCTGGTTGGATCCGTAATTGTATTTCGACAGACATATAAATGCTGCTCTGATCAGGGCTGGGGAAGTTTTTCCCTGATGAAACGGTTATTTTATAGCAGCCATTTTGACACCAGGGTAAAGGTGATTTATTACATGGCTCTATAGTTCCTATATCAAAAGTAAAAATCGGCAATACCAATGAATTCAACGTTCCCAAATCGAAACAATATTTAGAAAAAAGTATGCCATCGTATTGATTGAAAAATGTCAACTATGTAGTTTTAGAAATAAGTCAGCCCTAGAAAATATGTAATTAAAGGTTAATGTTTGTTTTTTTTTTGGTACCTCATTCGTGGGATATTTTCAAAAACTGTATACCATCCGAAAGATCGTCATATAAGGTCAACAACAACACCTATGTATATATGGTCATAAAAATTCAAATAATTTCAGTAATTGGTCAGCCATAGTGACCTTGAAAAACTTTAAGCCTTGATTACAAACTGTCTAATGCCAATTTCTAAAACTAGTTGACGTTTTTTGATAAATTACTGACCATTAAATGGCATACATTTTCGTGAATAACCCATAGGTATATGGTGCGCTAAGATATCAGAGTCCAAAGATTGACGTGGCCCCAAAATTCAGCAAATTAAGACCACCCTGCGGCCGGCAATAGAAAATAACATACTTACATGGAATCGACGAAGTAACCGCAAAAACACACTGAAAAATTCTTTTTGTAATTTTATTTCTCAAAATAACCTCTTTTCCAGTGTTTTTCTATGTCATGAAAGAAATCCCAGAATAGGAAAAATTGCAATATTTTTCAAAACCAAACTGAAGCTTAAGTGATTGCGATTTTACCTTGGGAATTATTTCCCAAGGCCTGTATAATATTTATTATAATATTGTTCGTACAAATAAAGTACAGAATATTTTCAGTAGGTAATTAGTTTTGAAAATAATAAACTCTTGGCTTAATTTTATAATTACACTGTTTTTGGTTTCTGGAAGACAAAAAAGCCATGAATGGCGTTTTGCTTTTATTCTCACAAAACAATTATTATAAATTCCAATGCCAAGTCGAGTCGGGTCAACTCTCTTATAACCGCTAGAGTTTTCAGAAAATTACTTTGTGCTTAATCTGAAACCAGCATTCAATCAGTCATTCCATTCACATCAGGGCATCATAACAATATACAGCATATGACGCAAGGCTCTTTGAATGACGTACAGACTATACATATCCCTGTTATTAACAACTGACTGACAACTATCCAAGTGATTAGCCCTGCCATCAACAACAAAATATAATTTTCGGTTAAGCGCCACCAGAGACCTAAGTTTGCCGCACAAGCGCGGCAAAATCTTCCCCAAAAATAAAAACTTCCCCCACCTCCTTTCGTTCGGTTTACCACATCAGCCGTCAAAAATATAATGACAGATAAATGAAAGGGATGCGCTTTGCGACAGCAGCCAATGCGCCGTACTGTCAATCAAAATGATTTATTAGTCTTCCCACAGTATATCATAATAATTAATCTTTGTTTTGCTGTTTGCGGCATCGAAAAATGCTTTTGAACGTAACAGTGGCGGCGAGTCGGTTCATCGGCAGCTTTTGTTGCTGTTGTCGGTCAGAATATGCGATGCTGCTGACCGAGAGTAATTAGCTAAGCGGGAAAACGGTTGTCACACATCTCAACGCTTCCACCATCAGACTTTTCCAGGGAACCAACAATAATTATCGTCGTCGGCGAGTATTTGTCTTACTTAAATTTGAACCATATCAACGGTCTGGACTATTATGGTTGTTGTATAGGAGTACAAGAGTATCTATGAAATTGTATCTCATAGCTACGTTTGCAGGGGGATGTGCCGCATTGCCATTACCTAGATATCTAATCACGAGTACTGCCTAATGGTACACTTGGTGAACGTGTAGTTATATTGACCGCGGCGGTTGTTTTAACGCCCCGAAGGTCAATTGGCGATGCGAGTAGATCTTCAAATGGAGATTTCTTAATTCCCAAAGTGCAGTCGAAGTCGCAATGAATGCGCGCACACTTATAGAAAACCATCATGCTGAAAGTGCATCATGGGAATCCGATAAAGTGGCCAGTGGAAACTGCACTTCAGTTATGAAATTTACACAGAGTGCGAGAGGGAGAGTGCACTCTGAGTGCATCGGGAAACAAACAGATTGATCTACGGGCGACTAGCGACTAGGTAGTTAGCCATTCAAACGAACCAGAGCCAAAGCAAAATCCACCCGTCATCCGGCTTCGGCCAAGAGGTTAAAGGCAATATCTGGATGGATGAGGTGGATGATTTATGGTCTAGAGTGCGCGCTGCGTATACAGAGCCCAGCAAGACTCTCTAAACACACAGAAACATCTTCTTTTGAATCAAAGTGGTTCCCAGTCCCAGCCAAATGGTTCCATCATATCGCGCGCCGTACAATTGCCATTAAGAGATTTTGCGAGAAAAAGCAAACGACGACGACACGGGTGATTGCAGGTATATTGGATGAAAAAATGCATGGTGCGAGTTGCGGCACCAAAATCAGTTAACTCAACCGACCGACCAAGAGATCGTTCCGTGGCTCTTGTGCAAACAATGAGTCATAAATAACCCGACAAATCGCGATTGCCGGCGCCCAAAGAGATGCTTGCATAAAAAAGCCAACCAAATAAGTGGATCATAATGGCTTAAGCGTTGGGAGGCAAACATTTTGACTGCGGAACAAGCTGTAAGTATTTTCAAAATCTGGGCTTTGTGTTTTGTAAGAACTCAATTTGTGGTTAAGTATACCAAAAAGGTTTTAGAGTTATAATTTCCTTCCGCTTATTTGGTAGGACGGGTATATAGTTAAAATAGGGCCAAGTTGGAGTGGGTTGAGGCAAGCAAATATAAAATATGAAAAAAACGCTACGGTGCAATGTTCCCTAACAAATATCTAACGCCCTTGTAAGGATAGTTACTAGATAGTTAATAGAGCGAAGTTTTCAAAAAAAAAAATGTAAACATAAACTCATTAGATATACATAGATTCAAGTAAATACCTTATACTAAAGTTGCCAGTTCCAATAAGTCCATTCTACTTGGTGAATTCCTTATATGGACTACTTCACCATAATCGGAGTTTCAGGCCAAGTGGAGAGACTGCGCTTCCAGGTTGATAAATTACTTTTTACGAAGCAACCAACTTACTTACTTACTTACTTAACCGGCTCCCCATCCATGGAGGGTCTCTGCCTGAGTTATTGCGGTCTTCCATCGGTTGCGATCCCTCGCGAGCTCCCCCTAGTCGTCGGGACCAAGCGCTCTTGCGTCTATAACCGCCTGGTCCCATTAGCGGAGGTTCGGTCTTCCTCGTCGTCTCGAACCTGGGGGCTGGGATTCGAAGATTTTCTTGGCTGGAGCGTTGTTGTCCATTCGCTCGATGTGACCGAGCCAGTGTAGTCGACGTGTTTTGGCTTTTTGGACTACATCCACATCTTGGTACAGCTCGTATAATTCACGATTGAATCTTCTCCTCCATTCGCCCTCTTCGCATATAGGACCAAATATCCGCCAAAGAATTTTTCTCTCGAAAGTGCCCAGTATCAATTCGCCTTTTTGACTTATCGTCCAGCACTCGGCGCCGTAGAGTAGAACTGGTAAAATTAGCGTTTTGTATAGCGTGCACTTTGTCTTTCGAGAAAGGAGTTTTGAACCCATTTGTTTGGCCAAACCGAAGTAGCAGCGGTTTGCTAGGGTAATTCTTCGTCGGATTTCCACTAAGGTGTCATTTGTAGGATTGATGTTCGTTCCGAGGTAGGTGAACTCCTTGACTACTTTGAAAGTACTGCTACCAACAGTGACGTTTTGTCCTAGGCGATGGACAGATGAGGCTTTGTTTGTTGATAGCATATACAGTACATACTTTGTTTTGTCCTCATTAACTTCAAAACCAACGCGTTTCGCCTGTTCATCAATAGCTGTGAAGCTTCTAGCACAGCTAGCTTGGAGCGGCCGATCGATCGATGTCGTCCGCATAGCCAAGCAGTTGGGAAGACCTGTTGAAGATAGTGCCTTCCAGGTTAACACCACTCTTGCGCACTATCTGCTCCAGGACTAGGTTGAAGAAATCACATGATAGCGCATCTCCTTGTCGGAAGCCTGTACATGTCTGGAATAGCTCCGATGAGCTGTTACCCATTTGCAAGTTGCACTGCGTATTTTGTAACGTCATGCGGCATAGCTGGATCAGTTTTTTCGGGATCCCGAGTTCCGACATCGCCAATAGAAGCTCTTGGCGACTTATGCTGTCATATGCGGCTTTAAAGTCGATGAAAAGATGGTGGGTCTCGACTTGAAATTCGTTGGTCTTTTCCAGGATTTGCTTCAATATGAAGATTTTGTCTATCGTTGATCTGCCTGACCTGAAGCCGCACTGGTACGTGCCGATTATAGTGTTGCAGAAAGGTTTTAGATGCTCACATAGTACGGTGGATAGGATCTTGTAGGCAACATTAAGCAGGGATATGCCCCTGTAGTTTTTGCAGGACATAGTATCGCCTTTTTTGTAGATTGGGCATATGGAGCTATTTGACCAGTCATCGGGCATACTTTCCTCCTCCCACACTTGGTTGATGAGCTGATGCATGCACCCTATCAGGACATCTCCTCCATACTTAAAGATTTCTGCAGGTAGGCCATCCGAGCCTGCGGATTTGTTTCTGCCGATTCACGTCAAGTCTTAATTTAAGAACATATGCCACATATCCCTATAGAAGAAACTAAGATGCGAAGGAGTGGTTCTACTAGTTCTACTAGAAAACCTATGAACAATATCCTAAGTTAACTATACAACGTTAACAATTGATCACATTGCAGCCGAACCAAGACTTTCGGTATGCCAAAAAGGGAACCATTCTCCAAAAAGAGAAAGAGGTAGGTAAATACGCAATCGAGGAGAGTTGGAGGTGCTACTCCAGAAATGAAGCCCAACCAAAGTTACTAGATCACGGCAAGGAAATCCGAACAAACTTAGTTATTAGAACAACAGTCAGTTCTGAGAATATGGGTTAGCTACTTCTGCAAACTGTTTAACGTTGACAGAAATCAGAATATCGTTATCACCATTGAACTTAGACGATGATACAGAAAACTTCCATCCACCGCAACAGCATGAAGGAAGGATCCCAGTCATTTCACAATACCAAATAGTAATGGAAATGACACGGAATTCTAGCGTGAAAGAAGTCGAAAAGAAGTAGAAAAAGCAAATATGTCGTTTATTTTCACACTGTTTCGGTCTTTCATTGATTGATTCGATCTTTCAAAATGAAATATTGGCACAGCTCTACTGGAAACGTCTTGACAGAGATCAACTATCAATTCTATTACAAAATTTGGTCACAACGGTTTTTGTCTGATGAACAGAAAACTTCAAGACAGGAGACCCTTCAAATCCACCATCGAAGAGAATTAGTCTTCTAAATAACGCTTGTAAATCTTTCCTGCCATATTATGTGAACTCTCGAAATGCTTCGCCAGAAAGCTAAACTGATCAGCCCATATCACTAGGCTTTAACGACAGGAAAATTCACAATTGATAAAATTTTCAGACAACGGCTTATTTTGGAGAAAACAGTTTTTAGTTTTTTCTATTATAATATATAGGAGGCCCTAACAACTCGTAGAGTGCCTTAACCTAGTGACTTACAGCACCAAACCACTTCTGTATGCTGTTCCAGAAATGGAGGGACCTACAATTTTTGCCGATTCCAAATAATTAACAGCACTTCTCATGAAAAGAGATGCTCTTAGAGGAGTTGTCAATTCCTCGCATAGGTACACCCCTCAAGTTTCAAGGGCCTCGAAGAACCTGAGCCTTGTTAAAAATACAAATCTACTTAAGAGATTGGACAAACGTCATTTGCCTTAATACTACCATTATTTTCCCAATAAACAATTTCATCAATATGAAACTGAAAAAGGTTACTTCAGACCTTCCGCAGCACAATGTTTCCAACCCCTGATATTAGAATTATAGCTCTTTGAATGTGCACTCGCACCACTTTATAAGGTGTAATAACCAAAGTGGCCCACAACTGTTTTAATACTGATCTTTAGTATGTACTCAACAGATCAGGAGAGTGCCGCAGTTGCGCATGCACTCGTCCTCGTAATGCTTTATTGAAACATCGTTTCCGTATTTTAGAGTCTATATGCCTCGGGACCTATCGTTAACTATTCAAGCTGCGTTAAATGCACGATTAAAAGGTTTCATTGTTGGTTTGTTAACATTGCCCCAAATATGTCATACATATATACGTAGAACTGGAAGAAGACTATAACGAAAAAGCGTACTCAATTTAATCATCCTTCAGATCACTTTAGGAAGTGAAATCTCCTGAGCACGCGCATTATCGTCTATAAGAGCCTGCAAAAATAATTCCACAACTTGTTATCAGATGGCAGTGTAAAATTCTCTTGATTCCACTTTCTGTGCGCACATTTCGTATATACATCCTTTTGTATAGCGTTCCTTAACCGACGCAATGGCAATGGATCAGTGCAGACCTCTTGGCTCCATCTGATAGCGCTTCAGGTATACTTGGCCATTCAGTTAAGAGGGGGTTGTGTCTGATTAATTAGAGATTTGATTAATATAGAGAAAAACATGGGGAAGGAACGAAATCACCTCTTGCCGCAGTATCACGACCCAGCGATCGCTTAACATTTTTGCTTTACTGCATTCGAATTTGTTTAACACCAATGCAAGCCGCTGTTTATTCAAATCCCATCCTGTAGTTACCATCAACCGTGATTCATTCATTCATCAGGCTCTCATCAGTAACGGTGGCACACTGGAAGCAACTAAGGTGACGAAACCAACCTATAGTTGAGCCTTGAGCTCTACTCGGACAGAATCCGATCGGCTGGAACTCAAATTCGAAGGAGAAATAAACATGGGACCTTTTATCAGATACGTTCTTATACGAGCGCAGCACAGTAGCTCGTACACAACATATACTCCTGGGATTCGTGAAATCATTCAGCAAACTACTGTGCAGTTTCCAATAATAAGGCAATGACGACAGCAACAACTGAAGTGTGGGCAGTCATGAGGAAGACAATTTAAATGTCATATCATTCACCGAAGATCTCAAGAGGACCCTGTCGTCGTTGTCTTCGCTATGGTTGCTGGATTGTGGATTTTTACTTTTCCACACTGTTGTTGTTGGTGCTCTATGAAGTTACCAACAAGAATTGGCCAAACATCAACAGAAGGGTTCTTGTACTCCTTGGTAAGTTTGTTTTTGAAGGCTTTCTTTTTGTTGGTGTGCACACGAAACCGAAGTGTGTCGCTTTTAAAATGAACCGATATTGAGTCAGGACATAAACTATACCTATGTATAAGGAAGACGACTGTTAAAGGTGTTGAAATTTATGTCTTACCAGCGTCAGGTAGTATATCGCGAAGTCGCAATAAAAAATGAGATGCAGGTAGCAGATACTTTGTCCAAATGAAATAAATGATTCAATAAGTTGTAGTCGAAGAAGAAGAATTAACTGTATGTTGTCTTTGAATGCTTCCAAGATGGTTGAAAAGATAATTGGATTTAAAATGTGAGGACCGTATTGAAGAAGAAGAAAATTCAAAGGGGATTCTTCAGCAGTGTGGGACTATAAAATAGATGAAATACTATTGGTCCTAAATATATGTAGGATATTGATAAAGCAATTTTCGTTTTTCAACTAAGCACAAATAAAAACAAAAATCAGGAAAATCATTTGCCGAAGGAATACAAATTTATAATAATAGGGCGGAGGGTTAAGTCTTCATGTATTCGAAACTGCTCAAGGTCATTTAAGGAAAATGAAGGTTGGGACTGTTTCTGCACAAAAACCCATTTAAGACGATTTTCATTTCGGAGTTTGTATGACTTCGCAGTCGCTGATTGAGTGCTATAGCGTGTTCTTTTTTATGTACCAAGGGGTATTTTACCAAAGTATTTTACTTGGTATTTTTGGATCACAGCTGAACACCATACTCCCAAATGGGTTTCAGCACCTTCTTGTATAAGATTATTTTGGTTTGGATGAAAAATGGTAAATTTTTGTATAATCGCGTTCATCATTATCATCGGCTCAACAACTGGGTTCCGGTCCTGGCCTCTTTCAACAAGTCTCTCCACCTATCCCGGTCTCGAGCCGACGCCATTCAGTTGCACACCCCAAGGTTTTGGGCGTCCTGGTCTACGCCATCTCTCCAGCGCAAGCATGGTCTACCACGCTGTCGTCTACCATATAATGTACCACAAAGAACTTTCCGAGCAGGTTCCTCTTCGCTCATGCGAGCTAGGTGCCCTGCCCACCAAAGTCTACCGAGCCTAATTTTTGTCACCATATCTGCTTCCAGGTAGATTGCGTACAATTAATGATTGTACCATCTCCGGAATAATTCTTCCTCACATATGGGGCCAACAATTCGGTCGGAGTGCCTTTTGCTAAGCACCCAGGTCTCGGATCCATTAGTGAGTACTGGCAGGACCATGGTCCTGTACAGCAGCAGTTTTGAAGTTATGGTGAGATTTCTGGATTTGAAGAGCTAAAGTAAGCTCTGTTGGATTTGAGAAGCCAACCGCGTATTTCTTTTTCTGTATTGTTATCGGCTGCTACTATTGACCCAAGGTATTTAAAGGATTGCACCACTTAAAATTCGTGCTCCGCTACCTTGATTGTTTGACCAACTGTTCCTCTCGCATTCGACGCCACCATGTACTTTGTTTTACCTTCACTAATGTGCAGCTCCAGATTTTGTGCCGCCTGCTCGATCTGGATGAAGGAATCGTGTACAGCTTGTTCGGTTCTTCCGATGATGTCGATGTCGTCTGCGTAAGCCAGTAACTGGCTGGACCTGTTGACGATGGTCCCTCTTGTTGCCGTGCCAGAGTCATGGATTGCTTTCTCCAACGCCAGGTTGAAGAGGAGGCAGGCCAAACCGTCCCCTTGTCGGAGTCCATTAAAGATGTTGATTGGTCTGGATAGCAATCCGGCTATTTTTACTTGGCTTGTTACGTTGGTCATGGTGAACCTACATAGTCGTGTCAATTTATTTGGGATGCCGAATTCTCTCATGGCTTTGTAAAGTTCTACCCTGGCTATGCTATCATAAGCGGCCTTAAAGTCTATAAACAGATGGTATGTTGGGATGTTAAATTCTAGACATTTTTCCATCGCCTGCCTAAGGGTAAAGATCTGATCAGTTGTTGATTTGCCTGGAATGAAACCAAACTGATATTGTCCGATGACGGTTTTATCGTATGGGGTTATCCGGTCTTGTAGGATAGAGGAGAGTATCTTATAGGCGGTACTCAACAACGTGATACCTCTATAATTGCTGCACGTTGTGACATCTCCCTTCTTATGTATGGGGCATATTATACCTTTTCGCCAGTCTTCTGGCATTTCTTCCTGCTCCCATACGTGCACTATAATATCATGAATTGCTTGACGTAAGGCTGGCCCGCCGTGATGAAATAATTCGGCTGGTATGCCATCAGCTCCCGGGGCTTTGTTCTGCTTAAGCCGGCCTATAGCCTTCTTAACCTCTTCTATGCTTGGTGGCGGCAACATAGGCTATAATCGCGTTGCGCGACTAAAAAAAGTATCTCTGTACTTGACGGTACGTCCAAAATTAGGCCCCAGAGTGAACTAATGGGCATTCTTAGCGAAACGGGTATCGCGGGTAAACTGATTGAGCGGAGGATGTAACTGGCTATTTCGAGTGACTATTGCTAGGAAAAGAATCGATAAAACATACTCTTCCAAAGATGTGAGTTATACTTAGAAAGCATAAAAACTTTATGAATTGTAGCCAGATGAGATTGGGTAAAAAAATTTTTACATCTTTACATACAGAAATGCTAAGCATCGCTTTTGGCGGTCTCGAGAATGTGGTCATTCCAGAATGCAGATGTTCGTTGAAACACATACCGATTACTGAGAGCTTTTGCGCTTCTTCGATGCAAGTGCCACTCAAGCACAATGGCATAAGTGGTAAATTGTACTTCAACGATAATAAACAGTATTGAGTTTTCAAAGCATTAAACTCCACACGATTTTTTATACTTCTTTTAACAATGCTGTAAAAATCGGAGTCTAATGAGCTTATCATACGATACCGTTGCAATTCCACTTCCGAAGGAGATGGGAATGAATTTAAGAATAGGTATGAAATGAAAAGTTGTCGGGAAAACAATAAAGTGAATTAGAAGTTTCAGACAAGAAGTTATTTTCAAAAATAATGAAGCGAATCGGAGACAAAACGGAGCCCTGCAGAACACCAGCATTTATTTTTGAATATCCGACTTGAAACTATCCAATACAACATGTAATGAACGATTCAAAAGGTTATTTGTAACTCTTGTGGTATTCAAGTCCCAAGTGCCCAACCTTACCAAGGACTTAAGCAACATCTAAGAAAGCACTGAAGCTTTTTTTATGCCTTTTCATAAACATCCGTAATTAGATGCATTTAGTTTATCATGGAATGTAATTTTCTTAATCCAAACTGATGGCTCGGAGTTTGTTAGGAATTGGAGCAGATTTTGCCCTAGTTACGCTCGTTTTTTTCAATGTCACTCGATTTGCCGTGATCTCAATAATTAACATCGCCATATAGAACTGCTGACTATGAATCCTATCTTATGGAATCGGAAGACGATTTAAAGGTGTGGAGTCTCGAATGGAAAATCGTTGGTCTTTGGATTGGATTTGCATCAGTCTGAAAATTTGGTCTAAGGTCGATCTGCAGGGCCAGAACCCACACTGGCACTTGCACAATTATAGTCTTACAGAACAACCTAAGAAGTTCTTACAGATTATATGATCTTTACTTTTGTAGATGGGGAACATGGAGCTGTTTGTCCTTCCATCGGGCATGCTTTCTTCGATCAATACTTGGTTCATGATTCAAACCATTCATCTTACCAAAACATTATCTCTGTATTTGGAAAGCTTGGGCTGTAGATTATGGTTCTCATCTCTTCTCCTTGGTAATTATTCTTCTATTAATGCTCGTGTTAATCGTTTTCACGTTTCAGCTATGAACATTCGAATACTCTTAGGCCGTTATGAGAGCAGCTTAAGTATACCCCCCTATTACGGTTTGCGAATCGAACGTTCGAGGTGAGATTTTTTCATTAGCGAACTACACATTCGACATACTACGGTTGGCGAACTTTACAATTCGAGTTCGAAATTTGATTGTTTATTAAAAATAACAAATATATGACATTTAAGTCGAATGAAAGGTTCTCGATTCGCCAACCGCGATACTAATTTCTCACACTCATATGTTTACTTGTTCGACTCGCCAGCGGTAATAAGGGGGATAGTGTTTCTTAAGTAATAAACTAACTGGAACTGGAGACATCCACATCATCGTTGATTCTTTATGTACAAAATTCTTTAAGTACCTTTTCGAGGTATCTTTAGAAGAACTATTTGGTGGGAGCACAATTTGTTTCAGGATAATTATAACTCTTTATTCTACTTCAAAATGTCGTCCATTGATGTGGAGAATGCATAATGCAACATCAAAATATACAAAACTCCCTCAAGCAGTTGTTACTTCTCTTAAAATGATAACTAAAGTGCGAGAGTTTAGTAAAACAGGGAAGGTTTTAAAAGAAGGTACCGATGCACATTAGTTTTAAATTTCTTAATTTTACAATGGGAAGGTACAAAACAGATGGACAGATTATTCCACATTCGTGTAGTGCAGCTGAAAAGAGAATCTTTGTACTCCACACTATCTCCGAAGTTGGGCTAAAGGGTAAACTGATGAGCAAGTATTACGGTTGGATTGTCTAAGGGGATGAATCCAACTGGCTATTTCACTGAAATAATGTTATAAAAATAGCGATAAAATAATGAGATACAAGAACCTAGAATATTTTCCCGGTTCTAGAATTAAAAACATATACTACTGAAATGGCAGAGGGCATTACTAATTTTTGTAATTATTAATAAGTTTATAAGGAACTGTTAAATAAAATCACTTAGGGCGGTTTTCTTCACTCAAAGTTAAACTCAACTTGAGGATTTTTATTTTCAACTTGTGATTTTGTTTTTCTTCACTCAAAGTTGACAGTTTCAACTTCTGATTTTCAACTCTAGAGTTTATCAACTTTCGATTTTCTCAACTCCCGAAAAAAGTAGAAGTAGGCCGAGCAAACTTGAGATTTTCCATCAGAATTCAGATTTTGTTTAATCAAAAGTTGTTTTCGCTTTCAATATTCTGAATAAGTTAATATAAAACTATAATGTTTCGAGGAAACTATTTTTGGGAAAGACGGCTGTCATCTGCTTCGGAAAGCGAAGATGAAGAAGAAGAATTTTTGACTCCTGAAAGAAGACAATATAAGATGCTTCCTCGCGTTGGACTCGATAAATGGGATGACCGTGACTTTGTTTATCGTTTTCGTCTATCAAAGTCCACCACAATAATAGTGCTTCAGCTAATAGAAGATTCTTTGCTTTGCAATGAGAGACGGTATTAGTTTTGAAATTTAATTAATATTCATTAGACTTACGTTTATTCTTAGATAGATTACGTGAATTACGACCAATTACTCAACTATTGATAGTGTTACGATATTATGCACTCGGGTCAATCCAATTGGCGATTGGAGATTTCATTGGAGTAAGCATTTCAACCGTGCATCGTATGGTGATAAAAGTTTCCAAAGCGATTGCCAATCTTGCGCCTCGATTCGTTCGAATGCCTGAAACACGAAGGGAACGGTTACAAGCAGCACATGACTTTTTTGCTAAAGCTAAGTTTCCTAGAACAATCGGGGCAATAGATTGCACGCATATCCGCATCCAATCGCCACGAGGAACTGATCCAGAAGTGTTTAGAAATCGTAAGGGATGGTTCTCCATAAATGTTCAGACTGTGGCCGCTGCGAACTTAAAAATTATCGATATTGTAGCTCGTTGGCAGGTATTATCCGGATTACAATATAATCTATAGTATATCTGTATCTTGAGGTTGTTTTCTTCTTAAAAAGGGCTCCACGCATGATCAACGAATTTTCAATTTATCGAATTTGAAGTAAAGAATTGAAAGAGGGGAATTTGAACATTTTATTATAATTGGAGACTCTGGCTACTCAAATACAAATTATCTTGCGACACATTTTCAGAATGTCTGAAACGATGTTGAAAATTTATATAACGAGTCCCAAATTCGCACTCGCAATTGTGTCGAGCGTTCGTACGGTGTTTGGAAAAGGCGGTTTCCGGTGTTGGCAACAGGCTTAAGATGTGGAGTTGAAACGGTGCAATTAATCATAATTGCTTCTGCCGTTCTCCACAACGTAGCCATGGATGAAAAGGAGTGGCAACCACCACCAGAAATGCCCGGATTCGCAGATATGTATGCTTCGCAAAAAGAATCACCCTCAGCTGCTTTTGGAAACGCTCGGTCTCGATTGGTTCGAACTTATTTTCAGCCAATGTTAAATCAAGAAGAAACCAATCAATTGATTTCGATGGAAGAGAATTAATATTAATATTAAAAAAACATCATACATTTTATATTTAAATTGTGTTATTTATTAACATATGTGATTAAAAAACAAGTAAAGTAAAAAGTAAGTAAAAGTAAAAACTATGTAACTAAAACTAAAACCTAAAAAAAAAAACTTTTTTGCTACTGCTGTTGGGACTGTGGTTTTTATGCTTTTTGCATGCCCTTATTTTAAAATTGCCAAACGAATGTTGTGGAGTTCCTTATCACAAGCAAGCTGGTCTTTGGCCCTCTGCAACTCAACTATCGAACGTTCTCGGTCGAATTCCGCTCGGTCGCGTTCGAATGAGGCTCGCTGCACGTCCAAGGAGGCAGCTCTCTCACGCTCTAGCTTATACCTTTCCCTTTCACCGTCCAGAATTTCCAATTCGATTTTATGTTTAGTAGCCAAATATTGATGTCTTTCCTCTGATAATTTGGGAATCTTATTGGATGCTTCCATTTCCTTTTTAATGTACCTGCGACGTCTGTTGTTTAACAAAGGGTTTGGTGGTTTCCGTAACTTTGCTGGGTTAACCCTTTCTCAATTATGTTTAACCACAATGTTTTTGCTTTCCGCCGTTTGAAAAGGATGGTTCTGGTTATCCAAACATTCTCCAGCATTATCGGCCACAGCCACGTCACTGCTATTATCTTCATAAACAAACAATTCTTCATCTATCGCTTCTTTGACACTTACAACTTCAGAAATATGGGTAACAGGAGGTTCCAGTGCTATGTTGTTCACAACGATGTAATCAATATCACCAGTCGCTGCCGACAAACCGTACGTGGATGGAATCAAAATTTTAAATAGTTTCTGCATTGATTCGTTCAATGCAGGAAGTTCTTTTTTCGGTTTACCTCCACCAGTTTGTTTTGCGTCTCTTGAAAAATAAAACACTCGATTTTGTAGCTGCTGTTTTATTTTTTGATATTTCTCACCTAAGGACTTGACACTTCTTTCCTACAAGATGAATATTAAATAAAACAATTCCAAATAAAACTAAATTAAATTAACCTGGCCCGGTGGTGCGATATTGAAAGCCTTAGCAATTTTTTCCCAGGCCTTGTCTTTATCACGCTTCGTGACACCATCAGTTCTTTTATTCTCTATGACATTGCGATATTCCAATGCATTCGACAACAACCAATCTTCCTCCTCAACCGAATAAACAACTTTAGTAAGTTTATTTGTTTTCTCCGTCATTATAGATATTTTTTTTAAATTTCAATTGCCAATAAAAGTTATATCGAACCTTAAATTTCAAAATTAATAAACGGAATAAATTCAAATCTACAACTACAAAACAACAACCTATGACATATCTGTCACAAATATCCTAGGGATTTTGTATCAACTCTAGAGTTGGCCAACTTTAGAGATTCCGGCAAGTTGAACAGTAGTGAAGAAAACCGCCCTTAAACTGTTAAATAAAATCACTTAAACTTAAACTTACTACTGAAATGAAGAAGAAGAAGGCTGAGCCCTATTTTATTGTTGAATTAGTGGTTAAATTGAACCTCTGCAAGTCATGATATACAAAATCGACATATTTTTAATTCCTTTTTAGCCAACAAAACTAATCTTTTGAATAAATTCTAATTATTGAAAAAGAATTCAGCACAATTGAAAGCAGCAGCAAAAATATGCTTAGTATCAAATAAAATGCATGCATAAGCCTAACTTAATAATTTGCATATAAACAGTTCCTGCACTAGTTTTGATTCATTACATCGACTATACTCGTATAATAGCGACTTTGTAATCAGCAAAATTCCACGTCTCAAAGTTATCATTATACATCGGGCAGCCAATTTACATTTTTCCACTTCAATCAGAGTCTCATGCTTGATGTTTAAAGTGTTTTACTCTGACACTGATTCGCTAGGCAAGGCCTTATATCAAAGCCGCGGCGTCCGATAAAAACAGTAACAGAAACGAAACAAAAAAAAAATGTTGCACGAATTCATTTGACCAGCACACACTGGTTTTTAGTTTAGTCTTTTTTTGTTGCAACCACATATGCACCGACGAGATGGATGTGTAAAAACCTTAAGCATATAACCACCAAGTTGCCACAAACTACAAGGACACCCAAGCTCTTGATTTAGAGCTTAAATTGAACTACTATAGCAAGTCCTCTATTCGAATATACTCACACATACACATACACACCTGTACGCTTCCATGAACAAATGTGCGTGCTCAGTGATTCATTTCCGCATCGAGCATACCAGGTTGCAATTTCTGTCACGTCATCGCATCCACACGGGGGCTCTATGAACTATGAGTGGGTGGAATCAGCCACTTGGCCTGCCGGGGTTCTCCTAGCATTGTTGCTCCTTGCTACCTTCTTAGCAATTTGTTTTTATTTTAAAAGTTCAGAAACACAATTTTATTTTGACTCCAGACTCAGACGCGAATTGATACTGCAGTTCCCCTTTAGCCTTGAAATTGATACACTCTTAGCAGAATCTGTCGAATTTGCTCAAATTAGTCTGTCCTTGAATCCTTGATTTTGGTCGAATAATTATGTGAACAACAACACGCAATTGGCAATGGTGATCGAATTTTGGGCAACAAAAATAAGGTAGGTGGGTAATCTTGTATTTAAGCTGTCAATCAGACAGTTTGTGGATGTTGAGGGTTTTGTCGAATTTCGGTTGTTTTCTGAGACTATTCTTTGTAAAAATAATCAAAATTGACCTTAAAAAAATAATACGAACAAGAACAAATTACCTCAAAAGAGATTAATAGGAAAATTATATGGAAAGTAATCTTCTTTTATTGGTACCTACATACTCACCTTTTATGTACAATGTACACAAATGTTATAGGATGGTTTTTAAAAGTCTGTGATTGAATGTTTCAGCTTGGATTGTGTTAAATATTTTTTGAAAGCAAGACAAAATTATTCTGTAGAATTTATAGAATTTTATTCTCGTGTCCCCTCTAGTAGTTGTCAATGGTTTATTTGATAACCAACGACTAATAAAGGGTGGCTAAATTTTAAGGGCCGATGTTGATTTTGAATCAAACACAAATTATTTAGGAAATTATTTCTTATTTTTTATGATAATATGGTATGGTTCAATTATGCATGGAACAAAATATCGGCCAAATGGCCGCCGTGATCCAGGCGGTACACCTCCATCCGATGGTCCAAATTTTCGGTGACGCTGAGGCATAATTGAGGTTCTATGCCGTTAATGTGCCGAATTATCTCATCCTTTAGCTGTTGAATTGTCGCTGGCTCATCGTCGTACACCTTTTCTTTCAAATAACCCCAAAGAAAGAAGTCCATCGGTGTCAAATCACATGATCTTGGTGGCCAATTGACTTCGCCACTACGTGAGATAACACGGCCGTTGAATTTGTCGCGCAAAAGAGCCATTGTTTCGTTAGCTGTGTGGTAAGTGGCACCGTCCTGTTGAAACCACATATCGTCCACATCCATATCTTCCAATTCGGGCCATAAAAAGTTCGTTATCATCTCACGATAGCGAACACCATTCACAGTAACTTCCTGACCGGCCTCATTTTGAAAAATACTGCCCGATGATGCCGCCAGCCCATAAACCGCACCAAACAGTCACTCTTTGTGGGTGCATTTGTTTTTCGACAATCACTCTTGGATTATCATTTGCCCAAATGCGGCAATTCTGCTTATTGACGAATCCACTGAGGTGAAAATGTGCCTCATCACTGAAGATGATTTTCTTCGAAAATTGATCATCCACTATTGCCATTTCTTGCCACCATTCTGACCATTGACGCCGCTTGAAATGGTCAAGAGGCTTTAGTTCTTGAGTCAATTGCAGCTTGTAAGCGTGTAAATGCGAGTCTTTATGCATAATGTTCATCAACGACGAGCGTGAGAGGTGCAATTGTTGGGCACGACGACGAGTTGAGTTGGACGGCTTTTCAGCCACACTATCGCGAACAGCAGCAATATTTTCTGCAGTACGAGCTGTACGAGCATGCACTGGTGTTTTCACATCTCCTACAGATCCGGTTTGCTCAAATTTTTGCACGATTTTTCCGATTGTACGCACATTTGGACGATTAAATTGACCGAAAAAATCACGAAGTGCACGACATACATTTAGATTTGAACGCCCATTTTCATAATAAGCCTGAATAACTTTAACGCGTTCACATTTAACATCGGCCCTTAAGATTTAACCACCCTTTATATTATGCTTTCGAAGGGTATGACATCATCTAATTGATGGGTCCAACTGTCGTACCTTGGGAAACATACATGAAATAGAGGTCGGTTAATTTAATTTGCATTTCTGTATTGTAAAGGCACATGAGATGATCTGCATAATATGAAACGAAAAGCTCGGGCGTGTAGCTTGGGACCAGACAGATCAGATCTGGCTGTCCACCAGAACTGAAAGCGGTCTCATCTCTTTCTCGAAAACAAGATTATATAGCGCAGCTTTAAACCAATTGAGACGATATCATACTTTTTTTTATCAAGGAGTTAGTTATTTTTTACAAGGAGTCCCGATGGTCTAGGCAGAAACAGTAGCATTTTAAAATCATATTGCGCCTATCCATTAGAGCAGTGTTTTTCAAACTTTTTGAGTACGCGACCCCTTTGGTAGTAACAAAATTTTGGGGAACCCCCATTATATTGTGTCAGTTATTTAAAAAGCTACATACACTGAACCCCTTCCAAGCCCGGTCTAATTACACTAGATTTTACTCATTCGCGATGAAATTTTCTCCCGAATTGCCAAAAAAAAATTGTAACAGGCCTTGCAGTAATTTTCATTTTTTTGAATTCTTAAGTGGGCATCAGAATTGTCATTTATGTCATTTATTTTTTAAACTGAGAGTAAGTACCTACTTATTTAAAAATTAAGTGTTGTGTTGTGTTGTTTACGAGTGATTATGGACAAGTTTCTCAAAAGACCGTTGCAGCCTTGCACATCCGGTGCAAGTGGAAGCGGAGGAAGCAACGAAAAAAAATAGACTTTATGACGTAAAATATCTTAAATATGGTTTCACAGTTTTTCATAATAAGTCTCAATGTGCTCTTTGTTGTGAAGTCTTATCTGCCGAAAGTATGAAACCCTATGCGACATCTCTTAACTAAACATTTCAAAGAAGCATATACATAGGTATATAAGCCGTTAGAATTTTTCGAACGAAAATTGAAATCCCTTAACCAGCAACAAAGTACTGTGGTTCAGGTAAGAGAAATAAGTCTAAATGCATACATACATATGTACAATGTACATACGTAAAACGGTATGTACAAGTACATGTATTGACCGGCTTTAGTTCGCGAAAAATGCCTACGCTTTTTTCAATATTTGATTTATTTTGCTACATACATACATATGTATTGTAATTTTGATTTACTGTTTTGTTTGATAGATTCTTTTTGTTTTTAAATTAGCTTTAGTTATCGAGTGCCAATGAGAAAGCGTTGTTAGCTAGCTATCAAGTAGCATACCAAGCCGCCAGCCAAAGCAGGGAAACCTCATACAATTGCTGAGAATCTTCTTTTGCTTGCGGCCCTTGATGTGGTTGAAATTATTTTGGACAAACAGGAGGCAGATAAACTTAAAAATAT
This sequence comes from Chrysotoxum bicinctum, assembly GCA_911387755.1. Classification (NCBI taxonomy): domain Eukaryota; kingdom Metazoa; phylum Arthropoda; class Insecta; order Diptera; family Syrphidae; genus Chrysotoxum; species Chrysotoxum bicinctum. The sequence goes on along the minus strand of OU426988.1, from coordinate 72,717,773 downwards.
ACCACTTTCTGACAATACAATTGAGCGGAGAATAAGGCTAGACGCGCACATTCAATTTTTAGTTTCGCAACTGTTTAGTTGCTAAAATGAAACATATGGGCTTATATGAGACACCGCGCACTTAGAGCAACTCGATTCGAGCATCGAGCAACTAAAAAGTTTGTGTTTTGACACAAACTAAACGATTGCCTCGCAACAGTTGAGTTGTTTTTTATAAGTGCAAGAGAGAAAAGAGTGCGAGCGTGAGTAAAGAGTTGCCAGTGTGCGGTTCTCTTTCAACTGGTGATTAAACTATTTGATTTCGATCACAGTTGCCAGTGCACGACTAGCCTAAGTGACATGGCCGTTGACATTCAAGAACAACCAATTGAAAAATTAAAGAAGAGTCCACATTTTGCCTTGCAACTAGATGAATCTACTGATGTTTCAGACTTTGCACAGTTTGTTTTATTTGTTCGTTTTGAAGCAGAGAAAACATTGAAGAAGAAATTTTATTTTGCAAAGTTCTTCCTGCTAATACTACTGGCCAGTGTTTGTGCGATATGTTTTTAGAAAGCTCTCGCAACTATACGAGATTGATTGGACAAAATGTTTTCTAATCTCTTTTTTCACACAGAGGTCAGAAAGCTGTCAAAAGAAAAGGTATTGACACGAGTTCTGGAATTGAAAGCCGAATTATTGATGTTTTTACAAGATTCAAAATCTGGAAATTCGGATCATTTTTTTGATCCCATCTGGCTCTTAAAATTATCATTTCTTGCTAATCTTTTCAACCACTTAAACATATTGAATAAGAGCCTCTAAGGGAGAGAAGAAAGCATTATAACTGCAAAAGATAAAATCAGAGGATTCCTTGCAAAGCTTCGTTCGCGGTCAGAGTCTTTACAAACAAACAGTTTTGATTATTTTCTCTGCTTTCAAAAGATCCTCGAAGAAATTTCATCAGATGAATCGATATCATTGAGCTCTCATATTCATCTCATGCTCTGTATCTGTACCATAATTTAGAGAAGAAACTATTAAGTTACTTTCCGGAGCTGGATTCTGAAAGTGGAGATAGATAAAGATGGGTATTAAATCCTTTTTTGAATATGTCAGTCAAACTCGCAAATCTACCATCGGTAAAGATGAAAGAAAATCTTATAGATTTAGCTGCAGAGTGCAGATGGCATACTGAGAATGGAATTCAATTTGAAAACGATTAACAATTTCTGGATAAAGAGAAGAGTATTCTCAGCTGAGCGAGGCCTTGAAGTTGTTACTGCTATTCGCCACTTCATACCTGTGTAAAGTCACACTCTCTTCAATTTTTGACATTAAAACTAAAAAAAGAAACAGACTAAATTTGAAAAATGATTTAATCTTAAAAGTGTCAAGAACTAATCCTAGATTTCAACGTTTATGTCGCACTAAAAATTGTTTTGTTTTATTTAATTTTTTTTAGCACAGGACATTTGTTTATTAGTCTTACCGGTTTGCGACCGCGACCCCTAAAGAATCTCTTCGCGACCCCCTAGGGGGTCGTGACCCACAGTTTGAAAAACACTGCATTAGAGGAAATTTCGTCCAAATCCCACATATGGACAGGTGCTCTAATAATCCACTTGAGTCTCTTTGAAAGAATCAAAAATGGGCAATGTTTCTGTTCTAATGCAGTAAGCAGTCGTATTCCTCCCCTTAAACAATTCAACCGAAATACTCACGCTTTAATCAGTCTACCCTTAACTCCAACTTCGGACATAAGGTTAAATTAAGAGATTCTTTCTTTAGTCACACTACATGAATGTAGAATGTTTTTTATTTCTATTTTATTTATTTATTTCGAAAGGCTATATACCTACTGAGAAAAATTGTCTCAATTTGGTCTTAGAACGGGTATTGCTGTTGATTCTCTTGATATGGCGAGGCAAAGAATTCCACAGAAGTGAAGCGTTAATAAAAAATTGGCGCTCAGATGTTGGGGAGGCGTAGCGATGTTGAATCAGTTGGGCAGACCTGGCTGAAGAGGCCCTCGTAATTCTCTCAAAAAGTTAGGGTGGTTGGGTTGTGAACAAGATATTCGAGAGTAAGGATAAGGTGCGAAACTGAAAGGATTTCTCGAGCGGCATGTTAAGTAAACAATTCAAAAAATGTGATACCGAACCTACGTAGTCTAAAGATGTATCTAATGATGTTATTAAAGACGATATTGGGTTCTTTTTTGCAGGCATAATTACAACTAGAGAAAATTTCGCAACCATAGATTAAAATGGGAAGAATTAAACTTTTCGCAACCATTGCACGCGTCTTGATCGTCAATCGATTCTGTCTTCCAAGGATTGGAACAATTTAATTAAAATTGCAACAACAAAAAACTAACTAAATCTACTCGTATGACACTTATTTATTTTCTTTTTTTCAATTTATTTTTTAAATAAACTTCAAAAATTGGCTCTCTTTTGTATTATTTTTGTAAGTAGGCTTGAAAAATGAAATTTATTTGTTTGATGTATGAAACTTCAAAAAAATATATCTATACTATTATATAAAGTAAGACTTTTGTTTGTTTGTCAGTTTGTTTGTAAATACTCCAATAGCAGACAAACAAACAAAAGTATTACTTTATAAACTTTTAATATACTTACCTTTGTATGTCGATAGTAACATAGGGTCATCTGAAAATGAAAAAACTAATAAATAATAGATTAAAATTTAAATTACTTTCACTTACCTCCAAAAAATATTTCCAAAATAGAAAATTGAAAGCAGCAGATTGAGAACTGTCTGCCGTTTCTAACTATTCCGCATTTCATTTCATTTTATTCCTCTATATATTTTGAGGCTGAACACCTACTTGGGCTATTGGAGTAAGAAACTGTTTACACGGCCATGGATACACGCAAGTTGCGCATGATTTTTTCGTGCATATAAATTTTGTAGTATCTATCAATATTTAAAAAAGGCACGGATTTTAGTTTTAACTCTCTGTGCATCAACAGTTCGCAAAATCGTTGTTAGATAAAGTCACGGATTTCTGTTAACACATTCCACACGACTTTTTGTGCAAAAAAATTCGTTAAAGAAACGTGTGGATTTAAGTTTACAAAGGAAATGCCTTGCAATATTGCTTTCGTCAATTTTTACAGAAATTATGTTTCAACATTCATATTCAAGTCATAAAATCATCGATTCTCAGAAAAACAGCTTTTACATATGCAAGTTTTTGCGCACGATTTTCTACGTTGAAAATTTTGCCAAATCGAAAGAGCACAGATCTTAGTTGACACATTGAACACGACTTTCTGTGCATCAAAATTTTGCAACATCGATGTTCGATAAAGCCACGGACTTCTTTTAACACATTTCACACGACTTTGTGTGCATACAAACTTTGTTCAAAAACGTGAGGATTTTAGTTTACACATAAAATGCTTTGCAATATTACTTTCGTCAATTTTGTATGATGTTAATTTTTGCAAAAATTATGTTTTAACATTCATATTCAAGTGATAAATTCATCGATGCTTAGAAAGACAGCATTTATATTTGCAAGTTCTTGCGCACGATTTTCTACGTTCAAAATTTTGCCAAATCGAAAGAGCACAGATCTTAGTTGACACATTGAACACGACTTTTTGTGCATCAAAATTTTACAACATCGATGTTCGATAAATCCACGGATTTCTGTTAATACATTTCACACGACTTTCTGTGCATACAAACTTCGTTCAAAAACCGTGTGGATTTTAGTTTACACATAAAAAGCCTTGCAATATTACTTTCGTCAATATTGTATGATGTTAATTTTTACAGAAATTATGTTTTAACATTCACATTCAAGTGATAAAATCATCGATGCTTACAGAGTCAGCATTTGTATATGCAAGCTTTTGCTCACGATTTTCTGCGATCAAAATTTTTAAATATCAAAAAAGCACAAGTTTACAAATTGAGCACATCTTTTTGTGCATCAAAATTTCGCAATATCGATGTTTGATAAAGTCAGTTACTTGAAAAACCATATGGCCGTAAAAAATGAGTCCTGTAATCAGATCCTTAAATTTGGAGAAAGAAAACAGGAAAGTGAATAGTTGTTTCATTTCAGTTTTGGCTTGAACCGTTTATTTTTGTTCCATTTCAGTTCAGCATGTATTTGTTTCAATTCAGACAGATGTAGCTACTTACACATGCGCAACTATTTGCAATGGTGGCAAGGGGAAGTTTTGACTGCGTTCAGACAAATTTAATGCTCTTTGGCTAAAGGGTGCGTCCAGAAATATATAATGTTCATTTTTATCGTTGGTAAAACCCGATAACATACCCAAGCAACACATAAACTCTTGGAGAGTACTTCAATAAATGCATCAGGTCTTAACAAGCTATTAGTTCAATCTTTTTAATACAATTTCACCTTATAATCTCCTAATTCACTCTTTAAAAGTATTCTTTCTGTTATACTATTAATAAAACATCTTTTAAATATCTTAAAGATATTCATGACAAATGTCATTATATTGACTCTCTATATACCCCCTTTAAAACCTTTTTAAAAGGAGTAATTTTAAAATGCTGAAAAAGTTTTTCATTTTAATCTTTCGAATACATCTTGAAGATATTCTGTGGACGTTTTCACTAAAACGTCTTTATGATATCTTAACAGGGTATCTTCAAGTAGTACTATTTTCCTCTTTGGTTGAAAAAAGTGTTTTGTTTCACCCGAAATATGTGAATTGTGTAACACTTCCCATGCAATCAAGAACATATGAAGGAAAAAACTAGCTAAAAATCAGCTCAAATATTTAGTTGAATGTGCGCGCATTTGCATATGATTATATTAAACAGAAAATAGACAGAAACTGATTGTTGTGAATTTTTTACCATTTTCTTTTACTCTTTGCTTACACTTTGTTTGCTCTATTTTCTTTGCATTTGACTGGCATTCGTCCTTTACACTTTGTTTACACTTTTTTCACTCTTTGTAGTTATTCGCGGGCTGAGTTGATGGAACTCTCGAGCTGCTCTTTTGTTAATTTTGAAGATGACATTTTCGCTTTATCCCAGGAAAAAGAACATACAAATAAAAACGATGAAAATGAAAAAATAATAAAAATGAAGTAATAACCGACGAAACAGATAGTGATGACTAGGGCAAAAATATGCTTTGAAATATTAGTTTTAATAAAATATGTTATTAATTAAATACATACATATGAACAGAACATATGCTTCAATAAAAATTAATTTAAAAATTATTTAAAAATTCAATAAAATTAATTACTTAACGAAGTTAATAAAATACATTTTTAAAGTATTTAATGGCCAATAATTTAAAATCGCATGCTTAGGTATGTATATTTAAAAAAATGAAATCGACAGCAAAAATAAAGTTATTCCAAATGCATATTTCTTGAAAGTATTAGTGGTTTCAAGCAATTTCATTTAAAATGTAGAGACAACATTTTTTTTTAACGAAACAAAAATGGAATTCTTCGATAATTACGGAGTCTTTTCAGAAATATTATTAAAATCAATTTAGAATCATTAGGCAAGTACTTTTTTCAATCAATTTTATGAAAATGAAAAACATAAATTAAAATAAAGTGACTAAAGAAGCCCAAAATGAAGAAACAACAGATAGTGATAACTACGGCAAATAAAAATATGCTCTAAAAAAAGTTTGAAGCGCTTAACATACATATGTTAATGGTGCATATGCTTCAATAAATTTATTCTTTTTCAATGTTTACAAATAGTAATCAATACTAAATATGTTTAGTTCACCTATTCTACGTGTGCATGGTATGCAAAAATATTCATTTTGGATGAAATATGCAAAAATCTACCCCAACAATTTGTGATTTGATAAATCATGTAACTGTAAAGGGCTTTCGCGCATAAATTTTCCTCGGAATATTTCCCGTTTACTAAACTCAGGGTAGGTGAATGATGCTCTAGAGATTCTCTCAGAATTTGTTAGTACCGGAAATAAACTTTCTAGGATAATTAGTTGTTATTACATAGGACTTTCTGTGCGAAAGAAATTTTCTCCGCAAGAACCCGGCAACGCCGGGTATTTTAAGCTAGTTCATTATAAATCTAAAACTGATAAAAACAAGATGTTGAAGATTATAAGAAAAAAGCATATCTTATGGAATTTAACTATCTTAAAAATGTAAATTGAATTTTTTTTTTCAAATATTTGATCAATGTTTTTATATTTACTTCATTTTAGTTTTCAACAAATCAATTCCTTAACAAGGAATCGAAAATGGAGGAAGAAAAATTAAAAACAAAAAAGAAAGAAGCAATAAAGGAAGTTAAAAAGGATTTTTATACATGTCCAGAGAATGTAAGTAAGAAATCTTTGATAATTATTTTGTTAGTTAAATTTCAAAATTATTTCTCACAGGATGAAATGGCAATTTATGAAGGAATGCCTTTGGAATATGGGGAAAGGGAGCGACGGAAGTTCTATAGAAGCCATACAAAAACGTTCTACTATGTAAGTTGATAAGCTTAAGAGTAAAGAAAAATAATTAACTTTGATTGTTTATCGTTAGGGATCTTTCAAATTTTGTGTGCCGCCGCCGGACGAAACGCAGAAAAACGTTCCTGACTCACAGGATGTGAATATTTCTAAAATAAAATTTTCAGAATTTTTGGGAAAAGAAAAACTGAGAAGACATCTACATATATAGAAAGCATACACAAATATTTTATTATGTAAGTTGATTAATTTTGCGAATAAGAACAATAATTTATTTTGATCTTTTTTCCTTAGGGAGAGATCTTTCAAGTTTAGTTTGCCTCCCAATAAAACGGAAAATGAGTAAAAGGTATGCATATGTATGTGAAGTAAATAAAGTTAAGTTAAATTTTAAGAACTTTCTGACGAAAGCCGTTGCTAAAATTTGTTTTTGTAGAATATCGGTCATATTCTGCTATTTGTACGCGTGAGCGAAATATCAGTTTAAACAATAAATAACGGTCAAGTTTGGCAGTATAAATATTTGAAATTTCTAATTAATTTACAGCAAATTTGTTGAAACATTTTACCATTTGAGGAAATTGAGATCTCACAGGCTTTTCTACGTCAAAAATAGACCAAGAGAATCCAAAATTTGTCTTCCTCAGCATGTTCATTTTTGAGATCTCATTTTTCTGGACGTAGTTATTAATGTAATTCCAAGATTTCAATTTAGCCAAACAGCAGAATACGGGCTTTAAGATTTTTTTATTTTTAATAATGTTTTTTAATTATATTATTATACGTACATATGTACATATTAAAAAACTTAAAAAAATTAATATTTACTTTTACAAAATTGCATGCTCACCTTAACCCTTTCAATTCGAACTTCCAAAGAACTTGGATTAAGAAACGGTAAACTTCAAAGAGTTAATCAAAAAGTTGGATGATTTTGAAAATTAAAAAAAAAAAAAAACTTTATGGTATATATGTACACGTGAACAAAACATATTTGAAGAATGAAGACAATTAGTCCTAATTTAAATGAGATTAGAATATAATTTGTAAGTTTATTTCATATATTTTTTGTGTTATTGTTGTAAAATAAAAGACTGATTTTTTTTTAATTTTCATTGTTTTTCCTTATCTTTCAACTTTTTCAAAGCATATTTTTACTTTTTAAGCGCATATTTTCTCCGTTTACGTGCATATTTTATGCGCATCCTGGGGCCTGTTTCGAAGATCATACATCACATACATTACATACATCATTACAATAAATTAAATATCATACATTACATCAAATTACAGAATCTCATTGGAAATATTCCAGTCGATTACCCTGTTGATAACAAATCAGATGGCCCTGGGTTGGGTACGATATCCAGCTTTTTATACTCCTGTTTTTTTAAATCCCGTTTTTATGATCCTGTTTCTTATAATCCCGCTTTTTTAAAATCCCGCTTTTTATAATCCCGCTTTTTAAAATTCCGTCTCTTATAATCCCGTTTCTTATAATCCCCTTTCTTATTACGATGTGTAAGCAGTGAGGTATGTATGTAAGGGGCCCCAACTAACATAATTGCTTCCTATTTCTGATATTTAAGAATCATTCGTAGCTATAGTGCTCATATAACCATTCTTGCTGGAAGTCAAATAGTTATAGGACTAAAAACTGATATAATTCATGTCCTAGACATTCTCTGGGGCACTTTTTATCACCTTTATAGGCGTTAAGACTCAATATTCCTTTAATCATACTATATTTATACTATAAGATAGTCATCCGAAGAAACTGCTATAAAAGTCTTAATTTGGTATTCGTTATCTTTATGGAATCATTATTGGACAGTTTAAGTCAAGGTGGAGTATATTTCCTGTAGTACTTTTATAAAACTGTGCAAATATATGCAGTCAAAATGAGTCATTGACCCAAAATGCACCACGTGCTTTTGTACACATGAGGGACATACATATATGCTACACTATCAAGTACAACAACAAAATGCGCAATCTGCGTAACTCTGTATAAATTAAATGTACGACTGGGTCGAACGGACTTGCCTTAATGTAGACTGCAAATTTTAACAAATTTAAGAACTAAAAAAAACTTTTTTTTTTTAAATTCTTTTAGTACGACAAATAAAAATGGAATGCCATATGATTTTTTAGAAAATATGTATGATTTAAAAAAAAAAAAACAAAAATTAAAGCCATTGTAGCGGAGTCTTAAGAAAAATAAATTTTTATATACAAAATTTAGAAAAACATTTAGTTTATCTATTTTCAGTGTTTGTAATTTTAAGGATAAAAATTAAATCTAAAAAAATTATAGACCTATAACGGGTCTTCTTTTGTTAAAACGGAGGCTTACAAAACAATCTATAGAGTATATATATTTTATTCTTTATCAAACAATAATAATTTTCAGAATAATAAAACAACAAGCTTTAAAAAGTATACTTACAGCTATGTAGGTATAAAGTATAATAATAATTAAGGTATAGAATATATATTACTTGTCCCTACAGACCTGTTTTTTTTTTAATCCAAAAAAATATTTTTTTTTTAAGTTTAGATAGAAGTTTTTTTCAACTTTTAACTAGCTTTTCTAAAAAAAACTATTATTAAAATCCGACAAGCTGACACTGAGAAATTCAAAATTAGAAAAAAAAATAATATGGTAGGTAGCCAGCAAAATCTTAATTTAAGGCTTTTATCGAATTATACATCGTTAAAAAAATATCGAAAAGAAAAAAATTATTAAAATTCTAGGTGCCGTTTTCGATAAAAATACGATTTTTGAAACCATTTCTTAACATTTGTAATTGTTTTTGTTCATATGTTGTAGATTCTATTAAAACAAATTTTAGTTGTTAAGTTAATTAAAGCGAAAGCATAACTTGCCAAATAGCAGCTACGTCGCAAGTGAAAAGTTAACATTGCAATTGCAATTTAAAATAATTTAAAGTTCAATTCATATAAAACTTAAAAAGCATCTATAAAGAAAGTCTACGTGGCTTTATAGGAGATAAATCACGGTAAAAGTGATCCCAATTGGCCGAGCGGTTAGCGAGCAAGAGATTTGGTGTGAGAGGACCCGAGTTCGATTCCCAGATCTGCCTACACATGTAAGTAATTTTTAAATTAATTTTAAAAGTAAAAGTAAAAGTAGAAATAAAATCATACAAAATAATCAACTCTAATATCTTTACAAAAATTATGCAGAAAAAGCCGAAAAACATATGCAAGAAAAGCATGAAAATAAAAATGAAATCAAATAAGGACAGAATAAATATTTTTTTTTTATTTTCTGCATACTCCCATAAGTATTTTATTCTTGTGACAATAAATCTTCTTTTCATGGCTACTATCGACGCAACTGCTGCAATAAAGCATATATTATGTTCACAAAAATTATTTGATAATCTTTATAGCAGTACTACTACTCCTATAGTGATGGACTAAAATATTCTCTGATTACCTTATGGACGTAGAATATCATATAGTACCTCTGTCACATAACGATAAGTATATTTATCGGAGTAACACAATTTACTCCATAAAGGTGGAATAGGAGTTTAAAAAAAATCGGCCTTTTAACTCTTTTGAGTTTTATATAACCCTTAAATGTGTGCAAAAGACAGTAAGAAGAAGCTTCTCCAGATTAATAAAGAAGTAAAATAGTTAGTTGGGGGGCCATGCTGCCTCCCTGCCACCCCCCTGCTTGGATACACTATAGGATTTGGGGTAGGTGCGAGGTTGGTGTATGCAAAGTTTCTTTAGCATTTAAAGAATCTAGAAAACAACCAACATAAAATCAATAAGTTTTCGCTACTTATTCCAAAAAACGGGATTAGAAGGATTTGGCGGGATTTTAAAAAGCGGGATTATAATAGATCGGGATTTCGAACAAGCGGGATTTTCGAAGACGGGATTTTAAAAAAGCAGTATTTTACCAGACAGGATTTTAAAACTTTTTTTCGCGATTTTTGAAAAGCGGGATTTCCAAAAGTGGGATTCCGATACGCTCCCTATCCCTCCTATTGTTCCGAAGAGGTGTTCCTCAACGCTAGCAGAGGAGAAAGTAAGATTATTTATTGCACTTGATATTTCAAAGGCATTTGAGTTTGGGATCAAACTCTCTTATCGAAAATGCGTGCCTTTGGCATCGATGAATCTTTTCTTCGTTGGATTAGAAATTAGCTACAAGTATAGTATTGGACGGTTTTAAAAAATATACGCTGGTGTGCCCCAGGGCTCCGTTTTGTCTCCGACACTCTTTCTTATGTTCATAGGTAAATGATCTTATGCCTGAAACTTCTAATCCGCTAAATTGTTTCGCTGACGACAGTACCCTCAGCTTTTCATATTCGTTTTTAGATTTACGTCCTTGTCCTTCAGAGGTGGACTTCCAACGGCAACGTACGATAAGCTCATTAAATTCTGATCTTGACAGCATTTTCCAATGGGGAATCAAAGGAAATTAGGAATGAATACTTCGAAAACCCAATGCTGTTTACTGTCGCTAAACGTTTTTCTCAATGTCACTTTCTATGGGTGGCACCTGCATCGAAGAGGCTGAACAATCTTCAGTTTTAGGTACATATGTGCATCACACTTCACAGACCATCTTTTGTGTAGTGATCACATATTTGGCGTTGTCAAAAACGCCGCTAAATGTTTAGGTTAAATGTTAAGCCCGTGCAAGAAGTTCTGGGGCCAGATTCTGTAAAAAAAGAAACGAAAGCGATCGTTCGTTTTTCAAAAACGAAAGCAAATACGAAGCAAACCGTTCGCACGTACGAAAACGTTCGTTCGCTTTTGCCATACAGAATGTCACCCCTGATCTGGCTGTAATCTATAAAACCTATGTTCTCCTTTCAAATCCTATCCTACTTTCCTAGTTTCTCGCACTGTGTCTAACATTATAAGAGTATTCGCAACCCTTTAAGTGCGCGTATAATATAAACAAAAAAAGAAAGTTTGATATCCATAGAATTTTTGGGTCTTTCTATTTAATTTAGCTTTGTTCGAACGTAAGTATGTCCAAAAATAATGAAAAAAAAAAATCAAATACAAAATAATTAACACAACTAAGATGCAATCATGTGATTCCAAAACTAGCACTTCACAGCATCATCATCATCACCATCATAACCATCATCATCATTATTATCATCTAAAGCGGACCAATGGATTATGGGGTATTGGTAATGATGCTATGGTTATGGTACAGACTCCAGGTAAACATCGACGACATCGTTTACTTCGATTCAGGTTAAAAAGGTTACAAAAAAAATTAATTGGCTTCCACATTCATTGAGGAAGATATAAATTTTGCAGGCATAGTAGCTCCAACGCTCAAGCACCATCAACTCCAGCACTAAACCCACCAACTAACCAACCAAAGCAATGCCAATTGTGTGACGTTTGTATGGAAATACAACAACAATGCTGTCGTCCCGGTTTATGTCCCGTCCCGACCGGACTGAGCAAAAGTTCTTACCTCCTCTTATCGAATGTATACGTCGCTTCATCGCCGCAGTCACATCTCTCGTGAGCTGTTTGCTTTAAGTGCATTCCAGTCACCCTCATTTTCGATAGGGTCTCTCTAATTATTTTGGAATTCAAATTATAATTTCTTTGGATTTTGTTGTTGTCGTTTTCTTTGTTGGTTTTTAATTCGAATTTTAATTAATTTGAGATCCCCAGGGAGATCTTATTGAGTTTGGTGCGGAGAAAAGGAGAATGTGGACTTTTAGTTAAACAAACAAAGTACGGAAGTGGTTTGGGATCTAGAAGCTGTACGTCCTCGTTAAGACTCACAGTCCAACGAATTCGAATGGATGTCCATTCGGATGATGAGGCACCAAACCCAAAAAGTACAACACTTGACTGAGCTTTGTTGAAGGCGGTGTCAAAATCCGCGTTGTGTGGGCGCAAATTAAAGTACAGGTAGAGGAACTTTTCCAATCTGATGCCAAAAACCACACAAAAAGATATTACATTTCGAAAACCACAGCGAAGTGAACCCACAAGAAACCGCAAAACTTATCGCGACATCCTGCAACGGCTTCACAAATATTTAAGATTCCTCTACTTGATACGACTTGACTCCCACACACATGATATTCGATATGCAATTGACTAATGGGTCGTGTGATTATGCAAAGCCCTACAAATCCTCGAAGATATCAATGGAGAAACCTTGCGTCGTGTCGTGTCGTGTCAATTGCCACGAGTAAGGCCCTGTTGCGGTTTCCATGATTTAAGCAAAAAGCAGACCATGATGACGATCCACCCTCGTTTTGAAATTGATCCAAGACGTTCACCGGAGTGTTGAGTCAAACAACAAACGGGATTAATTAACCTTTTTGTGCGCATGTTGTCCTGCAATTAGCAAGAAGCGGCTTACATTGTCATCATTTCATCTCTTGCGGTCATGTTTTAGTCCGCAAGTTTGGTATTATGTAGTCTACTACTGGAATCTTTTCAGGGTGTACCATTACACTTTTGTTGTCAAATTGACATACCTACGCGGACGAACGCTCCACAAAGGGAAAATGGAATATTTTGAGGCAGATCAAGATAAGATTATGCTTCTTTTTTGCCTTCAATGCCGCAGGCTGTGGTTTGAAATGGTGATGATAATGATTCTCATAATTTTTTGACCAAAATATGGTATTTAAATGTAATTTGTAAAGAGTGGTATTTAAATTAATATCTGCATATATAGTTACAGTGTTTGTGCGACAGTTAATTTTTATTATGAGAAATACCTAAGACGATTTACAAAATTGCTACCGAAAACAAAAATATCAAGCTACACAGGTGGTAACTTATCCACTTAATTTCCGTTTTGATACCTTGTTTTGAAAAAATTTCTTGGAAGTTACAACATTCAAAAAGATAGATATATGTCTTATGTTCAAATAAAAATCTATCTCTGGAATTATGATGGACTCTTAGAACTTTCAAATACCTAAAACAAATGAGGTTTTAAACATGCATTTTATTTTCATTGCAAATTCATTCTTTTTGCAACTTATTCGGTTAAAATAATAATAATAAAAAAAAAGCTTAACAAATTGACAATCTGTTAGAGTTTGGCAATTCCGTCTCTTTCGATGACAACGGCTTAGCGACATTTGCGCCATCTAACATTTACTCTTGTTATTATAACATTCAAACTTTTAGGATGGTATTTACCGAGCGCTCTTAAACGGCTCTTTACGAGGCTCTTAACTTGAAATTTCTTTGGGGTATTCACCATCACCATTCACCAACCACTCACAAGTGTTTTTTGAAGTTCGAAAATGAGAGCCACTCTCTCTTGTTCAGGCATACCCAAACTGTGAAATGTTGTGGAATGTTGGTCTTGACAGCAAATGGATACTCTTCTACTTGGCATTGCTCACATGGATTCGAGTCAAATGCGGCCTTAGTATAACGTAGAAAACTTACTTCTTTCTGTATCTTTCAACCAAGCGGACGTTCTTTTTTATTCCATATCTCTGATACAAAATCGTATCAGATGTTTCTGGATAAATCGAATTGGTTGTTGTTTTGAAACTCTTACAGCCTTATTTATTATTTTTCACTAATACTGGGCTCAACCTCGGAATAGGTAAACCAAGCCAAAGCACTTACTTCGAGTTTACGCCACGTCAAACGTATCCTTATTTAATATATATTTTCTTAGCCGTATTAGCTACGCCTTCCTTATGTCAAATATACTGGGAATATACTGGGAAAAAAAGTGACAAATCTAAAACTCTGTTTATTATACACCTAAATCAAACCCCAGCTGATTTCCATTATTATTCGTTTTATTATCATTGTATGCATATTGGAAATTGGATACATTTAAAATTGGATTGTATAAAGTTCAAATCCAATAAATGAATGTACCAACCAGCAACCAAACCACATTGCGTTCCCAATACCGTACAACTGTTAGAGCGTTTGGAAAATATAAATATTTTATTATTGCAAAATAGGTATCTATCCTTTTTGTCTTAGTAAGAAACGAAAAAAAAAATTGCTTACACTCCTTTTTGTAAATTTCACAAGATGTCATCTCAAAATGACATTTAGATACTAAGGCGCCAGTTATAGCTATCATTGAAAACCATCATTGAAACACAAATCAGTGGGACGGTGGAATATTTTTTGACAAGTCGGTTATAGCAATCAATAATTTCGCTGTCATTGAAAATATCTGTCGCTTTGATGCTTGCTAAATTACTAGTGATGGGTACCTCATTCATGAGGCAATACAAAATGTCGCATGTTATGTTATTGTTTAAAGTTTTTTTCTTTTTGCTAACTGCAATCATTTAGGCCTATTCGGCGAGATCTTTTATTCTTCTATTCTGTTATGAATTTCAATACAAAAGTTTGAGATGTCAACAAATCTTTTATGAATTATAATTTTGGTATGCGGCATGGTAAAATCTGTTATAAAATCTGCTAAGAAAACTTTTATGAAATGTCAAACGTTCGAAAATAGAAAAAATCTTTTAGGAATAGCATTTTTGGTATTCAGCATGCCAAAATCTGTTATGAAATCTGTTAGAAATCATAAAAGAATAAAAGACAAACTTCTGTGACTTTTATTATAAAAGATTTCAATAAGTACACATGTGCATCATGTAAAAATGAATATTTATCTTTTATTTCGTCAACGAAATGTTCTTTAAAGGAGACAAATGAAAGAAAATATATTAAAATACATATCATATAAAGATATAAGTAGAGTATATCCATGGTATTTCCAGAAACATATGAGGTAAAATCGTGTTCCATTGTATGGATACCAAGAATGTGTAAGGCTAGGCGCGCACATTCAATTTTTAGTTTCGCAACTGCTTGGTTCGAGCAACTAAAAGTTTGTGTACAAACTAAGCGATTGCCTAAAATGAATTCGCTATTTTGTGTAACATATAATTATATGCACCTGCGCGGACATTCAACTAAATAGTTCATCTGTTTTCAATAAAGGACTATTCATATAAGAGCGACCAACGACCGACGAATGAACGAACATTCGCCCATTTTGACATTTCATTCACATGCATATTTTGTTTTTATTCGTCGCGAATGGCGTTTACTTAGACAACTTAGAATAATTTTGAGGTTAGCCGCGCGCGAACAATTCATTCGTTGCAGTGTGGATGGTATGTGGGACGCGAATAGTGTTTGACAGTTCGTAGCAATCATATTGCAATTCGCGACGACTAATTTATTTTCTCAAATTTCTCTCATTTTAGCAATTACAACGCAAATTTTAATAAATTAACATTAAATTAAACTAGATTGCTACTCTTTTGTAAAGTTTTTGTAAAGAATTTAGGCTTATATATGTTTTAAATCCCATTTGTTTTTTTATTCGTTGGTCGTTGGTCGCTCTCATGTGAATAGTCTTTAAGAAACCAAAAAGTTGTGCAACTAAAAGTTGAATGTGCGCGCCTAGCCTAAGTGCCTTTTGTGCTAGTGTTTGTGTATTTCGTAATGGGCGGTTTTCAAATTTCAGTCGCCTCTCGTTTGTCGTGTCTCGCATCTCGCCTGAGAAGAAGAATATGAAAAGAGAATAGTAAAAATGTTTTTGTATACCTAGTACGTATCTAGGTACACACATAGATCTTTGTATGTTTTATTCAAATTTCATAATCTTTAGAATTGCAGAGACGCCATTGAAAAATTGATTTTTTTGTTGAAAATGCCCATATTAAAATATGTAGGTGTATCTTATGGGACATTTGAGGTGAGACAAAATACCACCTCAAATAAGTACCTCATAAAACTCATTTTAAATTCATATCGTACCCATCACTATAAATTACGAAGACAGCCTGAATAATTTTTAAAGGTTAGAGTTGATCATTGAAAAAAAAACTGACACATGAGAATAGAAAGAGAATCGAACAAATATCATTGAAACGATTGTGTTACACTTTGTTGGAACGAAAATCAGCTGTTCATTGAAAACGATTTTCATCATTGAAAAATTAAAACTAGTTTTATGAGAAATATTTAAAATATTTGTGTATTTTTATTTGCAAAAGTAAAATATGTAATTGATTAGCTTCGTTTGTATACCAAACATTCTCAGTATTCATAGTTTAACTATCCCAAAAAGTGAAAACAAAATTTTCAATGATGGTTTTCAATGATAGCTATAACTGGCGCCTAAAACGGCCTTAAACCTCCTTCGAACCAGTTTTAGCTTATTCCACCGCTATTCCTCGTGCATTTTCATTATAAATAAGGTTTTCAGGTTTAGAGCCGTTGTAAAGTCGAAGTAACTTTACTCCGTCGCTAAAACGAGTTAGTAAATAAGGCTGTTAGTATCTATGGATACACGACAAACTCAATAATTTGTATACCAAAATTTTGCCTTGAGGACCTTACATTTAAAAATCTCAATAACTCAAGTTTAAAAATCAGGTCTTAATTTTTTTTGATGTGTAAACATTTATGCCGGCGGGCGGGTAAACCAAAAACGTGGGTCTAACTACACGTTATGTGTAGTACGTTACCTTACGGAAGACTTCATTTAAGAACCTGTTTGCATTGGGAATAAATACGTATACTTACAACATCGTGCTTAGATTGGAAACTTTGAGGAGCCTCAAAAAGATAGTTAGAACTAACTAACCAATCAGCTAGCGCCCGCATTTGGTTGCCCCTCAAGGGTATCAAACCGAGCAGACAGGAGCTGATCTGTAGTCTTCAGAGGCTAGATCCATTGATTCCTATACATGACTGGGGTATCGTTAAGCATAGGAATCGTGGAAGAACAGCGGGTCTTTCAGATTAATCTGAATGAATCTCAAAAACTACAAGAGCTACCAATGCATCTAGAAAAAGTCACTGTTTGGTGCGGATTGTGGGTCATTGGACCATATTTCTTTAAAGATGATGCGAATCGCAACGTTACTGTGAATGTTGAGCGCTACCGTGCGATGATAACAAACTTTTTTTTTCAAAAATTCAAAGATCGCTATGAAAGCTTTAACTTGTAACGAAGCGTTCCATGCTACACCATTTTTCTTCTTTGCTTTTCCAGCCAATGTCTGTTTTTCTGATTAAGTAGCAAATATTCAAAAATAACCGTCACTTCTTTTAGTACTCCCATACCACAGAACATTATCGTCATTAATAATATTATTTCAAACTGAAAGTCATCACCAGCCGATCGCCATCGAATTTTCAATGTGATCGATATAACTCAGGTTCACTAGGAGTACGTGACGTCACAGAAAAATGTAATAAAATTCGAATTTACATTCATCGTCCTTACAGTTCAAATTCAGTTTTGTCGCAAATTTAGCATAACAGGAATTTTTTTAGCAGACGAAGACCACCAATCGTACGGCAACGATTCTGTCTTACTTCCTTACTTAGGTCCTCAGACCTTTAATGTCCGCGGGGGACCCCTAGTGGGGCATAAGGCGTCCACAACCAACGCCAGCTCGCCATCGTGTTCGGTTTCTGGATATGAGTCGCAACTCCCTCGAACTCTTGCCTAGTTGGGCTGACTCCTACTCGACTGTCCTTCTCCTTGAGCTTCTCGGTCGTCCAGCTCTTCCTCCTTCTTGAGTGGGCGGATTCCACTGCATTGCATGCGCCGCAATACAGTTGTCGCCTTTTCGAAGCGTGTGTCAGATCCACTGCCACTTTCGACTTCGTATAATAGAGTCAATAGGTTCCTGACCCGTTTTCCTGAGGAGCTCTTCGTTTTATATACGATTGGCCCAGAAATCCTAAGGATGTTTCGTAGACATCTATTAATGAACGTTTGCAGCTTCTTAGTGACACCTACTGTTACTTTTCAAGTGCTGCAACCGTAAAGTAACACGGATTCAACGTTGGATCGAAACAGCCTTAGCTTGGTTCTTAAGCTAAGAGAGTTATTCCTCCATATATATTTCTAACCATACCGAAAGCAGCCTTTGCCTTCCCGATTCGACTGCTGATGTCCTGTTCGGTGCCACCCTCGGTAGAGATGATACTTAAAAGGTATTGGAATTGGAAGCTCTGTACTTTCTCTACCGGTTGTTGAGAAATATTTATAAGAGAAGATGACTGGGTTCCTAGGCTGATCATCTTTAATTTGCCGGAGTTGATTTTCAGCCCCACGATTTCTGCTTCTCTCTTTATTCCTGTTGTCATTTCATGGAGATCCATGATCCTATGAGAGAGCAAGCATACGTCATCCGCATAGTCAAGATGTTTCAGGTGAGACGTCAGAGTCCATCGAATTCCTCCGTTTCCCGTCAAGGCCGCTCGCAGGACATCGCTTATCACCAACAGAAACAATATTGGTGACAGAATGCAGCCCTGTCTGATTCCACTTTGGACTTCAATCTCTTCTGACAGCCTCCCTTCGTGTAAAACGTGACATTTGGATCCATCATAAGTTGCCTTAGTAATAGCTATTAATTTATCCGGGATACCCCTCCTGCGTAAAGCATGCCAAATAAATTCTCTATTGACGCTATCGAAAGCCTTCTCAAAGTCGATGAATAGCAGGTGGAGTGGTGATCGATATTCTAAGCACTGCTCAATTATGATCCTTAAAGTATTGATATGATTAATGCATGTCATGAGGATCCAGTGCGGAAACCTTCTTGTTCGGCATCGAGTGTGGCTTCTAGATGTTCCCTGATGCGTTCATTCTCGCTAATATTTTGGCAACGGCAGGTAGGACGCAAATCCCCCTCCAGTTTTCGCACAGTGTTCTCCTCTTTTAGGGAGCTTGACTATCATTTCCTTTTTCCATACTCATTCGGAAATCCTTTGGAGACCCAAGCTTTCCTTATGAGTGGATGCAGAAGATCGCTCCATGTCGTTGACACCGCTTGTACCATAGAAGCTCTGCAGGAATGCCATCAAGTCCTACTGCTTTGTTGATTTTCAGTGCTTTGATTGCGTTGCGGATCTCATCTCTACTGGAGGGTGCAGTGTGGATTCGGGAATTTGTTGTTCCTTACGGCTCAGCAGGTATCAGTTGCGCATTGCTGTCGGTAACTCGGTTTAATACCGACGCAAAATGGTCCTTCCACCTTCTCAGCTGATCCTCATCCGAACTAAGTAGCTAGCCGTCTGAGTCTTTTACGAGGTGTTGTTTGGAACTGCGAGCACCAACCAGTTCCTTTGTAATGCTGTAGATGGTTCTACTGTCGCATCTGTTAGCAGCATCTTCATGCTTGTTTGGCCAAAGCGTTGATATGATTACGCTTGTCACGACTTACACTGTGGTGAACCTCTCTCTTTCTCATGCGGTACAGGGTTTCTAGCTCTCTTTTTTCTACTCCAGTTGCAGCTGCAATACGGGCCTTGAGTTTTTGCCGTTTGCCAATCCGTATCCAGGTTTCCTCAGAAAGCCAAGCGTTATTGTTTCCCCTCGCTCGGCCGATTCAGGTTCCATGTCATCATTCCGTATGAAAGGTGGTCTCTCAATTATTGGCGTGTTGAGAGATCCTTTAGTCTATCGACGTTGAACCTGGGTAAGCGGGTTATGCCGTTGGATCTCCGAGCTGCAGCTGTCCATCGTTGTTGCTGCCAACTTTAGCATTAAAATCTCCTGTTAATATCTCTGCGCGGTGTGTTGTTGTAAGCGGCTCCTAGCCGACTGTAGAAGCATTCTTTCTCCTCATCGGATGCGAGCTCCGTTGGGGCGTAACACTGTATAATGGTGATGGGATGTACTCTTGTCCGGAATCGTGCCTTTATTATTCTTTCTCCAAGAGGCTCCCATGAAATCAAACTACTGACAGCTGTTTTTGTTAGCAGCAGCCCAAACCCAGCTTCACGTGTGCTTCCCGAGCCCATCCAACCTATTTCGCTAAGGCCTAAGATGTCCAGCCTGTACCGCATGAATTCCTTCTCTACCTTCACTGCCATCATCCAGGAGTGTCCTCACATTCCAGAAACCAATCGTTGTCCTTATTCGATAGCCAAAAGTCGTAAACATATTATCATTAGTTAACGAGAGTTAGGATAGATTTTCGCGCTTTCCAATTTTAGCTATAATTGATGTGGATACACAAATCATTGTGCGGGGACCAACACGAGGAGGTAAAGGAAGCACTTCGACGTGACTAAAAGTTGCGCTGCTGGACTTTGCCAAGTTAAAGACAGTCAACAGTTTCTTTTTGTTTGTGTTTCTTTAGAAAAACCCTAGCGAGACTCGTCGGTCTCTTAGCCTGGAAACCAAAAAGCACATCATAAACTTTGGCATAAATTAGTGTAGAAACTGAAATAATTTTTAATTAGTAAAAAAGAATTTAATACATTTCTTGTCAGAAAGATAATTTAAGCGAAATTAACAAAAATAAAATGCACGACTGGATCGCACGAACTTGCTCTTATGTAAAAGTACTTTGGAATTTAAAATACATTTTATAAATATAAAATATGGATTTAATAAAATGATTTTAAAACAAAATTTTAAAATCGTTTTATTATTAAATTAATTTTTTATACAAGAAATTTCTTTAAAAAAAAAAAACATTTCAATTTCTCCTCTCGGGAATCACCGAAGACCGTTAAGTACCAAGCTTGAAGAAAATTGCTCCAGTGGCTTAGGCTGTAGATCTTCCACAACTTCTTTATTTATTTATTTTAAATGTAATTCATTCTCTTCGACATCTATCTCCAGCTCGGATGAGTAGTTTTTTTTTTTTTTTTTTTTTGATAAAGAATGTGTAAATTATATTTGAATGATTTAATAAATGGTGATGCCTTTTCGATGAAACAACGTTGTCGTCGAATCGAAAGCTATATACACCAGGGAAATCCGCACACATACGTCACCCGCTCGACGCCGATTATAAAATATTGCCACCGAGATTTTGAAGTTTTTCTTTGCACATATCAATATTGGGTAAAGTATAAGCCTAATCGGCGGGGGTAGACAAGGAATTTGCGATGGGTGCACATTAACACACGTATCGGCCGGCATATACGGAACGGTCAGGCTGCGAAACATCACATTTTGAAATATCATGACTCCCCATTGAGGCAGACATCCGATATGTAATTAATTTCGTTTGCAGTGTTTAAAGGCCAAAACATTCGTAAGTCCGAGACGCTTTTTAGAACCCCTTTCTCTCTCAGTCACTGTTTGCCAGGGCGAAGCATCCAAGTCAAAACCAGCCAACACATTGAGCCCAGCACAGCACTGCCGCAGCAGAGGCGACTCGTTTCGTTGTGGCTATTTATGTCGGCAACTACCGAATAATTTTCGACCAAAGAAAGAACAAACGCTGAAATCAATACCCAAGGCAATAAATTCTGGAAAAATGTTCATTAAATTATGATTCGTCTCTCGCATCTCGCTCAGTGTGTGCGCCTCTCTTTCTCTTTTTGGGTCTCTTTCGAACGCCCGCAGTGAGTTAAGAAAGAGTTAAGACTGCGCAGAATAAGAAAACAAAAACCACGATGTATCTTATACCAGTAGTCCAGAAAATTTGTTCCAAACGAGGGATGCCCTAATCTGCGCCTTTACGGTTGAGGGCTCCTTTTTTTCAAAATTATGACACCGACATAAAGAAAAAATGTTGTAAGTCAAGAAAAGACATCACAGAAAATAAAAACAGGATAACTTCCAGAAAGACAGCCGCTGGACTTGCCAAGCGCATTTGTAGTTGTGTTTGTTGGTCGATTACCTACATCATGTATAGCTGAAAGGACGAGAAACTCCTGGCGCAATGGGAGCCACCACACAAAACCGATCAGGTCAAGCGCCCCGGTTGAAACCACATACATAAATTCACATATTTATATCTACACGTGTTGATACAACACTATAAATTTATACAGCAGTAAGATCATCAAATCGAATTCATGTTGTTGGTAGCTGGAATGTCGAATGTGTTGTTAAGGGTTTGGAACTCTAGTCGAATTCCTGTTTAGAGCGAAGCTCAGATTTTGAGAAATCCTTTGGCATCTGATCGTCGAAAGTGTTTCAAGTTTAATTTACAATTTAATTTTGCAAAACAAAAATGTGAATATTCAGTGTTGACTGCTAAGATAAATAATGAGGACAAAACCTATAACAGCCATTTGAAATGGTCAAGAGGTTTGTTAAGTACTTCAGCTCATTTCTTATCAGAAAGTTAAATTTGTTCCATTAAGTAGTAAATGTAGATATAAGATTTATTAGTAGGGGAAGAAGGCCTAAAATTGCCCACTAAGGCAGTGGCGTAGCGTAGGGGGGGCGGTCCGCCCCGGGCGGCAGGCCTAGGGGGGCGGCAAAATGTCGCCGGTGATGCGGGTAGAGTAGAAATCATATGTTTCATGACAAATCGTTTGACAAGTCAACAAACAACAATAATGTAAATTTGAAATTTGCCACCCTATCTGTGGTTCGTCGTTGACGCTCTCGGCTGATTTCCGTGAATTCGTAAACGGTGAGTAGGGCCATAAGAGTGCATTCCGTATATTGTCGCGCGAAACTAAAAACAAAACGTTCCGAAACTCTCTCGAAACTGAAAGGGAGCGTTCCGAAACATATGATATGCATATGCGAGATATGATAAGATAACTAGGATTCGACGGAAACGTTATTCTAGTCTCAGCCAGCTCAATGTTTTTGCTCCCTCCCGCATCACCAGAAAGTTATTTCGATTGTGTTGTTTTTAGTTTAAATACTGTTGAATCTTCTTAAACTAAACACTTAGTACTTCACTCAACCTTTGAACTAGATTTTGGAAATGAAAAGAGTTGAAGCAAGCGGTGCGGAATACCACAAGAAAAAGGCTAAGAAAGAAGCAGATGCGAAGAAGTCTCCAGGTGCATTACTGAAATATTTCAGTTCTAGTTCTGGTTCGAAAGCTACGTTAACGTCTTCGGCGGCATATCCAGCAGCAGCGGAAGTGATTCCAATGTAAGTATGATTCCTCTATCTACAATCGTGAATTGTCTTCAGGCCAATATTCATGGGAATGCATAACTTATTTTACAGGCAGAAGAAGAAGAAGACGTGCCTGCCGTCGAAGTTGGAAGTCGTTCTGGTCCCACCATAGAGCAGGGTCAAGACGAAGTCGACTCAGCAGAAGTACCTCAAGCATCTAGCCACAAGCCTGCAGAAGAAGTGAACCTCGTCTTGCCAAAGATATGAAGCTGTAAAGACGCTTAAGAATAAGTTTGTGCAAGTTCTTGAGGTACTGGCGGAATTGACAGATCGGGAGCCAGACTTCTTCTGACAGTCATGCAGTCATTCAACTTCCTCACTTTTCTTGGCTTTTGAGCTGCAGAGCTACCTGAAAAAGATGAAGTACAGATTTACCTGCAGCAAAGTTGACTGAGTGTGGATAAGTGTGCTCAGAAACTCTGCGCTCTCTTTATGGAGAGCAGAGACTGTTTTGTCTAAGCCGCAATCGACTTTTCTAAGACTCCCTGTGAAAAACTTGGAATCGAACTCAAACCGAGAAGAAATCGCAAAAAAAAAACGCATGCATGGCAATGAATCCGCAGATGCAGCTTTGTCTCACGATCCTTATTCGTAAGGCCCGTAGAATCCGTTTATGAAACCGCTGATCCTATTTTACCTTCAATAAAAGATACCTCATTGCCTGTGAAATGATGTCTCGAAACTCAAAATTTAATTTTAATTTAGTATTGAATGGGGGCGGCAAAATGGGTCTCCCGCCCCGGGCGCCGAGATGGCACGCTACGCCACTGCACTAAGGTAAAATGGCCCCCTTGCTATAAATTGTAGAATCGAACAGAATTAGAATTTTTTGGTAACACAATTCTTTAGTTTATCTGGCATCATCGACATATAATATATATTAGCAGCTTCAAGCTATTGTTTGAAATTTTAAATTTTACAGGTCAAACTGTCTCTAGCCATCTACAAAAGTAGAACTACAAAGGTAAAATGTTGTAAAAAGTTTGTTGACAAACAAAAATTATAAAAAACATTAAATTTTGGTGAAAACAGTAAATGCATGCAAGTATTAAGTATTTCTTATTAATTTACTGAAATAAGTTGGCCTACCTATTTCAGTTTTTTCGGAATTAAAACTTAAATAAAAAAAAACCCTAAATGGGCAAAATGGCCTACTAAGCACTCGCCTAAAATGGCATAGTGTGCCATTTTATACTTTAAGTGAAGTTGTTTTAAATGATTTGTTGATTTTTATTTTTTTTTAGTATTGTTTATGTTTATTTTACTTTGAACTGTGATTTGTTTTAAATAAAGTTTAAATTAAATTGGAAATGGTTTTTGGTTTACTTGCCATTTTACCCAGACAATTTTGATCGTTGGAATTTGAACAGTTTTTGAAAATTAAATAAATTAAATACCTTTTGAAACTTTTTAAACTCGTAAAACAAAAAAATGTAAGCGTTATTGATTTAACTTTGGAAAGAATATAATATTTAAGTTTACGAGTAAATGTCACTTTTTTGCGAGATGTGACACATTTTCCCTATAGGGGGTGCCATTTTAGGCCACCTTCCCCTACTTCTAACTATAGTGATTGGCCAGAAGACCATTTCTAGCGATGTGAAATTTTCAATACAAAGCTTTGAGGAGTTTTTGGCCAAAAAATCCAAAACCAGTAACACGCGTTATGTTGACTGTAAGAGCTCAGGTTGTCTTCGATTATAAACATATAGATTTGAGACATAAGGTGCGTTTTATTGTCTACGGATCTATGTGGATCCGGATCTGGATTAATTTTTAACATGTATTACAAAAACGATTTGGGATCCTGTTCTCTTTTTGGATCTATTTTAAAGATCCAAAAATTAGTTCTTTCTCTGGCGAGTAGATGGCTTTTTGTGGTAAGGTAGTTTAAACTACAGTGTAAAGAAAAAAGACAATACACATTTGAAAATTAACAATCATAAGCAAGAGTGAGATGAGCATACAACACAACTGTCACTATGATCCGTATCGTTTTATTTTCGAGGGTTAATCTATATGGATCATTGGCGATAATAAAACGCGGCTATAGGAAAACCCAACAAGAAAAGTTGACGAACCTAGCTTGCTTTTCGTCGCTGAAAACGCTTTTTTTTACTGACTTACATATAAACAATAATATATTATTAACACAAGAGAAAACAATATTGTTTGAACATCATAGATTTGAGTTTTAATTTGTGTTTCCATTTCCAGGCCAGTCAGTCACTTATAATTTGAACTCGCGTAATTTTAACTTTTAAGCTAAATCACTTGTAACACAAAATGTTTTCATTCGTCAGTCATTTCACTTGCTTGCATGTTCAAGATCTATCGGACAAATCATTCCAATCGAGTTAGTTCAGACCCGGACTTGTTGAGAAACCAATGTGCATCGCTTTCTCCTCATAAATCCTCACCTTTTTAATGGCTCGGACTGTGGTCAAATATTTTAAGGATATACGAGTACTCTATCTTACAAAGATTGTCAAGACAGACCTTCTGGAAAAGCTTTTTTTTTAAATCCTAGGGAACAACTGATCTCTCGAGAAAAAATTCCTCTTAAATACAAACTAAAACCAAAGACTTACCACGGCATTGGTTTTGTAATTTCATTGTTTTAGGGACGTGTACCTACCAGTGGCGTGGCGTGAATAATTTTAAATGGGAACCCGTTATAAAATTTTGTCACCTGTAAAAATGGAAAAAAATCTTAGAACCTTAAAAACAACATTTCTAGTAGGGATATGGTATCTACAAATGCATTCCACATTGACTTGGCAAAAAATGTGTAGCTATATTTTTTATACTTCAAGACATTAATATTTCAATCAACAATGAGCTTGAAACATAATAAAAAATGACCTCCTTTTAGACACCACCCCCTTCGTCGGACATAGCTGCGGCACCTTACTAGGAATGTTCTATTAACTTTTCCTTGCAATCATATGTGTCAAGAATATAATATATATGATGGACAACTCATCTGCATTAAGACTCGCCCTAACGTCAGAAAATACAAGATATCTTTCTTGTGTTCCATTCTCTGACAAGAACCGAAATATGGCACTCAGTTGTCCCCTATGACTCAAATCTGATGTTTCGTCGAGCTTCTATGATTTCTGTTTTAATTTCAGATTTAATAACAGCCGCGATAATATGTATCAAGTCATTTTGAATATCGTTGCCCTATAACACTACTCTAAATAGGATTCCATTAAAGTGTCATAGGTACTTATATGTTGATTTCCTTTACACATAAGAAATCAATTTCTGTGTGAAGATTTTGATCCATATTTAAAGAGGGATTTAGATGTATACATGAAACACGCACACCAAACAAAAAATTTCGATCTGGGATCGAAATCCCTGGTGTGTAAGGCAGTGGCGTAGATAGCTTTTCGCTATGGGGGGGATAGATCTAGTTCGCTCATTTTTTTTAAAGTTTTAATAATTAAAAAAAAACAAATAACAAGACTTCATTGAATTCATTATGTATGCCATACAAAAAAATTAGGTCCTTATTCGGAATTCCCCCCCCCACCAAAATGCACTTTTTTTTTAATGAATCGATAAAAAAAAGTGTGCTGTTGATAAAAACCATCAAATTATGGAGGAGAAACACTTTTTTATGGTAAAAAAGTGAAGTATAAAAAAATTAATATAGGCCATAGGGTAAATTCAAAGTTTCTTTAAATCCAGATTCTGTAAATGCAAAAGAAACCTTGGATACACCCAACCTCGCACCTACCCCAAATCCTATAGTGTGCCCAAGCAGGGGGGGTTGCAGGGGGGCAGCATGCCCCCCC
This sequence comes from Chrysotoxum bicinctum, assembly GCA_911387755.1. Taxonomy (NCBI): domain Eukaryota; kingdom Metazoa; phylum Arthropoda; class Insecta; order Diptera; family Syrphidae; genus Chrysotoxum; species Chrysotoxum bicinctum. Next base: position 72,690,589 of record OU426988.1, on the reverse strand, counting down.
ATACATATATCACTATTTAAACGCCGCCGTAATGCGTAAGCAAGCAAAAAAAGCAAATATCCCATACAAAAGTAGTTTTAGTTATAGTACTGTGTGGGTGGTCCGCTTTTACTTCACTTTTATACCATAAGAAAGTGTTTCTCCTGAATAATTTGATGTTTTTTATCAACAGCAAACACTCTTTTATCGATTCGTTAAAAAAAAAGTTCATTTTGGTGGGGGGGGGAATTCCGAATAAGGTCCAAAAATTATATCTAATATATTATACGCATTAATTTGAATATGAACTAGAATAAATATTGATATACAGTGCCTTGCATAAGTATAACCGCACCTGTAAAAATGCGTTTTGTAGAAAATTAAAATGGGAATGACACTTTACTATTTTTTTATTGAATGGCATCACTAATCAAGTAAATTGAGAAGAAAAAAAAGTTCCGTTATTTTTTCTTCTGGTGTTTAAAAATTAAAAACAGATTTTTATATATTGTAAAAGTATAACCGCACAATGCAAACCTCTCTGAAGCTTCATTCAGTTATGTGCTTCGAAATGACAAGAAACAATACCGCGTGGTAAACCTTTAAGCGATACGGAAAAAGTCAAAATTCAAGCTTTTCGGTTAACTGGCCTAAGCTTAAGGGCTATTGGTATTAAAATTTAAAGATCCGATCGTGTCGTCCGAAATTTCTTACAAGATCCAGAATCTTATGAGACGAAAATAAGACCCGGGCATCTACAGAAGCTGACACGTCGAGATAAGAGGCGTTTAATAAATGCTGCATCCAATTCGGCGCATTCTTTGCCAGACGTTCGTGACGAATTGGGCTTAGGAATTTCGGTTTCAACGGTTTTTCGTGCCTTAAAAAGCAGTAAAGTGATTGTTCGGTGCCAAATGATGCCAGCTCCAAATTTGACAACAGTCTAAAAAAAAAAGTAAGAATTTGCCCAGCAAAACATGAAACGGAATTGGAAAACCATAAGTAACATTCCATTAATTTACACTTAACTCTTGTTATTCCAAATGGCATAATTCAATTAATGTCTTGATAGGTCAGGTGGTTTTAACGGATATTGGCACGATCTGAGAAAGGAAAAAAGTTTGTTTTCAAGAAGAACTTTTGCGGTGGCAGTTGTAAGGTTTGGGGGGCCTTCTGCGACCGTGGTAAAGTTGCACTGCAAAGATGAACAGTTCAGCTTGTACCCAGGTGCTTCAGAATAATTTGGTACCCTACTTAAGACGATTTCGTCGAGCTCGGCATGTCTTCCAGCATGATAATGCCCCAATTCACGTTAGTCGTCAAAGTTTGGGATGGTACGAATCGAATAACATACATTTTATGGTGTTCCCGGCACGTTCTCTAGATTGTAACCCTATTCAAAATCTTTGGGGAATTTTGACCCACAAAATTTATGCCCATAATAGGCAATTATACAGTGTTGCTGAGCTGCGAGAGGCGATTGTGGAAGAATGGAACTGTATAGACGATTCCATATTAAATAACCTTGTCAATAGTATCTCAAAAAAATTTTTAGATTGGTCGAAAATAGGGGCAGCAATGTCCTTTACTAATTTAGCAGAAAAAATTTACTTAAAATAAAAAAAAAAACAGATCAAAATAAAAAGCGGTTATACTTTTGCAATACAAAAAAAAATCTGTTTTAATTTTTAACCACCAGAAGAGAAACTAACGGAACTTTTTTTTCTTCTCAATTTACTTAATTAGTGATGCCATTCAATAAAAAATAGTAGGGTGTCATTCCCATTTTAATTTTCTACAAAACGCATTTTTACAGGTGCGGTTATACTTATTCAAGGCACTGTAGTAAGTAAAATAATATTAATTTAAAAAATAAATCACAAAATAAAATTCAGTTTTCTGTTCTTTTTAGATAAAACACCTCGTCTCCTAGTATAGGTATTTCGCGATGAATAGCTAGAGCAGCAATACCATTCAAACGATCCTGCAAATAAGTAAACATCCAAAGCTTATCACACTGTTATTAAAATAGACATATTTTTAATAATCTCACTTCGTTGGTCATGCTTCTTTGTATTGTTTTTATTCTCTTTACTGACTGGAGAAATTTCTTTCGGGAGTTGACGTTGAAACCGGCAGTGTAGCTAATATCTTTAATAAAATATATATAGCTGGATGGAAGCGCTTTTTCTTGCACGTTTACCTATTGTCAATTGGTGAAGGGCGTAAAAAAAAATTTCAGAGGGCGTTTCTTTAACTTATTTGGTTCATGACTGGTTATGTTGAACAATTATCGATCCCAATGGGGGGGATATATCCCCCTGATCCCCCCCTATCTACGCCACTGGTGTAAGGGAAAAAAGGATAAAATATAAACTATGAACTATCCTTGGGCGATTCCGCTATAGACGATTTTTGACACCAATTTTTGAACTACAATATTTTTCACTTTTTTTGATAAATATTCAAAGTAAAAATACTATATTTAATAATAAAAACAAAAACTGAGACCTAACTTATAGAGAACATTTTTGTTTGCGCTTGGCAACATTATGATACGAAGAGTCGGTACGAACTGCAATTATTACAACTGGTAACATACGCTCAAAATAGCTGTTTCCGACAGTTTTAAGTTATGCTTTACTCAATAGACGTATGAAGCAACATGCCATTTAATCGTTTGCATAAAAACATGTACAAATTTGTTATTACATTTTTAGCATTATTGATTGCAAATAGCCATTGTAAGTTTGTTGCACCCGCGACTTTTTTGTCAGAAATAAAGTGCTAGCGTTTTGAAACTTTCAAAAAGTAAGAAGAAAACAAAACTAAAATTAAATCAGTCGTTATTAAGAATATATTGTACGTTGAACGATAGAAAACGTTGATTTAAATTGGTTGCACCCGCGATCGAAATATTAAAATCGTTATTTTTTTGAATTATGTAATATAATAAAATTTGTTCTTTTTTATATAAAAATATATGGTTAAATGGAAATGAAATAAGGGTCTTTTGAACCCCCTATATTACCAGTAGATCCATGCTCTAAAATACCGTTTTGTTTTTACAGCAGCAGTATTGCCAAAAGTTATTGCCGCAGGTTTGTACGTTCTTGTACAGGTAGGCTGCAATATCACAATATCATTATGTGGGGTTATCCTTAACCGATATCGATAAAGATGGAGTACTTCTAACATACATACATATATGAATTTTCGAAAAAATATTGAAGTATTTGAAAAAAAACAAAATTATAATTAATAGAGAAGAGTACTGACTTGTTACATATGTGCCTTAATTTTATATTTTTTCCAGTTTTTTAAATCAGTTTACTAATTTAAGTTAGACGCGTTGCACCCGCGATAATTTGATGTTGCACCCGCGATTGATTTAAAAGTTAATATTTCGTTGCTTACTTTTGTTTTCTATCTTTATTTTTATTTATTTAGTTAATTGAATCAACGTCGTTCAATATAATGTAAGAATAGCATGATAAATGTTTCACAATGAACAGAATTTGTGTTTTTTGTACTAAGATCTAGAAAAGTCGGGCCGATTCTGTTGCACCCGCGATCGCACTTTGGAACCATTCTTCTGCCAAATTATTTATTATATTTTAGAATTCTAAATGGATTAAAAATAAATAGGTGAAAATGTATCCCTTCAAGTAATAATGTCATTAAATATTTTGCTTATTTTATTATTAAATTTACTTCAAATGAGTCTAAATGTTGCACCCGCTTTAATGGAATCACCCCCTTACTAAAATTATTTGGTTTCTCCGAAAGGTAGGTAATCTGTTAAACAGCAATCTTCATTTATCAAAGACATTTCCAAAACAAAATCTAGAACTACACTAAAATTAAGAAGCTAAATTAAATTAGGTAAATCTTCACTTTAACAACTAACTTTTCACTATTTTTAATTAAGTTCAAATTGGCTTTTCAAAATACTAGATCTTATTTTTTGAATATAAATGCGGATGTTGAACAAAGAGGATCCGAAACACAATGCTTGGGGAAGAAAGGGATATAAAACAAATAAATAAGACGGTGATAGAAAAGTTTACTTCAGAGTATTTTTGTGACTCTCTTGATTAATAATGGTTGTGGATTATGGAATGTGTTTGGATAAAGTATAAGATACAAACGAGAGGCAGAATTGATAACTTATCTACACTTATTCGATGTTTATTTGGTAAATTGTGTTGTTTATGGATTATCTAAAAGGGAAGACGATAGGAATCGTGTTATATGGACGCCACGCTACTGGTAAGTAGGTATAGCTAAAAAAGCAAAACTCGCCGCCGCTGTTCGAAAAGTTATTTCATTAATAAATTTGCATCTAGTTAATTTTTATAGTTCCAAATTTCAAATTTATCGTTAGCATAAAGTCCACTCTCGAAAAAGGGCATCTCGTATTTAATTGTGGACTCTTTCATATTTTAGCGTTAATTATTCCTTGATTAAGTAGTTGTTACAATTCTTCTAAATTTGTTGACTGTTTTATATTTTCCATGTCCTTTCAAAAGAGGTTAAAACTTTTAATATATCTAATATACCTATCAAGTTAGCAAACACAAAATTAGAAAATAAAATAAAATTAAGAGTAAAAATATTTAATTATACCTATCTACATAATTATTATAGTAGATATAATTATTGTTATAAAAAGTAGGTAGGTATACCTATTTATATGTAGGTACAGGTAATCTACCTTTATACCTTTATTGTAACACAAATCATCTATCAGTCTGTCCAGGTGTCTATCAAATAGTATCTATTCGAATTCATTTACACCTATCTATAGTGTTTTATTTCAATTATAGTAGGTATACTAGGCACCTAGCCTATCCAACTGAAAAATTAAACGGAAGAGTTAAGGGTTGTCGCCTTTTAGTCTCCAACCATCCATATTCACAAGAGATGTCACTATGCCAGTTATTGTGCTGACATTTCCGAAAGATAATATAGCGATAGTGTCTTAAAATTGCGAGAACCGCCAACTGCATTCTAGGTAGGTATATCGAACCGACTTCGTCTCATGCTGTTTGTTGCATATTTATCCTGGGGGGAGACACTGGACATATTCAAAATAAGTTTATAGCTTCTTGTATGTAGGTACCGCCTTAACCACGTTTATCTATCACGCAAACACAAATTGACGTCACACTGCAAAAAAAAAAAATAAAAATATTAAGTAACTGATGTGCACCGCACATGCGTGACATGCCATCTCCAACATACCTACCTACCTACATATAGATACCTATACCTAGCTACGGAGCGTCGTCATCGTAGCGGCATGGGGTAAGCATTTGCGTTTGATCGTCTGCTAGCCTGTTTATCGACTTACCTTGGCATCAACTATCCACGTCAATTGAGTAAAAATTAAATTACAGAGATATTTAGCCGATAGGCGGTGCGCGGTGATGGCATTTTTATTTGACATTTCGCATAATGTGTCAACAAAAAATAACCAACGAAAAAAAACAATACGCTCACATTAAACTCTTTCCTATTGGAAACTTTCACTTTCCACTCAAATGTCAGTCAGATTTCAAATATCCCCCTTTATCATATTAAAAATACTACCTCATTAATGGTGCTCCTAAAGCTTTTCTAATACCCACACTAAGCTCCACCCCTTCGCAAACAAAAAAATACACAACAAAGCAGTTGTCTCTTTTTATACTGTACAAAAGAACAAAACCAGCAACCATTTTCTTCCAATAAGCTTTGTTTCAATTCCAAAGTACATGCAACGACAGTCATCCTTCCATTCTTCCAGTCTGTTGGTAACCTCCTACAAATAATGAGATTGGCTTCTAGTTTACTCCCGCTTACGGTAAGTAGAGATACAACCGTACCGTATACGAATTATCTTTCTTTGTCTGACAATATCTCCTTGTACCTGGGCGATTGTTCAAATAAACAAAAGAAAAAAAACAACCGTAACAGGAGGACGGACAAAACAACAGGAATTGTGTAAAATGAAACTCGCCCATGGCTTGCAGGACTGGTTTTCCCATTTTAGTTCTTGTTGGATTCTCAAAGAGTTAGCCTGGCTTATTGTACTGAAATAAACGAGGTCCGTTGGTCACTCGCGTGCAATTCTTTTTTTTTATATTGTTGGTATATCGGCTATATTGTTGTTGTTGTTTCTTATCCTTGTGACTCCTGCATTTGTTCCTTCATCCGTTATTAAATTGTTTGTTCGCTCGCTCTAAAATATTTCGTTATTATAGTTTGAAAACAGGATACCAACAATACCTCATGATGAAAAGAGTTTAAACGATATATCCGTTGCGTATCCGACGCGATTTAAAAATTAGTAAATCAGAGAAAAATTAATTTTCAAAGAAAGGATATTTCAGTGTGACAATAATGATTGTTCTTAGGTCTCTTAATTCAGTTCGTGTTTTGTGTCTGTGGATTAGTGCATGTTTCTGATTTCAATTTGAGAGCTTATTATATGCGTATAGATACACAACCACACACGCATGGATACCTGATACCGTTACCTATGATGAAAAAAATGTCATGTCATCCGTGTTAGTTTACGTTACGTGCAATATCATCAATGAGAGAGAGGATCAATTGATCCTTAGATTGCGTGTTGTTGGCGTGAGTGCGTGTAATTAGTAGTGCGGTTTATGTTCCATTGATGATGTCTTGTTGTTGTGTCTTTATGTTTTTATTAAACTTGAGTTTACCCGTCGATATGCAATCGTAATTGAATTTTAAATCAATTTTTTTTTTTCGTAATGTTGATGGATTAACAAAAATAAAGCGTAGGTGTCAATGTGTATTCATTCAAAAATATGTTACATAGGTGAAGCTCAGTTTGTGGAAAAGTTTGACACATGGAAAATCAAGGATGAAAGCATACCTACCTACCTAACCAACCTGTTTATAAAAAAAAAGTCTTATAGCAAATGAGCTCCTGTTGGAAAATTAATTTAAATAATTAATGAAAAAAAAAATCAATTAACAAATTAAGGGTCTGTTGAATGTGTGTGAATTCTAAATTATTCAAAAAGGCATTGATACCTTTCTATATCTGCAATTTAAGTGGGTGCGGGCGATTTCGACGATGAAAATAATATCGAATAGGTTACACAAAAAAATTTAGCTTTATCCTCAGTAAAAGTTAAGTCACATATGTAATATGTAGATAGATATCATTCGGTCTTTGGTTAAGTTCGTAAGCTGGATCGTTTCCCAAAAGATTTCGGTCGATACTTTATTCCACAATTTGTTGTTTTGAAAAATAATTTATTTTCTAACTGTATTTTTCACTCCATTGTGGTTTCACACCATTTTGATTTTTCGCCGCTTATGTGGATACCTACCTATAAAAAAGTAGCAGATAAATTCCTTGTATTTGGAAGTAGGTTCCTACCTAACTGCAAAAATATTAAAATGCTAGATGAATAATTGCAAAACGAACATGGTGATCAAGGTTCTGATATTCGATTTTAACTCTTTAATTGATTCATCCGTTTTTAAAACTTGGGCTAGATTTGAGACCATGCGAGTCTCGTGTTCTTGTCACGGTTTTCGAGTTGAATTCATTTCAAAAGAGCCTCTTATTTTATCAAATTTTCGTATTTTTGACAATTGTAAAATATTTAAAATTGTTTGTAAACAAGATCTTTAGATCGCAGTACAAACCCCCATTTAATAACCTGACCCGGACTGTTTAAAACAGAATTCGATTTTACCTAAAAGATAGGTCCTATGCTTACCTTCTACCACACAACTTTTGATGTTCAATTGAAAAAAATTGACTCTGAATTGTGTAGATAAGTGTATAGTAGGTAGGTATAAAGACAAATCAATTGCTTTTCAATAACCCTTTTTGGATATTGGTTGTAATACTTAGGTTTTTTAGAAGGGGAGGGAGGATTAGACCAAGTCACAAAGTGTCTTAAATCTTAAGTAAATTTCTAAATTATTAATTTTTTGGCTAGGTCTTCTTCTGCACTTTCTGTCCAAAAAAAAAAACCTACAGAAAAACAGTTGAAGAGCGGTATACTTCTAAGTCCAAAGAAAGACAAGAATTATTCTTTGTTTGATCATATAGCGCTGACGTGTCGTTGTCTGAATTTATTGCGCAAAGTCTCTAAATTGCCTCGAAACTTAAAGCTGTCTATGGTCCCTTATGATCTTTCAAAGACGTCATTATTGGGTGTCCTTTCTTGAGGAAAACATAAACTTGGTCTTTCCCTCATGAGCTATTAAAATTTATCTTCTTCCCTTCCTTCCCAATACTCACAATAGCGCTACAGATATCATGCTTTGTTCTTTCGATGTTGTTTATAAGATTGTATAATTGGACGGACTTTGTGAGAGAAATGCTAGTTGAAATATGTTTCCAAGAGTTTTGCAAAGTCAAAGTTAAAGTAGTCACATCAAAGCATATCTTTTTGTCTTAAACCTTTTTTGACATCAAAGGTATGGATGGGATCTTTGCTTACTTTAGTTTAACAGCTCGCATTCTACATCGCCATACAACGGAAACATCTTGTATTTTATGCTTCTTAGCATATGTTTGACAAAGATGTTCAGCATGTCTGGCTCTGGACGCATCTAATGTGCGTTTGGAACTCATTCCTGCATATACCTATTTTCTGGCATTTATGATGTTTAGTTCTGTCAAAGCGAAAATGACAACTATCAATATAGCATTATTTTTTATACTTATTTGATATACCTACTGTCAATTTCAGTATTGCCAGACACAAATTGTTTTAGATTTTTTTTTCTGGTTGTTGTAGCAACATGTAAAAAGATTGATTCTATACTTATTATGGCATAAAATGCGTTTTTCTTATTTAGTTTAGAATAGTGCACTTAATAGAGTTATAGAGTCTGTGCATGTCGAGCATGTTTTGAACATCCTCTGAAACAAGTGTGTTCTGAGCGCTCTGAGTTGTTTAAAATACAAACCTGAACACTTAGCTGTCACCATTTTTTTTATTTTTAAATTTCCATCTGTCAAATGCTTGTGTTAAGCATTTAACTCTGTCTGCTCAGTTAATTTATTGAACTTTGAATACGCTCAGAACGAAAAAGAAGCACTTATTAGCTCTGAACTAAAAAAGGAAAAATAGTTTATTTTTCTACAACTCAGGCAGGGTGACCTTGTTACCTTTGGGTACACTTTAATGTCATTTTGACACCTTTTCAGCGTTTGTACACCTGGACACGTCTTTTCAAAAATAAGTCGATTTGGACACTTTTTATAAATCTAGCAACTCTTTGGACACTATTTTAAGCAAAACAAACAATTTGTTCGAAAAATGGAACGCAACCCGTCGCAAGCAACCAAAATAAAAAATACCTACACCAAACTATCTATTTCTATCTCTATCTTTCATATAAAAATCTCTGTTGATACGACACACGATCTGTATCGGTATTTGTGTTTTAATTAAATGCAATTCACCACGCACTCACACTACAGAAAACAAAAGTTTGCAAGTTTTTTGGCATAATGGATAACTAAGTATACATTATTAGGCGTTTTTCTTTTTTAGTTCAGTATAGAGCTCTGAACAGAGTCCGAGCATGTCGAGCATGTTCCGAACATTCTCTGAATTAAGCGTGCTCTTAGCGCTCTGAGTATATTTTGAAACACACCTGAACACTTATGTAGCTGTCGCCATTTTTTTTAAATTTCCATCTGTCAAATGCTTGTGTTAAGCATTTTACTCTGTCTGCTCAGTTATTTTATTCTGAGCTCATAGAGCGAACTCTGACTCTGAACTGAACACGCTCTCAGAGTAAGCTCAGAACGAAAAACGAAACACATTTTCGAAACTCTGAACACTCTGAACTAAAAAAGAAACACAATTTATTTTTTGACAACTGAGGTTCTGTTCTGAACTAAAAAAGAAAAACGCCTATTGACGCACGTTTATGTGTTATCTGTTATGTTTATTCTTTGGTTTTCATTCCTTCACATCTATGTATGTGCTACTCTCTGTGGTCGGTTCGTCTGCGTTGCTGTTGTTGTTCTTAATTGTTATAATAAAAACTTTAATTTAACCTGCGTTTTAATTGACATTTCTATGGGACACCTTCTTTCTTCTCGGACACCTTTTTTGACACTTTATGAAAATTTTCAGAGGTAGATAACACTGAACTCAGGCTTTTCTCTGAACTAAAAAAAAAACGCCTAATGCCTCAAAAAGTTGGCGTAATTCAAAGGAACTCTTTTCTTGAGTATTTCTGGCAAACAATACTAAGGTTCTATTTATGGGGCTTACTTCCTTGCAATTATACTTTGTAGATGACCCAGTGCAAACCATGTAACGCTATTTTTCTCCATCAGCTTTAATTCTTTCGACAACTTGCTTGAATGATATAATCTGCATGACAGCGGAATTGCGTGCATGTTCAATTTGAAGAAATGATTTTTCCGTATTCTTAGCTGCCGCATATTCAGGGCCGCCCGTTTTATGACTAGATGAAATGTAATGAAATGAAAGTTCGTACAGAAAATTATAAGTAAATACATATATTTTGACAGTTGTAAATGCAAATGTGTCATGTGAAGTTAATATCTACTAAAATAAGTTTCCGATAAATTTAACTTTAATAAAATGTAAGAGGTATTCACATAAAAGCGACCAACGACCTACGAACACAAAAACAATATGATTGCTATGAACTGTCAAACACTATTCGCGCTCCACATACCATCCAGTGCAACTAATGAATTGTTCGCGCGCGACTAACTTCAAAATCATTCTAAGTTGTCTAAGTAAACGTCATTCAGGACGAATAAAAGCATGTGAGCGAAATGTCAAAATGGGCGAATATTCGTTCAATCGTCCATCGTTGGTTGCCCTCATGTGAATAGTCCTTAATGTTCGTAAATCCTCAAAATCCTCTTTTTAACTACCAATCGTACTATAATAGTACAAATTTGGAGCAAATATGATTAAGTTAGGAGAGGAATGACATTAAACAATAATTAAGATTTTAAAGACAAGATAATTTTTTAAATACTTAACATTATCAAATTTCCAATTTTGTATTAATAAGTGACGCTCTTCGGATTTAATAATCCACCATCTTCGGGTTTTACTTATTTCACCAAAGCGCATCAAAGATGGATATAAAATTATAAATGTTGTGATCTGTAAAATTTGTTCAAGGGAAATTTCCAGCGTCCAACAACTACCTACTTATTTACTTCCTTATGTTTTAAGCAACTCCTGACTAATGTAAACGGACTACTTATACTTTTACTGAAGGTTTTGTTTAAATCTCGTAGATTTACCATTTAAATATAAATCACCTCAAATGAAGATTTAAAATAAATCTCCTTGAAATCTTCTCGCAATCAGGAGATTTGCAAAACAAACAAACCTTATTTTTTAGAACGCACCTATGTAAACCCACTTTCTTCATTGACAATCAACACAAAATAGAAATATCTGTTTTTTTCCTGTTTACTATCCAATTGCAATTTTTTTTTTCTCTTGTCCAAATTGACAATTGAATGACAAGACAGAGTGAAAACGTCAAATAAATCTCAGTTTCTTTGGTGAAAACACTTCAAGAAGAAAAGAAAACGTAGTAGGTATTACTTATTGTTGTAAGAGCTTCCATTATTCCTTTCTAATCTTTGTTCAAAATCGAACAGTGCTATAAAACCAGAGGAAAACAATTTGTTCGACACTAAAAGTCACGGCAGTGTTTCGTTAACAAAGCAATCCTAGAGCTGCGCTGGTTACATAGCAAAATTAATGTAGAACCCTTATAACTTAAAAAGTTTTAAAAAAATAATAAAAACGTCAAAATTTCACAAAATAACGGACAACAATGATAAAAAACGAATGTATTTAATTGAGAGAAGTACAATTTGATCGATTTTAATGAACATCAGTAGCTCAATTAGCTCAGTATCAAACAATGTATTCACATCGGTACAAAGGAGAAGGAGTGTAAACTTAAAAAAAAAAAAATAATAGTGTTGTTAAAGAAACCTGAAATTTGTCAAAAACAAACTGAGCTTAAACTTATTAAGATGAAACAAAATTACTGAGAATTTGACCCGATATTCTATTTAAGTGTTATCGAGGTACAGATCGGGTTTTCTTAATTGAGACATACTCGTAATAATTTTATGTTTAAATATACACGTATTTTTTACTTTTTCTTGTATGATCTATCAATATACCCAAACGACAGTCAAGGCTTGCATTTCAATCAGGGCCGGATTAACAAGTAGGCAGAATAGGCAGTTGCCTGGGGCCCCCGATTTTAGGGGGCCCCCGAAAAATAAAAAAGACTTCTAAAATTTTCTTACAAACATAAAATTCTAGTAACACTTTTTTATTGCAAAATTTTGTTGTCAAGTCCGGCAGCAATGGGGTAGGTCTTTCAGTCGCTATAATTGCAGATTTTTCTACTGAATTCCACTTGTAAAAGGGTTTGCTTATAAGTTTTTCAATAACACAATAACAACGGTTTTTAATAACAACTTTTTCACTACTTGATGCCAATTTCTAGTTAAATTTTACACGCAAATTATAAAAGCATTACTTTAATAAACAAAAACGACTTCCAAATTTTTATTTATAACTTAAAGAAAATTCGTTTTCTTACCTCCACTAAAAAACAAACTCTATTCAGTGCAAAAATTCCAAGCGAATTTCCCATTTTGTTCATATTCTTCCAGCACGAATAGAACAAAACAAAGTCAAGATACAACACTACGAGTATTATTCCTATATTCATATCTGAGTGAGAGTGTAAGAACTTTGAGTACTGTTCGCCACTTTGGTTGGATCCGTTCACAGTTAATTCGAACGAACCGGTTGGTACGATACGAGCTATACTTTTTTGTGTGTGTGTACACTTTCAGTGGATACATTTCGTTATCAAACCACATGAATGTGGTTATGGTTTATGTGTGCTACAACAATGTGAGTTGTGAGCTTTTTTATTTTTCAGTGATCATCTGAGCATACTGCCAGTGGATACATTTCGCTCTCAAATCATGTATGAATAAGATTGAGAACGAGAACGAGTTGATGTTGAAAGTTAAAAGTTGCTTTGCTATTGCTAGCAGTGTATTTTTGTATTTTTTAATCGAAAAAAGAAGGGAACGGACGTGAAAAAAGGGCCCCCAAATTGATGGTTGCCTAGGGCCCTGCTGAGGGTTAATCCGGCCCTGATTTCAATCATGATAAAGTTAACGAACAACAAATTAAACTTATGTAAATTATTACTATCAACATTTTGACTTGAGAATACAGTTGAGTTGAGAAAAAGCATGTTCGAAGTATACCGGTAATATGGCAGCAGAGTTCAAAATAAGCGAAATCATTAAATTCGAAGCTGTTCACAAAAATTGAGAACATCTCAGTAGATACACTTTGTGGTAAATGTTGCGTAAGATCTTGACCTCAGCCTTACAATATCAAATTAACTCAAGAACTCAACCCTCTTGATCATTTCAGCCCCGAACTTTTCTGAAAAGGTTTGAAAATAAAATTTGGGATTTCATTGTTATATCCTTATCGAACAAATATGTGGGAATGTTCTTAGTGCTTTGGGGGTGGCCGTGGCGCGATGGTTGTGTGCTCGCCTGTCAACCTCATGATCACAGGTTCGATCCCTGCCGTCGTCTATGTCGTTTTAATTCCATTAAAACCTTCTAAAAATTGTCATCAATGGGTTGCTGGTTTACTCATTACATGTTGTTCAGACATAACACTAACAACATGTAATTGAGTTAAACTAGTATGCCCAACAAGAATGAATACGAATAAAACAATAATGTGAATTAAGTGACATAGAAATAAGACATGGCATTTCTCCGCTTTAGTTCGACCGCCATCCCTGGAGATAGAAAACCTGAGACAATCACCTTCAGTCTCAGAACATCGTGCCACACATCTTTCCTATTCTTCTTTCTCTTCCTTAACTTCACGCCTGCGCTGTGTTGAAACATTTAAAGGGTATCTAATCATAATCCCTTGAGCGCGTGTAGATTATTAAAAAAAGTGTGTTTCCTAAAGCTGAATCTAATAAAGTTAAAAACTAAAATGATGCAACATTGCGTTAATTTTTAAAATTGATTCTTATTTAAGAATCCGTTAGTTCAGGTGAACCGAAACAAGTAACTAATAATTTCTCGAAGAAGAAAAAAAAAAAAAAAGAATTAAAAAAACGATTTTATGGGAAGAATCTTCTTTTGCACTCCTGCAGTTGCTATCTTGGCATTCACAATCCGCTGTCCTTGAAAGTAGCCCTCCTATTGTTTTGAAGAGGTGTTCTTTAACGGTGGAAAAACCACTGCGTAAGCTTTTCCATCCGTCCTACTCTACAGGTCTCTTCCCGAGTGGATGGAAAACAGCATTAGTCCAAACTGTCCCTAAAAAAGGCGCATCCTCCTCTCCCTCTAACTATCGTCCAATTGCACCAAGAAGGGACTCTCCAAGGTCATGGAAACGCTGATCAATTTTCAGCTTAAGAAATATCTCGAGGAACGAAAGCTTCTTAATAACGGCAGTATGGCTTTCGTATACCAAAATATCCATTGGTGATATGAAGGCATATCTTTATATGATCTTTTGTCTGAAACTTCTAAACCACTAAATTGTTTTGCTGACGACATTACGCTCAGCTTTTCATATTCGTTTTAGGATTTACACCCTTGCCCTTCGTATGTGGCCTTCCAACGGCATTAAATTCTGATCTTGACAGCATTTTCCAATGGGGTCAAAATCAAATCAATCAAAACCGTGTAGAATTTAATGATTCGAAAACTCGATGGTGTTAACTGTCGCTAAAGCGTAACCCTCCCCCAATCCAACTTCATATGGGTCGCATTTGTACCGAGGCGACTGAACAGTATTTAGATATAGGTATTCTATGCATCACAGACCATCTTTTGTAGATTGATCACATATTTGACTTCGCCAAAAACGCTGCTAATTGTTTAGGTTTCCTCCCCCTAAGAAGTAAGAAGAAGTAAGAAGTTTTTTCCCCCTCCTGATCTGGCTGTTAGATATAATATTAAGCCTTTATTCTTCCGAAACTAGAGTACAATCCCCATTTCTAGGCAGTCCCTTGGAGCTATAAAAATGATAGCCGGCCGTTTTCTAACTAAAACATTTGTATCTCTGGAGCACCGGCGCAAAGTTTCATGTCTCTCATAATTGTACCGCTATTTTCATAAGCAGTGCTTTAGAAAAATAGCCAGTTGCATTCCTCCCCTCAAAAAATTCAACCGTAATACCCGTACTTCTAGGAATGCTCATCAGTTTACCCTAGAAACCAATTTTGGACGCACTGTCAAGTACGGAGATTCTTTTTTTAGCCGAACTATACGAATGTGGAATGCTTTACCCGGCTCAATGTTTCCCACCCATTGCAATGTACAAGCATTCAAACCCAGTGTGTTTAACATTATAGGAGAATTCATTGATAACGAACGCTCTTTCGGCGTATGTTAGCGGATATAAATTTTGCATACCTTAAAGCACATAGCTGTATCCATTGACCGTTGCAGTGTGACCGGCTTCTTAAAAAAAAGTAAGGCCTGACAATGCTCCAGCTGGATGTAGTTCTGTTTCATTGAGCGCATTCAGAGTAGAGTCTCCACTCTACTACTCCGCCTCCACTGCATGTTGTACTGAGAAGTTGAGGAATCGATTCCTCCTTTTCTTCGTTCATGGTGTAGCTGCGCTGCGTGTCTGCCTATTATGTAGTGGCCTGTTATTGAATTTATTAGGGAACTGATGTGCGATCTGCTTAAAGTGTCCACTTCCACTTTTCCACTTTTCCGCAGCTTTACGATTTCTTGGAATATCCCTTTAGCCAGGTGAAAATTAAACTACAGCGCCATCTTTGTAAGAGTTAATGGCAGTTAAGAGATGTTATTTATTGAGTCGCTTGTTAGCGACCAATTGCTGAACGCTTACCGTGATATGAATCAGTCGACAAATTTCTCCTTCGCTTGTTGTTGTTGTAGCGCCCATTATCCTGGAACCTAAAATCGTATCGATGTTGTAGAGCTTTAGCTACAGAAAGTCGATTAACAACGAAGACTATATGAAATTAGAAAATTATTTCAATTTTACGCGGAGTGATTGAATTAAAGTCAATTGAAAGTTTCTACGACCTCAACTCCATAGATTAACAACGCTCTATAACCGAGACAATTGACGGTAACGGTGTCTCTTTTCTCATTTCCAATTAAATGAGGTCCGATAATGCCGTCCTGCCATAAACCGCACAAATACAGTCAATCTTTATGGATGCACTAATGCTTGATCGATAACTCGTGAATTGTTGTCATATCCTGAAAACGGAAATTTTGCTTGTATAGCCGCTGAGCCAAAAGTGGGCTTCTTCAGTTTCCGACAAGATAATTTTTTGGCCAAAACGCGGATCTGCGGTCAACATTTCCAGCGCCTAATTATCGTCGTTGAAATGGTAAAAACCTTTCTGAATGTTTTGAAAGGTAAATGTCATTGTTAACCTTGACAGTTCTGAAACAGCGATTAATTAATAATTGATTTCTATCATTTAAAGCTAGGCGCGCACATTAAATTTTTAGTTGCACAACTGTTTGGTTGCTTATAGAAAACAGATAAACTATTTGGTTGAATGTCCACGCAAGTGCATATAATTATATGTTACACAAAATAGCGAACCCATTTTAGGCAATCGTTTAGTTTGTGTCAAAACACAAACTTTTAAGTTGATCGAACAAAGCAGTAGCGCAACTAAAAATTGAATGTGCGCGCCTAGCCTAAGTGTAGTATATTATTCGACTCGGATGATGTTTTCAGTTTTTATGTACATACATTATTGTCATTTTTCCCGAATCGGATATAGGATCGGAATATTAAAATAAAGCCTCCGAGTTGTGTTGTCTAATTTAACTAAAATCGGCATACTCTATGGCTTATGGCAGATAAAATGTTTAAAACGTATACAAAATGGTTGTATTCTTTTTACCTCTCGACCGCATACCGAACCCACTTCCCACCATTGATTCCAAGCTATCAATTGGTAGTTTCGTAAACAGGTTTTTGGTGTTTCATACGTTTAAAAAAATCAAATTTGATGGATCTATCTCTTTAAGTCTCTCTCCTTTGGCGTTGGACTAATAACTTGTAAATTAAAATTGAAAAATGTTTCAATTACGCTTGATTTGTGATTGAGGTTGTGCTTTGAACAAAATATCGTATTTTGAAATCGGCAGACAACATAAGAATCGTGTAAAACACTTCTGATCGATTTGAACGATCGAGGAAATAAAGAACTATGGTTGTATCAGATTTGCCTAGTTGCGAATAGCTTTGATTTGCCGAAAACGAGACTCTACGACTTGGGGACGCAGGATTTTAGCGGTATTTCCTATTTTTAAATAGGATTTTCTCAATTTAAATTAGAAGAAAGAACGTAATTTCAATATTAAAAGATGCATTGTAGGAGTCAAAAATAGTTACATTTTTTTTTAAATAGTTGACTTATAATTTGGTTGGTAACTCTTAAGTGTCGAAATTGAAAAATTTCCTCCTAATTTAGTCCTAAAACCATTTTTATTAAAAAAATGTCAGAACAATATCAATATTTTCGTACTTTGGGTACGTTAAGCAACATTTTGCTTTTATTCATTTGGTACGCCTGTATACGTTACGTAACTCCATTAAAATAACTTTCATACAAAATCGTATAAATGTACTTACAAAAACACACATTTTAAGATATTTCAAATACCTACCTATAAAAATTAAGATTTTTGAAGTTCAGATTTTAAATTAAAAAAAAAACAAGCAGTAACGTTGAAATCCGTTCATTTAAACGAGTGTACTAAAATTCATTATTGGCCAGGGAAATATGTTATACCATCAAATTTCAACATTTTCTAAAATATTACAAGGTAAAGCGTTTCATTGTTTTAAAACAAACAAAGGAAAAAAGTAGACAACTGCACTTTTGAAAAGTACAGAATAAGCTTAAAATTTGGACCTTTTTATAGTACTAAAATGTGAAAGCTCGCAAAATTTAAATATGTGCACTGCGCAGTGCCTATTAAAGTCTTGACGACATAATCCATATGTCACTTTTCTCGATTGAATAAAAATGTTGTTCTTAAAGTAAAATTTTGTGAAAATATCAATTCAAAATATTTATTCTTGAAATCCCGAACTAAATGCATAATCATAAATAAATGTTGTCAGTGGTATTTAAGGAGTAGCACCCAATTCAAACTTTTGCGATAGCAAATGCCACGATAACACCAAAACAATAGCGCAGAAATAAAATCAAAAATCATCGAATATCTACCTATTTTATTTTTTTAGTATCGAGCTAACTTCATTATGACTCTTTGAAATTAATAAACGCCAAAAAAAGGACTGTTTACTTAGTTCTTTGCACGAACTGTCATTGTTTTGGGTATGTTCAGAAGCAATTTACTAAGAAAAAATGATACTAGTTAGAAAATGTTTAAAATTAAGAATAAGTTAGTAAACTGCTTAACAATAAGCAAATTCTTAAATAGTATCATACTAATACCTTAATAGGATGCTTAAAATTTTGCGCCAATGTGTTTTTTTATGAGTACTTCCAATTGAGAGAAAGTTACAGATCCTTCAAGAGTGTCTCTTGTTGTGAAAAAAAATCTCATTTTATCCTTTTGGGTTCAGCGGAAAATGCCGATAGCAGGTACAAAAAAAAAATAATAATGGTTCGCCACGACTTCTTGTGCCTGCAATTGATTTATTTGTGAACTATGACTAATTATACTGAACTATCAATTTGTAGTTTTAATTGCAATTCTCTGTCAAAGGGTCACTATCGTAAGTATTGAAAGGTCCATGTCTCAAAATCTTCTGAGTGGAGATTGAGCTATATGCTTATGAATGAATGGATTCGAGGTTTGGAGAGATAAAGCTTCACTTGTATTGAAAGGACCATTCTCGCCGATTATCTCCACTAGTGAAACTTTGTGTTTTTATACCTTATGCCCGATGTTCACTTCGTACGCAACGCACCAATTTCGCATTCAATTTGAATGTACGATGCTCTCAATTCCATGCAACCAACGCTTTTGATCTTCTTGGAGATTGTTCCTAAATGAGTTACTCAACAAGTGTACAGTTAGTGTACGATCTCATAATGAACATTGGATATCGTTGAACATCGCATTGAGCAACAATTTCGCGGTGACATGAGTTGTGTTGAATGCGACCATCAGGCTTGTGTGCGGATGTGAGTTGAGGTCAATTAACTCATCGTTCGCCATTTTCAACTCATTGAGTTGTGTACTTTTCTCTGCGATAATGGTTGGCAATCATGAAAACAAAAAAGTGTGAACAACCGAATTGATTTCGACAAAAGCGGAGAAACAAAAAACTTAAGTCCCAGTCTATAAAACCATAATGCCAGAGAAAAGGGAAAACCTCAAATCCAACGAACGGATTTTTGTCCATGAAACCGATTTTGGAATCGACTTTTCTGTTTATATTCTTCCCTTGGCGTTCAATATCTAATATTATTAACACAGAAGTCACTTTTTCTTTTTAGGTGGAAATTATAATTGTAAATCAAGAAAAATGTTGACATTTTGTAACAAACTGAACCTAAAATTATTTCACAAAAGTTTGTGTATAGCTCCCCGCTACCGAGAGCGTTCAATGCTTTTTTCAACGAGCGTATCAACGCCCTTATCAGTTAATCAACTCCAAGAACTAATTTGTTCGTTAAAATCAGATTAGTTTATCAACTAAGTGTACAGGTACAATGGTAACACTATATAAGTACTACGAGTAGTTCCTTGAGAAACTGATAAAGTTTCCCATTCGGAATTGGAAATGTTTATTGGAATCTGAAATGTTTATTTGGTCTAGAAATATCTTAACAGTACACAGATGAAATAACGATGGAAAAACGAGGACTAAAGACGAGATGAAAAGAATGAAATAATTTCATTTTTCAATAACAAAATTGAACTATTGAATATCGCAATAATTGTCATCAGCTTCTTGCAGTCATACTATTTATTAATTAGATTTCTCTTGGACAGCAAGTCATATTTTATATAAAATAAAGTCATTTCCGTATTTATAAACGTATTTCAACAGTTGTCTCAATATAACCTCATTTAGTCAGTGAAAAACCTGTAATCATTCATTCTCGATTGAATTAATGATATTGAATGACATTTAATGAATTCTAATAAACTTTTGGGTATGTTCGTTAAACATTTCATTATTTTCAAGATATCTAGTTAATTTGAAAATAGAAACTTAACCTACCATGCTTATTTTCTCAGAAAATATTTAGACATCCAATTTTATGATAGAAAATGTTTATAAATACGGTTTTGGAGTTGAACAACTGTCAGTTTATCCGTAAAAAAAACCAAAAGACAATCTTGGCAATAATGACATTTCAACGAGTCCGATACTATAAACTTACAAAAATCTTATTTAGTCTCGTCACAAGACCAGGGGACAAATTATCGCTTCAGTGACCGAGTGAGTGCGTGAGTCCCATTAGTGATCGAATGAAAGAAAATGTCAAATTAGTGTAATCGATTGCTCGATGTCGTAAGCGGTATGCCAAACTCACATAATTCAGTCACGTATTACTCGAAAACTGGTGATGTAATTTGGCCCCAGTTCTACGAAATAGTAGAATTCAGATTTTTCACTGTGAAATTCTTCTTCCAACCGCTTTTAGCACTCCTAGTTAATCAACGAAACGAAGGTATATGAAATAAGAAAATTATTTCAGGTTTAAGTGGAATGATTGAATTTAATTCAATTAAGGCTAGGAACACACTTGCGATTTTTTTTCCGCGCGATTATTAAATCGCAAAAAATAAAACACACTACTTTTTATGTGAGTGCACGCATTTGCTACAAATAAGTAGCGACAGAAAAATCGCTCGAAAAAATAGAACTTGTTTCATTTTTATAATCGCTACGATTTTTAAGTCGCATGTGCGTGCATTCACATTTAAGGCCATGTGTCTTATTTTTTGCGGCTAAGAAATCGTGGATTAAAAATCGCAAGTGCGTGCATGCCCATTTCTCTTTGCAACTACGATTTTTAAGTCATAGTAATTTAAATCGCAAGTGTGAGCATATCTATTTGAGTACATTTGTTTCATTTAAGCTTACGACAATCGAATCACAAGAAAAATGAAACCAATGGCGACCTTTGAATCGTGACGATTTGTTGGTATCAAGTGCGTTCTCCTACACCCATACTAATATAGATGGTTGAGTGGAGTGTGGAGGTTTATCGTTAAGCCCTGGACTAAGTGCGAAATTTCAATAATAAAATAAATTTTCTGTTAAGTGACGTTTACTTACTATGATTAAGTTAAACCACCGAAGTAGGTGGTTTAGCGAAGGAATAAGAAATAGAAATGTCAAATTCGTTTTTTATTTTATCATCGTTATTTATGTCCAACAGTCTTTTTTTTTATTTGTGTTGGTGTCAACACATTTGTTTTCGATAATTGTGATTGGCTCCGTACACAATTCTCGAAGTATGTATGTTCTAAAATAATAAATTAATAATAATCAATAAAAGGGTTACTATATTAAAAAAAAAAATACTTTGTCTTTTATGCTCTAATTCTCACTCCTTTTTCTTTTTTTTTTGTGATATTGTTCATAATTGATTTTTCAATATAATTTACCAAACAAACAACAATCAATATACACAATTAGACACAAGCAATTGACAATCAATTTAGGCAGACACAGAATATAAATTAATTTGTTAATAGCGACGAAGGATGGAAATGTCAAAAATGTTCGATAGAAGATATGAGAAAGAGATGAGATTTGTTTTGTTTTAAAATGTCATTCCACAGAACAGTGCTGCCAAGTTTTTTTTTATGCCCCGATGCGTTTTATTTATCGGCGCCTATTAAAGCTGTAAAAAAAAGACACCTAATATAATGAAAACAGACCAACTAATGGTCTTAATGTATGGTGGCACCACTTCTAATTTTGGCCTAGAATCACTAAAAGTATTTTGGCCTAGAATCACTAAAAGTTTAATACCATTTTGAAACGTTTGAACAATTTACTTTCAATAGTTTAAAATGTGGTTTAGATATCAGCCTGCTCATCAAGTTCCGAAAAACAAAACTTATGCTAATATAGGGTGATCCAAATACAAGTTTCTTTTTAAAAATGCAATAAAATGTACAAAATTAATTATTATTATAGAATTATTAGTAAGAGCAAACATTCTCATTAATTATGGAACACAACGTCGTTCAATTGACGGCCTCGGATAGCTGTCAAGACCTTGTCGATGGTTTCGGGCTGTAGCTCACGGATTGTTTGGATGAAATTGGCCTTAAGTGCTTGAATCGTTTCCGGATTGTTGGCATAACATCGGTCCTTTACGGTTCTCCACAAAAAAGTCCAAAGGGTTAAAATCGCAGCTCCGAGGCGGCCAATTGACATCCCCAAGACGGCTAATAACACGATTTGGGAATTTGGTGCGCAAAAGATCGTTTGTGGCATGGGCTATGTAGCGTGTAACGCCCACCCCGAAACGTTGTTCCCAGCCTCATTTTCAACTGTCACTCTCTGTGGATGCATTGGCTTCAGAATAATAACGTGCGGGTTTTCCGAGCCCCAGATGTGGCAATTTTGATTATTAACCTGCCAATCTTGATTGTTGTCCACAAGCATACCAATCTCACGAACTTCTTTCCCAAACTTGCGTACAGCAGACGCGTTGGGTGCTTCATTTCGACTAAAACTTCTTTTCAAAAAACGCACTGTTTGGGCTACACATTACTCACTTTGAAAATAAGTTTTCAATATTTCTCAACGTTGTTCAAGCGTAAAGCGACATTTTGTTTCACGGAGGTATGATACTGACTTCCTGTTAGGATTTCGAGCGGGAAATAGCTGTCAGTGTCAAAATAACCTATAATTTAAAAAGAAACCACTAGATGGCCCACCATTTGTATGTGCATATGTATTAATAGCCGCGTTTTACTATTATAGTGACAGTTGTGTTGTATGCTCATCTCCCTCTTGCTTATGGTTGTTGATTTTCAAATGTGTCTTGTCTTTTTTCTTTACACTATAGTTTGAACTACCTTGCCATAAAAAGCCATCTACTCAACAGAAAAAGAACTAATTTCTGGATCTTTAAAATAGATCCAGATAGAGAATAGGATCCCAAATTGTTTTTGTAATAAGTACATGTTATAAATTAATCCAGATCCACATACATCCGTATATAATAAAACGCACCTAATATTTAATTTAACTTAACTTTTTCTTCCGACAGGAGCTCGCAAGTAAGAAAGAACTTTTAAATTTATCCTAACCCAAGCTACTTTTGCTAAATATATGTAGATACATAGTACACATAAGTACATATTCAATTTAATTAAAAAAAATTAACACGAAACATATGTATGTATATAATAAACGTGAACCTTAATCAAGTGGACAAAATGATCTTGGCAACATAGAATCAAAAGAACAGGAGAATCATCAATTTTAAAATAGAATTCTGTCCAAGTAAGGAGGAAATACTTAAAATCAGGCAAGACGGCGGCGACAATAACTAACAGCAGCGCCCTCGCAATGAGCCAGCTGGGCACCGTTTATGCCACAAAGCGGCGTCGACGCAACGGTAAAAGGTAAGTTCACTTTTTGATTAAAATGTTACAAATACTCCTCATTTCATCCGCCACAGGGTGGCCCACATAAGTCACCCAATAATACTCCTTTATGCAGCCAGATAGATTGAAGCATTTCAATCATTAGCCAACCTTATGCTTGCCACAGGAGTGGCATGGCAATGCGACCACCTGCTGGCGCTATCGCCAACCTTCGCGTTCATCAATCAATCTGTGCTCCGCGCGCCGGCCGGCCGCACCGGCTGTGGCGATATGGCGCGTTGGCAATGTATAGGTTGGTACAATGTGTGTTTTGTTGGGACATCTCACACCGGGGATACTCTTATTTCTTTTGCAGAATGGAACGACAAAGCGCGTCCTCGTCTTGTCCTTGTCGTTTTCGTTGTCGTTGTCGGTTGTCGGTGACTTCTGATGACTTATCCTTCTGGCTCTGTGTGTCAGAAGTGTTGACGATGACATTTTTTTTGTAAGCTTTTTGTTGGCCCTCTCTGTGTGAAATTAATGATCTACTGGCACCTTTTTGCTCCTGGGGAAAGTCTACACGGCACATGGGTATTATTTAGACTTTTGTACGTACGTACATAGTTACATCTAATAGGAAACCTGTATGTCCTTTCCATTCATATGGGACTCATCGTTATGTTCGATTTATTACCATTGCCGGCCGTTATCATTGCTCAATTTGAGTGGTTCCCCACTCAAATATTTGCATTGCGTGCAAAAATTTTATTAGAATTTAATTTCGAATGCATTTGCGCTGACTGCTACTGTTGCTGTTGCTGTTGCTGTTATTGTTGCAAGTATATAAACACGCGTTGATTGTGCCTCCAGCTGTTGGTAGGTAGTTGAAATGAAAGGCGCAGGCACGAAGATGGGAAAGAGCAATTGGTTGCGTTAAAGTGCATACATTTGGCCTACTGAGAAGAGGCAATTGGCGTTAAGTGCCCATTTGTGCCCAAGTGCCCTGCCACTGCCATACAACATAGGTATACGGATTTGTGAGTAAGGACTGAAAAATATATAAATGTTGTAGTTATGGCAGCGAACTAATAATTTTGATATCGATTATCGGTATACATTGTAAGCAGGAACAGGAATGACCATCGGAAGAAAAGAGTGCGAATGACGTGGATTATTTATGTGAGTTATTAGTTAGGTACCTATGTATATTTTGGGGGAATCCTTTTAAGAGTGTTGTTTTGCTTATAACTATCGAAATCGAAACAGTGCATTGCATCAATAAGGAATATCATTTAGTAAATAAAAAAATAAAATTAATGTGGAGAATTTCCAAATTCTGGGCTTTTAGAATTCGCATTAACATTAATTTGTTTTGTTCTTTCTTCAATCCCAAATGTATGTCATTACCCAGCTTCTTGTAGTTCTGTTAATTTTTTTGATATTTTTTTTGTATAGATACACCAAAACGTTCGCAGTTTTGAGAAAAAAAAAACTTTTTGGTTCTTTTAGCTGACATTGAGGTACTTGAAATTTTGAGATCTAGGTTTTATAGACCGAGAGCCCACAGCAATTTTTGGGTGTGATTGTTAACAAAAAATAATTAGCATAATTAGATAGGCCTTTTATAGTTATTTATGAATGTGAACGTCTTGCATACTCTAGTGGGCGCAATAGTGCATTATAGTGCATCAAGTATGCAGTTCTTTCCAAATTCTAAAAAATGGGAATACAGAATTTGCCATAACTTCAAAATGAACAGCTAAGTGCCCTGATTGCAAATATCGAGGTCCAAGACGTTTTGAAGGTGGCCTTCTTAGTGCAAGAAGTTGCCTATTCTTATCGCGTCTGGCAGGCAGAAGGCTGTCTGTAAAACATCTTGGACCACGATATTTTCAATCAGGGGGCTTAACTCTACATTTTGGCAAAGTTTTTATCACTATTATTAGGACCTGGAAAGAACTGCATACTTGATGCACTATTATGCACTATTGCGCCCACTAGAGTATGCAAGACGTTCACATTTGTAAATAACTATAAAAGGCCTATCTAATTATGCTGATTATTTTTTGTTTTCAATCACACCCAAAAATTGCTGTGGGCTCTTAGTCTATAACTGACAAAATGTCCATACTTAATTCATACTTTATTCCTTCTTTATTGGGTAGGTGTGCTAATTTATGGCTACTTATTTCCGTTTTAATTTCCTTTTTTTTAGGTATTGCTTTACAGAACTTAACATGGTGTGTTTACTTCTACTTAAAGCATTCTTAAATACTTCTTAAATTGGCATTTCTTAAATCGGTTGTTTTTGTTACTTAATTCCTTCTTTAATCCTTCTAAAAACATTCCTTTTTAATTTTGGTATTAAATCGGTATTTTTCAAATTCTTTAATACGTATTTAAGTCTTCTTAAACAGTATAATATTAAAAACACGAGAGAGTTATTTAAGTAGCACTTTGAGACAAGATATTTTATGTAAGTATCACAGTGGCACAATAGGTAGAGCACAAGCACGGCAAGCGAGAGGACTCGGTTTCGAATCTCAGTGGAAGCACAGAGGTAAATTAAAAAAAATAACTTTTAAAATTCCTTAATTCCAGCAAAAAATCACATAAAGACTAACAGCCGTATTAATAAAAACATCTAATTTGCTCGTTAACACACATTTTTTCTAACACACGGATAATGAAATTATCCCTTTGATAAATTAAAATATTAATAAAACTATCGTTTCTTCATTTTATCTATTCACTGAATAACGAGAAAAAATTGGCAGCACTTCCTTAAATTCTACTAAATATTCTAGTACTTTTTTTATTATTGAAAGTCGACATTTCATATCAGTCATAGAAAATAATTTTTGATGTCAAACAAGTTCGAAACGGTAATTTTTGTAATAAAGTTCAAATAAAATCTAAAAAAAATGGATATACCAGAAAAGAAAAAATTGACTGAAAATTAGAGTTCTGGGTTCTGGCGACAAGGTTAGTTAACACAATAGCGTATGGCAGCCATTACTTGGGCACTTGGTGGAATGTGTATTATTAAATAAAATGTTTCTTTCAAATTTGACGAGCAACTTAAAGATAGCCGCTCGTTAATCACCAAAATCGGTAAGATAAGTTATCCTCTCAGTGTCAAACGTCATTTAAGACTAAAACACATTTATTAGTAAGAATTATAAGTTAAAATACGTGTTAAAGTTTTTTCGTCTTTATTTCGTGCTTATTAATAGGGCTGTAAGAATATAATCAACAATAATAAAAAAACAAACAGTTAATAAAAAAAATTTATTTTTATTGTTTCTAATATTTTTTTTAAGAATTGCCGTAGCTCTTTAAGAAGGAGTTAAGAAGTATTTAAGAAGATGTAAGGAACTATTTAAGAAGGAGTAATGAAGTATTTAAGAAGAATGATATCCCGATTTAAGACTCAATTTATCTTCTTATTTCCTTCTATCCGACCGCCCACTTGCGCCTTTTCTCTACTTAATATGAACTTAAATCCGTCTTATAGAAGATATCAGATACCGATTTAGAATTCTTAAAGACTTCGTTAAGTAATTCTGTGTCACTTGTGAAATATTTATAGATTTATTTATAGATACATATTTAGAAATATGCGTTTCCTATCGCACTCACAAACGAACTTAGTGTTTCAATTTTTTTTTTAAATTAAATTTATTTGTTTTAACTGAATTTTCTGAATAATTAATCAGAAACCTTAAGGTTTAAGCAATTGCACTCCTTATACTTCAAGAAGTTCTTAGATAGTAAAATTCCTTATTAAGTTCCAACATCAAGGCGATTTCTGAGTTTTGTTTTATTTAAATTTATTTGAGAACAAGTTCTCTCAACATTAGCTGCATAGTTTGGTACTGTTAATATCGATGAAATAAAGTTAGCCATCAATGGAAAGGCCAAACTTTGATTGGTCCTTTTGATTGAACAAAAAATTTTCCAAAATATTTCTCCCTTAGTATTTTTAAATTGACGTCACAAGCTGCCTATGTACGGAGGATAAAAAGATAAGGAAGCAAAATTAAAAACATGTTTGGATTTGTATTTACTTATATAATTTTTATTAAGCTGTCCTTACTTCACATTCACATATTTTTGACCACTTTCTCCTGCCTATTTTATTAATCCTATGACTTGTCGAAATCCATTAACGACCTTTCGTATTAGCCATTTTTTTTAAACTGCTTGGCTTCCAAAGCAAATTTATTGACAAATCGTGAAGACGCGCACGTCGCACTTTTGTTTAATTTTTTTGATAAAATAAAGCAAGTTTGACAATTTTATTTCTTATTCCTTCGCTAAACTACCTACTTTGGTGGTGTAGCTTAATCATATAGTTAGTAAACGTCACATTTTTTTATTTATGAAATTTCACACTTAGTCCATGACTTAACGATAAACTCTCACTAAACCATCTTTATTAATATGGGTGTAAGAATTTAAGATATAATTCATTAGCAGGATCTTCTTAATATTTAAAAATAACTTTTCCCCTTTCAAGATTATCTACTTTGGCTTCAAATGCAAAGTACCTACCTACATTTTGAGAGGTTCGTATAATTCTAAAATCCGGGAAACAACACATTCTTATGATAAACAACGAGTTTGTGATGGATGAAGCAGCCATAATAATTTTAAGAATTCTTGATATTTCGCTACTCTTTTTGACTGTTTTGAATATAGTTATTCTATATATCGCGACACATTATTTCAAGAACTTTTGAAGTTTGAAGCAGGCATATGATGTACAGATGGTAAAAGAATTGCAGATGCATTTTAAAACTATAATGTTCGGGCAATCACCCTTTGAAAATGAAGCAACAGAGTTTTTACTATCTGACAAATTATTTTTTGCTACATCAGCCGCAAAACCGATTACATTTTCTTTGTAATGTATTTTCATATCAAAAAAGTTGCTATTAATAGGTGCGTTTTATTATTCACAAATCTGTCTGGATCCGGATCTGGATCATTCCTTGAAAATAAAACGATACGGATCTTAATGACAGCAGTGTTATAAGCCCGTCTCTTTTTATCCTTGGGGTTGGAAATTTTAAATTATGTCTTGTCTTTTTTCTTTACACTACAGCGTTCACTACCTTACCATAAAAAGCCATCTACTCGCCAGTGTAATAACTAATTTTTGGATCTTTGAAATAGATCCCGATAGAAAACAGGATCCTAAATTGTTTTTGTAATACATGTTAAAACTTAATCCAGATCCGGATCCAGATAGATTTGTGAATAATAAAACGCACCTAATAGTTAAATGCAAATTTAAGTTATGTAAGATGTTACAAAATTTTTAATAAAATAATAAATTATTTTCATTCAAGAGCGGAGAATATATGAACTTTTTTGAAATATGAAAATCGGGAGATTATTATTATTATTATTATAACTTTATTCACAAGTAATTAATTACATAGTCAATAATATAAAGCACTAACTACTCAGAGTCTGCGGCTTTAAGATAAAAAACAAAACGTAAATATTATATTTTTCACTAGAGATAATGAGTACTAATATAAATTTAAATATATGTATAAGAAAATAACTTTTTAAATTTCGTAAGGAAAATATTTTTGTTTTATAAATTGTATAAAAATTATATATTCATATCAATGTTTAGTATGCATAAAATTTTATAAACATTTTTAATATTTTGTTCTGAAGGGTTTATCAAAAGTTCGGATAGTTTATCTTTTGTGAATAGGTTTCTGCAGATGGAGTTTACTTTAACGCATTCAAATGTGAGGTGTTTTATTGTCAGAATGTTTTGTTGGTCACAAAATTGACAAATTGGCGGCTGATTTTTTGAAATGATGTGGCTGTGAGTTAAGTTTGTGTGACCTAATCGCAGACGTATGAAAAGACGCAGCATATGCATAGGCGAATTTGTTGGGTATGTAGGGTTTATTGCTTGAGGATTTATCGATGAATAGTGGTGAATGTATTCTCTCCAGTTTGTTTTTTTAATTTCGTTATAAGCTTTAATAATAACGTTTTTAGTTTCTTTTTTGTTAAAGCAATTAAAGAAAAAGAGCGGTTCGTTTTGTGCTGATTTGGCAGTTTTGTCGGCTATTTCATTGCCTTTTATCCCAGCGTGTCCTGGAATCCAGGCGAGTTTCATACTCTTATTGTTATTGATTAACTTATCTCGGATTTTGTTAATGATCTCCGTTTGGTTATTTATATTTTCGATTGCCATTACCGTTGACAAGCTATCTGTGCATATAAGCGTTTTTTTGTTTTTTGCTTCTATGGTCGCTTGGTATACAGCAAGAGCTTCAGCAGAAAAAATCGATGAACTTGGAGGTAAAAGACCTTTGGATATTGTTAAACCATTTTCATTAACAACGGCAAAAGATGTAATCTCGTCTGTTTTCGAGCCATCAGTGAAAAAAATGTTCCATTTCAGTGATTTATATTTTGTGGACATTTCATTGAAGATTACTTTGTATATTTCATTGCTTGTTGTTGCTTTTGGGTAGTTACGGAGGGTGGAGTCTATGTTGTCTTTAGGGAAGTTCCAGGGTGGATGAGAAGGCTCTCTTTTATTTTTTATGTTTAGAGGTAAGTTCAACAGCTTTGCACTAGATAGTGCCTTAGATATTGCCGATGGGTGTTTGAGTATCTTTTTATGCCGCATCTTTTTTTTGATTATATTGTGAACTGGTGATTTTTTGGTTGAATTAATTTTTTGGATGATTAAAGCTGTAAGATACTCTATCCGCTCTGAAATTGTTGGAAGCCCAGCTTCTGTGAGAATGTTCCTTATAGGTGTTGTTCTGAAAGCTTTCATGGATGTTCGAACGGCTTCATGATATGATGGAGAAAGTGCACTATTTACATCAAAAATCGGTGTATCGGAAATAGGTTTAGAAATCGGGAGAAATACAATAAATCGGTGTTTCTGGCAACACTGCTGAGACTGATCACCAATTTGCAACCAACCCTTATTGTGTTTATTAAAAAAAACACTGAATCAGAGTTACCATTGCCGAGTTGATAGAAATTCGTATGGTATTTTCTTTGGTTTGTGCTATGTAACTTTCAGGATTTAAGCTTTTTCGAGCTTTTAGTAGCAAATATTTTTCTGAGATTTGCGGGAAATTTTTAATGCTCCTACAGTCCTACGGCAATCCTGTAAGAGCTTTAAATTAAAGACAGCTTATTGAAATCCATAATTGTCAGACTGAAAGGCAAATATCCTATCTTCCCTGTTCTGCAAATATAAATTGAACAGAGTATAGTAGGTTCATTAAAAAATGATTTTAAACCATTTTCGGCCATGATCGCTTCATACGAATCGGAAATATTTTTTATATTTTAGGTACATATATTTAAATTTTAAATAAAAGGTTTTCCACAAATTAAAATGTAGTGTCTGACTAAGCAATTATAGAAAAAAAAAGTCAAACCTAAAATTTTAAGTACATACCTACTCGGACACATTTGTGTTTTTTGTATTACCGGATGTTAAAAATTCAGTTCTTCAATCACAACTTCAAATGGTAAATCGCGATATCTAGATACATACAAATTTCCGATTTTTTATTAAAAACCTCATCTTCATATCAAGCTTAAAACTCATCTCACGGGCTGCTGATGCTCAATGAACATTGCAAACATCGACCATCCGATCGTTGCAAATCGCAACCATTTCAAGCGCGCTTAGCATTAATTATAAATGAGAGGACCACTCATTAAAGGGCTCTGTAATGGGAGTAATTGCTTGGCTGCCCACAATAAATATTCATTGTTATCCTTTGCTCTGTGCCGTCTGCAATTATGTCAATAACCATATACTTGTGTGATCTGCACATAAAATATCTGCACTAAAAATAAAGAATTTCACGAAAAGATACTTTTAACCTTTTTTTCGTTTTTTTCATTTTAATTTTTTAATGCATTTTCTGTTCATAATAATTTTTGCGCGATGTAAGCTAGATATGAGAACAACGTTGATGGTGCAACGCAGTGAGTATTTTTGTATATGCAGATGCAGTTAGTATTTTTATATAGATATATGTATATTAAGGAAAATTCCCTCTCTCTAAATTGGCCAACGAGGTACGAGGCACTCCGTGTATCTATAGTGGAAATCCACACCTGTAATTAGAGTTGTCACCCGGTGATGGTGAAAACCTACACGACTGCACCACATGAGTGCGCACAATTATTCATAAGATGACAGACAGCCAAAGCCAGTCAGATAGACAGATAACTGGCACAGCGAGCACCACAGCATATAGGTATGAACATAGTGTGAACGCGGACGGCAGTTGGAGTTGGAGCCGAATTTGATAAAAAACTTCGATATGAATGTGTCCGTTGGTGTAAGGCGAGCCGTTTTCTCACTCATGATGTCAAAATGCTCAAATTCTGTCAAATATGGTTGGATGTCAATTTTGTTTTTGCGCCACTAAAAAACAGTATCGTCTACCTATATTTTGTACTTCGGAAAAAAGAAATACAGCTTTAATGATTCTATATTATTATAATTACGAGTCGGAGCGAAAAGGTTAACATTTTATATGGTGTGCAGCTGCAGATTGTGGTTATCAGAACAATTTAAAAACACTTCATATTTAATTTCTACTAAGTAAAATTTATAATGAATAATATTATAGGACAGTTGACAGAGGTTTTTACTTGTAAAGTCGAATTAGTACGATGTTAAAACTGTTTAAGTATTATACTTTGTTAAAATGGCAAATTTGCAAATTTTAATTGAGTTTAGCATCATACTTTCTCTAACATTTTATCAAAGTTAAAATCATTAAATTGCTATTGTATTTTGTTAGTATCCTGCTAAATTTATATGACTCTTTGACATTTCCAAATGTCAAAAAAGCCTGTTTACTTTTTTTTGTACGAACTGACATTGTTTTAGGTGTGTTCAGAAGCAATTAATTAAAAAACATAGCCTTAGCACGATACTAGCTTAAAATTAAGAAATAATTTTAACCATAAAACTAGGCTTATTAATATTAGTACGATACTAAAGGGTTTTTCAATTGGCGCAGTCAAATTTTGACGGACTGTGGCGGCCATGTTGTTTAGGTAACATCTGTCAAATCTGCTGCTTATTATTCAATTACTGATGTCAAATCACCATTGTTAGGAACATGATTGAACAGCACGTCCAAATGATAAAACTTTATTATGGGAATTAACCCTACTAGACTTTTTGTTGTGGAGTTTCCTAAAGTCGCGATACTATGTGAATAATCCACAATCCACTGATGCCCTTAAGGTGAACATAACACAGACATTGTATCAAATTCAGCTGGATCTATGCAGAAAACTCATTGAAAATTGGACCACTCACATCCGTGTCGCCGTAAGAAGCCAAATGCATATTTGAATGATGTCATAGTCCATACATAATGGCGTACGTGACCCTTTCAAATAAAAAAGAATTTTGCTAATACACCTAACGCACATTTTAACATCTACCAGATCTTATTGAAAAACACTTTACTTAACAATTTAAATTAACTCTAAAACAGTTTACTTATTTTTTCTTAGTAACATTTTCTTACTAGTATTCCACTTAACGTTGCCAGACGTCCCGGTTTATCTGGGACGTCCCGGATTTCAGACAAATTCATCTGCCCCGGCCGGCGGGCAGCATTTTTCCGACTTGTGACTCAAACTCACAAAATAATAATGTCAGAAGTCAAACTGACAACGTACGATTTATTTTGTTATTTGTTAAGGTATATGTGATATGTGACAACCTTTGTCGAAATGTTTTTTATGTGGACAGTGGACTGGACCATTCCATGTTATGTTCCTATATGATTAATTGTTGTACATAGGTATATCCTTTGTATTCCATTAGGAAGTTACCTTACCACCATCCGCCTGATGGATATTTCTCCCAAGGAAGTGTAATGTAAAAAATACTAGTTCCTACACATAATTCTGGTGAAATGGGAAGCTCTCGGCTTGTAATTGTGGTGATGTTTAGGTTTTTAACCAAGAACCGAAATGTTGTATTGTCAAACCTATAACTGGAGTAAAATTCTCCATCCTCCAGCCTCTCAAAAGGATTTCCTCGACTTTTTAAATATCACACTTTACTGCACAAAGCTGTGCCTTCAAATATATACATATACATTATGTGTATCAAAATCTTCGTCTTTCGAAAACATTCGATATTATTATATTTACTTTCAAAAACAATTAACTCACGAATCTTTGAACAAAAAAAAATTTTACTTTTTCGAATAAAATTGCCAAAAAATTTGTTTCGAGAAAAATGATAGATATTTAAAAGTCAAAGTAACCATTTTGTAATTTTAACTTTAGTAAAATTTTAAGAGATAGTAAGATGCTAAGATCGTTTAAAATTCTTTTTAACTTAATAACTTTTTAACTAAAGCTATTTTAGCTTTAGCATTTTAGTAAAATTTTAAACATTTAAAACCTGTTCTAAATCAATTTTAAAACGGGATAAGAACCGAATTTTTGTTAATTTCAAAGGACATAAACCATACTTTAAACTTTAACGTTAAAGAGCTCGTCTAACTTTAACAGTAGCAAATAGCTACTTTATCCTTTTAAAGTATACTTCATCCAGATTGAAAATTGTCATTTCATACCAAAGAAAATAATGTAAAAAATGTATAAGCAATCAAAATCTATGTAAGCTAGTTAGGAGAGTTGTCTAACATTATGATAAAGTTAGACAGTTTTTTAGATAGAGCCGTTTTTATTCCTTAAACGAGCAACGTTTAAAATTTTGCGACATTAAATTTTGGAATGACGTGTAACAAATTTAAATTATTAATATAAGATTATTTAGTTTAAGTTTTTATATCGGTTTTTTTTTTTTCAAAAATATTCATAATTTTTAAATAATCAATCTACTGCGAGAAAGTCTAATGCATTTCTTTTGAATTATCAATCGAAGTGGCAACATCTTTTTTTATATTATACGCGCTCTCAAGGGGTTATGAATACCCTTACAATTTTAAACACCGTGCGTGCAATTAGGAAAGTAGGATAGAATTAGAAAGGAGATACCGATGTACATTTGTTTTGAATGTCTACACATTGCAATAGGTGAGAAGCATTCCTGGCTCAATTCCACATTCGCGTAGTGCGGCCAAAAAAAGAATCTCTGTAATTAACAGTACGTCCAAAATTGGGATCAAGGAAAAACTGATGAGCATTCCTAGAAGTACGGGTATTACGGTTGAATTAAGTGGGAGGAATGCAACTATTTCATTAGAGCACTGTTTATGAAAATAGCAGTAAAATAATGATAGTCGTGAAACATTGCGGTGGTGATCGAGAGATTCAAATGTTTCCGTTATATTTCTATCACCTAATATTTTTAAAGCTCTTTTTTTTCTTTTTTGAATTATATCCAAAAGACTCAAGTGGGTTATTGGAGCACCTGCCCAAATATGGGAATCGTACTCAAGCTTTGGACGAATATAGGTTTTTGCAAGATGATTGAAAAAGGTTTTTTCTTCGGCTATTTTGGTCACAGTAGTTTGTAGAAAAGGCAAAAAAAGTTAAACTAAGTGAGAATGATGTGTTGGTTTCTTTTGACGTGGTATCGCTATTTACCAATATCCCAGTACAATTGGCGATAAATATAGTTAAAAATAAATGGGAAATAATTAGCCAAACCACCAATATTAACCAGAAGAAGTTTCTCGAAATTCTCGACTTTTGCATAAGAGAAAACAATTTTCTAAAATTTAAAGAGGATATTTTTAAGCAAATTTTCGGAATGCCGATGGGCAACCCACTTTCACCCACCATTGCTGATATTGTTATGGATTATTTGTTGGACGAATGTTTTGCTGTCTCTAAAGTGAAGCCTATTTTCATCGCAAAATATGTAGATGATTTATTCGCAGTGGTAGATAAACATAAAATTGATGACGTTTTGCTCATCCTAAACGGATTCAACCCAAAATTACAGTTTACTGTCGAAAAAGAAAATAATAATGCATTAGCTTTTCTTGATGTCAAAATCTTCAGAGAAGAAAACCATCTTTCGTTTGATTGGTATCAGAAAAATACAGCTTCAGGGCGACTCATTAACTTCCGTTCTAACCAAGCCAAACACATTATAATGAATACAGCTTCCAACTTAATAAATAAAGTTTTTACTTTGAGTGACGAAAAATTTCACTCTGCTAATCGTCAAAAAGTTACTAATATTCTAATCAATAATGGATATCCTGCTGTGGTCATTCGTAATTTGTTGTCAACAAAAATAAAACCCTCCACCAACAACACAACCCAAATCCTGATGGCTTTTTCAAAAGTGTGGTTTATGTTCCAAAATTAACTGAGAACTTCAAAGAAATTGTTAATAAAAAAGTTAAAGATATTCGGTTAGCGTTTAAATCCAACCGAACATTGACACACCTTTTTACCAAATTAAAGGTTAAACCCGACAAAGACAAACGCACCGATGTTATATATATGATCAACTGCAAGGGTAAGACTGGTGAATCCTGCAATTTATGCTATATTGGCACAACTGAACAATTTCTGCGTCAGCGTATGTCAAATCACAGATCTGACATCAACACCAATAACCCTGCTAAAACAGCATTCGCTAATCATGCTATTGAATTTGGCCATTCTCCAGATTTTGAAGGTGTCAAAATTCTTCAAACTGAAAAAAATACTTCGAAGCGTTATACCCTCGAAACACTTCATATATTGAATACGAGTATGTAACAAAAATAACATGAATCGTGAACAGGACACACAAAACATCTCAGCGGTATATTGCTCACTAGTCACATAGACAATATTACTTCCTGCTAACCATCTCTCTATGTTTTCTGTCTTAGTTTTAGTTTAAGTCTAACTTCTTTATTAGAAGTGTTATAATCAATAAAAAAAAAATGTTGTTTAATTTTTAAAAATTATATTCTCAAAGTGTAAGTTTAACTTTTATTGTTTAATTTTGTTGTATTAAATTTGTAAAAATTTGTAATAAGATATTTATATTTTTGTATGCAATAAAAAAAATAGTTCCCCTGAAGAAGACAGCAATCCCTGTCGAAACGTCGGGATAAGTATGCAACACACTTTGTTTCAATACTAAAACTACTGTGACCAAAATAGCCGAAGAAAAAACCTTTTTCAATCATCTTACTTATATCCAAATTGTTCAATAATTCAATTCCTGAATAGAGGTTGTTATTACATCTAGATCAGAAGAGGTAAAAAACTTCTTGCATCGGCGAAGAAAACCTAAACACATAGTAGCGTTTTTGGCGACGTCAAATATGTGATCACTCCACAAAGAATGTGTCTATGATGCACATACCTAAAACTGAAAGCTGTTCAGTCTCCTCGATGCAAGTGCCACCCATAGAAATTGCCATTAATGGAGGGTTATGCTTTAGCGGCAGTAAACATCATTGAGTTTTTGAAGCAATAAATTCCACACGGTTTTTGATTACCCATAGGACAATGCTGTCAAGATCTAAATTTTATTAGCTTATCCTACGCTGTAGTTGGAACTACAGATCTGAAAGACAAAGATATGAATCTAAACACGAATATGAAAAGCTGAGGGTCCTGTCGTCAGCGATACAATTTAGTGGATTAGAAGATTCAGACAAAACAACATGTTTAAACATAAGGAAGAGTGTCGGAGACGAAACAGAGCCTTGGGACACACCAGCGCTTATTTTGTAGATATCAGATTTGAGACCGGCCAATACTGCTTGTAGCGAATGTACCAAAAGGTAATTCCTAATCTCCAGCGAAGAAGAGATTCATCGATACCAAATGCATGCATTTTCGATAAGAGTGCTTAATGCCAAACTCTATCAAATGCTTTTGAATTATCAAAAACAATAATCTTACTTTCTCAAAAACGATGTAAAGGTTTGTTCCACTGTTCGGCGAGATAGATATACCATCAGATCACCAGTGGACCTATTGCTGCCTATTGAAAGCCATACTGCTGGTCATTAAGAACCTTTCGTTCCTCAAGATATTTCTTAAGCTGAAAACTGATCATCGTTTCTATGACCTTGGAAAGAAGGGACGTAAGTGACAGTGCCGCTGTTCCAACTTGTACTGTATAAGTGCAGTACCACCTTGGTCCGTGTTTTCCTATCTAACTATTGTGGTTACAATAGCCAATCGCGTAACTTGTTTGGTATAACCACAGCCACCTCGAGCTCTCTTTACAGAGGGCCAACCCAATTGATGATGAGGGGCTCTAATTAGCGGGGATAATTGTGTGCATCTCATCATCCCCGAGGTGCCTAATTAGGGTATTGTTGTTCAAAGTATCATTGTATTATTCATACCGTTATAACCTTGGAGTAAACTCCCATTTCAGATCTTGTGTGGTATATGCAGTCGAGCGACAAGTCAGTCAACCGCATCCAACACACCAAATCAACTCTACTTGGTCTTGTTTGTACTTATAACCAAACTAGAAAAGATAGTCCCAAGCAAAACCTTTTTATAATAACAGCATTGGGTTGGACTATCAGTAATCTAGTTCCGCTATATCCAAAACACCGAGCAAAAAAGTTAATTTTAACAACTTCAATTGGTTTAATTCATGTTTTGGTCGTGACTCACCTAATCACTTGCCCAAGATTTTTGTATTTAGAATGTTTTAACTTATCTAGCTTCAAGTATCCGTTGCTCAGCGTGTGTCCTAAGATAAGACTTGGTACTAGATTTTTTGAATACTAGTTCGGGCTTAACTAAGTATCCTTATTTTGAGTTTTCTTGGTTGTCTAACTCCAGCAAGCCGGAGAAAGGCGTAAGCCACCCCACCGCGACAAGGTGAAACTCATCGAGGTGGTTATTGAAGGTAAAATAGGATCAGCGGTTTCACAAACGGAATCTACGGGCCTTACGAGCAGCGAAGTCAGAAATAACTTTATCAAAATTAATATTTGCAGCCAATACTTGTTCAATCGACAATATAGCCAAGTTTGATAGTCTAGTGGAGCTCATAGTGGATGTGAGATAATATTTGATAAGCTTCAACTTCCAAAAACTTCTCTCACAACTAGTGACACTGATTGCCAAAGTCAAATATATACCAATCAAAATGATATTTGGAACCGAAATCCCCAGATTCAGTTTTTTAATGAACTGGAGGAGCTCCAGTGATCCTTTGCCTCTTATATCTTCCTCTGATTCAGAACTGTTGATAAACTGCTGGAGACGCTTCCGCTCCATTTGAAACTCGTCCTTGTCGATGTCTTCTAATAAGTACATGGAAAAGATCACACTCGTACTTGGTGTCCAAAAGTTTCGCTGGCGTCAAAAATCCGAACTTGTCCGCTATTTCTTGTACTTGCTGGAATCGAGTCGTCATTTCTTGAATGATCTTCTGAAATGATGCGAACACTAACTTCTCGACGGAGTTCATGCTCGTGAGACAAAGTTGGTCTTTGTGGGAAATGTCTGGTGTACTGTCAAAGATTACGCAATAATATTTAGCTTCTTGAATGCGACGGATGATGGTGGATCGAACTTGCTGTCTCAGTAAGTTTATCAATTCATTCTGGGTTTCTGGAGATAGAAACGAAACTGGGACTCTTGCTCTCAGCTTTATCTTTGTCAGATGTTCCATTAGAAGAGGGTCATATTTAGCTAGAAGGTGCACTAACTCCAGAAAATTCCCGCGGTTGCAACTATCATCTCCTCGATGTCCTCTGAAGGCCAGATTCTGTTTGGCTAAGAACTGGATATTATTCAACAACCGGTACAAAATATCCCTTCACTTATTCTCCTCACTTTCAAAAACTTCTTGTTGTTTCTGATCGATGGTTGCTTTACGGTTCTGGCGAACTTGCAACTCCTTCTATTTAAAGAAGCTCTGCTCACGGTCCAGGCTGTTCTCATGGTCACCGATTCTTCGATTAAGCTTCCACCATTTGTTGAATCCTTCTTCAGATGCGAAGTTCGAGCCGAAATTGCCAAACAGCTTGCAACAGAAACAATATGTACAAGGATTACTTAAAAGGCGAGTAAGGCCGTAAGAGTGCATTCTGTTATTGTCGCGCGACTCGCGAAACTAAAACGGAACGTTCCGAAACTCTCTCGAAACTGAAAGGGAGCGTTCCGAAACATATGATATGCGAGACCGCTGCGCTGGCGGCGCTGGCGGTTACTTACTTAGATTAGATTAGATTTTAAATGATTTTTATTTCATAAAATTTACAAAATTTTGTCTATCTTTCATTAGATAACATGGCCTACGCCGTCTGTCAGTTGGCAAGTAATATACTTAAAAAAATGTAATTTAATTTTTATCCAGGTTTATAATTATATTTGGTCTTAGAAAAGTTCGTTGAATATTCGTGTTCTATAACTCAATGCTATTTTGACGTATCTATACAAATTATCCCAGTCAGTTCCTCCATTAAGGATGTCGACAATTTCAACTTCATTCAGATAGTTCTTTCCAAAAATACTTCTCCTAGTTTCCACAAGCATAGGACATCTTCCCACACAATGAAATACGTTTTCTCTCTCTCTTAGGTTGCACAAGTCGCAGGTTTCCTGTAGGTCGCTTCTGTGAGGTACATGATTCAGGGGGAGTAACTCTCCTCGTGTTTTTAAAACAAGTGACATGAGGTCGGTTGAAAACTCCGCCCTGAAATAA
The DNA here is from genome assembly GCA_911387755.1 of Chrysotoxum bicinctum. Taxonomy (NCBI): domain Eukaryota; kingdom Metazoa; phylum Arthropoda; class Insecta; order Diptera; family Syrphidae; genus Chrysotoxum; species Chrysotoxum bicinctum. The sequence continues at coordinate 72,650,306 of OU426988.1, read as the reverse complement.
TTATTATCTGCCAAGTTGTAGTCAAGCTGCGCATAAATGTTCCTGTGAAACGAGCTCCTGGCTTTCCAAATAATACCTTCACGTTTTTTTTCATCTACTAGGCTGATTAAGTTGTAAAGTTCGCTTTTCCACGTGTCGATCGATTCATCTTGAAGAGAGAGTGAAAGTCTACAGTACTGGGCTAAATTACTCCAAGACTCAAACCATGAAATTTTCTTTCTCATCACCAGCATTGTTATTTGCTTAGGCAATCGTCTATCATCCATTTTAATTGTTTTTAGAATATAGTCTACCTGCATCTTAAGGGTTGAAATATACAAGGGAGAAAGACCTGTTTCCAGCATAAGGATATGGTTAGCCGTACTGTTGGGTAGCTTTAAAGTGCGCTTCAAAAAGTATCTGAGAACCTGCTCCACTTCTTCAAATTCTTTATGTCCCCAAACTTGAGCAGCGTAGAACATTATTGCTTTGGCCGTTGTTCTGAAAATTTGATATTTAGCTTCATATTCGACATCTCTGCTGTGCATCACACTTCTCCACGTTGCATTTAACGCATTTTTTGCCTTCGCTAGTTTATCTTTCATGTGGTTCTTTCTAGAAATCCGCATTCCGAGATAGTTGTACTCATTCACGATTTCAATATTGTGCTCTCCAAAATTCCATCTTTCGCTGCGACAGTTTCGCCCTCCTCCGTTACGAAAAATCATAATTTTGGACTTGTCGAGGTTCACCTGGAGCCTCCATTTATTGCAGTACTCGAACAATCGATTGATCATTAATTGGAGACTTCCGGTTGACTCAGCAAGCACAACGATATCATCTGCGAACATAAGCACTTTTATTAGAAGGTCTGGTGAAACTCGAGCTCCTCCTTGTAGAATTTCTTCGATGTCGTCGATAAACAAGGCAAAAAGTAGGGGACTTAAACAGCAGCCTTGCCTCAATCCTATCTCTACTGGAAACTGTTCAGATACCTTGCTTCCAAGGGTCACTGCAGAAGTTGTTGAATCGTATAACCGTTCCAAAATGTTTCCAAACTTGGTGGAAATTCCTTTATTGTAGAGCTTCAGCATTAGTGCTTTTCTGTCTATAGTGTCGAATGCCGCCTTAAAGTCAATAAAAAAAGCGTAAAGCTTCTTTTTTGATCCCATAAATATCTCAACTATATTGGTAAGTGAGTAGATTTGATCTATTGTAGAGTAATTTGCGCGAAAACCAGCTTGTGATTCACTCAATAAGTTATTTTCTTCTACCCAATTATAGAGACGCTTGTACAGTAGTTTTCCTAGAACTTTCATCGATGAATTCAGCAGCGATATACCCCTATAATTAGCAGAGACTCTATTGTCATCTTTTTTGAAAATTGGACAGATGATAGCCTCTTTAAAATAGCTTGGTATACTAGCGTTCTCATATGCTTGGTTCAAGGCTCTTGCTAAGTTTTCTACGAAGAGAATTGTGCTGAATTTGTAGAACTCTTGAGGGATTCCGTTTGATCCTGGTGATTTGTTGTTTTTTAGCTCATTCAACACCGTTTGAACTTCTAAACAAGAAAATGGTAAGTCGAGTTCATCGTTCTGTTGATAAGGTACTGCATACTGAAAGGACGAGGAAAAACTATCTTCTGTTAGCATTCGAAAATGTTCTGCTAAGTTTTCAATATCAACTGGTGGAGCGACTTGTTTGTTTGACGTTTTATTTATTTCGCGAACAATCTTCCAGAACTCGCCTGTTTTTCTACAGCCCGCAAGGTCTTGACCAATTTTCCTTGAGTAGTTTTGTCTCTTAGTCTTTAGTAATTCTTTGTAGCTTTTATTTACGCTAAGGTATTGTACTTTGTAAAAGATGTTGTCGGGAAATCTTCTGAACAATCTTAGCCAGGCAAACGATCTTCTTCGAGCATCCATACTGTCTTTATCAAACCATTTTTCTTTGTAGTGGAAAGAGTTGTTATTGCTTGGTTTACATTGTACTGGTATCGCACTTTCAACAATTTCATCAAGATTAGACAAGTTAGGAACATGGAGTGAAGGATTTCTTTCTGGCAAAAGGAGAGCATTATTTAAAGCTACTGCATATCCGCTAGCAAAAGCATTTTTCCATTTATATTTTACTCGTGTAGCTGACTCTTCGGACTGACTCTGTTTTAGGTTTACTGTCAATTGAATCGGTAAATGATCGGAATGTATTGCAGTTATGACTTCAAAATCATCTAATAAATTATTCCAGTCTCCCGACACCATTGCATAGTCAATCACAGAGTTTCCCTGTGGTCCTATAAAAGTGAAATCGCCTGATGCATCTCCATCTGTGGTGCCATTACATATGCTAAGCCCAAATGAATTACATAAATCAATAACTCTTCTTCCTTCTCTATTAATTACTCCATCTCTAGAACAACGGCTCATATCTCTAAGCTTACTTTCGGTTTCTAAATCTCCTGTTCGCGCATTAAAATCACCAATGAGCATGATGTGCGTTAAGTCACTGCTAAACAGGTTGTCTTCGAGCTTTGTAAAATAACTTTCCCAGTTATTACAATTTAAGTACACCGGGATTAAATTTAGTACCTTATGATCCACTTTGATTTCCATTATACAGATGTCTCCTGCAAGCTTATACAGACAGTTGATGTTTTTAAGGTTGTTTTTAAAGCCCATAAGTATTCCTCCACTTGCCCGACTTTTTCTATTTACTTCAATTGCTTTTAACCACAATAATTTATAATCACTGAAACTTAATTCAAATTTCTTAAAATGTTCCTCGGTTACATGTGTTTCAATTAACACAAATATTTCATATTGATTTATAAAGTTTGTAAAATCTAAAATTTCTATCTTATTACTTAAACCTCCAACATTATAACTTAAAATATTTATTTTTAATAATTCATAATTCTGACAGACGGCTTTATTCTAATTACAAAATTTTTCATTGAAATGTGCTTGGGTATTTAACCCTAGATGCGAAATACTCTCAGATGTACTTCCAGTAGTAGCAGCCCTTGATGTTGACGAACCGCAGCCAACTTCGCCTGACGTTTGACGTTGGTTTGTGAAATTGACATTATTTGCTTGTTTTATTGGAATTTTTTGTAAACAATTATTTAAGTTTTCGAAAAAGTTTTCATCAAGATTATGTTTTTGGATGATTGTTTTCAGGCCATTTTGCGGGTCGGCTACAAACCTTTGCTGATCTTCATTCCATTCGACGGATATATTGTCTATTTTCAATTTGTCATCGCGCAGTAACATTTTTACACGGAGCTGTTTTGCTTGGATTTGCTTACGTAATTGCAGAAGTCTGCTACGCTTTTGGCGTGTCTTCGGAGGGTAATCGCGGCTTATTGAGACGCCGGTTCCTTTTAACTTTTTAACGTTCCTGAGAACTTGGAATGCATTTTGTTTGCTTTTAAACTCGGCCAAAATCGTAACAACATCGTCATTAGCTGAAATTTGTCTCAGTCCCTGTGCGGTGATAATGTTCGGTGTATCTGAAATGTTTTTGCATATATTTTCAGCTTCGGCGAGTGAATTTCCAGATCCGTTCTTCATTCGTATGATCAAGTTGGATTCCTTTGCGGATATTTTTAAGTGATCGATTTTGTTTTGGAGTATGTTATATCTTTTGCTCAATATATCCACAGTATCCTTCAGTTGACCCCCCACGCTACGCCACTGGTAAGTGCATTTGAAACGAAAGAAATACAAAATACCTATTTTTTGTGTTCATTTGCTTTAGAGAAATAAAATGCGTTTTTCTTTTTAAGTTCAGAATAGAGTTCTGAACAGAGTCCGAGCATTTCGAGCATGTTGTAAACTTCCTCTAAGCCAAGCGTGCTCTGAGCACTCTGAATTGTTTTGGAAACACCCTGAAAACTTTGCTGTCACCATTTTTTTTTAAATTTTTCAACTGTCTAATGCTTGTGTTAGGCATTTAACTCTGCTCAGTTATTTTATTCTGGGCTCATAGAGCGCACTCTGATCACGCTCCTGAGCACTCTTTGAACTAAAAAAGAAACACAATTTAATTTTTTTTCTTTTTTGTAAAAAGCAGGCTTTTTTGGTCAAAAATTTTATCGATGCAAATAAAACAAAAATCATTTCATCTTCTTCCAACGTTTAGTCGGTGTTTCACGACTTCTTCAGGGGAATGTAAAATGTTCTGCTTTATTGATGCTAATACGTTGTAGGTAGGTAGGTAGGTTGGAGTGGCTGTCTAGTTGTTGTTGACTCACTTAGACCTCAAGGGTCCGTTGTGATACCACTAAAGAAGTTACTCATGGGAGAGTAATGAATTTAAACAAACCATTTCGTGCTTTTAATAAAGTTAGAGAGACATTTTGTGTCGATTGTTGCCAGTTCACTGGTATTATCGAAGAAGGGGTTACCGAGATAATTATTCCTTCTATTGGAGAGTGCTGGACATGTACATAGAAGGTGTTGGACTGTCTCCTCTTCCTCCTCGTCCATGCAGCTTCTACAGAAGTCATTTGTGTAGACTCCTAGCCTCAAAGCATGTCTACCTATGAGGCAGTGTCCTGTTATAACTCCTATTGTAGAGCTTATATTTTGTCTGCTCAGGGAGATCAAACCTTTTGACCGTTTTAGGTCTATGCTTGGCCATATTTGTTTAGTTGCCAGGCAGGTGGTACCCTGTGACCATCTAGCATTTGTTGATTCTAGAGCATATTGTTTTAGAAGATGTTTGCATGTAGCAAGTGGTGTTCCTATGTTATGTTTTTGTCCTATGTTATGTTTATGTTGTAGACAACATACAAAATTTAAACACTTTGGAGACAAATTTTTTTAACAAAAGACTTTTTTAAAAAAGAAGAAAAAAAAAACAATAAAATAACAAATTTTATCTAAAAACAAACAGAAAAAACGTCACAGTATTATCACAGCTGATTGTTATCACAGATTTGACAACTCAGGCCCTGGTCTGAACTAATAAAGTTAATACGGCACATGGCGTCACATGGCGTAGTAACTACGTAAAATACGCTGCCAATCAATTTACAGTTCAATTGAACTGAAAATCGGAAAAGGTTTCCACTATGAACTTCAGATTTAAACTCAATTTCAGCTGTGCTTAAGTTTAAGCTTCCACTGGAAAATTTGGGCCTTCACACGAACATTTTGTGTGCATTCCTGCTAAACTCGAGCATTATATGGCCCAAGAATAACTCAAGGGGGAACAACTTGTTATTTTCAAGTTGCATTCGCAGAGCATTAAGCTTTGCAAATGTCCTTTCACAATATGTTTGAAGGTATATGCGATTATAATGCTTGAAAGGACGAAAACCTGAATGGGCCCATGATAAATTACTAACCTAATCGGTGTTGCTGGTCCTGCTCCTGGGTATTTAAATTCAAATTATGGAATTTTCGCGCGTTCAGCTTTTCCTTTAAAAAATAATGAAGCCTTTGCAATCACAAATAGGTAGGTACATATCGTGTGACAATTTGATCGTTGGGGACTGGACGCGGTTTAAGTTGGGAGCAACAACAATAAGTTTTATCCATTATCATCATAATCATCGTTATTGCGAGTTGAGCGTACCTATACTCATGTGTCTATACTTAGATTGAAATGTTTATAAACAAATAGCACGCAAACCTTTTATATGTATGCTTGTTAATTATAAAATAACAAAAAAAAAAAAACAACAACAATATAAATCTCAGAAGACTTCTTGTATACATATACGAGCATTTAGGCACGAAGCACGATAGGCGTTCAAATAGCTTTCTATCTTCGTGTTGGGGGCATAGCCCCATATAATGTGTGCGTGTAAGTGTCTGGTGCGTTAGCCAAAGGATTGCATTTCATGTAAACTTAATGCTACCATCATATAGCGTGTTTCATCAGGACAGATATAGTGCAAAGTTGAAGAGGCGCGCAATTCAAGACTCCTCCGGGTTTCCCGGTCGCGCTCATTGAAGTCAGTTCATTCACTTTTTGTAATGTCATGTCAATTTTTGCAAAAAGGCGCCAACTTTTGAATCAATGTCGGCACGTGTGTTGGTATGTGTGTGACGCACGGACAGACTAGCCACAATGAGCGCATAAAACGCAAAGTAGCGTGTTCGCATACGAGGCGAATCATCGAATACAAGACAAAAAAAAAAAAAACGAAAATAAAGCCGGCAACTAGGTACTACCGACCATGTCGATTTTAAGTTTACTGGGTCAGGTGTAAATCGCATTCAAAAAAGTCGGCTTTTTGTTCAGTACCTATTATGTTAAGAAACACTAACATATAGAAATTTTCGTAGCCTCTCGCCCCATACATATAATCTCATCCCACGCAAGGAGTCAGAATTCAGACCAAGTCCACAGATGACACAATACTTTCCCTTGACCATAGACTAAAGACCAGATATCATAGTGCACAGCGAAGCATAAAGTATAATTTGTGTCCCCTTGCCCACCCGCCACACTAAGTAGCCTCTCTTATTATTATGCCCATTGACCGTTATTATAACTGAAACTATAGAAGAATAAGGATCATATCTAGTGGCTGGGCTGTATGTTTGCTGTGCTGTGGTGTAGTGATGGTGTTGGTGTGGCATATGGCAGGACTTAAAATTCTAGGTATTCAATGTTGTTCACTCTTGGGAAACACTTTTGCTGGTTGGAACTGCTATTGTAGTCATAATTATCATTTGAATGTAGTTTTTTTTTGTATTCTTTATTCGACAAAAACCACAACGGAAAAGAATGTGATCCTTGAGTTGGTCAGCAATGGGGACTCCATATGGTGGCACTCCTACTGCGCAACGACCGTCCGACGCTACGGAATGCTAATTAATTTTTTAAAAACTCAAATAATCAACTATTAAAAATTGTTTTCGTTAGTTGTTGTTTGCTTGTTTTTTTTTATTTCTGTTGCTTCTTTTTTTAGTTGTTGGTGATGTTTTTTTCATGTTCTCTGAATTTTTCTCTGCTTCTTATTTAATTAAAACACATTGAGAGGAGAATACAGCTGGTTTGAAATCAGGACTTACATATACCTACAGTGAGTAAAAGGTAAATATAAGCTTTTTGACTTTTCTTTAACCGTAAAGCGAAAGCGTTGTCCATGATTTTTTTTTAATTTATCATTTAAAATACAAATTTTGGTTTGAAATATTTGCGGGTTTAGTACCCAAAATTGTAAATTAAACAGTTAATTCTCAGGTGGTTATTCTTACGTGCATTATTCAATCATCTTTTGATTATAGCTGCGTTTTCATTTGCACAAAAGTTAAGTTTTTAACTAGTTCCGTGCTAAGCCGTTTGAAGGCACCTAATTTTTTTTTTTTTTTTTTTTATAATCGGCGCACACTCAAAGGGTTTTTTGTATACCCTTAACATGCCAGATACACAGTGTGAGCATTAAGAAAAAAAGGAAAGGGTTAGAAAGGAGATGCCGGTGTGCATTGGTTTTAAATTTATTGAACATTGCAATGACTGGGAAAGACAGAGCGTGGCAAGGAATTCCACATTCGTGTAGTACGGATGAAGAACGAATCTCTGTACTTCACAGTACGGCCGAAGTTGGGATCAAAAGTAAACTGAAGAGCATTCCTAGAAGTGTGAGTATTACGGCTAAATTGTTTAAGGGGAGAAATGCATCTGGCTTACTAGAGCATAGTCCGTTAAAATAACGGTAAAAAAGGGTGAGGCAGGAAACATTACGACGATGTTGGAGTGACGTAAATGAGTCAATGATGTTATTGTCACCAATCATTTTAAAAGCTCTTCTTTGAATACTGTCTAAGAGACTTAAGTAAGTTACTGGAGCACCAGCCCATAGATGGGAGTTATACTCAAGTTTTGGACGTACATATAAAGGTTTTATAGATTGTAGCCAGATCAGAAGGAGAGAAAAATTTCATGCACCGTCTGAGAAAACCCAAACATCTTGCGGCATTTTTGGCAACATCGCGTATGTGATCGTTCCACAAGAAATGGTTCGTGATGCACATACCGAGAATATCGAGATGTTATGTTTCAATGATGCAAGTGTCACTCATAGACAGTGGCAAGGGGGGTATATCTCGCTTTAACGATATAAGACAGCACTGGGTTTTCGAAGCATTAAATTCGACACGGTTTTTTATTCCCCATTGACCGTTGTACAATGCTGTTTAGGTCGTAATTTAATGAGCTTGTCATATTTTGTCGTTGCAGTTTCACATCCGAAGAGGAAGAATGTCAGTCTGAAAATGAATATGAAAAGCTGAGAGTACTAACGTCAGCGAAACAATTAATTGGATTAGAAGTTGTAGCCAGGAGATCATTAATAAAAATGAGGAAGAGGGTCGCGGACAAAACGTTTTGAACGGTTCGAAAGAACATTTCTAACCCAAAGAAGTAGGGATTTGTCGATGCCGAAAGCACGTATTTTCGATAAAAGAGCAAGATGCCAGACTTTATCAAATGCTTTTGAAATATCAAGTGCAATAATCTTACTTTCTTCGAAACAATGTAAAGATTTGTTCCACTTTTCGGTTAGATAAACCATGAAATCACCAGTGGACCTATTGCTACGAAAGCCATACTGCCAGTCATTAAGAAGCTTTCGTTCCTCAAGATATTTCTTAAGCTGGTAATTAATCAGTGTTTCCATGACCTTGGAAAGAAGGGACGTTAGTGCGATCGGTCTATAATTTGAGGCAGAAGAAGATTCGCCTTTTTTGGGAATTTGCTGAACACTTCTTCAGAATAATAGCGGGGATACCATCAGACCAGCGGATTTATGTATGTTGAGATCTTTCAGAACTCTTGCCATAGTACGAGTACGAAAAAAAATTTGTCCCATAGAATCACTAACGCGCTAAAGAATTGGGGGAGTCATGACACTATCCGGCAAGGTGGAATTGGCGGCGAACTGCCTTACAAACAAGTTAGCCTTATCAATGGAGCTAACAAAAAGATTGTAATTGACAACAAGCGTAGGAACCGAGGAATAAGAAGAATTCCTCATATTTTTTACAAATTACCAAAAATCCTTACTGCCTTTGAGACATTGCAGTATTTTTTGCCTTGATTTTTGATCACGTAAAAATTAAGTCCGTCGAATATGGGCGTTGCAGGCCTTCCTGTCTTGTTTGAACTTTTTTTGGTTTTCCTCAGTTGGGTTGGCTCTAAAACACCGGAAGCTTACCTCTTTTTCCTTGATAACCTCGTTACAGCTTAAATCCAACCATGATTTATCCTTGGGTCTGATACTTTTAACCCTATTCGGGATAAAATGTTTCATTTTCAAAAGAATTATTTTAGTTGTCATATCTGCGCTGGAGTCTGCGTCACTATCGAGGAAGCATAGTGACCGGTTAAAGATCCTGAAAAAGTTATTCAAACCGTTCTAGTTAGCTTTCTCGTACTGCCATATGGTTCTTCTAGGAACTCTTTCTCTAACTGGGTTTGTTTGTCACGAGAAATTTGCAGATATAACACTATGGTCAGATGTGCCTAGAGGCGTCAATACCACTTATTGTGTATATATCAGGGTCAATATTGACTTATTCATAAACATAAATTCATAAACACGTACCCCTTGGCATAATGGTTAGTGCGTTGGACTGTCATGCGGAAGGTTCGATTCTCAGCCGCTGCAAGAAAGTTTTTTTCAGGGGTGTACCGCCTCTTGCGAGAAATTGACAAATTCTCCAAGAGAATCTCTTGTCATGGAAAGTGCTGCTCACTAGCCGTTTGGAATCGGCAGAAAATTGTAGGTCCCCTCTGTTCCTGGTAACACGCACACAGGAATGGTTGAGAGTTGTAAGTCACTAGGTCCTGGTTCACTCCGAGCTGTTGCACCACCAAATTTATGTTTTTTATTTATAATATCGACTTACTTATAAAGCTCTATTGCATGAAGGGTCACAGTGGCCTTACATCCTCTTCTATGCCATGCGCGCACGCTGCTTCCAATCATCTAGATCAAGCACTCTAGCATACGCGTGGCCTGGGTCTTAGAAACGGAAGTCCGTTCTTGAATTAATGAATTATGTATATGCATGAGCTTGCTCACCTAACAGTTCTTCCTCCAAATTTATTGGTCTTAAGAATCTGAGCACATATTTGGGACACCTACAGAGAAGATGGGTCGCTTTCTTTCACCTGGTATTGTACCAGATGGTTTTTTATTTAGTGCATGAGTGGCCAGAATCTTCCTAGTATGTGGTCCGGTGTTTCCTCATACATGTTGAAGAATCTACATGTGGCACAGCTTACCATACTAAGTAAACCTAAGTGTCTTTTATGTTTGCAGTGTCCAGTTGGGATACCTTTTATTATTCTTAGGTTATTCCTACTTAAGCTTATGGATTTTGTGCAACGTTCCTGGTTGTAATTTCCCAGAAGTAGTTTTGCCTGCTTCAGCTTTGGAGTTCTTTCCAATTTCTGTATGTACTTGCCTCCTCTTCTTATTGAATTTATTTTTGGTGATATTTTCCGCAAAAGGGCTCAGCCCCTGTTAAAGGGCTATTGCGGCTATTTTCGAAAAGTCTGCCTCTTCATTTCCATGAACACCCACGTGACTAGGTACCCAGTGATGTGTGGCTCTGTTCTTTTGTCAAGCTCATTTATCCTGTTTATGCACTCCCACACCAATTTAGAGTTAATGGTATATGAGTTCAGTGCCTTGAAATCTTGTTACAATAGTTCTTTTCGAGATTTCGATCCACACATTTCCCTACATGGAGCTTACCTGCACTTGGAAGATACTGGGGGACTCCTCCATCGGTGTGGAAAGTTTCGTTCTAGGCCCAAAGATTTCTGCACAAGTCCCTCCGCTTGTTCTCGATCCATCAGATTACCATTTGCTGGTATTTGTTTCGAGCTTGTTTCTTCTCCTAACCTAATCTTTTTTGTTGCTTATAGCTCTATAAAAAAGTTTTTCTCGAAATCTTGGGATGTCAAGAAGGTTGGAACTTGGTGGCTGGAATTAGAAGACGCTTGGCTGTAGCATTATTGTCCAGTCGCTTAATGTGGCCGAGCCAATGTATGTAGTCTACGTGTTTTGACTTTCTGACTACATGCAAACTTTCGTGGAGATAGAGATTCTTCTCCTTCCGTCCTCCTCGCAGACAGGAATAAATATCCGCTAAAGAATTTTCTTTCGAAAGATTCCAGTTTCAGTTCTGCTTTTCTTCTAACACACGGCGGCACTATCATGCAGGAAAACTCATGAGAGAAAACTATCTATGTATAGGGTAAGTCCGGGCACTATGGCGCACCTCCAAAAAACGATGCACAGAACATCGTAGATCGCCGAACACGTTCCGATCAGGGTTAACCCCAGTAGTAAAATTTCGGAGCACATTTGTTAAAAAAGTGGAGTAAATCAAAAATTTTTGGAGTAGATTTAAAAACGAAAGAAAAATTTAAGTTTTCAATAAGTTTACTTTTAAACAAAGAATTCATTTTCATTTTATCAACAATATTAGTTATGAATATGGATGTACTAATCCAAAAAGCTGCCCTTAAGGTTCCGACACATAACCCTACAGTCAGGGCATTAAATATATATTTTTTTAGTTATTTGAGATTAAAATTAAGTGCGCCATAATGCCTGAACTTACCCTATTAGTATATCCAGAACTGGAGCCTAGAACCAGGGTACTTCATACCTACATAAATTTAAATTTGAAATTTTTAACACAGCTTAGTTGTTGCAGGTAAGTCAGTTGAAATAATTCTATAAAAAAATTAATTTCAGTTTATGAAGAAGTTAAAAATGCCACATTGAAAAATAATGCTTTTTATTAGGTAAAATTATTTTTGATGTGTAAGAATCTTTGCTGGCGGTAGAGTGAACCGAAAATGTGGGTAAAACTTATACGTTCAGTGTAGCCCGTTACGGTTACACATTACGGTTACACGTTCCGTGTAGCAACTTACCTTACGGAAGATTGCATTTAAAAGCCTGTTTCTATTGGAAATATTGCGTACTTACGACATCGTGCTTACATTGACTTTGAGTACTGAAATCTCGATTTTATAACTTTCCATTTCTGGCTAGAACTTAATTTATTCAATCCCCCAACATTTTTTCACCCCTCGACCAATATCTCAAAAAGACGAAAGACAATACAACTGGTGTAAAATTTCATAGTGGGTTCATTCGATGTCTTAAACAAATCCACTTTAAGTTAGTGATGAACGATTACATTTTATGTTATGCTCCCAAAAAATACATTTTCAGAGTTGACATTTAAAAATCCGATAAATGTTGTTCAGGGCAATCAGTTGACATCTCCAACGAAATATTCTCGATACGTCAAAATTTAATCTGTCCCTTGTCTGTCCTGCCATATAATTGACATATGTATTTGATGTGAGGTGAAGAAATGTTGCGGAATGAAGCTACGCTTCTATACCTCTCACGTAAACTGTCAAAAAAACGAAAAAAAAGTAATCAGGATCCAAAAGTCAAAGTGAAGTATCATATTTTCGAACGCATTAGGGACGGTCACATTCTCAAATATTTTTGACAAGACCGGCATGATTGGCTTGATTTTGATAAGGCGAACGCTCCATCTAGTGGCTTGTCAAACAAAAAAAGGTTTGACATTTTCGCTGCATGACAAGCATTTTTGAGAATGTGAAGCATATTGGTCCGCCATGGTCAAAATTCTAATGAGAAGTGATGTTTGACAGCATGTTTCGAGAGACGTAGATATTTGGTGGCGGGGTTAAACGCAATTGCTGAGGTTGAGAAAAATGCGGAGTTATCGTTCATTCTTCTTTTTGGTTTCCTTTATTTCTCGAGTATGTTTCATTTTATATTTGGCGTTCGCTCAGTGAAATTCGCTTAACTGAGTAGAGTAAGCAGTGCGAAGAGATATGTAAGTCTTTTTTTTCGCTTGAACAAAGTTAACTCATAGCAAAAATCGGTGTGTTTATAAGCACCCATATGCAATCGGAAAGAAAAACAGAGATTAAAAATCGGTTTCGTGTAAAAACAATCTATTTTCTATCAGATAACATCTCTGTTTGAATATATGTAAGTGCAAAAATGTAATGCTGTCTCAAACAACATCCCTGTTTAAACATAAGTCAAACAGCGTTACCCCCTACTACAATTGTTGTGTTTTTACTACGCTTTTTTTCAAAAGCACACACAACGCACGCTCTTCCAAACACTACACTTTTTTTTACATCAGAACATCAAAGCAACAGCTGATGCAATTATACAATCAAAAGAACTCTTGAAATAATTAGAGGGAATTTTCGAGCCACCCGCAAAATTAACAAATTTTGCACAGAAATTCAATTACCACAATATAAGTCTTTATAGAAAAAACTAATTTTGGTTTGTAAAGATATAAATAGTTTATTTATGATCATAAATGAATTTTTTATGAGTTGTGTAGACATATACATCTGTATCTGTAAAGAAATTTTAATGCTTACTTAACTTTAAAATACCTCCAAGCAGCACTTAGGTATGAAATCGGTATCTATAATCAATTTTCACATTTAAGTAACGTTACTTAAAGGCCTCTTAACTTAAACGCCATCCACCGCGTTTAAAGGTCACTTAAAGACATTTTAACATTTATTTTGACATGTCAATTGTCATCCCATAAATTTTGAAGTTTCAAATTGAGAATTTGTGTTGTGTTGTGTTGATTCAAAAGTATAGAATTAAAATGGATAACAATTTTATTTGATTTATAAAATATTTGAATGTGCTTAGGACATTGGGTTATGGTAGAAGATCCCGCAAAATCTATAAACCTATCATATGCAAATTCATTTGGGATCCAATCCATCACTCGTTCGTCGTTGGGATTTAGTGATTTTGGAGGGGGACCACCTCCAGTTGCACCCCTTTCTCTTGTGTAGGTTGACGCTCGTTTTTTGATTTGCATTTTGGTGTTTCACCATTGGCACTGTATTTGTTGAACATCTCTTGGACTATTACTGCATTTGTTAAATCTAGAATATGTAAAGAATTAAGATATGGAAATTTTGTACTGAATAAAAAATATGTACGAGCATAGAATTCCCTTCCACGCTTCCGGTTTAGCCTTTGATGTGTTTGTATCAACTTTTGTGTTCTATTATTGAAATTTGCTCTTCAATAAGCTGTTGTAGGAGAATCTGTGCATAGAAATGATTCTTTGGTTTAATTTATTCTGGTATATTTTAAACTCAATACGTTAGCTTGTCGGAAGCGTCCCAATTCTCAGATCTTTTTCGTTTGTTTGTGGCGATCGGGGTGGATGTGTGTTCTATGACTTTTTAAAATTTTTAAATATTTTTGAATTTACAAGATTTAAAATATTTCTTCCAATTGAAATTTACAAATTCAATCCGTCAGAAAACAGCTGTCTTATTTAAAATGAAGTAGCTCTTTTTTTTTGCCTACATTTGTAGATTCTTATATGTTTAGTGACACAACTATCGTTTAGTTAAGCACCAATGAAAAATTGATTATAGATACGAATTGAAGTTTCATCATTTAAAGGCAAATTAAATATTTAAGTATGCTTAACTAAATAACCTCTAAGATGCAGTTTAAGAAAATTTTATAGATACGGCTGATAGTTTTTTATACCTATCTATGTATATTTAAAAGTGAATGAAAGGATTAAAAAATTTGTAAAACTATTTGGTTTATTTCTTACTACGTTTCTACTACATTTTTTTTCTTAAACACTACACTTTCAATCAGTTGGGGGGGGGGGGGGCAACACTTAGTCAAACAAACTTTACGTTACGTAGCGAAGTCCAATAGTGCAATATTTAAATAATGAAATACTCTACCACAGTCACGTCAAAATAAGTGTGAGGAGTAAGTTGAATTCCAATGTGAACACTGTCTTGAAATTAAAGATTAAAAAGTCAATAATAAGATTAAATGATGGCTACGTATCAGGGGCGGACGCAGAAAATAATTTCGGGGGGGTTTAAAAAAATATGAGATTTTCATAAATAAATTATTTCCGGAATTTATTAATACGTAAAATCATATCTTGTTGTACTTTTGCGATCATACGAAAAAGAGTTATCTGAAAACATAAGGACACTCAACTGGTACCTACGTTAACTACTATACTACATAATTATAACCACAACGCTTCCAGAAGGTGCTATATGCTTCTCATCAGTAACTGTAACTTTCAAACAAACAAAATGAGTTATTTGTTTTTTTTTGCTGCAATACATCACCTTGGAGCCATCAAAAACTTAAACTTGCTCCGTATGTCTATTTGTTAATGATCAATTCAAAATAGGACAGTTTCGTTAAAATACGAAGACACATATAATAAAATGCACGACTGGGTCGCACGAACTTGCTTTTAAGTAAAAGATTAAGAAGTTCAAAAATTAATATTTCTAGGGAAAAAATGTTCATAAGCATAAAATTCATTTTTTAAATGACTTAAACAACTCCTTAAGTTATTATTTTATAAATAGTAGTTTAGTAGTTAGAGCTAAACATATAATATGTTTTAGAAATGATTTTTAAAACATATAGGTATTTAAGAAAAAAATTTGGTACGCCAATTTTAACTAGAAGCAAAATTTCATTGAAATCCGTTCTGCCTATAATGACAAATTCAAAATTCGAAAAACTGGTTTTATGGTAGGAACACTCAGTAATGTCTTAATTTAATTTTTTTTTATTAAATTAAAATTAAAATTTATCAAAATTCTCGGAGCCATTTTTGAGAAAAATACGATTTTCAAAAAAGATTTTTAACACTTGCATGGTGGGTACCCTAAATTTTTAGTTAAAACAATTTTTTTCCCTCAGATCTTGTAGATTATATTAAGAAACTTTTATTTATTCAAGTTTAAAAAATCGGTCAGGGGTTTTCGGAATATTGAGTTTCCAAAAAAAAAAATAATTGGCGTTTTTCTTTTTTCATTCAGAGTAGAGCATGAGCATGTCAAACATGCTCTGAACTTTCTCCGAATCGAGTGTGTTCTAAGAGCTCTGAATTATTTTATAAACACACGCGAGTTTTTGAGTTTCTTTTCTGCCTGTCAGAATGATTTCAGCATTTAACTCTGTCTACTCAGCTATTTTATACTGAGCCGAGCTCATAGAATGCGCTCTGAACAATCTCTGAACACGCTCTAAACGAAAAAAGAAACACAATCTTTGAACTGTTATACACTCTGAGCTAAAAAGTAAACACGATATTTTGTTTGACAGTTCAGGTACTACTCTGAACTAAAAAAGAAAAACGCCCAATATTTAAAATTTGGAGGAGCTTCATAATGATTAAAATCGGTTGTACTGTTTTCGAAAGATGATTCGTACCGTTATTTTTGGTATTAAAAAAAGGAAAATTTAACGAAAATCGGCCCATGCTCTTAGGCCGTAGTCGAAGAGACAGACAGACAGAATTTCGAGACCCACTTTTTCTTCGCTATCATCGTAATGTCAACTTTGATACAAGTCTTGAGTTCGATTTATTTTACGAATGCATTACTTGCCTTATAGTACCTACATATAAGCCGTAAGAAAAACGCAGAGAACCGATAAAGGGAAACACAAAACTTCTAATAATCAATTGAACTTACATCAATATTAATATGGCACGAAAATAGCACTTTGTCTCATTTTTCTTTAAGAAAGTGAACTCTTATTTTTTGGTTGTTTCGGGGGCTTTAACACCTAAAACCCTTACCTGCGTTCGCCCCTGCTACGTATGCATGTGTATAACTTTCGCATTAGTCGCTCATAGTTCTATCGATGCGATAGTTACAGGACATGGTCCAAAAATACATAGGTAAAGTGTTTTGGGGGAAGGCGTTATGTACAGCTATATAAAGATATTTTTGGATTTAAGTTTAAATGAAATGGATAAATTGTGTTTTGAAATAGTGGTTTGATTTGAATACAAACTAATACGATTGCATTGTATGTTTATTGGGTACGTTCTATAACAAAAATTCGGCACTCGGACGAACACGTTGATGTTTACACATCTTAACCGTGAGTCCCGGCACTCACACTTTTTTTTCAAATTATATGTTAAGCTTGGAAACTTTTCTTACATCTGACTTTTAAAGAAAATACGAATTTATCGCCTCAAATGTGTTCAGCCAAAAAGTGGTCCAGCTAAATGTATTTCACAATTGAATCACCAATTATTGGAAGAAGGGAATAAATCCATCTGATCTAATTGTTGGGAAAACGCAAAAAACTGAATAATTTCTTTATGTGACTGTTTTAAGATGCTTTTTTTAAATCACCTATATTTCCTTTAGAAAAACGGATTTTTGATTATTTCTTCGGCCTAACCGATGGGTCTAGGTATAGAGATGACATTTGCATCAAAATGTCATTTTTGGAAATTTTGGCACTTACTCCCTTCTTCCAATTGGTGATTCAATTTGAGTTGGTTAGAATTACCCTTACTTAAATCACTTTCTTGCATTTGATCGCAGTGGCTGACGGCGGCAAATTTGACAAAAACCTGGGGTCAAGTCTGATACCTTACGCATTTTTGTTCTTTCAGAGCTTCTTAAAAAGCATACTCAAATAGAGTAATTTAAGTCTATAAGGATATATCTGTATATAGGACAAATTTGCACAATCTAGAAATCAGAACTTGTAGATTGTCCATGCGGCTTCTGTAAAAATACATTAAAAATATACCTATTTAAACCAGTTTAAGCTGAAAGATCTGTCTTTCCACGTGACAAGTTTTGCTATTTGTAAGAATCTACAAGTAGAATTGGAAAAGATATGCACACATATATTATAAAGTCTTAGGAAATAACAAAAATTACATTTGAATAAAAGTTGTTTTCGATTTGTTCCCATTAACATTGTCTACAGCCCCATAATGAGTATTTTTCTTCGAAAGGCTTATGCTGGGTTAAATTGTGAGTTTTAAAATGAATAAGCAGGAAACTCATGCCTGCTTTTGTCTTATTAAGACCATCTGTACCCATGAACTCTCACACAGAATTCATTAAATAAATAAGATTGTCAAGAGTAATTAAAGGAAATTAATACTCAACACCTGCATGCAGAACTATGACAATGTCCAACGTTACGCGCGGTTCGGACAACTTAGCCAGTGCACACACATTGTTGTCAGCTTACAAAACTATCACTCTCACTGCTGTATGCAAGTATGTCGCGATGGAGGCTTGGCTGCGCGATTGCCTTTCACCCTCCAAAATAGTGAATATTTTAAAATCAAATTAAAATTCTGAATATATAATTAGGAACGTATAAATATCACCGACCTTAATGTCCTCGTCGCCACCACCACACCACAAACAAATATCAACAACACGTCCGCCGACAATGGACACCGGCAACGGCAACAATATAGAATCCATTTCCTAAGAGATTACAACTCACTTGCGGACGACTGATCCAAGTGACTAAATGCTGAGCGCCAAAACAGCTTAAAGAGCGGCTACTGTATAAACAACGATTAAAATATTTATCTGCCCGCTTTAAGTTGAACGAAATTTTTGTCCATCCGTCGTCGTCACCATCGCCATCGCCTTTATACCTTTCGAGCTGCGAAACCAATAAAAATTGAACAATGTCATTAATTTCGTGTTCGCAGTGCCAGAGAACACCTCCTAAAAAATAATGTCACCGAAGCAAAAAATAAGAAAAGGCAATCGTGAGGACCAATGCAGTCTTGAGTCTTCTGTCTGTCCTCTGTTTGATGCTTCTAAATCCAAAAGAAATCTATAGAGGCGCTTCCAGAAGGTCCATATCAAAACCCTTTTTTTTTGTCGTTGTTGTTGAATTTTTGTTAAATGGTAGCGAGAAGCGTCGAGATAAGTTGGCGATAACCCTCTTCAAGATACATGGAGTCTTCTGCAAAAAAAAAAAAAAACGGGAGCACTTTCCAGATCACCTCTGAGTGCTTGTCTTCCCAGCGAGGACATCTTAATTTCTTGCAGAAAAATAACAGACAGTTTGTTTCGCTCTGTATCTATAGTGTTAAATGGTAGGAACTGTCTGGTGACTTTAATGTAAATTTTTTGTTCGACATGTCACACTTTAATCTGAGACCTTTCCGGTTTATGTGGTGATCCGATGCACCCTACACACACGGTTCGCCCTCGCTATGTCACTTAGTTGGTCCATTCAAGGCAGCACGTTTTCGTGAGTTAAGTCTGAAAATGTGAATGTAAATGTGGAATGTCCTTTTTGCATGAAAGGAGTTTTCAGGATGAAATGAAATACACAGAATTTGCATATTAATTGTGAAAGAGATGTTGAGAGGGTCTATACAAACGGTGCAGGTGCAGCCGCATTATAAACGCATTTCAATGTGATAAAAGTATCTTATAATTCTGTAAAAGTGATGGTCTCAAAGGAATTTATTACTCTGTACTGCGAACAACAACACCACAAAAGTGACACCGTAAATAGATAAGTGATAGCCCATAACGTATGTAGATACTTACTATGAACAATTAAAGTGTCGGTAAATATATATGAAAATTCTACCCCAAAATAATAATATATAGAACCTACTTAAGTTGTTTATATAGTATATTGTGTATATACATATGTAACATGCAATATTTTTGTTTTTATATAATCACCCCTATTACAGAATTTGGCGAATGAGCTAAAGCGACATTTTCAATTAATTTCCAAACTTTTGCTATTACTGAATCCGACGAAAGAAAGTTGAACAAATGTCGGTAACATGCCCTACACCACCGACATTCTGTTCAACTTATCTGGTTTTACTAAATCCGCAGTCCATTCGCACTCCATACAATTTCTATCATTTTACATTCGTCCCAATTTCGAGACGAATTTGAAGTGAATTTTTGATTTTACGAAAAAAACAAAAAATTAACAATGGAAAGCACAAAAATGTAATTTTAAAGTTTATCATAATGAATGTTTAAGTGTTTAATAAAAAACGGACACGGACAGCTAATCGGAAGATTAGCAACCGGACATAGCCAGAAATCTTACAAAAAAATAAATAAGAAAAAAAAAAAACACACGGTTGGTATTGAACCGTCACCCATCCAAGTACTTACTTACTTACTTACTGTGACGCTACAGTCCGGGGTGGACTCAACCAACAAGCTTCTCCAGCTAGCTCGGTCCCTAGCTAGCTGTCTCCAGTTTCGAACACCAAGTTGGTTGAGGTCCTCTCCCACTTGTGAGCGCCACCTGAGTTGCGGTCTTCCTCAACTGCGCCGTCCCTCGGGATTGGATTCGAAGACTTTCCGGGCCGGAGCATTCGGGTCCATTCGCTCTACATGACCTAGGCATCTCAGTCGTTGGACTTTGATTCGTTTGACTAGGTCAGTTTCGCTGTACAGCCCGTACAGTTCGTGGTTATATCTTCTCCTCCACTCCCCGTCTATGCAGACGGGACCAAATATCACGCGAAGAATTTTCCTCTCGAAACATCCTAAAGCGCTCTCATCCACTTTCGACAAAGTCCATGTCTCTGAACCATAGACAAGGATCGGGATGGTGAGGGTTTTATATAGGGACACTTTAGTTGCTCGAGAGAGGACTTTGCTACTCAATTGCCTTCTTAGTCCAAAGAAACAGCAATTGGCAAGAGTTATTCTCCGTTTGATTTCAGCGCTGGTGTCATTTTCTGAATTTATAGCGGCGCCTTAACTACCTCAAAGTTATAACTGTCTAAAGGGTTTTCCAATAAGAGGTGTTATTTTGATATTCAAAGAAAAATGGCATTTTTGGAGATAAATGATCGGATGTTTATTTCATTATAAAGACAAAAGTATGCCGTTAATAATGGAACACAACATCAGCCAAATGGCCGCCAAGACCACGCTTACAGGACCATATCCTTTTCATGAAATTTTCCATAACCAAATCGCAAAGTGGCTGCCCTATGTCCTCGATAGCCTCACGAATTTCATCTTTGAGGTCTTGAATCGACGCTGGGCTGTTGGCGTAGACCTTATCTTGTGATTTAACACATTGCGACTTCTTCCTTTGGGGCCACGTGAAAGATAAGGTCTACGCCAACAGCCCAGCGTCGATTCAAGACCTCAAAGATGAAATTCGTGAGGCTATCGAGGACATAGGGCAGCCACTTTGCGATTTGGTTATGGAAAATTTCATGAAAAGGATATGGTCCTGTAAGCGTGGTCTTGGCGGCCATTTGGCTGATGTTGTGTTCCATTATTAACGGCATACCTTCCTCTTTATAATGAAATAAACATCCGATCATTTATCTCCAAAAATGCCATTTTTCTTTGAATATCAAAATAACACCTCTTATTGGAAAACCCTATATAATGACGTTTTGTCCAAGACGTCGGTGTTGCGTGTCCTTTCTTGATAACATCATATACTTGGTCTTGCCCTCATTTACCGCTAAACCCATCTTCTTGGCTTCCGTCTCAATGCTCACAAATGCGCCACTGACATCACGCTTTGTTCTTCCAATAATGTCAATTTCATCGGCTTATCCGAGTAACTGGACGGACTTTTGAAAGATTGTGCCTCTTCTGTTGGCGCGTGAGTTTTGCACTATTCTTTCAAGAACGATGTTGAAGAAATCGCACGACAGAGCATCGCCTTGTCTTAAACCTTTTTTGACATCAAATGCATCGGTGAGATCTTTTCCGACCTTGATGGAGCAGTGTGAATTCCCCATGGTCATCCTGCACAAGCGGACAAGTTTGTCAGGAATGCCAAAACTAGACATTGCTCTATATAGTTCGCTCCTATAGATGCTATCGTACTTGGCTTTGAAATCGATGAAAAGGTGGTAGGTGTCGATTTGTAGCTCCTGGGTTTTTTCCAAGATCTGCCGTAATGTGAATATCTGATCGATGGTGGACTTTCCAGGTCTAAAGCCGCACTGATATGGACCTATCAGGTTGTTGACGAAAGGCTTCAGACGTTCACATAATACGACAGGAAGAATCTTATACGCGATGTTCAGGAGACTTATGCCTCTGTAGTTGGCGCAGTTCAAAGGGTCTCCTTTCTTGAGGATCGGACAAACAATGCTGAGATTCCATTCATCGGTCATGCTTTCTTCCGACCATATTTTGCAGATGAGTTGGTGCAAGCTCCCAACCAAGTCATCGCCTGCCGCTTTGAATAGTTCGCCAGCAAGGCCGTCAGCTCCAGCGGCTTTGTTGGACTTGAGCTTCGTGGTCGTGTAAAACCCAACACATTAGAAGCAGCATCTCTGATGGCAGTTGGCAACGTTGCCACTGGTCCTCAATACTTGATGCTGGCGGCACAGGACACCTTAAGAGGTTGTTGTTAGAAACTCGATCGGAAAAGGACCCTGCGGTCTCTTGTGATTGTAAACGTAAAACGTCGAACTTCCTCGCAGTACTTCCTTGTTTTGTCTTGGGTCGGGATGTTAATCCCTCGGAACGTGCGGACATCCTCTATACTTGAGAAGTGCCTTGAATCGATCGCAATGTGATCAATCTGATTCACGGTTGATTGATCACGAGATCGCCATGTCCCTTTGTGAATATCCAGATGTTTGAACTGCGTACTGGCTACAAGAACGTCTCGTCCCACAGCGAAGTCGATCAGCCTGAATCCGTTATCGGAGGTGGTATCGTGTCGGACAAACCCGCATCCAAATAAACACTGCTTTTGTTCTCGATAGCAGTCGCCGTAGTATATATCGCAGTCTTTTAATCTTCGTTTCCCCGGTATGTCCCATCGCATTTCTTAGATGGCGGTAATATCTGCTTTGCAGCAGTTTAGGACTTCCGCTAGTTGCTCGGCTGCACGTGGTCTATTAAGGGACCTAACATTCCACGTACAGATCCGAAGTTCGTTATCCTTATTTCGTTTGCATGTTTCGTCAACAGTGAATCCGTCCGTCTCCGAGGCTTGTTTTTGCTTCGCAACTAATGTGTGTTTTATGTGGCCGGGAAGTCACCCCAACGGCACAAACCCCAACCTGGAGGGCCAGGTCCTTAGTATGACTCCAAGAACGGGGAGCCGGTTAAACCGCTCCTTACAAGCCTGAGCTCCGAATGTGTCGGAGTAGCGCTGTAAGATGTTCACTAAGTAGTTCAACCTCACTGGAACTGTAGACGCCATCGTTGATTCCATCTGGGGAATTCCTCTGCTGCAGCCTTGGTGAAAGGAGAGATGGGAACACCTCTCCCCCCAACAACCTTCCACTAGGGTTGTGACCCATTCTCCAGTTGAGGTACTAAGCACCCGATGTTCACCGCGAGGAGGTGAGAGTAGGAGTCGATAGACAGAGGTGGGTTCTTAGAAAAACCTATGGACGCTTGTGCCCTCTTAGGTGCACGTGTCTATCATCCGAACATCCCCCTCCAAGTACTAACCACCCAAAAACGATGCTTGATTTCACAGATCAATAGCGATGCTATTATCAAAGCCTAGGCCGTTGACTATATGCCTGTAACTGACAGCGTCGATACGAAAGTTCATAAATGATAAGGTAATTTTTGGAATCGACAATGTAGTTCATCCGGCGAATTTCACAATTCAGTTTTACAGCGGATGCAAAAGGTCAACGGATCGAGTTAACTCACCGGGAGTAAAATTCTGCGAATTCTGTAATCGACATGAATATCAAAATTTAGATCTGGTCTAGAAGTTTTGACCAAGGTTAACTTGTTTTCAGTTAAAATATAAAGATATATGTATGGCCTTTACCTGTATATTTCCTGGTTCTATAATGCTAGGATTAAAATTTTCTATCTTCTATTATTTTTGAATTTTTTCTTATTGATTTTCCAATTTTGTTTGAAAAATGTT
The DNA here is from genome assembly GCA_911387755.1 of Chrysotoxum bicinctum. Lineage (NCBI taxonomy): Eukaryota > Metazoa > Arthropoda > Insecta > Diptera > Syrphidae > Chrysotoxum > Chrysotoxum bicinctum. Next base: position 72,626,584 of record OU426988.1, on the reverse strand, counting down.
GAATCTATTGAAACACCTTATTATTTTTCTTAAATTTGATTATTCACATTATATATTTGTTTTTGTTTGCCTTTTAAATGGATCCGATCTTGAATCTCGAGAAGAATTTTTCTTTTTCCGAAATATTTAAAAAAAACTTTAATGCAGATACATAGAGGGTGAACTATATGTCAGTATTCGAAGTGACGTAGACTCTCTCTTTCTATTCTTTGAGTCAATTGCACACCAAAGGCATGCCGACGGTCTCAGACACAGGACAGTCTAAACAAAATTGATTCCAAACGACGAATAGTATTGTCAGATGGCAGAAGTTTAAATAGAATGAGAACGAAATAACGTCAGCCAATTTATTTTACAAAAAAAAAATAATTACACAAAACGTGAGCTCGAACAAGGCGTAGCTTTCAAAAGGAAGCGTAATCGAAGCTACATTCAACACTAAATAGACCAGTTTTTTGGGTAGGCCATCACGAGCTTCCATAGCCCTGTGAACCAATCACCCCTGAAGTGCACAGTTTTTATACCAAAACTCGTTTGAACTTGTGGATGGGATTTGTTACACAGTTTGTATTAATTCCAAAAAAAGTATTGAATAAGATTTGGATCATCCACTCAAACGGATCACCATCCACATCTGAACCATCTAAAATGCACCAAACTGGGAAGCTTTTTAATTCGTGCAATAGCAGAAACAATCTGATCATCCAGTCACTGTGTACCACAGACCACCGTCAATCACACCGTCGTCTGAGTAATGCTATGGAGAGCAAGGTGCAGTCAGTAATAATCACAGGTTAAGATCGTTGCGTAGCAAGAGGAATAAGTTTTGGTCAATTTTCCTTCGTTCTCGATCTCCAACTGCCTATTCTAATTATCTTGGTTCCTATTTTCATTTTACCGAACTTTACAACTCCCTCTATCAAAGCTATTTAATGGAAACCGAAAGCAAACTTATTAAAGACCCTAAAATTGTCAACTTTAAACGAAAATGGTTATCCTCGCAACAACACGGCCTTGTCAAGGGTAGGTCCACATCGACTAATCTTGTTGAATTCGTATTCTTTAGCCTCTCAGCCTTAGAAAACGGCAAGAAAGTCGACGTTGTCCTTGTCGCAACCGAGTTCAGTAAGGCCTTTGACAAAATCTCACAGAAGCTTATTCTACTCAAACTGTCTAACCTTGGAATTGAACCTGTCTTCTTAAGATGGATTTCTTCTTACCTGAAAACCCTTCCGTCTCTGATGATTTTTTAGCTGGTGCCTGTAAAATTGCTAAAAGCTACGCCTGTCAAGTATGGTCCCCTTATCAACAAATTCCTATATCCAGAATATCCCGAGTATTCAACGTCGTTTTCTATACGTTTCGCACTTCGTGGTCCGTATTCGAATAACCCTTTTATTTTACCTCCGTATCGAGACCGACTTCTATTAATTAACTTGAAAACGCTGGAAGAACGAAGAGCAATAAGCGACATCCTCTTCATTAATTGACTATTTTCAGGATCTGTTGACTGCACAACTCTCTACAATTCCATCTCTTTCAACACTAATTCCCGTAATACCTATAAGAAGTCTATCTATTTATCTGTCTGCCTACCCACCGTACCTCTTATGGCTCCAACGATAACGAACCTACATATTAATCGCATGCTTCGGAGGTTAATTGTAACATTAACTGTTTCGACTTCAACCTCAGTTCACCCTGCCTGAAAATCCGTCTTAATCATCCTTCCAATTCTAGATTTAAGAGCTATATTTACGTAAGATTTAGAAATAGCTTATTGTATTAAGCTTAAGAAATGGGGATATTGCCCCACTAATATTAAAAAAGTCTTTGATCTTCATTTCCGAAAGCTAGCACATGTCGTCAAGGAATGTCCTTTCGAATGTTTGTGTTCAAATTTTCACCACGGCAGATAATTTTCTGCAGGTACAGTGAGTTTTGCAAGGAAGGCTTAAATTCGTTACCCGCTTGAACTGCCAAAGATCCTTTCTTTTACTTGCCTGGATCTGCGTATCAGATCAAGGGTTCGGAGTTTACTCTAGGTGGGCCAAATCTTTCTAGATATAATGCAGTTAAAAAAAGAATATTTCCCGTCATAACTCTTAGGGGTATATTAACTCTTTCTGCGCCATGAAGTGCTGATTTTTGCCCGGCAAGTTCGTCAGCTCCTTCAATGGTTATTTGTTTAATATAGCTAATAGATTTTCTGGAAATGTTTAAATCATGACATCAAACAAGTGTCCACCATTTTACTCGATACGGAAATTGGCTTTTTTTTTAGCTCGTTTTCAATTCCACCAAGAAGGCTTTTTATGGTTGCAGGCTCCGTATATCATGTCGAATATTCCGCTTCGGCTATCTTATAGTCTTTGGTTTTTAACGTGCATTGTTTTTCAAATTTCGCTATCAGAAAAATCGGGCCCAATTAAAAAGATTCGCAAAAAAATTCACGCTGCAAGTCTATAGTTTGTCTATAGCAGTGAACGCAATAGGTCCATCTTCTTGGAACCACAAATTAGGATTCTGCTACACTATTGGCCACAAAAACTTGTTGATCATTATTCTGAAGGAGACCTCGAAAATCGCTTCTGGCAATTGATTGCCTTTCTCGAAGAAATATGGTCCGATAAAATCTGTTAGCCCGTTAAACCGCACCAAAAAGTCCATCTGGATGGGTGGAGATGAAACTGCTGTGTTGTGATTTTTGAAGACCCGCAATCTACAGTTTTTGGCTGATCAAACTTCTCAAGCCTGTGGGGTCTGATCTTGAATTAAAATATTGGGGATATTTTAGCTGCGTCATAGCAATGCATCGTTGACAATAAGAGACAAATTCGATAATTTCAATTTTTAATGTATACGTCCATTATAAATTACCAAGAATTTAAAAAAAAAATAAAGAAGATATTCGTGTTTAAAATCCTTTGGTTATACAAAGTGGGACCAACTTCCATAATCCTAATTATATACCTAATAATCAAAATTTTTATCCACCCAAAAGCAAAGGCTCTGGCTTCCAATCAAACTTGAAATGTTTTTTCCGGGGTACCGTCTCTTGTGAAGAATCGAATTGAAAGCATTTTGTGTCATGAGGGTAAGTCAAAAGGCTCTGATGTTTTTTCGCAAGTTCTTTCAACTTAGGTTATAATTATAATATGGGGTGATACGTTAAGAGTTTATACTACCTACTGTCTGACGACTGATTTCACTCGATCTTCGACGAAATTTTCTTATACAAATGGTCCATGCTTAATTTCAGCATAATGGCTCGTCGAAACTTATCTTGAAGGTCAGGGGTTGTTCTTGCATTATTAGCAAAAAAAATTTCCTTGATAGAAATAAATTCAATCTGGGATAAGGTGAATTTCTCTGACTGCAGAATTCACACATTTTCGAATCCTCTTCACAATTTCTATGGGTTCGTTCGTACGTCCCCATTTTTCTCCATGAATTTAACACAATGTTAAAAAAATTTCCCCCAAGACTGACATCTTTGATGATTTTAATAAGCATTATTCTGACTTACAGATCAAAGTCCTAAAAAGTCAAAATTCAGACAAATTATAGTTATAAATACTTACATAAATAATCTGATTTCTACAAATTTCTTAACGTAAAATTAATTCTTGCTGGTTTTTTTTTTCTCTTTTGACATATCAATTTAAGTTTTCAAAACTTTTTGTTTATAACTTCGTACGTTCATACACACGTACACAATCCATAATATCGTCGTCGTTCTATGAAAACACCCTAAGTCCATTTTTTGTTTTTTGAGATATTTGCATTTAAACTTGGAAATTAATATAAGAAAATCTAAAAATTATCAGAATAGCACGATCTCAGGCTTCAATTGTAATGGGTTTGTGCGTAGCCATTGTGCAATAAAATTTTTTGCAAATGGTTTATCCGGAATTAATTAAATAAGAATTAAATCACATTTTTTTTTAAATGGACATAGGGAGTTTTCATAGAACGACGACGATATTATGTACATAAATAGATATGATTACAAATTTATCTGCTACTGCTCAAAATCCATACACAAAGCAAGGAGGAGGACGACAATGATGTGGAATTACCTGTCCCGTAGCGCGTATCGGTGAGCAGGTGATATTCTGTTTTTAAGGTTGTTTCGCTCTTAATTGGGGGTAAGTGACTTTTTTATGTTTATTCTGGAAATAACTTCATATACATAATAGATACATAATGTATACAACTCGACAACACACACTTTTTTCATGTCATTAAGAATTATATACAAATTTAACTAGTCACTATGCTTCCTCGATAGTGAAGTAGACTCCAGTGCAGATATGGTCTCAAATCTGGGGCCAAATTTCCGCTTCAGTGACTGAGTGAGTGAGTCCCATCAGTGATCGAATGAAAATGTCAAATTAGAGTAATCGATTGCTCGATGACGTAAGCGGTAATGCCAAACTCACATAATTCAGTCACGTATTACTCGAAAACTCATGCAGTAATTTGGTCCCTGATTCTTTACGGTATGAGACATTTTATTCCAAATAGGATAAAATCTATCAAACTGAAAGAAAACTCCTAGTTGCAACGCTCGTCTTCAATGACACTCATGTTAATAGCTCGATAGATAAAGCCAATTTGCTTACAGCGCAGTTTGCTGTTAATTTGACGCTACCCAGAGGAAACTCTCTGCAATTGAGAGCGTAAACGATTTTATGGGACGAATCTTCTTTCGCACTCGTGCTGTTGCCTAGAGTTCTAAAGGATATTGACATTCACAAATCCGCTGGCCAGGAAGAGGTGTTCTGGCAAAACCACTGCGTAAGCTTTTCCATCTGTCCTACTCTACAGGTCTCTTTCCGAGTGGATGGAAAACAGTATTTGTCCAGCCAGTCCCTAAAAAGACGAATTTTCCTCCCTTTCTAACTATCGCCCAATTGCACTTACGTCCCATCTTCCCAATGTCAAGGAATCGCTGATCAATTTTCAGCTTAAGAAATATCTTGAGTAATGAAAGCTTCTAAATGACCGGCAGTATGGCTTTCGTAGCAATAGGTCCACTGGTGATCTGATGGTATATCTCACCGAAGAGTGGAACAAATCTTTACATCGTTTTGGAGAAAGTAAGATTATTGCATTTGATAGAGATTGGCATCAAGCTAACTTATCGAAAATACATGCATTTGGTATCGATGAATCTCTTCTTCGTTTGATTAGAAAATACCTTTCAGACCGTCGACTATAAGTAGTGTTGGATGGTTTCAAATCTGATATCCACCAAATAAATGCAGATGTGGCCGAGACCGAGTGCTCCGTTTCGTCTCCGACACTCTTTTTTATATTTTTAAATGATCTTTTGTCTGAAGCTTCTAATCCACTAAATTGTTTCGCTGATGACAGTATCCTCAGATTTTCATCGTTCTTAGATTCACATTCTTGTCCTTCGAATGTGGACTTACAACGCCAGTGTATGATAAGATCTTTAAATTCTGATCTTCACAGAATTGTCCAATGGGGATGGGGAACCAAGAACCGTTTCGAATTTAATGCTTTGAAAACTCAATGATGTTTACTGTTGCTATAGCGCAATCCTCCCTCAATGCCACTTTCTATGGGTGACACTTGCATCGACGAAACTGAACAGCTATTAGTTCTCGGTATGTGTATCACAGACCATCTTTTGAGAAGTGATCACATACTTGACGTCTCAAAAATGCGCTGCTCGCCGATACAAACATTTTTGACCCCTTCTGTTCTGGTTGGAATTTATAAAGCTTTATTCGTCAAAAGCTTGAGTATAATTCCCATATTTGGGCAGGTGCTCCAATAACTCACTTGAGTCTCTTGGATAGAATTAAAAAAAGAGCTTTAAAAACGATAAAAGTGACAGAAAAAGCGGAAGCATTTGAATCTCTCGAGAATCACCGCAATGTTTCATGTCTATCATTATTTTACTGCTATTTTCATAAACAGTGCTCTAGTGAAATAGCCAGTTGTATTTCCCTCTCAAACAATTAAACCGTAATAGCCGAACTTCTAGGAATGCTCATTATTGTTATCAATTTCGGACTTACTGTCAAGTACAGGGGTTTTTTTGCCGCACTACACGAATGTGGATGTTAACTGGCTCAATATTTCACACTCATTGTAATCTACAGATTACTAGAAACCAATGTGCATCTGTATTTTCTTTCTAATCCTATCCTTTTTCCCTAATTGCTTGCACTGTGTTTGTCATTAAAAGGGCATTAATAAACCCTTGAGTGCGCGTATAAAATGAAAAAAATAAAAAAAAAATGTTCTTCAAACTTTCTTCTATATTCAAACTCGATCCAAGTTATAAGCCTATGGCCTCTTTAAGCTCTCGCTTTCTGTTGTAGTGACTTCAATTGGGCGACCAGGAAGTTCGGCGTCACTTGTGCTGTAACGACCGTACCGAAATTGAGTAAACTAAAGGTGAATAGTCCTTCTTCACATTCTCGTATACATGCTCTTATATACGTCGATTTATTTTTTAAACTTCATCTCAAAAATGCATTTTATCGCTAATTTGAACACAACTAGAAATTGTAATCGCTTTCAATCGCCGTATTAGCTTACTCGCGCGAGTACAAATCTTTGTCATCGAAACCATAAAACAGGAAATTTGTGTTTTTACAAAATCTAAGCGATTATCGCCTCCTCGTTCGAGTGAAAATCGCTGCCACCGAAACCATATCCTAAGTGCCTTTCACAGCGAATTGAGAATTATGAATGTTTTCAAAATTTGACTCGACATTCACATACATAAGTAAAATTTGTTGCTCGCCGAAAGTTGCAAATTGTCATAAAATACGGATAGTAGCAACATAGTTTCGTAGGCCTCAACGGTAAATGAACACTCCTCACTGTTCCTCTGAATAATGGGCGTTTTTCTTTTTTAATTCAGAGTAGAGCCCAAACTGTCAAACAAAAAATCGTGTTTCTTTTTTAGCTCAGAGTCAGAGTGTATAACAGTTCAAATTTGTGTTTCTTTTTCGTTGTGAGCGTGTTCAGAGATTGTTCAGAGCGCACTCGGTATAAAATAGCTGAGCAGACAGAGTTAAATGCTGAAATCATTTTGACAGACAGGAAAAAACTCATAAACTCGCGTGTGTTCATAAAATAATTTAGAGCTCTTAGAACACGCTCGATTCGGAGAAAGTTCAGAATTCAGATCATGCTCGACATGCTCGTGCTCTGTTCAGTGCTCTACTCTGAATTGAATGACAAAAGAAAAACGCCCAACGGTGACTGTCTTGCAAGAAAACAAAACTGAAGAGCCACGATGCCGGCCGCCGCCGCCGCCGCGCCCGTCACCTCTCGATATGAGACGCGTTTTTTTTCCATTTAAATTTAAAGACCATTAATTGATTCGATTTGTACAAAAGTTAAAACAAACATATGTTTGTTGGTAGTCTGCTCTGGAAATCACTGACGATTTATTCGCAATCGCAGCTCAGTGACTCGTGTACCAAACTAAGGTATTGTTTAGGATCCACAATTTTGAAGTGAACACGAACAGAAAATATCTGTGTAAATATACGTACAGCAAGGACATTTAACGGATTTTGACTCTGTACAACCATTGAAATCTTTTTTCCTAATAGCCGTGTTTTTTGAAAGAGTGAATAGCCAAGTTAGGCTAGGACCGCACTTGCGATTTCAATCGCACGATTTTTTAGTCGCAAAAATAGAACACATGAATTTAAATGAGAATGAACGCACTTGCTACCAACAAATCATGACGATTTAAAAGTCGCAATTTGTTTCATTTTTTTTGCGATGCGATTGTCGTAAGCTTAAATGAGACACATGTACTCAAATGGATATGCCCACACTTGCGATTTAAATTACTACGACTTAAAAATCGTAGTCGCAAAGAGAAATTGGCATGCACGCACTTGCGATTTTTAATCCACGATTTTTTAGTCGCAAAAAGTAAGACACGTGGCCTTAAATGTGAATGCACGCACATGCGACTTAAAAATCGTAGCGATTATAAAAATGAAACAAGTTCTATTTTTTCAAGCGATTTTTCTGTCGCTACTTATTTGTAGCAAATGCGTGCACTCACATAAAAAGTAGTGTGTTTTATTTTTCGCGATTAAATAATCGCGCGGCAAAAAATCGCAAGTGCGTGCATGACAAAAATCTGTAGCGATTACGACTTTTTAATCGCCTCGACGAAAAATCGCAAGTGCGGTCCTAGCCTTAGAGTGAATATAGAATGAATAAAAATTGTTGATATATTGAGATGTAGATGGCGCGAGTGCAGAAAAACATTTACTCGGTACCAGGGGTGGAATCGGCTAAGGTGATAGTTGATTGTGACTGTCATTTTGGCAATCGCCCTCTCTATATTTCTTTATTGATATGATGGAGACAGCTATAGTCAAAATGACAATCACAATCAACTATCACCTTAGCCGATTCCACCCCTGGAATGCATTTTTTTTTCTCAGAGATTTGTATTATGTCAAGACATTTGGAAACAAAGCTTTATGTCTATTTTGTAAAACACGTACACAAAATCTCAAATGTCAATTGATTAAAAAACTTCTGAAAAATCTTAATTTTTTTTAGAAAGAAATACTCTAGATAGGTCAAAATATAGTATATTACCCATCTGTCAAGCCATAAACTGTCAAATTCCATTGGAGCATAGCTGAGATCTCGATGGATTAAAACACATCTACAAAATCTGAATGTTTTAACGAAAAATCGATTTTTTTTTGCTCATTAAAATTGTAATTTAGGGGCTGGCAAAAATATGGAAAGAAATTTTCTAAATACGTCAAAATAAATTTGAAATTACTCTAGGATTCGTCTTAAACTTTGAGATTAGAAGAGAGTGAATATAAAAGTGACTATATGGTAATCGTTTTTTTTTTTTTTCAATTTTCTTTACTGAGTGGCTATCAATTTTCCATAAAAAACGGCTATTCTCTAGACAAAATATTATGACCCTCTTTCCCGTTCGAGACCCAAAATCATCAAATTTAAACGGTGAGTGAATACCTACTAATGATAATGAATTTACGACTTATGACATTACAACCGAAAGTAAACGACTGTGAAATGCACTAGATACTCTGCTGACCTTCGATTTTTCCATCAATTTAAATTTTGTGAAAAGGTGTCTTCATATTTTTTGTGGGACTCACTAGATTTTCAAGTTTTTTATAAGCCACTTATCGCCAGTTTTTTGCCTTTAAGTGTTATATGCGAAGAAACCTGTTGTATTTTCGACTTAACTTTTGAAGTGCGTACGATTCGGCAATGGACTTTTTATACACTTCGAGATTTCTGATGCTATATTATAGGTAGATTATTGCGTTACAAAAACTTCACTGGGTTCTTTTGGTATACATTTTCCAGGGCCAAATCGTCAACACTAATTTCTTAAGCTACGGTATTTCAATACATACATAGTAGCTACTAAATCTTTATATTTGCAAATACAGTTTTCCAAGTATTCCTTTACATACGTTTTCCTGGCTACGCCCGCCAGCGCAGCCTTGGGCACAGTCCACAATGGCACAATGATAAAGGGCATTTGTAGGCGGTTAAAGACTATAAGCTGTTCTGTCTTCAAACAATAAGAACTCGCTATCCTCGAAAACAAAATACATAAAACACAAAAGTAAAAATTGTTGGAGATACTTTCCATTTTTATTCCGTTCATCGGTTGCTTAAACAGTCTGTCCGTCTGTCATTGTCAGCATTTGTTCCGAAGTTTATCTATTCCTACTCCACCAGCGACATGGGGTTGTTGTTCTGATCTAAGTTCACTCAGGGGTGAGTGAGCTTTGAGGACAACTTGACTGTTGTCGTCATTTATTATCCTGGAATACTAGGAATTGTATGAATGTAAATATACCTACCTACCTATATCGAAATAGATAGACGTAAAAGTTATTTGAGAACGAAGTATAAAATAAAACACTGTAATGAAAATCGCGAATGTTTAATCGATAACATTTACTTTGGCATTTAGTGCGCGTTGTACTCATGGGTAAATGTATATAAATATATACATTTTCGATAGTTTGTCAGTTTATATACTCAGGTTATTATTAACGGGTCAGAAATACAGGTGAACTATAGGTACTAGTAATGTCTATAGGGGGAGAACTCTAAGAAGAGGGTGTTGCTGGGGCGAAAATATTGAATTATGCGATTCTGTATCTAACAATAATTTCTATACATATATCCCATATGCGACATTTTATACAAAGAATATGAATAGGTTTTTGATTTATAGTCAAACTGAATGAGGAAAATAGGGTATTTTAGAGCAGGTTTTATAGAAAGCGGTGTCAATTTTCATTGCATTGCAATGCAGATGTGGTGAGTTCTTTTGCCTTTAACCAACCTCAGTTATAATTGTCGTGTATCGGGAGGAATGAAGAACACGATGCTTCCAGTTTCACTTCTCTTTATTAACTCAACTTAAAACTAGCTTACAACTAACATCAATTGTATTTAATATACTTATCTCTATTAGAGAGAGAAATGTTACTTATTGAATTGTTAATCCTAGCTCAGAACAGTGTGTACCACAAGTGCAGCTACAGCCAATATAATTATTGGGTAAACAGTTCAATATATAACACTTCTTTCCCCTTAAAAAGTTAAATTTCCCTTAAAAAAACTCATTAAATTTATTGACATTTAGAATTTAATCCATTATTATTCTTTTTCTTTTTATTCTTTATAAATTCATAGCTATTATGTATAAGATACATATTTATTTTAATTGACAAAATATAAATTAGGTTTTTTTTTGTTTCATTTGAATTATTCTTTTAGACCTTCTTAATTTTTCCAAATCTTCAACTGTTTCTTCTCTGAATCTTTTACGCCTCTTAGGTTTTATTTCTTGTAATTCTTTTTCTTTAGTACCTAAATCATTATAAATAGTTGGTTTATTAGCAAAAGTTAGTCTTTTTATAATTCCTTTTTTCAACTGATTAACATGAGCTGTTCTTTTGACTTCATTTACTTTAATTTCATATACAAATTTACTTATTTTTTTAATAATTATGGCTGGAAGCCATTTAACTCCCGCATTGGAATTATTAAGATACAAAATGGATTCATTTTCTTCAAATATAATATTTTTATTTTTATATCTAACGTTATGTTTTCTTGTACATTCTTTTCTTTGTTTAACTGGTGTATCTACCTTAGCATGTTCCTTTTTCTCTACAAGATAATCTAACAAAGTCCTCGTTTTATAAGAAAAAATTGCAGCTGATGGAGAACGATCGGTTACTGTACATGGAGTGTTGCGGTATCTAAACAAATAATTTTCAATTTTTTCCAACATTGATAGTTTTGACATGTTTATGTCATTCAAGTACTTTTTCATACCCTTTTTAAAAGTTTGTACCGCCCTTTCTGCCAAACCATTAGACTGTGGGTGGTAGGGAGGACTGTGGATCAGCTCTATGCCATTTGCATCACAAAAACGTTTGAATAAACTTGATGAAAATGGCGGTCCATTGTCCGTTACTATTTTCGATGGTATCCCAAAAATCGCAAAATTGGACCTCAATTTCGATGTGACACTATTTGCATCAGTTTTGTGCATCATAAAAACTTCTATCCACTTCGAAAAATCATCTACCAAAATAAGAAATTGCTGCCCTTCTAAATATGCAAAATCTAAATGAACTCGCTCATACGGCGAAGTTGTTGCATTCCATGACCCTAAAGGAACCTTTCTCGTATGATTCTGAAATGTCAGACATGTGTTGCACTGCTTAGCAAATCTCTCTAAATCTTTGTCCAAGGATACCCACCACACATACGATCTTGCCAGCTTTTTCATCCTTACTATGCCCATATGACCTTCATGAATTAGTTTTAATACGTCCCCCTGAAGCTTTTCTGGAATAACTAACCTATTGCCATAAAACAGACAGCCTTCTTCAATTTCTAATTCATTTCGTTTTCCCAAAAAACTTTTGTCTATCATGCTACAGTCACCCTTCCAATCACGTTTACAGCATTCCACAACTGAACTCAAAAATTTATCTTCTCTAGTATATTTTGCAACCATTTTAATATTCAACGGAAAACTACCCTCTTCAATTATACTCCCAATAACACCTGGTTCAATTTCCAATTCATTTGTCAATGGTAAACGGGATAAAGCGTCAGCATTTGCCAACAACTTACCTTTTCTATAAACAATTTTGTAATTGTACATTCCCATAAAAATAATCCATCTTTGGAGTCTTGCTGCAGCAACTGGTGGAGTACACTTTGAAGGATTAAAAATTTCCCTTAAAGGCTGGTGATCACTAACAATAGTGAACTCTCTGCCATATACATATTTGTGAAACTTTTTTATAGCGAAAACAATAGCTAAAGCTTCACGGTGTAACTGAGAGTAATTCCTTTCAGCCTTACTCAATGTAGTACTTGCAAAAAGGACTGGCATTTCTACACCCTTCACCAAATGGGACAAAACTGCACCAACTCCATATGGACTTGCATCGCAAGAAATCACAATAGGTAATTTCTCATCATAATGCACAAGTAAATCATTTTTCACCAAATATCCTTTACTCTCTTCGAATTCTTTTTGACATTCTAAGGTCCATTCAAAGCTATTAGATTTTTTTAATAACCCATACATATTTTTTAATTTTCTGGATAAATTTGGTATGAATTTACCATAAAAATTAACAAGTCCTAAATATGACTGCAACTGCTGAAGATTTTCTGGCCTGGGCGCTTCTATTATTGCTTTAACCTTTTCTGGATTCGGTTTAATTCCTTCCACACTTATTATGTGCCCTAAATATCTCACACTTTTCTCAAAAAATTTGCATTTCTTCTCATTAATCCGCACATTATGCTCATTCAACCTTTCCAAAACTATAAGCAGATTTTGTTTGCAATCATCAACACTTTTTCCACCGACAATAATATCGTCGATATAACATTGTACGTTTTTAATTCCCGTCAAAATCTTATCCATGGTGGACTGAAAAATTGCAGGTGCACAACTGATCCCATATGTGAGCCTTTGACATTCAAACAAACCTTTATCAGTGACTATTGTCAATAGAGGCTTTGAAGCCTCTGAAAGTCTGACTTGCTGATAAGCACCTGTTAGGTCCAGCAAACAAAAATATGAACAACTTCCCAAACTCGCAAAAATATCATCCATTCTGGGAAAAGCATAATGATGTCTGTCAATGTATTTATTGATTGTAACTTTACAATCAACGCAAATTCGAATACTTCCATCTGATTTTGGAACAGCCACAATAGGAGAGGCCCAATTGCTTCTCATGACTGGCTTAATAATACCGGCCTCAACTAACCTATCCAACTCTTGATGTACCTTATCTTTCAATCCGTATGGCACGGTGTAAGGCTTAAAAAATATTGGTTTACTATTTTCATTTATGAAAATTTCAGCCTCTACATTTTTAATTGCAGTGTTTGAATCTTTTTTAAACACGTTCGGAAACTTTTCTTTATAAAACTCAATCTCTCTTGGCACATCTAACGAACTAATCTGACCTTCATTAACCTCAAGCAACAAACACTTCCAATTTGGAATAAGTACATCCAACCAATCTCGACCTAAGAGTGGTACAAACGAACTTCGCGAATCAACTACAATAAGATCAACTTTTTCAAGAATATTATTAAACTGAACCTCAACCTCGCAAATTCCAACTACCTTAACCTGTTCGCCCGTTATCACATGCAATCTCTTACTAACCTCACTTTCTCTATCAAATTTTATCTTTAGTTGTGAAAAATCATTTAAATTGATTATACTAGAACATGCACCGGTATCTAACTCCATTTTGACACAGTTTCCATTAATTTTAACATTAACCTAAAGAGGCTTACCATATGCATCAACATTATAAATATTTCCTAGCCTTAAATTATGCAGATCATCAGCACACTCGTCGTCCTCTGCCTCTTCTACGTGATTCGCCTTTCCACCCATCGGTTTTTTACGCGCTTTGTTGCATGCAGAAGCGTAATGTCCCGTCTTTGAACAATTGTAGCATACAACTACGTGGCAATCCCTAGCTCTATGCCCCGGCTTGGAACACCTGAAGCACACTGCTCTTAAGCCACTGTCATTTCTTGTACCTTTAGATCGATTTCTAGATACACTTCGATACCTTCCCTGATGCGAATCACCTCCAAATGTCGAACTTTTTCCGGGTCTTTTGTCTCGTTTCCCATCAACTTTCCCTCGAATACTGTCAATTCTACTCTGGCCCGCAGTACTCATGTCTTTTACCTCTTTCTCAGTCATCTCAAAGGTAAGTGCTTTAGACTTTGCGTTATCCCATGTCAACTTCTCTTCATTTAACAAAATCGTCCGTAGCCTGTCATTCCGTACCCCGCAAACCAACCTGTCTCGTAATGCATTTTCCAAGAACGTGCCAAAGTCACACTCCTGAGCAATAGACTTAATCGCAATAACGTACTCTGCAATGGATTCGTGAGCCTTTTGATTTCGCAAAAATAATTTATAGCGCTCTGCAATTACATTTTTCTTAGGCTGGAAATGGTTTCTTAGCTTTTGTAACATTTCATCATATTTGAGTTCCGTTGGCTTTGTAGGCGATGCCAACGATTTTAAAACTTTATAAAGCTCACCACCTCCAAGCGTAATAAAATACTCCACTTTAGTTTGGTCGTCAACTATTTTATTAAGCTTGAGCAATAGATCCATTCTATCTACCCATAGCTCAAAATCTTCACCAGGGAGATAAGTCTCCACTTGACCAATAATAGGTTGTCTCACATCCGTCATAATTTCTTTTCTATCGATTTTTGTATCAGTCATATAAATTACAAAAATTACTTAATAGCGGAATAAATAAAAAAACTCAATCACGCGATCTTAATATCAATAAGAACTGTTAATCCTCGTCGCCAATCTGTCGTGTATCGGGAGGAATGAAGAACACGATGCTTCCAGTTTCACTTCTCTTTATTAACTCAACTTAAAACTAGCTTACAACTAACATCAATTGTATTTAATATACTTATCTCTATTAGAGAGAGAAATGTTACTTATTGAATTGTTAATCCTAGCTCAGAACAGTGTGTACCACAAGTGCAGCTACAGCCAATATAATTATTGGGTAAACAGTTCAATATATAACAATAATGTTTTTAATAACTGGCTGCTTTCTCTCTGTCTGTATAACTGGTACAAACTGATTGCAATACGTATAAGTACTCGAAATTTAAACATAGACAAGTTTCAAGTCTCTGAAGACCAGTAAAATTTTCGAAAAAGAGGCTAGGTTTGCGTTAAATCAGATTTTAGTGAAATTTTAACTGTAGCTAGTTGCATACTTATTACCAAAACACTGCAACTTATTTATCCTCCGAAACTCCAACAAGGATTTCCCTCCATCTTGGTTTTTATGAATATCAGGGATGAAATCCATTATTTTGGTATAAATATTCGTTTTATTTAAGATAACAGAAATGTTTTGTCCCATAAACTTTTGCTAAATATTTTCTTCTTCAAAAATTTGAATATTAAAAAAAAAAATTCTGTGATGCATATGTCTATAATGCGCTTAACAGGCCTGCTGTCTTCGCCCTTGGTGAAACTCAAGTAGGCGAAAATTTTGACCACTCGGAATTCAGCCTGAAGGGGTTTAATTAAGTGCCTTTAAATCTAATCCACATAACATGTTAATTCTAAAAGAAAATCTGACGGTTACCCAGCACATATGAGTTAGGTATAATAATTCAACTAGCCATTTCCCAGAGGTTATAGACAACATGTTTGCCGAATTCTTTCAAGGTGCCTTCGAAAATGATTCTACAAATGACTCAAATATAACTTATCCAATTGATGAGTTATCACACCTTAACTCGATAAATTTTACAATTTATGAAGCAACTATTCTTGATGAAAAGTTAGACGAGTGTTTTAGTCCCGGTCCTGATGGCTTGCCGTCTTTTATTTTGAAAAAATGTGCAATATATAGGTCATTACCCGTTATTTGTGCTTTTTAACATGTCAATTAGTAGGTCTACGTTTCCCGCTATTTGGAAAAATACATTTCTTACAAGAAAGGTCAAAAAAAAAATTGGTAACAAACTATAGGCCTATTATTAAGCTTTCTGTCATTCCTAAATTGTTCGAATCCATTATCTGTGATGTTCTATCGTTTCACTGTACCTCTGTTATGTGAAAACCAGCATGGTTTTGTGAAAAAGAAATCTACGGTCACAAATTTACTGCAATTACAACGTTCTACTTAGGATGCCTTTGAAAAGTATAAGTAAGTAGATTGTGTTTTTACTGACTTCAGTAAAGCTTTCGACAAAATATAAAAAATGATATGTGATAGACCTATACGGAAAACGTTTTCATGTCTTGAGCACCGACATGTATATCATTATAATGTCGTATTTTTTTAAAGTGTTCTAGTGAAATAGCTTGGTTACATTCAGCCCCTAGAACAATTTAACCGTAATAATCGTACTTCGCAGAATGTAGACAACCTTGAGTCCAACTTCGGACGTATTATGTTAAGGGCATATAGATGAATTCTTTAGCCGTACCATATAAGAATGTGGAATCTCTTGCCAGGCTCTGTTTTCAACTTTCAATATTAATGTATGTATTATAATGTAAATCGATACTTCCTTTTGAATCTTTCCCTATTTTCTGAAGCTTGCACTGATTGAACCCGTTCAAAGAGCGCAAATTATACAAAAATACATACAATACCGACTATTTAAAACTTTCAAATTTGGTATTTGGTATTTAATAACAACAATCTTTACCTCCTGCCAATGCTTTAACTTTTTGCTTTCTGCATTGAAGTATGCTTCGTAAAAGTTTGAAACTATTAAACTTAGGTAAATAGATTATTTTTCCGTAATGAAAATCATACTTTTAATCTTCTCCACTTAACCTAAGCGCTCGCACTGTGTTACACCATAACATTATAAGGGAGTCATAATCAAATTATAAAAACAAAACTTATAATAAATTTTACATCGTTGACCTCCTCTCGGCCTTAATCCACGCAATTGCGCTTGCAGACTTACAATTAGTGCTCAGCTACAATGAAGAGTCCTTAACAAATAGTAATCAATTCTGAAGATACCAGTGACATTATTTCTTATCTAGCCAGCTCTCCTGTAAAAGTGTAAAATAAAAGTGTAAAGTAATTAAACCTTTCGAAGAAAAAATTTAAAGCATCCATACTACTTTCTACTTTTTTTTCTGTAAGTTCCCAACGTTTTTTCATCATGAATGGAAACGGTTTATACATACTTAAAAAATGTAATTACATTATATTAATAATTCTTGTATCTACTTTCTTTCTTCGTGACCTTTTATTTAATTCAATAATGTTTATCCTTAAGTGGGCTTTAGGTCAATTTTTGTTAATATTTTGTTTTGTTTTTTATGTTGTGACGTTTCGGATGTGGTTACACCCTTCTTCAGACCTATTTATTAATTGAAATATAATTTAAAACATTTATACATATATACTAAATATATCAAAATTCTAAAATAGTATACTTACAACTTTAAAAATACAAATATTTTTTATTTGTTTGTTAGCTTTTGGTTTCCGTGTTTTCTCAAAAAAGTCTAAAAGACGTTTCAAATCTTTTTCCTTTTTGTTGTATATATCTGTTATCTCTTTATACGTTCCAAATTTTTCAAACCGTTTGTTGAAAGCACCAATTAGAGATAAAGAAAAAACTAGAATAGCCTTTAAATCAACAAATACTCTTAGAAATTCAGTTTTCTCAAAATTAAAAGATAAATTAGAAAAGGAAGAAAAATCAAATATAGTATACAAGATTAATGTATAGGTGATGGCTCAACATCATGCCCATCAATCTATAGGCGTTTTTCTTTTTTAGTTCAGTATAGAGCTCTGAACAGAGTCCGAGCATGTCGAGCATGTTCCGAACATTCACTGAACCAAACGTGCTCTGAGTATATTTTGAAACAGACCTGAACACTTATGTAGCTGTCGCGTCGCCATTTTTTTTTAATTTCCATCTGTCAAATGCTTGTGTTAAGCATTTTACTCTGTCTGCTCAGTTATTTTATTCTGAGCTCATAGAGCGCACTCTGAACACGCTCAGAACATGCTCAGAACGAAAAAAGAAACACATTTTCGAAACTCTGAACACTCTGAACTAAAAAAGAAACACAATTTATTTTTTGACAACTCAGGTTCTGTTCTGAACTAAAAAAGAAAAACGCCTTATGTAGGAACCTCAATGCAAAAACTTCGAAATCGTATATCAGGTCATAAATCTGATATAAATAGTGGTAGTACACAAAAGACTGCACTAGCTCTCCATTGCATAGAAGAAAATCATCGTCCTGACTTCAAAAATATAACAATTTTACAATCAGAACAGAATTACAATAAAAGAATGTTACTAGAAATGTTACATATTAGAAACACCGAAAATAGTATTAATCTGAACGTTTAAGATTGTGATAGACTTAGTAATATTTACGGTCAGTTTATTAATTATCAAACCATATCTACGTAAACAAAACTCAACGATTAAATACATATATTATACATATATACATAAAAATATTTGAATTTATTTTCAAAATTAATTATTTGAAAAATAATTTTGTTTGAAATAGATTTTCAAACAAATTAAAAAATAAAAAAACAAAAGAGATAACAGATATACATATACAACAAAAAAGAAAAAGATTTGAAACGTCTTTTAGATTTTTTTGAGAAAACACGGAAACCAAAAGCTAACAAACAAATAAAAAATATATGTAAGTATTTTTAAAGTTGTAAGTATACTTATACTATTTTAGAATTTTGATATATTTAGTATATATGTATATATGTTTTAAATTATATTTCAATTAATAAATAGGTCTGAAGAAGGGTGTAACCACATCCGAAACGTCACAACATAAAAAACAAAACAAAATATTAACAAAAATTGACCTAAAGCCCACTTAAGGATAAACATTATTGAATTCTTGTATCTATATACCTCAAACTGTTATTTACCGGTCCGTCATATAGACAAGGGTTAAAGAGAATAATATGAAATATAGGTAATCTAAGAATGTATTATTCTTTTGAGGTTTGAGGATCTGGGTATACTGCAAATCAGAAGCTAACCTAAGGCCTGTTTTCTCTGTGTTCACAGAAAACCATGCAATTCCGCAGAAGTTAGATTCAATTTTTGTTTGACACAAAAAACCTGTACACCATAATTAAGAATGCTCAAATTGCAAGCTTCGACAAAAGTCATATTCTTAACTTAACAATAAAATTAGACTTGGCTTCAGGCTACTCCAGAATGTAATCCTCGAACTCCAGACGTGGCGTACTGTAAGGTTTACAGCGATATATTTAATTTTTTTTTTTTAAATATGTCATTGCAGGTTTTTCGCTGATTCAGATGCAAATCGATATGAGATTAACCAGATTTAATCTTCAGTTCAAAGTTTTCCTATTTGTCCTCTATACAGTAAATATATCTTTACATTAATTGTAAATCCACAAATCCCGTCTTTTTCATCGTATGTTCGCACATATAAAGTTACCTACTGAAAGTCACACCTATAAGTCTCGGGTTATATACATAGCAAATAAATCCCGATAAATCCGCCAATCAATCACTATAATGGCTTCAAAACGAAACAGAAAAAAACAAGCTCGTCATCCACCTGCTTATTTGACGAATAGGAAAATCTCCTTTATCTAGATTTCTAAATGGATTTTACGCCAGAAATCTCTTTTACACGTCAAAAGCTAATCATTTTAAGGAATACCAGTTTGGATTTCATTCCATCGAATCCGCAAAAAAAAAAAAGAAAAAAAACGAAAAGAAATAGAAAAACGCCACCATTTCCCTTGACTAGCCATAGTTAATCCATATGTTGCAACTAGTAAAACGTCAGTCTCTTAGAAGAATACAAACACAAATAAATTAGACTAATCCTTGTTAGAAGAATTGAAAAGTTTTATTTGCATGTATAAATGGTAAACTATTTTTAAACCCCTAGTATTCTTCAAATCGTGCGTCGCATCGCGTCAATTACACCCCATGCATCGATTTACTTTTAAACATTAATATTCAAAGCGCATAAATGCACAGAAACACATATACATATGTTATATCTAATAATAACCAGAGCCTCTAGGTATAGCAGGATTAATACATGTTATTCTCATTCATTCCTTCCATCTAGCCGATATTCTTTGGGTACTATAAAACAATTAAGAGTCATTCATTTATAATGCTTTTGCAGTTTATTTCCTTTTATGGGGGATTCGCTGGTGATTGCCGTAGTTCTAAGTAGTGCTGAACTTTATAGTTTTATTATTAGAAGCTCAAATATGCATATACTATATATATCTATATAGATGCAGTCAAAAACCAGACGTCGTTATTTTTCGTGAATTTTTTAAAATAAAGATTTTTCAGCTGGTTTATCCGAGTTATTGTTTTAAAATTGACCTTATAGTCCAGTCATTTTAGGTTTTATCTGCAGAAAAATTCCTAGTGAGCTGAATTTTTGTAT
Source organism: Chrysotoxum bicinctum (assembly GCA_911387755.1). Classification (NCBI taxonomy): domain Eukaryota; kingdom Metazoa; phylum Arthropoda; class Insecta; order Diptera; family Syrphidae; genus Chrysotoxum; species Chrysotoxum bicinctum. The sequence goes on along the minus strand of OU426988.1, from coordinate 72,606,009 downwards.
ACACCTTTATTACGGCATTGTAATGAAGATGTAAAAAATCGACATTGATATCGTGCCGGCTAAAAAAGTTATAAGGGTCAAAAGGTCATAAAAATCAGTTTTTCGCAAATATCTCGCGATCTATTGCTCAGAGGTCATTAAAGGTCATTATAAAAATTGTTTGTCGTGAAATTGTCTACAAAAAATGTCTCCTGCATTTTTCTGTAAAATTAACGGTTTTAGGAGTAGAACGTTGAGAAAGCAAATATATTATGACGATGCACTCGTTTCCTCGCCACCTTCGAGGTAGAATGCAGGGCGCGTTTTTTTTTTACATGGCATAATCCATGATATGTAATCAGAGGTTTTTTTTATTTACGAGCGAATAATTTTTTATTTGAATACAGAAAAATTAACTTTAGCATATAATTTTTGTTTATCATTCATAGTCGATATCTTCAGTTTCTGTGTCATTAACAATTGCATACCGCAATCTTCGATATTAAAAATGGTCTTCAGCTGTGAGCGGTTAACTCGCTGATTCTATACAGCATTTACTCCATCGATCTAATAGGTAGTCCAATTCCGGCAATTGTGTATGCCGTCGACCTAATAGTGTACAGAACAGCTCCCAAAGTCGAGGTCATCAGAATTCTTTTGCACTGTGACTTCAACAAGATTCAGTGATATTGTGATGATATGGAAGTCAGTTTCAGAAATCTGAAACTATTCTGCTTAGTACTCGATCCATCAGTGTGCCACTTGATGATATTTGTTTCGAGGATCTCAAGATAAGTCCCATTGCCGCACTTCTGATGGCCTCGTGTAGAGGGGATAGATAGAGGAGAACCTCTATAGCTGCGGTAGGGCAGGTTCCCATTGCTCCTGTAATACAGATACACGCGAGCCCTTAGACTTTTTCTAGAGCTTTCCTTCTTCTTGATAATTCGGTTCTCTTGTGCGATGCAACCGCCCCATAGGTAATTATTGGTCTTACCATTATAGTGTATATCCAGCTAAGTATGTTCGGTTTGCATCTGCATGACTTGCCTGCAAGTCTCTTGCAAATCATTAGGGCTTTTGTGGCTTTCCCGACTATAGCTTTTAAGTGTTTGTTCAAAAGGAGTCTACTATCTGCTAGAATTCCTAGATATTTTACCCCTCTCTACGTTTCAATCACTTCACCAGCTAGATGAATAGGTTTCATATGTGGCAGAATTTATTCCTTGTAAATGGTATGATTGTCGTCTTGGAAGGGTTTATTGATAATCCTACAGAGAGACACCATTTCCGTGTAATTGTTAGTCCTCTTTGGATTACCTACGGCTATGATAGCAACATCATTAGCAAATCCAATGGAGAATATACCTTGGGAGGTAAGATTTTCTAACAATTCATCCACTACAAGACCACTCAACAAGGGTGATAATACACCACCCTGAGGACAGCCTCTTGTTGTGATTACTTTTTTTTACATTTTGTCCTTTTTGTGATAGTATTTTTAGTGCCTAACATTTCCATCTAGTTATGGTGATGGGTACGCATTTTCTTAACAAAAGCTGTGCCTACAGCCTCGTGGGATGTGTTGTCGAAGGCTCCCTCTATGTCTAAGAACGCATCTAATATTGTATCTTTTTTCTATATTTTGGGAATAAATATTAGCTTTTCTGTTCTCCATATACTTGGTATATACCCAAACGCAATGCTACTACGAAGAATATTAGTGAGATAGGGCATAAGGTTTTCGTTTCCCTTCTACAAGAAAGCTGGGAAGATACCATCTATATCTGGTGAATTTTAGAGTTGAAAAGTATTATCCTTTTACTTGAACACATGTTCCTACCTATTTACCTGTCCTCTATTTTTGGTATGAGAGGTGTTCTATTTACCAAGTTAGCATTTTAGGGCACGAAATGTCCTGTCTATACTAGTATTACTAGTGCTATATGTCTGTGTATGTAGTAGATTTTACTAACAACACACTTACAAACATGAATAAAAAGCAATAGAGTTTACGCCTTGATATACGCCGTACGGTATACAATACCGTATGTGAGTGCATTCTAGTCATTTTCTCTTCTTCAAAAACGGTTAATTTTACAGAAAAATGCAGGAGACATTTTTTGTAGACAATTCCACGACAAACAATTTTTATAATGACCTTTATTGACCTCTGAGCAATAGATCGCGAGATATTTGCGAAAAAATGATTTTCGTGACCTTTTGACCCTTATAACTTTTTTAGCCGGCACGATATCAATGTCGATTTTTCACATATTCATTACAATGTCGTAATAAAGGTGTATACAAAAATTCAGCTCACTAGGAATTTTTCCGCAGATTGGGGTTTAAAATGCCTAAAATGACTGGACTATTAGCCATAGGAATGCCTGCACCTGCAGTGATTTACAAGTCTCTAAATCCTGTGTGCGAGTTAGAAATAATGGGGTGACCTACAATTTTCTGCCAAGTCCGAGGGGTAAAACGTAAAATACTTTTTCATTACAAGAGATACTGTTGGAGGAGTTGCCACCTCTTTGCAAGAGACAGTACGGACCCGAATATTATTTTTGCTCCGCTGTAAGAACAAGATAAATTAAAAATAAATTTATATGAACCTATTCACAGTGTATAAATAATACACCGTAAACCACAGACGAAGAAAATATATGGGTGATTCTATAAACAATGGAATAAAATGTTACAAATTTCGGCAAGACGTTTTTGGAAGCCAAAAGACCTGAAAGTTGTTCTAATTGATCATTAGAACGTCTCTTTGCATGACGAATTTAAGGACATTTTTTGAAAAAAGATGCTCAGGAAATTAAATTCATTTAGTCTTCATAACAATACAAATTCATGGCTAATACATGTAACTTAGCATTTTATTAAAAGAATATAATTAAATATTTTTTTCTACTTAGAATCAATTTAAAATAAATTATATTCTTTTTAAAATTTTAAAAAATATTTCGCAATGAAGTTCGAAGTTCAACATAACTAAAAATTTCTTAGTTTTCTGAATAAAATATCATTTGTTCATTTATTAGCCAGGGAAATGTGGTCAGGGGACTGAGGTTTTTATTGGTTTTTGCGCAAAAAAGATATTAAGGTTTTACTAAAAAAAAAAAAAAAAAAACAAAAAAATATATATAATATTACAGTTTTATATTGCTAACAAATATGCCTACTTACATACAAATTTGTTTTTTAAGACCTCACCAGAGGACTGATAAAGTAAACGGACAATCCACGACCTACAAGCTGTACGAGGAAGCAAAATTAATACCACTGAATCATTATTAGCTGCAGCTCTCCGGAAAAGTTATCAAGAACCTAGAAGATCATCCCAAATCAGAAGTGCAATAACTCCTCCAGCATGGACTAGAGCCCAGCCAAGTTCTGGAACTACACCCTTTTTACAGCAATGAACTCAGGCGATTTTTGACCCCTCCCTATCTTCAGTACCAATGAATATTTGCTAAAGTCAGGCACAGGCGCGTCACCAAATTTCAATTTTCTAGCATAAGCGGTTCCTGAGATATAAGGCCTCAAAAATCACAAAAACCGTAACTGACTGACTGATCATCAAAATTATGGAGCACTTCCCGACATCGTAGAATCTTGTAATTTTGCACAACGGTATGTCTTATCATGCAAGCAGAGGAAAATTTTAAGTTTTCCATTCAGGGGCGTGGCATCCGCCCACTTCCTCAGAACTGATGTAAATTATATATGCAGTAGAACAATGAAATTTGGTTGAACGGTAGGGCTCAAATTGCATATAAAGGACTAAAAATAAAAATTGAGGTTTTCCATTCAGGGGGCGTAGTATCCGACCACTTTCTGAGAACACGTTTAATTTATATGGAGCACTTCCGATTGCTGTAGAATTATGAAATTTGGTAGAGCGGTATAGCTTAATGCACATTCAAAGCGAAAAAAAAAATGAAAATCTAAGGTTTTTCATTCGAAGTGTCTTTTTATTGTCATTTTGAAACTATACATATACATCTTGAAAATTCATGACTTTTCTTAGAACTAGAGTGCTCGATTTGAGTGAGTATTCATTAAATAATAAAATTTCTCTATTACATTGTAGCTGTTTCAATATTATTCTACTTTAAATATTCGGTATTAAACCTTCATGAAGTAAGAACTTGGCGTACTTTTAGATCTCAGTACTTTTCACGGCTGACTTGTTACACAAAGGTTTTTGTATAGAAGAACTTGGCTCTTTTTTTAAAATACATGTTTTTGGTTTGATCTATACTACCGAGCCATTACTGACGATCAATTTAAAATCATCCATAACGACGATGAACCCTTTGACGAGAAGGACAACAATCAGAACTTAAGAAAATAAAAAGCCCATTCATTAAAATTTATTGCACTGCTAATATTAAAAAAAAAAATATGAAATAAATTATATAAAGTTAAAAGTAGAACATTCAATCCCTATTTTTGAGCTAATATGATTTGATTTAGTAATAAATTTGTTTGAATTCAAATTGTATAATTGTATAATAATTAAGCTGGTATAAATAAAGTAATAATACTAAGCGTAGCTTCCAATTTTGGCAATACTGATAGCCCAGGTCAATAAGACAAAATAGTTGTCAAAGCTCGAAAAAAGTCCGACAAATCTGAATTTATTTGAAGAGCTATGTTTGTATGTCTTAAACATTTCTAAAAATGTACCCTAAATTTGGACCGGGGATAAAGTTTTTTTTTAGGAGATGATAGGCTGTAAAAGTCAGTTTTTTGATTTTTGTTTTTAAACTACCACTTCTGTTTTTGAAGAGAAGGTACAAATTTTAGCTTATGTAATTTAACACAAAAAGATATTTGAGAAAAAAACATGCATAAACACTGTGACAGTCAAAAAATGATGCAACGTCCAATGCCTATGCTCGCCTATGCTTTATTTTTACTTGCGATATAGGTACTATAGGGCAAGTTCTGCATTTGGAAAAAAAATCGAACTCGAGATTTTGATCAAAGTTGACATTACGATGATAGCGAAGACGAATAAAGTGGGTCCGGCAATTCCGTCTGTCTGTCTGTCTGTCTGTCTGTCTGTCTGTCTGTCTGTCTGTATGTCTGTACCTCGATCTAGAGCCTAAGCCACTGGACCTATTTTCTTCAAACTCGGTAGTTATGGGTCTTCGGTGATTCCCTAGAGGGGAAATTGAAATTTTTTTTTTAGCTCTAAAACTAACGGTACCCCCCATACACCCGTAATGCAAAATCTTATTTATCTCGAAAACGGCTCTAACGATTTTGATAGAAAAAATTAGGTGTGATATTATGGACATGGACTACGTTTTGGTAAAAAAAAATTTTGGGGCAAAATGTTATTAACGGTACCTGTCATAGAACCGTTTTTTTGATTTTCGACTTTCTCATTAACGGCTCTAACGATTTTAACCAAAAATTTTCAGCAGGAGTCCCCCTAAGTTTAAAATAATATTGTATAACAAAATATTCGAAAAATTATTTGTTGGGTTTTTTTGAAAAAAAATTTTTTTTTGAAAAATCAATATCTTCAAAACCTATGAACGATTATTTTTTGAAATTATTTCCAAAAATCAATATTATTAAATGCTTATAATTCGCATCCCACATTTTTTTCTTTAAAAATTTTAAAGAAATTTCTTACATAAAAAATTTACTTATTTAATAATAAAACGATTTTTTAAAGTTTGTTTGCATAAATTCATACTTTTCTAGAAATCAGACGGCAATTTCATTTTAAATTCATGTTTTATATTTATAAAATGTATCTTAAATTCCAAAGTACTTTTACATAAGAGCAAGTTCGTGCGATCCAGTCGTGCATTTTATTTTGATTGGAATGACATTTTTTAATATTTTTTTACTTGGTTGTAAATTTGTAAATTATAGTTGAATGCTCCACAGAGAATATCTATCACATATACTGTGCGATCAATCGAACGCGAAAGCTCACATTGTCTGAACAGAAAACCTTGACCTTTCTGTGTGTAGTAATATCAGCACCACCATGACGAAATGTAATTGTAATATCAATGAACCATTATTTCCGAGTATGGTTCAGAACCGCGATTGGCCTAAATATGTATATGTATATGTATATAATTGGACGTGGCAGAGGCTCATTTTTTAGATTATCTTACTCTCTAAATGTTTTTGCTAGGTCATTTTGTTAAAATATAATTCGTACGAGTTATTAAATCAAAACAAAAACATCACTTCTTTCAAAATGACGTCATTTTTCTAACCCCTTCACTCAGCGAATGCAATTTTTATTTACGTTGTGCAATGCGATTTTGCTTCAGAAAAAGTGTGATGGAAACTTTCCAAGTACTTCAGCAGGATTATGGAGAGATAGTGTTTTTAAGGACAAGTTTTTAAGTGGCATATGCTGCAGTCTTAAAAATAAATTAATCCAAAACTTGTTATACACCAATTAAAAAAAATAATAAAAAACTCCATTTAGTTAAAGCTAGGTAATAGTTGACAAAAAATTCCGAAAAATGGATACAAAAATGGAAGCCCCCTTTTAACCATTTGTTTGTTTTTGATTTTATCAAAACTTGACAAATAAATTTTTTTTAATACAATCAACAAGATTTGTGAGAAAAAAAACTTATTTTACCTAAAAATAACGTTACCCACCATACAAATGTTAAAAAATGGTTTTCGGAACTCGTATTTTTCTTGAAGAAGACACCTAAAAAATTTGTATCTACCACAGACCCGTTTTTTTAAATTTTCTAATTATCGGTATAACGGATGTTAATAAAATAAAATACACGACTTACCCCCAGTTTCACAGTGAGAGTTTAAACTTAAGTTCTGCTGAACCTGAACTGGAGTTTAAATTTGAAGTTCAAATCGTCCGGTTTCACAGTCTTATCTGAACTTCAGTTCATTAAACGTAGTTTAAGTAAATTGTTTTCTCTTTCTATCTAAATCAAAGAAAAAACAATCAAGGAAAATTTGTTGTGACCTATGACAGGAAACAAAAATTAAAAATGAAAACAAATTATATTTTCAAATGTTTGAAGGGATTGTCGAACTGAGATTTAAACGGCAGAATAGTGTCGTTTAACTTAAACTACAGAATGAACTCTGTTCAAGGACTGTGAAACCAAATTTATTGTTGAACTGAAGTTTAAACCAAAAGTGAGGTTTAAACTTCCACTGTGAAACTGGGGGTGAGTCGCACGAACTTGCTGGATTCTTAAAAAAATAAGCTTTTGCATACATTTAAAATGTTTTTAGGAAAAAATTTTGGTAGGCCAATTTAAAGTTTTTATTATTGTTCGAATAAAAATCTAAAAAAAAAACACTGCGCCGATTCTGAGATTTTGAATTTTCCAAAAAAAAAAAATATGTAGATGTTTTTTTTCAAAAATTCAAAAACTAGTTTTTTTAAAGGTTTGAAATGCCATGTTTTTTAAACCTTTTAGAAGCTTCTCTATAAAAAAATTCATTAAAATCCGTTATGTCGATAAAGAGAAATGATAAATTTGAAAAAAATGGTCTTATGGTAGGTACAGTCAGTAATATCTTGATTTCAATTTTTTTTTATTAAATTACAGATCGTAAAAATAAATCAAAAGAAAAAAAAATGTAAGCAAAATTCTCGGAACCGTTTTCGACCAAAATACGATTTTCGAAAACCATTTTTAAACATTTGTATGGGGAGTACCGTTATTTTTAGGTAAAATAATTTTATTTCTTACATCTTGTAATTTATATTAAGAAACTTTTATTTATCAAGTTCAAAAAATATCGAGCATGGGGTTTTTGAAATGTTGAGTTTTGAAAAAATTTTTTGGGAATATTTGAACACACAAAAATATTTAAACTGTTGGGAAGCTTTAGCATAATATAAATGATCAAAATCGGTCGTACAGTTTTTGAGAAAATCAAAAACCAAAAAAATGGTTCCAAGGGGGGTACCTAAATAACTATTTTAAATCACTTAATTAAACAGTTTTTTTATTTGTTAAGAAACAAACCTAAATTAATACTCAACAAAAACTCCTCATACAACTCATAAGGTTGGAAGTCACTGCTCTCACCTTCTTGCAGGACTGTGTGTAAATCCTGACAGTTTCTCAATATTTGCTCTGTGGGAATTTTTTTTTAACTTGTTTAATTAATAGAGAAAATCAAAATTTCGCAGAATCAATCATGGTATTAAAAAAATCTGTTTCATACCGACTTTTAGCAGACTTTGTAGGTTGATCGCTACCTTCATAATCAAACATCCTTTTCTTTTTGGCTACTCTTTTATTTTTAAAATCTTTTGGCAAATCATAACTGCTTTTCTCACTAAATTGACGAGCGTCAGACAAGCACTTTTCAATTCCTGGTTGTCGATATTTTTTGATCCAGTCACAAAATGTACGCAAATGTTCATCTTAAATATACACGAATGATCAGAAACGACATTAAACACCGCCCACGCCTTACGCCGCCTCTGTATCTGTATACCAATCAAATAAGGTACTTATATAAAACCGATCAAGTTAAAGCTTTATTTCCTTTGATTGTATTTTATTAAGAATTTAAACCTTCATTTTCAATTCACCTAAACTTCCTTTAAGTACATCATCATTTGAAATCACTTATATCTACATACGAGTAATATACATACATAGGTACATATGGCGCGGTAAATGATATTTTCAAAGAATCCTACGATAGGATGCTGGTTTTTGAATGCATTTCATACAAATTCAAAATCATGGGCTATAAAATAATTACGAGTATGTAAACTGAAAAAATCTATAATTTCAATCTGAAATTAAATAAAGAGCCATACATATATTATCTGCAATGTATCACCATAAAGAACGAACGTTCAGCTCTGCAAGAGCAGTGTTTTCAGCTTACAGTGATCCTATTAGGGCCTTTTATAATCGATGTTAATGTGGACCTATACCAAACGGTAAACTATAGTCATTATAAAGTTCCAGACACACACAAGTAAATATGCAGTTTTTAGCATGATGATGGCTAAAATAGCTTATGTTGTTGTTGTTTCACAATTTTTTTTATTTTTATTGAGATGACCGTTCACTAAAAGCTAACTGAGCGACTGTCATTTATTGCAGTGGCTTTTAAATTACTGTCGGCACGCTACATGCGCGTACGCGGTTTTAAATACTGCTTCAGCAGCAGCCAATAGCCTCATGGATAAGTGGCGTTCAACTCGTTTCATTGCCGCGATAAAAGCCGGCCGATTGGCGCGGTTGCGGCGGCAGGCGGGAGTGTATTGTGTTTGGTATAACGCCGCCGACGTGTAACGTTTGTTGTCGCGCCTGTCTATGTGGATTCATCAAAGGTCTATGGTGATTTACTTCAAATGTGCCAACCTGTCGCAAAGCCCTATTTAAGTACGGTATCAAGAAAATCAGGATATTTTTGCACATGTTACTCTAAAATTATTAAAAAAAAATACTATTGCTTTAGGATGTAGGTGCATAATAGAATTGAACACATTTATCGTTGGGGTTGAAGGTAATTGATTTTTTAATTATTGTTTTTGATACCTACACCATACCTACCTACCTTTTAAAAGCGGTGTGCCTGTGCAAGCTCAGCTAAATGGGCACTTTGAGGTGGTTTTAGGTAATAAATTGAGTGTGATTACTCAGTTGCTTTTAGAATAATTAATTTGATTGCTCTCCTGTTTAACTTTGGTGTGAGTTCAGATTTAAATTTTTAAAATTACCTCTAAGTACATATACGTACCTCAAACTTTATTCCCCTGTATGAGCTTTAATTTAGGGGCTTATTGCGGGAATCTTTTTGAAATAGGGTTAAAGTCCAATAGGTACGAGTATATGCTCAATTAGCAATATTGGGTAGGTACTTCTACAAGTTTATATTTTTTCAATTCATTTAGACCAATCGCTCTGGAATCTATAAGATGGATTGGTCTTCAGCATAGGCTCTGTCTTCCTTGTCGTCTAAAATCTGGGGGCTTGGGTTCGAAGATTTTTTCGGCTGGAGCATTGCAGTCGACGGCTTTTGACTTTCTGTATTGACTATCTGTACCCACGTCCTGGTATTTATAGATATAGAAGTGTTCGCGGTTGGTTCTTCTCTTAGATTCGCCCTTCTCCCACACAGATCCACATATCCGTCCAAGAACTTTTCTTTCGAATGAGCCCAGGCAGCTGATAATTATTGTCAATAGAGTAACGCCGACTCTTATAACACAACCGGCAGTGCACTTCGTCTTAGGCGTGAGAAGTTTTAAATTCATTTGTTTCGCCAAAGCGATCGGTTTATTACGGTAGTTTTTAGTGGGATCTCCATGTAACTTACTTAACGGACGACACGTGGAGTTATTTATATTTATTTTAGGTGTTTTTCTTTTTTAGTTCAGTATATAGAGCTCTGAACAGAGTCCGAGCATGTCGAGCGAAAGTTCTCTGAACCAAGCGTGCTATGAGCGCTCTGAGTATATTTTAAAACAGACCTGAACACTTATGTAGCTGTCGCCATTTTTTTTTAATTTCCATCTGTCAAATGCTTGTGTTAAGCATTTTACTCTGTCTTCTCAGTTATTTTATTCTGAGCTCATAGAGCGCACTCTGAACACGCTCAGAACATGCTCAGAACGAAAAAAGAAACACATTTTCGAAACTCTGAACACTCTGAACTAAAAAAGAAACACAACTTATTTTTTGACAACTCAGGTTCTGTTCTGAACTAAAAAAGAAAAACGCCTTTTATGAACTTCTTAACTACTTCGAAGTTTCTGGTATCAAAAGTGACATTTTACATTAGTCTTTGTCTTTGGACAGAAGTTTGTTTGTTTGGTTATTCCAATTAACCTGCTCTTCAACCGTTATGAAGGACTCGATTTCGGAATTCATGGAAGACCAATAATGCCAATTTCACCGATAGCTGGACAAATTTGTTTTGAAATTATTCGTCTCCTGCCCCGTGCGCACCTGCTCTAGAACGGGGTCTGGAAGTAATCAAATGATAGTCAGAGACTCTACTTATCAACTTGAAATTCCCGAGCGAAACCCCGACAGGCTCTGTTTATAAGGTCATAATATTCCTTCATGGGATGTTCTCCTTCATCAGCAGGGCATACTTACACGGCCAATGACAATGACTCCTTCTTACCCGATCTCTCACCATGAATTAGCACCCTCGTGATTGCAATTCACAGCTCCGACAAATGTGTCAATTTCTTTCAATCAATCTTTGCTCGGTTTCCTCTAATTATGGCAATCAAATCATCATACCTCTTATACTGCTTGCCTCATCCATAAATTTTAAAGGTCAGCTATTCCCAAACATTTTCAAAAATGTAATGTTGTTTGAACTAAACGAGTATCAAGGTTAAAATAATTAACCAGATTTTTTTAATTCAACTATAAGTTAAATGGGTTAAAATGTAGAAACTAAATAATCTTCTCGTTTTCAAAAATCTTAATTTACATCAAAAAAGATCAAAATATGGCAGCAACATATTTAGCAACAATAATATGCTCTTTCCCATTTCCATCATCCGAGTTTTGAACATCGATCTTTAGCAAAATCGAAGAAGATCGTTTGCTTCACGTCCGAAAACAGATCAAGCAGAACCGTGCGAGCCTGAAAGTAGTGCTTAAAGATGATAAACTTTATAAAAGAATTTATTGTTCTTTGTCTGGGAAGGCTTTAATAAAATGCATAGCTGGGCACCGTTAATCAAACAGTTAACTTCGTTAATCGTTAATCCGCTACTAAAAAAGTTAGCTTCGTTAAACGTTAAAGCGTTAAATTTCGGAAGATTTAACGCAAGTTAACGTTAATCGTTAATCCGTTAACATGTGATAAAAAGTGCATTTTTTATATTTTTTTACTCTGAGCACCAGCGCTAAGTAATGCCGGTCGTCCACTTGGCGATCAATGCACAAATTTCGAATTCAACGCATTCAACTCTAATGTACGGGGCCTTCAATTCTGTTCAACCAACGGGTTGGATCTAGTTGTTGACCGTTGCTCAACGAATTGCGCAACAAGTGTACGGGTAGTGTACGAGCTCGTGTTGCTCCTTGAAAATGTTCGATCAACACGTTGAGCAACATTTTCAAGATAATGTGTTGCACATTATTTGTTCAACGCGTTGATCAACTTTTTAATTTTCTTTGGGATTTCACGAGCGCGGTGGGATCAATCGATTTGAATTTCTCATATATTTCATTGAAAAAACAATTTTCTTCGCGACTCAAGAATCGTCTTGGCTGTTTTTTCTTCCTTTGTCGTTCATTTTCTAATATTATTAATGCGGCAGCCACTTTTTTTTTCTTAGAGGAAATCATACTCATACGGAACAAATTTAAGAATTTTTTAAAGCGAAGGCGTGGGACAATAAATGTATGTACCGAACTGAAGTCAAAATTATTTCAGGTTTGACGTTTGAGTTTTTTGTTTATGGTGGTGCGTTCAACGCGTTCCCAACGAGTGATCATTGGTTAAGTGTACGAAGGTATCAACTCGTTCATCAACTGGTTGAGCAACAATATCGAAAACGCAGTTGATCAACTCGAAAGAAATTTTTTTCTGTCAAAATCGAACAAGTTTGTGTACGAGGTAGTTCAACATTTGAGTAAAATGGTCAACTAGGTGTACGGAGCTATTCACAACTGGAATAAGTTTTAAGAGTTGATCAACTAGGTGTGCGGGGTTACTCAACATATGGGAAAGTTGGTCAATTATGTGTACGGGGTTCCAAACGCATTTTGTTCAACTTTAGTTGCTCAACGTGAATTACGTAAGTTGCTGCACTAGTGTAAGAAGTTGTAAAATCGTTTATCCAACGAAAGAGTTGAATAAAAACTTGAACGAAGTTGGTTGAACTTATCGCGCATATAGTGGACGACCGGCATAATGAAATGATCAAAAGAAATGAATCTCTTCGCAGTTTTCTCACTCGCACGCGCCGTCAAAATATAATACGTACCTAGCTGTTTTTGTTTCACCCGCGGCACGCGCCGCACGGCACTTATCTCATACTTGTCTGAACCTGTTTTTGGCGCCGCGCGGTAAATAGTAGGCATTGGATTAACGATTAACGGACTTAACGTGGATTAACGGATTTAACGTGTCCGTTGATATTTTTAAAAGTTAACTTAAAAGTTAATCCGTTAATCAAAATGTTAACTTCGTTAGTTAACGATTAACGGATTAACGAGTTAATGCCCAGCTATGATAAAATGTCTCAAACTTTCGGCCTTTCCGAAAGACTTTTTATAAGTTGCTTACCACCGAATGATGAATGAAGCCAAGTCTGACAGTGCAGTGGCCAGAATGCTGTCAGGAAATGTTATTCAGCAAGACTCTGTGCAGGCAACAAGTTCTGTTCTGGTCATTAGTTCAGGGGTGGTTTTGAGGCAAAATCGAATAATAGAACAAATATTTGTGAAATTGATATTGTGGCGACAATGTTGGCAAACTTATCTACTCGTAATAATAAATAGATTTTCCCAGGCTTTATTAATTTTCTCAACTCGTTTTATTTTATGTTTTTTTGAAAAAAACACATAGAGAAAGCAAAAATTATAAATTTTGAAAAGTACTTCACGTCTTATAACTGTTTTTGGGTTTCGGTAAAGAAAATGGCGAAAAAAGGTAGAGCAAATTGATTCATCAATGAAAGGCAAAAGTACAAAAAATCAACGCCGAGGGAAACAGAATGTTGGATTTGTGTAAATGGATGTTTTTTTGGTGATCTGGAAGCAGGAAAGTTCAACTATATATTATTATCTTTTCGGGTTGGAAATCTCACCTTATCTGATCATCTTTTAATTGTTTTAAAAATAGGATCTGATTTTATCTAAGAAGTTGCAAAGGAATCACACAGAACCTAATATAATTAACATCTGCAGCCTATGGTACTCACGCATGACGAAACTAAAATTTACTTTTATAAAATTAAAAACTAAAATTTGAATTTGAAATTCTTACAGTTAAAAACCAATGACAAAATTAACATGGCGGAAGTAATTTTGCTGTAAAATCCACTGGAGATATCGATAAAGCTCTCTTGTAGCGAGAAGATATTCGAACCGAAAACCAATGAATGAAATAAAATAACCCCATCTCGTAACTGCTCCTTGCCTGGAATGCGATGATGGGTCAACAACAAACAGTATTTTCATATATTTTGGAAAAAAGTTCTTATACCTACTCGTCTATACATATGAAATATACATAATATACAACTTCTTCAATCACAAAACACTCATTTTCGCAAGATTCAATCACATACAAATTGCAAATGTAAAAATATTAGACGATCGTTTTTAATTGTATCAATAATTGCTGAACAGTCAAAATGACTTGTTGAGGCTTAGTCCATTGTCCATTGAAGTCTTTAATTTAATCTATGAATGGAGCTGAATTCAGTGCGATTAAGAACATTTTTTTTCTAATGATTATTTGAATCTTCCTAAGTTCTTTCTTAAAGTTAATTTTATAGGACACAATATGTTTTACGTAGTCCTGCCATAAGTTCTGTCCCTAACAAAAACACGTTTTATTTAAAAAATAAAAAAGCAATCAAAATTATTTTTACGTTATTTATGAGTAAGTGCGGCAAATATGGCCTACGTGGGTAATATGGCCTACTGCTCTATTTCGCAAACCAAAACCCACAGCGAAATAAAAAAAAATTCATTGCGAACGCCTTCAAACCGGTTTAGCATCAGCCTTTTGTGGTGAGTGTGGCGCGCCGGTCGTGGAAAACATACGGCGTTTTCCGTTTTTTGTATTTTTGATGTAATTTTTTGGCAAGTTTCCTTAAGTGTTTTTTTATAGAATTTTGTATTAAATTGGTAACTTTTTTCTAAAATTAAATACTGTTATGTATTTTCTTAATTTGAGTGATATTATTTAAGAAAAAAAGTTTATGAAGTGTATTTAAAATTAAAATCAATGAAATAATCACAATGTGTTTAATATGGCCTACCCCATGTGTTGGTAATATGGCCCAGTAGGCCATATTTGACACGTTTGCTTGAATGAAATTAAATTATTTTAATTTTTTATTTTGAAGACTAAAATGTCTAAATGAAGTCAAAAACCATGGAAGAAATATAGAGCTTGTGGACCTCGCAAGAAAAAATCGTATCCACGTTCTATCCATTCATCCGCATTCAAGCTAAAAGATACAGCCGCTGGACAAGACTTATATGGGACCCTTAAATAAGTAGATACTTGACCGAGGAAACTGGACGATTGGTCATCAAAAACTATAAAGCCTTATCACACTTCGACATAATTGAGCTATTCGGTCGAGCATACCTTAAGACTCAAACTGGACAGATCGCAGTTAAAGGTTTTTCGTCGATAGGGTTTTGGCCATTTGTTAAAAAAATATCTTTCAAGACCACGATTTTTTATCAGCAGAAGAAGTTGATTCAACAAAATCTCAATTCAACGTAGAAAATCTTGCGCCTACCAATTCATGTGATATTGAGGGGGCATGAGACGACTCATGAAATTTCTCCTATTCCTGTAAAGGTTAAAAAAAAATCGAATCGTGGACGAAAACGAGGAAAATCGGAGATCATTTCCTCATCTCCTTATAAAACTTCTCTAGAAGAATCAATAAATCTGAAGAATAAGAGAGAAAAGAAACTAAGAAGAAGAAAATGATGTTGGAAAGCAAACAGATACCGAACAAAAAAAAAACGCATTCGCGCAGAAACGGCTTATTCATAAGAAATTCAGGAAAGTTATTTCATTCCAAAGTCCAATTTAATTCCAAAGTCAATGGGGTCTATCGTAAATTAAATTTCCTTGGGAATTGTGACTAACTTTCAAAACTGTCATCTCGACTAATTTCGAAAGTTTCCCTTAGAATTTATTGATGTCGGGAATTAAGTTTTATAGTGACTTTGGCTCTCATTAAAAGGGGCCAGTCGCCAGCTTACAATGAACAGTGCAGAAGTATTGATCTTCCCTATTTTCAAAGATGGGGAAAACTCCGAGGGAAATTTTGTTCCCCATAGCCCCCCATAAATATTAAGTATTTAGTTCCACTAAAAAACATTGTGTTAAATATGGCCTACCCTGGGCCATATTTAACACCAGGTGGGCCATATTAACCGCAATTTTTTTAAAACTCAAATATGAAGTTCCTTTAAGTTTTTGTTTTTAACTTTTTGTTATGTGTTTTTTTTAGTTATAGTTTCTAAAGACTGAAGTACAAATAATTTGTTAAACTGTTTACGAAAAAAAATAAATGAATTCGATTTAAATGTATGGTTTTATTTAAAAAAATGTTAAGGGTAGGCCATATTTGCCGCACTTACTCTAAGTATTAGATTAACAATATAAATATATCATAAATTATTCAAAATGCCCCCCTTAGCATTTAAACACTTTCTTAAACGATCCGGCCACTCGTCTATCGCTGTATGCAGGACGCACGTCCAGTGGAAACGAAGCTATACTGTCTTCAACAAATCAGCTTTGAGGGACTCAATATTACGGTGAGGCTTACAGCAAGCCTTCTGCTCCAAAATGTTCTATAACCGGTAGTCCAGCGGATTAAGATCGGGCCTTCCCAAGGGCCAATCTTCTGCGGCGATTAACTGTAGTAAATTGTCCTTAAGCCATAGTTGTTTTTTTTTTACTTTGTGGGCCGGCGCAGAATGTTGCTGAAATATCCAGTGCTTGCCAGCAAATAAGGTGTTGCTTAAGGGCTTCACAACCTTCTCCAAAATGTCACTTTGGTAGTTGGAAGCACGTGTTTTAACTCCTTGTTCACAAAAATACAAGTTAGAAACACCACCATAAGACACACCCCACCAAACCATCACCGAAGCTGGATAATGGCCTGTTCCGACTTTTCCAACTTTTTCAGCAGCTTCCCTGGAGCTATGGGCATAAATTCTGTCATTTTGACGGTTAAATTTCTGTTCCACCGTAAAAATGTTCTCATCAGTGCAAAGAGTTTTTCTGTGTCGGCCGTTTGCGTGTCTTGCTAGCAATTTTTTTGTCCTTGTCGCTCTTATCTTGCGCAGAGCCTCAGTCAAGCGTTGTCCAGTCCTTCTGCGGTAACCTCCAAGCCTAAGGTCTTCCTTAATAATCCGTGACATCGTTCTTGGAGGCACTTTCATTTCATTTCACGAGCCATTATTTTTTATTTGCTAAGTGGATTCCTCAGGATTCTTTCGGCACCTGCTTTGACCACTTTTGGCGTCCTAATTTGGCGAGGTCGTCCACTTCGAGCTCTGTCATCTACAGAGGAGATCGCATTGTACCGGTTTAAAGCATTGTACCGGTTTAAAGCGCGATGACAGCGACACGATTCTCTTTGATACCGCACTCTATGTTTATCGTTTCGCGTATCTGGCTCAACTGGCTCATTAACGTTGATTAAGGTGTCATCTTGTTATACAGTCTAAGAACAACAACACAGCAACACATTTTTTTTTGTTGCATCTTAAACATTACGGACAGAACTTATGGCACGACTACGTTTATTTATGACCGTTTTCGAAAACGTCATCTGCATTAAAAATGCATTTGCAGAATGTTCTTAAACGCAAACTGCAAAAGTCAACTGTTCGAAAACCCAAAATGAAATTTTCATGCAAAAGCATTATTTTCGATAACGCAGTTTGCTTAAGTCATATGTTCGATAACATCATTTGCAGCGCAGCTCTGAAGTAAAAAAATCGAGGTGACGACAAAAATAATTGAAGTTTAGAAAATAGAGTTTAGATTGTCTTTTTTTTGTGTGTGTAAGTGAAAGTTGCCCACGCAGCATATAACAACATGCAATATAACGCAAACTTTTGTCACATTTCTCAGTTTTGAACGCATACCTACATCCAGGGCCGGATTAACAAGTAGGCAGAATAGGCAGTTGCCTGGAGCCGAATTTTAGGGGCCCCCGAAAAATGGAAAAGACTTCTAAAATTTTCTTACAAACATAAAATTCTAGTAACACTTTTTTTTATTGCAAAATTTTCTAGTCAAGTCCGGCAGCAATGAAGTAGGTCTTTCAGTCGCTATAATTGCAGATTTTTCTACTAAATTCCACTTGTAAAAGGGTTTGCTTATAAGTTTTTCAATAACACAATCACAACGGTCTTTAATAACAACTTTTTCACTACTTGATGCCAATTTCTAGTTAAATTTTACACGCAGTGAGTAAGTCATTGCAAAGTGAAAAAGTAGATTTGCAAACGTGTGCTTTTTTGTACGGATCGTTAGAAGAGAGTTTAGTTTCATTCCGTGAAAAGTTCAATGATTTCGAGGAAAAAACAAAACAATTATTATTAGGTTATACAGAAATCGTAAAACGTACTCGTCGTAGAAAAAAACAACCTAATGACGGAAATGCTCCAAAAGTAGAATTCTCGCTTCGCGATGATTTTAGGACAAAAGGTTTCCTCGAAATCATCGACAATCTTCACAGTAAAATCAAACGACGGCGACGTGCGAAAGTGTATGGAAGTTTCAGAGAGATTTGCATTTCTCATCAACTTTTCTCTAAGTGATGGAGACCTCCACGAAGCTATAAATAACTTATTTCGTTTTTATTCTAGAGATTTGGAAGAATTTTTCATTGAAATGAAACAATTCCAAAGTTACGTGAACTCCAGATACACTGATGCACAAAAAACTCATAGTCATTTGTATAAGATTCTAATGGAAGATCAATTAGCCGTGGTATATCCTTACACAGAAATAGCTCTTAGGATTTTTTAAACATTAATGATCAAAAATTATTCTGCCGAACGATCCTTCTCGCAATTAAAAAGAATCAAAAGCTACAACGCGACAAGAGCGACTCGAGATGTTAGGTATAATTTGCATTGAGTCTGATTTATTGAACAAAATCGATATTGATGATATAATTGATGAATTTGCCGAAAACAAATGTAGAAAACGACATGTTTAAAATGTAGATAGTAATTTTATTGATATTATTACATTGTGACAGTAAAATTTTTATGAAAGATATAAGTTTGTATTTTTTAATCGAAAAAAGAAGGGAACGGACGTGAAAAAAGGGCCCCCAAATTGATGGTTGCCTAGGGCCTCGTTGAGGGTTAATCCGGCCCTGCCTACATCCTAAAAGCTAACCTTCTCCACATAAACAGATCGGTGATTTATTTACAAAAAAACAAACGTTGAAAAGAAAAAATGTCAAGTGGAAGTGAATCCGATTCTGATTTGATTGACATGTAAGTTAAGACCGTGTTCGTAAACGTCAAATGCATTTGCAAGAAAATTCACTGACGTTGATCAAAAAGATTTTGTGCAAGCAGGACGATTGCATATTTGAGGACAGCAATATTTGCGTCAAAAAATGACGATCATTTGACGATAAAATTGACGTTGATTTGACGTTTTCGAAAACAGCCTATATTTTAAGCAACATTTTTAGTTCGCGCTATTTTCTTACCAATATTTTTCACCATTAACAAAAAACTTCGCTTTAAATTAAAGCTCGCTTCGCCAAGGTTTTAACTGAAACCTACTTACTAAATGAAACTTATGGGACCTCTAATCACCAATTCATTGGATTCACTCATGCGTTTATTCAAATTAGCCGTAACTTAAACGAATCCTTAAGGAAAGCCCCAGATTTCTGGAACTTCATACGTACCTACAACTTTCTATAAAAAATGTATAAGCCATATCACCAAATAAGTAGGTAAGGTACCTATACCTATCTCAAATTATAAAATACCTCCACGATTCTCAAACCAAATATCATTTTAATTTGGCCCATTTGCCAACATGACAATTGTCTTCATCTCCTAAATCGCATCACGTATCTCTAAAACCAGCAATCACTTAATTTCTATGGACACTTAAGCGAATGTAGCTGCATAGATACATTTATGTGAATTGATCTCTCGTTTGTTTCTTCTGTTTCTGTTGTAAAATAATTGACCCTACAATTTGGCCAGAGAGACAGCGAATGGGATAATTTTCAGGACCGTTTCTCTGGCAAAATACGAATAATGAAAAAATTATAACTATTCATTTTAGTTTGCACATTCTCCTTCGTCTGCAGACGATTTCTTCACTCAAATACAAATATACTCGTACGATGAATCTTTGTCTCTTGCCGTTCCGTGCAGCTTAGAAGACCTTCCATTTTACTATTTCACCTTAAATGCCCGTAATAAGTGAAATTAGTGGGACCACTATCTCTTTTACCAGAGTTAAATGTTGAAGGTTTCTAAGAAGAATACACCGAAAAAGGGGAATATACCAAAGGACTAACGATAACTGCTTTGTGTGAGTTTGATTTTTTTTTTTTTACTTTTTGGGTGTTTTACCGGCCGTCTGGTAAAATCTCCTTAATTCCCCTTCCATCATACTTTCAAGGTCTACAGATAATAAGAAAATTATACATATTACACATACCCCGAAAAGCGGTTGTTCAACAAACCCTTATTATTTATGGTTAACTGTAAAAACAGAGTCTTGAAAGGAAAAATGGGCCAGAATGAGTATGGGGAAGAAACCCAAAAGAAAAACAGAAACTGGAGGAGGGTGAGCAGAGGCTGGCGGGCGGCCACCTCACCGATGGAATAAAACAGAAATATCCTTGTGAGAAAAATAAGAAGAAAGTGAATTTCGATAGGATGTTTTCAAAAAGCAACGGAATACTTTGTATAGAAAAAGAAAGAAATAAGTATAAAAGAAATGGAAGAAGTATGCGAAAAGAATGCCAGAAATTTCGGGTTATGCATGTTAAATGTGTGTATGTGTGTGTTTTTATTTCGCCCCACACAACCGTTCCCTTTCGCCCTTCCTACATAAGATCTGCCATTGTGTTTTTTGCTTTTTGTTTTTCCTTAACGTTAATTTGGTTTTTCTCTTTATACGAAAAACGGTTCATAGTTAGGTACTGTAGTTAGGTATTTCGATTTTTCTATAGAGTTGTAAAAGAGGGTAAGGAAGTGTGAGGTGAGTTGGGTGGAAACATATATGTAGGTACCTAAGATGGGTTTAAGCCAAAAAAAAGGTTTAATTGGCTTTTTCTCTCTATAAGGAGATACACTTTTTGAACTGCTAAACGAACCAAATGAAAGGGTGGAGATGAACGCAAAAAAAAAAAAAACATGGAAATAATTATCGATTTTTGTCGTTGTTTAGATATTTTCTTGCGAATCGGCAATTCAGCCAATAATTTATCTACAAACTTTGCCTACCTTTTTACTACTTTTAATTTTAACGTTGATTCTTTTTCAGTCAGCTTTATAAAGGGTTTTCAATAATTGCCAGTAGACGTTGAGATGGATTAAAGCAAGCTTCTTGTGAGGTATTAACAAAATTCTTTTTTATTTGAAAAACCCATGTACCTATGCCATTATGGCCATTATGTATGGAATCTTTCCAAGACCAGCCTTGGCTTCTTACGGTGGCACAGATTGGAGTGGTCCAATTTTCTATTACTTTTCCGAATTGATACGACTGAATTTGAGCGACGACGACGGAATGTGTTATGTTCACATTAAGGGTAGAGTAAAGTCGGGTAATGTGGACCAGTCGGCTAATATGGACCACCAGCTTTTTTCGCTTTACACAAATGCAATCGAGGAGACGATTGTTTGCGATTGTGCGGGACCTGCTTTAACTTAACTCAGTAAAGTTTGAGAAGTCAGGAGTAGCGCGTTAAGAAGTTGTTCGGATTAAAA
Organism: Chrysotoxum bicinctum; assembly: GCA_911387755.1. NCBI lineage: Eukaryota > Metazoa > Arthropoda > Insecta > Diptera > Syrphidae > Chrysotoxum > Chrysotoxum bicinctum. Next base: position 72,584,344 of record OU426988.1, on the reverse strand, counting down.
GAAAATCCAAGGCATTGATTATTTTTTTTCGTAGGTATTTCTCCTTTTTCTATAGTTAAAAATATAGTTTGTTCTCCTTTTATTTTTTAAATATAAGAAGACAATATTTGTTTTAAGGTTTTTATTTTTAAAACTATTGTAAAGGGTCTCATTTTGTTGTAAAATTGCTTTTTTTTCCAAACATTATGTTGCGGGTAATATGGACCACCGGAGAAAAGGAGTATATGGACTAGTGGTCCACATTACCCGCTATTTCAATATAAGAAGTTTCGGGTCTGGATGAAGATGAATCATCGACTGTTGATGTTTTTGATATATGTGAATTGCTCGGCAAGTCTTATGTCAGAGTCCAAACTGGATAAATAGCCGTCAATGGATTGAAAACCAGGTGATCCATATTACCCTCCACTTTTTTTTTGTTACGTTTTAGAGTTACTTAACTTTTTGTTTTTTGTTATTTTTTTATTAAGTGAATTTATTTTTTTGTTGCTCCTTTTTTAATCAGAATTAACTGATGTATTTTTCTTTTAAATATCTTTACAAAAAACTTACACCGTTTGTGTTTTATTAAGAAAAATATGATTGGTGGTCCATATTATCCGACTTTACTCTATATATGGTCTATTGTGGTTTATTCGCATCGTGGTTCGCTGTGTGGCATGTAGCCCCCGTCCTGCTGGAACCAAATTTCGTCTAAGTCCTAAAAAAAGTACTAAGTTTTAAAAAAAGTACGGACGAATGACGCCGCCGCCCGCCAGCTCTAATCCCTGACTAAACCCTAATTTTTTGAGGATGCATTGTCATCTGGTGAACCTCCTTTAAGTTGGTTCCGTCCCAGTTTTGCTTGTTAAGACAACCATAAGTCCCAAAATGCCGCTCAGTTGGATCTGCTATGGGTGTGAGCCCAATAATAATAATCTACAGAACTTCAGAGGTTAAACTGGAGTTAAATCTTGAAATATGTTTGTTTTTAGCCAATAAATCTTCAGTTCAGAAAGAAAGCATATGGGAGACGTATTCTGAAATCATATTTTAGTACGGATTGCGCCAGGTGCCAGCTTGGTTCCTAGCTAGCTGTGTCCATTTTAACACGCCAAATTTGTTGAATTAGTTTCTACCCGCTCTATATAACCAACCCACCAAAGGTCGGTATCCATGTACATATACTCGTATGTCGTACAGCTCGTTGTTATATTTTCTTCTTCACTGCCTTTTTATGCTGACGAGATGAAATTTCAAAGCGTTCTTGTCCACGTCTAGACATTTCATGCCTCTGCACTAGCGTTGCCAGACGTTCCGGTTTACGCGGGACGTCCCGGATTTTAGACATAAATTCATCTGTCCCGCCGGGGCAGCTTTTTTCACGGGTTGGGGCTCAAACTCACAAAATAATGCCTAATGTACCTAAATATCCTTCAGTGCATTGTGATTTAACCTTAAGAAATTGCTTTTTGCAAACTCTCATCTGTCATTAAAATTGACAGAAGAAAAATGTTTGCAAATCACAAAACTGTCATTCAATTAGTAATTAATAAGAGAATTTATTTATTTTGATCTACACGCATATTTTGATTTTTTATTCTGTCCCGGGATTTCTCATTATTTTAGCCATTTGTCCCGCCGAGGTGTAAGAAAAATTTGGCAACCCTACTCTGCACCATATATCACGATCGGGACGATATCATTTCGTAAACAAAAGGAGCAATGGCATAAGCTGGTTTGATATAAGCACTGGGGTCGTTTTCAGAGTTCAGCCAAGGTAGATAAAGCTACTTAGCTACCTCAAGGAAATGGCTTTCGTGTTGGCGTCTGTGTAGACTATTTTTTCTTGATAACGAGATATATTGAAGTTAATCAAAGTTTTCACTTCTGTCTTAATTTAAAAGCGTCACTGACATAACAACTTGTTTTTCCGATTATTTCAAAATAGTCGGTGAATGCGATTAATTGAACGGCCCCACAGTGCGGCCGAAAGCCGCTTTGTGCGGCTAAAAGTCGAAAAACGTAGAGAATGATCCACAAATTAGTATTATAGGGGTTTTTGGGGTCGCTGATTACGAATCTGCTATCAGAATCAGCAAATTCAAAATATGGCGTCGTGTCATACGAAAAAACGTATCAAAAATGAAATAATTTTGATAGTTGGCTAAAAAATTTCGTTTTGATATTATTAGGGCATGTACTTGAATATTTTTTGAAAATGAACAAATTCAAAATAGTGGAATGCTACATGGCAATATTATAACAAAAAAAAATGGAAAAAAAATATTTATATATTTTTATCACAGTATCTACTTATAAAATCACAGTAATTTATAAATCATAAATTTGGAAATACAAAATGGAATATGAGCAAACAATATATAAGTTGATCCGATATTTACATGAAAAAGTTTTCATTGCCCGTCTCGTAACAGTCACAATCATCTACATCTGTATCTGTTTCAGAAGCGGAAGAGCTGTCAAGAGATTGTTGTTCATCTTCTGTTTGAATATTTACAGGTGGAGGTGCTAACAAATTGACACAGTCTTTAGACAAAGATTTAAGTGGTTTTAGAGGTAATTCCTGACAACTAGATATTAATGGATCGGATGCGGTTAGGAATCTTTTAAAAACATCCTCCATTGTCTTTTGACGATATTGGTTTCTTGCGAAATTAGCTTAATAGATTTAAAAAAAAATTTGTACATGCTTCTTGTGCATCTTCCGACATTTGACAGATAGGTAACACTGAATATTTTATTATTTCGGGGCCATGAATTAAAAGTTTGTGAATTAACGTGGACAATACCAGGGATATTGTTGTCAATTAAGGTACTAGTACGGTCTTAAACGCCAAAAAAACGCACTATTTTTGGGAATTTTTTTCTCGGGAACTTTATTAGATAATAACGTAATTTTTTTTTTAGATAATGAATAATGCGTCAAGAGTACAAGAACATTTTTTTTGTCTTAATTTTCTAATTTTGGCCGAATTATAGAGGGCGCCAACGTTGACTCTTCAAAAAACTCATTAGGTGTGTTTTTTTCGCAAAGCTATCCGTAGTGAAGTAAGATTTTATACGTATTACAAACACAAAGTCTTCACTGCCGATAAAAGTAGAAGTAAGATCCAACTGCGGATAGAATGTTGACGTTTGCTCGAGTCTCGAATACAAATGTTGGTACAATTGAAAACTCTTTTGTATCTCGAAGGCATGTTCGTAGAGTACGAAAAGTAGTTTGTTGTTTAGCATTTTCCATTGAGAGTTTAAGTCTTTTTTTTAAAAAACCATTTTTATAAGAAAAACGCTGCATTTTGTATCGTGTTGGTGTCGAACTCTTATAGAAAGCTGTTTAATAACTAACGCGTTTTTGTAGGAGCGAAATGTCGTGGTCAGCTGTTATACTTTAGTTAAATAGCGACATTTAAGAGTTACTAACGCGACAAAGCCTTCTTATGAAAAAAGCTGTTGAGAAATCCAAAACTAACTAAAGTCTGCGAACAGATCCCTTGACTTTTGTGGTGGTGATAATTGTCAACAAAAAAAAAATTCACAAACAAAACTTCTGCTTTATGAAGAATGGCTGGTGAACAGAAAAAGTAAATACAAAATGATTTAAATTGAAATTCATAAATAAAAACCTCCATATATATTTTCAGAAACATAAAAATTACTTGGCAAAAGTTATTGGTTGTTTTTTTTTTTTCAATTAAATATTTGACAACTAGTCAGTGGTACCAACTTTAAAGTAGAAAAATCGCACAACTGCGGATACGTTTTTTTGGGAAATCCTACTTCACTACGGATAATTTTCCCAAAAAAACACACCTATTGTCCCATTGCGGACAATAGGATCTACTGAACCGATTTTCAAAAAACTTGTTGCAACTTGATTTTTTTTATGTTTTCTAAGACAATTTACCACAATTTGACACAAAAAGTTATGAACAAAAAAAGGGCGACCCAAAAATGGTCAAACAAATTTTATTTTTTCAAAGCTTGAAATTTTTTTTTTTACTTTTAAAACAAATTGTGGTAAATTGTCTCACAAAAAACCTTCCTTTAAATAACCCACTTTGTTTTTTTTGTTTCAGTTGTAAATTTTTATTTTTTAGAAATTATATTTTCCATATTGAGTCAGCTGTGTAAATCGTTTAATTCAAATGATCGAATCGTTCAAAAATCGATTACTAAGATGATTCGATCTTTTTAATCAATCAATCATTCGATCATTTTCATTTTACTTAAATGATTCAATACTGTTCTCCGATTGGATTTCGATGAATTAAATCTTCGAATTTTAACCAATTCCAGTTCAATTATTTACCGACTTTGATCAATACAATTTGATGCAAATTTAAAAAAAATAATTTCAATTCTTTGTAAAATCAAAGCGAAATGAAATATTAATTCTTTGACTAACAAAACTACGAATAGGAAACAAGAGACCGACCATTTTCCCCGACGAAAAATATAAATAATTTAATAGCCACGAGAAACTAATTTAAAAAAAAAGCAATTGCATGATTTAATTTTGATTTGTAAGATGGCAGATTTAAGTAAAAAGCGGAGTGCAGTATGGATGCGCTTTGATCAAATTTCTAAAGGAAGAGAAAAGTGCAGTTACTGCCTAATCCAAATACCTCAAATAACACCAATTCAACCCAACTTTAACAACCAACTAAATCAATCATTTTATTCAATGTCGAGTTCAACACAGAAATTCCAGTCCAATGTCCGTTTGGCGTTTATAATCCACATTGATTGAATCGGCACAAATGGAATTGAGTAAATCATGGTTAATCCGCAGGGCCGGATTAACAAGTAGGCAGAATAGGCAGTTGCCTGGGGCCCCTAATTTTAGGGGGCACCCAAAAAATGAAAAAGACTTCTAAAATTTTCTTACAAACATAAAATTCTGGTAACACTCTTCTTTTATTGCAAAATTTTGTTGTCAAGTCCGGCATCAATGGAGTAGGTCTTTCAGTCGTTATAATTGCAGATTTGTCTACTGAATTCCACTTGTAAAAGGGTTTGCTTATAAGGTTTTCAATAACACAATCACAACGGTTTTTAATAACAACTTTTTCCTACTTGATGCCAATTTCTAGTTAAATTTTACACGCAAATTATAAAAGCATTACTTTAATAAACAAAAACGACTTCCAAATTTTTATTTACAGGTTAAAGAAAATTCGTTTTCTTACCTCCACTAAAAAAAAAAAACTCTATTCAGTGCAAAAATTCCAAACGAATTTCCCATTTTGTTCATATTCTTCCAGCACGAATAGAACAAAACAAAGTCAAGATGCAATGCAAAGAATCAAAGCTGCTGAAAGAGCTACAACGCGACAAGAGCGACTCGAGATGTTAGGTATACTTTGCATTGAGTCAGATTTATTGAACAAAATCGATATTGATGATATAATTAATGAATTTGCCGAAAACAAAAGTAGAAAACGACATGTTTAAAATAGTAATTTTATTGATATTATTACATTGTGACAGTAAAATTTGTATGAAAGATATAAGTTGGTATTTTTTAATCGAAAAAAGAAGGGAACGGACGTGAAAAAAAGGGCCCCCAAATTGATGGTTGCCTAGGGCCCCGTTGAGGGTTAATCGAGTTAACTTATATCGAAAATCGAGATTTATTGAAATAATTGAGATTGGAATTGAAAATCGAGAATCGAGAATCATCGACTGGGATCGATTGAAATGAAAATTTTTAATTTCAAACATCAATACTTTTCGATGATCGGATCAAAAAAATCGAATCGGTCCTGATTGACACAGCCCTAGTCAGTGCTAAAACTGTTATTCTACAACGATGTTCTTTGGCTTCATTTCAATCTTCGTGATTTTGAGAGCTTCTGTTTTCATTTTAGTAGCAATTTCTAACTTCATTCTTAATATCGCAGGATCCCTCGTATTTTTAAGGTGGCGTTGCTCTCATACTGCTTCTTTTTCCTATTGAAAAGCGTGGTCTCTCTCTTTCAATCTTAAAGCCTTGCGAGAATCAATTTATCATGTGCTGCATGTGCTTCCCGGCATTAATTGTCAAAACAAACGTTTGTTTTCACACTTGGCAATTTGGGTATTGGTTCATGGTTTTTAATACTTCGTTGTTGTTTGGACGGATTTCCTAAGAAACTATGAGAGGCTGTTAGGTATATCATCTCTACAGGGGCGTAGCGTGGGTGGGGCGGGGGGCGGCTGGAAGTAAGAGTCCTAGTTTCGTATCGATCCACCATCATCCGTCGCATTCAAGAAGCTAAATATTATTGCGTAATCTTCGACAGTACACCAGACATCTGCCACAAAGACCAAATGAGCCAGGTTCTGCGATACGTACATATCGAAGGAGAAAAGGTCGCCGTGGTAGAGTCTTTCATCGACTTCTTCTAACCAAAAGAAAAAAATGCAGAACTTGAGAGGAGAGGCTTACGACAACGCTGCCACAATGTCAGGGATCCACAATGGAGTTCGAGCCCGGATTAAAGATCTGAATCCGAAAGCTACATTTGTTGCATGCACAAAACCACTCACTCAACTCGGCTGGGGTACTCGCTGCTTCTGAATCAGTGAATTCCGTGACGTTTTTTGGAACTCTGGAGAAGCTATTTGCTTTCTTTTCTGCATCAACTGCCCGTTAGAACGCTTTGGTTGTTGTCACAGGTCAAGCAGTGAAACGAGTCACTGAAACGCGCTGGAGCGCTAGACATGAAGCTGTCAAGACGCTTAAAAATAAGTTTGAGAAAGTTCTTGAGGTACTGGAAGAATTGACGGATTCATCTCAAACTTCCGAAACAAGATCGGGAACCAGTCTTCTTCTGACAGCCATGCAGTCATTCAACTTCCTAACTTTTCTTGAGTTTTGGGCTGCAGTGCTACCTGAAGTAGATGACGCACAGACTTACCTGCAGCAACGAGGACTGAGTGTGGATAAGTGTGCTCAGAAACTCTGCGCTTTAAAAGCTCTCCTAGTGAAGAGCAGAGACCGTTTCGTCCAAGCCGCAATTAACTTTGCTAAGACTCTCTCTGCGAAAAACTCGGATTCGAACACGAAACGAGAAGAATTCGCAGAAAAAATTCGCAGATGCAGCTTCGTCTTACGAGCAAGAGCTCCGTCGAGAGGTGTTCGCATCATTTGACAAGATCATTTAAGAAATGACGACTCGATCCCAGCAAGTTCAAGAAATAGAGGACAAGTTCGGATTTTTGACGCCAGCGAAACTTTTGGACAGCAAGTACGAGTGTGATGTTTCCCATGTATTATAGAAGACATCGACAAAGACGAGTTTCAGATGGACCGGAAGCGTCTCCAGCAGATTGTCGCCAGTTCTGAATCAAATGAAGATATCCATAAGAGGCAAAGGACCATCGGAGCTCCTCCAGTTCATTCAAAAACTGTATTTGGGAATTTCGGTTCTAAATATAGTCATCTTGATTCGTATATATTTGACTTTGGCAATCAGTGTCGCTAGTTGTGAGAGAAGTTTTTCGAAGTTGAAACTATAATCAAAAATTATCTCAGATCCACTATGAGCTCCACTAGACTATCAAACTTGGCTATATTGTTGATTGAACAAGAATTGGCTGCAATTATTGATTTTGACAAAGTTATTTCTGACTTCACTGCTCGTAAGGCCTGTAGAATCCGTTTGTGAAATTGCTGATCATATTTTACCTTCAATAAAAGATACCTCATTGCCTGATGTCTCGAAATTTAATGTATTGAATGGGGGCGGCAAAATGGGTCTGCCGCCCCGGGCACCGATATGGCACGCTACGCCACTGCATCTCTAAGCTATTGAAGCCGTCCAACATCAATCTTTCCACAGCGTTTTCTTGCTTTGGCTGTGGTCAGGATCTCCGCAACACTATCTTAACTGCCACAAAATACTCCTTCTAGTCAATGCTGGCCCCGCGGAACGTTCGGACATCCTTGATACTGTGTCTAAAGTTGCTTACAGTTGATTGATTAGGAAATCACAATATTACCAAATGAATGTTGTGATTAGGGAACTTCTCATTAGCTACCATAATTTGATGCCCAACAGGAAAGTCGATCAGCCTGAATTAGACATTCGTATTATATTTGTGTTTTGTGTGTTGCAGGCTGTACTTTCCAATTGTACCACCACAGATATCTCCTTCTAAACATACGCGTTAGAATTAATTAATAAATTATTTTGATGGTACAGTATTTCATGGAAAACCAGAGCCCAGTGACGCGTTCAGCTTAAATGAGAAGCACTTTTTCATGATAAGAGATACTCTTGGAAGATTTGTTACTTTCTCAGTACCTCTGAAAAAATAAAAACAGCGACTTCGAATCGATCATAACAGCCCACTTCCAGTCATTGAAAAACAAATTTCAGGATTCACTATAGGCGTATCGTACAAAGTCTCGGTAAAGAAATGCGCTATAATGTGATTTTTTCAATCTCGTTCCAGAAAAGATAGTGCCTAAGGTGGGTGCTTACACTGAAGCCATTATTTTATCTTCAGCAGATCTTCAAAAGACCAGTGTGCCGGGAATCGCAGATGATAGAAAGCAGACATGTCTTAGATTGCAACCTTTCGGGAGCTCTTTAAATATGTATGAAAGTGGTACAGATACTCACTAAATCTACCCTACCTAGATTAAGGTACAAGGTTTTTGTTAAAGTTTCTGAATTTTGTATTCCGCTTTCTTGGTTTAGGTAATGGTAGAACATGCCATAACATGTGCATGTTACATATGTATACTAAATATCCTAGCACATACAATTGTAAAAAAAAATATTTTACTCGTCAAAACAAGTAGGTATATCCTACGAAGTCTTTTATTCTCTTCAATCATTAAAGTGAAAATATTTTGTTTGACCAAAACCACCATGCAGTATTTTCCATGTCACTCACTATGACACCCAACAATTTAAAGGGATTATTATAAACTTGGACAGAGGATAAATTATAATCCTTCTTATAAACCATAAAAGACGAACAAAACAGTATACCTACCATAGAGGCAAAACGCATGTTAAGGAGAGAATGGAGGGATGAACAACAGCAGACCGACATCGTAGTCGACAATGCCACACCTTCATAATTAAATTATGATGAAGCAAATCTCAAGCTGTTTCTAGTTTTTTTTTTCCACAAAAAAAAACAATGAAAAATGTATTTAACATTTCCAAATCCATATATGGGATTGGTTCATAACATTCAGGCTCTTCCTAATGTGTAATCCCTCAAAGTGCCAAAGTCGACCAACACTATACCTATACATAGCACCCCTGGCAAAAGAATAAAACCCAAACTATTACAAGAGATTGCGAAACCAAAGAGGATATTGATTACATTAACCCCTGTGTCTATAAGGGTATATAATATTTTGTTGAACAACCTTATGTTGTAATTATGAGATCAAGTGGGCATGGCTAATCGATTTCACCCCATAGTGAGGTCCTTTACCGCTGCTAACTGACTGCAATACTTTTATATTTTCCTATTGTTTACCTCACACCCGAACCGAAAATACAACAACTACAGAAAAGTAATAATGCATAGTTTAACTTCCAATACAGAGGGACAACCATTATTATAATTTAAGGGTCCTTAAGCGTCCTTAGCCACCTCGTCGGCGGCCGGCGGCGTCTGGTTCTGGTGTAGACTATACAGATAACTATAAACCTTCTTTCGTGTTGGCAACAATTAGCCTTATGTACCTCTGGACATATCGCTTACAAAATAATCCCCAATCGTTAATTGTTGAGCACATTAATTCATTTTGTCAATTTGTTCTTTTTTTTTCAGTTTAAAACCCCCACCAAAAGATGGCGTCACCAAGAGCAATCCATCAAAAAGACATCGAGAGCGTCTAAATGCCGAGCTGGATCTCCTGGCTTCATTGTTGCCCTTCGAGCAAAATATTCTTAGCAAACTAGACCGACTGAGTATACTAAGGCTGTCTGTTAGTTACTTAAGGACTAAAAGTTACTTTCAAGGTAAGAACTTTGCATGCGTATATTTGACGCAAAAGGCAAAACCCTAATTGCTTTTAATAAGTTTGACAAACAGTCTGACAATTTATCAATAAAATTTTATTTGGTGAGTAAAAGTTTCCCCTTCCCAAATGGGAACTGATGTAATTATTTTGTTCATTTTGTTAAAATGTTTATTTAGAGATTTGCCTTTTTTTATTTCTTGTGGCTATAGCGCGCAATTGTCGTCTGCAATCAACCATTAATAAATATTCAAACATGATTACCAAACAGCGTTGTTAATGGAGGTCTAGTGCGGTAAAATTAATGGAAGAGTATATAACAGATAACTATAACAACAACTGTGCAAATCTTCGACGCACGTGTCGAACATAAAATAGTTAAGTTGAGTGTATATTGAAGACGTCAGATCAGAAGACAAACAGAAGAGCATTCTTTGTTTAATATATTTCCTGAATTTACCATCTAAGCATATCCGGCCATTTGACCACTTCGACAATGACGCATGGGGAGAATGTTTATTCAAGGCTTTGGGATGGGCCTAATTGGTTTTCTGTTTTTTTTTGTTTTTATTTTTGGCATTTCGGTTCAATAGGGGTGTTGAATTAGAAACTGATAGAAAACTAGATTAAATTTATTAAAAACTTTTCCTACAAGTAAAACTACAACAAAAGTGAGATATCTGTCAGAAAAAGAAAATTATAGCAAAATTACCCTTTGCTGAGAGACCTGCCCGGGAGCTCTACGGGCAAAGACCAAGTGAAGAACGCCGACTTCTAAGGAGGAAAAAGAGAGAGCATGCGAAGCGGGCGGTCTAGTCTATTGAGGACTGTACCGGCAGGGGGGATGTTCGAAAGTTTTACCAAAGGGTGAGGCTATCCACCCAGGGCTACAAAGCTAGAACGGAAGCCTTTCGGGATGAGAGTTGGAATATGGTAGTGGACACGCAGTCCGTTTTGAGGATCTGGAAGCAATACTTTTCCAGACTGCTGAACGGCGAGGAAGGCCAAAATTCCGCAGCTAGGCGGAACATTCCATTCAACCTGGACGATGATGGTCAAAATTTATTAGGCATTTTCTTACTACTCTACTACTCGCGCGGAATTCGAAGAGTGAATTGAATTAGACTATTTTTGGAACTATAGAAAGGAGTGTTACTTCAACATCCATTTTTAAAAATGCCTATCATCATCATCATCGGCTCGACAACCGGGTTCCGGTTTCAACAAGTCTCTCCACCTATCCCGGTCTCTAGCCGACGCCATCCAGTTGCGCACCCCAAGGCTTCGGGCGTCCTGGTCTACGCCATCTCTCCAGCGCAAGCATGGTCTACCACGCTGTCGTCTACCATATAATGTACCACAAAGAACTTTCCGAGCAGGTTCCTCTTCGCTCATGCGAGCTAGGTGCCCTGCCCACCGGAGTCTACCGAGCTTAATTTTTGTCACGATATCTGCTTCAAGGTAGATTGCGTACAGTTCATGATTGTACCGTCTCCGGAATCGTCCTTCCTCACATACGGGGCCAACAATTCTCCTTAAGACTTTTCTCTCGAATGCAGCTAAGGGGTCGGAGTGCCTTTTGCTAAGCACCCAAGTCTCGGATCCATATGTGAGTACTGGCAGGAACATGGTTCTGTACAGCAGCAGTTTTGAAGTTATGTTAAGATTTCTGGATTTGAAGAGCTTTGACAGACTATAGTAGGCTCTGTTGGATTTGAGAAGCCGCCCGCGTATTTCTTCTTCTATATTGTTATCGGCTCCTACTATTGACCCAAGGTATTTAAAGGATTGCACCACTTCAAATTCGTGCTCCGCTACCTTGATTGTTTGACCAACTGTTCCTCTCGCATTCGACGCCACCATGTACTTTGTTTTACCTTCACTAATGTGCAGCCCCAGATTTTGTGCCGCGTAAGCTAGTAACTGGCTGGACCTGTTGACGATGGTCCCTCTTGTTGCCGTGCCAGAGTTACGGATTGCTTTCTCCAACGCCAGGTTGAAGAGGAGGCAGGCCAAACCGTCCCCTTGTCGGAGTCCATTAAAGATTTTGATTGGTCTGGATAGCAATCCGGCTATTTTTACTTGGCTTGTTACGTTGGTCATGGTCAACCTACATAGTCGTGTCAATTTATTTGGGATGCCGAATTCTCTCATGGCTTTGTAAAGTTCTACCCTGGCTATGCTATCATAGGCGGCCTTAAAGTCTATAAACAGATGGTATGTTGGGATGTTAAATTCTAGACATTTTTCCATCGCCTGCCTAAGGGTAAAGATCTGATCAGTTGTTGATTTGCCTGGAATGAAACCACACTGATATTGTCCGATGACGGTTTTAGCGTATGGTGTTATCCGGTCTTGTAGGATAGAGGAGAGTATCTTATAGACGGTACTTAACAACGTGATACCTCTATAATTGCTGCACGTTGTGAAATCTCCCTTCTTATGTATGGGGCATATTATGCCTTTTCGCCAGTCTTCTGACATTTCTTCCTGCTCCCATACCTGCACTATAATATCATGAATTGCTTGACGTAAGGCTGGCCGGCCGTGATGGAATAATTCGGCTGGTATGCCATCGGCTCCCGGGGCTTTGTTCTGTTTAAGCCGGCCTATAGCCTTCTCAACCTCTTCTATGCTTGGTGGCGGCAACATAGGGTATTCTTCTTGAAGTAGTGGAGCCTCCACTTCTGCAGTGAGCTGACCATTTAGCAATTCATTAAAGTACACTTCCCATCGCTCCAGTATGCTTTCAGGATCGGTGATCAGATTTCGCTCTCCGTCCTTGCAGTATGTGCAGCGTGGTGTGTACTGCGTCCTGTTTCTGGCGGATTGGTAGAACTTCCGCGCCTGGTGCGGACCTCGCTCTCGGCTGTTTTCTATTTCACAGATTAGGTTCTTCTCCCAGGCTGATTTCTTTTGTCTGTGAAGCCGTTTTTCTGTTCTTCTGAGCTCTTTATATTCCTCTTCGCGTGCCCGCGTTCTATGAGATTGTTGCATTGCTCGGTACGCAACATTCTTACGTTCGCTAGTCGCTAGGTTGCATTCATCATCAAACCAGTCGTTCCGATTTTTACGACTGCTGCCTAAGATGGAGTTGGCAGTACTAATGACAGTATTTTTAAGACGTGTCCACTTCTCATTTACGCCCAGAATACTGGCTCCAGGACTTACTCTCCCTAAATTAAGTGATTCTAGGGCGAGTCCTAACGCATTACCAAAGGTGTTACTGGTGTTTTCATTGCGCAGGGCAGCCGTGTTGATTCGAACCTGATCGGCGGATGCAATACGTCTTCGCAAGGCAATCCGCCCTCGGAAAACCATACCAACAAGATAGTGATCCGAGTCGATATTGGCACCTCGGTACGTTCGTACCGTCATCAAGTTCGAGTAGTGGCGACGGTCTATCAACACGTGGTCTATTTGGTTACGAGTGACTCCATCAGCTGATACCCAGGTGGCTTTGTAGATATCTTTACGCGGGAACCTGGTACTCGCAACGACCATGTTTTTCGATGCTGCCAATTTTAAGACTCGAAGTCCATTGTCATTAGTGTTCTCATGCAAACTATGGGTGCCTGCGTAATGCCTGAATACCGGCTCCCGACCTATTTTTGCGTTCAAATCCCCAAGGATGATTTTAACATCATACCTTGGACAGGCATTGAGGGCCCTCTCGACTTGTTCGTAGTAAGTCTCTTTTTCTTCATCTGAGGACTCCTCCGTAGGTCCGTGAACGTTAATGAGGCTGATGTTCGTAAATTTGCCTCGCACGCGAAGGGTGCATAGCCTTTCGCTTATAGCGTTAACGCCGATGATAGTAGACTTCATTTTTTCGCTGACTAGGAAGCCTACCCCGAGCACATGGTGTTTTGTATGACAGCTGTAGTATATGTCATATTCTTTCTTCTGTAAAACACCATTCCCTGTCCATCTGATTTCTTGAAGAGCTGTTATGTCAGCTTTATACTTTGACAGGGCATCGGCTAGCTGCTGAGCAGCTCGAGCTCTATAGAGCGATCGTACGTTCCATAAGAAAATTCGTAAATCGTTTTTCCTTTTTCTTTGCGTGGGTTGTCGTCGTGAGATCAGTCCGTTTCCGAGGCTTGTTGTCGGTCTCGTAATTCTTTTAGTTTTACGGGACAGGGAATTAACCTGCCGCCAACCTGAGGAACCAGCCTGATCATATTAGCCAAACCTTTTTTAAAAGGCTTGTTTCTAGCGGCCGCCGCGGAGAGGCTATGATCACACTTCCACCAGTCCCGAAAAGTTACGGCACGTGCATGTTTTCGTATGCTACATGTTGTTCCTCCTATTCGTCTGATGGCTGACCGCCTATACTTAACATTAATACTTAATTTTACACGCGTTAAAAACCCATTTTATACATTTGAAAATTCAAGTTATTTAAAATTATGAAATTACATTACGTTACGTTAAATATTTAAAAAAACAAGAATTACGTTGCAACATTTGTTATGTTGTGTTGTTAATTTGTCGAGTTGTTTTGAGGTAAGTAAAAGTCCACCAGACTCGTTACTTCTTCGGCTCATCCGCCCGGAACTCCTCGCGTAAACTCGAACACCTGCGTTTGTTGCTTTTGCAAAATACAGGCTAGGAACACCAGTGGTTGATGAGACCATGGTTGCCCTCAACTTCACCAATATTTTGCAGCAGCAACCAATAGAAAGAAAGGGGGAAGGAACGACCAAAGGGAAGTTTTTGTTGCGGTAAAATTTAGCGTAACAATATTTTATTTTCTAATAAAATTTGTTTAAATTTTAAATAAAAAAACCCTAGTAATTGGCTAACAACTTCCACTGTACAGTGAAGATGATTTTTTGCCACTCCTACCGCCCTCTTCGCCTACACTTAGCTACGCAACTGGCCACTATGTATGGAATATGACATCGCTCACCTTCTTATACGGAGGCACACATCTGTGAGATTCAATTTTCAGTGACTCTTCTGCATAGATCCGGCTGAATTCGTGTTATTTTCACCTAAAGGGCATCGGTCGATATTGGTTTATTCACATAGACTTATCTTTATAAAAAATATCTATTTATCAAAATACACAAACGATTTTTAATAATTTGATACTAAAACATACAATTTTCTTAAAATCCATGACTGTCCCTATTAATTTGGCAACCCACTGATGTATGTTCTCTCAAGTCCCAAACGCAAGCTATTACGTATGCATTATGATTAAATGTCTTGAGCTTTGCTCTTTGTTAAATAGCATCACTGTTTTATATATACAGGGTGTCCCACAGTCACCGCCCCAAAAGAAAACCATGGATTCCTGAGGTCATTTTAAGTCGAAAAACTTAAGAGGCAATTTTCTCGTTTTCGTCCCGTTTTCGAGTTATAACGGTTTTTATGATTTTTCCCTTAACTGGCTTTATCTATGCCAAACTGCGTCCGATTCGTAAGATTTTTTTTATAACCAATCAAGAATTTATTACAGTTTTAGTTTGTCCAGAGACTTTTTTTTCTGCGGACAACCGTTTCTCCGCAATGTTGCATCAAACACAATTTTTTCGTTTTTTAAGTAGTTTTTTCACTTTGATATCATTTTATTCAAAAAAACACGTTAATGAGTATTAATTTTTTTCACTTATTATTAAAGCCCAGTTCATTTTCTTAAAAAAAAATATTTTTTTTCCTTAAAAAGAATACTAAATGTAATTAACAAAAAATAAACAAACTGAGTGAATTTAAAAAAAAAATAATTTTTAAATACAAAAGTAACTTTTTTTGAGCTATTGTGGTTAAGAAAAGGACAAATAGATAAAGTTGTCCCATTTCAGCGTATATTAATAATATTTCCAGATATTATTGATAAGTGTAATCCATTGTTCGCAAATAATTGAAAAAAAAAATACAATTTGAATAACAAATCCAAAATGGTGTATCAAGTGAAAGAACACGACGCGGACACTAGATCACGCGAGAAAGACATTTACAACCTTCAAATCATAATGCAAATCTTTACTGTTTACATTAGTTAACGGTCTTACTAATTAACTTTATCTATTTGTCCTTTTCTTAACCACAATAGCTCAGAAAAAGTTAATTTTGTGTTTAAAAATTATTTTTTTTTTTTAATTCACTGTTTGTTTATTTTTTGTTAATTACATTTAGTATTCTTTTATAAGGAAAAAAAATATTTTTTTTTTCAGAAAATAAACTGGGCTTTAATAATTAACGAAAAAAATTAATACTCATTAAGGTGTTTTTTTGAAAAAAATGATATCAAAGTGAAAAAAACAACTTAAAAAACGAAAAAATTGGATTTGATGCAAAATTGCGGAGAAACGGTTGCCCGCAGAAAAAAAAGTTCTGAAACAAACTAAAACTGTAATAAATTCTTGATTGGTTATAAAAAAAATCTTACGAATCGGACGTAGTTTAGCAAAGATAATGCCAGTTAAGGGAAAAGAGAGCAAAAATCATAAAAACCGTTATTACTCGAAAACGGGACGGAAACGAGAAAATTACCTCATAAGTTTTTCGACTTAAAATGACCTCAGGAATCCATGGTTTTCGTTTGGGGCGGTGACTGTGGGACACCCTGTATATATAATATTTCAAATTGAATTTATGTATATATTTCAAAATAAAATTGAAACATTTTATGGCGCACAATCATTGATTTTTAGGTAAAATTTGGTGTTTCTCCGTTAAATATCAAAAAAAAAAACAAGAACTGGTTTTCAGTTTTTTGAATGTCATTTTTTTCTGAGTGGGCGTGGCAGTGGGTGGTCATTGGTGTTGATTTGTCTTGCTATTGGCTACCTTTCCTGCAAATTTCATGAAAATTGGTTCAGTAGTTTAGTTTTAATTGAGTTTTTTCCGGTCTCCCATACAAGGTGCCCCACTGTGCGCCGCCTGCTGGAACCACATATCGTCTAGATCCATATGGCTCAATTTGGTTTATAAGAAATTAGTTACCATTGTTCTGTTGTTCTGTAGCGCTCGCCATTGAAGGTGACCGCTTTACCCACGTCGTTTTCGAAAAAGTATGGACCATTGACTGACTCATCGTTAAGGATGATTATTGATTTTTCGACCAAAATTATGATCCTCTGCCAAGCGCTCCGAAGATCAGTCAGCGAATAAACAAATTTTCTATGGTCATGAACTTTGAGCTTTTGGGTCAGTTAGATCGTGTACGAGTATAGCTCCAAGTCACGACAAAAAAAGCGTTAAGTTGAAGTCTGCAAAAGGACGAGTTCTTGTGTATGGCGAGGTATAGACTACCTCGGGTTCTGCTGTACTTTCACGGACCGTTGCAAAGTTGTCGAACGATCTTGCATTCCCTTGACTTACGAATGTAAATAACTAAACCAAACTAAATTAACTCATTGCCTGTCTATATTCTATATTCTTATTTAAACTTCTCGAAACTAGTTTTGTGTCAATCTAAACGACTAGAGTTAACTTATTTGAAGTTATTGAAAATAATATTCTGCATTAAAAAGTCGTTAATTTTTCATTCGAAACACATCCCTATCTAAGGTAGGTGCGGGTAATAAGGCCTGTCGGTTAATAAGGCCTAAATTTAAAAAAAGTAAGTTATAGCAGTAGTAGGCACTAACGGTCAGCCTAATATGTAGCTTACAGCCGTAAATGACTCATCAGAATTGCCGCTACGTGTTCGCTCGGTAATCGTCGTCTTTGTTGTGTCATTTATTACCAGAGGCGATTTTACGGTCCAAATAATAAGAAATCCAATTATTGAATCGTAAGTAATTTTTCTAAAATTACACTAATGTTTATAAATTTGAGCTTATGTTTTCCATTATTAAATATTTTGTTTATTTTGTACGTTTTAAAAATGTATTATAATTTTAATATTTATTTTTTTAATTTTCTATTACAAATAGTGTATGGGGTTATTAAGGCCTATCAAATTTGACGGTAGGCCTTATTATCCTCCTTTCCCACAATAATCAGAATTACAGAGGAACTCCAGTCACCAAAGATCTATTTGACAAAGTAAAGAATGCAATAAAATATATCTACGGTAACCCCCAAAGTTAAGAGTAGTGGTAAAAGAATCCAGATGAGTTGGTACTGTCACGGCTGTGAGGTAGACCAAATTGCGGATATGAGGCAGTGTTATGCATACATATATTCGCTAGGTGGTATCACGAAGAGTGCGTTGTCTTATCAGCGGATGATAAAGACAATTTTGACTGTCCTGATGGCTGTTAGACAAAGAAATAATGTCTTGTATTTAAAGCTTAAAGCAATATTAATTTATTTATATTTTTTTTATCTCAACTTTGGTTTATTGGGTAATTTCAAAAACTTAGGCCTTATTACCCGACTATAGTTTAATAAAGCCTATTGACAAGGTTTTGAAAAATGTTGAATATTGTTTTTGTTTAAGGCAGAATTTGCCATGTTTTGTTCTTTTTTTATAGTAATATATCTAAAACATTAATTAACAATAAAATGTGACCGTTCTGATAAATAGTTTTTGTTTAATTTCAAGTCTCCCTTAGCTAGGCCTTATTACCCGCACCTACCTTATATCTAGATTAAGCATTAAGACTACTTATTCTCATTGATGTTCGGTTCATTTTTCAAGAGGATCATAGAAAAACATATTGTGCCATATTCATAAAGAACTGGATTATACTGTCAGCATGGAAAACAACAGAACAATTTGGTTGATTTACAATGGCATATGTTTCCTCAAGAGGACTATATAGATACCGACGACGACGACGACGACGACGTCGACGAACGACCGTCTTTGACGGCTGCATTGAACAGAGTTTTGTTAATAGGTTGTGGCCTTTTTCATAAGTTCAATGACTCTTCTGGTGAACCGTACCCATCTATAACAACAACCAGAGGGATAGATACCTTTTGTTTTGTTGTTACCTGGCGGTCGACCTACCAACGTACTCGTATGTAGTTAAAGGAACCCCTTCTTAGGATTGGCCTTTAATATGTACCGTATGGTCGACTAACTTCCCTTCCTGCACAGGAACTAGCTAACTCGTACAACAATTCGTATCCCAACGTTCATTAATATTAGTTCCATTTCATTTTCCTGCTTTTTATTTTCTATTACTTTGACTTTACAACAAAATTGATGGTTTAAAAGTTCCCAGCTCGAACAATCAACTAAAAGTCCTTTTAATCCTTGGAGAGAAATTAATGACAACTAGGTATCTGGAAAATGTGTCAGGTATCCGCGCGTGGTTGTCTTATTGTGTGGTGCGGAGGTTTAGGTATGTATTTGGGTAGTTTAGGTACATACATATATCAGCGTTCAGTGGCAATTCACATCAGAGCTCACCGTACCGTTCTGGTCCATTAACTCTTTCGGGTTTGTTTTGACTCGAGACGCGTGTCGTCAAGTTAAATAAACAAAATGTTTACGTGCCCTTAGGTTTGATGTGCTTATTTTTCGTTTTGTTTTGGTCATTTGTGGTGTTCTATGGGGAAATATAAAAATAGACAACGACAACACAAAAATAACACTGTTGTAATTAAAAAGTGCAGTGGTATTATTTAATTTCTCATCATATAATAAGGATAGCAATGAAGATGAAGAAAATTACAAAATCACTTCTATTTAATTGGAACGATTTAATGTATGTATATAATTCAATTGAAAGCTCAAAACTCCAAAATGCGTTTCGGCCAGGTACGCTTTCGAACCCTAAATTATACTATTCTAAAATAGAAATTATGGTCAAAGTTTACCATTTACAAAATTTGAGTTTTAAATGTGTTAGTATCACAGAGCTAGTATCACCCACCCTGTCGTGTCAAACTGATTCATTCAAATAGAAGTGAAAACCTATAGCATTAGAATGGTAAGTCCTCATTTAGATTTAACACTGTCGTATCTGGACGCAACGCACTTTGAACTTTAGGCCACTTGAATTTGATAGGATATTGATAACTTAAGGAAACGAAAATAACTTTTTCTTCGTTACGAATGTGCTTAGTTCATACTTCATAGGTACATATAAGGCGTTAGACTATCACTTCATAGTTCTGAGTGAAAGTTTTTAGTGAAAGATTTTCATACTCGTAAATTCTCGTTTTATTTTCTTATAAATCTTCCAATAAAATTGATATACGAGTATGTATGTAGGCACATAGATAACTTATGAAGCCTTTAACTTGATATGAGTTTAATGGTCTGATTTTCATAGTTTAATGTCTTAAGACTCGAAGAAATTTTAGGCTGCATTATTTTTAATCGAAGTTATTTTTACTACACGAAGCTCGGTAAAAAATTAATTTGTTTTTTTGTTTTGAAAATTCAAACGTTGATGATTTATTTCAGAATTTTGGAAAAAGAATTCTACTGTATGCATATGTAGTTGTTGCCACAATTCTCCACAATGCTCTACAAAAATGTAAACGATTGTGTGTATAATCCATGTAAAAGGAGAATTTGTAAGAGCTGATTTTGTTTAACAAAGCATGCGATTTTTATTGAAAATGGCTTCAGTTGGAAACATAAAACTTGAGTTCTAAAAGTCTTTCTTTAAGATCAAGTTCCTTAATTTTTTGAATTAACAAGCTCAATTTTGGTGCACAAATTAACAGGTTTAAGAATGAAGCGAATTCTATTTTATCCAGGAATCTGTTATATATTGTTGTTATATTGTTCACTTTTATATTAAGGTGGGTCAGCTTTTGAGCCAGGTATATCAATTATGTTCTCTTCGTAAGGAATTATTTTATTAAAGCGGTCTTCTTCCATCGATGATCGCAGCCAAAAGTGGAGACTAAACTCTTCAAAAAAAGGTCACAACTGACACCAAAACCAAACAGGAACACGAACACGAACAAAGCCTATCACGATGCTGATGCGTTATAAATTTTCATGTAGTGTTTGACCAAAATCTACTTACGCAACTACATCTTCATAAAGCCATGCAATAATTTAAAAAAAAGAAGCGACAACAACAAACACTAAAAAACTCAATTGATATTTTTCCGCACACAATTTATTATCTCCAAATAATCTTCTACAATTTTGTAATATCACCAATCGAATGCCGAACTGCATCAGAAGAAACACCAAAACGGAATTTTTTCGTTTATATTTTTTTATGTCCGAGTAGATGATATTTTTAGGGAAATCAATTCTGGGCTTCCGTGATTACTTTGCCTACTCTAAAGGAACACGACTATTTTTCAATGACGTTTTCCGTTTCGCTTCGGCAATGTACTAGACTATTTATGCGATTTCGAGCTTCACTTTAACCTCTTGTGAAACTGAGTTTATATGAGTTTCGTCCAATTTGATGAGCAAGATCGCATAGAAATTTGTGCTAAGCAACTTAAGTTTCGGCTTTTGACGAGCGGATTTTTACGCTGCAGCCAGTCGCCTCCTCAAATAATGTGACCAACAGCCCTAACAGATCTGATTGAGTTGCAAAAAACATCTACTACTCCAACAATCTAAAAATTAACCAGAAAATTGCCTTCGATCCACGGCATAGGTTAAGTCACCTGTTAACCTTACGAATTTACATTTTAATAGACGATTTAACCCGCACTCCCTTGTCGCAGGTAAAAATCGACTTGTGAAAAGTCGTTAATAATTTGCTGACACTTGGAAAATAATACGACGACTGTACCCTGAAATAATTGAAAATAAAATTGTGTATTAAAGCAAATTATTTTGACAAGTTTCCATACTTTCTTGTCGCTGCTCGGAACAGTAATCGATTGTGGAAAAGTGACATGTGACAACAATTTGAAATTTTTTTAAATTTCTCAAAACTCCTCTAATTCTTTTGATTAAATGATATAAGTTTGATGTCCTCTATGTGACTGTGACTGTCTTGTTTTTTTTTTCCGTTCGGAAAACGTTTATGTCCTTTCATGAGAAAATTGTCTTATTTTTGGATTATTCTACTGTCCGCCGACAAGAGAGGCCATTGCCTAGAGCGACACTCGGAATAGGGCGCCAAAATCTGTGAAATATACATATTTAAAGACGAAAAAATATTAACAGCTCCACAGATTCAATAAAACAATAGGCGTATTTTATTGGTAATCTATACATAGTGCAGCAATGGAAGTCCGAATAAAATGCTTTTTTGACTGCATATACACTTTTACTTTAAATTTAAAGGTTGGTATGCTTTGCATTTATACCCGTATCAAAATCAGCTGATTTGGAAAAGAAGTAAAATAATTATGTAATTTCTTACAAAAATAATACAAATTGAAATGAATAAAGATCCAAAACAGAAAAGGGCTATACATAATTTCTGAGTTTCTTTTAACAAGTCATCTTAATTTAGTAGATATTTCAGACTCATTTAGTGAACAAAGTATAAAAGGAAACGAAAACTAAAAATGAAATATATACCTACCTACGAATAAACATTACACTTTTGAATAATCTAAGGGATGCGTTGGAAAAGTGTCCGTTTTGATGTGGTTTATGCTGAATTAACATCACTGAAAAATTTGTTGTCAAACAAGTGGCCAAATTATTAATAAAATCAAAATCTCAATAGCATGTACATATGTACAGAAAGTCAAATTAAGGGCTCAGTGTCAGAAAAAAATCATTTTCATGTCCTTTTTAATCGTTTGGCATCGCAGCCATCCTTCGATGAATTTCATACTCTCACGTGACAGATAGGGAACATGCACACGCATTAAGAGGCAACATTTTGACCATTGACTATTAACGTTTATCGTCACCATGGTATCTACCATTCTCTATACCATACTAGGTAGTATAGTAGTATAGTTTAAAAGCTTGTCATATATACCTACATATTCCTATCCTCTGAACGCTCAGCACAAATTTGTATACCTATAAATATGGGCATTTTTTATATTCCCCCTTGACCTTAAGCCATCAATAATTTACCTCCATATACCTATTAAAATTTTTGGCGATTTGGTCGCTGCCGAGAATTTTCCATTTCATAAATTTGTTGTCATTTTGAAATCACAAATTTGAAAATATTTGAAATTCATAATCATGCTTATTTTGACATTCTAATGAATAGTCTATTCGTTAGAATGATTCTATTCCTTCGAATGAACTTTCTTAATTTTGAGATTCGAACGAATAACATTCATTTGCGAAAGATATGATAAAAACTATTTTTTATCTTCTATCGCCAAGTATCGTAAAGTCAACAATAATAAACAGATTTGTCTTTCTGACCTACACTACTCTTCAACCTCCGCATCCTCCGCCGCTATACATATTCGTGAGAGCTTAACACAACACAACAAATGCATAATGCAACGTGCTCTCGATTTAAGGAAGAGAAAACAATTGTCAGTTGTCTACTCTGCACGAGGAGTTGTTTATGTCAAAGGCAAAGCTGATGACAGAGCTGTGCAAATTGACTGCATCGAGGGACTAGAAAACATTGCCAGATCATCAGCTTCAAATTCAAATTTTAATTAAAATTATTTATCTTATTTCTTAATTTTCTTATAGCAATTAAATCAATTATCTTAATTTCTTCTTTAAGACTTTTTCTTATTCATAACTCGTTTAACATATTTTCTCTCTAATTTGTTTTTAATTTGTTTTTCTTTACTTTTTTAATTTTTTTTTTTTTATTTGTTGCTCATTAATAATGTTTAATAGCAGATCTATGCGTTCCATGGTTAGAGTTCTAAGCAAACAGAAATGCGGACTACGGGTTTGTCACCTCAATGCACAAGGCTTGCTTTTGAAAATAGATGAATTTCGTGATACTTTTGTTGATTCTGATGTAGATGTTATTTGTGTAACGGAAACTTGGCTCAGGGACGAGTTGAGTGATGAGGTTTGTTGCGTAGAAGGTTATCGTGTTTTTCGCTTAAATCGAAAGGATCGTGTTGGAGGAGGTGTGGCAATTTACGTTAAGAGGACTATAAAATGTAAAATAAAACTTTCATCCGAGCCTTATAGTTGTATTGAGTATTTGTTCGTCGATATAATAGGTAATGATTGTACCTTACTTCTAGGCGCTGTTTATAGGCCTAATAGGTTCATTGATTTTTCACCCCTGTTTATTGTATTAGAAGAAATATCTTTAGGCTCCTCTAATATTGTTCTCTGTGGAGATTTTAATTGCAACCTTTTAAACCCTAATGTTCTGACAGAAAATATGCGTACTTACAATTTAAGACCAGTTAATACAAGGACACCAACCCATTATTTTGGAAGAGATGCAACATTGCTGGACTTATTTTTTGTAAGTGACCTCAAGGACGTTGCTTTTTATGATCAGCTTTCGGCGCCTGCATTTTCAAAGCATGATTTAATATTTTTAACTCTTAGATTTAGCCTTGATTACTCAGTAAAAAATATAACATATCCTGATTTTCACAATATCAATGTTCAGCAACTAGAAGAGCATTTACGATGTATGAACTGGGACACTATATTTCATATGCCGTCACCAAATGATCAGATACATTATTTAACCCAAGGTATAACTTATCTTTTCGACACTCACGTTCCCATAAAAACCAAAATTCTTAAACCTAATAATAAACCCTGGTTTAACCATCGAATAAGACATTTAATGCATCTAAGAGATGAAGCTTATAACATCTGGAAACGGTACCGATTGAAGGAGTTGCGTCTTGCATATTGTTCTCTTCGAAATGAAGTTGTTGCGGAAATACGCTCAGCCAAATCCGAACATTTCTCTCATCAGCTTAGTGCATCATTAAGTGGACGTCAGTTGTGGAAAAATCTACACAAAACTGGTATCGGTAAGTCAAGAATTGGACCATTGGACCAGGATATTGATGGTAACACCCTCAATAAAACATTTGTTTCTGTTCCATTGACAGTAGTCACATCGCTCAGCGCCGAAACCTTCCTTCCATTTATCAATCAGAGCAACGGTGATGTCCCTGGTTTTGGATTTTCCGCAGTTAATAGTTCTGATGTTGTCGAAAGTTTGCTATCTATAAAGTCAAAGGCAACCGGGCTAGATAATATTCACCCCTCCTTTTTGTTTCTAATTCTGCCAATTGTGTTGCCTTACATTACTTTTGCTTTTAATAGCATATTAATGTCTGGAGTTTATCCGGATATATGGAAGGTGGCAAAAATCATACCACTTCCCAAAAATGCAAAAGGAGATGATTTTAGACCTATATCTGTTTTGCCCTTTTTGTCTAAAGTCTTTGAAAGGATACTACAAAGACAAATAAATGTTTATTTTACGGCCAACTCAATGATTACCACTAAACAATCAGGTTTTCGTAAGAAACATAGTTGCATCACAGCACTATTAAAAGTGACTGATGATTTAAGGCAAGCACTGGATAAAGATGAAGTAGCATTTTTGGTTTTGCTCGACTTTTCAAAGGCTTTTGATACTGTCAATCACGTTAATTTATGTCAAAAACTTATGCAAAATTTCAATTTTTCATCTGGAGCAACTAAATTAATTTTTTCTTACTTGACAAATAGAAAACAAGCAGTACAAATTGGGGACACTTTGTCGGATTTCCTGCCGAATGTTATTGGTGTCCCTCAGGGTTCCATTCTTGGTCCCCTTTTATTTTCAGTCTATGTTAATGAACTTCCATCTTTGATTGCTAACTGTTCCTCCCATTTATATGCAGACGATGTTCAACTGTACTTTAGTTGCCCTCTTGGTTTAATCGATCATGGAGCTTATTGTGTAAATGAAGATTTAGAGAAAGTTGTATTTTGGTCTGAGTCAAATGGTCTTATTTTAAATCCTAAAAAATCTAAATGCCTGGTAATATCAAGAAAGCAACTTGACCTCGCTTATTTCCCATCGATTGTTTTGAGCAAAGCTCCAATCGAATACGTTGAAACCGCCAAAAATCTCGGTATAACTTTCAACCGCTTTTTAACTTGGGATAACCATATAAATGGACTTGTCGGCAAAGTTTATGGTGTACTTCGTACTTTATGGGCAACTCAGGCTTTTACACCAGTTCAAACACGTTTACTCCTTGCTAAAACCTTAGTAATTCCTATTTTGACATATGGTTGTGAAATTTACTGTAACTGTAATTATATTAGCAAGCGAAAACTCAATGTCGCATTTAATTCCACTGTGCGCTATGTATACGGGTTACGTAGATACGACAGGATATCTGGTTTCGCCATGCGTCTGCTGGATATGCCTCTTGAAAAATACCTTCAACTTCGATGTTTGATTTTGCTTACGGATATACTCCTTACACGCCAACCACAGTACTGTTTCGAAAAAATTAGACTTGCAACCTCGCATAGATCTCGTCATTTAATTGTCCCTCACTGGTCATTCTTAACATCTGAGCGTCAATTTTTTGTTAATTGCGTCCGTCTTTGGAACTCTTTACCACGAAATATAAAAGAAAGTCAAAACGCTACTAGAATCAAAAAAGACTTAAAATCTTATTTTTCTGTAAATTTATGAATTTATGTAATTGAAATCTTAAATATTAACTAAATTTTTGAATTCCTTTAAATATACTAATTTAATCTATTTTGCTCAATTTTGTAAAATTAGCTTATAACTATCTTATAAGATATTGTATCTTACAGTTGTTAAGCAATCACGAAATATAAATAAATAAATAAATAAATAAATAAATAAATAGCATAAAATGAACTTCAAAAAAGATTCATTTTCATTATCAGCTGTTTGAAATTTACTATATTTCTATTTGAATTAGTATGACCGTTTTACATTTTTTTTTTGTTTCTAAACATTTTATAGATGTTGGATAAAGAATCAAGAAACAAAATAATAAATAATACACTTTTTCATTATAAAGTAAAGTTTAACCATAAAGAACTACGAGTACATATTCATTACATTTTTGTGTCAACTCAGCTGTTTCGAAACTATTCTTTAAATAAAATGCACGACTGGATCGCTTGAACTTGCTCTTATGTTAAAGTGCTTTGGAATTTAAAATACATTTTATAAATATAAAACATTGATTTAATGAGATAATAATGTTCAAATGCATAAAATTACCGTCTGGTTTCCGGAAAAGTATGAATTTATGCAAATAAACTTTAAAAAATAGTTTTATTATTAAATAAATTTTTTATATAAGAAATTTATCTAAAATTTTTCAAGAAAAAAATGTGGGATGCAAATTTTAAGTATTTAATAATATTGATTTGAGGAAATAATTTCAAAAAATAATCGATCATAGGTTTTGAAGATATTGATTTTTCAAAAAAAAAATTTTCAAAAAAACCCAACAAATATTTTTTCGAATATTTTTATATACAATATTATTTTAAACTTCAGGGGACTCCTGCTGAAAATTTTGGGTTAAAATCCTTAGAGCCGTTAATGAGAAAGTCGAAAATCAAAAAAACGGGTCTATGACAGGTACCCCTAATAACATTTTGCCCCAAAATTTTTTTTAACCAAAATGTAGTCCATGTCCATAATATCACACCTAATTTTTTTTATCAAAATCGTTAGAGCCGTTTTCGAGATAAATAAGATTTTGCATTACGGGTGTATGGGGGGTACCGTTAGTTTTGGAGCTAAAAAAAAAGTTCAATTTCCCCTCTAGGAAATCACCGAAAACCCTTAACTACCGAGATTGAAAGAAATAGGTCCAGTGGTTTAGGCTGTAGTGAGAGGTACAGACATACAGACATACTAAAACATGTTTTTTGTGTACTAAATTTTCCTTAAAATTTTTATAAAAAAAATTGATATGCAAATTGTTAGTATTTAATAAAATACATTTTATCGGTTTTCAAGATATTGAATTTTCAAAAAAAAAAATTGTATTATTTTTTTAAAATCCAAAAACCATTTTTTTCGAACAAAATTTTAGTTTATAGTTTTTAAAATGCAAAGCAGCCCCTGCATAAAAATTTTGGTTAAAATCGTTAGAGCCGTTGGTGAGAAATTCGAAAATCAAAAAAACCGTTCTATGACAGGTACCCCTAATAACATTTCCCCCCAAATTTTTTTTTGACCAAAATATAGTCTGTGTCCATAATATCACACCTAATTTTTTTTATCAAAATCGTTAGAGCCGTTTTCGAGATAAATAAGATTTTGCATTACGGGTGTACGGGAGGTACCCTTAGTTTTGAAGCTAAAAAAAAAATTTCAATTTTTCCTCTAGGGAATCACCGAAGAACCTTAAGTACCGAGTTTGAAGAAAATAACTCTAGTAGTTAAGGCTGTAGTTCGAGGTACAGACATACAGACAGACAGACGGAATTGCCGGACCCACTTTTTTCGTCTTCGCTATCATCGTAATGTCAACTTTGATCAAAATCTCGAGTTCGATTTTTTTTCTAAATGCAGAACTTGCCCTATAGTATCTACCTATGTATATCGCAAGTAAAAATAAGTTGTTCATGACGCGTTCTAAATTTTTATTTTTTTTCGTATACACTTGGTAGCACTAAAATATCAAGAACAAAAGAGAAGTGTTTGTGAAATGTCAAAACAAAAAAGTGAAAATTTTGTTTATTTGAAATTGTTTAATAATTTAAATTTCTTTGATGAAAACGTAAAATAATAAATACAAAATATGGCATTTGTGTTGTTTATAAATGAAGATAGTGTTGAAGAAGTACAGAGGAGAAGGATAGTATCAAAGCGGGTGGTATAAGAAAACCCTTTGCTACCTCCGGGTTTTCTTCCATTATTTTGATTAACTTTTCCCTTTGTTCGCGGTTTTTCCAGTTGGAATGCTACCTTTAAACATAAAACAACAACAAAAATAAAAAAAGTAATTTATTTTCCATGAAATAATTAAAAACTTATAATGTTTTGTTGCTTACTCGACAGAAAAATTCAAACGACACAAAAATGACATTTTATTTGTTCGATTAACATTCTAATCGCCGAGTCTCAAAATTAAGTTTCAACGAATTCGACTCACTTTCGAACAAAAGAGAAAGTCTACCAATAAATGTAGGTGCTACGGTTTTTGGCGTATTTTTCTAAAGTGGATAATACTATTTATTAATTATTTTCAAATTTGTGATTTCAAAATGAAAATGAATTTAAAAAACGGAAAGTTCTTGACAGCGTGCAAACCGGCAAAATTTTTAAAATTTGAAGGGAAATTATCGACGGCTAAAGGAAGAATATAAAAAATTCCCATATTTAAAAAAAAATGTGTGCTGAGCTGGCAGAGGATAGGAATATGTATATGAAAAGCTCTCAAACTATACTACGTTCTGCAGTATGTCACCTAATATGGTCTTGAGAATACTATAGTATTAATATTATGGTGTGTCACGGGCAATAGATAAGCTGCAACAGTATTTTGCGATAAAACGTTCTCAAAAATCTCTATTTGAAGCATTAATAAACAAGAAAGCTATAAATATTCCTACAAAAATAATAAAATTAATAATATCTTCTCTCGATAAGTACAGATTCTATTTCTCAACCAAAACTTTGGATTTATTTGTGATATTTTAAAGATTTTGAAGTGTGATGATTGCTAGCAACTTGAAACTTAAAAATGTTAATAGCAATAATCGACAACGAATTTCAAAATGTATTCAGTATATTTTTCTGATATTGATTTCAAACCTTTGTCGCTTATAAACTTTTAGGCTGTATAATTTATCTGCGCTCAACCATGACAC
This sequence comes from Chrysotoxum bicinctum, assembly GCA_911387755.1. Classification (NCBI taxonomy): domain Eukaryota; kingdom Metazoa; phylum Arthropoda; class Insecta; order Diptera; family Syrphidae; genus Chrysotoxum; species Chrysotoxum bicinctum. The sequence continues at coordinate 72,554,777 of OU426988.1, read as the reverse complement.
AAGAGGGATTAACAGTTCTTTCACTATTTCTATTGACCTTAATCGTTTTCAAAAAGAAGAAGGAGCCACAATATTTGCAAAAAATAAATACTTATCGCAGAGCGGAATTTTGATTTTCAAATATTGTAAACACTGTTTAATTATACCATAAATATTCGCCTAGGCCTTCAAATACTCAAGGATCGGTACCGATCTTGACCAATTCAATTTTCATAAAGGTAGATACATGTAAATTATACAAAAAATATTGCAATCCGGTTAAATATTGCTATAATAACCTAGTATTGAAGTACCGTATACTTACGCCAAAATGCACTTTTTGAACTTAGTATGCGAAGTGGTGCTCTTTTCAAATCTGTTATCGGTTTTTTTCTATCTATTTTCAATGCTGAGATATCCAGAATAATTTTAACGTATATCCATCAAAATCATGAAGTTCAATTATTGTTTTACCGTAAGCCAAATTTTGGAATATACGAGTAGATACGTCAAATTTTTCATACAACTTAGAGCAAAATTTGTTTAAAGATTGTTTTGACGTACGGCTTATTGTCTTGCCACGTCCGTTATAAAAATATAATCCCATATTCAGTATTGATTTGTCGTTTGCGCATACAAATTTCAATGTAGTTTTTGCAAACCGTATAAACGTACACCACGAACATGAGTTTAAGGAAGACGCAAATAATGTTTATTCCTCCAGTTCAAACGAATCTGAATTTGGTATAAAAAATTTAAGTTGTCAAAACTTTTCGTTCTCTCAAATAATTTTTGAAAGGAAGCCATGATAGTGTCAAAGAACCCATGACTATGTTTGTGATACAAGTGATGTGGAATTGCCTTTAATAAGGAGTTTAAGAAGTATTCCATCCGAGTATGACACTTCTGGTACAAAATAAAAGCTATATAACTCAAGAAAGCTTAACCCTCAAAGCTCAAATGTGTAAACAACATATTCGGAAACATTTGCGAGAATCCGGAGGAGTACACGAGCTAAAGAGTAAAAACTTTTGGAAGCATGTAAGAATACTTGTTTTTACTTTTGGTCAAAAAATGTTCCTCAACTAAAAAGAGAACAAATTCACAAATCATTCTGGAGCATACCGGACGAAGAAATGCCAAATTTTAACTGTAAATTTGTAAACCAAGTCTCGATTAAACGTAGGCCAGTAAATGCTTCGACAAAAAATAACAAACTTTCCATTTTTACATTAAAAAACATGGCATCAAGTTTGTAAAAAGTTTTTCTATAAAAAGAGCATACAAAATCTGCAAAACTTTGAAAAAGCTTTTTTAGAAAGGAAATTTCTTCTTTTCTATTATTTGAATGTCGTGTGCTTCTTTTTTGGCGTACGTGTATGAAGAAAAGAATCTTTTGAAACTCATTTTATTTACTAAAAGTTTGATATTTTAAAAACTAAAACCGTTAGGGGATATCTGATAACGATAACTTAAAGAGGATTTCCAATAAGATATTCATGTCGATTACAGAATTCGCAGAATTTTACTCCCGGTGAGTTGACTTGATTCGCATCCGCTGTAAAACTCAATTATGAAATTCGTCGGATGAACTACATTGTCGATTCCTAAAATTACCTTATCATTTATGAACTTTCGTATCGACACTGTCAGCAACAAACATTTATTCAACTGGCCTAGGCTGTGATAATAGTATCGCTTTCGATCAACCAAATCAAGCATCGTTGAGAGTGGTTAGTACGAAGATGGAGGACGGTTCAAAACCAACCGTGTGCTCTTTTTTTTTTTTTTTTAGATTTCTTGCTTTCTGGTTGCGCTGGTATTTGTGCGTTTTCTATTAAAATTTGTTAAACAAACACTTTAGCATTCAGTATGTTAAGCTTTTGACTTACATTTTTGTACTCTCCATTGTTTATTTTCGTTTAATCAAAAATTCACTTCAGATTCGTCTCGAAATTGGTGCTAATGTAAAATGATAGAAATTGTATGGAGTGCAAATGGATTGCGTATTCTGTAATACCATTTAAGTTGAACGAAATGTCAGTGGTGCAGGCATTGTTACCGACATTCGTTCAACTTTCATTCGTCGGATTCAGTAATAGCAAAAGTTTGGAAATGAATTGAAACTGTCACTTTAGTTCATTCGCCGAATTGTGTAATAGGGGTGATTGTGTAAGGAAAAAATTCAACCGTTGTTTTTATCGCAATAGACTGTCGAACCTTTAAATTCTAATTCCCAAAAATGTAAAAATGGCGTATACACGGCACTTCAATACTACGGCCACAAGGTGTCGATGCACACTGGTTTTGAAATCAAAATTAGGTAAAAATCGAGAAGGACAAAGTATTCCACATTTAAGTAGTGCGGCTTAAAAAAGAATCTCTATATTTTACGATATTTCGGAAATTGGACTCATAAACTGATGAGCGTTCATATAGGTTAATGAGAATTCCGGCGGAATTGTTTGAGGGGAAGAATGCAACTGGCTATTCTATCTGAGCACTGTTTAAAAAAAAGCCATAAAACAATGTGATGTTCCTTTAATCTGCACATATTACGTGCAGTATAAAACAAATATTGTCCAAGTTATTTATGCACCTGCCGTATACATACATAATGTATGTATACATATATGTTTGTATTTACATCTGTAGAATCGAATATAACTAGTATAATATTGTATTGCAACATTCACTTTTAGCAGTTATTTAATATTAAATAGATAAGCTCTTCAAAAACGTTCATTTAACAATGATAAAATAATTTTGCCATCCAATTATATCATCATATAAAAAAATACAATAATTGCCAATGCAATTTCGCAGTGGCAAATAAAAAAAGCATACAACAATTTTCCTATATTTCTGCAATCAAAGAATTTCAACAATTATCTTGTTTTTTTTTTTTTTTTTTTTATAACAAAAAACAAATGCAATTAACTTGTTAAATTGCATAATTTACATGACTTTGATAACAACATCACAATCACAATACTTTTTGATTGAGACATTTTAAAATCTCTTGCAGTATGTACATATGTATGTATGTAGGTAGGTAGGTAGATAGGTATGGGTATTAACCTATACTTGGGCTTGCAAACTATTCAACAGACAATCCAGCAACACTGAAAACTAGGCCAACAATTTCCCATTCTCACCACAAATATCTAATTGCATATTTTGTTGTTGTTTTATATCGGTAGACATCTACAAAGGTATATAGATAGATGCCTTCCTTCCCTTGGCCGGCTAGCCCACTAAATCTGGGTATCTATGTATATTCAGTAGAATTTGAGTTAATTAATTTTTTTTTTAAGACACCCAACACAAGGTCATTTGGTCAGGAAGGTCTTTCACAAATACAACAACAAAGAACCAACATAGGTATGTGTTGTGTTTTTCCAACCTCTGACGCCGAAGACGTCCAGATGACGATGACGATGGCGGGTGGCGGCAGTCGCAGCTTAGTCGACGATTGCTGAAATCGGCTCTGCGTGCATCAAACTTAGCATATAGTTTGCCCAGTTTTGTTGCCAAACGGTCACGCCATTGCGTGACATGACGATGGAGATACAAATGAGCCTGCTACCGTTAAACATAGGTAGATAAAATATAGTAAACATGCCAGTAGTACTATGTACGAAAGTCAGACACTCACTCATCTATACAAAAAGTAGTCTATCACAGTTGCATTGTGTATCGAAAGTTGACTTTTCTTTAGAAAACGTAAACATGCATGTTTCTAGTTTCTAATCCGCAAAAAAGCGTTAAAAAAGGATATAGCATGTCAATCACTGACAGCTGTCAGCTGATAGCTAGTTGCTGTTAAGGGCAGGGGTGAGAAAGTGATAGAAATGGGAGTAACGTGATTTGTCAACAATTATTCAATAGATAAGCGGTTTGAATCGATTCGATCAAAAAGTCAATATTTATAGATACGAGTATTAATCGGCTGACGGCGGCCATTTTGGTTGCAGATTTTTTCTCCTTCTTTTAATTTTCTTTTGACATCTTTCTACGGACAGGGTGGAAAAACGTACTGTAATGGCGTCGTTTATTCAAAGAACCCACCAACCCTCTTCAAGACGAATAATCTCAGAAAAACAGTTTTTTTTTTGTTTGCTCGAAATTTTCCGTCTCTTCTTCGTTTAAGGTTTATATAAAACCAAACTACGACGCTCTGCGCAGATACTACTCGTTTTTGAGTTTTTTTTTTTACTTTCTCCATTTTCTGCTTATTTAATGTTTATCTCCTCGCTCACCACCCAGGAAAGATTCACTGCTGAAAATAGTATTACATAAGTCAAAGACAAACCCTTATCAAGTTTACTTATTAATTTCATTGTCGATATTTTTATATGTCGGTAGAAGGGTCTTTAAGTTTGTTTTCTAAGAACACTACAAGACTATATAAGGGATTTATAGGTACCCTTATTTATTAGAACTCGAATGAGGGTTCTATTTGTCTTATTCTATTATTTATCATCATCCCAAAGAGTGGCCAGGGGTGGGTTTGTACTGAAAATTTTCAATTAAATATAAAGATGGTATTATACTCGTACCTTGAGAGACAGTGTAGTCGTCTGTGCTCTTTAAAAGTGGGGCAATACAGGGTTGAAAACCCTCTTATATCATTCTAAGCATTGACATGCGCAGAATGTCTGAAAATATACCCAAAGAATTCGCATAGGTTTTTTTTTTTCTTCTATAGATGTTTGGGAAAATATTTGTAGGAGGAGGTATAGGGTTTATTATAAAGCGGTCGATATTGGAGTAGGTATTCATTGACGCGTTTCGCCATTAGTCACCTTTATAATGGACTTTATCAATTGAACACTGCTTTACTAATAAGTTTATTATGAAGGGGTTAATGTGGGCTGGTGGCATTTCAATTTTGTAGCTTTTTTTTTACTAGAATTTGCATTATACATATGTATGTACATGCTATGAGGATTTTGACAAGCTACGAGTATGATACTGGCTCCACAAATCTGTTTCTTTTCAAAAACACAAGCACGTTCAAGCCTTTATTTTCAATCACTTAAGCAGTTATAAGAAAATACTAAATGAAATATATTTTGTTTGCATAAATTATCTTTTTGAAAATTCCTAGAAAACGTTTTTGATGGTGGTATTGTATGGAGATCGAACCCAAACCTTCACACTAGCTATTATTCCAAGGTGTAACCTACACTACCATGTAGGAAAAATTGTGTTCTTGATGCATATATTGCTTTGGAACAGGTAGACCAACATATTGGTAAGCACACCTTCCGAATGTCCAAAATCTTGAGTCCAAATTCTCAAATCTATAAATAACTGCGTTTTCGAACTTTAATCTGCAAACATTTATGTTATGTAGAAATTGAACGAATATTATTTAATACATAATGTATGTATGACTTAAAAGTATCTCTAGAACCATCCAAATAAAAATCAATCCTATTACAATCAACATTGACCTCTCTGATTCAACGGGCGATAGCCTCATTACGACCGTAATTATTTCGATGAAACTGTTCATAAATTAAAAAAACGATAACGTGTAGTCCTTAATGGTTCATTTCCACCACAAACTAAGTCTTGTAGTATGGGACAATTGATATGATGAGTAACAATATCTCTAATAAACATAACAGAAAAATAAACCCGGCGGTCCTTAAGGGTATTCATTCCAAACAAAAAACATCTGGTATAATAACAAAGTCTTGTAATCCCCCAGTTTAACTAGAAAAATACAAACCTAGTGAAATTCTTTTGAACTCTCTCTATTGTATCTACCGAATTATTATAATAAGGATTCCAGACTATGCTGCAGTACTCAAGAAAGGCTTGGATCTAAAATTACTCCTAGATCCTTCTTTTTACTGACTCTTTCAAGACTAGTGAGATTGATATTATAATCAAATAGAATTGGATTGGAATTCCTAAAAAATCATAACACTTGACACTTAGAAACGTTAAGGAGAATGTGGTTCTGCCTACACCATTGATCAAGCTTCAGGAGATCTTCAGAGAGAAGTGAACAATCAGCTTCACAAGAAATACTTCGATAAATTTTTAAGTCGTCAGCAAATGGAAGGCAATTAGAACTATTGAAAATTCCGGGTATGTCATTTACAAATAACAAAAACAACAACGGGCCCAAATGACTTCCTTGCGGAACACCAGATGGGACAAAAATCTTTTTTGAGAGGGCACTATCAATTTTTACTATTTGGACTCTTGAAGTCAAATACGATTGAAGCCATATTAATAAGGAAGAATGTATACCTAAGGAAAACAGTTTGTGAAGTAAGATTTGATGGTTGACTCTGTCAAAAACTTTCGCGAAATCTGTTAATATAATATCCGTTTGTAATCTGTTTTCCATATTAGAAATGATGGCATTACTTACTATAGTTAAATTTGTCGCTGTAGATTTACCTGAAACAAAACCATGTTGAAAAATTGTACCTATTGTATATCTACTAATTTTTCAAATATTTTTGGTATAGAGGAGATCTTATATATAGGCCTATAATTTGTGATATCGCGTGTTTCGAACCCGATTTAAAAATTGGTGTCAAATAGGAAATTTTCCAATAATCCAAAAATTGTCCTGAAGCTAAGGAAAGATTAAAATTCCACGATATTGGTTGGCCTATTGTGAAAGCGCAATTTTTCAGGATAATGGCAGGGATATAGATATAGATATAATTTGTTCAACTTCAAAAGGACTAAAAACTATAGAACCAATATCAACAACTTTATTTATATGTGGCAATTCCTGGATAGAAGGAGTGCCAACAGAATACACTGATTGAAAATAGTTTGCAAACAAATCACAAATTATGGGAACTTCACTAGTTGATGTCTCCAAGTACTTCATGCAACTTGGTTATCCAATAGATTTGCGCTTTGAGCTAATGTAATTCCAAAAACGCTTGGTGTTTGATTTCAACTCACTTTCCAGCGATAAAAGGTAATTTCTATAAAGAAATTTATTAAGATAATCAAATTTACGTTGAAAATCGAAGTAATTTTTGCGTAATTCGGGATTTCCTTGATTTAACTTAAACAATTTGTAAGCTTTATTTTTGAGATTGCTCAACCTCCAAATAGGATTAAAATTAATTTGTAAGCGTTTTTTAGGTACATATCTTTCAATTGCACCTTTCAAGATGTTTGTAAACGCAGAATAACGTGTATTCTGAATTCTGAAGAACTAACAACATTAGACCACGAAACAGACAAAAGATAATCAACCATTGCATCATAGTCAGCCTTTCGAAAATCATACAAAGTTTTGTGATTAATAACTTCTTTCTTTAAATAATTATAAAAACAAAAAATTCCATCAACAGCAATATGATGAATTGAATTTGGAATAATGGGGAAATTGGACTTATGAAGACAAATATTAAACCCATTGTCAACAAAAACCATATCGAGAATACGATTGATCATTCAAATTTGAATTTAATTGAACTAAGTTACAGTGAAAGCTCTACTTGCGGACAGCTCCAATAAGCGGACAGTTCCCTTAAACGGACACATTTTCGGGAACGAACTTATTTTTCGAAAATCTCATACAAATAGCTTTCCTATAAACGGACACTCTTATAAACGGACGCGGACACGTTTTCTTGCCCATTTTAGATAGAAAACCTCCTATACGCGGACACATAATTTTATTTAGGGATTATTTTTTCTCAAAAATGTACGTCCAAAGTTGAAAAAGAACAGCAGATCTGTTCTAAGTACAGTTTATGTTTAATACGTAAGTAAATCTATAGAAAATCTCCGATAACCGGACGCGAAGCTCTAATAACTGGACAGTGCGATGTTATGTTGAAAGGTTATTAGGGGATTTCCCGGGTTAGTTACTGGGGGTAGTTGGCGTAATTTTGAGAGGGTATGGTTCCCTTTTTTCATCGCGTTTCGTTTTTACACATGTCATTTCCTTTCCTTCAGCTACTCATTCATCACACTCAAAAGTTTTTTGTATACCCTTAATATGTCAGAGACACAGTGTGAGCAATAGGAAAAAAGAGAGGGGTCAGAAAGGAGGTGTTGGTGTACATTGGTTTTAAATTTTTGAACATTGCAATGACTGGGAAAGACAGAGCGTGGTAAGGAATTCCACATTAGCGTAGTACGGCTGAAGAACGAATCTCTGTACTTCACGGTACGTCCGAAGTTGGGATCAAGGGTAAACTGATGGGCATTCCTAGGAGTGCGAATATTACGGTTGAATTGTTTAAGGGGAGAAATGCAGCTGGCTATTTCACTAGAGCATAGTCCGTTAAAATAACGGTAAAAAAAGGTGAGGCAAGAAAAGTTGTAAATTGCCAATGCATTGGGCAACAAAAACTTATTGGTTCGCGCTTTGGCAAAAAGGTTTGTTTTTTTTTTCAGCCACGACATGAAATATTTTATCTATGCAAAGTTTTTAAGATTTAATATTGGAAAAACACAAGCTGCAGAGATTTCAAGAAATAATGAAGATGTTCGTGGAAAATGGCAAGGTAGATCGTAGATCCAATATTAATCAGAATTAATATGAAGTTAAAAAAAAAAGTTTTTTTTTTATTGCTTTCCCTTAACCGGACAGTTCTCATAACCGGACAAAAATTGGGGGACCATGAGTGTCCGCTTATTAGAGCTTTCACTGTATATTGACCCAGAAAGTCAATTACATTACATTAAATGGTACTAAACACTTGTCTTCCAAGTCCAACGTCCATTCAATATTAGGTAGGTTAAAATCACTGGCATATAGTATATGTTGTGAAGGTTTAAGATTTTCCATTATTGTTTTAGAATTTTCTAAATGAACTTTATACAACTCTAAATCGCTCCTTGGAGAAATATAACTTACAATACTAAATATATCTGAATCACAAGATTTGACACATACTATTAATTGATCAACATCCAGGTTTGAAGTATAGAGGGGTTTGATTGAAGGTGTATTAGCACACATTTTAATGAAGATCGGACAGCTATTAAAACTGCACCACCCCTATCCATCCCTGTCTTAGATTTAAATCTATCCTTCCTAAATACAGTGTAAAAACTAGGAAAAAATTCCGTAGATAAATGATAATCAGATAACCAGGTTTCTGTTAAAATAATAATGTCATAATTAAATGAAGAAAATGAAAGAAATATATGATCTAATCTAGTCCTTAACCCACCAACATTTTGATAATAAAAAGATATATTTTCAACAAAATTACTTGATGATTCCGGAACGCGTATTTCCAAACTGTATATCAGCACAGATCTCCATAGTCTGTGCTCAGCCATTTTCTGCTCACCGAATTTGAAAGTATTGTAGAGCAAACTGTATGCTACCACAGAGCGCTCTGTGGTCACATGCAGTTTGCTTGTAAAATATTAAAAAAGCTGAAGCAAACTATATACTATTTCAGATCGAGCAAAGTACCTGTGATAACAGAGCCATCGTTCACGTTGGTGTGGTTATTGTGTGTGGTGTGTGGTGCCGTGACATAAGGCCAAGTGACAAAAGTCCAAATTTGTTTGTGACTTAAGGCCAAACATAGAATGTTTTGTCTTGAGCAACAGTACCTTGGGTGGCCCGCTTCGCGGGTTTTCAGGATTTTAAATCCCTTTTCGGGGCTCACACCCGCTCACGCAACTCCGTTGCTCCGCTTAGGGTATTTTCAGTCGCCAGGCAGGCGCCTGTAGCAACAGTTTTGTATTTTACATTAATTGGAGTAAACAACTAACAGTTATGTACTGCTGCTCAGGAAAACTGTTGCTACAGGCGCCTGCCTGGCGACTGAAAATACCCTAAGCGGAGCAACGGAGTTGCGTGAGCGGGTGTGAGCCCCGAAAAGGGATTTAAAATCCTGAAAACCCGCGAAGCGGGCCACCCAAGGTACTGTTGCTCAAGACAAAACATTCTATGTTTGGCCTTAAGTCACAAACAAATTTGGACTTTTGTCACTTGGCCTTATGTCACGGCACCACACACCACACACAATAACCACACCAACGTGAACGATGGCTCTGTTATCACAGGTACTTTGCTCTTAGTTTCCTGAGCAAAATGTATACCAACCCAGAACTCACCACACACAATAACTATACCAACGTGAACGATGGCTCTGTAATCACAGGTACTTTGCTCTTAGTTTCCTGAGCAAAATGTATACCAACACATAAAAATCTGCTTTTGATCTGACACAGTATATAGTATGCTCTTAATTTGAAGATGAAGATAGATCGTTAGGTTTCTAGTTTTTTAGACAGGCTTTTTCGCTGAGGTTTCTTGTGTTTAGGTCTATTGATGTATTCTTTTACAAGGATGTTATCAGGCCAAAAACTAGGTTCAACAAGTAATTTTCCAACTTGCTGAGAAGAAAGAAGCTTAAACGAAGACGTCAATCGACCTGGTATATTATCTGATGTCGAACTATGGCATTTGATGTTGCTTATATCGACGCCTTTTGCAGAAATGTAGCTCATTACATCACTGCTCTTTGTACCATATTCAAGCCTTGATAAGAAATAATTGTTAAACATGCAAGAATAAATATATGAACTACTGGTTTCTATGTGGCTTGCACCACCTCTGCTCTTCGGATACTGAAACAATTTAAGGATACTATACTACACACAATTTGGTCAGAAAATGTGAGTTACCGGTAATGTGAATTTCCCTAAAACGTGAATCGCCAAAACTTTACACTATCATCTCTATAATGTGAACTTGCGAAAAATTTGCACTCTAAAATGTGAATTTCTTTTTGTAAGAGTTTTTATATTTTCCTTTTTCCTCTTATTAGTTTTGCATGCGATATAAGGAATAATTAACTTATTTATCTAGACAAATTTAAATGTTTTGAATACAGCTGCATTCAAAAGAGTGTCTCCTGCAAGTTGTGTAGGTACACTTTACATTGTTATGCTTTCCGTTATGATTTTTTTTTGTATCAGTTTCTGTAATGGCACCTAAATAAAAAGTGCATCGATTTTTTTCGATAAAGAAGAACTAAAAAAAAGTTCAAGTAAAGTGAAACCCTCTAAAATCCGAAATAGCCTTGTATTAATTAATTCACATTATCGAGAGACTACTGTATATCGATTTATAGGAGAGCAAACTTAATTTGGGAAAAAATCAAAACTTTTTTTTTAAAGAGGAAGGTAATTATGTTCCTCGATATCTACATTGAAATTTCGAATTATTTCGTATGTAACATAATCTCTCAAACACACATGGGTTTCAACAATTTTAGGCTAAAATATTTTGAAACCCAGAAGTAAAATAACAAATCTAAGAATAAATTTGAATTCAGGATCAAAATTTGCAAATGTTTATTTGGTTTATTCGGGGAAAATTGTGTTCACTAGTGAAATAAGAGTCAAGGGAATCAAATTTAATACTTCACAGTATTGATGCAATATGCATCACCAATTTTTATCCAAATAATTTGAGATAATAATTTAATTGCCAGCGCCTTAAACAACTATTTTTCAACGATTTCTCATACTTCTGAAGCATGTATTTTCAAGTCATGTGTGTTCAAACTGTAGATGTTTTTCTAATTCTTATAAAGTTTTGTATTTGAGCCAGTCTCGAAATCTTTGAAATAATCGCCAAATTATCTTATTATTCACTACCTCTTGGAATAATGGTTAGTGCGTTGGACTGTCATGCGAAAGGTCTCGAGTTCGATTCTCAGCCGCTGCAAAAAAGTTTTTCAGGGGTGTACTGCCTCTTGCGAGGAATTGAAAAATCTTCTAAGAGTATATCTCTTGTATGGGAAAGTGCTGCTCATTAGCCGTTTGGAATCGGCAGAAAATTGTAGGTCCCCTCCATTCCTTGTAAAACGCACACAGGATACAGGAATGGTAGAGAGTTGTAAGTCACTAGGTCCCGGTTCACTTCGAGCTGTTGAACAACCAAATTTATTTATTTTATCTTATTCTTTAGCAATTGAATATACATATTATTCACTTTTTGAACAAAAAATCGAAAAAGGTGCTAAAAGTTAACTATTGAACTACAGAAAAAATAACGAATTGAAAATCAATAATATCGAGAATAGGAATTCTTTTAAAATGAAACGAAGTTAATCAATGATGTTCTGCTCTCCGATATGATAGAGGTCTTTCCAATTAAAATAATACCGCAGCTTTATTTGCTGATATTTCAAAAGCCTTCGACAGGGCAAACAAAGATATACATATTGTTGAATAAAATTGAAAAGCAGCTTTTCGAGGTTTTATACTTCAGATTTATATTTGAAAAACAGAGTACAGTTCTCTGAAAATACTTATCCATTAAATTGTTTTGTAGAGGACGGTTCGCTAAGCTTAACACACATGTGTTTTTAGATCCTTATTCTTGTTCTTTAGATGTGGAACTTCAAGGGTCATTGACTCATTGACAAGACCCTTGAAGAGATTGTTTAATTGAGGATCACTCACAAACCACTTTTTTTGGAATGACCGCATTAACAAAAATGATGTGACGTGCTTAAGTTTCCTTGAAAAAAAAAATGTCAACCTGTCTGATCTGGCTCTCATCTAATAGGCTTCATTTTAAGCTTAAGTATATCCTATAGCTATTTCGACAAACAGTGTTGCGGTAAAATTGGTTGTATATCTTCATATGATCTATGAATAATATATCCATTAGTGCACTCTTATAGATTTGGGACTAACAAATTTTACGTTTTTGATTCCTAATATTTTTTCATTCCTAATAATACAAAGTTTATATCAAACTTGTAAATCGTTGAATATTATACGATCTACAGTCAGACAAAATGTCATTGAATTTAAATTGTATCCTGAGCCTAAATTCCGTCGGTCTGTCTGTATGTATGTATGTATATCTGTAAGTCTGTTTGTCTGTATGTCTGCTACAGCCTAAACCGCTGAAGCGATTTTCTTCAAACAAAGCTCATACGATGGTTCCCTGGAGGAGAAAGTGAAATTTTGTTTAGTCCAAAATTAACTATACCTGCCATACAGTCGTTAAGTAAAATCTTATTTGTCTCGGAAACGGTTCTAACGACTTTGATAAAAAAAAATAATTGTACCTATTATAACCATGGACTAAATTTTGATCAACAAAAAATAAAAAAAAGCTTATTAGCCGTACCTATTATAGAACAGTTTTTTTTTATTCGACTTTCTCAATAAAGGCTCTTACGGTCCTGACCAAAATTTATATACAGGAGCTTCCTTGAATTTAAAATAATATATATATATTTTTTTTTTGAAAAAATCAATCTTGAGAACGAGTGAACGATTAGTTTTGAAATTATTTCCTAAAATGTATATTTTATGTAATCTTATTAAGAAATTAATTCAATAATTAAACAATTTTTTAAACTGTGTTTAATACTTTTTTAGAAATAAGATGGCAATTTTACGCATTTGAATATTCTTCTATAGTTAAATCCATGTTTTCTATTTATTTATATAAAATTTTAAATTTTAAAGTACATACTTCTAGATAAGAGCAAAAACGTGTGAATCAACATTTTATTTTATTATATGGCGGTGTCTGTGACTCGATCACAGACTTTCGACGTGAAAACACACGAATTCACAATGCCAACATTTAAATATTAAGACATCAAATCGACGTTTGTATTTAACCTTATTTATAATAAAATTGAAATATTTAAAACTAAAGTTTTGGATATTATTTGTCTTACGAGTACTTTTAATATCTAAACTGTTTCAACTTTCTTGAATTTAGTGTGCAAAGCATATTTTTTTCAATCTGGATAAAGTATAGCTTTGAAAGATAAAGAAAGGAAATTGCTGCTGTTAAGGCTAAACGAAAGCTTTAACACTAAAGTATACTTTATGTCATTTAAAATAAACAAAAAATCGGCTCTTGCTTTAAGAATAATTTTTAGTGCCGGCTCCTTATTAAATAAAATGCAGGACTGGATCGCACGAACTTGCTCTTATGTAAAAGTACTTGAAAATAATACATTTCATAAATATAAAACATGGATTTAATGAGATAAAAATGTTCAAATGCAAACAAAGTTTAAAAATCATTTTGTTATTAAAGTAATTTTTTATATAACAAATTTCTTTAAAATTTTTCGAGAACCAAATTTGGAATGTCAATTTTAAGTATTTAGTAGTATAGATTTTAGGAAATAATTTCAAAAAATAATCGTTGACACGTTTTAAAGATGTTGTTTTTTTCAAAAAACCCAAAAATTATTTTTTTTTAAATATTTTTATATACAATATTATTTTAAACTTAAGGGAGCTCCTGCTGAAAATTTTTGGTTAAAATCGTTAGAGCCGTTAACGGGAAAATCAGAAAACGTTTCTATGGCAGGTACCGTAAATAACAATTTTGCCCCAATTTTTTTTTCGACAGAATGTAGTCCATGTCCATAATATCACACTTAATTTTTTTTTTTTATCAAAATCGTTAGAGCCATTTTCGAGATAAATAAGATTTTGCATTACGGGTGTATGGGGGTAACGTTAATTTTGGAGCTAAAAAATCTACCGAGATTAAAGAAAATAGGTCCAGTGGCTTAGGCTGTAGGCTGTAGGGAGAGGTACATACAGATACAGACACACACTGAAACATGTTTTTTGTGTAGATAAATTATTTTCCTTAAAATTTTTATTAAAAAAAATTGATATGCAAATTGTTAGTATTTAATGAAATACACTTTAAAACGTAATTTAAAAATTTAATCGTGTATCCGTGTTGAAGATATTGAATTTAAAAAAAAATTGTATAATTTTTTTTTAAATCCAAAAACAATTTTTCAAAAAAATGTTTCTATTATATTTTTTCAACTGTAAAGGACCTCCTGCATAGAAATTTTGGTTAAAATCGTTATAGCCTTTGATGAGAAATTCGAAAATAAAAAAAACGGTTCTATGACAGGTACCGTTAATAACATTTTGCCCCAAAATTTGGTTTTACCAAAATGTAGTTTATGCCCATAATATCACACCTAATTTTATTTATCGAAATCGTTAGAGCCGTTTTTGAGATAAATAAGGTTGTGCATTACGGGTGTATGGGGGGTACCGTTAGTTTTAGAGCTAAAAAAAAAATTCTAGGGAAATCTAGGGAATCATCCGAAGACCCTTATGTACCGAGTTTGAAGAAAATAGGTCCAGTGGCCTAGGCTGTAGGCTGTAGATCGAGGTACAGACATACAGACAGGAATTGTCGGGCCCACTTTATTCGTCTTCGCTACATCTTAATGTCAATTTTGATCAAAATCTCCAGTTCGATTTTTTTTCCAAATGCAGAACTTACCCTATAGTACCTATATCGCAAGTAAAAATTATATAGACCCGGTCACTCATGGTCATGGTATCCAAAGATATATCTGTGCAGTTGCACGTAATAGTGAATGCCAGTGAGGACACAATGTCAACAGTCGCATATTTCAGGCTCGATGATCGAATTTCACCGAATATTGTCATAGTAATTACAAAAACCGTTGTCAACACCCCGTTTAGAGCTATAAGGAGCTTTGATTGGTTCGAAGAATATTGTTAGAAACCATAACATAAATATTTCTCAAACGTTTATGTCGACTGATTTCCGAAATGTTTTAACCTGGTTCAAGGCAGATCCTAAGAAACTCAAACAGTTCGTTATGTTTCCGACAAGAGCAAACGTAGAAGATGAGGCAACAAAGTGGAGCAAGCTGCCAAACTTATACAAACTGCCGAAGGTCCGTCATATTTATATGAAGATAAACAAGATTGACCTTCTATGACTAAGGAGGAATTTGATTTACTAGAAATACGAACACAGAACATATTGCACACGGTAAAAATTTTTGAAAATAAATTAGTGCAATATAATAGATTCTCCAAATGGAAGCGTTTGCTTTGTTCAATTGTTTATTGTTTTCGGTACATAAAGAATATGAAACCTAAGCGACTTAATTTATACCCAAGCGACTAGGTTTGTTCTCATCACAGGAGTTACTTGAAGCTGAAAAAGCTCTAATAAGAATGGCCCAGAGAAATAGTTATGCAGATGAGGTGGCGATGCTGATAAACTCTAAGGTTTTGCCCAAATCAAGTCACCTTTAGAAATGTTCACCATATATAGATGGTGATGAGATTTTGTAGATTAATGGAAGAATTGATAGAGCTTGGCTTACCTAATAGAAGAAGTTAGTAGCCATGTAATATTAGCAAAGAATCGTCCAATTAGTTTTTTGATTGTCGGCGATTATCATTAACGGTTCTACCATCAATATCAAGGGATTATTGTCAATGAGGTTCGTCAACGATTCTGGATACCAAGTTTAAGAAAACTTGTCAGGTTAGTAGGTGAGAACTATACTGTATGTAAAATCAAGAGTGCTTTTATTAAACCTTTAACTTATATCGCAATTGATTACTTTGGACCATTTTTAGTTCATTCTGGAAGAAAGACCGAGAAGCTGTGGATATTGAGTTGGCACTTAGTTTAATTACTGACTCATATATTTTGGGTATTCTTAATTTCATGGCAAGGTGAGCTACACCAAGAGAGATTTACTCTGATAATGGCACCAACTTTAAAGGATCAGAGAAGGAACTACGAGAAACCTTTTGTAATATGAATAAAGAAACTGTCAAGAGCAAGTTTATCAGTGCCGAGACAAATTGTTTTATTAATCCAGAATGTCTTTAGGGGGCTCTAAAAAACGAACTCCTGAAAGACTAGTCTTTAATGGCATCGCTTATTAAAGTTGAAGGTATGTATAATAAATTCTTGAGCAGTCACTCATATTCCTGTTAAATCCCAAGATACAAGCTTTAACACCAAACCAATTTTTGATGTGTTGTTCGAGTGGCAATAAGCCACTTGGAAAATTGTTTGACTAGTATCTCTTGCCCTAAATAAATATGGTGGTGGGAACGGAGGGGACCTACAATTTTCTGCCGATTCCGAACGGCTAATGAGCAGCACTTTCTATGACAAGATACACTATTAGAGGATTTGTCAATTCCTCGCAAGAAGCAGTACACCCCTGAAAAGAACTTTCTTGCAGCGGCTGAGAATCGAACTCGAGACCTTCCGCATGACAGTCCAACGCACTAACCATTATGCCAAGGGGTATTAGTCAACAAATCGCAAACTTGTTTTGGAAGCGATGGAGTACTTAGTGGCATAAATATGTTAAAAACTTGAAATGAATGACATTATAATGATAGTAGATCCGAATTTACATCGAGGATCATGGGTCATGGCTGAAGGGAATTGTAATAAACTAATAAGTACAACCAGATCAAAGGATGGTCAAGGAAGAAGAGCAGTAGTCAGAATAGCTAATAGAGTGTATGGGCGACCTGCAGTTAAACTGGCGGTATTGGATATCAGCAACTCTAAGTTTGATGAATCAGTAGATGAATCTAGTGATTCACCGGATGGATAATTGTTGCTGATGAATAACAAATTTGCTAGCATTATCTAATTTTAATTAAACAAAATGTCTTTGCTTTGAATTTCAAATATTTTCTAAAATATAAAATAGGTAGTTTCTTTTCTTTTTAATTTTCTTGTTTTCAATATTAATTTTTACTTTTCTTACTAAAGTTTTATATATTCAAACCAAACGGAACGAATTCTTCTAATAAAAATTGTCTGTTAAGCAATAAAGCCATATTTTCTCAATGTATTTAGTTTATTAAGCTTAACTTGCGCCCGTTTAGGACGAAATATATAAATTTTTAACGCTCCTGTATTTCTTTAATTCCCCTTCGTCTTTAGCCAACCGTATTGCCATTGCTTGCTTTGAATGTGTTATTAAAATTCTAAGTAGTTTTCGTTAGTGGTTGGAAAGAAACAACATCACCCCTTGGTTTATGGTGCCTTTATGGGTTTTATCTAGGGTAGCGCATTAAATCATCATGCCAGACTAAACTACTGCTAAAGGTGGTGCGATACGGGGGGCATCGGAATCAGCAAGCAGTAGTAGTTCAAATTAGCTCGAGTGCCTCTAAGACTACAAACATTTTTATTTCTTTTTCTTTTTCTATTTTTATTTATATTTTTCTCTTTGATAAAATTATTGTTTGGAAATACATTTCGATTTTGTAGATAAAACGAACATTTTTTACAGGCGCTCATAAAGAACTCATTTTGGCAATTAGTAACTTTTATTGGCATCCCACACCGAAAACAACTGTCATTCCACAAAAGGTTCTACTATAGGAGGACCACACACTATGTGGCAGGCGATTTGTCACTTGTTATTCACCGCCAATTTAATACTCCAACAGGGTGTCACATTTCCATATCACTCGCTTACATAGATTTTGAATTTAACATCTATGGAAGCAGATTTTATATCATTTATGAGAACCTAGACTTGCCGCATTGTCTGACGTCGTCGGTCGCTCGAAGTAGTCTTACATTTATGTACGTAGTCACCGTCGTCATCATACCAAAGATACTTTTGTGTCTTTTTCCGTTTTTGTGTTTAGGAGCTCAAAGTATGATTTTAATTTGTCTAATTACTTCGTGAGTGCTCTGTAGAGCTGCAGAACAGCACCTTTGATTTAATTAAGTAAGTAACTCTAGAGGAGTTGACGCTTATCAGGTTGCATAATCTTTTCACATGAACATATTATCCGTCCGTCCTTATATATTTTTTTATAGGCAGAGGCGGGAAGGTTTCCAGAAATGTATTTCATTTTTATGAGGTTTTTTTAGAGTTTAATTATTTTTTTTTTAATTTTGCAATCTGGGATTCTTTTATTTTCTTGTATTATGTTATAGGAAGAGAGCTTAGGGATTTAATATGTGTTTCTGCCGTCAAATAGGTAAAGTAATTAAAATCTTAAAATAAAATATACATATGTATCTATAATATACACGAGATAAATATTAAGGAATGACAGTTACGAGATGTTCAAGTTTTTATACAATGAACACAAAGCATTATGTTGGAAAGGAAAGTATTTACAATTTTGACTTATTCATGTCGATTACAGAATTCGCAGAATTTTACTCCCGGTGAGTTAACTCGATCCGTTGACCTTTCGCATCCCATGTAAAACCGAATTATGAAATTCGCCGGATGAACTATCGGGTTTTTCAATAAGAGCGCTACAAAAGTTTTTTTTTAAATAAAACAAAAACGGTTTTGGATATCAATGAAATTCTTTATTCCTGTGAAAGTACGTTCGATGCCATTATGTATGGAACTCGATTTATTTTGCATGTCCACCACGGGCACGCTTGCAGAAGTCCAGACGCTTAACCCAATTTTCGACGGTTTTCAAGCATAAATCGGCCGATACTGCTGCAATTTCACGTTCGACATTCGTACGAAGTTCATCAATCGTCGCTGGCTTAATGGCATAGACCATAGACTTGACGTAGCCCCACAGGAAATAGTCTAACGGCGTCAAATCGCACGACCGAGGCGGCCAAGCGACTGGACCATTTCGTGAGATAACACGTTCTCCAAACTTGGTTTCCAATAAATTGATTGTGACATTCGCTGTGTGGCTTGTGGCGCCGTCCTGTTGGAACCACATGTCCTCCAAGTCCATATCATCCAATTGGGGCCAAAAATATTCGGTTATCATTGAACGGTAGCGATCCACATATTCACAGTAACGTGCCGGTCTTGATCATCACGCAAGAAGTACGGCCCAATGACGCCGCCGGCCCATAAACCACACCGAACCGTAATTTTTTCGGGATGCAATGATGACTCATGGAGTACGTGTGGATTGCTGCCTGACCAATACCGCATATTTTGTTTATTGACAAAGCCATTCAGCCAGAAATGAGCCTCATCGCTCATCACTCATTGAGAACGACGTGTGAGAGACACATTTGGGCTTTCTGCAACTGAAGCCTCAGCGGCAGCAATATTCTCGACACTACGGGCACTTCTTTGTCTCACTGGCACGGGAACATTTTGTACTGTGCCTGTGGATTCAAATTTTTCCATTAGACGCTCAATTGTTGATCTGCTAGGACGATTATGACGACCATAAATTGGACGTAGCGCTCTTAACGTTGAGGCCACTGACTCCGAATTTTGGTAGTTAATTTTAATAATTTCCACTCGTTGTTGATTCGTATATCTTTCCATCATGAAATGGCAAACCTTACTGAAGAGAAATGTCAAAAGAGCGGCAAGAAATATGGTGTCCTTTGATGTCCCTGTCGCTCTACTTTTGTAACGCCCCTGTTGAAAAACCCTTTACATTGTCCATTCCTAAAATTACCTAATCATTTATGAACTTTCCTATCGACACTGTCAGTTACAGACATTAAGTCAACGGCCCAGGCTTTGATAATAGCATCGCTATCGATCAGTGAAATCAAGCATCGTTGAGCGTGGTTAGTACTTGGATGGAGGACCGTACGATACCAATCGGTGTGCGTTTTTTTTTTTTTGTTAGATTTCTGGCTATGTCCGGTTACGTCTTCATCATTTCCACCATTTCTCTAAGTTGTTTCCGATTGGTTGTCCGTTTTCTATTAAAATTTGTTAAACAAACATTTAAACATTCATTTTGACTTACATTTTTGTGCTTTCCATTTTTTCGTTTAATTAAAGATTCACTTCAAATTTGTCTCGAAATTGGCACGAATGTAAAATGATAGAAATTGTATGGAGTGCGAATGGATTGCGGATTTAGTACCTAATACCAGATAAGTTGAACAGAATGTCGGTGGTGCAGGGATTGTTACTGACATTCGTTCAACTTTCTTTCGTAATGGCAAAAGTTTTGAAATTAATTGAAACTGTCACTTTAACCCATTCGCCGAATTCTGTAATAGGGGTGATTATTGATTCGTTTCGAACAAAGGAAGGTTTAAAATTCAAAGAGAGCAGTTTCCTTTTGCCTTTAAAAATGGATTATAGGAGTATATCGAAAGTAGTAAATAAATGCCGAACTCTCCTGAACTCCTCTCTCAGTTTTTTGTCCAGTTTCCCAGAGGTCAGTGGTAATCAAAGTGAAGTTTGAAAGTGTCAGTAAATAGTAGTGATGTTCCAGTTAGGAATAAAATTATATATTTTCAAGGGTGGGGAATAAGTTTAAACAATTATTTTTTCAACATCTTCGATCTATTCGTAGTTCCAAACAAGCGCAACAATATTATATTTACTGCCTGATGATTTAGACTGTTTCAAATGGTTTATGCTTCGCTTTTAGAATGGAAGCACTAAGGCTAGGACCGCACTTGCGTAGTCGTAGTCGCTACAAATTATTGTCATGCACGAACTTGTGATTTTTTTGCGCGCGATTGTTTAATCGCCAAAAATATAACACACTATTTTTAATGTGAGTGCACGCATTTGCTACAAACAAGAAAATGGAACTTGTTTCATTTTTATAATCGATACGATTTTTAAGTCGCATGTGCGTGCATTCACATTTAAGGCCATGTGTCTTACTTTTTGCGACTAAAAAATCGTGGACTAAAAATCGCAAGTGCGTGCATGCCAATTTCTCTTTGCGACTACGATTTTTAAGTCATAGTAATTTAAATCGGAAGTGTGGGCATATCCATTTGAGTACATGTGTTTCATTTAAGTTTACGACAATCGCAAGAAAAATGAAACAAATTGCGACTTTTAAATCGTCACTATTTGTTGGTATCAAGTGCGTTTATTACCATTTAAGCTCATGTGTTCTATTTTTGCGACTAAAAAACCGCGCGATTGAAATCGCAGGTGCGTTCATAGCCTAAGCGCTGGTTTATAGGATATCGCTTCATACATCCATATGCTCCACTTTATTTTCATACTAAGCTTTCATTTGTCGTTCTCGAAATTCATTCATTCATTCATACTGCCAACTCCATCTTAGGCAGCAGTCGTAAAAATCGGAACGACTGGTTTGATGATGAATGCAAGCTAGCGACTGAACGTAAGAATGTTGCGTACCGAGCAATGCAACAATCTCATAGAACGCGGGCACGCGAAGAGGAATATAAAGAGCTCAGAAGAACAGAAAAACGGCTTCACAGACAAAAGAAATCAGCCTGGGAGAAGAACCTAATCTGTGAAATAGAAAACAGCCGAGAGCGAGGTCCGCACCAGGCGCGGAAGTTCTACCAATCCGTCCGAAACATGACGCAGTACACACCACGCTGCACATACTGCAAGGACGGAGAGGGAAATCTGATCACCGATCCTGAAAGCATACTGGAGCGATGGGAAGCGTACTTTAATGAATTGCTAAATGGTCAGCTCACTGCAGAAGTGGAGGCTCCACTACTTCAAGAAGAATACCCTATGTTGCCGCCACCAAGCATAGAAGAGGTTGAGAAGGCTATAGGCCGGCTTAAACAGAACAAAGCCCCGGGAGTCGATGGCATACCAGCCGAATTATTCCATCACGGCGGGCCAGCCTTACGTCAAGCAATTCATAATATTATAGTACAGGTATGGGAGCAGGAAGAAATGCCAGAAGACTGGCGAAAAGGTTTAATATGCCCCATACATAAAAAGGGAGATGTCACAACGTGCAGCAATTATAGAGGTATCACGTTGTTGAGTACCGCCTATAAGATACTCTCCTCTATCCTACAAGACCGGATAACCCCATACGCTAAAACCGTCATCGGACAATATCAGTGTGGTTTCATTCCAGGCAAATCAACAACTGATCAGATCTTTACCCTTAGGCAGGCGATGGAAAAATGTCTAGAATTTAACATCCCAACATACCATCTGTTTATAGACTTTAAGGCCGCCTATGATAGCATAGCCAGGGTAGAACTTTACAAAGCGATGAGAGAATTCGGCATCCCAAATAAATTGACACGATTATGTAGGTTGACCATGACCAACGTAACAAGCCAAGTAAAAATAGCCGGATTGCTATCCAGACCAATCAAAATCTTTAATGGACTCCGACAAGGGGACGGTTTGGCCTGCCTCCTCTTCAACCTGGCGTTGGAGAAAGCAATCCGTGACTCTGGCACGGCAACAAGAGGGACCATCGTCAACAGGTCCAGCCAGTTACTGGCGTACGCAGACGACATCGACATCATCGGAAGAACCGAACAAGCTGTACACGATTCCTTCATCCAGATCGAGCAGGCGGCACAAAATCTGGGGCTGCACATTAGTGAAGGTAAAACAAAGTACATGGTGGCGTCGAATGCGAGAGGAACAGTTGGTCAAACAATCAGGGTAGCGGAGCACGAATTTGAAGTGGTGCAATCCTTTAAATACCTTGGGTCAATAGTAGCAGCCGATAACAACATAGAAGAAGAAATACGCGGGCGGCTTCTCAAATCCAACAGAGCCTACTATAGTCTGTCAAAGCTCTTCAAATCCAGAAATCTCACCATAACTTCAAAACTGCTGCTGTACAGGACCATGGTCCTGCCAGTACTCACATATGGATCCGAGACTTGGGTGCTTAGCAAAAGGCACTCCGACCTCTTAGCTGCGTTCGAGAGAAAAGTCTTAAGGAGAATTGTTGGCCCCATATGTGAGGAAGGACGATTCCGGAGACGGTACAATCATGAATTGTACGCAATCTACCTAGAAGCAGATATCGTGACAAAAATTAAGCTCGGTAGACTCCGGTGGGCAGGGCACCTAGCTCGCATGAGCGAAGAGGAACCTGCTCGGAAAGTTCTTTGTGGTACATTCTATGGTAGACGACAGCGTGGTAGACCATGCTTGCGCTGGAGAGATGGCGTAGACCAGGACGCCCGAAGCCTTGGGGTGCGCAACTGGATGGCGTCGGCTAGAGACCGGGATAGGTGGAGAGACTTGTTGAAAGAGGCCAGGACCGGAACCCGGTTGTCGAGCCGATGATGATGATGAAGCTTTCATTTAGGGCCTATCGTCTATCTGACTTTCTGGGGCCCAGTTTTTCAGTGCTAGATCATCCTGGTGTAGGGGTCAACCCTGAGTTGAGTTAACCCTTCAAACCTGTTTTTCAGTCAATGTTAATACCAGTGTTAACTCGGAGTTAACTCATAAAATTAGCTGGGATTAAATGAAGAGAATAATTTTGACAGATGCTGAAATCTTAAAGGAAAATGAATATATTTTTATTAAACTCAGATTCTGATTCTGATCTAAGCGTTGACGCGGAGTTATTTCAAATATTAAGTTTAACTGTGTTAAGAAGAAAAAGACTTGTAATCACGACTTAATCATTTTCATTCGACGAAAAAGATTTCCAAGACCGGTTATTTTAATTTTTTTAACCGATAGCGTGAAATTTATTTACAAAACTATCATGATAATAACCTGTAATAATTCCAGGGATATGGCTATAACAGAAGAGCAGATGTTTCTTGGTGGCTTGTTGAGAGCAATAGGAGATACATATTTACGTAGTGTCTGTATCAACAGTATCGAAAGTTGTGTCAACTGTTTAACAGTATAAAGGAATGTTACGAAGTCGAATAAAAAAAAAAAATGTACAGTATTGCAAAGTTCCCAAAGGCTATAGCAGAAGATTGCACCCATGTTAAAATACGTAGCCCAGGTACTTAGATATGGAATAAGACAATATCTGTCCATGATTTCCTTCTTTACTTGCGACTTATAGGTACTAAAGGGTGGTTAAATTTTAAGAGCCGATGTTGAATGTGAACCACACCTAAACGTCAAGTTTTTTTCTGCATTTCATTTGACATTTCTCAATTTCAGACTAACTCAATTTGAACCATGGAAAGATACACAATCGAGCAACGCGTTAAAGTTACTCAGGTTTATTATGAAATTGGGCGTTCAAATCAAAATGCATATCGTGCACTTCGTGATTTTTTCGGTCAATTTAATCAACCAAATGTGCGTACAATCGAAAAAATCGTGCAAAAATTTGAGCAAAACGGGTCTGTAGGAGATGTGAAAACACCAGTGCATACTCGTACTGCAGAAAATATTGCTGCTCTTCGCGATAGTGTGGCTGAAAAGCCGTCCACCTCAACTCGTCGTTGCACCTCTCACGTTCGTCGTTGATGAACATTATGCATAAAGACTTGCATTTACACGTTTACAAAGTGCAATTGACTCAAGAACTAAAGCCTATTGGCCATTTCAAGCGTCGTTAGTGGTCAGAATGGTGGCAAGAAATGGCAACAGTGGATGATCAATTTTCGCAGAAAATCATCTCCAGTGATGAGGCCTATTTTAACCTCAGTAGATTCGTCAATAAGCAGAATTGCCGCATTTGGACGAATGATAATCCAAGAGTGATTGTCGAAAAACAAATGCACCCACAAAGAGTGACTGTTTGGTGCGGTTTATGGGCTGGCGGCATCATCGGGCCGTATTTTTTCCAAAATGAGGCTGGTCAGGCAGTCACTGTGAATGGTGTTCGCTATATCGTATTTGTATTTGTATTTCAAAGATTTTACATGATACAACAAGATTAATCTTTTAATAGTGTCTAAATAACTTTACCAAGTGTTCCAAATTAACAGTACAATAAATAATAAAGAAAAGAGAAATATGTTTTGAGCTTATAAAAATATAAAAATTAAATTCATTTTAAGTTTAACAAACAAAACTAAGGAAAGAAAAAAATAAATAAAAAAAAAAAAGAAAAGTATTAATTTTCTGTTAAAAAGAACAAGAATAATTTCTTCCTAAAAATGGCTGGTAAGGTAGCAGTGGCGTGGCGTGGATAATTTTAAATGGGAACCCGTTATAAAATTTTGTCACCT
This sequence comes from Chrysotoxum bicinctum, assembly GCA_911387755.1. Lineage (NCBI taxonomy): Eukaryota > Metazoa > Arthropoda > Insecta > Diptera > Syrphidae > Chrysotoxum > Chrysotoxum bicinctum. The sequence continues at coordinate 72,529,156 of OU426988.1, read as the reverse complement.
GTAAAAATGAAAAAAAAAATCTTAGAACCTTAAAACCAACATTTCTAGTAGGGATATGGTATCTACAAATGCATTCCACATTGACTTAGCGAAAAATGTGTAGCTATATTTTTTATACTTCAAGACATTAATATTTCAATCAACAATGAGCTTGAAACATAATAAAAAAGGACCTCCTTTTAGACACCACCCCTTTCGTCGGACATAAATGCGGCACCTTCCTTGGAATTTTCTATTAACTTTTCCTTGCAATCATGTGTCAAGAATATTAAATATATGATGGGACAACTCATCTGCATTAAGACTCGCCCTAACGTCAAAAAATACAAAATATGTTTCTTGTATTCCATTCTCTGACAAGAACCGAAATATGGCACTCAGTTGTCCCCTATGACTCAAATCTGATGTTTCGTCGATCTTAATCGACACGAACCGCGCTTCTATGATTTCTGTTTTAATTTCAGATTTAATAACAGCCGCGGTACTATGTATCAAGTCATTTTGAATATCGTTGCCCTACAACACTACTCTAAATAGGGTTCCATTAAAGTGTCATAGGTAGATACTTATATCTTGATTTTCTTTACACATAAGAAATCAATTTCTGTGTGAAGATTTTGATCCCTCGCAAGATTTTGCGTTCCTAAACACCCAACAAAAATTTATTTTTCTTTGACAGGGATCAAAACCTTTAAATCCATATTTAAAGAAGGATTTACATGTATACATGAAAAACGCACACACAAAAAAAATTTCGATCTGGGATCGAAATCCCTGGTGTGTAAAGGAAAAAAGGATAAAATATAAACTATCAACTAAAAGCTCAAGTGACCTCAACTCCAAGGTGCGTTTCGCCCAGGTACGACAGTGGGCTCATCAGTTAGATGCTGCCGTACCCTTCTAAGACGCAAATATTGGTCGATGTTTACCGACTCTAATAAAATTTACAGCTTTAATAGACTGTGAATTTTATTTTTCTAGGGGAATTTGATTAAATTCAGACACCTAGAATAATAATGTCCGTGGTCAGACTATTAAATCATTGAAGATAGAAAATTATTTCTGTTTAAGTGGAGTGATTGAATGAAATTCAATTAAAAGCCCACTGTCGTACCTGGGCGAAACGCACCTTGGAGTTGAGGTCACTTGAGCTTTTAATTGAATTTCATTCAATCACTCCACTTAAACAGAAATAATTTTCTATCTTCAATGATTTAATAGTCTGACCACGGACATTATTATTCTAGGTGTCTGAATTTAATCAAATTCCCCTAGAAAAATAAAATTCACAGTCTATTAAAGCTGTAAATTTTATTAGAGTCGGTAAACATCGACCAATATTTGCGTCTTAGAAGGGTACGGCAGCATCTAACTGATGAGCCCACTGTCGTACCTGGGCGAAACGCACCTTGGAGTTGAGGTCACTTGAGCTTTTAATTGAATTTCATTCAATCACTCCACTTAAACAGAAATAATTTTCTATCTTCAATGATTTAATAGTCTGACCACGGACATTATTATTCTAGGTGTCTGAATTTAATCAAATTCCCCTAGAAAAATAAAATTCACAGTCTATTAAAGCTGTAAATTTTATTAGAGTCGGTAAACATCGACCAATATTTGCGTCTTAGAAGGGTACGGCAGCATCTAACTGATGAGCCCACTGTCGTACCTGGGCGAAACGCACCTTGGAGTTGAGGTCACTTGAGCTTTTAATTGAATTTCATTCAATCACTCCACTTAAACAGAAATAATTTTCTATCTTCAATGATATAAACTATCAACTATCCTTACTAAAATTATTTGGTTTCTCCGATAGGTAATGTTAAACAGCAATCTACATTTATCAAAGACATTTCCAAGACAAAATCTAGAACTGCACTAAAATTAAGAAGCTAAATTTTTTGTATCACTATAGTGGGTAATAAAAGGAATTAAATCTTCACCTTAACATCTAACTTTTCACTATTTTTAATTAAGTTCAAATTGGCTTTTCAAAACACTAGATTTATTTGAAGTTATTGAACCTGTGCAACACAGTCTTTTATTGAATGCCAATTGAATCTAAATTTAAATTCCTATTAAAAAAAAAGCAAATGCATTTTATTTGTCCAGAGTAGCGATATGCTAAATTTACACTGCTGACAAATTGCCATATATTCTACCATGATTTATTTCATAATTCAACATTATCACAGTAAATTTGCAAAAACATCAATCGTGCATTTAACATTAGCATGCAAATCAACATCAAATTCAAAATCAAGAATCAACAATACCCACATGCCATATGTATTTTTTTAGATAGATAGATAGATAGACAATTTTATTCATTCAAGCAAACTTAAAGCTATAAATACAATATAAATGTTTAAAGATTGAATGAAATTAGTGAACATTCGGTAACTATAAAAGTTAGTGATGAACGACACGCCAAAACAAATTAATTCAATTAATATCTGAAGTGGGGTGACAATCAGAATTTAACTATTTCAAAAATTTGATTAATAATAAAAGTAAACTTTAAAAAAAGGAATAATAAAATAAATTCAAAATAACAAACTTAACAATTCAAAAATAATATACTCTAAAAAACAACAAGAATTTTTTTTTTTTTTTTTTTTTTTTTTTTTTTTTTTTTTTTTACTATGTACCTACATACATGTTTGTGCTGCTTAATATGATAAGGTTCTTAAAAAGGATTCAATACATTCATAGTCATGTGTGAATAGCCAGTCTTTAACTTTTTTCAAAAATGAACTAAAAGAAGTAGTTTGCCTTATAAATAACGGTAATTTATTAAAAAGTTTGGGAGCTGTACTTGTGAAAAAAAGAGAGAAATGAGTTCTGCGTGCGAGTGGTACAGTAACAAGATGTGAGTTATTTATACGTAGACTGTAAAGCTGTGAGTTTCTAGTTGGAATATTGCCACTTTGTTTGAAGAACTCTCTTAAAACTTTGAAAACATAGAGATGTCTCATTGGTAAAATTTGCAATTCTTTGTATAAAGGCCAACTTTCAGCAAAACGGTTTTTATTACAAATAATTCGTATTACATGTTTTTGAGCTAACATAAGGGGTCTAAAAGTATTTGCGTATGATCCACCCCAGCTGGAAATTCCATATTGAAGCTTTGAATGTGCAAGACCGTTATAAACTAGTTTTAAAACTTTTTTTGAGCAAAATGGTCTTATGAGATACATTTTACGAGTAACCAACATCATGTGAGATTTCAGGGAGTGAATATGTTCTTTCCAATTTAAGTTGAAGTCGATTTGAACTCCCAAGTATTTAAATTTCATCACTGACTCAATTTTAAAACAATTATCGGAACAAAGGTTATAAGAATAGAAATTACGTTCACCACATTTATGAACAGGCAAGCAGAATTGTTTACAATTGTGTGCATGAAAATAAAGGTTATAATCAAAAAGACAATTATCAGAAAGCTTAAAAGTTACTAACTTAGTTTTCTCGCTTATAATTAGCTTATGAGCAGCAAACCATGTCCTAAGGATTTCTAAATCTTCATTAATTTTGGCAACACATTCAAAAGTAGTATTAAATTGATATGTGAATGCTATATCATCAGCAAAGGCAGTAAGGGAACCATTTAATTTAAGATCGAAAAGAGAATTTATATAGATTAAGAAAAATAATGGACCGAGAACAGAGCCTTGTGGGACTCCATTTTTTAAAAGAAGTGAATTGCTAAAAATTCCATTCACATTTACTTTTTGTTCTCTTTCCTTTAAGTAGGATTGAAGCCATTTAAATATTACACCTCGAAAACCAGCATTATACAATTTGTTTAATAGAACGTCATGGTCAACCATATCAAAAGCCTTAGTCATATCAACGAAAAGAGCCATGGTTGTTTTATTACAATTTAAACTGCTATATAATTGTATACACAGCCTTAAAATAGCGTCTTCAGTAGACATTCCTGATCGAAATCCAAATTGATTATCACTGAAAAATTTATTTTTGTCCAAGAAGGAAATTATTCTTACCTTTATCAGTTTTTCAAAAAGTTTTGAGAAAGTTGAAAGCAGAGAAATTGGCCTATAGTCGGAAACATTCTTTCTATTACCTTTTTTGAAAAGAGGCACAACTTCAGCACACTTAAGGCGTTTGAAAAAACAACCATTTTCAACACTTGCGTTAAAAAGGTAACTTAATATATCGACTACATATAGGGAAATTTTTTTGAGTAAAATACTAGAAATACCATCAGTAGTACACGAATTCTTATTTTTTAACGATAAAATAGTCATGTAAACTTCACGCGAAGATATTGATTTGAAAACAAAACTATTTGGTTGTAAACTATCAGACGTTATATTTGAAAATATTGAACAATCACAACTTAAGCAAGGATCAACTGAAGGTTTAAGTTTATCTGAAATTTCTGTGAAGTATTCGTTGAATTTATTTGATATTGAGTTTAAATCAGTTATGGAAATATCATTAATTTGCAAGTTATCTATTTCGACTAACCGCGAATCCTTACCTAAAATATTATCTACCACTTTCCATTCTTCTCTTATATTTCCATTTGCTTTTTCGAATAAACCCATATAATAATTATTACGCGTTTCCTCTATTTTATGCTTAATGGTTTTACATAAAGAGACATAATAACTTTTGAGATTTCTGTTTTGGGGATGTTTTTTGCATTTAATACTTAAAGTATTTTTCTTAGAAATCTGCTTAAGTAAATTATTAGTCATCCAAGGCTTTAAATGCTTATTTCTGTTTGGTTTTTGACTAGAACTAAAAGTACAGGAATGTATGTGATTATGTAAAATTGAATTGAATAAATCAAAGGCCTTAGATGGGTTACTTTCTAAATAAACCGGCTCCCAAAATTCATACTTTAAAAGTTCCAGTAATAAAGAGTAATTAATGCAGTTTTTAGTTTTCTTGAGTGTTTTTCGATTGCTTCCTGAAGTGGAATCAGAAACGTTGATAAGAGCAACCATGTGATGGTCTGTCAACATAAGATCATACACCTTTCCATAAGAAATACTACTATGGTTTTTATTAAATCTAGCGAATATGTGATCGATACAAGTACTCGAAGATCCTGTCACACGGGTTGGCTCGTTTATATAACTCTTAAGACCATTTGCTGCCAATAGAAATAAGTAATTCTCTGAATCTTTATCTATTTCATTTAATATATTAATGTTAATGTCACCTAATAAAATCAAATTTTTAGCCTTAATTTTACCAAGAACATTGCTTAATTCATCAATAAAAATACTTTTACTAAAATGATGCAGTCTATATATACACAACATAGTGTAGTTATCATTTTCATAACAAAACGACAACTTCAACGCATCTGCACTAGAAATTTCAATTTTTGAGCACTCGCATACAAAACCATCTCTCACATAAACAGCTACACCTCCCGATGGATATAATTCATTACAATTACCAAACAGTGAATAACCTGGTATATTATATAAACAAAGTTCATTTTCATATATCCAGATTTCACTTAAAACTATTACCACAGGTAAACATATGAGCGACTCAATATGAGCTACAAGAACCGAAAAATTTTGTCTCAAACTACGAATATTTTGTTGTAAACAAAAACAAAACTCACAAGGTACATTGACTGGAAAATCACACATGTTTGGATTGGGACGGAGGGCAGACGGAACAAAATTCATATTATTTTATCAAAATCATTAGCACTAACAATTCTTACTGAATTGTCACCCTCACTCTTCCGCATAAAAACTGTCCCGTTCCTGGTCCAAACATATTTAAATCCCTTCGTAGCCTTCAGCGACAATGCAGTGTTTAGCAGTTTACGTGTCTGATAAGTTAAACAGTCATTTAGGTAAATGTTTTCAGGTTTCCTTTGCGCATCGAATAAGTTTGTTGTAAGCTGCTCTCTTTTTTCTCTTTTTGCTTTCATAATTTTCTCCTTGAGTAGATGAGAATTGAATTTGACGTGAAGAATGTTGGTGGTGGTGGTGCTCGTTGAATTGTTGCTGTTTATATTCTTTGATTGCCTTGTTTTAATTTTCTTCATATAGCATTGATCAATGTCAGCTTCGTTTATATTCAGATTTAAACCATGGCTAAAAATTTTGAGAGCTGTGTCAACGTTCGACATTACAGTGTTGTTGTTGGGAACGTTAAATACTTCTATGCTATTCATTAAAAGCTGTTGCTCCAAGCTATTCACCTTTTCCTCAAGATGTATAATTTTAGTTTCACATTCAATATTTTTTGCGATAAGGACATCGATTTGTTTCTTATGATATTCCTTTAGCAAAACAATTTCGGCGTAAACCATATCCAAAGTTACAGCGGAATTACCTCCTGCCAGCGATGCGATTGAGCTGGTGGTGGAGGCGGCGGCGGTGAAAGCGGTTGAGACTGTGGCAGTGGTGGCGGTGTTGATAAAAGAGGCGGTTGTGGTGGTAGAAGTTTTGTCGGTGTAAGATGCATTATATGACATACGAGTATTAAAGAAAAAAAAAACAAATAAGTCGAAGAACACCGTCTTATTTCTTACAAAAGGTTAAAAAGAGGCGAGCACCTGAACTCCTGCAATGTATTATCTTCCTACTGAAATGCAATGCTAATTGCTAAAGGGAGAATAAAATACAAATAATTCCAACTCCTACAGGTATACATCGAAAATTTTATAAGACGGAATGTAGCGTCTTATTTTTTGAATATGTTGGACGAAGAGGATCCGAAAAACAATGCTTGGGGAAGAAAGGGATATAAAACAAATAAATAAGACGGTGATTGAAAAGTATACGTCAGAGTATTTTTGTGACTCTCTTGATTAATGTTGGCTGTGGATTGTGGAATGTGTTTGGATAAAGTAAATTATAAGATACAAACGAGAGGCAGAAAGGATAACTTAAAGTTATTCGATGTTTATTTGGTAGATTGTGTTATTTGTGGATTTTTTAAAAGGGAAGACGATAGGAATCGTGTTATATGGACGCCACGCCACTGTAAGGTAGTTATCTGCAATTCTATAGTGAGGTTGTTCCACAGTCGAATAGCAGACACAAAAAAAGATCGTTCTGCAACGGTTTATGTAAAACGTGGGATAATCAATCGCAAGCCTCTTTGTGACTGAGCGTATTTAAGTATTTCACCTAAATACTCAGGACACTTATTATGTATTATGCTGTGAAGATAAGTAATGTTACGAAACCTTAGGTACTTGTCCAAGCTCAGTCCCCATAGCAAAGTATGTATATTGGAAACACTAACATATCTTGGAATACCGTGGATGAAGCGCAGGCAGTCGTTAAAGGCCACATTTAACTTACGTTTTCATTCAAAATCAAAAACAGGATAGATAGAGCAGTTAAAAGTAAAAAAGGGCAAGATAAGACTCTTTATCAAGTGTTTCTTTATATCAGGATCTAAAAAATGTGACGAAGACCTTAGAGATCGAAGACCAAAGTAAATTCGACGTATAGATTCAGAAACCGCGTCACAACAACTTAATCTATCATTAATTTGAAATCCTAAGTACTTAACTTTTTTGACATATTCAATTGTTTGCCCATTTAAAATAATTTTCGGAAAATTAGATATATTAACTTGACTTCTTGAACAAACCATACTTAGCGTTTTCGATGGATTAAGTTTAAGTTTATTAGAATCAGCCCATCTTTGTATGCTGAGTAAATCTTCGTTAATTCTAATAACGCAATTTAAGATGAGACCCAATTGACAGAAATTATATATTATAACATCATCTGCATACATGTGTATGAGACAACTGATAACGATCTCAGGAAGATCATTTATAAACAAAGAAAACAGTAGTGGTCCAAGAACAGATCCTTGAGGAACACCGCAGTTAACCACATATGGACTTGAAGTACCTAGATCAGTTGAAATCGTTTGAAGCCGATTTATAAGATAGCTTCGCAAAAGTTTAAGAGCTGTTCTTGAAAACTTGAATTGGTTACTTAGTTTGGAAATCAAAATCTGATGGTCAATACAATCAAAAGCTTTGGAGAAGTCTAAGAAAACCATAATACCCAACTGATTTCTGTCAAGAGCACTGCGGAAATCAGATGTGACTTTTACAACAGCAGATTCACAACTGTGTTTGTGGCGGAAACCAGACTGCCACATTGATAATTTGTTACTGGTTTGAATATAGGGGAGAATTTGATCCGCAATCAGTCTTTCAAAAACCTTACCGAAAAACGGCAGCAAACTTATTGGCCTAAAATCAGCTGGCTCCGAAGGATTATTTTTTTTTGTATGGGAATAATTGTTGCAATTTTCCATTGTTCAGGGAATTCACTGCTATAAATACAAGTATTGAAAATATGTTTCAATGGTGGGAGAACTATAGGTAAAATCAATCGTATAAATTTCGGCGAAATGCTATCGGATCCAGTCGCATTAGATTTGATTAACTTTATAGCATTAATTATATCGCTTTCCGCAACACAGTTGAATGAAAATAAACCGTCATCTTCAGGAACAGATATAGGCGGACTAGTACCAGATTGTGATAATGAAGAAGCGTAAAATGATTTCATTACTTGTGGGTTGAAAGGGCATTTTGACGTTTCTTTATTTCCGGTCACACCAATTGCTTTCAGATTTTTCCATAGCACTTTGGAACCTAAAGAAATGTCAAGTTTTTCAATAAAGTATCTTTTTTTACAAGAACGTATGAGAGCAGTTACTTGATTGCGAGCAAAAGTATATTGTCGTTTGTTGTATTCCGAAGGATTTCTTTTATATTTTCTAAAGAAAGGCTCTTTCTTCCGAATTTGTGATTCAATATCATGGACAAAACTTAGGATTTTTGATCTGCTTGGTGACAACTGGAACATAATCGTCGTAAAGTCTACCCAATAAGCTATTAAATAGTAAGACTTTGATGTTAACATTAACCGTATACAAAATATCATTCCAGTAATTATTTCCGACCGTATTCTGAATATTAGTACAATTTAAAGTACGAAAAGATCGGTAACTAATAGTTTTGGGAGCATTTGATTTATTTACATCAAACTGAAACGAACAAAATATAAAATCATGTATAAAATCAGAAGTTGGTCTGATCTGATCATTACACAACACTTTATGCATCGAACTGGTCAGAAAGATGTCAATTAGTGAAGGATTCACCGCAGATTGGAAACATGTTGGCCAAAGTTTATTTACAACGGATAAACTCAGTTTATCACAAAAATAATGAAACAATCTTGTTGTGGAATTATTTTCAAGTTGGTTAACATTAAAATCTCCACCAATCAGAATATCTACATATTTTGAATTCAGACTTGATAAAGTATCTTCCAACTCTTGTAAGTTTTCCTCTTTGAAAGAACAGGGTGGGCAGTACACGACCACTAAAAGGCATTTATCATTAACATTAGATAGTTAAATGCATATAAATTCTAAAGCTGACTTTGTTGACGAATAAATACTTTTGGTTGATATGCTATCTCTTACATACATGCACACACCTCCAACTCTAGTGCAACGATCATTCCTATATAGTTTAAAACCAGGGAAAGTAACTAGCTGTGATGAAATGGTTTCATTTAACCACGACTCTGACACCATTATAACATCCAGTTTCGAGCTACCTAACATTTGATACAGGATAGTGTACTTTGAGCAAATACTACCAGCATTAAGGTGACAAATATTAAGACCATCACACGCACCACACAACACATTGAAAACCGATCTTATGTTATCAGGATTTGTACCGAACATGATTAGAAATTAGTACAATAAAGCTCACCCACCATTTTGAAGAAGAAATCCTTGTAAAATTACCACCTAATAAAAAAAGATATGAATACAGAAAATAAATAGGTAGTACAGATAAAAAGAAAATAATAATAAATAATTTAAATAATACGAGTATTATCTAATAATAATGAAATATGAACTAAGTTTTCAAAAACAAAAAATTCTCGTTTAAGCATAACTATTATTTTAAAAAGTTTGTTTCATCTTCATCCACATTAGATATAAATTTTAATTCAATATATATTTAACTGATACCTAACATAACGCAACAACAAAGGCTAAATGAGATGACATGAATTTAAGTTTACATACTTGGTTATAGTTATCTTTAAAAAAAATTATCTAAATAACAATACTGCCTACAGCAACACTATCATCAGCATCAACTGCTCAATCAGCAACAACAACAGCAACACCTTCATCAGCAACATCATTATCAGCAATAATTTTCCTACTGGCAGCGTCAGCAGCAACAGCAGAAACATTAATTTTTTCCAACGTTGTACGAGTATCATTACCACCAGATTCCAAAGAGCAAATTGATTGTAATTGAAGCATATTCGTGACACTGATTGGCCGCTTATCAGCACTTTCTCTCACGTAAACTCTCCCATACCTGGTAAACACAGAATGCAGTAGGTTTTTTTTTGGTAGATCATTTGCTTTTCGAAAGAGAGAATGGTTTTGTTTTGTCAAACTTTCATACACTCTCACGAATTGATTACTGTGTCCAAATCCAAGGTCATGCAAAGTAATTAATCGGGAATTAGTTTTGTAATATTCAATTACTTTCTTAAGCACAAAATTCTTTTCGTTTTCATGCGGAAGTCTAACGATGATCGCGCTAGTAGATGTATTGTGTTGCGGTGTCGTGCGTAGAATGTAATTTGGCCGGATCGGAAAAATATTAATTTTTGTGCAAAATTTGTTGAAAATGTCTTCAAGATTTTTTTTTTTCACAATAGGAATTCCATGGAGAACAAGATCTGCCGCAATATTTTTCCTAGCTAGTGCGTCAATTTGTAATTTCAGTTGTGTGTTGTCATTTTCTACAGTTTGTGATTTAAATGTAGAGTGTTCATCGTGCAACAAGTCGAATCCTTGGCAACGATTTTCAAGGCTTTCTACCTTGCTTTCACAATTAAGAACCAAGTGATTAATTGAAGCAAATCTTTCGTTGAAATCCTGTTCGAGTGCTTTGAATTGTGTTTGAAAGTTATTTTCTATTTCATTCCAACGTTTATCAAAACTGCGTTTAAATGCATCCAATTCATTTCTTAAAGTAGATTGGATTAAATCAGTCAGAGTTTTTGTGAGTGCGTTCAAGCGAGTCTCTATTTTTTCCCAAAGTTTTGACGAAGAAGAAGCTACCAAAGGAGAGCTTAAGGAAGACGCGGAAGAGGCAGACACATCAACTTGGTTAGAACGTAAGATTTTTCTACCACTTTTGAGGTTAGAATTAGACATTTTCACTTTTCAGAGACTTTATATTATATTAGCAATTTTAAATGAAATGAACTTAAATACAATTTTGTATTATACATATATACAAACAGGTAAAACAACTTTTAACAATTAATATTGATTTTAACCAGGAATTAAAAGAATTTAATGTGGAGCGAAAATCAACCACTACACTCCGATTGACATCGTGAGATGATAACGAACTTTTTATGGCCCGAATTGGAAGATATGGATGTGGACGATATGTGGTTTCAACAGGACGGTGCCATTTGCCACACAGCTAACAAAACAATGGCTCTTTTGCGCCACAAATTCAATGGCCGTGTTATCTCACGTGGTGGCGATGTCAATTGGCCGCCGAGATCATGTGATTTGACACCGTTGGACTTCTTTCTTCAGGGTTATTTGAAAGAAAAGGTGTATGCCTAAGCGTCATCGAAAATTTGGACCATCGGATGGAGGTGTGCCGCCGATACCGCGGCGGCCATTTGGCCGATATTTTGTTCCATACATAATTGAACCATACCATATTATCATAATAAAAAGAAAATGCCAATAATTTGTGTTTTATTCAAAATCAACATCGGCCCTTAAAATTTAACCACCCTTTATATGTAATAAAAAATAAATGTTATGTTTCGTTCCGTAAACGCCAATGTTTGTGAAATTTGCGGTGATATTACTGTATAAAATTCTCAACTTTAAGTTTCATCGAAGGAGAGCTTCAATGTTATTATTATTAGGCTTAAGAAAAACTCAAAATCCCTAAGAACGGCGAACATTTTAGAATGTCGGTTATTTTACTTTCAAGTGAAATTTTGAAATATATATTTTATATATGTAAGTAGGTCAAAATTAAGTGCATTCTCCAGCTATCAACCTAGAAATTGTAAAATTCTATTCAAGGATGGAAACAATGTTGATGGAATAAAAAACCTCTAAAGAATACTAGACTAACTTGTCGCATCGGGTAGTCCATCGGAAAGCATTAACTCTGGCCCAGAAAATATGGTCAATTCGCAATAGCCGAACAGAAATCAGCATATAGTTTAGCACCTAATAGAGTCTGCTGTCTTTGTTATTAGAGAATGTTCCCATTGTCCAGTTCTTTGTGAAGATACATTCTCACACAGAACGGTCAAATACCATTTAAATTCTCACATTGAACGCTGCTCTTCACAACCAAAAATTGCGATTGCGATCGTCATCTGTTGGGCAAACATGGAAACGTTAAATTAGCTGTTTCATTATATGTTCTCATTGAGGACGTCAATGCGCCTTTGACAGAGCCCAAATCTGTCGAAGAAATTGAACTTCAGGAGCTTCTTTAACAAAAAGAAAAAAAAAAGTTAAAAAAACCATTCAAAGAGAATCAGCAGCAAACCACCGAGTATAAATTCAACTACATCCACCAGCTCTTCAAATACCGCTTCTAAACTTGATCAGATTCCGTCACATTCAATGATTTTGTCCTCAGAGTCTTAATCACATAAAAGACACGATGCAAGCATCCATTCTACACCAACCGTTACCGTAAGGTAATTTGCGCTTTCTGCATGCGGCGGCGCGGCGTTTCTGGTCAACAGAGGACTTGCGTCGCCATATATGCGAACACATTCTAGTGAAAGGCCAGAAAAATTCTTGTACTTTCTAGAGACAAGTCGAACTTAATGATGCTAATTTTAATTTAATTTTAGTGGGGGCAATACCCCATTTATTAGGCTTAATACAAGCTATAGCTTAATCGAACTTAAAACTAACAAAACTTATAGCTGCGAATTTTGGTTAGTGGGAGAATTGATTCAAGAGACGGAGTTTTAGGCAAGGGGTACTAAGGTTAAAGTCGAAGGTTATTGGATTTGAGTTGACATTCCTTATCCTTAGCATACGTGAGACTGGTTCATTAGAGCCATAAGACGTACGGTGGGTAGGTATATAAAAGAGAAGGGGATTTCGTATGTTGCGGGGGTTGGTATTAAGGAAGATGGAGTTATAAAGAGTTATACAGTCAATAGAACCTGTAAGAAGACTTTGAATGAAGAGAATTTCATAAGTTTTTCTTCGTTCTTCTAGAGAATTTAGGTTAATTAGTTTAAGGCGGTCTAGGTAAGGAGGTAGGATTAGGGGATTGTTCCAGGAAAGTCCTCGAAGAGCAAAGCGAAGGAATCGACGTTGGATACTCTCAATTCTGGCGATGTGGACTTGTTGGTAGGGGGACCACACTTGACAGGCGTATTCAAGCAGGGGGCGGACAAAGGTAACATAGAGGGATCGGGTCACATATGGGTTGGAGAATTCCTTGGACCATCGTTTGACGAAACCAAGAGGCAAAGAAGTTGGCAATAGTTTGCGGATCATTTGATGTTATATTATTGAAGGAGAGAGAAGTTGGGTACCCATCGGATTTTCTTTTATGATTGACGAATTGGTAAAAGGATTTAGGATCATTAATAAGGTTGGCTTGCATCATAATTAAGTAATAAGATAGAGAACTTTTGTCCAAAATATGAGTAGATCCAGGATTTGTTGGCAAAGTAGGGAGTGTTCTTCAGACAAAAGAAGGTGTTGTTAGCAGATTCGAGCTTGCTTAGTCTTTTGTTCCAATCGGATAGGGTCCAACGGTGACCGAATTTGATGATAGTTGGAGATGACACGGGCAGATCTTTGGGGGGTGAAGAAGGCGCGGTTGGTTTGATTTGCGGTTGAACAGCAATTTGGGTGAGTGCAGGAGGATCGTTATTTGTTTCGGAGCTTAAAATTTCATCAGAGACCGATAGGTTGTTGTACATCATTACAGTATTAGGAGTACGATTCTTTGACTCGTCTATCATGTCGTATAACTGCAGCCGTAGCTCACGCGAGTTATTATTTAGCCGTGTCATATCCCGCTGGATTTCTATCATCCGTTGACTATTACTGGTAACGTCATATCCGATAGAGATGAGCTCGGCAGAGACTCTGGATAACATCGTCTTAATAGAAAACAGATCATCGTATGTCTGGATGGGCCAGGGCTGGTCTGGCGGAGAGAAGGGAGAAACTGTTTTTGAGAAGTTACTTTGAAAGTGTAACTCGAGGTCAGATTGAAGGGAATTTAAGTTCGTTGATAAACTATTGTTAAGTAGAACCAATGAGTCATTAACCGATTCCGAAGATTTGTTGATAGAAATTAAGCGCTTGTCAACCTCTAGAAACTTTGAGTGGCACTCCGAGGTATTTAATTGAGACTGTTGGTGGAGCTCGTCAACACTTTTTAAGACAATATCAAATTTTTTGGATAGATTATTAATATTGTTTACACATTTGGTATGGCTAATGGCAGTTTGGTCACTTAAGCATTTTATCGCGAGCATAACGTGAGACATGGAAATGTCTCTGCATTCGTCGCAGTAGAACAAGAAATTTTTCTTAAAATCTTTAAGATAGGCAAGTGGTCTTTTACCTAGGCCGACACATGAGGGGTGGAAAAATTTGCCGCAAATACCGACACAATTTATCCATTCGACACTGGATTCGGTATTTGCACAAATGGGGTTACCGCACTTATGTGACATAGTTAAAATTATTTTGTTTGGTTTTTTGTTTTGGTTTTTTTGTTTGTTGTTTTTATATTTTTTTTTTTATACTTGTTATTACACAATGCTGGTGTAATGGGAAACGGCGATGGGCAGTAAAGTGGGTCGGTTAAGTATATCACACGCGCTGCGAGTATATTGATAGGTTTTTTTTTTTTATTTTTATTTTTTGTTAACCGTTTACTTGGGGACAGTGAAAGGTTATAAAAAGTAATTGTGGAGCGAAAAGAAAATGCGACTGCACTCGACGAAGGTGGCTGAACAACTGTTAGTTTATTTTAAGTAAGTTTAAGTGAATTTTATTTTATCATCCTTCTGATTTCTAACAATTTTGATTGAACAATTCATATAAATATTGGCAAAAGCCGTCAGCCAGATTGACAGTTTTAATTTTAATTTCATTTTAATTAGATTTTAATTTAGATTTAGATACAACATTTTGGTGAAACTTCAATAAGGGTGCGGTTGATTTGAAGCAAAATAATTCCATTATAAATTGGCCATTGGATCGTTGGTTGTCAATTTTAAATGATTTGAAACACAAAATAGCATAAAGCATTTTTGTTTATTTTTTTTGTACTTTTCGAGCAAAAGTAAGCAATTTTCATGATTTGCAACATAAAATATAATTTCTCTATTCTTCAATAAATTGGTTTCTATATGCAAGGGCATCAGAGATATATTTACAAAGGGTTTTCCAGTTTGACCCATTTAGTATCTCCACGACTTCTTCCATTGTGAAAAAGGATTGATTCCAATAATATCTTCGAGTCTCCTGGAGAATTGGGCATTTCCCTATTAGATGGAAAACGTCTTCCTTTTCCCGTAGGTTACAGGGGATGCAAAGAGATGGCAAATCTTCTCTATGTGGCCTGAAGTTTAGAGGCAATAACTCTCCTCGAGTCTTAAATATGAGCGCTGTAGTCTTCGTGGAAGTAGTTCCGTTCCAATAAGCTGTGGGTTAGTTCCCTGTACACCAAGCGACTCGATGAACTGGCTGCTTGCTCTAGAAATCCAGCATGCATTTTTTCATTCAGTTTCCGAATAACGTTATCGAACGCTGTGCTCCATGTGGAATGATTCTCCCATGTCAGAGACAACTCTACTCCAAGTTCCTGGCTTAGCTCTTGCCATTGCACAAAGAAGCCTGTTTTTCTTCTTAAAAAATATGAGACCACTACCTTTGGCAGGCGGTGTTCAGGAAGTTGCATAACTTTAAGGATATATTTGAAATGAATCCTAAGCGTAAAAAGACGCAGTAGGGGTAAGCCAGTTTCCACATAGATCATGTAGGTGGGGTAGTTACTTGGTAGCCTGAAAAGATGCTTAATAAAATATTTTTGTAACTTATCTACTTCATCGTGTTCTTCGTAGCCCCATACTTGACTTCCGTAGCATATTATCGTTTTAGCCGTTGCTTCGAAGAGTTTATATTTGGCTTTACTTGAAACATCATTCCGACCTTTAACATTTTTCCAAGTGCAACAAAGTGCTTTTTTTGGCTTTTTTAGTTTATTCTTGGAGTGAGCATTATACCAAGGTAACGGTATTGTTTGACAACTTCGGGAGAATCCGAGCCCAAAAACTATTTTTCGTCCCTTGTGTATCGAACTGTATTGTTACGGAATACCATAATTTTTGATTTGGATGGATTGATGTGAAGATTCCATTACTTGCAGTATTCTTCGAGCCTATTTATCATGAGCTGAAGCATGTTACGTGTTACAGCTAGCAGAACAATGTCATCTGCGAGCATCAAACCCTTTAACGAAACTTCGTTGAAAATTATTCCTCCAGGTAGGTGTTGCAGCAGATCAGCCAAAAATAGACTAAAAAAGAGTGGACTTAGCTGGCAACCCTGTTTAACGCTGGAAGAAGTACTGAACCATCCTGACATGGCTATTCCATCCCATACTGCAGTTTGGTTGTTTTCATACAAGCTTTCTAGCAAGCGTAGCATTTTGGAGGATAGACCTAAGTTGCTGAGTGTTAGAAATAGTGCTCTTCTATTCACTGAGTCAAAGGCAGCACGAAAGTCAATGAAGAAGGCATAAAGTTTTTTTCCACTTCTAAGAAATGTCCTGCCAGTATTTGTAAGCACAAAAATGTTGTCCACCGTTGTATAGCCTTTAATAAATCACGCCTGGAATTCGCTCAATAGACCATTTGTTTCTACCCAATTAGTAAGACGATCGAGAAGTAAACTAGTGAGAAATTTAAGCAGTGTGTTGAGGAATGAGATCCCTATGTAGTTCCCTGGATCGTTTGGGTCACCTTTTTTAAATATATTAAATATACCATTCTTTTTAAAACTTTCCGGTACAGTTCCTTTCGTAAAAATGTTATTGAAACCATTAGTCAGAAATCGTACAAATACAGGTGTTGAGTTTTTATAAAATTCAAATGCTATCCGGTCTTCTCCTGGAGCTTTATTGTTTTTAGTTCTTTCGATAGCATATTGCACTGATGATGCTAATATCTCGCAGCGCTTAGATATTATAAACCAACTATAATGAGCGGCCATTATGAGGTACAAGGCAAAGCCAATTGATACCCTGTCGGATTATAAGAAGTTTCGGGCACGAACCTACTAAAATAATTCGTATTCTAACCCTAATTTGAACTAAATAGTTATTGCTTAAACTGATAATATACTCCAGGATCTCCAAGGATTTCGAAAACTTCTTGGTAACCTATTGCAAAGAACACGTGTAACTTGTTGTTATTTTTTTAAGTTCAATTTTTCACTAAATTTCACATCCAAAACTCGTGACATTCAAGCATTTCCAAATACAACCTTAACACCTGCGTTACACTTAACGTGATGACAGGTTCTGATTGAAATATTAAATTGCTTTGAATTGTTGAAAAGGAAAAAAAGGAGACATAGTACAAGAGATTTTTTTCGTGATTTTCATTTCGAATCGTAAAAGTACAGTGTAAGTCCTGGCAAAAATCTGCCTTCCATTGGTCTGCCTTAATTGTTTAGGTATAGCCTTTATTCCACTTTTTTAATGTCACTATTTGCTTAGAAATGTTTTTGATTAATCTTTATATTTTCCTACGTAGACGGCAAGTCCCAGCTTTTCACTTCAATTTCGTAGGGATAGGCTTTAATTTTTCCTCTTTTTAATAATTAGTGCATGGATATCAGAGTGATATCATAGCAACACTTATGTTTTCCATTTTCCTAAACAAAATCCCATAATTCTCAGCCCTGACGCAAGGTTTAAAAAGGCTACCAAACATACATATATCACATTTCATTGTTTCACAAGCGAACAATAAATTAAAACTATCTGCATCAACGTTAGAGGGAACAATTTTTCTCCATGTGGAAGCAAATCCTATGCCTTAAGTAAATCAAATGAGCCTTGGTTATGTTTAGGAATATAGGTATAGTAAGTACGTGAAACTTACTCTAATTAAATTATGAATTATGTGTGTCCTTTTCACTTCGAAATGACACGCACGTTGAGGTTGCCAAAAGCCACAAAATAAGAAGCCCAAACCACATACCTTACATGGAAACATACATATTCATTAAAAGGGTATATTTTTTTAAATGTAAGAAATTCATTTTTTTTTTGTTTTATTTTTTTCGTCCTGCTATCGCATTAATTTCAGTTTTTTTTCTCTATTTTTTCGTCCTTTGTTTGTAATTGAATTCTACAAAAAATTAAACAAAAGAAAACTAGCTATTGTAAGGGGTATACTAAAGGCCAGTAATAAAATCCGTTTTATTTCCAATTGGACCCGTGGTGCCAGCCGAAACTGCCAAATGGTCAAATTGATTCCAGATAAGACTGATATAGGGCATAGGGGGTGACCAAATCGACCGACAACGACCAGCAGTCCGTCTAGTTTATTTGAGTGGAATAAATATTGTATTTGTTGTTTGTACTTTTAAGTTTAGGTAGAGTGAGAAAAGAATGCGTAAATTAGTCAGAGGAATACTTTGTCATATTCTACCTTACTTTTTTTTTATTTTACTGTTTTAACCTTCTGCTCGCAACGATCAGTAATAGCGATAGAAATCATAATTTATTGCAGAAGAGCTCTAAGCGGCAAAATTTACCCTAAGTGAAGTGCTATATTGGTGAGATAGTTGCTCTTAAGCCTTCGGTAAGGGTAGTTAGAATTTAAAGGAACGCGGGGATATGGACTGAATTCGCGTACGTACTTTAATTCTAGAAAATATTGGCTATATGACAACTACCTAGTTTTATACCATCAAACACAATTGACTAATTTCACTCACGTCTTTTCTCTCCGAGATTATGAAAACGCTAATTAATTTATCACCATAATGAATATCTCATAGAACTAGAATGGGCTTAAAGATGGAGAAGCCGCAGGCAAAGGCGGTATCCAGTGTGAATTAAATAATACAATTCAAATCTCTTTAAAGAAAAGTTATCTGGAGCATTTACCATGATTTTAAGTTTTGGCATCTCTTCTGAACATTTTTACGAAACTCTCATTTGACCTATCTTTAGGAAAGAGGATCGACAAGATCCAAAGAACTATAGAGGAATTTCTTTTATTAGCACGGCCTTGAAAATTTGTACTTCGCTACTTTGTTGCAAACTTACAAGATGGGTAGAAATTAACAATAAATGGAGTGAGTTGCAATCTGGTTTTCTAAGAGGATATTCAACGGCAGAGAATTTGTTTGTCTTATGTAGTTCAGCACGGTTTGAAATGAATTACAATTAAAAACTGTAGGCCTTTTTTGTGGAGGTTAAGGCAGCCATTGACAGGAATACTCTTTTCTACAAGCTGTACAGTCCGAGAATTTCCTTTGAATTCGTAAAAGTATTGGAAAAACTCTATCAACATACTGAGGCGTATGTTTTTGACGGAAAATTTACAACAGTTAAGCTGGAAGTGAACCGTGGAGTTAGCCAAGGTTGCAATTTGAGTCCCTTGCTCTTTATTCTGTTTCTTGATGACCTGACTTAAGTCTTGGCATGTAGAGTAATGCCGGTCGTCCACTAGGCGATCAACGCACAAATTTCGAATTCAACGCATTAAACTCTAATGTACGGTGCCTTCAATTCTGTTCAACCAACGGGTTGAATCTAGTTGCTGGCCGTTGCTCAACGAATTGCACATTATTTGTTTAACGCGTTGATCAACTTTTTAATTTTCTTTGGGATTTCTTGGCGTAATATTGTGTTGCGTTGCGTTGGTTGCAGTGAAATGTGTCTACTTGGTTGAACTATTGCTTTGCAATTAACTTGCAGTTGTTGCAACCTGCAAACTGTAGTTTATTTTGGTTTTTTGTCATGGAATTATCACCTTCCAGAGTGGACCACGAAATTAATTTTGCAATTGCTTGAGGAAAAGCCCAATATTTGGGACATTAAGAGCCCCTCTTATAAAAATCGAGATGCCAGAGAATTGGCTTGGTGTCAAATTTCCTCGAAAATGCAATTGCCTAATGTACCGAACTGAAGTCAAAATTATTTCAGGTTTGACGTTTAAGTTTTTTGTTTATCGTGGTGTGTTCAACGCGTTCCCGAACGAGTGATTCTTGGTTAAGTGTACGAGGGTATCAACTGGTTCATCTACTGGTTGAACAACCATATCAAAAATGCAGTTGATCAACTCGAAAAACTTTTTTTTCTGTCAAAATCGAACAAGTTTATCAACTAGTGTACGAAGTTATTCAATATATGAGTAAGTTGGTCAATTATGTGTACGGGGCTCCGCGCATTTTGTTCAACTTTAGTTGATCAACGTGAATAACGTAAGTTGCTGCACTAGTGTGAGAGGTTGTAAATTCGTTTATCCAACGAAGGAGTTGAATAAAAAGTTGAACGAAGTTGGTTGAACTTATCGCGCACATAGTGGACGACCGGCATAAGGCTTGGTGACATTCAAATTAATGTCATAATGTATGCGGATGATATTGTGCTATAAGCTGAGTAACCCTCATCCTTGCAAATGATGATTAACCTGTTAGCTGAATGCTGCAAGATATATGTAAAGTTTGGAGGTAAACACGTTGAAGTCAAAAGTGATGATTTTTCAAAATGGAAGTGGGAGAATTTCGAGGGACATATGCAAGAAGAAACTTGGAAGTAGTGAAAACATAATACTTAGTTGGGAATTGAATTAAAATACAACCTTCACATGAAAAGACATCTTAAACAAAGAGCATTAATTGGAATGAAATATTCAATAACAAACATGTGTCAACAATCGAGTTTTTAATGCTACTGCTAGATCTGTCCTTTTTTATGGAGGTTTAGTAAGGGGGAAAAGGTAACTTTTTAAGTTTTTTTCCGAGGAAGATCTTAGGTTAGGTTATGTTAGGAGGAGCGTGCACAGCCCAGAGGCTGTTGCGTACACAGGGGCCTATTGGCCCATTGTGATCGCCTGTTAATAAAAGCAGAGATGCTCCTAAGTAATGTCTTGTGAAGACTGGTTCATTTGCAAACCAGCCTGTGCTTACATTAAATTCTCTCATATTTGCCATTGAGACCTCCGTTAGATCGTCTAGCTCTCCAAAAAACCTGTTTCCAAAGTACCAAAGGCGATTTGTTTGGAGGTTCGGACAGTCGCAGAGCAGGTGTTTAATGGTTTCAATCTCCTCTACATCCAGACAGCTCTTACAGAAATCGGGTGCAAATGCACCCATTCTAATGGCCATTGTGCCAATGGCGCAGTGACCCGTTAGTACACCTATCAGGATTCTAATGTTCTTTTTACTCAGCGATAAAATATCGAGTTTCCTTTTCATTAATTTAATTTTTTAATTTTTAATTTTCATACATTTAATACAACACAAAATTCTGTTGTAAACTGTATGTACAACATGAAAAGGAAATATACAAAAGTTAGTATTTTTTTAACTGATAATATTATAATAATTTTGAATTGTTTTCTTTTCTACAGTCGTCCAAAGAACAAAAAATTCTAGCGCTGCAGGCATTTCTTTGAAAACAAGAAATTTTATTTGTGGAAAGTTCACTGGCTTGACACTCACAAATCCAAATTATCTCGTAGTTTTACCAGAGAATTTTATGTTTGAAGTGAAATCCACCTAGAAGACTCAAAATAAATAGAACCCCCAGCCTTATGCCATGAAGCTTGTGCTGTTAGTTCTTAAAATTAATTTGTTCATTTATGCACTGATTAATAAATAATACTTAATAATAATAATAATAATAAATAGAACCATGGAAGCATTTTTCTGATTCTTCCAAGAATTTTAATTTTGTAATCAACTATTACAGTTATTAATGAAAGAATATAGTTTACACTATTGTATACTAATTCCATAGTTTTATACATATGTAAATTATCTCCCATATTACTTTTAAATTAGCAAAACTTTACTTTTTGTATCTAACAATTAACTTTTTTACTTCGCAAGAAAACAAAGTTGAGATTTATATTAACCTAACATTCAAATAATAATGAAATGTCAGAATCATACACATCATACAACAATACAAATGTCATACAACACTTCCAGTGAATTCTGAGAAACAGAAAATTTATTGTATGATGTGTATGATGTGTGAAAATGTTGTATGTTGTATGAAATGTATGATGTGTATGATCTGAGAAACAGGCCCCTGGTGGCCAGCGTTGCCGCCAAACAAAAAATTTTCGTGCCACACTCTTTGAAAAAACGTGCCATTTGTGACATTTTCGTGCCATATGAAAAAAAAAATCAAGTTATTCTTTAAAAATAAATCTTAATTAAATACTATTACTTCCTCTATTCGTGTATAGGTATTTTCCAGAAATCGGAGTTTTTGGCAAGTTCATAATAATAATATAATAAGTAATAAAGCTTTCTTATAGTAAGTTAAATTAATAAATTAGCTGGAGGTTTGAAATTTTGACAATTATTAGGCTTAATAATTTCATTATATGACATTATAGCATTAATTGTTTTGTATGACAGTCTGTTTTTGTTGTTTGTTTTAATATTATTTAGCCTTGAAAACACTCGCTCTGCTGATGCACTTCTATGCGAGGCAAACTAAGAAGAATCAACATAAATTTTGAAATATTAATGAACATTCCTTCGTCAATATTGTTTTTTTTTTAATTTGTACAACTTAACCTCGAACATTTTTGAATCTTCAAGAAAAATACTTTCGGCTAGTCCAATCTCAAATTTTTTTCTTATTTCGCCAAAAAGAACATATTTCTCGCACTCTAATAGATGAGAAAATTCTGATACCAAAATATTGAAGTGTGGAAAAATACTTTGTATGTTTGGATTATTTTTTAAAAAGGTTGGGTAAATTATCTTAAACGCATTTAGGTAAAATAATGAAAAAAACCTGCCATATTGAAACTTTTCGTGCCACCGTGCCACGAGAAAATTTCCGTGTCAAAATGGCACGATCGTGCCACATCGGCAACGCTGCTGGTGGCCCATATGGTACCTCTGCTTACAATGCTATGGACATATGTATATAGGCGCCAAATTCAAAAATATTTATGTAAAACATGCAACGCTCAAAATACAGCTAAATGTCAATTTTCGAGACAAAAATGTAGGTCTTGTTTCTGTTTTAACCCCTAAAATCCCTAACTGCGTTCGCCATTGACGCACATTATTAAAAGTAAACAACTTAAGAAATCTCCACGATTTTCCAAAAATATGTTATTTTTAATATAAATCTAATCGAAAACGGAAATAGAATTCATGTTTTGCTTAAACTTACATTTTTACACTTTTACACTTGTCTTTAAAATGCATGTTGGAAACATGAAAAACATGAAATGTAACTGTACCTCGGAAGTAGCTTCCTTTGCGATAAATTTCCTTACGTTAAAAAAATGTCACTTTTCATTGCATAATAAGATATGTATATAATCTGTCAAAGTAAAAAGTAAAACTCCAATACAAAATAAAATAAAATGCACGACTGGGTCGCACGAACTTGCTCTTATGTTATAGACTAGGAATTTTAAAAACGAATGTTATTAGAGAAAACTGTTCATAAGGATAAAATTAATTTTTTAAATTCTTTTAGTAGTAACAGACAAAAACAGAATGCTGTGCAAATATGAATTTATGCAAGAACAAAAATTATAAGTCTTTGTAGTGGTTTCTTAAAAAAAGCTTTTATATACAAAATTTTTAAAAGATATTTAAGAAAAAATTTTGGCACGCCAATTTAAAGTTTTTATTATTGTTCGAATAAAAATTAAATTTACAAAAAAAAATATTGAGCTGTTTCTGGGATATCGAATTTTCAAAAAAAGAAAAAATAGATTATTTTTTTCAAAAATTCAAAAAATATTTATTTTAAAGTTTTTAAATGCAATATGTTTTAGACTTTTTAGAAGCTTCTCTAAAAAATTTTTATTAAGATTCGTTATGTGGATAATGAGAAATTCAAAATTCGAAAAAATGGTTCTTTGGTAGGTACAAGCTGTAATATCTTAATTTAAAATTTTTTTTATTAAATTAAAGATCCTAAAAAATTAATTGAAAGAAAAAAAATGTTATCAAAATTCTAGGCGCCGTTTTCGAGAAAAATACGATTTTTGAAAACCATTTTTTTTTTATTTTTTAGCATTTATATGGTAGGTAGGTACCTTAATTTTTAGGTAAAATAGAATTTTTTTTCTCACATCTTATAGATAATGTTGAGAAACTTTTATTTACCGAGTTTAAAAAAAATCTAGCATGGGGTTTTCGAAATATTGAGTCTTAAAACCGTTTTTGAGAAAATCAAAAACAAAGAAAATGGTTCCATGGGGGGTATCCTCAATAACCATTTTTCGGAATTTTTTTCAACCATTACCTAGCTTTAACTAAATGAAATTTTTTTTAATTTTTATTTTTAAAATTTGTCGAACAGTTTTAAAAAAAAAAAATATTTATAAAATTTCGAAAAAAAATCGTATGGCAGGTACCGTTATTTTTGGCCTTAAAAAAAAAAAAGAAAAAAACATGTGGGGGGAAAAAATTAAAAATGATATCTATACCAAGCTTAAAGAAAATCGGCCGTTTAGGCTGTAGTCGAACAGACAGACAGAATTGCGAGACCCACTTTTTTAGTCTTCGCTATCATCGTAATGTAAACTTTGATCAAAATCTCGAGTTCGATTTTTTTTACGAATGTATAACTTGCCTTATAGTACCTTTGAATGAACCTTATAGGACTATCAAGAAGACCAAAGATTGTGGCGATATCTTAAGGCTAGGGACTGCAATTGCTAGATTTGTCTTTGCTAAATTCAATAATAAAATATTCTCTTTTTTACTACTTGTTCTGTATGTTATCCTACTCTCCACTGTAGAAGCGTGCGCTAATTTCTGTGCCACCACCAGGCTAGCGTTCGCAATACAAAATCACGCTCCATGATAATACTATAGGTTATATATACAATGATAGTACCTATAAATCGCAAGTAAAAATTAAAATGCCATTGAAATAAAATATTACTAATCAATTTATTGTAATGAACGTATATTAATTTTCATGTACCTACCTACAGTTAATATTTTAAATTATTCATGCACACATCTCAATTGTATGCTGATATATTACTCCCAATGCTCATTTATTTAATTAACCTGTCTGAAACATTAATGACATTGAATATATTTTTTTCATTTCCCATTTTAGTTGTTATGCATAAGGACAAAGAGGAGAATGGTCTAATGCCGCACATCCATTCACATGACGCGTACCGGACTCGAGAGCTTGGAGCCTTTGAGCATGGTCTTCTCGATGGTGATATGTTCCTTCAGGTAAAAATAAAAATCTACACTATTAATTATTACAAACAACTTAATTAGTGATTATGTTTCAATCATGTTATATGTCCGTTCGAGTAAAATGAAATAGATAACTGCACATCATCGACACTATTAATCATTAATCATCCATATCATGTGTGTAGTTGTTTGGATTTTATTGATTGATTTCGATCTGCTGGGGTTCGAGTTGGGCGCCATTTATCGTGCTACAAAACGATGAATTTAGTTACAACAAATTAGCGTAGTGGACAGTATTCGTCTGCATTATAAATTCAAGTGCATTACGAGTGTTCAGGGGCATGCAACAGTGGTGCGGTAATAGAACAAGCCTGAGCTTTAATGTTCCCATTTGGCGCACGGCAAGCGTTCTTCACCTCGTTTTAATGCTGAGATTTCAATGTCAAGTATCGGGCCTACTTTAAGAACTGCACGTTTCTTTTACACGCGGCCCATCAGACCTATTTTTTTGCCACACTCACTCTCGTAGTAACGTTGCATGATAGTGTGTAGCTTTGTATATATACATTAGAATACATACGTGATTCCTTTGCGAGATAATATAACTGCACTTTGGCACACCACGGTCCGTGAGTAGAGTTATTAGCGGCAACAATGCTCCCGAACTGCATTTGGGTTTGAATTGAAAAAAGGATTTTTCGCGTTTCAATCGAAAATAATTCTTCTTGATGGATAAAAAGCTCCCTTCTCGGTGCACTTGGAAAAAGGACTCGAATCATATCGGCCTTCCGCCTCGTTTCGCCTGGATTCAACTTGGTCGTGTGAAATGCACACGCGGAACGGTGTAAGGTTGTGCGCGATTATTTTCCGGATTGCAACTGCACAAAGTGCATATCCTAGTGGTCTATTCTTTTTGTTGTCCGCTAGAAGACCTGTTGCAGACGCAATATTGGAAATTTTACCTAGTCACGACACGACATGGGTTATTTCAGTTGGTTTAAGGCTTTTACTTGCTGGGATTTATTGTAAGGCTTCAAAACAGGTTAGAATATTGTTAGTCTGTTGAAAAATTTCCATTTATATAGTTGAATACAGGAGAAGGGACAATTGGTTAACAATACAGCACTCCATTGAGTACTTGTTGATAGGAATGTGGAAATTTTAAATTTGAATGCTTTTTTCGTATTCCAATTGGTGGTAGGCAGAACGAAGGACATTCTAAATGTATGTATATGAAAGGATGTCCTTCAGGCGAATGCAAGCCATGAAATTGCAGTTGAATGCAAGTGAATTGCGAAAGGAAATGTAGTTGCTTGAGAATCATTCATTAAAGTTGACATTCCGTTATGTCGTTTGACTTCACTTTAAGGTGTTGAACAACTAATTTAGTTTAGTTTATTTTAGAAGAATTAATTGAATTGGGTCGACAAAAGTTTAATAAATTGAGGCTGAGTTTCACAGTCTGGGTAAGTGCCAATTCAGTGGGTCTATGGTGACGTTCTTTCCAAGACGTTGATATTGTGTGTCCATTCTGGATGAAAGCATATCGATACCTTCCCATTCTTACGGGAAGGTATCGATATACTCGTACTTGTTCTTGCCCCCGTTGACCGCTAAATCCATCCTCTTCGCTTCGGTCTGAATGCTTTCAAATGCGCCATTGGCATCACGCTTTGTTCTTCCAATTTTGTCAATGTCGGGAGCGTATCCGAGTAATCGGACGGACTTTTGAAAGATTATGCTTCTTGTATAAGTTGTGCGATATAGAGCTGTGTAAATCGTTCATTTCAAATGATTGAATCGTTCAACAATCGATTACGAAAATGATCCGATCATTTCAATCGATCGATCATTCGATCATTTTCATTTCACTGAAATAATTCAATACTGTTCCTATAAGATTTTAGTTTCCATGATAAGATTGACTTGTGGCTTTGATAGTTCTCACAAAATACTCTATTATTGTAAGCCATAAATTGCCAAATAACATCGAATGATGGCTACTTTGTACATGGATTAAAAAGTGTCAAAAAATTCAAGCAATTTTAGGGCTTTCGTCTGACATTTTGTACGAAATATACTTTGTACGTCATAACTAAATTCGTCCTCTATTCGTCAAGTTATAAACTGTCAAATTCCGTCAAAGGATGGCTACGATGTCGATGGATTAAGAAACGTGAAAAAATCCACATTAAACATACCGGATCCTGATACATCAAAAAACATCAGTTCAACCCAACAATTGTTTTTTTTTCTTACAACATCAACAACCAACTCGATCAATCATATTCTTCAATGCCGAGTTCAACCCAGAAATTCCAGTCCACCGTTCATTTGGCATTCATAATCCACATTGATTGAATCAGAACAAATGGAATCGAGTAAATCATGATTAATCGAGCTAACTGATATCGAAAATCCAAACTCATTGAAATGATTGAGATTGAAATAGAGAATCCAGAATCGAGAATCATCTAAATGATTGAGATCGATTAAAATGATTGATTTCGATTATCAATACTTTTCGATGATCGGATAAAAAAAAATAGAATCGATCCTGATTGACACAGCTATAGTGTGATATTGTCGTTCAAGAACGATGTTAAACGAAATTGAAGAAGTCGCACGACAGAGTATCGCCTTGCCTAAAAATATTGTTGACATCACCGAATGCATCAGTGATATCTTTTCCGGCCTTGATGGATTACAAACGGACAAGTTTTTCAGGGATGTCAAAACTATAGACATTGCTCTATATAGTTCGTTCCTATAGATGCTATCATACTTGGCTTTGAAATCGATGAAAAGGTAGTAGGTGTTGATTTTGAAGCTCCTGGGTTTTTTACAAGATCTGCCGTAATGTGAATATTTGATCGATGGTGGACTTACCTGGTCTAAGGCCGCACTGATATGGACCTATCAGGTTGTTGATGAAAGGATTCACATAATACGGCAGAAAGGATCTTGTACGCGATGTTCAGAAGACTTAATTCTCTGTAGTTGGCGCAGTTTAGGGGGTCTGGGGTGAGGCTCCATTCAACGGGCATGCTTTCTTTCGACCATATTTTGCACATGAGTTGGTACATACACCCAACGGCAGCGAGGCTATCAGTTCCAGCGGCTTTATTGGACTTAAGATTCGAAATAGGTATATTCACTTCGTCCAGGTCGGGTGGGCTGTATTGTTGGTCTGTGTCGCCTAAGTCGAATGGTACTATCTCTATAGTGGCGGAATGTTTTTCTTGATCACCGTTATAAAGTTTGGAGAAATGGTCTTTCCAAGTCTTTTTCAACATGGACTTTGGTTCTACTACGATGTTCCCTCGATTATACATGCAGACTTCGGTTCGGAGATTGTATTCTTGTGATGTTTTTTTTTACCTTTTGGTAAAACTTCCGAACCTCATTCCCTCTATTTAATCGATCGGGCGCTTCTCATGCTCCTTCTTTTTTCTTTCTGAGAATTCTGTGTTCTTCTCTCCAGCACATCAGAAGCGACATCTCAGGTGGCTACTTGGCATTGCTGCCAGTGGTTCTCAATACTTGATGCTGGCGTTATAGGGATTCTTAAGACGTTGTTAGATACTCGATCGGAAAAGGACCTTGCAATCTCTTACGATTGTAGACGTCCAACGCCGAACTTCCTTGTTTCGGCTTGGGTCGGGATATCCGCAGCCGAAACTTGGCTGCAACGAAGTAGTGGTCCGAGTCGATGACCCTCAGAGCGTGTCGACATCCTCTATACTGGAGAAGTGTCTTGCCTCGATCGCGATGTGGTCAATCTGGTTCACGGTTGATTTATCAGGAGATCGCCATGACATTTTGTGAACATCGAGATGTTTGAACTGCGTAGGGTAAAGTCAGGAGGATTTGACATGTGGGAGGAATTGACATAATGACTTTTCTCAAAAAGTGTAGACATTTGCAGTACTTTAGTTATTAAAAAACGAAGATAGTTACGCTTGATTTGAGCTACCAAAAAATTATAACTGTGATCTGATCGTTGTGTGAAATAGAAAAAATAATTGTTTTTGAGTCCATTTGATTTAATATTTGAGATAACTAAACTAACTGCAGTTTCATTAGTAAGTAGTTTTAGTTATTTTAAGTGAAATACACAACACATAGATTTGTTTTTAAATCATAATATACTATAAATATTCGTGAGTAACAACTCTTTATTTTTTTTTTAATTATTTTTGAAAAAGTCAACTGAAAGGAGGTTTTGACACCAATGTTGAAGGAGCAATTGACAGTGTCAAATCCTCCTTTATCAGTATCCGTCTCACAATGTTAACGAAGCCAACATCCAAGAGGCAATTGAAAATATTGAAAAAAAAAAAATAATCCATTAGCAGTGCTGCTAAAAAATATGGTATAAATCGTACCACTTTAATTTTCTGACGTAAGAAAAGACATGAAGGACAGTCAATCAATACAGAAAACAGCTCGAAATATTCCAACAAACAAATTCTTACAACAGTTCAAGAAAAGGAGCTTTGCGATTATTTTAAAAAATGCACTAAACTTCATTTCGGTTTAACATATTGAAGCCTAGTACTCAGTTCAAGTGAAAATGAAAATTTCATATAAAAGTGACTGCTGGTTCACTGGCATGAAATCCGCAACGAGAGGTGAGTACTAAAATGTGGATTGGAAAAACAAATATGTTCCACAACTTTTTCCACTCTATGATTTTCATTTCTCAATGTACAACCATCAGGAAAAAGTTTAAGGCAACGTGGAAAACTCTGACATTTGTCAGTTGATTTGAATACTTTTTTCAAAACAAAAAATTGAAAATTTTTAAACAGAAAGAACGAGTCAGTTTAAAAATAATTGTTTTTTTTTTTTCATTCAAAGTGAGTAGGTATCAAAAATTCACGTGGAAAAGTTTATTCTATTTTCATTTTAATTCTCCGCGTGTAATTTGGAACATATTTATTTTTCATTTCACGCTAGGTGAGTACTAGGCTTGAACTGGCAAAACAGTTTGTTTTGCAACATGTTAAAATAAACAAAATCCCATAACCAAATAGTTGGAACACAAATGAGCAAGCTGGAAGGGCTTGGCTTGCTGGTTTTATGAAATGCAACAGTTCACTAAAGCTAGCCCTAGACGACGAACATGCTCGCTGAACTTGTTCGTGCTCGCCATGTTTTCGTCGTGTAGGGGCTGGTTCGCGAGCCGCTCGCTGTTGGCGAAAAATTTCGATTTTCTCATGTTCGTTGGCTTCGATGTTCGTCGTGTAGGGCCATGTTCGCGAGCAAATCTTATTTTTACCGTGAACGTCGCACAGTGGGTCCTCTTCATACATAATAGTGCTCAAAATACGGTTTTCAATTTTTGTCAATAAAAACAAAATAAAAATGCCTAACCAATATAAATATTATAACAAATATTATAACACAGTATTATCTTTCCTCTCTGTCTAACGGCCAAGTTACGGTACATTTAAGTTGTCTGTGTCATTGGTTTTTCATTAAACATGCGGAAGTTTTAATTGTGTGCAGTTTTCTTTTATTTTTAAAAGTCAGAACTATATTCATTATTGCTAATATTTT
Source organism: Chrysotoxum bicinctum (assembly GCA_911387755.1). NCBI lineage: Eukaryota > Metazoa > Arthropoda > Insecta > Diptera > Syrphidae > Chrysotoxum > Chrysotoxum bicinctum. Next base: position 72,498,052 of record OU426988.1, on the reverse strand, counting down.
CATTTTCAGAAGCAGTTAGTATCTATTTATAACAGTTTTTAGCATTTTTAACAAACTCTGAATTTTGAGACTGCTTAATACCAACAGGACCCACTGTGCGTCGCACATGCTTACTCTGTGAAGAATCAACACGAAATGAATGTTCGCCAAATGTGTTCGCCGTGTAGGGGCTAACGCAAACGAACAAGTTCGGCGAGCATGTTCGTCGTTTAGGGCTAGCTTAAGGCTAGTCGCGCACTGGCAACTGTGATCGAAATCAAATAGTTGATTTCCATCACCAGTTGAAAGAGAACCGCGCACTGGCAACTCTTTACTCACGCTCATACTCCTTTCTCTCTTCCGCTTATAGAAAATAGCTCAACTGTTGCGAATTAATTTTACGCAATCGTTTAGTTTGTGTCAAAACACAAACTTTTTAGTTGCTCAAATCGAGTTTCTCTTAGTGCGCGGTGTCCCATATACGACCATATGTTTCATTTTAGCAACTAAACAGTTTCGAAACTAAAAATTGAATGTGCGCGCCTGGCCTAAGTCTGCGAAAACCCGAAAACACAATTAATTTTATAATAAATTTTGTGTTTTGTTTATTTATTTCATCACCTTGTTACTGCATTATTTTAATTATATAAATGTTTACGAAGGAATTTGTTGTTTTATTTTTTTTTAAATACTGACAAAACCTCCTTGCGAAGCTGTCAAATCCTCCTTCAATGAAGGAGGAATTGACATTTAGAAAGGCATTAGAAAAAAGGTTGTAACTTTGAAAAAAATATTTAGAAGGACAAATTAATGATGGTTCTTTGTTGCTTAAATTACAGTTAAACCTATGCAAAACTTTTAAATTTGAAATTATACTTGCATCTCAAAATATTTAAAAAAAACTGTTAACCTGTCAAATCCTCCTGACTTTACCCTACATCTTTGAAGAATGTTGTTTCAAAATTCTGAAATTTCATACCAATTTTTGTATTTTCTTTTACAAAACTAAAAACCACTTGTTTTGATATTTATCGAAGGATATGGCTCATGATTTTCTTGTGTCTTTTTATTGCTGTATCTTATGCAAAGTACAACCCCAAAAGAAGTTATACAAAAATGAGAACGAAAATAATTCTCCGTTGATCGAACTAGGCATAATGTTTGTTTTTGTATCGCTTCTTCACCACAAATATTTCTTTTTCTAATATGAACTTCGTATTTATTATGGATTCGTCCACTTTTGCTTGTTAACACATCTATTTATCCAAAAATGCGCCTCAACGTTATAGTTGATTTTTCGGCCAGAATGTACATAGGTCCTCTTCCAAACACTCCGCAGCCATGTCAGCGAACAAACGGCGGCGTTGTCTATGATCATGAAATTTGAAATCCTAGCTCAGTTGGATCTTGTACGGGTGTAAGCCCAGGAATGGCCGACGCCATCCAGTTGCGCACCCCAAGCCTTCGGTCGTCCTGGTCTACGCCATCTCTCCACCGAGCTTAATTTTTGTCACGATATCTGCTTCTAGGTAGATTGCGTACAGTTCATGATTGTACCGTCTCTGGAATCGTCCTTCCTCGCATATGGGGCCAACAATTCAGTGGTCACAGGGCATAACCGCTTAAGTCGATTTTTCATATTTTTCAGGAGAGCAGTTTTAAGTTTCATAATCTCTCTATGAATCAGGAATTATGAATTTTTAAATTTCGTAAATGCAGAAATGAAGAAAGAATACACTTTTCTCATATACTAGAAGAAATAAAATGTATGTCTTATATTTAATGAGTACTTAATTAAGGAAAAAAAACACTTAAGCTGTTATAGCTTATTGAACTTTAAAAAAATAAAAAGCTTAGGTCGAGTTAGGTTGTTATGGCATATTAAGAAAGAATGATTAAAATTTCTTTTGTCGACTTAGGTCGTTATTCCATGTGTGAGATTGTGGGAAAAAATGTCATATGTTGACTTAAGTTCTTTTTCCTTACCAATAAACCAGGGTAATTATTAACTTAAGTTAAGTTAAGTTAAATTTTCCATGTTTGTTTTCTTTTGGTCGTGAAAGTATCATACAAGTAAAGGAACATTTTGTAGTAAGAATATTTTATCTATTCAAGTTTTTAATATGCATAAGTTTAAATTATGTATTGTACATTATTGATTAAATTTTGAGCAAAATTGATATTTAAGTATCTTCTGAGTTGTCAGGGCCTGTTAATTGAGGATAAGTATTTAGCTCGTCCATATTGGATGAAAGATTGTCATAAAAAGTCTGAAAATCAAGACTTGATGTTTTGAGTCCATGAAATCTTCTTCTCTTTCGGGAAAGAAGTTGTTTAGATTTAAAGAAGCTTTCGTCTTTTTTTTACTTTTTATAATTTTAGAAACCTCATCTTTGTGCAAGAAATTTGTGTAGGACATTTGATGCAGTTTTTATAGTAACGCAGCTACCGAATAGAGTTCCAAGTTATTTTGTTACCATCTTCATCTATTCGTTTCCAAGAAACTTTAGATCTATAAAATTTGGCAAAATCAGAAAAATCATTGTCGTTGTTCTTCGTGTCAATTAAATCAGTCTTATTAACGAAATAAAACCAATATCTTGGGGTTTCAATTTGAACCTTCGTTTTTTTTTCTCACTAAGCTAATTGAGCTCGTGATGGGCGCAATCACATTTGTAAGCCCTGGTTCAAGGATCGATGAAGGTCCAAGCTTTAATTTAAAAGTGTTTGGTTTTTATTGCCTCTTTTTTTCGTTGCGTTTTGCTTCTCTTGCAATGCCAATTTTTCATTCTCGGATTCGGTAACCTTTCTCTTCGAAGCAAAAGAACAATTGTCTCCTTTTGGGGCATTAAACTCTTGGCCGATAAATCCAAACATTTTTAAGTATTTTGATAAGCTTGCCAGATTCAAAGATTATGATTTATAATGGCCGTGTATTGATGTAAGATTAAAGCTAGCGTTTAAATATTTTGTACACGAGTCTTTTCAAATGAAGTGACTTTCATGTGCAGTAAACCTCGAAATATGTCGTTTAATTGTTAGGAGCACGTTTTTTTCTGATATCCTTAAATGGAATCGAACGACACTAACGACAGTGAAGATTTTTGTTTTGATGACGGATTTAAAGAAGCTCTCAGTTTCGTCAAAGAACTGATGAAAATATGTTTTACAAAAAACATTACAAATATTTTCGTATTCTTCATACTACGGTCGCGTTTTGGCTTCCAGTTAACTGCGTACACCGAGGTGTCAAATTTTGTATCTTCAATGTGTTTGAGCGAACCAATATATAAAATTCTTTGGTTATATATTCCTAATGACCAGTAGCTGTTGACCTACAGTTCAAGTTTTTAAAATTTAATTCTCTCGCTGCATTTACTTCTAAAAATATAAAAAGGCCCTAGCTTTTACTTAGTTTTGCATTTAGGTCTTGCAAACGTTTCTTCTACATATTTGAGCTCACAGAAATTGAATTACTAGAATTTCTTAATAAATTATTATTATTATTATTTATTAATCCAACAATAAATGTACAGAATAATAATTTATATCAGCTGGAACGGCTTGGGCTTTCTACTGAAATAAATTAAAATTTGGATATTTCACTGCATCATCTGAGTGTATCATTTCCGGTTTATTAAAAAAATTACCATCAAATCATCAAATCGAGATCATTTTCAACGTTCTCAGTTTCATGTACATTGTACATAGTTGAATAGTTCACCTGAACAACAAGAAATTATATGCATATCTTTATCTTAACATAAACTTTAGAATTGTATCAAATATTAAACGTTTTCTTGCTAAAGTGATGACTTAAAAAGAAGAGTAATTGGATCAAGTCAACATCAAAAGTTTGGCCGTTCATTGATCACTGTGCTACGTTATATTCGGTTTAAAATATGGAAACATTTTTGTTTTGTTTAATTGTAACAAAACTCATAATTTTGTATTCTGATTTAAAGCATAAATGCATTTCTTAAAATTCCTAAAGTTTGCATAAGCGTAGTGGAAAAATATTACTCAAAGGAAGATCAATTCTTAACACTCCTTATTTTGATATTTCTTTTTGAATTTTGCTTTAATTTGATACCCAACATTAATTTTCGAACAAATGAAAAGTAAATATGTTGTAACGAGTACTTGCTCTTATTAAGTAATACCTATACTAATTTTGTTTGTATAGGGCACTGCCACAATGTGATATCAGCTCCTTAATACATCACATAACTATATCGTGTAATCAGAATGGTAATAGATAATTATAATCTTGTAATTTGTAAGCATCCTTGCTAATTCCATTATTTGCAGAGCTCATTTTCGGTATCTTACGCACTTCTTTAATTAAACCTTTCAACAAAACATCACTTACACTACAGATGCGACTGTTCGTAATAACCTATCTTCACTTATGACTCATTTTTACAGTAAACTGATTAAGGCAAAAGAACATAAGTCAACTTAGATTTGTGATTTTTTAAATTGAAACACGGAATAACGGCCTAACTCGATTTAAGATTTTCATGCAATCATAGTCTGGTTAGCCAAAAGAACTTAAGTCCAGTTAAGTTTGTCAAGAAATAGAAATGTGATTTGCCATAACAACCTAACTCAAGTTAAGAAAAGTAAATATTTTTTCTACTTTAGGGAATAAGAGCCTATGTTGACATAAGAAAAATGAAAAATAAGCGTTTTTAATTCTCGGCAGATTTTAAATTGATTAACTTGACTTATGTTGTTATTCCTCATTATTTTTTTTTTCAATGCAGAATAATAAAAACTTAACTTAAGTTATGAAACCGCCGTTGTATTTTTATTGAGTTAAGTTGTTATGGCAAATTATAATTTTTGAAAAGCGAGTTAGGTTGTTAGGTTTTTTGTTTATAACTTTTCTTTAAAAAAAGATACAGACGTACAAAATTGAGTGGGCATAGATTTGTATATTCTCAGCACGATTATGATAAAAACTCAATTTCGTCATAACTCGAGTTAGGCGGTTATAAACCACAGAATTCTCCTTAAGACTTTTCTCTCGAACGCAGCTAAGAGGTCGGAGTGCCTTTTGCTAAGCACCCAAGTCTCGGATCCATATGTGAGTACTGGCAGGACCATGGTCATGTATAGCAGCAGTTTTGAAGTTATGGTGAGATTTCTGGATTTGAAGAGCTTTGACAGACTATAGTAGGCTCTGTTGGATTTGAGAAGCCGCCCGCGTATTTCTTCTTCTATATTGTTATTGACCCAAGGCATTTAAAAGATTGCACCACTTCAAATTCGTGCTCCGATACCTTGATTGTTTGACCAATTGTTCCTGTCGCATTCGACGCCACCATGTACTTTGTTTTACCTTCACTAATTTGCAGCCCCAGATTTTGTGCCGCCTGCTCGATATGGATGAAGGAATCGTTTACAGCTTGTTCGGTTCTTTCGATGATGTCGATGTCGTCTGCGTAAGCCAGTAACTGGCTGGACCTGTTGACGATGGTCCCTCTTGTTGCCGTGCCAGAGTCACGGATTGCTTTCTCCAACGCCAGGTTGAAGAGGAGGCAGGCCAGACAGTCACCTTGTCGAATACCCATTTTATTTGTTTAGTAGCGTGCTATTTACAAACGCCACAAAAGGTCTATTTACTTAGTTTTTTTGCACGAACTGTCATTGATTTAGGTGTGTTCAGAAGCAATTTATTAAAAAATTGCTTTGTACGAAACTAGTTAGAAAATGGTTAAAATTAAGAATGAGTTAGTAAACTACTTAAAGTTAGCAAATTGCTAAGTAGTATCATACTAATACTAATACCTTAATAATAGGCTGTTTGAAATTTTGCGCCTTTGAATTGTAACGGTCCGAGGTGTCATCGGCAAAGACTCTCATCAACATGCTTCTTGTTCCTTCTCTGAAAGGTGCTAAAACCCTCTAATACAACTTACCGCAGCACATCATTAAAACACGCCTATCAAGAATCCTTAAAACCCTTCCTTCATTTACCACCATTACAACCCACAGCTTACAGGCACTGCAGGCTGATCCTGGCAGCAGAAGGAAGAGATGTCCATCTGATTTCTTGGAGAGCTGTTATGTCAGCTTTATATTTTGACAGGGCTAGCTGCTGAGCAGCTCGAGCTCTATAGAGCAATCGTACGTTCCATAAGAAAATTCGTAAATCGTTTTTCCGTTTTTTTGCGTGGGTTGTCGTTGTGTGATCAGTCCGTTTCCGAGGCTTGTTGTCGTTCTCGAAATTCTTTTAGTTTTACGGGATAGGGAATTAACCTGTCGCCAACCTGAGGAACCAGCCTGATCATATTAGCCAAACCTTTTTTAAAAGACTTGTTTCTAGCGGCCGCCGCGGAGAGACTATGATCACACTTCCACCAGCCCCGAATAGTTACGGCACGTGCATGTTTTCGTAGGCCACATGTTGTTCCCGCTATTCGTCTGATGGCTGACCGCCTCTCAGCCGATCTTGCGTTCCTTTAATGCACGAATGTTGGCTTATTATTTACCGAACTCAAATTATCATATCAAACGTTGAAGAATCGACTGTTAAGTGTCATCACGTGTACCGTAAAATGAGCACAACGCGCGCAACGTCTGCACAAATGAACACTCATTTTGATAATAAAGTTTCATCATTTGAATGTGATTTTCAATCGTGTAAATCGCCATGGTGTTTTGTATCATAAACGGAATAATACACTAGAGATTTGACAGATGTCACCAAAACAACATGGCCGCCGTGGGTTGCCAAAATCTATCTACGCCAACTGAAACCCCTTAATAATATACTGGTCAATTAATTTTCTATAATAAGAGAGTGGAGACTTCTCCAAACATTCTGCTTATTTATCAAATTATCTCGTCGAACAGCGTACTGCAGAATGAAATTTTAAGTTAATTCGTTGTGTCATTTTGTATGGGATTTTCCGGTCCTTACTGTTCCCTAGCAAGGAGCTAGAAGCAAATTTTTACAATGAATGCTTATAGAAATTGGCGATTCTTATATGGCTAGTTCCATTTTATTACACTCTTGACATCTTCATATCTACGCTGCTTGCTTCCAATGGTGAACTTTTTGAAATCTATTACTAAAATCTGCATGGATATAAATTTATGTTGTGCATAACCAGTTATATGCATTAACCAGTAAAATAAACAAACACTTTGTTGGCGATTGCTGAGGAATTTTAATGATTTGGAATAATCAGCCCTATCGAGGCATTCGTTCGAAAAAAGTTCCGAAACGATAGTCCGTTCCGATCGGAACTTCGTTCGAGGTATCCACTTCAGAACAAACAAAAATGAAGCATACAATCGCATTCATTCTATTCCATTTTTCTTAAAATAATCCGCAACTATTTTCTGTCGGAGAAAATTTTCGAAGAAATTTAACGCACAACTGTCAAAAATTCTTTGCTGAATGTACTTAATAGCAATGCGTTGATGAGCGTCACATTTTATCGGAAGATTTTCCGGTATGTCAATCGGACAGCGTACCTCGGTAGAAAAGTCTCCGATTTCGAACAAATCGGAAAATAATTTTCTCCAAACGGATACCTCGATAGGGCTGAATAAATTATAGACATCTGAAAAATAAATAATTATTACCAGATGAAATCTAATAAGTTCTTTTATTCTCTGGACACAAAGCAGACTTGCCATTTAAAATTTGTGAACCAATTGATAAATATGAAAGTTTATCTAAGCCAAGAATCCCTTGCTTGATGCATTCAATTTATTGGAGCAGTGCAAATTGTTTATTTCGTTTTGAATCCAGCTGTTCTAAATTATATACGTACATACATCTATTAGCGCGGGATGCATATTAAGACCTCCAACAGACTGTGCAATCGAAACACAGGCTTTTATATCTGTATTCGACTCTCTGGCTAATGGGGACATTGCCACTGTATCCACTCAATTTATCACAATAAAAATAAGCACACAAGACCGCAAACACCATGTTAGTGTTCGATGCTCATAAGTTCCGAGCTAATTAATGTGCTTAATCATTTGATAGAGTGAACCTGTTAACCGGAATATCCGTATCCAATGTTCAACAGTGCAACAGTGATTTTATTCGCCAATATAGTATATAGTATCTTTTTCATCTTCATCTAGCTAGCTACGCGAATTCGTGTAAAAAGAAGCAGATAGCTAGAGGAGGGGTTCTTATTCGAGCGTATCTATTACACAGGCTATATTTTGTATTTGCCTCCGGATAGCCCCCCACACTTCCCAACAGCAACCCTGCATCCTACAACACCATAGTGCGAAAATAATAAATGGTAAAGCTGAAGGTGCAGAGATGGGCTCCTGTCGAGTCTCAGAAATTATCAGTCGTGATAGATGGGAAGCCATTTAAATACACCGCTGGATGCTCGGCCATCATTTGGCGGATTCGGCAATTGTTAGGTTACTGATTGCAGTTAATAATATTTATAATTTTATTGTTGCTTGTTACTGCCAATACACGCCCCGTGCATACATAAAGACTTAATGCTCAATAAGATTTGAGGTTAAGTGGTTGTTAATTGTTAAAATGCATGCAATTTAAATGCGAATCGCCACTGCCGCCGCCGCCGTCGCGATGTTGTTCTGCGTGCATTTCGTGCATTATATTATTTGCAACAACAAAAATACGTCCAAAAGTTGAAGCACACGCAATGCTATGTGCATTTGAAATTAAACACTATCTACTTGAATTATTTATAAAGGTATGTGAATCAATCCAGATTTAAAGACGGAAGAAGTCACAAATGATATAAGTTTTGAATAACATTAAATTAATGATTCAATTCAAAATTTTTAAGAGCTGAAAATTGTCAATCGAAATAAGATTATAATTATAAGCAAATTTGCTTGGCATATACTTGCTGTCATGGTTCAAGGCCATTTAACCTAGCATTCAAGATGTAAACAACTAAGGTGATCCGAATAATAATCAGACATGCATGTCTATTTTGTTGGCATTTACTAACGAAAGAAACGATTTTTAATGTCTGCTTATTCTAATTAATTGGTCTTTTTTAACTTTGAAATAGGTATTGGGCTAAAGATTTCTCGAAACCTGATAAATCAATATTGATTCAATGAATATTGAGAGGGGGGCTTGCGCTGTGGCCTTAAGATCTATTGTGCCTCCATCCGGAGCTAGATGAGTTGCTTACTTTACAGCTCCTCCTCCAAGTTTATCCCTTTGATGAGTTTTATTATTTGGAGTACCTTCAGAGAGGACATATCATTCTTTTCTACTTGGTAGCGTCCCAAATAATTCTTTCTTTGATGCATTAGTGCTCTGCAAAAACTGGCTTTGAGAAACCTCTGGGGAATTCTCTTCAGGAGTAGAAATACCTAGGATTCGCTTTGGCAGTGATCCATTTTCGGACAATTCATCTACCATTTAGTTTCGGTAATTATTGTTTGTACTTACCTATATCACGGTATCCTGAAACACATCGCCCTGAATAATCTCAACTTTTTGCGTCTGAGTTCGACCATTAAATAAATTCACCTGTTTGTCAATGAAGATACCAATTTTACCTTGAACATTCCTGAGTACCGAGTATGTCAAAAAAATATACCTATGCACATAGACCGAGGTTAAGGAAACATATTGAAAGGATCCATGAGGGGATCAACAATAAAAAAGAAACGAATAATTCACAGGACAAAATTGAAACTTTCGCCGACTATTTTGATGGAAATTTCGTCTCCAAAACATCAGCCGATCCAGTATTTCTTGAGGAATATATCCAATATACAATGGTGCTTAACGTTGTAGAATGTACTTTCAGCGACACCAATCCGGCAAGTGACCCGATTGACAACCCGAACACGAGCACCATAGAGGATATACATAACAGATATTATCAATAACTCCACTCTGGATGGACTTCCTAATAAAATATTGAAAAAAGTTCTCATCGGATCAGGTTGTGTAAGATACTGAGATTCTCGGTAAAGCATTGAAAAAAAGATGTCCGATAAAACCATGGAGGCAGGGTAAAAACAATCGAACTTGGCAACATCAGGAAAGAAAACAGGAGACGCACTAGAACAGAAGGTGACTGGTAAAGGTACAAATCTAGTCAAAATAATTTCAAGATGGAAACACAAAGAGCCAAACGCAGCTCGTGGAAAAAATTTTGTAGTCAAGTTGAGAGTGCAAACGAATCAGCTAGACTCAGGAACATATTTGCTAAGGGAGCTATTGTTATTATTAAACAGAATCGTGTAGCGAAACACGGAAACTCCTGGTAAACGCTTACATTCCTAGTTGCATCCCTAACGTGAATTGCATTCCACAATTGGAGCTCGGCATAGAGAACACAACACCAGTGTCCTTTTCACCATATAAATCACATGGTTTGGATGGTGTCTTCCCGATGATACTACAAAAATGTAAACACCATGTAATCCCACACTTAAAAATCATATTCCTTAGCAGCCTGAAATGGGGATATATGCCAAAGTGGTATTTTGTAGTGGTATTTATTCCGGATGAAGATTTCAGACTAGCTAGAACTGCGGTCTATCGGCTAACCCGCAAAAAACCGAACTGATAATTTTTACGAAAAAAAGGAAATTACCGGCTTTCAAAATTCTCTTAATTGAAGGGACCCAACTCAAAATCTCCGATCACTTGAAATACCGTGGTGTGATCCTGGATCCGAAATTGAACTGAAATCTCAACATTAAAGGGAGAACGAAACAAATTGCCTAGCAGAGAGGTCTGGTAAATCAAAGATCCATCACCCTGCGAATCGATGATAGCAATATATACCGACAACGCGACGGTTCCAAGATGGAAATTATTTTCGGTACAGGGTTTATTTCAGAAAACTAGCCAGCTCATTCAGACTATCTGATTACAGCAGTGTCTTTCAAGCTGAGGTCCTGGCAGAGACGAAAGCTGCTGGACAAGTCGCAATGATGACAATACCACAAGCAGATATCAGTTTTTTTATTTATAGCCAAGCGACAATAAAGCGATTTTTGCCGTTGAAATCAAATCGAAGCTTATGTAACTTGCTTTCGTGAAGAACTGAGGGTTCTTGGTAAACAGCAGAACATAAGGCTCAATTGGGTTTCTGTTCACATTGGTGTCCCAGGTGATGAAAGAGCCGACGAGATGGCACGAATATGATCAATATTTGATCTTAATCAGGCAGACACAACAGTTCAGGTCCCATCATGTAATCTTAAACAGGTAATCGCGAGCAAAGTTTTAGTTACAACAAACAATAGATGGAACTCGCTCATTTCCTTCCTTATAACCAGAAAACTGGCCTAGTTTTAGCGAACAAAAGACCGACGTTATCATGCAACTGCCCTGCGCAGTCACCCAGGAAGATACTTCTTCAGCAACTTGGAGGAGCTCTCTGACATTCCAAGCAAAATCAAATTGAAATTTATGAACGATACTAAATGACTGGAAATTCCTAAACTCTGAAAATTAACTACAGTCAAAAAACATAAAGATGATCACAGTTCGAACGAAAACGACTAAACGATGCACGTGTTTTTTTGCAAGAGTGGCAAGAAACGGAGAATATCGCCACTTCGTCTATACACCAGCGATTGCCACTCCTCCCGTGAACACGAGCGTCAGTGAGTTGATGGGGGGGAAAGTCATATATGTACTCGTACTTAGAAACAGATACAAGATTCTGCAAAAGCAATTGTGTGCTTCTTTTTAAATGATCGTCCTTGGGATCTTAGTCTAAGCTCCTTGGTTGGATGGAATCATACCTTACAAATAGAATTCAAATAGTTAAAATTGATAATTGTCACTCGGAAAATATCTATAGCTCAACTGGCGTGCCGCAATGTAGTCATTTGGGTCCGTTGTTGTTTTTCTTATTTATTAACGATATTCCTTCGATTTTCGTATATTCGCTATCTTAAGAAAGATACCCTGAACATTATCTCCAACTATGTAAAGACCGAGGCCGATATCCCTGTTCAGTAACTTAAGCAATTTCTTGGAAGAAAAGTACCAATAGTAAGTAACCTCAAAAAGTACTCAATAGTTACTGACATGCTGTTTGACTCCAAGATTCGAAACTCGGGCTGTTTCTGTACAGCATACTGACCTCTAACCAGCCCATACCTCAAAATTATGAGACCCTTCTCTTTACTGTTGACTCACTGATCTACCTACCATCAGCCAACTGCGGACCTAGGCAAACAGCAACCAAATGCAGAAATGTATCCCTTAAACGTTAAGTACCTGAGTAAGCAATTCCAGGAGTTGCTAAGGTTCAACTTTCATGCCAGATGGAACTTCGATCGTCTCCACTCAAATTTTGTTCAACATTTTGAAAATTCATAATTTAGTTACTTATGTAACCCTCTACCGATTCATTATCCTCGCTGCCTGGGAAACGGCGTCATTTTCCCACTTTTGCCGCTACCAGAGAGTGACATGACTCCTCCTGTACTTGATAGCGTAAACGGTTTTATGGGACGAATCTTCTTTTGCACTCATGCAGTTTCAAGAGTTCTAAAAGATCTTGACATTCACAAATCCGCTGGCCTGGATAGTATCCCTGCTATTGTTCTGAAGAGGTGTTCTTCAGCGCTGGCAAAACCTAAGCGTAAGCTTTTTCATCTGTCCTACTCCTCAGGTCTCTTTTCGAGTAGATGGAAAACAGCATTTGTCCAGCCTATCCCTTAAAAAGGCGAATCTTCTTCCCCCTCTAACTATCGTCCAATAGCACTTACGTCCCTTCTTTCTAAGGTCATGGAAACCCTGATAAATTATCAGCTCAAGAAATATCTAGAAGAACGAAAGTTTCTAAATGACCAGCTTTCGTAGCAATAGGTCCACTGGTGATCTGATGGTATATATCACCGAAGAGTGGAACAAATCTTTACATTGTAAGATTATTGCACTTGATATTTCAAAGGCATTTGAGATTTGATAGAGTTTGGCATCAAGCTCTCTTATCGAAAATGCGTGCATTTGGTATCGACGAATCTCTTCTTCATTGGATACGAAATTACCTTTCGGACCGTTCTCTACAAGTAGTATTGGACGGTTTCAAATCTGATATCCACAAAATAAACGCTGGTGTGCCACAGGGCTCCTTTTTGTCTCCGACACTCTCCTTTATGTTCATAAATGATCTTTTGTCTGAAACTTCTAATCCACTTAATTGTTAATTTAACGACAGTACCCTCAGCTTCTCATAATTGTTTTTAGATTAACATCCTTGTCCTTCGGATGTGGACTTCCAACGGCAGCGTATGATAAGCTCAATAAATTCTGATCTTGACAGCATTGTCCAATGGGAAATCAAAAACCGTGTAGAATTTAAAGCTTCAAAAACTCAATGCTGTTTACTGTCGTTAAAGCGCAACCCTCCCCTAATGCCACTTTCTATGAGCGGCACTTGCATCGAGGAGACTGACCAGTTTTCAGTTCTAGGTATGTGCATCACAGACCATCTTATGTGGAGTGATCACATATTTGACTTCGCCAAAAACGCTGCTAAGTGTTTAGGTTTTCTCCGCCGATGCAAGAAATATTTTACCCCTTCGGAATTGGTTGTTATATATATAGCTTTATTCTTCCGAAGCTCGAGTATAATTCCCATATCTGGCAGGTGCTCCAAGAACCCACTTGAATCTCTTGCACATAATTCAAAAGAGAGCTATAAAAATGATAGGCGACGGTTGTCTAACAGAAAAATTTGTATCTCTCGAGCACCGCTGCAATGTTTCATGTCAATCATTATTTTACCGATATCTTCACAAACAGTGCTCTAGTGAAATAGGCAGTTGCATTCCTCCCCTGAAACAATTCAACCGTAATACCCGTACTTCTAGGAATGCTCATCAGTTTACCCTTGAGCCCAATTTCAGACGTACTGTCAAATACAGAGATTCTTTCTTTAGCCGCACTACACGAATGTGGAATGCTTTACCCGGCTCAATCTTTCCCACTCATTTCAATATGCAGACATTCAAAACCAATGTGCATCGGTATCTCCTTTCCAATCCTATCCTACTTTCCTTATTTCTCGCACTGTGTTTAACATTATAAGGGTATCCATAACACCTTGAGTGCGCTTTTAATATAAAAGAAAAAAAAATACAAGTATAGTCTAAAGTATACGAGTAATATACATGCGTGTATACCAGTCCATCTATGTTAATGTGTGTATATGTGACAATTATCAACTCCCTTTGTTTGCTTATCATCAACAGTCAGACCGTAAATCAGGACTGGTAGAATATAGGCGTTTTTAGAGCGTTAAATTCTTTTAAAATGCGTGAGGACTTTTCTACCCATTAGTTTTGCCAAAATAAAGTAGAAGTTAATATTTAAGCTGACCACTTTTGGACAGATTTTTGTTTATTCGTTGATATGATATAAGTATCTGGTTTTCTTCTCATTTAATTCTGTCTGTTCTTCAATTGCCGTGAAGGAGTCTTGTTCGAACTTTGGCAACGGGCAATAATGTCATTGTTGTCCACACACCCCGATAGTTGGACAGAGTTTTTGCAAGTAGTGTCCTAAATATTAAAGCCTCCGCTACGCACCATTGAAGTGAATGATAGATCATTTTCTTGCCAAAACCCTGTGCAAGTTTGTAATCATTCGGAGGAGCTACAGTATCTGAAAACAGTGTTTTCACTTTTTACTACAACGACCTACCTGATAAGAAAGTATTATCAAGAAAAAAAAGCCATCGATCTCATTCGACACTTGTTTTCATTTAATATAAATATAAACTTTTTAAGGTTCGACCAAAAACTTTTATAAAATCTCCAAAAAAATTATACTTCACTCACTTTCCTTTCATATTTGACGAATTTCATAAGCACTTCCTCGAAACAAAAAAAATAAATTCTCTAGCAAAATTCGTTAAGATTAATTTAATTCGCCTTTAATTGCGACATCTGCATATTTATCTCTCTGCCAAGTGATTAGTATGCGCCTACTTCAATCCATCTCTACCTGTATCTATCTACTCTTCAGCTTACGGTTGCTGATCATCTTAATCATCATAACAACAATTATTATTTATTAATTCGCCGACAGAGTGATACACAGTGCATCCGAATCCGCGCCCTCAAAATCCACTGCTTGTATAAAGTTGTGGTATTGTGAGGCACTCTTGCGGCATATCATCGCTGCCGCCACCGTCGCTCGCCGTCGCCGCCGTTGTGCCTTAGCAGAGCCTCAATTAACTATACGAGCATCACTATTCACTATTCACATACATATATCCTGGGGCTATATAGACTCATATAAGAATGAACGCTCGCACATACAAAGGCAGTATGCAGTGATCTGGCCATGGCTAACTCTGGCGCACTCCTCCTTCTCGCATCTCATTAATTGTTTCTTTATCTTGGCTGTTGGCTCTGTGTCGCTGGACGGAGACGCGATGTTTTGGCCAAGCGACGACCACTGACGACTGACGACCGACGACTTCTTCGGTTGTCGTTCTCTACATCCTTTATTCGGTTGTCATTATTAAGGAGGGAAGAGGCGGGCACGCACATATATACATAGCGCAACAATCTTTCATTCTAATGCGATTTTAATAACTAGCGCCCCGGTTTTGTTGTAATGGAAAAATCACTTAAGCAGCAAACAAACGCCAGCTTCATTCAGAGTTTGGACAAGATTTTCCAGCAAGACCAACTGGACAAGTTACTCAATCAAGACGTCCCCAACTCCCCGCATGCCTCGAGCGCAAATATGCGTTTGTGTAAATGAAGAAGCTGTATTTAAATAGATACAATTCTTTATTAGTTCGATGGACCACAAACATCCGTCTACAGATTTCCAATCATGCATTCGGTTTCCCTTCTCCCAAATCACATTTTAAATGACCTCAATACGTGGATACACATAAACAACGCGGAATGGCGATGAACTTACTTTATTGATTTAATTGTCTGCCATTTCCTGGTTCAGTCAAGATGAGATCTCAAGACAACGAAAAAAAAAAAACTTGAAAATCACATCAGGTAGTAGGTATTATTCAGATATTCCCGAAAAGTGTCGGCAGAGACTCAATTTGAGTCCATAATAATTATTGTTCAACCATCATTATGTTTCAGACTTTTTTTTAGGGAATTATTGTTGTTATTTTGTTTTGTTGCTCTCGGTCCACATTAAAACAATCTGGAGCGAGCAAATGAAATGAATCTCGTCTCGTACAATAATTTAATTTTTTTTTCTTTTTGTCTTATTTTCAGGCACTAAATGGATTTCTAATGATCCTTACATGCGAGGGAGAGGTTTTCTTCGCAACGCACAGCATAGAAAGTTACCTGGGTTTCCATCAGGTAAGTAATGTCTTGAATTTTATGAATGAAACAAAATTGTATCAATAAAATGTTGGAACTTTTTATTTGTCAGAATTTCTGAATAAAAGAAAAGTCGAGCTTAATTACTTTCTCGCTAATGGAAGGAACATCTATTAATGGATAGATGTTTGCAAAAATAAACACTTGACACTGAAATCGTTCATTTATGAATAGTTTTGTTCAGTGAATAAAAGTACAGAGTAGAACAGAACAGAACAGAACAGAGCAGAATATAGCAGGACAGAGCAGAACCGAACAGTTTCCATGAGAAATGTCAGACAAGTTAGAACCGTCAGTCATCTGTTCTATCTTTCTCTAACTAAAAAGCGAGGGCAAGAAATCTTGATCTAAACTGTTCCAAACTGTTCCAGACAGACTCATTGAACAGCAAATCAGAACAGTTTAGAGCAGAAAATTCCTTATTGAACAGCAAAAAGTTGTACTTTTCTGTTCCAAACTGTTCGGAACAGCGTCACTGAACAAAACTAATATATAGCTTTTTTTATGTCAAGAGAAACTTGACAAAATAGAAAACGATTTTGTACAACGTTTCGCAATGGCTGAACAAACTCTGGCAGACCTGGCCAAAAGAGCCGAAAGGCTTAAGATGACACCTGAACCACCTGTGGTAGCAGCACCGAACATGTCTTCCGCTGATGCTGTTCTTCTTGTCATACCTAAGCAAGACGACGAAGATTTGCATGATTTGTTTGACAAATTATATCGGTCTCTTAATTGTACACCAACACCTGTGCCTGTAAACATTTTCCGTGTAAAACCCAAGGGAACTCAAACCGATACAGCGATAATAATCAAATTTAAGACAGCTTCTTTAAAAAAATTATCTGCTCGGATCAATCCATAAACGTCGGATAACAACAAAAACAACTACATGCCTCCGCGACGTTGGATTAGCTTTATACTCTCAACTTGATGCACCTCCATTTTCAAAGCATGATTTACTGTTCGCAACCTTCAAAACTATTCCCCAAATTAAAGCTTCTTTTTATAAATATAGAAACTTTAAGGCTGTCAAACCAAACGACCTTGAGAATAGTATTCGTCAGATAAACTGGCAAGAAATCTATACTTTGGTTTCAACTGACGATCAAGTTAACTTCCTTCAAAGCTCAATAACTCAACTTTTTAACCAACATACACCACTGAAAACAAAATTTATAAGGAACGATAAGAAATCATGGTTTACGGCAGACATTTTAAACTCCATAAAACAACGCGATCAGGCATACATGAGGTGGAAGCGTTTTCGACTTCCAGAAATGCTCTCCATTTTTCGGACATTGAAAAATGATGTTTGTAAAAAAGTCAGAGAAGCAAATTGTAGCCTATATTCAAAGAGTTTAGACAAAAAACTTGCACCGAAAACTTTGTGGCATAATATTCGTGAACTCGGTGTTGGTAGGCAAAAGGAACATTGCTCTTCGGATGTATGCCGCAATTATCTTAATGAAGAATTTGCAAAAATTCAAAACAATAATCTAAACGCTCCACTGAACGAAACGTTGCCGGTTGTTGAACCGACAGAATTGAATGAAGGCTATCGGGTTGTTGACCCCGATAGAGAACACTTTTTTCAATTCCAAAGAGTAGATGATGAAGATGTTCTTAGTGCTGTGCTTGAATTAAAATCTTCGGCCACTGGCTTTGATGAAATTCACCAACACTTCATTAAAATGATCTTACCTCATATTCTCCCTACTCTTACACATATATTTAATACAATAATTATGACATCCTCATTTCCGTCTCCTTGGAAAATTGCTAAGGTTATAGGTTATATCAGTTCTTTAAAAGCCTGCTTCACGCCTGGCACAGCAAAAGCTTAGACCGATATCGATTTTGTCATATTTGTCTAAGGAATTGGAAGAAATTCTTCACAAACAAATATCCGCTTTTCTAAAGAAATATAAACTTCTAAGTGATAAAGAATCTGCTTTTAGAAAAATCCACAGTTGTATCACGGCTACTTTGAAGGTTTCGGAAGATATCAGAAATGCTATGGACAGTGATCTAGTGTCATTTCTAGTGCTATTAGATTTCTCAAAAGCATTCGATATTGTTAATCACGGAAGACTCGTACACAAATTGAAACATCAGTTCCGATTTTCAGAGAATGCTGCTCAATTGATTTTCTCCTACCTAAGTGATCGAAGCCAAGCTGTTGCTGTTGGTGAAAATACATCTCGTCCATTAAATCTCTTTTTGGGATTTCCACAGGGATCGATTCTTGGTCCCCTGTTGTTCACAATTTTTATTAATGATACTCATCAATAGACTTGTATGCGGACGATGCTCAAGTTCAATTAAGTTACAAGCTAGGTATGATTGAAGATGGGACTCATAAATTGAATTCCGATCTCAAGAGAATTCTAAATTGGTCCAACAGAAATAACTCCCACCTAAATCTAGGAAAGTCAAAATCTTTGATAATTTATAAAAAAAACTTGATCAAAGCTACTTTCCTATACATTGTATCTCGGAAATAAAAAACTTGAATATGTCGATAAGGTAGCAAATTTAGGTATTCTTTTTAATTCCACGTTGACTTGGGAAGACCATATTCAAACAATTATTGGAAAAATGTATGGATCACTGCGCAGGCTTTCCCTATCGAAACATTATGCTCCTCAAAACAAAGCTTAGCAAAATTGTTGGTTCTTCCTTTAATAACGTATGGATGGCAAATCTTTACCAGCCATAGCTCAGAAACGAAAAGAAACCTGTCAGTGGCGTTCAATAATATAACTCGATATGTATACAGCCACCAACAATACGACCATATATCAAATCATTCAAGTAAGATTCTTGGCTGTCCCCTTTACACATACACTGCAGGCCAAAAGTTTGAGTCCACTCCCATTTTTCGAAGGAAAACCAGATTCTAGCATAGAAAAAAGCTTTTTAGTAAAAAATCTGTATGTAGAATTTATGAGGAGCATAAATAAAGACAAAATAAGGAGAAAAATATTTTCATTATGTTGTTTACAAATATTAATTTATTTAAAAAAGAAAATCCGATTTTTCATCGAAAAAACCTTTACTCTCGATTACTTTTTTTACAATTCTTGGCAATCTACCTATGAGTTTTTGAATTTTTTCATTTGGTATATTGTTCCAGCAATCCTGTAATGTATTCCACAATGCAGAATCCGGACCCTTCTATCCAGCTCCTCCCACAATAACTCTATAGGGTTTATATCCGGTGATTGCGGCGGCCACGTCATGACTTTTAAAATTTCTTCGTCTTCTCTCTGCTTTAGGTAATCCTGGCAAAGTCTCGACGTGTGCTTAGGGTCATTGTCCTGTTGGAATACGAATCCTTCACTAATCAATCTTAGTCCAGAGATCAAAGCGTTTTCTTCAAGTATCTTCTTATACGCATCCTTGTTCATTTTTACAATAATTCGAGTCAAATCTCCCACTCTACTTGAAGAGAAACATCCCCAGACCATCACAGAACCACCTCCATGCCTGACGGTAGGAACTATACAGTCGGGTAGCATCTTTTGTTCGGCGCTGCGTCGAACGAAAACCCTCCGTTTTGTGTCAAATACTCGTACCTCGAAGTTAGATTCATCTCTCCATAAAACTCTATTAAAATCTTCTTCCGTCCAGTCTCTATGCTTTTTGGCCCACTCTAGCCGTTTCAGCTTGTTTTGTGATCGCTGAAGGGGTTTTCGAACAGCAACTCGTATGTGAAGAGTGGCCATCCAAAATTAAAATCGTTTTACCTTCCGGCTTCCTTGGAACGAAGTGATCCGTGAGCCATTTAAAAAATATTTCACTATTAACATAGGCTGATTTGTCACCCATGTAAACTACAGACCTAGGTGGCATTTCATCTTCGAATTCAGCTTTCTTGTTTTTGCCTTTAAAAAAATTTAAAAAAGGATAATTACTTGTGAGATGAGATTAGACAATGAGATTTTTTACCTTTAAAACGCAGGCTGGTGGCAAAAAAGTACCTTCTGCATTACAGCATGTTATGACCGTTATAGTTTCCCCCTCTTTCAGCAGATGTTATTTCGGTAACGTTGCGTGACCCCTTCTCAACGTTCACTAAAGTGGGTCGATCGTTAAGCTGGCATCCGTTCTCGTCCATGTTATAAATATGGCCCGGTTTGTACAACAAATCATTTTCAGCAATTATAAATTATGTAGACACTTCTGTTCTGGACATTGCTTTTGCTCGAGCCTGAGACACTCCCTCCGATTTACGATCTGCCAGATCAAGATGGCGATTCATGAACAGTGTGAACCAGTCTTTTCCAGCTTCTTTTTTTCATGAATGAATTGGGGTGTTTATCCCGCTTTTTTCAGCCAATCCAAAAGCCATTCGACAAACTTCCTTCCTGGACGGAGCAAACCAATGTGCCTGAGCTTTTTTATATGGAGAACGATTTTTCCTTCTCTTTGCTCTCCTAGGACACATACAGGACACGGATCCCAAACTGGGTTTTTAGGGTCTGGTGCTTTAAGAAGCCTTCTAAATGGCGTGAAGGGAATCGCAAAATGTTTTGCTGCAGCTTTTTTGTGACATTTTATTGTCACGCAATAAGAAATATTGTCAGTTAAAAAATAAATAGGTTCAAAAGTAGAAGCGGGGGAAATGGCACCGGTGCCATATATCCCGACATTTCTGGGTGCCATATCCCCCTTTTGACTACACTTCTGTTTTTTTTAAATAACACGAATAAACTCGTTTGCTGAGTTATTGCAATAAGCAAACACGAAAACACAACAGTTACGGTTCTTTTTACTTGCGATATAGGTACTATAGGGCAAGTTCTGCATTTGGAAAAAAAATCGAACTCGAGATTTTGATCAAAGTTGACATTACGATGATAGCGAAGACGAAAAAAGTGGGTCCGACAATTCCGTCTGTCTGTCTGTATGTCTGTATGTCTGTATGTCTGTATGTCTGTATGTCTGTACCTCGAACTACAGCCTAAACTACCGGAGGTATTTTCTTCAAACTTGGTAGTTAAGGGTCTTCGGTGATTCCCTAGAGGAAAAATTGAAATTTTTTTTTTAGCTCCAAAACTAAGGGTACCCCCCATACACCCGTAATGCAAAATCTTATTTATCTCGAAAACGGCTCTAACGATTTTGATAAAAAAAATTAAGTGTGATATTATGGACATGGACTATATTTTGGTGAAAAAAAATTTTGGGGGGAAATGTTATTAGGGGTACCTGTCATAGAACGGTTTTTTTGATTTTCGAATTTCTCACCAACGGCTCTAACGATTTTAACCAAAATTTTTATGCAGGAGATGCTTTGCATTTGAAAAAATATAAACTAAAATTTTTTTCGAAAAAATAGTTTTTGGATTTTTAAAAAAATAATACAATTTTTTTTTTGAAAATTCAATATCTTGAAAACCGATACACGATTAAATTTTTAAATTACGTTTTAAAATGTATTTTATTAAATACTAACAATTTGCATATCAATTTTTTTTATAAAAATTTTAAGGAAAATTTAGTACACAAAAAACCTGTTTCAGTGTGTCTGTATGTCTGTACCTCTCACTACAGCCTAAACCACTGTACCTATTTCTTTCAATCTCGGTAGTTAAGAGTCTTCGGTGATTCCCTAGAGGAAAAATTGAAATTTTTTTTTTAGCTCCAAAACTAAGGGTACCCCCCATACACCCGTAATGCAAAATCTTATTTATCTCGAAAACGGCTCTAACGATTTTGATAAAAAAAATTAGGTGTGATATTATGGACATGGACTATATTTTGGTGAAAAAAAATTTTGGGGGGAAATGTTATTAGGGGTACCTGTCATAGAACGGTTTTTTTGATTTTCGAATTTCTCACCAACGGCTCTAACGATTTTAATCAAAATTTTTATGCAGGAGCTGCTTTGCATTTGAAAAAATATAAACTAAAAATTTTTTCGAAAAAATAGTTTTTGGATTTTTAAAAAAATTATATAATTTTTTTTTTGAAAATTCAATTTCTTGAAAACCGATACACGATTAAATTTTTAAATTACGTTTTAAAATGTATTTTATTAAATACTAACAATTTGCATATCAATTTTTTTTATAAAAATTTTAAGGAAAATTTAGTACACAAAAAACATGTTTCAGTGTGTCTGTATGTCTGTACCTCTCACTACAGCCTAAACCACTGGACCTATTTCTTTCAATCTCGGTAGTTAAGGATCTTCGGTGATTCCCTAGAGGAAAAATTGAAATTTTTTTTTTAGCTCCAAAACTAAGGGTACCCCCCATACACCCGTAATGCAAAATCTTATTTATCTCGAAAACGGCTCTAACGATTTTGATAAAAAAAATTAAGTGTGATATTATGGACATGAACTACATTTTGGTCAAACAAAATTTTGGGGCAAAATGTTATTAGGGGTACCTGCCATAGACCCGTTTTTTTGATTTTCGACTTTCTTATTAACGGCTCTAAGGATTTTAACCCAACATTTTTAGCAGGAGTCCCCTTAAGTTTAAAATAATATTGTATATAAAAATATTCGAAAAAATATTTATTGGGTTTTAAAACAAAAAAAAAAAATTTAAATCAATATCTTCAAAACCTATGAACGATTATTTTTTGAAATTATTTCCTAAAACCAATATTATTAAATACTTAAAATTCGCATCCCACATTTTTTTCTTGAAAAATTTTAGAGAAATTTCTTAGATATATAAAAAATTTATTTAATAATAAAACGATTTTTTAAGTTATATTTGCATAAATTCATACTTTTCCGGAAACCAGACGGCAATTTTATGCATTTGCACATTATTATCTCATTAAATCCATATTTTATATTTATAAAATGTATCTTAAATTCCAAAGTACTTTTACATAAGAGCAAGTTCGTGCGATCCAGTCGTGCATTTTATTTTTTTTTGCTAAAATGAACACTTATCGTCAAATACTTTTTCAACCATATGCATATCACTTATACACAAAAAAAAACTTTTAGCTTCAAATGTACTCACTTTTTTTTGTCCGTTTCTAAAATGGTGTCAATGGCTACTGCAGATCCGACTGGATCCACTGAAAGCTTACGTCAGACTGAATTCTACTTTGCTCTTTTTGTTTTAAAAAGAAGTCATTAAGTGGGAGATATTGAAATAGTGCCATCACCCGACTTTACTTTATATTTTTGTCAATCATTTAACTGATTCAAGCCTCTATCAAGTGGGTAGTGTACTAGATAATATGGACCGAAAACTTGACCTTATTTTCTCAACCGACCCAGATCAGTCACTGTTTGTCGCCAAATTCTTACAGCTATTATAGCTCATCTTCCCTTGTTTAACGTTCCACCATAACTCGAACATAGAAATTATTCCAACTTCACATCCTTTTTTGTATGATTTTCATAAAGCCCAATTCTCCCAAATTAAAAATTATACTATAACCATGTTCCATCTAATTTCGAAAATATGTTTGTTGAAGAAGCCACTAACCTTTTTACTTGCGATATAGGTACTAAAGGGCAAGTTCTGCATTTTTTATAATAAATTACACTCTTCAATTTCGTTACTACTGACGCAGACTTTCTTCTTCATCCCGGCCTTGGTATAATCGTAGACTACGTTCGCTGTGTAACCAAAAAAACAAGCCCAACTGACTACTCAAGGCACCTTGGTGCTTATCTTCAATTCAACGAACTGTACAGTTTTCTCTACCAACAATATTACCATAAAATCCAATCTAACCTTACTAACGATTCCTAATCATTCTTTCAGTTCGTTTATAATAAAAGAAAGTCAAATGGGTGTCCATCCTCTTTGTCCTTCAATAATGAAACCTCCAATGGTAACCTAATAAATTACTTAAAGAATCGTGAATATTGTGTTCGGTTCAGATCCTCACTTTCTAATCCTATTCTAGGCACTTCCGGTGTCCCCCAAGGTAGTCATTTAGGCCGTCTCCTCTTTATCATTACTTTTAACGACATTGAGATGGTCATTAAACATTGTCAAATATCCCTTTACGCTGACGATATGAAATTCTTCAAAATCATCGCAGCACCTGTTGACATATCTTTCCTCCAAACATATCTTGACAGTTTTTCAACCTGGTGTACCAAACAGTTGCTTAAAGTTTAACATTCGCAAATGCCAGACAATTACCTTTTCACGTAAACGCATTAAAACAACTCCCTTATTGTTCTACTTTACTATCTTCATAACCAACTCATACAAATAGTGGAAAAGATTAGGGATCTTGGCCTTTTATGTGAACTTAAATTTCTACTTCATATTGATGAAATAATCCATAAGGTCAACTCAGCAAAAAGATAGTCTAAAGAATTTTCCAACCCTTACGTGACCCGATCGCTTTAGATAACGTTTGTCCGACCTTTACTTGAGTATGCGTTTCAAGTTTGGTCTCCATATATATACATATATCAAGAATAGAAGGCATCCAACAGCGATTCCTTCGTTTTGCACTTCAATGCCTTCCCTGGAAAAATTCTTTGATCTTACCACCTTATTGTGACCGCTTCCAACTGTTAAACCGCAACTCATTACAGGAACGTAGTAAAATTTGTTGAGATACTTTTCATAAATCGGCTTCTCTCTGGTTCAGTTGACTGCTCCTCTCTCTACAACTCGATTTCTTTCTTCTATTTACCAATACACCACACCTCCTATGGTCTTAATGAACCTCTGACCCGTATGCTCCGGTTGTTCAATTTGAAACGAAATTCATAGAGCTCTGTAAATCGTTCATTTCAAATGATCGAACAGTTCAACAATCGATTACGAAAATGATCCTATCATTTCAATCGATCGATCATTCAATCTTTTTCATTTCACTGAAATGATTCAATACTGATTTGAATTTCGATTTCGATGATAAAATTGACATGTGGCTTTGACAGTTCTCACAAAATACTCTATTTTTTTAAACCATAAATTGCCAAATAACATCGAATGATGCTACTTTGTACATGGATTAAAAAGTGTCAAAAAATTCAAGAAAAAGAGATTTTATTTGATGCTCCGGAAAAGAGCAATCTTAGGGCTTTCGGCTGACATTTTGTACGAAATATACTTTTTACGTCATAACCGAATTCGTCCTCTATTTGTCAAGTCATAAACTGTCAAATTCCATCAAAGGATGGCTACGATGGTCGATGGATTAAGAAACGTCCAAAAATCCACATTAAACATACCGGATCCTGATTCAGAAATTCCAGTCCACCGTCCCTTTGGCATTCATAATCTACATTGATTGAATCAGAACAAATAGAATCAAGTAAATCATGGTTAAGCGAGTTAACTGATATCGAAAATCGAGACTCATTGAAATGATTGAGATTAATATAGAAAATCGAGAATCCAGAATCGAGAATCATCTAAATGATTAAGTTTGAGATCGATTAAAATAATTGATTTCGATCAAAAAAATCGAATCGATCCTGATTGACACAGCTCTAGAAATTCATTTGATTTTAATTATCAGCACCTAAAACCTCAAACTCCTTTTGTCCCACCTCCACTCATAATTTTAAGTTAAATCTGAAGTTAGTTTTTAAGTTATACTTATAGCTTGAATTAAGCTGAATAAATGGGGCTTAAGCCCCCACTAAAATCAATTAAAATTTTTTTTGTAATTTTAATATGTATTTAGTTCTATGTGTCAACCGAAAGAAAAGTTCGGATAGATGAACAAGTTCCGTCAAATGAACATTCACAATTCTATAGTTTCTTGATAAAACATTTAGTTTTTTAAAACAATGCCATTGATTGATATAGCTCCATCAACCACGAATACCAGCATCAATCCTTATGATGAATGTATTGCACGAATTTTGTCCTGTGGGATCCGTGCCCATTCCACTGAATTCAATGTTTAAGAATTCTCCTATTTTTCCAACTGACACTTTAGCCTTCAAAATCAAACATTTGGTGAAGTCCATTGGATTCAAGTCTGGAGAGTAGGAAGGTCACTGTTGCGATGAAATTTGGGTGCAGGGAAATAAGTCCACGGCAACTAAGTCCACTGAGGGACTAAGTTCTCACTTGAGGTGGGAAATAAGTCCACGGGAACTAAGTCCACTGAGGGACTCTGTTCTCACTTAATGGGAACGAAATCCACTTTACTTAAGTGGTCTTTGGGAAATCAGTACACACTCGAAAGTATAAAGTGGGAATAAATTTTCAACAACAAAAACTTATTGATTTTATGTTGGTCATTTTCCAGATTCTTTAAATGCTAAAGAAACCTGCACCTGAAATTAGCGTGCCAGGTTTTCAATGCTTTTGATTGTTGAAAGCGAACTTCTTTTGTGCTGGTGTTAAATCTTGTAGTTTTTGTATTCAATTTAATCATTTTTAGGTATACGTTAGACACTTTTTTGCTGCGCTCTGTCGTTGATTTCCTAGCCTTCGAGCCCTTACCTTACGAACCGTTTCTGATGAAGTTGCTGTTTGTCTAGCTCCACCCTTACAGCGTTTATCAATGGCCAGATACAAAAATATTTTGTTTATATTCAAGTGTTGCAACCCACAAACAATAACTGTTTCTTTTAAACTTAAAGTAAGAAGGAAAAACTTACAAGACTGTCAAGAAAAGTAAAAAATGTGTTGCAAAATAAAACTAGTAACACTTCATTTGACGGCCCCTGTGCTTACGAGTACGTAAATGTATGAACGTTGTTCACATCTTTACGTTTATTCATTTTATGATGGTATGTTTTAAGATTTATTCAGGTACAAATTAATTTCAATTTCGATGTCTTACTTTAAATTGAACTTGCTTAACCTCTGTTAATATCATGTACTTCTCTAATGCTATCCCCAACACCGGCCAGTAGGCCGAGCAATGGGCGGCGGCTGGCGTTTCATGGATTTATATTAACAAAAATTTTTAGATTGAACACTCAATACCTGTGTTGCTTCTTGAAAGGTACACACACAAAAATCAAACCCCGAAGAAGTCTCAAAGAATTGCAAGTTGCAACACTATAACAAAACAACAGCAACAACCAGAAGGCAGCTACACAACACTTTTAAGACAACAAGTACTTTCGTTCCATTTGAAATGTTCGGGGCTGACTTTGACTACACGTAGTGGGGATATTAGAAAAGGTGTATCATGAACCATGAGATCCCAAAGGCAGGCACCCACTAGCCATCCGCATCATCAGGGGGAATACCCGCGATCCAGGTACAAAGTAAATACGAATGGAAACTCAAGTTTCAACCTGGGGAATGGGGGCAGAAGTTTGTTGCAGCGATGTGATGCTGCGTTTTATTTATCGTTTGCTCCGCTCCGTGTGTTCTTTATTTGTTCAACAAGCACTGATTACCACCGGCTTTTTGCTGTTCTGCCAATATTACATATGAAATATCGGAAAACATTAAAAATTAATCTAAATCCGATCATAAGAGGAAATGTATCGCTGTGCGAGATGTATCCATTCGATTTGAGTTTCAAATAAATCGAGCAGAGGGGCAAGGCATCCGGAGGAGGTATTGGATTCGATCGACTTTGCGAGGAGAGACGTATGGCGCAGGTTGCACAGGTTGTGTGTTGTTTCTACGGTCGAAGTACGTATGTGCTTTGTATTTATGGCTGCCACAAGAATTTATGTCTCAATTTGGCCCAGTATGAACTTGGTGATTAATTTTCGTCCGCGCTGATAATAATCGTCTGATTAAAAAAAAAAAAAAAAAAAAAAAACGAAATGGAATGGAATGCATTTCCTAACCAAACCAAGTTGTTTGGTGTTTTGTTGGTTGGCTTTGTTTTTGTGGATACAGCTGGTGTCCTTGGGCATAGTGGGGGATTCTCTTCTTTAAAATCTCTCATTAGTTGCCTTAGAATGATTCACTCGGGAAACATAAGATAACTTAGAATTTATAGGGTCCAATTGATTAGATATCATTTATTGCGCTGAAATAAATAGTGAAATATTATTGCTTTAACAACTTTCACACAAAGTCCTATCGATCTTTTCAAGAAAAATAATTTTCATAAAGGTTTCCAAAAACCTAATGGTAAGCATTAATTTGTGCTTCAATATAAAGGGTGGTTAAATTTTAAGGATCGATGTTGATTTTGAATAAAACACAAATTATTTAGGAAATTATTGTCATTTCTTTTTATTATGATAATATTAATATGGTTCAATTAAGTATGGAAGAAAATATCGGTCAAATGGCCGCCGCGACCTCGGCAGCACACCTCCATCCAATGGCCCAAATTTTCGATGACGCTGAGGCATAATTGAGGTTCTATGCCGTTAATGTGCCGAATTATCTCATCCTCTAGCTGTTGAATTGCTGCTGGCTTATCGACGTACACCTTTTCTTTCAAATAACCCCAAAGAAGAAGTCCAACGGTGTCAAATCACATGATCTTGGCGGCCAATTGACATCGCCACCACGTTTCACCCAAAATAGCCATTGTTTCGTTAGCTGTGTGGCAATTGGCATCGTCCTGTTGAAACCACATATCGTCCAGATCCATATCTTTCAATTCGAGCCATCAAAAGTTCGTTATCATCTCACGATAGCGGACAACATTCACAGTAACTGCCTGACCGGCCTCATTTTGGAAATAATACGGCCCGATGATGCCGCCAGCCAATACACCCCACCAAACAGTCACTCTTTGTGGGACGCATTTGTTTTTCGACAATCACTCTTGGATTATCATTCGCCCAAATGCGGCAATTCTGCTTATTGACGGATCCATTGAGCTGAAGATGATTTTCTTCGAAAATTGATCATCCACTGTTGCCATTTCTTGCCACCATTCTGACCATTGACGACGCTTGAAATGGCCAAGAGTCTTTAGTTCTTGAGTCAGTTGCAGTTTGTAAGCGTGTAAATGCAAGTCTTTATGCATAATATTCATCAACGACGAGCATGAGAGGTGCAATTGTTGGGCACGATGACGAGTTGAGATGGACGGCTCTTCAGCCATACTATCGCGAACAGCAACAATATTTTCTGCAGTACGAGCTGTACCTACGAGCATGCACTGGTGTTTTCACATCTCCTACAGACCCGGTTTGCTCAAATTTTTGCACGATTTTTCCGATTGTACGCACATTTGGACGATTAGATTGACCGAACAAATCACGAAGTGCACGATATGCATTTTGATTTGAATGCCCATTTTCATAATAAGCCTGGATAACTTTAACGCGTTGCCCGATTGTGTATCTTGCCATGGTTCAAATTGAGTTAGTCTGAAATTAAAAAATGTCAAATGAAATGCAGAAAAAAACTTGACGTTTAGGTGCGGTTCACATTCAACATCGGCCCTTAGAATGACTTTAATAAAGGGTGGTTACCTTTTTTAAAAGTCATTCTAGAAGGGTCCAAACTGACTGAAGAAACTAACGATATGGTTTTTTTTTTGTAATTTCATTCTGTTAAAACGGAAAAGAATACAAGAAAGTTCTAGACTTTTGTGAGCCTTCCTTTCTTCTGACCTCTAAGCGATCATATAGAAACGTCGAATGATATTGTCTTCTAGGCGGAATTATAGACCGAGAGCCCACAGCAATTTTTGGGTGTGATTGATAACAAAAAATAATTAGCATAATTAGATAGGCCTTTTAAAGTTATTTATAAATGTGAACGTCTTGCATACTCTAGTGCAGTGTTTTTCAAACTGTGGGTCGCGACCCCCTGGGTTGTCGCCAAGAGATTCTTGGGGGGTCGCGGTCGCAAGTTGGTAAGACTAATAAACAAATGTCCTGTGCTAAAAAAAATTAAATAAAACAAAAAAATTTTTAGTGCGACATATTTGCCTGTTTATTTTTTAATAAACGTTGAAATCTAGGATTAGTTTTTGACACTTTTAAGATTAAATCATTTTCCAAATTTAGTCAGTTTCTTTTTTTAGTTTTAATGTCAGAATTTGAAGAGAATGTGACTTAACACAGGTATGAAGTGGCGAATGGCAGTAACAACTTCAAGGCCTCGCTCAGCTGAGGATACTCTCCTCTTCTCTTCTCTTTATCCAGAAATTGTTAATCGTTTTCAAATTGAATTCCATTCTCAGTATGCCATCTGCACTCTGCAACTAAATTTATAAGATTTTCTTTCATCTTTACCGATGGTAGATTGGCGAGTTTGACTGACATATTCAAAAAAGGATTTAATACCCATCTTTGTCCATCTCCACTTTCAGAATTCAGTTCCGGAAAGTAACTTAATAGTTTCTTCTCTAAATTATGGTACAGAGCATGAGATGAATATGAGAGCTCAATGATATCGATTCGTCTGATGAAATTTCTTCGAGAATCTTTTGAAAGCAGAGAAAATAATCAAAACTGTTTGTTTGTAAAGACTCTGACCACAAACGAAGCTTTGCGAGGAATCCTCTGATTTTATCTTTTGCAGTTATAATGCTTCTCTCCCTTGGAGGCTCTTATTCAATATGTTTAAGTGGTTGAAAAGATCAGCAAGAAATGATAATTTTAAGAGCCAGCAGATGGGATCAGAAAAATGAGCCGAATTTCCAGATTTTGAATCTTGTAAGAACATCAATAATTCGGCTTTCAATTCCAGAACTCTTGTCAATACCTTTTTTTTTGACAGCCATCTGACCTCTGTGTGGAAAAGGAGATTAGAAAACATTTTGTCCAATCAATCTCGTAGTTGCGAGAGCTTTCTAAAAATATATCGTACAAACACTGGCCAGTAGTATTAGCAGGAAGAACTTTGCAATCTTCTTCAATGTTTTCCTCTGCTTCAAAACGAACAAATAAAACAAACTGTGCACAGTCTGAAACATCAGTAGATTCATCCAGTTGCAAGGCAAAATGTGGACTCTTCTTTAATTTTTCAATTGATTGTTCATGAATGTCAACGGCCATGTCACTTATTTTCCGCTCAATTGTATTGTCAGAAAGTGGTATATCTTTAAGTTTATCTGCCTCCAGTTTGCCAAAAATAATTTCAACCATATCAAGGGCCGCAAGCAAAATAAGATTCTCAGGAATTGTATGAGGTTTCCCTACTTTGGCGACTCGGTATGCTACTTGATAGCTAGCTAACAACGCTTTCTCATTGGCACTCGATAACTAAAGCTAATTTAAAAACAAAAAGGATCTATCAAACAAAACAGTAAATCAAAATTACAGTACATATGTATGTAGCAAAATAAATCAAATATGAAAAAAGAGGCTGGGTGCGACCCACACTGATAACTTCCCATTTGTGGTCTTGAAAACTTTATATTTAGTTTTTTTCAAATAACCAAATTTTCAGCGAAACAAACTTTAGCTGTAAAATTCAAACAAACATTATTTTAAGATTGAAAAGCATTTTAATTATTTAAAGAGATTTGAAATTGAGATTGTTGATGTATAAGTTGTTTCAAAAGCTGTGTTTTATTTTCCCCAGATCTGATCCAGATTGGATCTTCATTCAAAATTACATGTATAACAAAAAACACACAAGGCCCAGTTTTGTTTGTATTTGTTGTTTTAAATGTTATTTTGAAAACAAAATCCAATCTGGATCAGATCTGGGGGAAAATAAAACACAGTTATTATAGAAATTACTTTATTACATAAGTATTTCGGTTCCAAACATTTTAATTGAACAAAATTTAAAAACGAAATATTCAAATATAAAAGATATGGTTTGGTTATTGATGAAAGGGTACTTATAAAATATATCCGCTCTAAAACTAGATATATGTCAAATATAAAGCATTTGTTAGAAATTTTATTATGTATAAAATTAAATAATGGCAAAGTCAATATCATTGCTCGTTCTCAAGATATTCTAGTCGAAAAACAAATATTACCACTTTTTAGTAAATTTTTTTTATATTTTTGTTAAGACCGTCAATTCGATACTTGTCAAAATTTAACCATATGTTAATAATTGTATTATGTCGATACCTTCCGTAAGAATGTACTAAGCGACACTTTTTTTCGAAAATGACTTTTTGATGAGGAAATATACTATATGTTAAGGGCCACGTTTTGGCCTGGGTTTCGCCAACCTATTATGCATGAAAAGGAAACTAGAGTACAAATAAAAAAAATTATCAACTGCCATGTTTTCTCATTAAAATAATGTTGCCCCCTGAAATTTGTATTATCCGCCAAAAAAATTATGCTAAGCGGCATTAATAAAGATCTCATTGTCGTGAGCAACAAAAAATTTTGTTAGATGTCACTTAGTTTAACCAAAATTATCTCTTAGCACACTATGATTCAGCTAGAACTTTCTTCGTTTTTTTCGTTTCCTGAACAATTTTAGAAATGTCGCTTAGTATACATTCTTACGGGAAGGTATCGATGTATAAAACAACATACTTTAGAAGGCACTATCGGTGTTCATTCCCAAGAAATTCGACTTGAAATACAATTTTAACTAGTTTTCACTAGAATTTTTAATAGTTTTTTTATTTAAAAAAAAACTATTAATTCAATATTTGTCAACATTTTACCAATTGTACAAAATTATACTATGTATAAAATAAACTAAATTAGAAGTCAATATCGCTTTTAGTTCTCGAGAACTTTGAGTCGAAAAACAATTTTTACCAATTTTCAATAGAATTTTATATAGTTTTTTATTTTTTGTAAAAAAACTGTAAACTGTTTTTGAAATTTTCACCAGTTGTCAAACACATTATTTTTCGTAAAATAAAATTATTTTGAGTTTCAAATTGTTTTCCGTTCTTAGAATATCTGGGTTATGAAATTTTTTTTTTCAGTTTTTTTTATTTAAAAAAATAACGGTATGTTCATTTTTTTCCAAATTCATACCAAATCTGTATGACCTTATAATGAGTACATTAAATTTTATTTGAAATTAATAGCATTATTTTTTCGTGAGATATTTGAAACTAACCAAAATTTTTACTTTTTTTTTAAACCGTTATAGTGAAAAAACTACTCACTGAATTTTAATAAACGCCCTTTCAGTCTCTTTCGAAGTTATTATCTCTTAAACAAAATTTATTTGAAGTCGATATCTTTACTCGTTCTTGAGATATCGACGACGAAAAATGGTACAAGAACGTACGGACGTACGAACGTACGAACGTACGTACACACACACACACAGACATCTCTTTAAAAATAATTGATATAGCCTCTAAGGACCTTGAAACGTCGAGAAATGTCAAAAATTCCAATTTGACAAATCGGACCGATTACAATAACTCCCTATGGGAAGTTAAAAAAGCGTAGGAATTTTTCGCGAATTAAAGCCGGTCAGTACATGTACTTGTATGTACAATGTACATACCCTTTTACGTATGTACATTGTACATTAGACTGGGCCAAAAAAATTGACTATTTTTTTTTTTGAAAGATATATCGAGAATATCATTCAGAATGACAAAAAAAAATTTTCGTAAAAGTTTGAGCCCTTAATATCAATTTTAAGAGGTCTATCATCGCTAATTTTGATTTTTAGTCATAATTTCATGTTTTGCGTCAGAACTGACAAAACATTGAAGTAAAAAAAATTCATTTTGACTTACTTTTATATAAAATTAAATTCCCTACAAAAAAGGTCAAATTGAAAATTTTCGTCAGACAAGCCGTTTTCGAGTAATTAAGCTTAATAAATTGTTATTTTTCTTCGATTTTACTTTTTTAATTTGGAATTTTGTAACTAACGAATCAATGAATATCTCAAAATGATCACAATGGATTTTTAAAGGAAATTTAATGCTCTACAAAAAAGGTCTCTTAATATTTTTGTCTAAATTTAATTCTTCAAAAGTTATTCACAATTAAAATTGAAAAAAAATTGAAATTTCAAGTTTTTCTTTCTTAACTCAATTTTTTTTTACTTAAAGGAACAAATTGACTTTTTTGAACATTATTAATCATCATTCATCGAAAATCTCTTAATATTCACCATTATTCTAACAATATTATTACAAAAATATATAAATTTAACAATAAATATGAATTTATTTTTGCCTAATTGATCATTTCTCAACAAAAACATGGTTCTACTATCTTAAAGAAATTTTTGAGTAAACAATTATTTAATTTCGCTATTGAAAATTATTTATTTATAATATTTCATACATTTATATATAGGAAAAAAAAACAGATTATGGCTACTTAATTAATAATAACAATAACAGATGGTAAAAAAATTATTTTTAACACAATTATAACTCATATTTTATAAGAAATCTATAGGATTTTATAGTTTTACAACCATAATTAACTACTAGTTATAACATTTTATTACATTAAGGTTTTTTTGTTGCAATTAGGGTATTTTTTTCGGTACTCACTAATGACTAGTAGTAAGTACTGAAGTTGCTTTTCGTTTTTCGTAAGACACTTATTATATTCTTCAATCAACGCTACGCCACGTTCAGCTACATCATTTACGACGGCTAAATGATTGAAAAATCGTTTACATTCCTGAAAACTATCAATGTTGGACCATTGGTCATTTTCTTTCGTTTGAGTCTCATAGTAGACAATGTGGTTACTAAAAGAAGAGGGGATACGTTTATTCGGTATAGTGCTTAATAAGTTGATGAAAAGCAAATCAAAATCGAGGGTTAAGGGAGGAAATGTTATTTATCGATGTAAATTCGTGTATATTAATAACATAAAAATTCACAAATGTATGAAATATTATAAATAAATAATTTTCAACAGCGAAATTAAATAATTGTTTACTCAAAAATTTCTTTAAGATAGTAGAACCATGTTTTTGTTGAGAAATGATCAATTAGGCAAAAATAAATTCATATTTATTGTTAAATTTATATATTTTTGTAATAATATTGTTAGAATAATGGTGAATATTAAGAGATTTTCGATGAATGATGATTAATAATGTTCAAAAAAGTCAATTTGTTCCTTTAAGTAAAAAAAAAATTGAGTTAAGAAAGAAAAACTTGAAATTTCAATTTTTTTTCAATTTTAATTGTGAATAACTTTTGAAGAATTAAATTTAGACAAAAATATTAAGAGACCTTTTTTGTAGAGCATTAAATTTCCTTTAAAAATCCATTGTGATCATTTTGAGATATTCATTGATTCGTTAGTTACAAAATTCCAAATTAAAAAAGTAAAATCGAAGAAAAATAACAATTTATTAAGCTTAATTACTCGAAAACGGCTTGTCTGACGAAAATTTTCAATTTGACCTTTTTTGTAGGGAATTTAATTTTATATAAAAGTAAGTCAAAATGAATTTTTTTTACTTAAATGTTTTGTCAGTTCTGACGCAAAACATGAAATTATGACTAAAAATCAAAATTAGCGATGATAGACCTCTTAAAATTGATATTAAGGGCTCAAACTTTTACGAAAATTTTTTTTTGTCATTCTGAATGAAATTCTCGATATATCTTTCAAAAAAAAAAATAGTCATTTTTTTTGGCCCAGTCTATTGTACATTATGTATGTATGCATTTAGATTTAGATCGTGATTACGTTCAAACAAAAATAAATATTATTTTTGATCCAAAAATAATAAAGGGCATTCAAATAAGACTTATTTCTCTTACCTGAACCACAGTACTTTGTTGCTGGTTAAGGGATTTCAATTTTCGTTCGAAAAATTCTAACGGCTTATATGCTTCTTTGAAATGTTTAGTTAAGAGATGTCGCATAGAGTTAGGGTTTCATACTTTCGGCAGATAAAACTTCACAACAAAGAGCACATTGAGACTTATTATGTTAAACTGTGAAACCATATTTAAGATATTTTACGTCATAAAGTCTATTTTTTTTTGTTGCTTCTCCGCTTCCACTTGCACCGGATGTGCAAGGCTGCAACGGTCTTTTGAGAAACTTGTCCATAATCACTCGTAAACAACACAACACAACACTTAATTTTTAAATAAGTACTTACTCTCAGTTTAAAAAAATTAAATGACAAAAAATTAAAATTACTGCAAGGCCTGTTACAATTTTGTTTTGGCAATTCGGGAGAAAATTTCATCGCGAATAAGTAAAATCTTGTGTTATTAGTCCAGGCTTGGAAGGGGTTCATTGTATGTAGCTTTTTAAATAACTGACGCATTATAATGGGGGGTCGCCAAAATTTTGTTACTACCAAAGGGGTCGCGTACTCAAAAAGTTTGAAAAACACTGCTCTAGTGGGCGCAATAGTGCATTATAGTGCATTAGGTATGCAGTTCTTTCCAAAATCTAAGAAATTGGGATACAAAATTTGCCATAACTTCAAAATGAAGAGCCAAGTGTCCTGGTTGCAAATATCGAGGTCCAATACGTTTTGAAGGTGGACTTCTTAGTGCAAGAAGTAGCCTATTCTTATCGCGTCTGACAGGCAGAAGGCTGTCTGTAAAACGTCTCGGACCTCGATATTTTCAATCAAGGGGCTTAACTCTACAT
The DNA here is from genome assembly GCA_911387755.1 of Chrysotoxum bicinctum. NCBI lineage: Eukaryota > Metazoa > Arthropoda > Insecta > Diptera > Syrphidae > Chrysotoxum > Chrysotoxum bicinctum. The sequence goes on along the minus strand of OU426988.1, from coordinate 72,461,397 downwards.
TTTGGCAAAGTTTTTATCACAACTATTTGGACTTGGAAAGAACTGCATACTCGATGCACTATTATGCACTATTGCTCCCACTAGAGTATGCGAGACTTTCACATTCATAAATAACTATAAAAGGCCTATCTAATTATGCTAATTATTTTTTGTTATCAATCACACCCAAAAATTGCTGTGGGCTCTTAGTCTATTAAGGGCTCCTCTATTTTGTCCATGAAAACTTTCTCGGATCTTCGAGCTTTTCATTCGGGCAAGCTCTGTCAAAGGAGGCACCCTGACCTATCATCGATATACGCTGAACTGAGGTGCGTATCTTCGATGACAGAAGATAGCGGAGTCTTACCACTTCACCTTACCTAACCTTCGTTGTTATATATGCTTTCGTAAAATTTGCTTCGCATTCCATCATTCTTCCGAGGTATTTAAACTTTTAAAACTTTAGTAGTACCTCGTGCCATAATGGTTAGCTTATTGGACCCTGGTAGAAGAGACATAACATGAAATAATGTTCAGCATTGATTTTTCTTTGGGACATAAACGCATGCAAAAAAAAAACTTACAAAAAACAAATCACCATGGCAAGACTGAACAGCATCAAAATGAGTGTTCGTTAGTGCAAAACGTTGCGTGTATTGCGCCCATTTTACCGTAGACTTGCCTGCCCTTCACGGTCGACTCTTCAATGCTTGGTAGCCAAATTTGAGATGACCGGTCCGGTAATCAATCAGTCAACATTCGTACCTATATAAGATCCAACTGACCAAGGACCCTAAAGTTTGAGGTCATAGACACCGCCATTTATTCGCTGACTGGAGAACGGAGCCTTTGGAAGAGGACCTAATATTGGCCGATAAATCGTCTTTAGCGTCGAGGTTAAATCTAGCAGAGGTGACGTGAATTGGCTGACAAGGTCATGCGAGTAAGCCCTGCTAGACTTTTTCTTGAAGGGTTTCCCCGTCCTCTATTTGGAGTGACCTGCAGTTCAGCAGTTACAGCAGTAATTGCTTTTATCATCTAAACTGTCTGTATGATTTCGGTGGTAAGGACTTCGAGTGAGCGACTGTCCCGCGTTTGTTTGGCAATAGAATTGACCAGTCTCATTACGGATAATCTACTCGGAGAAGTGGATCAAAACGTGCGCCGAAACTGTTTTTAATTAATAAATGACAGACTGTAGTTTGCAATAGTGGCTCGAAAAAAAAGTTATTCAGTTTTTTTTGGTAATGGTTTTATTATTCACGCTGTAGTCTACCTGTCAAACATATAGGGTTATCGAATTCTCCCACAGCTACACTGACTTTATTTCCTGGAATGAAGACACCGTTTTGTTGTCGTTAGAGTATTGAGCTAACCATTTTTGAAGGAAAGAGAAGATGAACTTATAGTTCTACCAGTCTTATTGGCTTACACTGTGGCATCTGCTTTCTTATGTACATATTGGGCATATGCAGTAGCGTAGCTTGCCATCTCGTCGCCCGGGGCGGGAGACCTATTTTGTCGCCCCCATTCAATACTTAATTTAAATTAAATTTCGAGAAATCATTTCACAGACAATGAGATATCTTTTAGTGAAGGTAAAATGGGATCAGCGGTTTCACAAACGGATTCTATGGGCCTTACGAACAGCGAGGTCAGAAATAACTTTGTCGAAATCAATATTTGCAGCCAGTTGCTTGTTCAATCAACAATATAGCCAAGTTTGATAGTCTAGTGGAGCTCATAGTGGATCTTCATATCTAGCGCTCCAGCGCGTTTCAGTGACTTGTTTCACTGCTTGACCTGTGAATGCAAGGGCAACCAAAGCGTTCCAACGAGCAGTTGATGCGGAAAAGAAGGCAAATAGCTTCTCCAGAGTTCCAAAAACCGTTACGGAATTTACTGATTCAGAAGCATCGTGTACCCCAGCCAGGCTGAGTGAGTGGTTTGTGCCTGCAAGGAATGTAGCTGAAACTGCACTGTGGATCCCTGACATCGTGGCAGCGTTGTCATAAGCCTGTTCTCTCAAGTTCTGTATGTCCAGTCCGTCTGATGTTATCTCCGCGATTATATCGTTGCTAAGATCTTCTGCATTTTTTCCTTTTGGTTCGAAGAAGTCGATGAAAGATTCTACCACGGCGAGCTTTTCTCCTTCGATATGTACATATCATCGCAGAACCTGGCTCATTTGGTCTTTGTGAGAGATGTCTGGTGTACTGTCGAAGATTACGCAATAATATTTAGCTTCTTGAATGCGACGGATGATGGTGAATTGAACTAGCTGTCCCAGTAAGTTTATCAATTCATTCTGGGTTTCTGGAGATAGATACGAAACTGGGACTCTTGCTCCCAGCTTTATCTTTGTCAGGTATTCCATTAAGAAGAGGGTCATATTTAGCTAGGAGATGCACCAACTCCCGAAAGGTCGCGCAATTCCAACTATCAAATCCTCGAATGTCCTCTGAAGGTCAGATTCTGTTTGGCTAAGAACTGTATAATATTCAGCAACAAAACTTCTTGTTGTTTCTGATCGATGGTTGCTTTACGGTTCAGGCGAACTTCAAACTTCTTCTATTTCAAGAAGCTCTGTTCATGGTCCAGGCTGTTCTCATGGTCTCCGATTCTTGGATTCAGCTTCCACCATTTGTTGAATCCTTCTTCAGATGCGAAGTTCGAGCCGGAATTGCCAAACAGCTTGCAAGTCTTTTTATTTCAAAATTATTTTATCAATGATTGAATAAAAACGTAACGTAACGATTTTGTGGATTTGTGATTTCTTTTAATTTTGATTTTTATTTTACAGTCGGATATCGTTCATCAATCGGTCTATGAGCTTGTTCATTCCGAGGATCGCGAAGAATTGCAACGTCAATTACTGTGGAACTCATTTCTGCCCGCCGATATGTCCAGTATGCAATTGGCTGATGCCTTAGCTCCCGACAAAACAGCATTTCTTGAGCGAAGTTTTACCGTGCGCTTCCGATGTCTACTGGACAACACTTCCGGTTTCCTACGCCTTGATATACGTGGTCGAATAAAGATTCTGCATGGACAAAATCGCAAGACCGAAGAACCTCCCTTAGCACTATTTGCCTATTGCACTCCTTTTGGACCACCAAGTCTGTTAGAAATTCCTCACAAAGAGAATATGTTTAAATCCAAGCATAAGCTTGATCTATCGCTGGTTTCGATGGATCAAAGGTATAACAAAAAAAAAACCATTCACATGCAGTTGATTATTTACCTTTATCTCGATTTATCTTAGAGGAAAGATGATTTTAGGATTCTCCGATTCAGAACTGATAAACTTGGGTGGTTATGATTTGGTGCACTATGACGACCTGGCGTATGTTGCAAGTGCTCATCAAGAGTGTAAGTTGTTGTATCTCATAAGAATTGTTCAAATTTAGTTTAAATTTACTTTCAGTATTGAAGACGGGAGCTTCTGGAATGATTGCTTATCGTTACCAGAAGAAAGACGGTGAATGGCAATGGCTTCAAACTAGGTTAGCTATCATTTCGAATTAACTAAAAATTTCAATTTGTTAAACAACATTTTTTCAGTTCCCGATTGGTTTATAAGAATTCAAAGCCGGACTTTGTGATCTGTACTCACCGCCAGCTGATGGACGAAGAGGGACGCGATCTTTTGGGCAAAAGAACAATGGATTTCAAAGTCAGTTACTTGGATACTGGGTTAGCGTCGACGTATTTTTCTGAAGCCGATCAGTTGGTGGTAGCACCAAGCGGATCACCCAATTCTCTTCCACCGCCAGTAACACCAACGCGTCCCAACCGGCGGTATAAAACTCAACTTCGAGATTTTCTATCCACGTGCAGATCGAAGCGTAAAATGCAGCAGTCGTCTCCACTTGGACAGGTACTTCAAAGCATTTAATGTTTAGACGCTGGTTTTTTATCGTTTTAATTTCTAAGGTAACCTCTCCAGCTCCTGTTGTTGAATATATTCCGGACCCAGCTGTAGCTGTTGCTGCGGCCTACTCCAATCTTAATCCAATGTACACCACTTCGCCATATGCGTCTGCAGCTGACAATCTTTACATGAGTCCTTCAGTGCACTCTACAAACTTCTATCCAGTGACCGAGAACATCTTCCATCAATATCGGTTACAGGGTGTTAGTGGGTACTACCCAGATTATCATCATCACACAGCACCGCCTACTTCCTATGTTACCAATGGATTTCTTTCCTACGATGGCTACACAATTGCTCCCAAAGAAGATAAGTGGCAGGAATCTAGCAAGTACTATAGTGGCTACAGTAGTGGGTACGGAAGTCCGACCTCCACGCCACAGGTAGGTTTCATGACCAGGAGACGCTTTTGTCAAAATTAAGTAGGAATCCTTTTACAGATATCACTGAAAACGCCAAAATCTTCGCCTCAAGTTATGGAGGTGGTTTCCTGCTCGTCAGATGGTCCATCGCCCGTCAATCCCGCTTCATCGAATCCAGCCAACTCCAGCACTACTAATGGTGTCACTCCAAAAGTTGAAATGGCCTCACATGATCCATACGAACGTCAAACAGTACTTATGTGGGGCACAAGTGGAAGTCGTGAAACAACACCCCGCTCACCTCAGGACGCCTCTCCTACAACAACTGCCGCCAATGGAATCTATGGCGATGGACAATTGGTGAATGGCACCAGCTCTGGAAAGGATGGAAAAATTCCAACACCCGAATCATATCACCTGCATCAGCATCCTGTTGGTGATGATGCAGCCATGTATGCTCATCATCGAATAGCTGCGGATGGTTCACACATACAATCACCGCACAGCCATTCAGCGGAGGCATTACTCCATGTTGCATCTAATCAGCCAGTCAATCATTTGTCCCATCCCCACGCCACCTCCCATCAACATCATCATCATAGCGCCGCCGCAACGACAGGTCATGGTCATCAGCATCAACATCACCACCACATGCAGCAGCAATCTGTTGTTGGAGCCGGTTCCAATGGCAGCGAGGTATGGAGTCCTGCGTCCTACTCGCAATATTCGCAGTATTTTACTTATCACCATCACCACCACCACTCAGCCACTCAGCACGCTAGCACTCAGTGAGTGTCAAATTAGAAAAAGTTGACAATTCCCCTAATAGATCTGTCCAATTGTCCTTTAACCTGCTTAAGCTTAATTAATGTTAAAAAATATTATATTTTTTTTTGTAAGAAAATTAGTTTTGCACAGAGTTGTTCTCTTTAATGAGTTATAAGTAGAATTTTTTGTAAAAAGCTGTTCTTTCTGGGTTCACACGATCGACAAAATGTCAAATTCTATTGTATATTTTCGAACTGATTTAGTATTCATATTTCAATTGGTCTTTAATGAAATGCTTCCATTTGTATGCCAAAATTTATGCCAGTTTATCGATTGTGTGCAACTAATATTAAATTCAACAAGCAATGATTTTCTAAAAGCTGATGAGGTTCGCTTAAAAAGCTTATATGTATCTTGAGTTCTATGAATCGAGATTAAAGTGTTTCCACTTAGGAATGCCAGAGCATCATTTTCTGTTTTTAATAAAGGAATTTTAATAGATATACCCCTGGCACAAAAAGCCGAGAAATATACCTGGGGTGCCAGCACGTAACTTGATACAATCGAGTCTAGTCGATGTAATCGAGTAAAGGGAGTTACATATTTAGTTTGATTCAATCGAATCAAAAACAATCGGCTGATCATAACAAGGAACTCTGCCTGTTCTCGATTGTATCGAGCTAACTCGAACGTATCAAGTTACGTGCTAGGGCCCCTGTATTCGATATCATGACCCATGAACCTATAATCCTATCTGTTGGAATTACATGAGCTTCACACAATCTGGAAACAAACTACATACAAACTTAAAACGAACATAGTACGAGCTAAAGTTGCCGGCCGTGTATAGCAGGGTTTAATCGACTGAACTATTTCTTCAAGGATCAGCTTCAGTACCGGTACAAGAGATAATGGGGAACCAGGGCCTCTCACTTACAATTTTCAACGATTGCTGTGTGCGTATTGTCAATATTAATGAAGGAAAGCTTCAATTTTCTAACGAGATAATTTACATAATTGTAACTATTTATTTTTCGAAACCATTACGAAACTTGTAGCTGTTCTAATTTTTGAGATAGAGGTCTTTCCATTTAAAGATTAAAAAAAATCGAAATTTGTTGTCAGTTTTCACACGAACTAAGTCTCGAATCCTACGAAAAGTTTGACATTTGAAGTAAAAATGAGTGAATTGAAACTTTAAAGTGTAATATTTCAAAGTTTCGAAAAGTAATAAACATCTATACTCTGTCCAACAAAAATTGTCAGTACAGGCCTTATGGGAGAGCTTTTTCTAAAGCAGAGGCGCCTGATGCACCCTCACTACAATGCGTTAGGAAAACTGCCACTAAAAAAGAGCAAGCCACTGAATTTTCTTAAAGAATTGTTGTTGTAATTCTTTGCAAAAAGTTGTACACCCCAAAACGACCGTCGTATTCCACTGCTGATGAGATACTGTCAAGAGTGTCAAGCAGGGTTGGCCGAACTGTCACTTTTTAGAAATAACTACATTTGTTACGTCTGCTACGTAATTTATGATGTTAATGTAGTTAAATGTATTTAAATGTAGTTAATGTAACAAATTGTAGCAGACGTAGTTTAAAATGTCATTGCTGTCAATTTACTGTCAGTTGTGCATTTTAAATTTGAATTTTGAAATTAAACGTTCAGTTATTCATTTTTAATAAGCGGAGTGAGCTGAAGGTGGATTTACTCCAATTTAAATGGAAAAAGATCGCATTGGAGCTGTCTGCGACACGTGATCTGCGCTTCTTTAAAATATGATAGTTTCAAGTTTAAATATAACTACACTAGTTCTTGGTTTTCATTATTTTCAAACAGTTTTTCGGTAATATTTGTATGTATGTACGATGAAAATTGATGTATGCATTAAAAAATATCTTTAAATCATGTGTTCATAATCCATATCCTTTGATTATGCCAAAGTAAATTGTTTGTCTCCAAAAATATACTTCCCAACTATCATGTAAAATTCCTGCAATTCTTTATCCTTATGGTAAATAAAACTTTTTCAGTTTTTTTACAAACCTTCATTAGATCATAAAAGTGCAAAATTGTTTGGTTTCCTTTATTCTATTGATTTTTTATGAATTAACTACGTACGAGTATGTAGTAAACGTAACAAATTGTAGTAAATTAGGCATGTCGTTTATTCAAATAACTACGCGTAGTTAATGGTGTAGAAAATGTAGTGTAGTTAGTTCAGCCAACCCTGGTGTCAAGTGTCACTCAATACGATCGTGCACTCTTTATCTACATCAAAACAGAGTTACCATTATCATTCTCAATTGCAAGCAAGGAGCTTTTTCAGTGGTTTTTATTAAGGAGCTTTTGGGATTTGAAGCTTTTGAGAACACATTTTAAGAAGATGAGTATGTGGAGTGTTGTCGTATTGCTTTTCAACTTAAAAAAAACGCGCCTATTATCTTACCGGCTGATACCACGATTTGGGAATTTGGTGCACAAAAGATCGATTGTGGCATGGGCTGTGTGACATGGGACGCCATCCTGTATGAATGTCTTCATTTTTTTTTAGGCTATACACATTAAGATATACATATATCTTATAAACTAGTGTTAGCCTATAAAATTAAACAATGAGAGCATTTAAAAAGGTTAACATGACTCTGTAACGACCTTCTTTGACAAAAACCTTGTGTCCAGCCTAATTTTCAAAGAAAAATGGTCCAATAATGCCACCACTCCACAATCCGCACCAATCTGTCACTGTCTGTGGATACATTAGCTTCTGAACAATAACATGCGGGTTTTCCGAGTCCCAGATACGGCAATTTTGTTTGTTGACGTTGACTTCAGAAAAGATGATTTTTCGCCCAAAATCGTTGTCCAATTCAAGCTACTCTAAAGCCCAAAGCGGATGGTCATGCGCCTCCAATTTCTGAGTCAATTGGACCCTCTTAGCAAATAATCCGAGATCTTTGTGAAGAGTTCTCCTCAAGCTAGTGCTAGTGAATTGAGTCCCACACTCTAGGCTACAGCAGCCACATAATCGTCTGTGCGAACCGTCAGGACGACGGGGACAATTTATTAGTGTTGTCCAGTAGAATACCAGTCACGCGAACTTTTTGACTATACACAAATTTACGTAAACAGGCTTGGTGGGTGCTTCAATTGGCCAAAACTTCATTTCAAAGAACACACTGTTTGGGCTAAAGAACACTCACTTTGGAAATATGTTTTCAATATTTCCCAACGTTGTTCAAGCGTAAAGCGACTCATTTCGTTCCGCGGAGGTATGATACTGACTTTATGTCAAGATTTCGAGCGGGAAACAGCTGTCAGTGTCAAAATAACTTATGATTTAAAAAGAAACCACTAGATGGCGCACCCTTCACTCAGGAAAAAAACCCGAGCGCATTTGTTTGAAAATGATTAAGTGAATTTTCTTTGAACTTTTTCTAGACGATCAGAGTTAACGTTGAACGAGGGGCTCCAAATAACATATGCGTATTCAAGAACCGATAAAAAAAAGAGATGTATATAAAGAAAGAAGTACATATGGATCTCTGAAGTCCCACCAAGAAGTTATCCTTTGGGATTGAGTAATCAAATTGTGGCTTAAAAGAAAGAACAGAATCAAGTATAATGCCTAAATCATTAATTCATGAGACCCAATTTATAGGCTTAAATTTAATGGCATAATCAAACAATAGACTTAATGTTTTTCGCGAAAAAGAAATTGAATTGCTTTTTTTAATATTAAGTTTAAGACCATTTAAATGGCACTTTGAGGTCAGATTTAATCAACTGGTAATCTTCAAAAGTTTTAACTTTTAAAAAGTGTTTTAGATCATCTGGCAATCATAATGTTTAATCGCAGAAATAATATCATTAATAATGGCTTCCCTGGGAACAAATAATTTTCCTAGAGCGTGTATTATTTATATAAACCTGTTGACTTCTATCAGTCAGAAAAGACGACACCCAGTTAAGCAATTTTGAGTGAAATCCAAATACTTTAAGTATTCTTAAAAAGGTTTTATGGTTGACAGAGGCAAAAGCCTTGCTGAAGTCGTTGTACACTTCAACTTGAAATTTTTATTCCATGTAATTAGTTACATAAGATAGAAAATGCGATAAATTTGTTATTGTAGACCTAGCAGATACAAAACCATGCTTTTTTACTGACTAAAATTATTTTGATTTTAATTCATTGGACATACACTTCACGGTTGAATTTAGATCGTCAGAGTTGTGTTTTGGGTGTTTGTGATTTTCAACATGGTAGGTGATTTTTGTGTTGTGTTTACCAATATTCGTGGGCTAAGAAGGAATTTCTTTGACTTGTACGCCCATTCTGTTGAGTACAGACCATCTGTTTTGGCACTAGGTGAAACACAGGTTGGTGCAAATACTGATCTTTCAGAATTTCGCCTTCCTGGCTATAACCTAATGCCTTTACTCTTTCGCCATCACGGCCTTTTAGTCTACGTTAGACATGATGTTGCTTGACAGAGTATTCCTCAATACGGACATTGTTCTAATACGAACTTTAACTTCATGTCGCTCAAATTTACTGTCCGCAAGCACATCATCCATTATTGTTTCATTCATAGGAGTCCGAATCTTGACAGCAATTCAACTCTTAATGAGTTTGATGCGCTGCTGTCTGATTCCATTTCCCGAATTGTTTCCCTGTACCCTCACACTGACGTCGTTATTGCGGATGACTTCAATGTACACAATTCAAATTGGCTCCACCATTCAGGACAGACAACACCCGAAGGAAGATATGTTGAGATCTTTGCTGAGATGCACCACCTTACTCAGCTGGTAGATGAGCCCAACCGTATTGCAGATGTTGCTGGGCAAAACGCTCACACTCTTGATTTGTTTCTTACTTCTAATCCTGATAAGTACTTATACCATAACGGTAAAATCTCCATTCGACACTTCGGACCATTGTGTAATAATATCAGCTAATTTCTCGTTACCCATTCATCTAGTTAAAGAGAAGCATCCAACTAGGACCGTTTGGCAATACGAGAAAGCCAACTGGGACGGTCTGAATAACTTTTTTAGAATTTTTAACTGGTCACTATGTTTCCTCGATAGTGACGTTGATGCCAGTGCTGATATGATCACAGAAGTGTTTTTTCTTGGGATGCGTACGTTTATTCCTTACAGAATTAGGAGTATAAATTCTAAAGAAAAGTCTTGGCTCGATACAAGCTGTAAAGAAGCTATCAGGTTGAGAGAAGTAAGTTTCCGCTCTTGCAAAGCCAAACCCAACTGAGGAAAATCGGAAAAAGTTTAAACAAGTTAGAAACCAATGCAACGCTGTTATAAAGAGAACCAAATTCTTACATCAACAGAAATTAAGGCAAAAAATCCTGCAATTATTTCTGATCATTTGTCAAGAACGTAAAATATTCAACTTCATCTTGTTGCAGCTCATTTCGCTACAAGCTCCACGTTGCCTGTTAGCACCATTGCCCCTCCTGTACTTGAGACCGTAAATCATTCAATGGGACAGGTATATTTCCGCACTCGTACAGTTGCAAGAGCCCTTTGAGATCTTGATATAAACAAATCTGCTGGTCCTGATAGTATACCCCCGATTCTTTTGAAGAGGTGTTCTTCATCGCTGGCAAAACCATTGCGTAAGATTTTCCATCGCTCCTACTGTTCTGGAATCTTCCCTAGAAGATGGAAAACAGCATTTGTCCAGCCTGTTTCTAAAAAAGGTGACTCATCCTCCCCTTTGCCCTATCGACCAATCGCACTTACTTCCCTTCTTTCCAAGGTCATGGAATCGCTGATAAATCATCGGCTCAAGAAATATCTCGAAGATCGACAGCTTCTTGATGACCGACAATACGACTTTCGCAGCAATCGTTTGGCATCAGCGAAACCCTTATTCGATTAGATATTACCTTCTAAATCGTTCAATACATGTTGTATTGGACGGTTTTAAGTCTGATCTCTAAAAAATAAATGCTGGTGTTCCTCAGGGCTCCGTTTTGTTTCCGACTCTCTTCCTCATTTTTATAAAAGATCTCTTGTCTGAAACTTCTAATCCACTTCATTATTTTGCCGACGACTCTACTCTCAGCTCTTCGTATTCGTGCCCAAATTCAAGTCCATCTCCTTCGGAAGTGGAATTTCAACGGTATCGTATGATAACCTCATTAAACTCCGATCTTTACAGCATTGTTAAATGGGGTAAAAAAAAACCGTGTGGAGTTTAATGCTTCGAAAACTCAATGCTGTCTATTATCGTTGAAGCAAAATGTTCCCCTTATGCTATTGTCGCTGAATGGCACTTGCATCGAAGAAACCGAAAAGCTCTCAGTACTTGGTATGTGTGCTAACGACGATCTTCGTTAGAATGATCACATACTCGAGACCGCCAAGAATGCTGCTAAATGCTTAGGATTTCTATATCGATGTAAGAAATTTTTCACCCCTTCTGATCTGGCTACAATTTATAAGGCGTTTATACGTCCAAAACTCGCGTATAACTCACACTTTTGGTAAGGCGCAGCACCAACTTCTCTCCACTTATTGGATTGAATTCAGAACAGAGCGTTAAAACTGATTGGAAACAGAGCTATCATAGATTCATTCCCAGCTCTTGAACACCGTCGGAATGTTTCATGTATTTCCCTGTTTTATCGCTTCTTTCACAAGCAATGCTCAATCGAAGCCAGTTGCATTCCTCCCCTTTATCAATTCACCCGTGATACCCGCTTCGCTAGGAATGCTCATTAGTTCACCCTTGAGCCTAACTTTCGTCGTACCGTCAAATATAGAGATTCGGTTTTTAGTCGCACAACACGATTATGGAATAACTTGTCCGGCACAGTTTTCCCCTGCCATTTCAATTTGCAAACATTCAAAACCAATGTTCATCGACACCTCCTTTCTCTCCCCTCCTTATTTCCCCCTCGCCCGTGCTGTGTTTAAAACATTATAAGGGTCTCGTAACATACCCTTGAGGGCGAGTGAATCAAAAAAAAAATTTACGAAAATCCAGGTTCCTTTTCATTAAACTTTCAAACAATTCAGTTCAAAAGAGCTTACAGATAGATCCTTCTATAATTTTTGATATTGTTCTTATCATCAGATTTATGAATAGCCACGATATACTAAAGTTTCCACTCCTCTAAGAAAAAAACTTCTTGAAGAGTTTTATTGAAAATAGTGGGCAATGGAAGATAAATTGAAATGCAGCAATTTTTGAGGACTGTTGCAGGTATGCCATCTGGGCCAGAGTTTGAGTTTGACTTGATTGATTATCGCAACTATGAAGTTTAATTGGATATAGCTCCAAGATCAATTTTAATCACTGAATTGCTATTAAATCTAAAAAAAGAATAAACCGATTGAAAAAGTCAACAAGCAACAATGGAGTTTAGATCAGAAGATTCAACACCTCTAAAGAACATAGAATTCGGAGTTTCTATATAAATTTTCTTCTCGAGTTTATATAAATGATCAAAACGATTTACTGTTACTTTTTATGCTACCCTCGATATTCAAGATGTATGCTTTGTATATACATAGTTTATTATTTGGATAGTAAAAACAAAACAAGTGTGCCAATTTAAAGGCAAATGAATACTCAACTTTCTGTAATTGATCAGCTATACAAGCCCAATAGGAAGAGTATAGTGAATTGGTCTTAAATCAGTAAAATCCGAACAAGTCATTCTATTGTGCCAATATTTTCAGACATTGAGATTAGATCTATCTAAAAGAATCTTTCATATCGTCAAAAACGAGAGTATTAATTTTTTTAGAGTTGTTGTAAAGCAGGGGTCGCCAAATGGCGGACCGCGGTCCGCATCCGGACCGCCGACCCATTTTGTGCGGACCGCAAGAACACAGTAACTTACACTACAGAGTACGTTATGTATTTAAAATGTATCCCTCCTATTATCCGCGATGACCCACGTGCTTGAAATATTACGTGTCCTTGTTTATTTTACGAGTTTAAGTACCAACCTGAGTTTTATTACTATGTGGATCCATAGTATAAAAAAGAAAAGTAGAAGATGAAAATAGACAGTTTTTGCCAGAATGGGTCGATTTATGTATATTGTTTTACGCTGCCAAATCGTGCTGAAGCAATATTAATGTGCTTGATTTGTAATCAAACGACATTACGATACCAAACACAAATCATTCGCCAAAAACTTTCCACTTGGTAGTGATCTGCGTAAGTCAAAAATTGCAACTATCAACTTACTCATCTTCGACACAGATCATAAGTCGCTCAATGACTGATCAGGAAAAATTTGGTGAGGCTTCTTTACGTATTTCTTGGACTCTTGCTAAGCATATGGAATCATTTACTGATGCTGACATAGTTAAAGAATGCTTTCTCGAAGCGGGTATTGCTTTATTTGAAAACAAAACGGATGTTGTTGAGACGATACGACGGATTCCGTTATCTGTATCTACCATTGCACTCTTGATGGATATTTTTAAACATATTAATGACCTGAACCTTATACTTCAAGGCAAAGGGAAAGCTTGTATGAGAGCTCATGTCAGAAGTAAAATTTTTCGCGAAAACTCGATCTCTTTAGTAACGATCTTGATAATAAATACTTACACTTCCCCAATATATTGGCAACGAAATTGACGTCGGCCAATACAACGCGTTCATCGTCTAAATTCGGAGTTTTAAAAAAAGGTTCGCAGATTTTAAGAAAATTAAGAATGTTGTAGAAATCCTCAGCAGAATTTACTCTCTGCATCCTGATAATGAATGGAGTAATGAAGCTGCAATTGTTTTCGGGAGTGATAAAGCTACTCTGCAAATGGAAATGATCGATTTCCAAGAAAACACAGTTTGAAGACATAAACATGCGTAAGTTTCCAGTGAAGAGTTCTGGATAAAATTTGTGTGCGTTAGTAAATATCCAGAATTACAAAAATTAGCTTTGAAACTGCTTACTTTGTTTGGGTCAACATTTGTGAAGCAGCATTTTCGAAGATGAACTTCATTAAGAATAAATTTCGATCGCACTCTCTTTACTTAAATGTCAATTTTTATATAAATTTCACAGAAAATAATATCATATTAAAAATAAATAAGTACCCCTTGGCATAATTATTAGTGCGTTGGATGGTCATGCGGAAGGTCTCGAGTTCGATTCTCAGCCGCTGCAACAAAGTTTTTCAGGGGTGTACCTATCGCCTCTTGCGAGGAACTGACAAATCCTCTAAGAGTATATCCTCTTGTCATGGAAAGTGCTGCTCATTAGCCGTGCGTAATCGGCAGAAAATTGTAGGTCCCCTCCGTTCTTGGTAATACGCACACAGGAATGGTTGAGAGTTGTAAGTCACTAGGTCCTGGTTCACTTCGAGCTGTTGCACCACCAAATTTAATTTAATTTAAAAATAAAAATGTTTGTCGCTCCTACTTTTTGGAGTGTTTTTAATTGAAGTAAAGTCTTACATTTAGAAATTCTCTTTCACTACACTATACATATTATGTAATTTACAATATGAATACTTTTGTTAAAAATTATTTTGTGTGTATCACAACTGACTGGATACTAACTGACACATTTCGATATGTGTAAAACTCGAAAATGACTCGATTAAAAATTTATGAGACCATTTACCAATGGTTGAACTGTATAATTTCAACAAATTTTCCTGCACATAAATAGAGCTTAAAAACAAGTCGTTGACTAAGTTCAAAACTATCTAAAGCTATACTGTTTTACTTCTGTCTCATCCACATAGAGTCTACATATTGGTACTTTACTTATTTCAGACATTATCTTCCCTGTTAAAGTAGTTCAATTTGTAATTCTTTTTGCATCCTTTTTTGTGTTACCAAAAATATTAAAAACTTCTATTATTAATCTTGTATTCCATTGAAGCAACATGATATTCTGAAATATATAGGCAGACGTGGCATCCCGTCGCACTTCAAATAATCATTGATTACCGATGGGTTTAACTTGAAGCGTATCAAGCTTACTTTCCAGTCCATTTACAAAAAAATTAAGTTGAATGTTTGAAACATGCCTACATCTAAGTTATTCTAGTTATAGGTAGAGCAACTCTGTCAAGTTGTATAAATAGTGTTATTATTATTATTATTATTTTTTTTTTGTCCCTAACTAACTGTAATATTGCACTTACACACTAAAAAAATAGCATAACAAAGTAATCTAACTGATCATATTAACAGATCATCCAGCAGCAACAACAACAACAGCAATCCATCGCATCATTATCCTTTGCGCAGCAACAACAGCGATTACACGGATGTCCATCATCAGCCTCATCCAGTTCATCCCCATCATCCACCACTTCGCCATCCGGACAACAACAACAACAACACCAACACCACATCAACCGTCACCATCAACAACATCAGCATCAGCAGCAGCATCAACAGCAACAACAACAGCAGCAGCAACAACAACAACAACAACAGCAACACCACCAGCACCAACTCGCAATCATCGCTTCACCCATCATCATCGCAGCACCACCAGCCCCACCACCCACATCCTCTACATCCTCATCCTCATCATCCTCGTCATGCGGCGGCGGCGGCAGCGGTGGTGGCGGCAGCAGTGGCCACAGCATCGGGCGGCACCATGTCTCAAATATCACCGCTCACACAGCTCTCGCATACGCATCCAGTGCGTTCTCCGATCAACCGGACGGGAGTCCTTTGTTGTCCTTCTCTGAGGTGACCAACACCTTACTAAACCAGTAGGAAAGGATATAATCACCGCCGATACTTCATGCATTATCACCTAAAACTTAAACCTCCAATTAGCAGGATTTTGTTTACCAAAATTTGCTATACATCAAAAACTACAATGGCTTTCCAGCAGTACAATGCTGTCTCCGTTTGCGTGCTATGCTATCCGAACCGATTGCCAAACTATAAATGGACTATCGAATCTTCCACAAAAACAAAACAAAAACGCTAACAATCTGTTAAGATACATAAATATCTCCAGGTATCTTATAATATTGCAATATCTATTATTTATATCTTTTCCCCAACTACAAGTATCTCTCTTTCTGAATTTGTATCGAAAATCCAAACCACCAAAACTAACAATACCCTAAGAGTTTCAACTACAGTATCTTAAAACTATCTTTAAGTGCATTTTACCTATTTTTTTATAAAACAAAAGAAAAAACTAAAACAACAAAAAACATTGGTGAAATGCTTTTATCTGAATGCTGCAGGAAATTGGTTTCCAAATAAATAGCAACTCTACACTGTATCTGTATTCACTATGTGTACGGTGACCATATGTCTCAAATCAAAACCCGGAACATACATTTTTTTTTTACTTTTATTTCGTAAAAAATCAACAAAAATCTCAAAAACAAAAGAACACAAAATCCCAGCACAAAATGCTTAGAACTAAACAAAACCTGCGTTTTTCTTAAATATTCAGTCTTTCTTTACCAAGTTTTTGAAAAATAAACATTAATCATACATTGTCCAAAAGATTATTGTTTGTTTTTTTGCCTAACACATTTTTTGATGATATTTACATTTTCTTTAAAATATTTTTTTAAATTCCTGGCAGATTAAATTATAATTTTATTATACCATTAACATGGCTATGGGAGTTTCAACATTCAGTTGTGTTTTTTCATGTGTTCAAATATTGTTCATTTTGGAAAAAACTCTTTCGCTTGGACCCTTTGAACCTGGACGACACAAGCCGAACTCGATAATAAATAAAAGATTTTTGAAGTTTATATTTTGTTTACGAAATTGATCTAAAATTTCTCTACATTTTTGGGGCCACAGTAGTTTTGTTTTCTGTCCATTTTGTTATAATTTATAAGGTTACGAATGATTTTAGACAAACAAATTCGTCAAACAAGTTGGAATCATTGGGCCTTACTAATAATCAAACGCTAATGTTGACTATTAGTTAACTGGAAGGTTAAAACAAAATTCTGAGCTTTAACAAAATGCTACCAATAAACAATTTAATCCTTTCACTAACTAGTCTCCAGACTTTCTATTAAATCTATTACAAAATCTACAACAAATGACAAAAAAAAAAAAATGTAATGAACTGTCAGAATTTTCACCAAGGTCTGTCAAAGTTAAGGAGCTGTCATAATTTGCTCTATACCTTCAAAGTTAAGTATTGCCGTACTCTTTTTTAACAGAAAGCATTGAAGTACTTATAGTACGTCAACTGATTTGAAATGTCGTAGTAAATTTTCACAATTTTACCAATACAACAACAGACAAAAATAATGTTAAATCGATTCCCTTTCAACACAAAAATTACTTTTTTAGATATACGTAATTATGTAAATACATAAAATGGAATCAACAAATTAACCACGTATTTAAAGTAAGATCCAGACGTACTAAATATTTATGGAAAAAATAAATAATCTATTCCTGTTGCATATAAACATACAAACAAACAAATAAAGTGCTTACTTTTCAATTTAAACAAAAATCTGAAAAATCGACCTGATAACATGGGAGTCGATTTAAGTGTTAAATACAAATTTAGGTACCATAAAACAACACTAAGGCAACACTTTTTATTTAGTGTTCGACTTTAATCATGGATTTCCGGGTATTAACTTTTGACATATAGTAACTAACGACTAAACTGGAGATTAAATAAGTTATTATTATGGGGATTTTCTAAAATCTGGAGATTTTCTTTAAACATCAACACTAAATTTGATTATTAGTAAGGCCCATTGATAGTTGTATCCCTATCAGCTTTTGGTGGACAAAATTAAACCAAGATTCTATTTCTGGTCAGTTAGTAATGTTTTGAAAAATTACCCAACTAAAAACTTCAAGTTCTTTGAAAGATATATCCCACTGGTTTAAGTATTCTTAACACGTTTGTAAATTGTTGAATATTTGCTTTACATTCGTTTTGAGTAATTAATTTTTGTTCCACTTTTTCCTTGAGAAATTTAATATTTGTCTTATCAAGTTTTTATTTTTAATTTAAACTCCTCTTTGATGACTAGCGCATCTTTAGAAATGCAAATTTCTTGCAAATTGTAAAATACAAATTCTCTTAAGGGATTATTAAGTTTTATTATTGTTTCACTAGCTTAGCTATTGAGAGTAAGGTATTCAGCCTTTTTTTCGCAAATTATCTTAAATTTTTCTACACGAACAGTGTGGATTTTGACGATGACAACTTTTATATCTATTGGAAGGCATTCAACTCCAGTTTGTTTACAGTTATTTAAAACGTGAGTAACACAATTAACTCCAATGAGATCGATATCGGTTACGGCTTGAAGTTTATAAAAAATGTTGTTCTTGCCTTTTCTTGCTGGCCCGCCAAAACTACAGTTTCTGTTGCCATATTTTTTGAAATGATGCCAGATGGTTCCCCTGGAAGATTTTCAAAATCCATTTATTTACAACGATACTTTGTTGTGGTGTAAAATAACAAATCAAGAGCGGACACAGTTTTGTACAGCCATGATTGGAACAATCAGAAAGAAACGGTCACAAAACTTACTTTGCATAGTAAAGTCTTAATTTCTTCGATGGAATTAGGTGCGACAACATTGCACAAAAGATCACATTTCGTGAGTGTAAGTATATACATTTGATCAAAACAGCTTTATATAAGTTTCGATGTGCAATAATTAAACCTGAATGAGCGGTTATGTTATATTGTGTGATAAGCCCAGGGGCCTTCATTAATTGCATTCTTCTTTCCAGGTCCTTGAAAATTCGATGAACTAAAAAATCATTGTAATCTTTCGCCTGAAGCGGCAGCAATGTCGGGTTCTTTGTGGTTTTTTTGCTTTTAAGTGCTGTTCAATATCACCACTGCGTATTGAAAACGTATAAGCGATTTTTGAACAAGTTACTAGGTATAATGGATTTTTCCATTTTTACTTGCGACTTATAGGTACTATAAGGCAAGTTATGCATTCGGAAAAAAAATCGAACTCGAGACTTTGATCAAAGTTGACATTACGATGATAGCGAAGACCAAAAAAGTGGGTCTCGCAATTCTGTCTGTCTGGCTGTCTGTCTATCCGTTCGATTGCAGCTAAATGGCTCGGCCGATTTTTTTCAAACTTGGTAGATATGGGTTTTAATTTTTTCCTCCCGGATGTTTTTTGATTTGATTTTTTAAGACCAAAAATAAAGGTACCTACCATACAAATGCTAAAAAATTAAAAAGAATGGTTGTCAAAAATCGTATTTTTCTCGAAAACGGCGCCTAGAATTTTGATAAAATTTTTTATAGAGAAGCTTCTAAAAAGTCTAAAACACATTGCATTTCAAAACTTTAAAATAAATATTTTTTGAATTTTTGAAAAAAAAAAATCTATTTTTTTCTTTTTTTTTGAAAATTCGATAACTCAGAAACGGCTCAATATTTTTTTTTTTGTAAATTTTATTTTTATTCGAACAATAATAAAAACTTTAAGTTGGCGTACCAAAATTTTTTCTTTAAAAGCTTTAAAAAAGTTTGTACATAAAAGCTTTTTTTTAAGAAACCACTACAACGACTTATAATTTTTGTTCTTGTATAAATTCATATTTGGATAGCATTATGTTTTTGTCTCTTACTACTAAAAGAATTTAAAAAATAATTTGATCCTAATGAACAGTTCTCTTTAATAACATTCGTTTTTAAAATTCCTAGTCTGTTACATAAGAGCAAGTTCGTGCGACCCAGTCGTGCATTTTATTTTCTTTGTATGAAGAAAAATTTCATCTGAAGATCATCGTTGAATTCACATTTTCTCTTTGGAGTTATTTTACAAATTTGTAAATTTATTGTAAATAATTAAAAGAATCAAATTCCATTTTTTAAAACCAGTAAATGCTCAAATTTTTTCTTTAATTCGGTAGAAGTACATAAGCATATCTTTTTAAAATTGATGATACTCGTATAAATTACAAATTTGTGCATTGTTTTTTTTTTTTGTGAATACACAGTTTGAAAAGCATCTGAAAGCTCAGCTAAAATAAATAAGACTGTTAAAAATTTTGAATAGTAAAAATATATTAAAATACGGGACAAAAAATCAAACACGGACCAGTTGTACGTCCCGGGTTTTCTTAAAATTTAGCCAGGACAAACGAGTGAAATACGGGACTGTCCCGAAAAAAACGGACGGATGGTCACCATAACTATGTGGTACACTTTTTTGCTGACAACTCAATACAAACTGTGCGGCAAATTCTACACTTCAGGTTTGTAGACTCTGGTATGTGGAATATTCGACAAAAAAATTAATGCACAAAAGGTCAGTGATTGGTCATAAAAGGTCACTTATTTTCAGTGTTGAGTTATTTTATGAGTATTAAAGTCTTTTTGATTAATTTCTCTAGACAAACTTTACAGATAAAATTTTATGCTTGTTTTGCTTACGGGTATATCTTCTCGAAGTCAGTCGAGGAATCTTCAACTTTCGTGATAAAAACTCCTAGGCGATGCTCTTCCAATTGACATTTCTTGTTTTTTTTTTATTTTAAATACAGTCATCTATTTTGCGGTTCCCAAACCGAGTGTAAGGATCTTTTCAGCACCATTACTCAAATATGGACTTATGATCGAGAAATTTTTTGGACAATGACATTTCGGTTTATTTCAACAGGATTGCTACTGTTAGATGACTTCTTCTCTGCCGATCGAGGAGGAATCGAAGGATGTACTTTCTTTCGAGCAACATTTCTGGGACTGTTCTCCTGCTTCCTCACGAGATTGTGATGTGATTTTTTGTTGGAGTTCCTTGGGTTCTCTCTTCGGAATCCGTCAACTCTATAGTTGGACTAATTTGCCGAATATCCCGGGTAGAATTTTCGACTCGATAATGCCAAGGCCCCAGCTAGTTTTTCTTAGTTTCAATCATGGCCCTACCGAGCAGTATCTAGCTTGTCCCTCGCTAATTTGTTAATGCTCTGTATATAATGGGCCTTGCTAGATGTTCCTATATGGGCCCTAGATGGGTCTTCACAAGTAGCACAAGAGCTACGGCAATTCTTAAAAAAAATTTTTTTTTTTTTATTATTGTTGTTTATTTTCATTTTATCTTTGCCTCCCTATATTCGACTCTTTAAATGATTTTTTGCTGGAATGAAATAATTTTTTTTTTTTTTTTTAATTTACCTCCACTGAGATTCGAACCCGAGTCCTCTCGCTTGCCGTGCTTGTGCTCTACCTATTGCGCCACTGTGATATATAAAATATCGTGTCTCAAAGTGCTACTCAAATAACTCTCTTTTAATTATACTGTTTAAAAGACTTAAATACGTATTAAAGAATCTGAAAAATACTGATTTAGGACCAAAACAAAAAAGTTAGTTTTTAGAAGGATAATGGATAGCCTTTTATAGACACATATGTATAGGCACATCTAGGATACATCAAGTAAAAACTATATAGCCCCAGTATAAGTAACATCTGAGAATGCCTATAAAGAGGCGAGACTAGCTAAGGCCAATATAACGCCGAGATACAATTCCTTATCCAGGCTACATCAAGTAAAAACTATCCAGGCCCCTTGCAGTTTATATGTTACAATGCCAATAAAGAGGCGATACTATCTACGGCCAATATATCGCCAAGGAGAAGTTTCAAATCTAGGATACATCAAGTAAAAACTATCTACCCCCAGTATAAGTAAAATCTGAGAACGCCTATAAAGAGGCGACACTAGCTAAGGCCAATATAACGCCCAGATACAATTCCTTATCCAGGCTACACCAAGTAAAAACTATCCAGGTCCCTTGTAGTTTATTTGTTACAATGCCAATAAAGAGGCGATACTATCTACAGCCAAGATATCGCCAAGAAAAAGTTTCATATCTAGGCTAAATCAATTTAAAAATATCTAGGCCCAGTCTAAGATACTCCTGGAAAAGCCAATAAATAGGCAGTTCTAGCCAGGTTCAATATAAAGCCAGGATAAGCATAAATTAGTCAAGATCCGCCAGGCTTGCATCTGTCTAGGCCCAGCATAGGATTTACTATAATAATGGACAATCTAGCTAGGGCCACGCTATTCGATAGTGTTTCCTAGATAATTTTCTACCCGGGATTCAATCGATTTAATGATGAGTTTACTCCTTGAATTATACCTCGCGGATAACATAGACTCAGGGGGGAAATTTCAAAGTCATGTATCGATGACATTCTTGTCAAGATCTGGAGCATTTACATCCAAACCTAATTCTTATGCAATTGTCTCACACTCGATGTAGCTGATTGTATAGACGATGGTGGTGCAGGGCAAGTCAATTAAGATCATAGTCATCAGACGATGAGGAACAGCCTCGAAATCTTTTTCCGCTAATTGAAATATCGGATAGGCTATATGTTTTAGATTTTTGCCAGGAGAACTGTTGGGATATAATGAATCGTTTCAGACATGGGATCAGTCTTATGAATGTCATTTGTGATTCTATTTAATGCCGCCAGATCCAAGGTACTAGCTTTTGAATTTTATTTTTCGATTTCGGAATACGTTTCAGATTTTTGGGTTCCATGTCTTTATGATCTTGTCATTTATAGATTTTTTATTGGCTTATATCTTACCTACCAGATAGTACATATAATTCGACAAGATTTATTAAAGTATAACATCATTTAAAAGTTCTCCAGGGGAGTTTTTTCAGGGCTTAATTTTAACCAGGTATAATAACGTTACGAATATTCGTGTTCAAATTGAAACCATGAATAGCCTTGCGAATTATATGTGCATTGTGCATTGTGGCCAGTTCACATCATCAAAACGCGGAATAAGTCGTCCAGAAATCCAATAAAGTCGAAACGTGGAGTGTTTGAACCATCACATATCTTCCACATCCATATCTTGGATTTCTGGCGGTCAGTCCAATCAATGAAAATTGACGCTGACGGCTACAGCTGGTCCACCAAAACAAATTGCACAGCAAGAGTTTTTTTGTAAGATGCAATGGTCCTTCGACAGATATTCACTTAGTGAAAAATGTGCTCTATCTCTGATGAAAATATTGTGTGAAAATTAGTCATCCCAACGCCGAGGTAGAAGCTTTCCAGGCCCTTAACAATACAGTGACTAGGAGCGGTTTATCCCCGCTACGGGCTTGCATTACCCTTCACGTACTATTGTGATATATGAAATCGATAAAGAAGGAAAAAGAAATAAAAGACAATCGAACACAAAAGCAATAAAGAAAGTTTTTTTTTGGGATATCGGATCAAAGAGTTCTTTCAAATTGTCTGTAGAAAAGGCTATAATTATCTGTAATATCGACAGTGCTAACGATTGACAACATTTTTAAAAATAGACGTTAAATTAAGTAATTTAATTTAATTAAGCTTAATACAAGTCACTTATTCTATATCACAATAAAATATCTTAAGTCTAACATTAAGTACTTAAGTCTAAAAATTAATAAAATAATTTGGATAAATATCAGGAGGGATAGCGTAGGAGGGTTTACTAAGGTTTAATTCAAATATGTTAGAATTATTTACCCAACTCAACATTCTCGACATGGGTTTGTTTCGTCCGTAGTCGGTACGAGGGCATTAGAGTTGAAAAATAGTCGTAGATCGAGAAGGATGTGGGTTAGTATTAAAACCGATCTGTTGTAGTATAAACAGGGGCAGTCAATGTTACATACATGTTAATAACTGATGAACGAAGAGAATATCAGAAGTGTTACGGCGCGCATATAAAGATTGTAAACTTAGAAGCTTTAGACGTTCTTCATATGGAGGAAGGTTAAAAGGATCTTCCCAACCAAGTCCACGCAAGGCAAAACGTAAAAATCTTCGTTGGACGGCTTCCATACGATTAATGTGAACTTGATAATATGGCGACCAGACCTGAGATGCATATTCTAAAAGTGGTCTGACAAAAGTCATGCGACACAGGAATCGGAGAATTCTTTTGATCAGCGTTTAATAAATCCAAGAGAAGAGTTAGCTTTGTTTATAGTATTATCAATATGAGAGCTCAGTTGGGAGTTGCATAATAAACCTAAATCACGGATCGAAGTTGCAATGGGAATGGGATCGTCATTTATAAAATATTGTCTTTGAAATAATGGAGGAAAGTTACGGGTATATTTTATGGCTTGAAATTTTTTAACGTTATGTTCTAGGAGGTTTTTTTTAACATCAAATGTACATTTGTCCAAGTCAATTTGCAAAGATTTGGAATCTTTGGTACAAAGATCTTTCTGCATATTTTCATGTCATCTGCGTAGATTAACAGATCAGAGTTCGAAAATATTTTTTCAACGTCATTGGTAGTTAAAACGAAAATAAGTGGTTCTTGTGGAACTCCATACGTTGCACCGATGAAGGTTGATACACAAAAAAAGAACATATTGTCATACATATATATTACTCTCAAAGAGTTTCGGTATGCAAGAAAGCTTTGCAATAGGTCTATAGCTAACTACAGTCGACTAAGTCGAACTTTCACGGGATATCAAAACTAAAATAAATAAATTAAATAAATTAAATAAAATAAATAAAATAAATTAAATAAATAAAATAAATAAAATAAATAAAATAAATAAAATAAATAAAATAAATAAAATAAATAAAATAAATAAAATAAATAAAATAAATAAAATAAATAAAATAAATAAAATAAATAAAATAAATAAAATAAATAAAATAAATAAAATAAATAAAATAAATAAAATAAATAAAATAAATAAAATAAATAAAATAAATAAAATAAAAAAACGTCAGCCTCAGAATTGTCACATGAAAACGCTGCCCGAAAAATTCTGCAAAAAGATTGGATATTGTTTTTAGATCCATTGACATAGAATCGTATAATTTTAATACAGAGGGGTAACCATCAAAAAACTGATAAAACAATTTTGGGTTAGAGATGAGATCTGCATTTTAGAAAGATATCTTGTGTTTTGGTATTCACACAAAACGGAGAAGTAATTATAAACTAAAGTGAAGTTAGCAAAATCAGACTCAGATTTGGACTTTAGAAAGTGAAATTTTTTTGCCCCCTGACACCTCACAAAACAGAGTATCTACGGCCCTGCAACTTCAATTTGCAAGTTGAACAATATAAGCTTTTACATAGATGCAAATCAAAATGCATAATACGCCATAATGTGCCGTAGACAAGCTGTGAAATGAATACATTTGGACTCTGTTCAACTCCTTTAGTAATGGCAGCCATATTTTATGTAGAACGATATACCTTAAAAGATCTTGTTCGCTGTAATTTTTCAAACTTCTGACATTATTCTTCAACTTAAGCATCTTGAAAGTGAACTTCAATAATCAAAACTCCTCTTTTTGACATCTCTAATAGCTCTTATTTATGTTCTTAAGAATATATAATCACCAGAAAATTATGACAATAATGCGCTTAAGACGCTCGTACCTACAAACGACAATATGGTTCATGCGTTCTGCAGGGGTGAAAGGTCCTGGGATAGTAGTCTTTTCAAAATTTAATTTTCTTAATTTCATAAAGCTATTGACTTATCCCCATTTACGGACGCGTTATAGTCAAAAATATTTTTTTTTAATAGAAGTTCTAGGCATTCGAGAAAATTGTTCAGAAGTATGAAATTATTTTTTTTAATCCTTTAGTAGTTGGAGCTAGAAAATAATTAATTTTATGTCCTTAAGCGGGCCTTAGGTCAGTAATCAATATTCATTTTCATTTATTTGCTAAAAAATAATGTCAATATGAAAAATATAAAAAACTAAAATTTATAATCTTTAGATATAGTGGTTTCCTCTAAATAAAATTTTTTTCAATCTAGATATCATTTAAGGAAAAAAAAATAAATAAAATTAAGAAACAACTAACAAAAAAAGTTTCGTAAAAATTAAGCGAACCAAAAAAAAAATATCCCAATTCTAGGCTTCGTTTTTAAGAAAAAAAAATTTGCATGGTGGGTACCGATGAATAAAAGAACAATTTATTTCTACTTCTTGTAATAGTAGTAAAGTTTCAACAAAACTGCAGCTTCAAGTTTTCGGAACATTGGGTTTAAAAAAAATCCTATTCGAATGTTATTCTAAATGAGAACAAGGCCTTCAATGAACTAATGCCTAACAAAATTTAAAAACATAAAAATTTAAAATTCATATTCATGCGTCTGTCATAAAGAGGAGTATGTATACCTGTGGCCTAACTATATACAGTGACTTCAGTTTTTTTTTGTAAAAAATTTTTATGTTAAATTTACATGACGAAAAAAATTAAATTTAAAAGTGGTAGGCTGACCCAATGTCAGCGTAGAACGAGACTACTTCCTCGTTGTCCATGATTACGTTGTCATCCAGAGTTTCCATTACACTGAGGTAAGGTACGAGTACCTCGGTTCGGGAAGTCGTTGTTCTGTGGTCATCCTTCTCATAAGCTGATTCGGATGGTCGATGATGTTCCCCATTAATTTCTTCGTTGAATGAACTAGATATTTGTCCAGTCGGATTAAATTCGTTCCTGTAGTGTTTCTGTCGTTGACGGTCGAAGTAGAGCCCAGTGCAGATCCTCAGTATCTTTCTTTCGAATAGTTGAAGTTCCTTCATAGCTGACTTGTGCAAACGGTGCAAACGGCTGAAGGCCCAGATGGCCTTTTTCAGATCATTTCTTGAGTGCAGGTTAAACCTTAACAACTCGTTGAAGTGCACTCGCAGGTACTTGACATTTGGCTTTGCCACTATGGAGTATCCGTCTGGGAGTCTTAGGACCAGATTTCTGCAAATTGTTGCGGTGCGAATGCCTCTACCAGTTGAAGGTCTCCTGAAGCAGACAAGTTCCGATTTGGAAGTGTTGATTCGGATGCCCCATTTCTGGTAGAATTGAGATTATCAAGTTCAAACTTCACTCATACGGATTTCCACCACCTTTCATCAATTGGATATCTTCATATCTTGAAGATAGGTTATATCAAGTCAAATTCAAAAATTCATACTCAAGAGAATTTATTACCAAATCAGGTGTTCCGCAGGGAAGCCATCTGGGACCACTACTCTTTACATTGGCTATTAGTGATGCTCCTCTGTGTGTTCGCAATAGCGAAATTCTAATCTTTGCAGATGATATGAAGATTTATAAAAATATAGTATCTTCAAATGATCGGCCTCTACTGCAAGATGATATTAACCATCTAGCCTTGTGGTGTGAAAAGAACAGTCTGAACCTCAACCCGACAAAATGTCAAACTATGACTTTTTCATGAATATGTTATCTCACGGCACATTTTAACTCGTGTTATGATTGTAAGGGACCTTGGAGTTCTTTTTACACCCAATGTAGATTTTTCTGCTCATATTAATAAAATCGTGAATAAGGCCAATTCAATGTTAGGGTTTATTAAGCGCTGGTCTAAAGAATTTGTTGATCCCAATGTCACCCGGGCTTTATACAACTCCTTGGTGCGTCCCCATCTTGAGTATGCATCGCAGGTTTGGACTCCTCTTTATGATATTCATATTGAGAGATTAGAATCTGTGCAAAGAAACCTTACTCGTTTTGCCTTGAAAGGACTTCAATGGAGTGATCCTTCGTATGTCCTCTCTTATGACCAACGATTATCTATTATTTAGATGCAAACTTTGGAACAAAGAAGAGCAAACAATGAATTGGTATTTTTCCACCAATTAATAACAGGCGTCACAGATGCACCAGATCTTTTATGTTCGATTTATTTTAATTATCGGGGAGGAGGTTTTAATCTTCCAGGCCTCGATATGATTAAGGTCCCAACACATAGGACCAACTATGGCATGCATGAGCCCTTGACACGTATGGGTAGACTTGTAAATTGGAATTCAAATATTTTTGATTTTAATATAAATAAAAGTAAATTAAAAAACCTACTCAAAACCAGTGGTCCACGCTCCTAAATGTTCTTTGTTTCATGTTATGTTATTGTTTTGTTCTTACGTAATATTATTTGTTTATTTTTCATGTTTTCTTGTGTCAGTGTTAATTGTTATAGAGTTTGCCTACTAACAACTAACACTGCACTAAATGATGAGCCGGTGGTATAACACAGTTCTCTGTGTTGGCAAACCATTGGTCGAAAGACGGAGCTTGCTATAAGCTTTCTTCGATCAATTCTGATAGTGTAAAAAAAAAAATTAATTGGAAGAGTCTGTTAATGTGGGTTTCTACTTTTTGGATAACGATTAGTGGTGACATTGATGTGGCGTAGGTGAGCGAGTCATCAGCATACAGAAGGTTCTCGCATCCAATTGGTGAAAGTTGGTCTGAAGTCATCAAGTTGTAAAGGAAGGGGCCTAGTTTTGAGCCTTGGGCGACTCCAGCTCTGATGGTCTTTATGTTTGACTTGCAGTTATCTATATCTACCTGAACGAAAAATTTCCTGAAAGATAGGAAAGAAAAGAGAAGAATAAGAAGACATTAGGCCGTCTATCCACACGCTATCGAATGCTTTCTCGACATCCAGAAAGCATCTGACGGTGACACGATTACTGTTGAGGGCTGTGGTTATATCGTGTTGGAATTTTACCAGTGGATGCAAGGTTGAGTGTTTTTCTCGAAAGCCGAATTGCATGTCAGGGATGATTGAATTTTCACAGCAGAATTTCTTCAGTCTTCGTAAGATTAATTCTTCCAGTAATTTACTGATATTGTTGAGAAGTGATATTGGCTTGTAGTTGGAAACTAAGTTGGAAGCACCTTTCTGCGGAATTGGCACAATCTTCGCTGTTTTCCACTTCTGGGGGAAGTAACAGTTGTTGATGCAGTTGTTTAAAATGACTGTGAGGAAAATCATTACCGCATGTGGCAGCCTTTTCAGGATATAGTAGGACACACCATCTGGTCCAGTAGACTTTTTTGGCTTAGAATTGCCGATGATTTCTACAACCTCCTCTAGATTGCATAAATGTGGACCATCGGTGCTATGTACATATGTATGTACATAGGTATTTATCGCAATTGAAAAAGGCCTTTCACAGCTGCCCCTGAAAATAACTTTTTTCGAGAGAGATTAAGCCTGTGCGTAAATTAAAGAACGCTTTGAACAAAAATTTCGGTTTTTTTTTAAATGTCAAAAAAATAAAACAAAAAATGAGCCGTTTGAATTCAGAATCTGGAACTCTAAAATTTTTGGAAGGGAGGGGCCCATATAGCAGGTCCTTTTTTGCATTGTTTCTCCAATCAATTAATCGCTTATCCACTCTCTATTAAAGCCTAATATTCAAAATTTATTTTTTACTATCAGAAAACCAAACAAAACGTCCACCAGGGCCTGTTTAACAAGTCTCTTAATGAACCCTTCGAACCCTTTAGTTTTTTCCATTGCTTTTTGAAGATGATAGATGCACCTATGTACATTGGATGTGGCCATTGTTGATGAGATGACATTTTTTATGTAAGCTCTTTTTACTACATTTTTTATTGTTTTTAGAATCTGTTGCTTATTCTCATACACATCAAAAATGTAAAATCAAAACTGACAGTTGCCGCCATTTGCAAAATTTAAGGCATCTTTCAATACTGTGTAACATTTTTTGCCTGCAATAATTATATTCAATATGTACTATTTAATATGTAATATAATTGGGCATATTCCCTAACGCGTGTTTTGAGCAAAATATGCTCAACAAACTGTTTCAAAATGCAGTAGATTCTTTTTAAATGTAAAAATAATGTTGTGAAATGTACATGTACTTATGAATGTACCTAAACTTTGGTTTTCATGTGCTTTACTTTTATGAATTTGCTCATACTCATATGTATTTGGAGTCTAATAAAATAATTTATCAATAGCAAAGAAAGACGACGAAGGGTTGTATTCCTCCTTCTCTAATTGTAGCAAAGCTTAAAATATGTTTGGTATAATATATTCTAAACCAAAATGACAACTAATTTTCACCTGATTCAGATAAACATAAAATCACCAATGTTTTTTTTTTTGTATCTAATTAGCTCTTAAGAATTTTAAATCCATTTTAACATCGGTTATACTTTGTTTTCTGTGATACAACAAAAATAGTAATTTAATTGCAAATAGTAATAAAACGAACAACTATGCGAAAATCTCCACATCAATCAAAATAATAAGATTTAATTACATACAAATCTATAATAATACACTATTAAAAATGTTTGTTCAATTTACAAGTATTACAACAAAATAATCCTTAATAATTTTAAGCACAAATAATATAATTCTAAGTAATTCTCCTCTATACTTATCTAAGCCTAAATAATGTAATACAAAAAAGCAATGTTATACATACAAATATTTTATAAGCAAAATCATAGTTCAACCAAAGACATTAATAACAGAAATCATTTTTAGTGAGTGAATAATCAACATGTAATAAGGATGCTATTTAAACTGGTTGATGTACTATTAATATAAGAACAATTAGGTTGTAAACTATTAGAAATTAAACTAAGATAATTTAGAAAATGTTTCTATATTAATATTAATATTAATATAACTCCTTTTTTGTAATTTAAATTTAATAAAACACTGATTTATTTGGGTATATCTTATTTCAAAACTACTTGTCCAGTCCACACTATTTTAAATGGAAATTTATGTATTTTATAATATTTTTAATTGACATCTAGATATTAAGTAAAACATTTTAATAATAAATTCTTATAAATATATTATTATAAAAATATATTTGTTCTTCTAGTCGATCTTATTCATATAGTAACAATAAATTTTATATTAAGAAAGAGTACATTTTAATTTATTGATAGTATAACTTTATGATATGAAAATAAATAAAATTAAATCAAATAACAGTTGGAATTCTTGATCTTCTTTCAAACAAAAAAAACAAAAATTTAATTTAATAAAGTTTCAAATTTTCATAGTACATTTTAAAGTATCAAAAATAAAGTAACAGTATGCATGTGAATATGAATAATTTAATGTATAATCAAAATTATAGTCCAATATAAAATTTAAAAAAGTGCTTTTTGTTTTTTTTTTTTAAATAAAACAAACTGGAGAAACTTGTACGTTTTGAAATTGTTTATCAATACTTTCGTGTTTGAATCATACCTTTCACAACAACAAGTTTCAAGCTGTACAGGAGCTAGTTGCTGAAACATGAGAAACTGTGAGTAGAAAATCACAAGCAGTGAAATAATGTGATTTGGTGTGTTGCCTGTTTTAATTTCACAATCTGTGAAAAAATCACAACGAAGTGAAGTGACTCACAAGTTGTCTTATGATTCTATATGATACAAGGTGGCGCAAAATTAATCATCCAATTTCGTTTTTTAATTACTTTTTTACTAAATAAAGAATAAAAAATGATCTTGAGTGATGGAAATCTTTATTTTTGATCTTTACAATTTTTTCTGTTAATTTGAAAAGATGATATCTATCAAGTGGCTGCCACCAGTATTGATAAAATGTGCCCATTTAATCGAGTTTTCTATGACTTTCCGCAAGATTTTCGGTGACAACTGTTCGCATTCCTGTCAAATATTATCCTTAAGGAAGATTACGCGACCAGGAAAAGCTTCCTTCACAATATCTTTGTATTATAACTTATAATATTATCATGGAATGCGATCTTATGGTACCAACGCTATCCAAGTGGTGGCGCTGTTATTAGCACACAGTAAAATAAGAAATACAAAACATGTACAGTAGAGGAAATTCCCATAAAAACACTGTAACTTTCCATACCTAACTCATTGCACCGACGCGACTGCGAACTTCGCAGCACTTTTTATTTTTGGATCCAAAATGATCTGTCAATCCAATATGAAGGCAACCGTTATTTTTCACCCTTTTTTTATCACCTTGGAACATTATTCGTCTTTGTTTGTGAAAAAAAAATCTAAAAAGTGAAATTTAAAGGCGGAAATTCGTATAAAAACAGTCTAATTAAAAGTGGTTATTTCATAAAGTTGTTTGAATTTTTAATTGAAAGTGGTAGGAAATCATTTTGTGTGCCTTTAAAATCATTTAAGCAGATTTTTTTTTACAGATAATCTTATCATGCCGCGTGGAAGAATTTTAAGTGCGGAGGAAAGGTCAAAAATCACTGCATACAAAGATTGTGGCCTTTCTGATCGTGAAATTGTTAGAAAAATATGGAGATCCAATACAGTTATTCATAATTTTTTAAGATTAGGTGAAAGTTATGGAAAAATGGCAAACCACGCGTAAAATAAAAAGCTTACAACACGTCAAGTTCGAATGATATCGCGTGAAGCCATTAGAAACAAGCGTTTGCTTCACAAATTAAGGCGAAACTTGACTTGTCTGTTTCAACCCGACGCGTTAGACAAATTTTAAAAGCCAACTCCAACCTTGTTTACAAAACAAAGATCCAAGAAGCCACCTTTAGATGCAGCCCATAAGTCAGCAAGGCTGCATTTTGCTGAAAGTCACATAAGCTGGACCGAAGAGTGGAGAAAAGTTGTGTTTAGTGATGAAAAAATATTCAAATATTCAAGATGGATTTCAGTCATATTGGCATGACAAACGTCTTCAAACAGAAGTGAGAATGAGTCGAAACTTCGGTGGTGGCAGCGTAATGGTTTGGGCAGCTTTTTCTGCAAATGGAAAGACGGAAATTGCATTTGTGCCTGGAAGGATGAATTTAGAAAGTTATGCTGAGTTGTTAGAAGAAGTTATGGTTGAGAGAGCTGAAGAGCAATGCGGAACTGACTTCATATTCCAGCAGGATAACGCTCCTATCCGCGTCTCTCGAAGGATGAGAGACTGATGAAACTGGTTTGAGGAGAAACAAATAAAATTGCTCGATTGGCCGTCTCGAAGTGCCGATTTAAATCCCATAGAAAATCTCTGGGGAATACTAGCCAGGCGCGCTTATGCCAACGGGCGCCAATTTAACAAAGTTCAAGAGCTTCGAGACGCAATAATTGAACAATAAGGCGCGATTATAACCGCGGAACTGGAAATGCTTGTGGAATCAATGCCGAGGCGAATAATATCGATCGTAAGAGCAACTGGTGGCTCTACAAAATATTGGTGCTTATTTTGACATTCTCTTTCGTTAGAAAGTGAGTCGAATTCGTTGAAAATTAATTTTGAGACTCGGCGATTAGAATGTTAATCAAACAAATCGAAAGTTCACCCAATCCATAGAAAGTTCATTCATTTGCGAAAGCTAATTCAACTTTGACATTCGAAAGAATAGAATTAAATGTCATTTTTGTGTCGTTTGAATTTTTCTGTCGAGTAAATAACAAAACATGAAAGTTTTTAATTATTTCATGGAAAATAAATTACTTTTTTTATTTTTTTGTTGTTGTTTTATGTTAAAAGGTCGCATTCCAACTGGAAAAACGGCGAACAAAAGGAAAAGTTAATTAAAATAATGGAAGAAAACCCGGAGGTAGCAAAGGGTTTTTTTTTACCACCCGCGTTGATACGGAAAGAAAGAAAGCATCCACTATCCTTCTCCTCTGCACTTCTTCAACACCATCTTAATTTATAAACAACACAAATGCCATATTTTTATTTATTATTTTATGTTTTTATCCAAGAAATTTAAATTATTAAACAATAAACAAAACAATTACAAATAAACAAAGATTCCACCTTTTGGTTTTGACATTTCACAAATACTTCTCTCTTGTTTTTGATATTTTAGTGTGACCAAGTGTATTCGAAAAAAAATAAAAATTTAGAACGCGTCATGAACAACTTATTTTTTTTAAGAATAGTTTCAAAACAGCTGAGTTGACACAAAAAATGTAATAAATATGTAGTTCTTTATGGTTAAACTTTACTTTATAATGAAAAAGTGTATTATTTATTTTGTTTCTTGATTATTTATCCAACATCTATAAAATGTTTAGAAACAAAAAAAATGTAAAACGGTCATACTAATTCAAATAGAAATATAGTAAATGTCAAACAGTTGACAATGAAAATGAATCTTTTTTGAAGTTCATTTTATGCTATCTTTCGCAAATGAATGTTATTCGTTCGAATCTCAAAATTAAGAAAGTTCATTCGAAGGAATAGAATCATTCTAACGAATAGACTATTCATGAGAATGTCAAAATAAGCATGAATAAAAATAGAAATTTGCTAGGTTGATATCACGGATTTTTTGTTTCACTTGAAAGGCCTATCAATAATTTTAGCCGTATTTTTGGAAAGAGTGAATAGCGTAGCGGATACAGTTATTGGCACCCCTAAGGAAAAAAGGTGAATTAGAAAAAGCTTTCGAAAAACTACAATGTACACCCAGGTGTACAAATATTGGCACCCCTAAAATTAAAGAAAAAACATGTCTTTCGTAGCAGATTTTTTTAAAGTAATAACGAAAGAGAGTTTACAATAAATGTAATTAATGAAGTAGCCTATTTTAAGAAGACAAAACATAGTAGACTATATTATATTATATATTATATTTTTATAGACAAAAACTATAAATTTGTATTAAATATACCAAAAGATAATCAAAAACTCGGGTCACTAGATTTTATAAAAACCATTTTAACTGAAGGGGTGCCAGTGCCAGTAGTTGGTCCAAAATAAGGGGGTTCCAATAATTGTATCCGTTATTAAGCTATCCAGGTGAGCAAATTTTAACAGTAAACACTCAACACGAAAACTAATATTTATTTATTTATTTATTTATTTATTTATTTATTGAATAACTTACACAATAAGATACATATCTTTTAAGCTAGCGCAAGTTTCAGTATTAAAATACTTTAAGTTAATTAATTGAAATGAAACAAAGTAAGAAAAACTGATTCAGTTAAAATTAACAATTCAAAAGATTAAGTAAAGATTACAAGATTAAATGCATAAACAAAAAAGAAGATAAAAAAGCAACTATAATTATGTATTCATAAATTAATGTTATGTATTCATATATTAATGCATTTAAGATATATAATAGAAAATATAGAAATAGAAAATATAGAAATTCATCATTGATCCTCAAAATACTGCCTGAGCCTAGTCTTGAACCGAGGGCTACATCCCATCATCCTTATAACCAAAGGGAGGGAATTCCACAACCGAATCGCGTGTACAAAAAATTGTCGACTCGAAATAAGGTAAGAGTAACGTATTGGAGTCAGATCGCAAGTTCTAGTAGAGCGCGGAAACTGAATTTTATTATAGAGGTAAGGTGGTTTTTTTGTTTGCAAAATGTTATTAAGCATTATTAGGGTCCTAAAAGCAAATAAGTTGTCAAGAGTAACGCCATGTATTGATTTGGAATATGCAGAAATATGTTCATATCTACGTTTTCCATAAATATATCTTGCTACACTGTTATATACAGTGTTGAGTTTCCTTTTATCCAGGAAGTCGCAATTGCTAAATATTTCACAACCATATAACAATAAAGGAATGAGAAGTGACTTGGCTAAGATTATCCTTGTTTTGATTGGGGTAATTTTCTGCGTCATCCACAACATTCTTAAGCCTCCATACACTCTTCCTATTGTTATATTTATGTGGTTTGTCCATGTAAGGGTTCTATTAAATACAATACCTAGGTTTTTTGTCGATTCAACAAACTGAATTGGAATATTGTTAAGAAGTAACGGGGGAAAAAATGTTGTATCTAATGTTTTTCTTGAAATTACTAGACACTTGGTTTTAGTTGGATTTAAACATAGTCCATTAGATTGAGACCAGTGAAGAACTTTATTTAAATCTTCATTTATCTCCCAAGCTCCATTATCAATTAAACCCAGAGGGCAGCTATATCGGAGCTGAGCGTCGTCAGCATACATATGGAATGAAGAATTAAAACCTAGGGTTGGTAGTTCATTTATATACATAGTAAAAAGAAGAGGTCCCAAAATTGATCCCTGGGGAACACCTCGGTCAAGCGGAAGAAAAGAAGATGTTTGATTATTGGCAACTACGGCTTGATATCTTGAAGTTAAGTAAGAAAGAATAAGTTTCGTCGAAGAAGATACAAATTGAAATTTGTTATATAATTTGTTGCATAAAATTTTGTGATCGACAGTATCGAATGCTTTTGAGAAATCTAAGAGTGTGAGAAAAGTGACGTTATCCTTATCAATATTTACTCTTATTTCTTCGACAACATTTATTAGAGCTGTAGTGCAGCTATAGCCTGGGCGAAATCCAGATTGGTTTTGGCATAAAAAGTGTATTTTATCTAAGTATTGTCTTATCTGTTTGTTCATAATTTTTTCGAGAATTTTTGATAAAAAGGGTAAAATAGCTATAGGTCTATACTCGCTTCGATTTTTTGGTAAAGGAATAATTTTTGCTCTTTTCCAATTTGCAGGATATACACCGGTCATGAGAACAGTATTGAACAGATGTGTAATAGGTTTTAACGTGTATGGAAGAGTCGCCTTTAAAAAGACTGGATGAATACCATCAAATCCAACTGAATTAGACTTTAAAGACAGACAAAACTTTAGGACATCTTCTTCATTCACACTGGAGAAGCTAAATCCGCCAGATAATAAACTGTTGTCAACCATATTCAATGAAGTCACATTATTGTTATGTTCAACAGATGAGAGAGACGTAAACTTTTCATTCAGTTCTTCACAATTTATATTATGATATATGCTGCTTGTGTGTTTACCGATACCTATATCTTTTAAGTTTGCCCAGAGCTTATGACCAGCCAGACAAGGATCTAATCTAAGAGAAAAATAACGTTTTTTTGTTTCTCTGATCTCAAGCACCACTTTATTTCTTAAGTTGGTAAAAGTTTTCCGAAACACTTCCAGTCTAAATCGTTTCCATTTTTTGTATGCCAAGTTACGTTTATTGATTAGCATTTGTATATTATTATCAAACCACGGACAAGCCTTACATTTCAAAGTTTTCCTCTTAAGAGGAACATGAACATTAAATAAATTTTTTATATTTTCTTGAATAAATGCAACTTGATCATCAACAAGTAACAATCTGGAAACTTGGAACCAATCGATTGAGGCTAGATCTTGGGCAGTGTAAGTAAATTAAAATTGTTGAAACGTTCAACAATCAATTTTAGAGAGAAAAATATGAAATGCGACATGTGGCACTGGTTTTATAATTTACATTACATTACATATTACACTACTCCGTAGATAAATCTACGAAGTAGACACACTGAAAGCACTTGCATCTGAGACCATCGCGGCTTAGACATTACAACAGAGAGAGACACACAAAAAGAAAGAACAACAGAAGAAAAACATGTCAACAGCACACGGTTGGTATTGAACGGTCCTCCATCCAAGTACTAACCACGCTTGATTTCGCTGATCGATGGGAACCGGAACCGATACTTCCATCAAAGCCTAGACCGTTGACTGATTTTAAAATTTAAAAAAAGTTAAAATATTAGAGTAAGCATCATGAGCGTTTTATCCACTTTAAATTGCTGGGATGATTATTTATAAGTTTTAGAAAAATACGGCTTTTGGAGAATATAAGATCATTTAAATATTTAATAATATAACTCTTGAACGAATAAAGATATCAGAATAATTTTATCGGCAAGAAGGACATTTTCAAAGCTACAAAATTAGTGAATTTGAAGAAAAAGTAATTAAATAGTGGTTCAGAATTTTCTGCCGTATTAAAAAAAAATGTTAAAAGTCCAGTGTGTCTTAGAGTGAAATAGAGTTTATTCAAGTATGTAATACAGCGAGGAGTTAAAACAAACGAACAATAATATTTTTAAAGTATTTAAGGTGTATCAGGCCTTTTATTTTGTTGCACATCATATTATAATGTTGAACATAGCATGATGAGAAATGAGGGGTTGGGGGAAGAAACGAGATGTCGATGAACATTGGTCTTGAATGTTTGCAAATTGAAATGAGAAATGGCAAGTGAAAACCGTTCGTGGTAAAATATTCCATAATGGTGTTGTGCGACTAAAAAAATAAATCTGTATTTGACGGTAGGTCCAAATTAAGGCTCTAGGGTGAACTGATGAAGGGAGGAATGTAACTGGCTAGTGAGTGAGCATCCGAGCATTGCTTGTAAAAGTAAAAGCAGTGATTAAATAAGAAAAGACATGAAACATTCCGACACGGTGTTCAAGAGATGGAAATTATTTCA
Source organism: Chrysotoxum bicinctum (assembly GCA_911387755.1). Classification (NCBI taxonomy): domain Eukaryota; kingdom Metazoa; phylum Arthropoda; class Insecta; order Diptera; family Syrphidae; genus Chrysotoxum; species Chrysotoxum bicinctum. The sequence continues at coordinate 72,423,350 of OU426988.1, read as the reverse complement.
TGATAGTTCTGTTTTCTATCAGTTTTGACGCTCTTCTCTGAATTCTATATGCAATCTATCTATAGATCTATAGAAGTGAGTTATACTCGACTTTCGGACATATTAAGACCTTATACATTGTAGCCCAGACCAGAGGGGTTGATAAAATTTCTTATATCGATATAGAAATCCTAAACATTTCGAAGCGTTTTTGGCGGCCTCGAGAATGTGGTCATTCTACGAAGATCGTCGTTGACACACATACCGAGTACTGAGAGCTTTTCGGCTTCTTCGATGCAAGTGCTATTCAAGTACAATGACATAAGGGGTATATTTTGCTTCAAGGACAATAGCAATAGCATTGAGTGTTTAAACTCCACACGATTCCACTTCCGAATTAGATATACGTGAATTTGATAACGAGTATGAGAAGCTGAAAGCAGAGTCGTCTGCAAAGAAGAAGAGAGTCGGAGGCAAAACGGAGCCAATAGAACATGTATCGAACAATGTAGAAGGTTATTTCTAATCCAAAGAATAAAGGTTTTGTTGATACCAAACGCATGCATTTTTGATAAGAGAGCCTGGTGCCAAACTCTCTCAAATGCCTTAGAAATATCTAGCGCAATAATCTTACTTTCTCCAAAACAATGTTAAGATCTGTTCCACTCTTCCGTGGGATATGTTATCAAATCACCAATTGAATTGTGAAAGCCGAAGCTTTTGATCTTCGAGATATTTCTTGAGCTAATGATTTATTAGCGATTCCATGACCTTGGAAAGAAGTGACGTATGTAAGTGCAATTGGTAGATGGGGGATGGGACGCGTTTTTAGGAACAGGCTCGACAAATGGTGTTTTCCATCTTCAAGAGAAGATTCCAGAACAGCAGGAGTGATAGAAAAGCTACCGCAAAGGTTTTGCCAGCGATGAAGAACACCTCTTCAGAAGAATGGGGTGTATACCATCAGGACCAGCGGATTTGTTCATATTAAGATCTCGAGAGCTCTTGCAACTGTACGAAGGTGGAATATACCTGTCCCATTGAATGGCTTACGTTCTCAAGGACAGGAGGGGCAATGTTGCTATCAGGCAACGTAGAGCTTGTAGCAAAATGAGCTGCAACAAGATGAAGTTGAATATTTTACGTTCTTGACAAATGATCAGAAATACCTTCTAAGAGTTGAGGTCGCTCAAACGTTCTATTGAATTAAATTCAATCACTCCACTTAAAAATTGAAATAATTTTCTTATTTCATATATATATTCGTAGAAATACCTACTGCCTTTGGGACATTGAAAGATTTTTGCTCTAATTTCTGATCATATAAGAATTTTTTTTATAACAGCTTTGCAATGGTTTCTGACTTGCTTATGCACATTTCGGTTTTTCTCAGTTGGGTTTGCTTTATAAGAGCTGAAACTTACTTCTCTGACCTAATAGGTCTCTTAAAGCTTGTAGCGAACCAAGCTAACCAATTTAACCAATTTAATATGAGTGCAATTTAGAACTCACCGGAATGTTTAGCATCAAATTGCATTGAGCGTGGTCACCGTGGTAAGTTCTAAATTGCGCTCGTATTAAATTTCAAATAACGTCGCTAATCCGAAAAATACTTATTGATTATGTCCAACAACCGCGAAAACCTTAAAAGTTATATACTTATTTCGATATTTTAAGGCGGCGTTCACATAACCATATAAAACGGTCCACTATTGACTATTGAGCACTTCAACAGCAATCAATCTAAGTTAAGGAAGTTTTTCCCAATGAGCATGCCTTATTTCAGTACGGGGAAGATTGCTAAAAAATGATACGTATTTTCTGATGCTCTGAGGGTTCACAGTGAGCGCTCTGTATTTCCCTTTGGCTTAAAAGACTAGATATTGTGCGAATAGAATACCGGTCATTGAAATAAATGTTGACACCAAGGTTATGTTGCAGACTTTTGGACATCGTTCTAGACTCAGTCCGTAGCGCCATCTCTGTTTTTTTTTTTTTTTTATAATTAACGCGCACTCAAGGGATTATGACTACCCTTTAAATGTTGGTTGAACACAGTGCGAGCATTTAGGAAACAGTGGGAGGATTGAGTAGGAGAAACCGATGTACATTCGTCTTAAATTTCTGGACATTGAAATGGGGAGGAAAAACAGAGTCGGTTAAGGAATTCCACATTCGAGTCGTACGGCAAAAGAAAGAATCTCTGTACTTAACTGTACGTCCAAAGTTTGGCTCAAGGGTATAATGATGAGCATTCCCTGCGGCACGAGTATTACGGTGAAATTTTTTTAGGGGGGGAATGCAACTCGCTATTTCAATAGAACATTGTTTATAGAAATAACGATAAAACAGTGATAGACAAGAGACATTTCGACGATGTTCTAACGAAACAATTGCTTCGGAAATTACTCTGTCACCTATCAGCCTTAAAGCTCTATTCTGGATTCTGTCTAGTAATTGTAAAGATGTTTTAGAAGCACCAGCCCAAATATGAGAATTGTATTCTAGTTTGGGACGTATATAAGCCTTATAAATTGTGGCCAGATCAGAGGGGGAGAAAAAGTTTTTACATCGTCTTAGGAAACCTAAGCATTTGGCCGCATTTTTAGCAATATCCAATATGTGGTCATTCCACGAAAGGTGGTCAGTAATACACATACCAAGAATTGATAGCTTTTCAGTTTCTATGATGCAAGCTCCATCCATGAATAGGGGCATAGGGCGAATATTCCGCTTTAATGACAAAAAACAGCTCTGAGTTTTAGAAGCATTAAATTCAACACGATTTTTAATACCCCATTTAACGATGCTATTTAGATCGGAATTTAAAGAGCTCAACATATATTGCCGTTGCAATTCAACATTCAAAGAACAAGGAATTGAATCAGGAAATGAATATGAAAAGCTGAGGGTGCTGTCATCAGCAAAACAGTTAAGTGAACTATTCAAAACATATTTCTTAGATCTTTGCCAGCAACTTATCAAACGTTCTACTCGCAATTCTCCAACCTACTCTCCACCAGTTGGACGTTATATTTAAGTTCCAGCTATGACCATTCCATTTCGCTGGAGCAGATTTCTTGCAATTATATTTGGTAATGGATGTTTTGGCAGGGCTTATAATTTTCGTTTGTACATAGTTAAAATTGATTCTCAGTGGAGAAATATAAAGCTGTGAAACACCAGTCTTCAGATGCAGCATATAAACAGGTGTATTTTCTATAGTAGTCATTTTAGAAAGTACGTTATCAATTTGTCTACTTCATCAAATTGTTAAAAACCCCAAAACCTGTCCAGCATAGCACATAAGATATCGCATTGCCGCTTCAGAAAGCTTGAATTTAGCACTTGTGGCAGTATGTATTTTTTACCAAGGACTATCTTCTAGATGCAATTGATATCATTTTTCGAATCTATGAGTTTAAGTTTACCTTCTAAAGGGTGGTTAAATTTTAAGGGCCGATATTGATTTTGAATAAAACACAAATTATTTAGGAAATTATTGTCATTTCTTTTTATTATGATAATATTGGTATGGTTCAATTATGTATGGAACAAAATATCGGTCAAATGGTCCAAATTTTCGATGACGCTGAGGCATAATTCAGGTTCTATACCGTTAATGTGCCGAATTATCTCATCCTTTAGCTCTTGAATTATTGCTGGCTTATCGACGTACACCTTTTCTTTCAAATATCCCCAAAGAAAGAAGTCCAACGGTGTCAAATCACATGATCTTGGCGGCCAATTGACACGGCCATTGAATTTGTCACGCAAAAGAGCCATTGTTTCGTTAGCTGTGTGGCAAGTGGCACCGTCCATATCTTCCAATTCGGGCCATAAAAAGTTCGTTATTATCGCACGATAGCGAACACCATCCACAGTAACTGCCTGAATGGCCTCATTTTGGAAAAAATACGGCCCGATGATGCCACCAGCCCATAAACCGCACCAAACAGTCACTCTTTGTGGGTGCATTGGTTTTTCGACAATCACTCTTGGGTTATCATTCGCCCAAATGCGGAAATTCTGCTTATTGACGAATCCACTGAGGTGAAAATGTGCCTCATCACTGAAGATGATTTTCTGCGAAAATTGATCATCCACTGTTGCCATTTCTTGCCACCATTCTGACCATTGACGGCGCTTGAAATTATCAAGAGGCTTTAGTTCTTGAGTTAATTGCACCTTGTAAGCGTGTAAATGCAAGTCTTTATGCATAATGTTTATCAACGACGAGCATGAGAGGTGCAATTGTTGGGCACGACGACAAGTTGAAGTGGACGGCTCTTCAGCCACACTATGGCGAACAGCAGCAATATTTTCTGCAGTACGAGCATGCACTGGTGTTTTCACATCTCCTACAGACCCGGTTCGCTCAAATTTTTGCACGATTTTTCCGATTGTTTCGCACATTTGGACAATTAAATTGACCGACAAAATCACAAAGTGCACGGTATGCATTTTTATTTGAATGCCCATTTTCATAATAAGCCTGAATAACTTTAACGCGTTGCTCGATTGTGTATCTTTCCATGGTTCAAATTGAGTAAGTCTGAAATTGAGAAATGTCAAATAAAATGCAGAAAAAAACTTGACGTTTAGGTGTGGTTCACATTCAACATCGGCCCTTAAAATTTAACCACCCTTTAGATGTTTTTTGAAAGAAAGTTGTGACGATAACAGTCCTCCCAGATATTTATATTCCTTTACAATTTCAAGCGATTCATTTTCCATTTTCTGCCTATTGCATTTCTGCCTGTTCCAGGTCAGAGAATAGAGCCCTCGAGACTCCACAGGCGACAGTAGGCTTGCAATTTGTGTTTTTCAATATCGAGTCCCATACCCTCACGAAAAATTAAATTTCCTGAATTTTTGGTATATAAATAATTTTAATACCAAAACATGAACTTCAACAAAAAGATTCATGTTTTACTTTGCCTTCTCAATTTCTGTTGGAAAATACAGTATGTGCTTGAGTTTGTTGCACTTTTGATGAATTTAATCTGCCTGGTATTTGAGTTAGTTGTGCCAAAAGTTTATTTTTATCTAGATGAAAACGGACGAATAAAACGTGTACAATTTATTTTAGAAGTAGGCAGAGTTTTGCCATCGCAACGTGTCGGTCGCATCGGTCGGTAGTGTTCCGTCCTCTCGTTCCATATATTTGACAATTTAAATGTGATTTCTCAAGTGAATAATATCATATGAAATATACTCAATGTCATTTTATATTCTATACTATACTCTAAAATTCGTTGTTGATTAAAACTCTTGGCCGTGATACGAGTATCGGTGGCTTGGAAAGTCCTTGCCTACTTAAGAATGTCCCCCAGACAAGAAGATATTGTAGGACAAGTGAACGGAGATTTCGGCCGTTGGCAGATGAGAACAGTTCTACTGATTTTCTTCTTGAAGATCCCATCAGCTTGGTTAATGGCTGCAATTATTTATACAGCGCCATCTCCCCGCAAAGACGAGTATTACTGTAAGCCACCCGATGCGCTTAAACTAAACTCCACCAAAAACTGGATTATGATTTCACATCCTGTTCAGAAGGGAACAAATACAGATCGCGAGTTCGATATCGACATTTGCCATGTTTATGAAAATGCACTCCAAAATAATTTCGCAGCAAAAAATTTCAATTATTCCAATTTGTTTGGAAAACTGAAAGCAAATGAACAGAAGTTAATACCATGCGAGCATTTCGAGCACAACTCAACGTTTAAGAGCTTAGTGACACAATTTGATTTAGTTTGCTCTCGACAAGTGCTGGTGGGTGTGTCACAAACGTTTCACACAATTGGAACCCTAGTCGGAGGATTGATTACCAAAAGTGTTCTAGATCAGTTGGGTGCAACCAATGTGTAGTTTATTCCTAAAAATTCCCTCAAATTTTTGTTTTTATTTCAGTATGAGTCCTCGAAAACTAATGCTGGTTGGTATGGTGGGTCAGATTATTTGTGGAAATCTGACAGGAATGATGTCAACGTTAAGTTTGCACGTGTTCTTCAGACTTTTAACATCAGCTTTTTGCTGTTTTATGTATACTACTGGACAGATAATACGTAAGATACAAATTCATTCATGCGTCACTACTGGGTTATAAATAATTAGGATTCATTCATTTGTGGGTTTTGGCTATGTGTTAATTGACAGACTGTTTTTGTTTTCAAATCGAATATTTATCTAATAATATCTTACACAGTAATATACAATCTCTCATTTGCTAGCTTTACTGAAATTTCTATTATTACATTTTTTTTTAGTAAAAGTAAAATAAATTCAGCTAAAAATCTCACACAGCCAACAGCATTATTGAAATAAGTAGCATTTTGCCAAAATAAGTCTTGTTTTTAAAGATGTGACTTTTTATGTTGCCTAAAGCATGCAAAGACCTACTGCCAGTCTTGGTGTCGTTATTCTAAGTAATATTGGCGCAAAATTTTAATTGAATTAGTACGATGCTAAAGCTGTTTTAGTAAGATACTAGGTTAAAACAACGAATTTGCAAATTTTAATAGAATATAGCTACCCTTTTATTAAAGTTAAAATCATCGAATACCTACTTTATTTTTACTTGCGATATACATAGGTACTATAGGGCAAGCTCTGCATTTGGAAAAAAATCTAACTCGAGATTTTGATCAAAGTTGACATTACGATGATAATTTTTCCCGAATTTTTATGACGAATTAATAGGATGATTATCATGCCGAATACTTTGAAAACCGCGACTTTGGATTATACGAATCCACTTATAATTATAAAAAAAGAACAAACGAATTATTTAATTATTAAAATGTGCAACCGGCACACGCGAGAGATTAGATCGAAATGATGAAATGTCAAAAGATCAAGAAGTATGATAGAAAGAAAGAGATTAGAAATATTGCAACAACAACTGCGATGGGTAACGCAGGGTTCGGACTTAGGTTTTAAATTTTCGAAGTAGATACGGAAAAAAACTGAAGTAGATCCAAAATTTTCGAAGTAGTTTTAGGAAATTAAGTTATATAAGTATAAAATATATAAGTAGATTCTGATTTTAGACTTTTAAAAAATTTTTAATTAAATATAACTATTTCAAAGTAAATTTTCCATTAACGAACTTGCACTTTAGTATGAATTTTATCAATAAATTCAATAGTTGGCTAAATATCTTTACGTTTTTTTGCAAGTGATCTCGAAAACATTAAATTTTCCACGGGGCTAACGTTTAAACGATTTCTAAACTTGTTTTTTATGCAATTAATCAGGGCTATCTTTAACTATGTTGGTTAAGCATTTTAAAGAGAAGTACATCGTAAAAAAGAGAAGTAGGGAAGTAGATTAATTTTTTTTATCAAAATCGAAGTAGATCTACTTCGATCGAAGTAAAGTCCGCACCCTGGTAACGACGCAGCTAACCGGCTAGTCAACTGGGGGTGGGTTCGTCGAATTAAATTTGTAATAAAAAAAAAAGGAAAACAATTCAGTTTGAATAAAAAAAAAAGAATTTGGGTGTTATAAAAAAAGGTAATTAAGTAGATGCAAGTACTGGGGCGTACTTACGTTATAGGGTGGGCGCCAGGAAACTATTTAGGGTCGTTTGCCTTGACCGGGATGCTGTAAATTTTGTTCAAAGATTGAAGGAAACGCAAGTTTAAATATTCCCAATGGGAAGTAAGAATATTTGATTTAAAAAGTATCCAGGAAACCGTGGCTTACGCCTGGATTAAAACCTGGAATTTTTTCAACTATACTTAGGTATACCTAAATACAAAAATAAATTGGTTGAAACCAATTGAAAATAAATGAAATTATGAAAGATTAAATGAAAAATGAAATTGAAATTATACAAAATGAAACAAAGGGGATTTTAGAAACACAGACCGCAAGAATGGACCGCTATCACTCGGTCCCGAAACAAACAGATAATTCAGACTACGGTAAAGGGGCGCGCGTCTCACAGTTTTGAGATTATTTAAACGAAACAAAGATCAACCGAATTACTATTTTCGACAACACTTTTCATAAACGAATAAAACTCTTAAAAAACTAGCACTCTACTTATCTTTTCCTTTCTTTTTTTTCAATTTTATTTCCGCTTCTTCCTCCTTCTTTCCCTCAATAATTATCCTCGCCCCGTTCTGGCGAATAAGAAACTTCCTAATGGGAACTCCTTCTCCTTTCTCGAATTAATTATTTTTCAACGAATTATTATTTTACTTTTCTCAGTGTTTTTTTTTTTCAACTTTTTCTACTTTCTTTATATTTTCCGATGTTGAGTTCCAACGAAACTCTCTTTCACCCACACAATCAATGAATTCCCCAAGTTGTTGGTGCTGTCGCAAAACTTACTGAATTCACGGCCGTACCCTGATTTATTTACTATTACTATTTTTGAGGAAAATAAAAAGAAATAATAAAAAGTTGAAGATAACTTTTCTGAGCATTCTCTCAGTTACTCTACTAAATTTTACTATTTTCAACTAATTCAAAAAAGGAGCAAATATGTGTGACTAATTTTTCCACAAATTTGAGGAACCGAAGGAGGAAGGCAAATATTCAAATTAAACTACCTAACGCGCAATCTACTATTCGGTGGACCTTTGTACAGGTTTGGGGGTATTGAAGGGATAGCGTTTAGCGTTCCATTCTTTTATGCTGGTCTGTTATTAAAGCTAAGTTTAAAGAAAGAGTTTTACGGTGGGCTCAAACCCGTCTTTAAAAGTAAGTTAAGAAGTTAAGTTATCTGATGTTTTTGATGTTGTGTTGTTCTCATATCCACTTTAAAGTGTACGTGTATGTTTCGTTCTCTTGTTGTCTTCCAGTATAAGTTTCCTCGTTTATGTAGAAGGCGTGCGAGTCTCCAGCCCATCCGCTGGCTCAACACGATCGAATTATAGGGTGCCTATTTTGTCATCCTCTCTGAGCTACTCTCAAGCTCCATGAGGACAATGGACTCAAAATGTGGGTCGAAAAATGGGAATGGTTGGGATGGAGGGGAAAACAGATATCGAGAGTCAGACTATGATTATACAACATAGTCGAAGGAATGTTTTAAGAATAGAGATAAAGAATGGTTTTTGTTGCGGTAAATCTTACCGTAACAAGACGAAGACGAATAAAGTGGGTCCGACAATTCCATCTGTCTGTCTGTATGTCTGTATGTCTATCTGCCTATTTTTTTCAAACTCGGTACTAAAGGGTCTTCGGTGATTTCCTAGAGGGGAAATTGAAATTTTTTTTTAGCTCCAAAACTAACGGTACCCCCCATACACCCGTAATGCATAATCTTATTTATCTCGAAAACGGCTCTAGCGATTTTGATAAAAAAATTAGGTGTGATATTATGGACATGGACTACATTTTGGTCAAAAAAACATTTGGGGTAAAATTTTATTATCAGTACCTGTCATAGAACGGGTTTTTGATTTTTTGACTTTCTCATCAATAGCTCTAACGATTTTAACCAAAAATTTTCAGCAGGAGCCCACTTGAGTTTAAAATAATATTGTATATAAAAATATTCGAACAATTTTTTTTGGGATCTTTGAAAAAAAAAAATTCCAAAGTTTTTTTTGAAAAAACAATATCAATATCTTTAAAACGTGTAAACGATTATTTTTTGAAATTATTTCTAAAATATAAACTACTAAATACTTAAAATTTGGCATCCCAAATTTAGTTCTCGAAAATGTTTAAGGAAATTCGTTATAAGTATAAAAAATTACTTTAATATTAAAAGGATTAATCAGACGGCAATTCCATACATTTGAACATTTTTATCTCATTAAATCCATGTTTTATATTTATAAAATGTATTTTAAATTCCAAAGTACTTTTACATAAAAGCAAGTTCGTGCGATCCAGTCGTGCATTTTATTTTAGTATCATGCTAGCTACATAATATGACTCTTTGACATTTGCAAACATCAAAAAAAGGTTCGTGTACTTTAGGGTGGGTCAAAAAAATCAATTATCTTTTTTTTTTGGATCCGACACATGAAAACTAGTTCTCAGGTACCTCTAAAAAGTACTTACCAAATAATAGCTCTTAATATTACCGGGAAGATTATGCTCATCATAGTTTTCCATTTTCAATTTAGTATCATATAAAAATGGTCATATCTTATCAACAATAGATCATTTAACCAATCGCATAGTCAATATTTATAGAAAATTGAACGCTATACAAAAATGGTCTTATATACTTTTTTCATTAATCCAACAATTTAAAAGATATTCAACGTCAAAGATTGAAGTATTTTAAGGAAAATAACTTTTTTGTTTTGAATTTTGTAACTTAATAAAAAATAATTATTGTCAAATAAGTTTCAATTATTTCTATAGGAAATTGAACGCTCTACAAAAAAGATCTCTGTAGTTAATCGATTACTCTAGCCATTCAAAAGATATTCGCAGTAGAATTCCAATACCTACTGATTTTAGTAGTTTTTTAATAAATATTCCCAATTTATCCAATTTTTAATATTTTTCAACGGGTTTATTTAAAATGTCATTTAAATTCCTTTTTTTCCACAAAATTAATAATTGAATATTTTTTGTTTGGAGAATTTGAAAATTTAATTTCGAATGTTGGTAGTTCTGTTATTCAGTACTTGTCATACTAGCGCCATCTGTGGTTTCAGCTCATTTATATGTTTCCCCTTATATTTCTACATTGCATAGGTACATAGTTTTTGGAGCTCTGAGTTGTCTTCTTGTTTACTCGTATAACTAAAACCAATTAACTAACAGCTGAGTTTTAATATATTATTGATTATTGCAATTCGGATGCTAGTCATCTAATATGAATAAAGAAATCCCTTTAATTGGCATACCGATGTCGATAATTCTTTAACTGAAATTACCAACAGTGAAAGAGGTTATGTGTGTATTTTTTCATCAACTTAATATCCTTAAATATTCTGTGAAACAAAGTGCTAAAAATGTAGCAGATCAGGTTATAGAGCTATGGAAAAAAAATGATATTCCGACTTCTAGTAATGACAATGTAGTGAAAAGAATTCTTCTATGTCATAACAGATGGTTAAGGATAAAAAAAACGCCAGCACAAAAAAAGAAAGAAGCAACATTTCAGAATGAACTCAAAATGTTATTCGATATTGTTGATCAGAAGTCTTTAAAAGTGCTCGATGAACGAATTAAAAACTTATATTTGAATCAAATTTGAATCATTTTGTATCAATATCTACTGTATTAAATTGTAAAATTTCATATGGTGAAATAGAATTGTATTTTCTGCTGACATGTTAAATTATATTTCTTAAATAAAAACCTTCTTTGCCTGAAATAGAACATGAACTATCTTAAAATTCAAAAATTAACTGGATAAATTGGGAATATTTATTGAAAAAATACTAAAATCAGTAGGCATTGGAGTTCTACTGCGAATATCTTTTGAATGGCTAGAGTAATCGATTAACTATAGAGATCTTTTTTGTAGAGCGTTCAATTTCCTATAGAAATAATTGAAACTTATTTGACAATAATTATTTTTTATGAAGTTACAAAATTCAAAACAAAAAAGTTATTTTCCTTAAAATACTTCAATCTTTGACGTTGAATATCTTTTAAATTGTTGGATTAATGAAAAAAGTATATAAGACCATTTTTGTATAGCGTTCAATTTTCTATAAATATTGACTATGCGATTGGTTAAATGATCTATTGTTGATAAGATATGACCATTTTTATATGATACTAAATTGAAAATGGAAAACTATGATGAGCATAATCTTCCCGTTAATATTAAGAGCTATTATTTGGTAAATACTTTCTAGAGGTACCTAGGAACTAGTTTTCATGTGTCGAATCCAAAAAAAAAGATACTTGATTTTTTTGACCCACCCTAGTATGTATGCCATTTATATACATTGTACAAGAGGCGTATATATTTTTATGCTCAAAAAAAAAAAACAAATAAAAACACCTCAAAAACAGACAGTTCATTGCTCTGATCAAACTCTGTTCAGAGCGCACTAGACACTTTCAAGCTTTGTTATGTGCACTACACAAAAAGAAAAACTTCTATTGAGAAGAATAATGCCCCAAGTATTGAGTTATACCACAGATACTATAGTTCCATATAGTATCTGTGGTTATACGAAACACCTTAAATTATTTTCAGAAAATATGATACGGAGATTTTTATAACTACTGCCTTAAATCGACGTTGTAAATAAGAGGCCACAGATTTAGTTGATTATATGGGTCATTTTTTAAAAATTGACATTTTTTATTGATCGTTTCAGAAATTTTTTTTTTCAGTTTTTCTTGGATTTTAGTTTCTAAATCTATAGTAAACAAGTAGAAAAGGAGTTCTCCGAGTTGCGCAAAAATAATTTCAAATATTTTTCATTTTACGAGTATTTTTCGAAAAAAATACCATAAAATTGAAAATTTCGAATGTATTAAAAATGATGAAGCTGAAGATCGCTGCATCGAAATTTATGTTTTCATTTAGGATAGCAGATCTCGTAAGTATCAAAGATATTGGAATAATTTAAACGCCAAAATGTTGGGCGCAAATTTTCCTAGGGGCGATGTCCGTTACTTTTTTTTTAAATTGTATCTCGTTATATTTTATTTTAGTGAGTTTTAAAACTTTTAAGACAAAAAAATTTTTAGGAGAGGATATAGACCGCAATAATTTTTTTAGAAATAAAATAAATATGACCCAATGTAGAATATACGTTTCTCTAGGGGCGATGTTTCTCTTTTTTTTTTTATTTTTTTTTATTAAGCTTATTTAACCATGATTTAACCATGAAACTAACAAAAAAAAAAACAAAAAGTTTGGACCCTTATAACTTTGGATCAACTAACCGTAGGTATAAGAACGGTACATGAAAAAATTAAAATTTCCAAACTCTAGGGGGGATGTTTTTTCTTTTTTTTATTTTTTTGTCTATTAAAGTTTTTTAAACATGAAAGTTAAAAAAAAAAAAAAAAAAGCTTAGACCCTTATAACTTTGGATCAACTAACCGTAGGTATAAGAACGGTACATGAAAAAATTAGAATTTCCAAACTCTAGGTGCGATGTTTTTTCTTTTTTTTTATTTTTTTTTTATTTTTTTTTGTTTATTAAATTTTTTTAAACATAAAAGTTATAAAAAAAAAAAGTTTAGACCCTTATAACTGTGGATCAACTAAGAACGGTACATGCAAAAATTAGAAATTCCAAACTCTAAGGGCGATGTCTTTTCTTTTCTTTTATTTCATGTTCTTGAGTCATTTGTGTTCTAGCAAACTTGGTGCCAGTGCCATACTAGTAAACGGTGGGCAGAATTTGGATGTCTGAACTACTTGAAAAAAACTGAGGAAGAGTTACAAAATGTATATTTTCTCTTCAGTTGTGACTGTTGTTCTAGATGGCTGGCATTACAAGAGGAATAAAACTTGAATCATCGTTAGAACTAAACCTAGTATAATTTTGTTTTAGCTAATTTAATAGCTCAACACCATCCTTTTTTAGTTTAGCTAAACTAAAAGCAATAAATATTTTTCAATTCAAATTTGTTAAACATATCTCATAATATCTATCTAATTATTATAATAGTTATTCTATAAAGTATATTCACTCTGGAATTTTCTTTTTCTTTGTCTTTGCTGAAATTTTGTTTTCGTTTGTATAACAATTAATCTTTTCTTTATATAATTCCAATTTTGTATAATTATTATCAGAATTATTAAAACTTGAATCGAAAAAATAAAAATTCATATGAAGTAAATATTATAATTTTGATAATATACAATTATTAATATAATGCAATAAAAAATATAAAAATATTACAAATAACCAACATCTTAACTAACTAACACAAAACGCAGATATCTATTTTCCTTTTTGTTGTAATTTGTTGCTAGACAGCAAATGACTCAAGAACATGAAATAAAACAAAAAGAAAAAACATCGCCTTTAGAGTTTGGAAATTCTAATTTTTTTATGTACCGTTCTTATACCTACGATTAGTTGATCCAAAGTTATAAGGGTCTAAACTTTTTTTTTTATAACTTTTATGTTAAAAAAAATTTAATAAACAAAAAAATAAAAAAAAAAAAGAAAAAACATCGTACCTAGAGTTTGGAAATTCTAGTTTTTTCATGTACCGTTCTTATACCTACGGTTAGTTGATCCAAAGTTATAAGGGTCTAAACTTTTTTTTTTTTTTTTAACTTTCATGTTTAAAAAACTTTAATAGACAAAAAAATAAAAAAAAGAAAAAACATCGCCCCTAGAGTTTGGAAATTCTAATTTTTTCATGTACCGATTTTTTACCTACGATTAGTCAATCCAAAGTTATAAGGGTCCAAACCTTTTGTTTTTTTTTGTTAATTTCATGGTTAAATCATGGTTAAATAAGCTTAATAAAAAAAAAAATAAAAAAAAGGAGAAACATCGCCCCTAGAGAAACGTATATTCTACATTGGGTCATATTTATTTTATTTCTAAAAAAATTATTGCGGTCTATATCCTCTCCTAAAAATTTTTTTGTCTTAAAAGTTTTAAAACTCACTAAAATAAAATATAACGAGATACAATTTAAAAAAAAATTAACGGACATCGCCCCTAGGAAAATTTGCGCCCAACATTTTGGCGTTTAAAATATTCCAATATCTTTGATACTTATCGAGATCTGCTATCCTAAATGAAAACATAAATTTCGATGCAGCGATCTTCAGCTTCATTAAAAATGTTCTTTTCTTGCATAAAATAACAATAATCCACAAAATAAATAGTAACAATAAATAGTTGACATTTTGTGGAAAGCAAATAAATTTAATAGGATAATTAATAAAAAATACAAATTAAATACATTAATTCAAAATTATACTCTTCAGGGGAAAACTGTTTTATTCTTTGAAATTTATAATAAAAAATGTGGTGGTGCAACAGCTCGAAGTGAACCAGGACCTAGCGACTTACAACTCTCAACCATTCCTGTGTGCGTGTTACCAGGAACAGAGGGGACCTACAATTTTCTGCCGATTCCGAACGGCTAATGAGCAGCACTTTCCATGACAAGCGATATACTCTTAGAGGATTTGTCAATTTCTCGCAAGAGGCAGTACACCCCTGAAAAAATGTTTGCAGCGGATGAGAATCGAACTCGAGACCTTCCGCATGACAGTCCAACGCACTAACCATTACGCCAAGGGGTACTACAAAATTTATAATAATGAAAAAATTAATAAACTCGCATCTTATTACCAATACTGTAAGGAATGATGAAATTCAGTATATTTATCTAGAAAATAAAAAAATTAATAATAATATGAGCCATTATAAACTAAAAGAACATATTAAAAAACAAATACGAAAATGGCCACGGAGATTACAAAATCGACTATTTCTTAATTTTAATATAGTCAATGTAATTCAATGTCATCCAAATTATATTAGGTTAAAGTATGATTAAATATCTTTCGTTTGGCGGTGGTTAGACTAAAAAATATTAATATGGTACAAAGATAACAAGGCCACGGAGATTACACTGAATTTTTACTCGGATGAAAAAATTATTTTGTATGTAAATTTTAAAGGAATTAACTGCAATAATTAAATTATAATAAAACATGAAATTGAAGGTTTTTTGACGTACTATAAGATGATGCATCGTAAAAAATTATTAAAAATTGTTTAGTTGTGTGAAAAAGCGAAAATGTTTAATTATGTTTTTGTTTTTCAAAATCTTGTCACACTCATTCAACAAAGTATTGGGACAACAAAAATATTTTTTTTTTTGCATATCATAAAATTGATTTTTAAGAGAAGGCCTTTCAAACGACAAGGTCCAAAATTAAAAAAAAAATCATTTTCATCATTAAAATAGTAATAAAACTGATTAAGCATCAAAATCACATCCCAGAAAGGCCACGGAGATTACACATTATTAATTACCATGGACATTCGTTACCATATAAACTGACATATAAACACAGTTCCATGCCAAATTTTAAGTCTTTAAATTGAAATGCAAAAAAAATAGAAGCTATAACGCTAAAAATGTAATTTTTTTAAAACGACCCATATAGAAAAGTTAAATCAGACCAAAAACATAGATGTTAAAAAAAGAGCAAAGTTCTTCTATACAAAAACCTTCGTGTAACAAGTCAGCAGTGAAAAGTACTGAGATCTAAAATTACGCAAAGTTCTTACTTCATGAAGGTTTAATACCGAATATTTAAAGTACAATAAAATTGATACAGCTACAATGTAATAGATAAATTTTATTATTTAATGATTACTCATACTCACTAAAATTTAATGGGTTCACTGGTCAAGTTTTTAAAACCCTTCGAATAGGTCATAAAAAAAAACTTGCCAAGTAAGCCCATCAAATTTTAGTCAGTAATCATTAAATAATAAAATTTCTCTATTACATTGTAGCTGTTTCAATATTATTCTACTTTAAATATTCGGTATTAAACCTTCATGAATTAAGAACTTGGCATACTTTTAGATCTCAGTACGTTTCACGGCTGACTTGTTACACAAAGGTTTTTGTATAGAAGAACTTGGCTGTTTTTTTTAACATTTATGTTTCTGATACTAGTTCTGTGTTTTTCCAAGTCCAGATCGAATTAAATTGGATGTAAAAAACATCGGAGCTAAATCTAAATCGGACTTAAATACCCCATAAGACCCTATTTAACCCAAGATTTAATACTTTGCTATCGATAAAACTTAAAAGGGCATAACATCTCGTAGAGAATCTTTGCCTAAGGCTACGCGTACACTGTACAGTAGTGCGACAAAGCGATGCGATGCGAGAAGCGTTGCGACAAGCGATTCGAAATGCGAGAATTAGATGCGAGATAGTGCGCACAGTAGAAGCGATACTCGCTACTGCATTTAGTACATCGTCGTTGTCCGAAAATCTCCTTTGTAATTTAGCAATTAGTGTGTCCAACGTTTCGAAATACTCAGACTTAAATGGATGAGCGTTCTGATGTTCTATAATTTGCCTTGCAGAGGAACAGGAAGGACCATACATACCAAGTAGTCATCCATCCGATTAGATTTTTTGATTTGCCTCTTTTGGATATGAGCCGTATTTTCGGAATCGCCGCTTATCATAGACTTTGCTTCTTCCAAAATTTGATGATAAATTTCTGATCTAAGTTTCCTTATTTTATTTTGGGTGAGTTTAATGATTGTTATGGCGTTTTTCAATCTTGCGCTTCGGGATTGTCTTCGGGATTGTAAAGCTGCGTCTGAAGGCTGGAGCATGGATAATATTTTTTTTAGCTACAATCAAGGCCATTCGGAATTCTAAATTGAGCATCACTTTTTTAATGTCCATACTCTTGGCGACGTCATCACCCTTAAATCTGTCATTTCTTACTTCATCCAAAGTCGTCAAAATCAATGAATAATTATCGTGTACAACTTTTGTTACGGCTAAGTGTTCTGACCAACTCTGTTCTAGGAGCTGAGAAATCCTTTTTTCAGCAAGCAATTCACAATTCCATCTTTAACGTAGAGTATTGCTATTTGCAATATTTTATCTCTCGTACCATCTTCTATTATAGTAAACTAGTTTAGTTCCGATTCATTACAATCTTTAACAATGGAACTTCGTACTGCTTGAATTATTTGATTTTGAATTTCAAGTGAACGATATGTTGCAATTTGTTTATATGAGTAAGAGACTGTTTCAAATTTGGATCTTTCAAAACAAATTCTGAAATAATCCTTGTTCTTTTTCTTCCTCCAAAATATAATATCCACACAAAGCTAATTTGTTGACAAATTGTATAACCCTAACGTAGTACCTCAGTCTCTCTAAAGCTTTTTGATGTATCAACGTTTCAACACTGCGAGTTTTAGAGGCTCTATTTAGTTTATCCTGCCACATCGCCATAGCTTTTAATAGGAAATGGATTTTTCGTGTTTTGGAAAACCAGTTTTTGAATCAGTGGCATTATGAGTTGATTCTGAAGGTAGGGCATTGGAGGTTTTAAGGTAGGGCATTGTCCCCTAATGCCCTCCCCTAGCTACGGCCATGCTAGGACATTCGGTACACCCATATAACCAAATGTCTACACTTTGTTACTTAAATGGACAATTTAATAAATAAACACATAAATTAGTTTAATCTAAAGTCCTTCTAAATTATACGAGACTTTTAAATATTTTTGTTTCATTACAGTAAGCACACATCCCAGGATACAAAAAAATATTTTGTTTCGTTCATGCGAGAAAGTGTACAAAAAATGTGACAAGGCATGAAAATACCAATAAGCTAAGGTCAATAAATGTAGGTACACTAATTAATTCAGGGCAGCCATTTACGATTTATTCTTTTTATTTTTTTTAAATTATCTTCCATCATTTTTATAGTAATCAAGCTGTCTTATTTACGCTGATGGTGTTAACATATTTAAAACATATTTCCAATAATTTGGACTCCTAAAAGCTTCAAATCGATTCAAATGCACGTAATTATTTGTTGCTGAATATCTAAAAGTGAAAATTTATAATTTATAAACTTTAGACGATAAACTTTACACGATCTATTTTGCTTTTCAATTATAGCTTCATTGACATGAAGTATCAGTCCTTTGTCCTTAGTGTTTTGTTCGATAGAAAACCGGAATTCATGCATTTTATTAATGTGGCATGCAATAAAGCCAATTCAATACTAGGTTTAATACAAAAGGAAATTACGTTAATTTTTTGAAGCCTATATTATTTTCCTCATTTGTCAGATCTATCATGAAGTGCTCTTGTCAAGTGTAGTCTCCCTATTATAGTTGCCATAAAATATTCAAAACAGATTCGTGAAACTTTCGCTTAGGGACTACGGATGGCAAAACCCTTTCAATATTCAATTTTCATTTAATTCTGATGTATCAAATATCATTTACATTTTATAATTTTAATGCATCTATGCTAAATTAAAAACAAAAATATTCGCTAGATTAATAAACTTGATTTAAATAAATAAAAATACGAGTAAATACTCTTGAAAAATATACCTCTGAATATGTAAGACACCTAGTAATAATTTTTATTTATTTCCTCTTATTTAAATTACTATTTTTTTTTAAGTAAATGTTACTAGAGAAAAATGTTCATAATAATAAAATTCAATCTTTAAATGGCTAAAACAACTCACTTAGTAGTTGGAGCTAAAAACAGGATGCCATATAATATTAGTTTATGTAAGAACAAAAATTAAAAGTCGTTGTAGCGTTTTGTTTTTTAAACATAAGCTTTTATACACAAAATTATTAAAACATTTTAAGAAAACATCTTTAAGTTTTTAGTACTGTACGAATAAAAATTAAATAAAAAAAAATATTGTCCTATTTTTAAGATATCGAACTTTCAAAAAAAAAATATTTTTTTTTTTCAAACATTAAAAAAGTATTTTTTTTTTAAGTTTTTAATGTTTTTCAAACTTTTTAAAAAGTTTATATATAATTTTTTTTACTAAAATCCGTTATGCCGATAGAAACTCAAAATTCGAAAAAATGGTTCTATGGTGGGGATATACATTTTTCATCAATGTTTCGAAAGCATCGCTTTAAAAATCTTTTGAAAGTAACTTGTCCTATCTACAAAGTTCCAAGCAGACGACAAATATGATGTTTTGGCAAAGTTTATGAAATCAAAGCTTGCCACTGTTGACCATTTAACATAAACAAGTGACATTTGGGCTTTTGCCTGATATTCAAATGCGCTGCTTCTTAGGTGTCAAGCTCATTTTGAAATAGGAACATAATTCCAATCGGCTACTGTTGCCTAGTTTCCAAACAATTACCTACAAATTATTCCATTTAATGTTTCTTATATGAAGGTTATACCTATGGAGGGCAATATAAAGTACTTTAGTGGAAGATTATAACCGAAAGTTTTGGATGTGTTTTATTTTATTGAGATTACGATTTTAGATTTTGAGATTTTATTTTGAAGACTTTACCCATTTTAATAAAGCTAAATTAGCTACAAACATTTTTGTCCTTCGGTGCCTATGCCTATTGAAAGCGAACCACAAATTTTAAAATTTATACAAGAACATAAATAAAATTTACATTTAAAATAAATTGTATCGTTTTTTTTTTTTGTTAATTTATTTAAAAAAAGGTATAATTTGAATTAAAATACAAAATATTTTTAAACATTTTTTAAACATAAAAACCTAATTCAGTGACAAACAAAAATTAAAAAACAATACATTTGAATATTTAACAAAATATATGTACATATAAATTAAATTAATTAATCCCAGTGTAGACATCTACTGGCAAAGAAGACAGCAAGTGTAGCAAGCTGCCGCGCCGCCCAATACACTGAAAGGAAAAAACACTGAGTACATTTCACAAATTTGTTTAAACAAAAAGATTATTATACGGCAAGAGTACGATAACTTAGGCGCCAAGAAATTATAACGGTTTTTTGTAGAACAGTTCAATACAAGCATTTTTTACTACTTCTATCTCCCCCCGTTTGGCGGGAGGGGCAATTTTATAAAAAAGGTACTAAAATGGAAACAAAAATATTAAAAAATAACGGTAATACTTACAATTATTAAGTATTATTAAAGCCAGTACTCTGATCGTCTGATCTATTAGATAATTTTTAAATCAAGTGGAATCTATGCACAGTTTTTGAAAAAACGAGTTTTAAACTCAAATTTTGGTGAAAAAAAAAACATGAAAAAAAAGTTTAAAGTTTAATTTTTCAAAACTGCAAAGTTATACATTATTATTTTTCCTAAAATTCGTTGCTCTAATTTATTCTTATTCAAAAACTGAAAACTAGATGATTTTATGTTGTCTAGTTTTTGAGAAAATTGAAAATAACTAAAACTACTTTTTATGGGATATTTGCTTTTTTTGCTTGCTTACGCATTACGGGCGGCGTATAAACAGTGAGATATGTATGGGGGGCATGCTGCCCCCCTGCAACCCCCCTGCTTGGGCACACTATAGGATTTGGGGTAGGTGCGAGATTGGGTGTATGCAAGGTTTCTTTTGCATTTACAGAATCTGGATTTAAGGAAACTTTGAATTTACCCTATGGCCTATATCTAATGTCTATTAAATATATGTACGTAGCCCAAAGTTGCACATTTAAAATGTTCAGACATGTAAATTTAATACATTATGAAAAATTCACATTACCTAGGTACGTTTATTGTTGTGTCTAACATTTTTAATGCTAATGTGGTACAGGTTATTGTTTACCAAGGTCATTCGTTATTCAACCTTTGTAAGAGTGAAGTATTTTTTTCTTTGAATAAAGAATGGCGACTAAGCATCCACTATTTCATCCTAAATTAAATAACTTTTCAATATTTAAAAAAAAATATTTTAAAAGCATCTCGTTCTTAGAAGAAATTGGTCTAATTCCAACTAAAGGGTCAACTCCCCTCAACTCCAACTCAAAAAGGTGACAAAAATTGTAAGAATACAATATTATTATTATTATTTATTCATCAACCAGAGCATATTATACTCTTACAGACTAAGATACATAAGTAAATATATAGTTACAAATTTGTAGGTGGGTATATTAAATTCAAATTACATTTAAATGATTTACATAGTTAATCTTTTATTTTTATAAATAACGTTACTTAAATTTTGCTTAAAACTAATGATTTAAAAGTTTCTCTGGTGCAATCCATATAAAAGTTAATCTCAGAGCAATAAACCCATCTATCGGCACATTTTTCCATGGGCCTCAATATTGGCTAGAGTTTCGGGAGATGCTTGCTATAATTATCTCTTTTGTGATCAAAATGCCTGTAAACACGGTTTTAATACATTTAACATTGAAAAATTGACTTGACTATTTTTAAGTAACACCTGACTTACAAACAAACTGACTGACTGAGACGCGGAATACAATGCAATTCTACCTCCTCGTGGTGCATTCTTGGTAACGCTAAATGATTTGCTGTACTTTACTTACAAATGAATCACATTAACATTAATCCTCAAAATGAAATCACCGTAGTTAAATACCAAAAATCAAAAATTTCATAAAAAGTAGTTTTAGTAATTTTCAATTTTCTCAAAAACTAGAAGGGACAAAACCATTCGGTTTTTTGTGTTCGATTCAGAATTAATAGTAGCATTGACCACAAAAAGCCAATTAAGCACTTCATTTCACAATTTTGAAAAAAAAAATTGGTCTAAACTTTTTTTTTTCATTTTTTTTAACAAAATTTTGAGTTTGCATGCAAATTGTTCAAAAACTATTGACATAAATAATTTAATTTAAATTTACGATTATAGAACAGACTTCTGGCTTTCAAAACCGGTATAGTTCTTTATTGTAAGTGTTGCTGTTGTTTTTTAATATTTTTTTTTTTTTCAATTTAAGTCATTTTTTCTAAAATCGCCCCTACCTCCTAAACAGGGCGAGATAGACCCAACCCCTCCCATAGTAAAAAAAATCTTGTATTTGACCCTTCTACAAAAATCCGTTATCAATTTTTGGCGCCTAAGTTATCATACTCTCCCCTATTATACAAATAAATTACAACGAATGCTACAAAGCTAGTAAGAACCACCGACACGCAAATTTCGAAAGATTTCGAAAACTTCAGAAAGACAACAGACTTCACTTGTAGAACGAAAAACTATGTTTCCACACGCCTCGACACTCCGACGAAGAATAATGTTCTTAAAATCGAACATGTTTGTTGTCCACACTGTTCCTATAGAATTTAAATCATTTTTTTTTTTTGAAAAACAAAGTTCAAGTTCTCAGATAAAAAATTAAACATGAATTCCATCAAATCAAACAACTTAAATGAAAAATCCGAATTGAAGACTTTCATGGCCAGCATATGTTCGGGAAATCGCGTTAAAATAATCCAATCTAATCAACTTCAATATAAAGAAAAATGTAATTACTTAACTCAATAGCCTAAAAAGTCCCAATTAATTTTGCAACAAAATTCTTATCTACTAGAAAATTTTCGAAAGCAACTTCAAGAACTTTCTGATCAAAATATGAAATTACTTGGTCAACAGCAAGTAATTAAGGAAGAAAATGAAAATTTAAATGTTCAACTACAATGTTCGGAGAATAAATTCGCCCAGTTGGATATTTTATACGATCAGCAAGTGTTTCATTTGACTGAATGGAACCACGAGTTAGAGCAACAACTGGCCAATTTGGAGAATACTCAGAGCAACGCATTAATCAGTTTGACAAGACTCAAAACCATCTCAATGATATGCTTACAAAAGAAGAACAACGTAATGTTGATCTCCTGAACGAATTGAACCATTTGGAATTTGAAAAGAAATCCGAAAATGAAGAGCTCAAAAATAAATTATCTGAGTTGAATAACGTTTTAAATCAAAAGACAATCGATTACGAAGAAAGAATACAAGATTTGCAAACTAGTCTTTCATCGGCATTAGATGGAAACAATGATATATATGACTTGACGAATCAAGTTGCGATAGTAAAGAATGCTTGAAAGGCAGATCAAATATGATTTGATATGGAAAAATCTTGAGCAGTTTCTACGAATGAAGAATTAAAGGCTGTGGAAGACTTAAAAATGAAACGAAGTAGAAGATGTTTACTTTAAATATAAACAAATTACTCGCCTGGGTACTTCAACTCCAACTGCACAACTCTCGATTCAATCAGACACATTTTCAAATAGAAGACATGGAAGTCGAGGTGATCCAACACCACTTGATGATCCAACCGATTCAGATGGATCATCTGTTTCATTTTATAAAAACAGCAAAATTCGTCGTATTTCAACAGATGCCGAGGAAACATTACAAAATGATCGAAAATCTGAAGTACACAAAAATCAATTTAGAGTTCCTTTTTTCGGATACAAGAAAAAGATGGCTCAAACCTTTGATCATATTAAAATACCTTAATCTCCAATTCTGAGTTCGTCAGCCTTTGGAAACAATGACCAGTATAAAGTATAATTATTGAACTAAACAAACGTTAATATACAAGGCGCTTACAAAAAAAAAAATCAAAATGGATGACAATCAGCGCTGTCGAAGTACTGCAATTGCAGTATTTGTACTGCTTTTTGAAGCTCCGTACTGCCGTACTGCAAACATAGCCGAAGTACTGCTTTTTTTTCTCGTCAACTTTTCCATACAAAATCTTCAAAGCTTCATCTAAATGCACATACCAAATAATCAAATTGAAAGCAACAAGCCATTATGCGCGAAACAGATTAAACGAACAACAGCGCTAGCATCGTCAACAACAAACAGCACGCTGGTCATTACTGAACCTTGTTTTACGTGGATTCCTAGTTACATACACCTTTACCCCACGGGTGGCCTACCACCATAGGAGCCAGATTTAGTCCTAGCCATTAACCCCTCCGTAGCAAGCTACTTCGGTAACAAAGTTGTGATATGTTGCAGCATATGCACATCTCTTGTTTTAAGACGAGGCCTACCAACACCTCTTGAATTCAAGAAAAGAATCCTGAATCCCATTCGTTTCCGCATTTGGATAAACCACGCCACCACGATCTCCCACTAGGGGGCCGACCTCAAGATAGCAGAATAAAGAGAACTGACACACCCGAAGATGTGCACTATTGTTCTCAATATCCCGGGCACTATCACCCGTGGTACCAGTATCAAGCTACCGGTGGAGCCTCGCAACTTCATCATATCCCCCCTAGGTGAAAACGGAAAAGAGGACATGGCGTAATTCCTACTCAACCTAGGGGTTATGGATATGAATCAGTCACTTCCAGATAGGTTACTGCAAAACCCTGGGCCTAGCAACCCTAGGATGCACATATTCGAGAAGTAAGTTGAGGGCGGTCAACAAATAACTCATGCACATCCTAGTCTTATTTAGTTCACCTTTCGGCAATCAAGGAAAGACCCCCCTGTCTTTAGCCACCAGTTGGTGAGCAAGGTAAGACGATCCTGTCTTCTAATAAATCACGGGTGACGCCCCGGTCTTTAGCCACCAGTTGGTGAGCAAGGTAAGACAATACTGTCTTCTGATAAATCACGGGTGACGCCCCGGTCTTTAGCCACCAGTTGGTGAGCAAGGAGAGACACTCCTGTCTTCTGATAAATCACGGGTCACGCCCCGGTCTTTGTTCCGAAGAACTCTGGATGACGCTCCACTTTACGCTATTAACGAAGGACGCCAGGTACATGTACCCGGAACCCCACAACCTTATTTGCTACTGTTATAACTGAGGATCAATAACTAACTAGGTTAGTCAGTGTCCTCTTCTTTTTACATCATTTACAAACCTTTTTAACTCCTTTATTCCTTGAAGAACTCATGTCAGGGGGCCTCCGACCAGAGAACTTCTTTCATCCTTATTTGCTACTGTACAATCTCGAGGATCACCAACCGCCCAGAAGCCAGCGTCCTCTCGATTCACTTCGTGACAACTACCGCGAAGTAAGTAAGAAAACGATAAGAGTAGTGGTATTTCAATGACGAAGAACTAATAAAATTAGTAAATCTCCCACTTATGCTACATCTCTTATGTCTCCTTACAAACTGTCCTCCTCCTCCTGGGTTTACTTAGTTTGTCCATAACATCAACTGGGGCGTGACAGTTGAGTATGGACGTAAGCCCCCCCACCACGACAAGGTGAAACCCGTCGAGGGGGAGCACGCTGGTCAGTAAACATTTCGCAAACACATTGCCACCAGCAACGTCATTTCATCTGCTTGAAATTTCATATCGAAAAAAAGTTTTCCATTGTGGTGCCACTGAATATTGCAGTGGTAAAGTGGACAAAACTTCACCAGCAACAGCAAATTTTATGACTTTGGCCTAACGACGCTGCCTGTTGGCGTTGCTGTTGCTGTTCTTATGTGTGTTGAACAATGGAAATACATTGGCTCTAAATTATTGACGGCCGCTGTTGCTGTTGACGGTGCTGTTGCTGGTTCAATCTGTTCCGTGCTTTAGCCATACGGATCCATTTATTCTATTCTCTTCTCACTTCGTTTGGTTTTGTTTCTGTTTCTGTCATCATACCTATATAAGCCTTTTTTAACATTTCTTGAATAAACTCTTTGAATGAAACTCATAAAATTTCAAAAATCTACCACGTGCCACTCATGTATGCGTAGTTAAAATTTTTTAAAACACTTTTTAGTACTTCAATTAAAAATTCAAATTCTAAAATCCTTTTTTTTTAAGTTTTGATATGCAATGTTTCTTAAACTTTTTGAACGCTTCTGTATAAAAAATTTCATTAAAATTCGATATGATAATGCCCACAATGAGAAAATAAAAAATAGAAAAAATGGTTGTAATGTAATGACTTAATTTGAGTTTTTGTTTATTAAACTGTAGATCGTACATGCATTTTTTTTTATCAACATTCTAAGGGCTGTTTTCGAGAAGAATACGATTTTCGAAAACTATTTTTTTAACATTTCTATAGGCGCCGTTATTTTAAGATAAAATAATTTTTCTTTCTGCATTTAGTTTCAAAAAAATCGAGTATGTGGCTTACGAAATATTGAGTTTTAACATAAATTTGAATGACAATCATCTTCTTTTAAGTATAAAGGACGTCTATATTGGGCCTAAAGCGGAACTCTTGATAAAAGCAGAAAATATGTCCATTACACGAATTGTTGAAATAAAATCGATTTGCTAAACTATTATAAGACTCTTTGCCAGACTATAAAAAGAAAATCGATTTTAACGATAAAACCCTAATAGTAATACAAAAACTAAGCCCAAGAAATTTAGGTGAAAGTTTAGTAGAACTCAATCCTTTATTTCCAAACCTTGTGCTAAACATTAACATTGAGGAGATTACAGATTTGTCTAGAGAACTTGAACTAGAATGATTCTGGTGTGATGTATTTTCAGCCAGAAATGGTTTGGGAGAAGATGTTTCCCTAATGTAACAAAATTTTTATAGTATCCTTACTTGCTTTGCCACACAGTAGTGCTACTTGTCAGCGAGTTTTTTCTAACGTAAATTTGATAAAAACAATAACTAGAAATTCCTTATGACTACTGCAAGCGGTATCTTTTCAGCCAAATCGTTGTTGGACAGGTACCAGATACATTGATGGAAACTATATTCAAATTTATTTAAACGATACAAGAAGACTTAAATTTTTTAAAATTCGGCCAGACTAATAAATTATTTTAAACATGTGCAATTTAAGCATAATTTTGCTTATTACTTAAATATTCTTACGTATGTACATACAAATATAAAACTCATTAATATTATAAGATATAAATCCAAAGCATATATATGTATATAAAAAATTCAATAATATTGTTTTTTTTTTGTATAATTCTTTGTTAATTGTGAATTTGATGAAAAAAAAACCGCACTGCTGCGTACTGCTTTTCTTTTCTCATGAAGTACTGCTTTCTCAAAGAATGAAACGACAGCCCTGATGACAATGTCATCCGGAAGTCAGGTGATTCCAGCCACTTTCCAATGCTTTGGAAGTTTGGCTTAGGCATACGTTATACCTGTCTCTTTGGATATTGATCGTGTTTACACGATTCAACTGTAAAATTTTATTTCTTCTTCTTCTTTGCTTCGGCGCTGTTATGATCTCGATGCCGAGGGGATCATAACTCTCCCACGTATCTGCTTCACACTAGTGATCCGCCTGTGGGGTTCGCCGGGTTGACCTCAGAAATCGGCGGCAAGCCTCCCGGTTTTGTATTGTTCCATTTCTGAGGCCAACTGAATGCTGGTGTTTTTGCATTTGTTTGTACCAGGAGTGTTTAGGCCTACCTTTCTTTTTATTCCGAATTGGAATGTTGTATGATATTGCCTTTTTGACGGGGTTCTCAGGATCTCTCCTTTGAACATGGCAATACCAACTGAGTCGGTCGTGTTAAATTTTTTGGGAAATGGTATTCTTAACATGAAGGCTTCCTCGGATCTTCGTACTTCTAATTCGATCAAGCTTTGTAACTCCTGCTGTCATACGAAGCATCTTCATCTCAGCTGCCGTTAGCTTACTCTCATACTTTTTGTACATTGTCCAACATTGTGAACCGTATGTGAGTGCTGGACGCACAACTGAAGTGTAGAGCTTTCCTTTCAGCTTAGGGGACATTTTTCGGTCACAGAAGATAGCAGAATTTTCCCGCCACTTCATCCACCCTACGCTTACGCGATGATTGATATCGTCATCACAAGTAGCTTCGTTATTTATCATAGACCCCAGATATTTAAACTTTTCACACTTGGGAAGCACTACTCCATTCAAATAAATGTCTGGAATTGGCCTGTGTGGATCAGAAAATGGGCAGCATAGGTATTCTGTCTTTTTCGCGCTTATGCGGTACCCACTTCCTTCTAGAACATCCACCCATACGTCAAGTGCTCGTTGTAGGGATATCGGGTCTTCACTTATGATGGCTCCATCGTCAGCAAAGAATAACTGATGTACTTTTGGATCCGTCACTTTGCCTTCAAGCAGGTAATCAAGAACTGTAATAAAGAGCAGGGGACTCAAGACACTTCCCTGGTGTACACCTACTGTGATTTCGAATTCTTCGGTGACTCCAGCTGCGCATCTTACTTTAGTAACTGCTCCATCATACATGTCCATAATTATCCGCACATAGGTTTCTGGAACTCCTCGTTGCCTGAGGGCCACCCATATTAGATCTCGTGGTTGCCGATCGAATGCTTTTTCAAAATCAACTAATACGACATGCAAATCCTCCAAAGAATCCCGATGCTTTTCCATAATTATTCTTATACTCTGGATTGCATCCGTGGTTGACTTACCACCGACAAACCCGCACTGGTCATCAGATAGCCTAATTATTTTTCGCAGTCGGCTACCCAAGACTCGCTCAACGATCTTCATGGTGTGTGACATCAGCTTAATCGAACGGTAATTATCACAGCTTCGAGTATCACCCTTTCCTTTATAAATTGGAAGAAGGTAACTTTCCCTCCATTGATTAGGCATGCGATCACCTCGTATAAGTTTGGAGACAAGAATCATGAGCCATCTAAACCCGATGTCTCCCATCTTTTTCCAAAACTCTGAGGGTATTTCGTCTGGGCCAACAGCTTTTCCCTTTTTGGAGTATTTTACCGCCTCACTAACTTCTTCGACTGTGACGTCGGATACTTCGCTTAAGTTAGGTGAAGCTATTAGAAAGTATAGCCTTGGAAATTGTTCGTTTAGAAGTCCGTCGCAATACTGTCGCCACCTGTGAAGAATTTCGTTGTCTTCCACAAGTAGTTGGCCTTGAGCATTGTTAATGAACTTTGGCGAACAAATCTCCTAGGCATTTCTTCTTCTTTGAGCGGCTATTTTGAAGATAGTTGCGCCCTTATTCGTGTTTTGCCGTAGCTCTTGAATAGCACCAGCTGTCGGGGTAGAAATTTCATCCAGCTCCCGATACAGGTTTTCTGTATTCTTTGCTTGAATTTGGGCGCACTTCTTCTTCGCTTCTTTCTTGCAGTTTCTATATTCCACTTCGAGGCGTGACTTTTGCTCTGTATCATTAGAGGGGCACTTCGACCAAGCCTTGAAAGCCATTTTCTTTTTACTTATAACTGATTTAGCTTCATCATTCCACCACCATGTTTCTTTGCCTTGTTGGTTGCGTCCTTTTGAAACCCCTAACAGTGTTTTGGCTTTTTCTTTGCAAGTTCTCTGTAGGAGATCCCACATACTTTGTGCTGTACTCTCTTCATTTCGAACTATATCGGTGTTGTTATACAGAACGTTTTGTATGTTCGAAATAAAAGCTTCGCCTTTTTCCTTATCCAGATTATACCATTTGATCTTCCCAAAAGTTTTTGTATGTTTGTTGTCGTTCACTGTCTCCATAAAAAATTCTGTCAGTAGGAGACGGTGTTGTTGTAAAATTTTATTTAAAGTACCTAATTTAAATAAAACAACATTCGAGCATCCTTGTCATTAAAAATATAATTTGTGTTTTATTATGTATGTATAAAGATATTTCTCTTTGTATGTAAGCTTGAAGGCATATAGCACAATTTTGGAAGATTAGTTCAAACAAACTCATTTACTATACTTGTACGTTCATTGGCGGGGGAGAATGTTGAATGCTGCACACTTATTCATGGTATCCACCTGCACTGAACATGGCATACATACATACAAATTATACCATTTAATGTGTCTTATATGAAGGTTGTATGGAGGGCAAAATAAAGTTTGTAACCGAAAGTTTTGGATGTGTTTTATTTTATTGAGATTGCGTTTTTAGATTTGGAGATTTTATTTTGAAGAGTTTACCCATTTTAATAAAGCTAAATTAGCTATAAGCAGTTACATTAGGTGTTTATCAACTTGATAAAAGGCGCCTATCAGAATACATAGTAGAAATGCTTACAAAAACCTCCAACGATTGGGGAATTTTAATAAACAAAATAGCTGCGAAAGTAACGGATAATGCGGCGAATAATGTGAAGGCTATTGATGAAGCTTTCGGAAAAAATAAACACATCCCCTGTTTTGCATATATACACTGAATTTAGTGCCCTAAAATGCTCTGCATCGAACGTACGAACGTACGAACGTACGAACATACGAACGTACGAACGTACGTACACACACAAACACACAGACATCTCTCTAAAAATGATTGATATAGCCTCTAGGGACCTTGAAACGTCGAGAAATGTCAAAAATTCCAATTTGACAAATCGGACCGATTACAATAACTCCCTATGGGAAGTTAAAAACGGTAGTGATTGAGGAGCCACAACATTGAGGAGACGTACAACAAAAGCAATGCAAAATGCTCTAAAAGCCACTGGAACTTTTTTGGATCAATCAAATCTAACATTTGGCATCACATCACACATTATTTCCTATGTTTTAGGTTAGACAACAGGTTTAGCCCTAAACTTAGGATTAAATTTATGTATGAAAAGCCTAAGCTCTGAACTTTTGCTTAGTAACAACTTAGTAAGAGTTTAGCAAACATTAATATGCCCCAAAAAGTAAACTGTGTCACCCAAAAGTTTCAAAACTCTCTTAAAAAAAATGAAAAAAAATGTTGTTCGTTATGTAGGAAAAATGTGTAGGAAATATGTGTATTTTGAATACCAGTTTCTTTATACCTCTTTGAGAAAATTATAATACTGTCTTATAATGTATGTATGTATATTTATATATAGTTACAGATATCACCGGTGGACAAGCTAAAGTCATTGTAAGATGCCTCTTTGAACTTTTCTGGTCAGTCGGCTTGATATTGCTGCCGGGAATTTCCATTTTTGTAGATGGTTGGAGTCAATTGTATTATGTGATATCATCATTCACTATTATTCTGATGCTTTTAAATAGGTAAGTTGGGAATCTAATGTTTTTATGTATAAGGCGGTTTAAGGTTCATTCTAATTAAACATTTACCCGATTTACAATTCTAACATTGTTATTACCCGTGTTTTATTGGTAATGTGAATACACTGCATTGCAAAATTTAACACGGAAAACAACAACAAATGATGAGTGAAGCAAAATAACTTAATAATAGAAAATAATATTTAAGTGGATATGGAGTTGTGGACGCTTAAAACGTAGGAGGTGTTTAGTTGGTGTCCAAAAAATAGCTTCGGTTAGCATTTTTTATTAATACTTTGTCACTTGTTCAGAAATGTCGTATAAATGCGGCATTATGCTAAATTTATTGGACAACTAACAAATTGCCTCAAAAAAATTTAGTATTTAACCATTTCAGAGTATAAAGAAAATAAAAATGCTTTTTTCTTTTACAAATGTAAAAGTTCAAGAAATACAAAAGAAAATTTTGTAATACGAGAACATTATTAAGTAGGATGTAGGAAAAAGATAATATTTTCGTAATTTTGTCAAGTGTGTAGAATTCCATTCCAAAGTGTTAATGCAAATTCAATAGTGAGAAAGACTCTAAATCAACTCGATCTGCATTTTCATTAATATTTCAACTCGATCTGCGTTTTCATGAGTATTTCAATTCCAGCTTAAAAACAAGATTCAAATCTTTCGAACACATCCGTCTTAGTTAATTCAACAAGTAGTAAGGTTTTGACACATAATACACTGATACCAACTTTGGGAGCTTATTAAGGGTGAGTTATAGAGTGAATAAAGCGTTTTTTTGGTGCGCTAGCTATAGATAACCAATAAAACACTGCTATTATTATTTCATACTCGCATAAATAAAATAAATATGTAATTTTTTACAAAAATAATACAAATTGAAATGAATAAAGAACTAAAGGGTTTTTCAACAGGGACGCTAAAAAAGTAGAGCGACGGGGATAGCAAACGACGCCATATTTCTTGCCGTTCTTTTGACATTTCTCTTCAGTAAGGTTTGCCGTTTCATGATGGAAAGATATACGAGCCAACAACGAGTCGAAATTATTAAAATTTACTACCGAAATTCGGAGTCAGTGGCCTCAACGTTAAGAGCGCTACGTCCAATTTATGGTCGTCATAATCGTCCTAGCAGATCAACAATTGAGCGTCTAGTGGAAAAATTTGAATCCACAGGCACAGTACAAAATGTTCCCGTGCCAGTGAGATAAAGAAGTGCCCGTAGTGTCGAGAATATTGCTGCCGCTGAGGCTTCAGTTGCAGAAAGCCCAAATGTGTCTCTCACACGTCGTTCTCAAGCGTTGGGCATCTCTGTGACGTCGTTGTGGCGAATTTGAAAACCGTCGAAAATTGGGTTCAGCGTCTGGACTTCTGCAAGCGTGCCCGTTGTGGCCATGCAAAAGAAATCGAATTCCATACATAATGGCATTGAACGTACTTTCACAAGAATAAAGAATTTCATTGATATCCAAAACCGTTTTTGTTTTATTTAAAGAAACTTTTGTAGCGCTTTTATTGAAAAACCCGATAAAACAGATAAAGGCTATACATAATTTCTGAATTTCTTTTAACAAATCTTATTAATTTAGTAGATATTTCAGACTCATTAAGTGAACAAAGTAAAAGTAAACGAAAACGAAAAGTGAAATATATACCTACAAATAAACAATCCACTTTGGAATGAGCTAAAGGTTGCGTTGGAAAAGTATACGTTTTTGTATGTCCAGTTGAAATAGAGTTGAAATTGATGGTTATACGTACATTATGTAGTAGGTGAAAAATAAAATTCTTAAAATCATCAAATAAGCTCGTTCAAGATAATGTTTGATAAAAACAATAAATGTCAAAATCATTAATTCACTCTTAACGTAAAGATGTGGTTTGTGCTGAATTAAGACCAATGACAAATTTTCTGTCAAACAAGAAGTGGCAAAATTATTAATAAAATCTTAATGGCATGTATGTACACAAAGTCAAATAAAGGCTCGCTGTCAGAAAAAATCAGCAAGATCATGCTTCCTTACATGATTTGCAATATGGTGGTCATACAATATTACGTGTGTTTGGTATCCTGAAATTTTTCACAAATTTTCACAATTTGCTGTTGAACCCCGTACGCAAAAACCATCTTAACTAACCTTGGTGAAAATTTAAGTTACGAGTGCTTTATATTGAAACGAAGCCTGTTTCTTATGTAGAAAATAAAAGCAGACCCAAAAGTTATTTACACGATAAGGTCAAAAGTCTGAAAAAAATGGAAAAAAATCCGGCATTGGTTTTCGCCAGGAATACTCGTAGGAATGACATTTTGGTTATTTCTATGGAAATCTTTTTATCTTCTCAGTTATTGGAAATAAGACATCGAAATCTTGGATTTTATAAATTTCATTGCCAATGTCGCAGCAGAGCCCTCCAATTATGTTTTTTTTCAAGGACGAAAAATATAATGTCATTCCCTAAATTTTATCGTAGATTAATATTTAAAACCACATAATTTTGGGTCTAGTGAAAACAAACCATAAAATGAAAAAATATCATTGAACACATTCTCGAATAATCAAAACCTGAATTTCTTCAACCAATTTGAGTGTCATTGTAATTCAGACGCTCCAAAACCTTATCCCCACTATTAAGCTATGCGCACATTCAATTTTTAGTTGCAGAACTGTTTGGTTGCTTATAGAAAACAGATGAACTATTTGGTTGAATGTCCGCGCAGGTGCATATAATTATATGTTACACAAAATAGCGAACTCATTTTAGGCAATCGTTTAGTTTGTGTCAAAACACAAACTTTTTAGTTGCTCGAATCAAGCAGTTACGAAACTGAAAATTTAATATGCGCCCCTAGCCTTATGTGAACTTTTATTGCTGGCTAACTTACATATGTGCACTATTGCTCTGTTGTTGTTTACTGTGTAAAATTGTATTTTACTGCGCTGCCTATACATTTACCAATAAAAAAGGACTAATATAACAATTTTTAAAACTACTTATAATTCTCGTGATTGTAAACAGCTACGATGTGACTTTCATTAGTTTTTTGACTGGTGTCGATAAATGTAAAACAATGAGTTTTTGGGGAAAGTATCCCGGAAATTCTTTCAATTATTTGTTTAATGGCGTATCATTATCACGTTCAAGCCATTCTGGCATACGCTTGTCAAGTTTGGACAGCAAATTACGCCAGTCGCAAGTCACAAAAGCACACTTAAGCTGGCGCAGTTCAGAAGGTACTTTTTCTTCAGAATCGGGCAAACAATGCTGCCGTTTCTGGCATGATTTCTTTGGATCATATTTGGCAGATGAAGGTGTATGCACAGTCCTTAACAAGTCTAACAATATTTCGTTGTTTTGATTTTGGCTGGAAAACTGTAGCAGGAGCTTGCCTACAACGAGATAGTGCTACGAGTTAATGTTCGTTGCGTCAATCACAATTTTATTGAGGGTTGGTTTATCAGGAGATATCCATGATCCATGATATCCACCTTATAGTTACAGCCATATTTATAAACTCACTAAAGTGAGTACATAAGGCTATGCAACCCTTATAATGCCTCTAAACGCAAAATAGAGGCATTATAAGCTAAACGCGTTTGGAGGTTGAATAGTGCCTACATAAGGACATTTTAGTATTGAACTGTCACATTCACTTTGACATCACATTGAATTATAAAGATTATCAACAAAATAAAATGCCTTTGACTTGATATTGAAACTAAAACTTTTTGTTATTTTTATTTATTGAAACAAAACTGTTATACTAATATATTAAAATCAAATTGAATTGAAAATTGTTTAGAATTAAATAGATAAATATACTTGTTGGTGATCTCTCTCCACGCATCCTTCTTTATCCGGTGTGTTAGTGTTGTAATTTTTATTTTGCATTATTGAATTTTATCCTCAAGAACTTGTCTGAGGAGTATTTCAGCTAGGATGAAACGAATAACAATTTGATTTCCAGTATTGTGCTAGAGATAATAACATACTTTATCTGATGAATCAAAGTTAATTGTTCGAATTCTTTTAGCTTTTGGCAGTTTCGTTTTTGTTTATTAAATTCGATAGACAGACAAAATGTTTTTTTTTTGTTTTTTGACAAACAGCTGAGTTTTATGAAGGCTAAATGTAATAGATTCTTACTTTTTGGTGCTTTATTTGACACAAGCTCATTATAACTATGCAGGTTAGGCAAATGTTTTATAAATATGAATTTGCATAGTAGATGAATAAATCCTTATGCATTGCATAACTATTCACGCGTTTAGCGAATTCTAATAAATACGGCTGTTAATGTTTAGATGTGGCAACGTACAACAATGTTTTTCTCGACCAGCCTGAGCAAGTTTTCGAATGTGCCTAGCATATCTCATTATATTCTCTGAAAACTGCTTTGCAGAAGTCATGGAGACTCTACCAATTGCTTGGCGGCTTTCGGTGGCCTTTTAAAGAACTTCACGCGGTTCCACGTGCATATGAAAAGTTTGTCCCAAATTTCATCTGTATTCTTATTTCATTTACTGGATTCTTCAACAGTCTTGTTATCGCTTCGCAACTACATAACTTTACGTAGGCGGAAATTCACCCCAATAGCACGCCCCCAACCTAAAGCACCAGCCCCTTAATATAACTGCAAGGACGGACACCTTGATAGATCGATGTTTATTTATGTAGGTCTGAGCTCCAAATATGTTGTTCTTCAGCCTGAAGGAAACTGCAGACGTCACTGTTGATTCCAATTGAGGATCATAAACTTTCTATGGCTGAGCAATTACTGAGACTAGTTAGCCTTTTATAACCAATTACATATGTACACATATTAGGTTTTAAGATCTCCAGCCCAATAATTTACTTACTTTTCTGTTTTGAGAATCAAACGCACTCCAAAGATGGTTGAATACATCAAAACATTTCTATATTAGAATAATTACTTGTTATATAAATTAAGTTATATTTTAAAGATTCATTGCTGACTCACCTCGTTGGCTAGCAAAACATGGTAAATACGATGAAGCACTCCAAGAACTTCTCGAGTCAGCGGCAACAAACAACAAAAACATTCCAGTGGATCTAGAAGACCAGCTCAGGGAATACGGATCACGTGTTAAGAATGATAAATCTCTATCTTATTTATGCATTTGGGATGAAACGACTAACTGGAAGTATGTATTGGCCTTACATTGGGCCTGGGTTTGGGCCAGTTTTTTATATAACGCAATGATACTGGCCATTCGGGAATTTGGAGTCGATCATATTCATATCAATACTGTATCTATGGGTAAAGTTAGTACTGATTGAAAAAATGGCCCATTGTGTTAAAATGGCTGCTATTAACTTATTTGACAGGTTTCGCTGAAATGATTGGTGTTGTAATTGGACTTTATTTAATTTTGTACACAAAAAGACATTGGCTTTGGTCTGGACTCTCGATGATTACCACTGGATTGTTAGCTTATTTTATTTGGCTAATACCTGAAAATCGTCAGTTGAAAAATAAAAAAAAACTTTCTAACATTTTATGCATCAAATGAACCTTACCTATTTTTATTTCAGTTCAAGAAACCCGAAAAGTTGGCTTGGGTATGATACTCTGCCTTGGTATTAAAGGTGCCAGCTCAATTTCAATGTCAGTTCTCACTACTTGTTCCGGGGAGCTTGTAAGGCGAAAATGCAGACGAACCTTAATGGCTTCAGTTGTAATTCACAGCAGGTTTTGGCTTATATTTTCGTCACTGTCCTCGGCAATGAGTCTTATCCATCGCCTCGCACCACTCACAATGTTTGCTTCATTAGCTGTTTTAAATGGTTGTCTAATGTGCTATCTAAATACGGAGTTCTGGAGTAAGGAGCCGCAAGGTTCGGCACGCGTTCCTTCACTGACAGTTTATAGAAAGAGTTTAGATAGTATTCGAACGAGACGTGATT
This sequence comes from Chrysotoxum bicinctum, assembly GCA_911387755.1. Taxonomy (NCBI): domain Eukaryota; kingdom Metazoa; phylum Arthropoda; class Insecta; order Diptera; family Syrphidae; genus Chrysotoxum; species Chrysotoxum bicinctum. The sequence continues at coordinate 72,386,127 of OU426988.1, read as the reverse complement.
CAGTGACACCAAATAATATTCCTAATGGAGACTTCTCACGGAGTATAAGCATAAAGAACCTTTGGATTGAATCAAGGAGGGAACAGAGCAAATACGCCAGGAATTCTGTATGAGACAAAGAAAAAATGATAACACAGTTAATATGTATTTTATGATTACTAAGTAGTTATTGTCAGTAGATTTTTAAAATTAAATAGAAATGTAAATATAAATTAATATTTTACACTTGATTGTTTTACAAAATTGAGGAAATATATAATTATTTTATTTTGACTTTTTCAATTATTTGTTTTCGATTGATTTCAATTTAATATTTTGGATTATTTTATCATTGTATATGTATACAATAGCACTATATTATCGTAATGATAGGTGTGTTGAGTTTCATAAAAAGAGTCCAATTTGAAATAATAGAATGATGAGAAAGCTATATAGATCACTTATGATAGTTAGAGGAAGGCAAAATAGATCTACTGCGTTTTCCACAAAATAAAATGAAATAAATAAATAAATATGGTCAATTGATTCAAATTTAAAATTCATAAAATATTTGAATCATAGGAAACGGATATGAAATCTGCACAGAAATTCAATATTCAATACCCAAACCCAAACAACTCCACCAATAAATTACCGCAGCTTGGACAATAACCAATATCTTTAGAAATAAATTGCATATTGTATACTCTTAGGTGTTATATGTATATGGTAAGTTTGGTTACTAACTTAACGAAACATTTTTGTTGGTGAATTAAATTGAAATTTAAAACATAACCGTTGCTTCAGCGGTACATAAATGAAAATTATGGTGATTTATACGCTAGAAGTATTAAAATTTTCTAAGTTTTATCTTAATAATATTATAAACAAATTATTCTGGGATTTTATAATTTAACGACGAAAGTTACTATGAAATAGTTTTAATAAAGCTTACTCACGTACAATAAGATACACATACATTATTTCTGCTAAAATAGCACTCGAGACTTAAAATGTCAAAGCTGGACTACGTTTTTAATAGCTCTTTATGGGAAGTTTTCGTGGTATTCGAGGTTTAACTTGCATTAAGGCGATTGAGGATTCCAAAAAATGGTTATTTAAATATCCGTCGTCTATCGGTCTGTTGCTCTGTATATATGTACATAGAATGGGGACGGCAGTTTGGCACAAGCAAATGTGGAACTTGGTCCACAAAAATTAAAAAAAAACGATTTAGATATAGGTACCTGCCTGTTATAATTTCCACCATTTTTACTTGCGACTTACAGGTACTAAAAGGCAACTTATGCATTCGTAAAAAAATCGAACTCGAGATATTGATCAAAGTTGACATTATAATGATAGGAAAAAGTGAGTTCCATCATTCTGCCTGTCTTTTCGACTACAGCCTAAACGGTTTGGCTGATTTTCTTTTAGCTTGGTAAATAGTATTTTTAATTTTTCCTATTGACACGTTTTTTCCTATTTTTTTTTTCATTTAAGACCAAAAATATAGGTACCTGCCTTACGATTTATTTTTCGAAATTTAATGAATATATATATTTTTTTTTTCAAAAACTGTTTGACAGACAGATTTTTTTTTTAAATTTTCAATTCTTCAATCTTGGTACGGAACATTTTTATGTGATTCCTTAGAGGAGAAAATTGTTTTAACTCATCATAGCTCTAGAATAAATAGCTTCCACACAACTGTTTCGGGTTTTTCAATTCAACTCAAAATGGGCTCTGTCAATTTTGGTTAAATTTATACTATGCGTTTTTTGTCAAGGTGTAAAATTCTTATATTTAAGGGAAATAGAATTTTTAAGTTTTAAGAGAAAATTTCCTTAATTTGGGTTGTTTCCATGGCTTAACGACATATACATACATAATAGATTCATAAAAAAATCGAACTCGAGATTTCGATCAGATTTTACATTACGATGATATGAAAAAGTGAGTCGCGATTATGTCTGTCTGTCTGTCTTGTCTTGTCGACAACAGCCTAAACGGCAAACGGCTCCGCTGATATTCTTTAAACTTGGTAGACAGCATGTTTAAATTTTTTTCCCCACACTTTTTTTTTTTCTTTTTTATTTAAGACCAAAAATAACGGTAGCTGCAATACGAAATTTTATTAAAAAAAATGTTTAGGTTTTTAAAAATAATTGAAAATAAATGTTTTTCAAAACTAAATATGCATTTCAAAAACCCCATAATCGATTTTTTCTAAAATTTGACAGTTAAAAGTCTTCTAGTACAATCTATAATATTTTAGAGTTTTTTTTCATTTTATATAAAAATAACGGTACCCACCATACAAATGTTAAAAAATTGTTATGGAATTTAAATATATTTTTTTTCTCGCGATTGATGCTTACGATTTATAATTCAATTTAAAAAAAATTGAAATGAAGATAAAATGGCACGGTAGTGCCCAGCCAAGTTCTGGCACTACACCCTTTTTACAATAACAAACTCAGGCGATTTTTGACCCCTCCCTATCTTCAGTACCAATGAAGTCAGAAACTTAAAATTCCGAATATTTGCTAAGCTAGTCAGGCACAGGCGCCCCACCAATTTTCAATTTTCTAGCATAAGCGGTTCCTGAGATATAAGGCCTCAAAAATCACAAAAACCGTAACTGACTGACTGACTGACAGATCATCAAAATTATGGAGCACTTCCCGACAACGTAGAATCTTGTAATTTTGCACAACGGTAGGTCTTGTCATGCAAGCAGAGGAAAAAATCGAAAAGTTGAAGGTTTCCATTCAGGGGGCGTGGTATCCGCCCACTTTCTCAAAATTGGTGTTTGTTGAATGGAGCACTTCCGACTGCTGCAAAACGATGAAATTTAGTAAAGTCGCAGGGCTTACATTGCATGATATAAAGGACCAAAAATATACACTGAGGTTTTCCATTCAGGGGGCGTGGTATCCGCCCACTTTCTGAGAAAATGTTTCCATTATATGGAACACTTTCAATTGCCGTAGAATGATGAAACTTGGTAGAGTGGTAAAGCTTAAGGTACTGTTGCGAACAGAGCTTTATACTCCTACAGCACCATCTGTTGGGAATTACATATCTGCTTTATGAAGGAACAAAAAAAAGCTTTTCCAGCAGTTCGCATCTAAATTTCTCCTTATTCCAAACTACTAGAACATTCTATCTCCATATTTTTGTTCGAACTTTTTGGATTTACACTCTCCAATAGGTACTCTTTAAGAAACAAAAAAAAAATTCGACGCAGTATTTTTTGTAGATATAAAATACTAATTTGATTGGACTATATGAATTTCCCCTTGTTCCAAGCAAATAGAATATTCTAGACAAGAACCTTCGAGAACAACTGGTTTGAGTATAAAAGGGAGTGTTCGCGGTGAGCACAAGACAGTTTATTTTCGATTATGAAAGTGTGCAAAGCTGAACTATTGGATTGTGGAAAGTGTAATTAAAAAAGTGGATTTAAGTTGGAATAAAAGTATTAGAGTTGATTATAAATTGAGATTTATTGTTTTGATTCGAAAAGTGTAAATAAAGAAGAAATTCTAAAAGGAGTAATAAGTTTTATTTAACGAACCTAGCAAAAATATTACAGTACATTCAAAGCGGAAAATAGAAAATCTAAGATTTTCCATTCGGAGTGTCTTTTTATTGTCATTTTGAAACTATAACATGCATTTTGAAAATTCATGACTTTTTTTAGAACTAGAGTGCTCGATTTGGTACTCACATACCTGAAAAAATTATGAGCTTACAAAAACCTTTGTGTAATAAGTCAGCCGTGAAAAGTACTGAGATTTAAAAGTACGCCAAGTTCTTACTTCATGAAGGTTTAATACCGAATATTTAAAGTAGAATAATATTGAAACAGCTACAATGTAATAGAGAAATTTTATTATTTAATGATTACTGGCTAAAATTTGATGGGCTTACTTGGCAAGTTTTTTTTTATGCCCAATTTGAAAGGTTTTAAAAACTTGACCAGTGAACCAATCAAATTTCAGTCAGTAATCATTAAATAACAAATCGTTACAACTATTTATAATTTTTATTGCATAAACAAATTTTTCCTTGAGAAATCACATAGCAACCTGTTTTTAGCTCCACTTACTAAAGGAGTTGTTTTAGTTCTTAAAAAAATTAATTTTATGGTTCTGAAAATTTTTCTCTACTCATTTATATTTCTAAAAATTTAATGACCAATTTCATAAACAAACACATAAAGCACTTTTATCAAAAATCCTCTTAAATTTTATCAGACTCTTAAATCTTTCGAGGGAAAATTTTGTTAAAATTGAGTTTTCTTCACATCCCTAGAAAAATAAATTGTTTTTTTCTTCCTAATAAGCGAAATGTATGAGAAACAATGAGAAAGCAATAGGTGTTGAACAAATACCAAGAAATTAAAAAAAAATAAAATGCAAAAAAAAAGATTTGGAAAGATCCTGTGGCATAAAATCGTGACCAAAATGACGACCAACCAAATTCGATCAAAACATGTTTTGGAAAGTCGGAATCTCATATTTGAATCATAGTCGGAGGATGGATTCCTGGGGGCCGATTCTGGTTCTGTGAAATAGTGAATCGAATAGCTTTTCACTCTTTCACGCATAAATGCGATTCTCGTTCTATGAAAAAGTGAAACCAAACGTCAAAAACATTCATATGAATAATTTGCTTTCACGCTCTTATTCGATGGTGAATATTGAAAGTGAATACGTGAAAGCGGAAAATATGGAGATTTAAAAAAAAAAATATTAAAGGATAGAATGTGACACAGTCACAAAAAGAATTTTTGATTAGTTTTTTTGGAAATAAATTTGGAGATTGCTCATGATAGGTACGAAAACAAGTTTTGAAAATTTATTTCATCTCGTCGTAGTTTGTTTTGTAGATTTGTTTCAGTTGATACAATTTATGAAATGCTCCTCCGTGATCATTTCGAAAGGATTTTCGTTGTCTCTCAAATTTCGCCTGATAATCCTCATATTTCTCCTACAAAACAAAAATATATCATCATATAATAAAACGGCAAACATGTTTTTTGTGGTACACTTTTCTCCAAAAGTATTTAACCGATTTCGATAAATTTTATATGGTTGGAAAGCCACAGTTACGGAGATGTGCAGAATATACTTGAGACACGCATTTACACACTGTGGGTCATTTTTGTTTTTGCACTGTCGAACACTTTGCATATTACATAAAATAAAATTTAATTTAATAAATTTGCTTGAAAACACTGCCAATAATATAAATAATAAATAAATTGGCACTCGAATTTTGAGAGCTGGGTCGGCTAGTATTAATAATAATGAAAAATAATAATTTCGTTTTGACATTGAGCATTCACAATAGTAGATAAATTCGTAAGAGACAACAAAAAATCATCCACCACGGCAAATGATATTGTATTCACCACACCATTTTCATTCACGGAACCAGAATCGCTTATTTGCACCAAGTGAATCGAAAAAGTGAAAGCAATGCATGACAGCGAATGTGAAAACAATTTATTCGATTCACTTTTTCACAGAACTAGAATCGGCCCCCTGTGAACCCGGAATACTTTTGCACGGCAAATATCTAAATTGTGGTTAAATTTTAAGGGCCGATGTTGAATGTGAACCACACCTAAGCGTCAAGTTTTTTTCTGCATTTCATTTGACATTTCTCAATTTCAGACTAACTCAATTTGAACCATGCAAAGATACACAATAAAGCAACGCGTTAAAGTTATTCAGGCTTATTATGAAAATGGGCGTTCAAATCAAAATGCATATCGTGCACTTCGTGATTTTTTCGGTCAATTTAATCGTCCAAATGTGCGTACAATCAGAAAAATCGTGCAAAAAATTGAGCAAACCGGGTCTGTAGGAGATGTGAAAACACCAGTGCATGCTCATACAGCTCGTACTGCAGAAAATATTGCTGCTGTTCGCGATAGTGTGGCTGAAGAGCCGTCCATCTTAACTCGTCGTGCGTCGTGCCCAACAATTGCTCCTCTCATGCTCGTCGTTGATGAACATTATGCATAAAGACTTGAATTTACACGCTTACAAGGTGCAATTAACTCAAGAACTAATGCCTCTTGACCATTTCAAGCGTCGTCAATGGTCAGAATGGTGGCAAGAAATGGCAACAGTGGATGATCAATTTTCGAAGAAAATCATCTTCAGTGATGAGGCACATTTTAACCTCAGTGGATTCGTCAATAAGCAGAATTGCCGCATTTGGGCGAATGATATCCAAGAGTGATTGTCGAAAAATAAATGCACCCACAAAGAGTGACTGTTTGGTGCGGTTTATGGGCTGGCGGCATCATCGGGCAGTATTTTTTCCAAAATGAGGCCGGTCAGGCAGTTACTGTGAATGGTGTTCGCTATCATGAGAAATGATAACGAACTTTTTATGGCCCGAATTGGAAGATATGGATGTGGATGATATGTGGTTTCAACAGGACGGTGCCACTTGCCACACAGCTAACAAAATAATCGCTCTTTTGTGCGACAAATTCAATGGCCGTGATATCTAACGTGGTGGCGATGTCAATTGGCCGCCAAGATCATGTGATTTGACACCGTTGGACTTCTTTCTTTGGGGTTATTTGAAAGAAAAGGTGTACGACGATAAGCCAGTAACAATTCAAGAGCTAAAGGATGAGATAATTCGGCACATTAACGGCATAGAACCTTAATTCTGCCTCAGCGTCATCGAAAATTTGGACCATCGGAGGGAGGTGTGCCGAGGTCGCGGCGGCCATTTGGCCGATATTTTGTTCCATACATAATTGAAACATACCATATTATCATAATAAAACGAAATGACAATAATTTCCTAAATAAATTGTGTTTTATTCAAAATCATCATCGGCCATTAAAATTTAACCACCCTTTATGTATTGCTCTTCATCGTCGAATGAAGACGAACAATTTTTTATTCTAAATAGAAAGCCAATCATTCAAATATTATTAACATGTAAAGTCGAAATTTGTTTACCTATTTTTTTTGTTTCATCAAAAATTGAAAAACTAAAAATGTCAGCCCCTTGTAAGCTTCATCTGACGACAGCTTCATCAATGACAGTTTTAAAATTTAATGAGCCAAAAATGGGCAGGTAGTTTATAAGCTTGTTGAATTTAAAAGCGCTCGGTGAAACCAAAAAATCCCATTTTAAAGTTTAGCCTGTTAAATAATTAAAAGTCCATCGAGAAATCGGCCATTAGTCTTTTACATAAAAGCAAGTTTGTGCGATTCAGTAGTGTATTTTATTATCAATATCAACACAACTTTTCTTTTATGGCTTAGAGAATTTTGGAAACCGAATTTTGGCACATATGTACGTTATTATGACTCAGCCCAAATGGTGCGCATGTATTTGTTGAAAAAATAATTGTCGTCACTTATACCCAAAATTTTCACTTATCATTGCTAGATTTTCATGAAATTTCTCTTTTCTGCTAATATTAAATGTGAACAAAATTTCTTCAGATGATAATCGCCACAGTCTATGGAAATATATAACTGCACACTTAACTTGTGGTTGGTATGTTCTGATCCAAACAGCCTTAATCGAGTTATTTATTTAAATGCAACAGCATAGTTTAACTGGGGTGTGTACGTATCATGGGTCCGGAAGAAAAACGACATAACTAAAGAAATCTCATTATTCAGCAGAGAAAATGATATAATGTTTGGTATCTATATCAATCTATTAAAATGTCTTGACCACGTAACAGCTCTGTTAGAGGTTTATATTTTTCCAGTGAATAGTGAAAAAAAATTAAAATTGACAAAGTGCAGTAAAAAAACTTATCTATTTTATTTGGAGTAAAAGCTTGGAGACCATCAGCTTCATTGTAGAATGCAGTAAATAAAAGTAGATAGATACATGTGAGTACTAACTTTGTTAATAGAATTATCTACAATGTGCTCAGCACTAATGTTTCTTTTTGCTAAATCCGGAAATACTTGACAAAATACCTAGAAACCGATAAAAGACAAAAAAAAAAAGAATATTTATCTAAAGTAATTAATTAATTATGATCAAGTAGTAAACATTTGTTGTTCCGAGTAATCAAAAGTGAGTAAACAGTAAACAAATAAAAAACCAAGATACCTAAAGGCATACGAGGCATGATGTATAAGTTATCACTCGTAAGTGACTCTCTGGTAAGCATGCAGGTTTCTATCGATACCCGTTTGTTATTCTGTTGCTTGAAATGGACGAAAACGATGTCAATAAAAACAAGTTCACCCATTTATTGTGCGAAATTAATTAATTTTAAAGTTTTAATGCTTCTTTCATTCATATATATCCAGTACAATGCCTTAAATTCGACTTTTTATTCTTATGAAGTCATAGCGGCAGACTCTGTTAGTTATTATTATTAAAGGGTATTTCAACAAGGAGATTCACTTTAAATTTCATGACATTTTATAATTGGCAACATTTAGTTGATTTTTCGTTCACTTTTGATAAATTAAAACTAAAAAATAAAATACGTGGCCATTACGGCTCGTAGAGGGCCTTAACCCAGTGACTAATAACTCTCAATAATTTCTGAGTGTGTGCTTTTAAGGATGAAGGGAACAACTTCCTGCCGATTCCAAACGGCTAATGATCAGCACTTTTCATGACAAGGCATACTTTTGGAGGATTTGTCATTTCCTCGCAAGAGGCAGTTCAGTCCTGGAAAACTTTTTTGCAGTGGCTGAGTTTTTTTGTATATTGTAACCTAAAATCTATATATATGGGCATATCTACAGAACTTTTAAACTTGTGATTTTGAAACTTTATTTTTTCAAATACTTCGCACACCCCTGAGACTTTGCGCACTTTTTATTGAACCTATCAGTATGTTGAATAAATAGTGGTGCATCGATTTTATCGCTGGCCGTTGAGGTAGGGTATATATACAGTATTATAAGAGCAGGAGCCGAAATTTCATTTATTTGAATAAATACTCTAATAAAGGTTGATAATTTTAAAACTACAATAATTACTTTTGTGGCCCATTGTTTTTCTAGAAATCTATAAGCATACAGTAAGATCAGAAGCAGAAAAGATCGATTTTAAGCCTTGCGAAAGATGTGCTATACAATTAAAAGCTCAAGTGACCTCAACTTTAATTGAATTTCATTCAATCACTCCACTTAAACAGAAATAATTTTCTATCTTAATTGATGTGCTATACATTTAAGTGCAAAAATTTCCATTCTTGCAGAAATTCGATTTCTGATTGAAAACATTTCTAGTCTCGAAAATTTATTGCGCACATACTTGATTCATGGCTTGATTTCTTCGTTTTTACTTAAGGAATAAAGATTATTGAAAATTATAGTGATATTCCTTGGGCCGTCTTCCAAAAACAACGAAACACCGAAAAAATATATTTTTATTAAGAAGTTATTACACTTATAGAAAGATCTATAAGTTATCACAAAACTGGCGCACACTTACGAAACTTACGATAATATTTCTTATAGGTAAAGACAACATTTTGCTTGTAAAAGTAATGACTCAAGTTGCGGGCCGCGAGTACATCAGAGCATAATTTAAAAATAAACGAGATTTTTACAATTGAGATTTTTTAAATTTAGCTTGTTTAAGAAACTATAAAAGCGCAGATAAATACTTAGATGACTCAATTTGGAAAATACATATTCTTAATAAAGTAATTCACTGGAATAAAAAAGAAATTCAAGTATATTTTAACTTGGAGCTAAGATATTCATAGCTATATGCTCATAACACAGAGTTTAAAAGTTCTGTGGAATTGCCCATATAAGTAATCCAAGACATACAAGTCCTTGTTAACTTTCCCTATGATCAGAAGAACACCACCCGAACTGGTTTTCCTATCTTACCATGTACTCCCGTCCCGATAGGACAGAATCCGACTGAACCGAAGGAGCTCTGTTTTTCCTTGTGCGAGGTCGTCTCGACCATAAAGGAGCCCCCTATCCTAAACAACGCACTTGCCAAGTGGGGATTCTTAAAATCCAAGAGCAATTGTGGAACAACCTCTTCATTCTCCAAAACATAAACGAATGACAGTTTGGTGTAGTTTTTGGGTGGTATCATTAGGGCATATTTCTTCGAAAGTGTTCTGGCGATGTTGACAGATATTGATTTTACTGAAATAAATGCTATGGACGTCAGTGACATTAAAATTTGGCAGAACGGCACGGTGTAACAGCTCGGGAAGTAATGGATCTAAATATTGAGTGACAAATTTCCTTGACGAGGGATTTTTTGAAATGGGGACTTCAATTGTACGTTTTATTACCAATTTATGGGGAAATGTCAACAATTTATACATTTAAGGAAAATATTAGAACTTTTATTTACGGAATACAGTCACAATTATGTGAAAAAGTGGTGCAAAATTTCATTAAAGTAATCATCTTTCGTTGGTACAGCCGAGTTGAACATTAGGTATATTGTACTTTATTTATCAACCGCAGAGTTTGTACTACAAGGTGGCGAAAAATTAATCGGAAGATCTTATAATATTTGCAAATGGAGTCGTAAGTCAATCATATTTGACATTTCTGAACTAGACAGGTTTAGTAAACAAACAAAAAGCAACGGAGCGCTATACTCCACAAGAGCGTGGAATAATTGTGTCGATTTTTTTTTACTTATAATCAGTCGGTGGTGTTAGCGCAGCGTGAATTTCGGACTGGTCGTCCGGCTGAGAATATCGCGGCTGTGGTTGTTGATGTCACTTTGAACGAAGAAACACTAACCAGACGACGGTGAAAGACTTACATGGCATCAGTTAATACATGCTGAGCATCCGTCGCGTATGAATTACTGTCAACCCAACCTCAATCTCAACAACGAAGAGGAAGATTTTGGTCCTTGTGAATAAAAAAAAACATAAAGCTAAGACTTGGTTTTTTGAGTAAAAGCTAGATTTTTAGTGAATAAAACTAAGCTTAAGCTAGCTAGTTAAAGATTTTTTCAAGTAATTGCTATTTTAAAATAGCCAACGCTATATTCATTTAGTTTTAGCTTGTTTTCTTAGCCTAAGCTTCAATTTGTGTGAATAAAAATAGCTTAAACTAGAATATTATAGTTAATAAATAAATGGTGGTGCAACAGCTCGAAGTGAACCAGGACCTAGTGACTCACAACTCTCAACCATTCCTGTGTGCGTGTTACCAGAAATGGAGGGGACCTACAATTTTCTGCCGATTCCGAACGGCTATAAGCAGCAGCACTTTCCATGACAAGAGATACTCTTGGAGGATTTGTCAATTCCTCGCAAGAGGCAGTACAGAAATATAATATTAAATAGTTAAAGCTACAAAAATTTTAAGATTTTTTTCGACCTGTCTGGAAAGCTTTGAATAGGTCTTATTTTCAGTATTCTCTTTAGTTATAGTGCAAACTGCAAACATGGCCGAGTTTATAGCCGTAAGAAAATTAATCAATTGTATTTCTTGTAGTTGTCGTTGACAATTGCAGCGTGAATTAAATGTACGATTCAATCGCATGAACTTGCTCTTGCTGTAAGAAATCATGAAGCAGGGAAGGTACTAAAAACGTGTGCGAGCTGTTAATTAAATATAAGGGAATAGCTCAAAAATTAGACAGTGAACGTATAGATGCAGAGACTGACTGACGATATGATAAAAACATTTTTTACCCGAAACCAATACTTGCCCTATAGAACAGATAACAAATTGTGGCAAAACAAAATCCAAAACAACATTCCTTTTTAATCACATAAATCAAAGCTTAAAGGCTCGGTCAAACAGAACGCGTTTTCAACGCCGCGTTAAGATTTTTAACGCGACGGTAACAGAGAGCTGTTAGGCAATGAACAAACAAAACAATCATTCCTTAACAAAAATTATGTCAAGCAGCTCAGATTCAGAAGAGGAATTATTGCTTCTATTTGCTATTTTACGAAATTCCCGTAAAAAAAAAAGAATTTGAGTACCTACATGCCAATTAACAAAAAAAGAGAAGAAATTGGCGAATATCACCGGCTATGCCGGGAGCTGGAGTCGCACATCTTGAAGACCAGAAGAACTACCAATGCGGAATTTATGATAAGAAACAAATTTGTCTCATATTTCAATATTTATAATTAAAATATGTATGTAAGACAATGTTCTTATACGATTTATCACCCATATCGTATAGACATGGGTAATTTCTCACCAATTCAATTAATTTTTCCACCTTGAAAACATTTAAAATTCCTTTGACTGCCGCAGCGTTAGAAATAATCTGTATAATCTGTCAGCAATGATAAACGACTTCTTACTACCGGAATTGGATGAGCGGGGCTTGGTGAACATGTGGTAATCTCCTGTTGGCGTTGTGGCAATTTGGCATGGCCAGCAAGATCGCTCGATTTAAACATCCCACACTTCTTTCTTTGGGGCTATTTGAAGTGGTAGGTTTATACCAATAAGCCTTAGGCTGCGCGTACAGTGGTGCGACAAAGCGATGCGACAAGCGATTCGAGATGCCAGAATTAGATGCGACATACATAGTGCGCACAGTAAAAGCGATTTTGTGCGGTTGTATTATTAATTCCTTGATATTTATTGCCACCAAAATTATCAAAAAGTTGCACCACACAACACAAGCAGTGAAATAACAAAATTTTACTTGTTAGATTTTTTTCTTGAAACTTCAAAACAAACAATATGAACCTTCTCGCACAAACTCGCTTGAAAAAGTGGTCAGAACAGTTTGTGTGCGAGATGCTTGCCATATGCATGCGAGAAACTCGCAAAACTCGCATCAAATATCGCATCACTATGCGCACGTATATAAGAATCAATGTAAATATTTTTCTCGCACGCAAACGCTTCTCGCATCGCATCGCTTTGTCGCACTACTGGTTGCGCGTACAATTGCAGCCCTTAAGGAAAATATTCGGCAGGAATGCGAACAGTTATCAATGGAAATCTTGCGGAAAGTCATGGAAAATGAAGATGTATCATTACTGTCGGCAGCCATTTGACGGATATCATCTTTTCCACTTTTTTTTTTTATCAAAATAGCAATTGTTTAAGCAAATTGTAGAGTTAAAAATTAGTCTTAAGATATATTTTTGGTATGGTAGTGCTAGGTTTTATGAAAAATGCTTTTTTATGGACTTTTGCATTTTCATGGCATTTTTGAGAAAAAATGATGCAATTATTAACACTTTTTCTTTTTCGAGTTCATTCTACCCTATTTTGGAGGTGGTAGTGCTAACTTGACTATCATTACTAGGGGTTATTTTTAAAAAAACAAGCGCGACAAATTTTTTCGTTTCACAACAAATTTACGACAAATTCAAGACAATTAAGCCAATTATTACATTTTTAAAATTTTGAAGTGGTAGTGCTAACTTGACGGACATATGTTAAATAAAACATGCAATTAAAATTAAAAATATCGTATGCCAATTTTAAGTGTTTAGTCATATACATATGTTCATCTAAGAACATAATTTCAAAAAAGAGTAGTATTAAATTTTCAAAAGTAAAAATTCGGTTAAAGTTGAATACTTTTTTATTGCTCGTTCTACTTGAATTGAGACCCACTATGTATAAACAGTTAATATTATCGAACGAGATATTCAAATCTGTACTTTTGCTAGCTTCATCCAGTTTATTACTCAAATCCAATTCCTAAAACTGAGATAGTGAGAAATAATCTCAGCGACCACTTGTAAAAATTTGAGATTACCTATAAGCTCATGCACAATATCAAGATATTTCGATAGAAAGATTTTAAATAGGTTGAATGTTTTTGAACTTAGTGCAGGGTGGCAACAAATAATAAATACTTTGGATATAGTGTTGGAGAATAAGCTGCAAATAGAAGAGATGAGGATTTCTTATATTAGGCGTGTACTGTACACATTAAGAAATGTTACATTAAAATTACTGAAGAGTGAATGTGCTGTTAACTTGTTGTGGTTGTATTTAGATGTGCAAACTAAGCTTAATGTATAACATTTCTTAATGTGTACATTAAGAAGCTCAACAAAACACGCCTATTATGGGAATTAGTGTTGAAAGAAATGGGAATGTAGCGAGTTATGCAGTCAATACACCCTGAAAGTAGTCTATGAATTAAGAGGATGTCGCTTATTGCTCTTCGTTCTTCCAGGGTATTCAAGTTAATTAACAGAATTCGGTCTCAATACGGAGGTAAAATAAAAGGGTTATTCCAAGACAGACCACGAAGTTCGAAACGCAGGAAGCGACGTTGAATGCTATCGATTCTGGATATATTAATTTGTTAAAAAGGGGACCATACTTGACAGGCGTATTCAAGAAGCGGACGAACAAAGGTTATGCATAAAGATCGAGTTCCGTTGGGGTCAGAGAATTCTTTCGACAAACGTTTCACAAAGCCTAATGCAGAGTTTGCTTTGAGTATAATTTCGTCAATATGTGTAAAAAGTTGAGCTCTCTATCGCATAAAACACAAGGTCTCGAATTGACTCAGAGGTTGATATAAGTTGATAATGGAGAAGGTATCGACACGGAGAGTAGATTTGCTGCGTTTTCGTGAAAAAGTGATCTGTATCGTTGGCGTAGAGTGAAGTATGGGAATATTTAATGACCACTTCTTTATCGTTTATAGTAAGAACAAAGAGGAGATGTCCTAAGTGGCTGCCTTGTGGGACCCCGGAGTTAGCTAAGAAATCATCAGAGAAGGTAGATCTGAATCGAACTTTATAGTAAAATATTTTCAAGAAAGAAGAAATCCATCTTAAGAATATACGTTGAAGCTCAAGGGTGTGAATAGAATAAGCTTTTTGTGAGATTTTGTCAAAGGCTTTTCTGAAATCGGTTGTGACAACGTCTACTTTCTTTCCGTTTTCTAAGGCTCAGAGGCTAAAGGATACGAATTCAATAAGGTTAGTCGTTGGAGACCTACCCTTGACAAAGCCGTGTTGTCTAGGGGAAATGAAAGACTCACAACAAAAACTTAAAATATCATACAAAAAAATGCTTTCAAAGATTTTGTAAATATGTGAAAGTTTAGCTATTGGACGATAGTTTGTAAGTTCACACTTTGGGCCCTTTTTATGTACTGAGGTTATGAAAGAGTTCTTCCATAACTGAAAGAATTCTTCTTGAGATAGGTTTAAACCGAAGGTTCTTAAGAGAGGAAGAGAGAGTGTTGAAGAGCATTTTTTAATAAATATGGCGGCGATACCATTTGGACCGGGAATATACTTATCATTGAGTTGAATCAGCATATTTTCAATGAGAAATAAGGTATGTAGAAATGGGCCGAGGGAGAAATTCGCTAAATAATTCAAATAATTACAATCAGGTATAAAGGAGTCGTCGGTAAGCAATTGCTTAAAAAAAAAACTAACAAAAAGTTGGCGATTATTTGTGGTTCGTTTGGTTATTGAAAGAGAGAGAGGGAGGATCATCGGATTTTCGTTTAAAGTTGACGAACCGGAAGAAGGATGGGGGTCTTTAATGAGAATGCTTTGGGTTTAGATTAAATATCTTTGATAAAGGGTTTAGAAAGTCACATATCCTAAAGACCAATATTATAGGCACTTGATCTAGGGTTACATTGTATACTCGTGCGTCGTGCCGAATTGACCAGAACTTTAGCAGTTGATTCATTATGTTGAAACAAAAGTCCCTACCAATTTTGAGCTATCTGGAATTTTATCAACGGCTTGTTTAAACTAGAAATTACAAATTACAAATTACCCAAATGTATGACAAAATTGTGGTAGCCGATAATTAATAAAGTTATTTCAACTAAATCAAGATGAAGATATAAAATATACTACGTACATAAAGATTTTTATTTTCATGGCGAAAAAAAGATATTTGCAAATATTAAAGATTAACTTTTAAAATCAAATATATACATATGTGTATATATAAATATGTTTCGTTACCTTAATAATGGGCACTCAATCCTTAACTCGGTTATCTCCAGACGGTTTGGGGATTTATTATCTTGAACAACATAGCATTAAAAATCACTATCGTCTTGACGATTACGTTTTAAGTGCACAAAATTTGGCTTAAATAACTTGATAACCGACAGTTTTCTATCGTCAAGATGATGATTATTGAAATATAGCCAGTTTACTATCGTCTCGTTTTAATATGATGTTTTTTTTAATAGCACTTTTGTGTATATAAATACAAGTGTGTACAAAGACTATTATTTCAAACAAATTAAGCAGTCTAATTTTATCTCTTATGTTATAATAAAATCAAATGTTTGTAAGTGACTGTAATTTAAATATTTTGTGAGCCACTGCCATTTTATATCACAACTTAAGGCGTGTTTCTTTGTACGCACTATAATGGTTAAAATAAAAGATCAACAATATAACAATCGTAGGTATAACAGGTAGGTATATCTGATTAAAATCGAACTAGTTGCTTACTAAAACTTTATAAACACATGACAATACATGACGATCCCGAAAAACTGTACACCAAAATAAACTTGTTATTCTGAAACTTAATTTTGAAGATAAACCTTTTAAAAAAGTGGTATTCTCTGAGATCAAAATTTGAACTGTGCTGTAGTGAGAGAATAAAAAAACACATTTTTCACATGAAACAAAAAAACTCTTTCTATCAATATTTTGAGAAATTGTCATCGTCGTTTTAATATTCCTATGAAATATGTAATCACAAAAAAAATAAAATGCACGACTGGGTCGCACGAACTTGCTCCTATGTAAAAGACTAAGAATTTCAAAAATGAATGTTATTAGAGAAACTGTTCATAAGCATAAAATTCATTTTTTAAATGACTAAAAAAAAACTTCTTTAGTAGTTAAAGGTAAGAATAGGCTGCCATGTGACTCAAGCAAATATAGATTTATGCAAGAACAAAAATTATAAGTCTTTGTAGTGGTTTCTTAAAAAATAAGGTTTTATATAAGAAAATTTTAAAACATTTTTAAGAAAAAATGTTGGTACGCCAATTTGAAGTTTTTATTATTGTATGAGTTAAATTTACAAAAAAAGTATTGAGCCGTTTTCGAGTAATTGAATTTTCAAAAAACAAAAAATTAATTTTTTTTTTTTCAAAATTCAAAAACATAATTTTTTTAAAAGTTTTGAAATGTAATGTTTTTTAAACTTTTTAGAAGCTTCCCTCTACGAAATTTCATTAAAATCCGTTGTGCTAATAATGAGAAAATCAAAATTTTAAGAAATCGTTCTATGGTAGGTACAGTCAGTAATATCTTGTTTTCAGATTTTTTTTATTAAATTACAGATATTAAAAAATAATAGAAAGAAAAAAAATTTAAGCAAAATTCTCGGAACCGTTTTCGAGAAAAATACGATTTTCGAAAACCATTTTTTACCATTTGTATGGAAGGTACCGTTATTTTTAGGTAAAATTAATTTATTTTTCTTATAACTTGTAGATTATTTTTCCAAACTTTTATTTATCAAGTTTTGAAAAAATCGAGCATGGGGTTTTCGAAATATTGTGTTTTCAAAAAAAAATTTTGAAAGTTTTTTTTAAAAATCGAAAAAAATTGTTTTGGAAAATTTGAATACACAATAATATTCAAACTGCTGGGAAGCTTTAGCATAAAAAAAATGATCAAAATCGGTGTTACCGTTTTTGAGAAAATCAAAAACAAAAAAAATGGTCCCAAGTTGGGTACCAAAACTACTCATTTTTTTGAAAATTTTTTTCGACCATTACCTAGGTTTAACTAAATTAAATTTTTTGAATTTTTTTTAAGAAAATCGCAGGGACAGTTTTTGAGAAAAAAAAATATTTATAAAATTTCGGAAAAAAATCGTATGACAGGTACCGTTATTTTTGGTCATAAAAAATCAAATCAAAAAACATCCGGGGGTAAAAAATCAAAACCCATATCTACCAAGTTTGAAGAAAATTGGCCGTTTAGCTGTAATCGAACAGACAGACAGACAGACAGAATTGCCAGACCCACTTTTTTCGTATTCGCTATCATCGTAATGTCAACTTTGATCAAAATCTCGAGTTCGATTTTTTTTACGAATACATAACTTGCCTTATAGTACCTATAAGTCGCAAGTAAAAATAGAAGTTGTATGGCAGGTAGTTTTATTGTTCTAAAAATTATAAAAAAATGTCGTTTCATAGCTTTTAGGTACATACATACATTAATTAATTTTTTAAGCACTTTAAGATTTAAATTACAACTTAAACTTCTTTCCATAACCAAGTAATATATACCGGAACTAAATAACATTTGAATAATATCTCAGGAATTGGAACAATTTGTGTCATTTGAAGCGTTGTATTTGTTGTAGAGTTTGAAGCTGTTAAGCGTAGTTTTTCGCTTATAATAAAATTTTACTCTACTATTTAAAACTATTTAGATTAATAATATTAATACCTGAAAAATGAACATCCATTAGCAGAACAAGAGATTCTTCGTAAGAGTTGGTCCATTTTACCTTTTTCGCCAACTTGAGTATTATTTGGTATAATTTTTTCTTATTCTTGATGCTTCTTAGGTTTCTTCTATTGGTTTTTCCAATTAAGACTTGACAACAATTTTTTTTAAATTAAATGCAAATTAGGTACTTGAAATCTCTCCAAAAATTTTATTATTCGTTTGAAACAATCAAAATTTGTTTTTATGGAATTCAACGTTCACGGGCACGTTTGCAGTGGTCGGTTCCATGAACCCAATTATAAATGACTCGGACACATCAATGAATGACTCGAAACAAACGACGGAAACGGCCGCTGTGCCTCGTTCAGTATTGGTTCTGAGCTTCTCTAACGCCGACGGCTTGTTGGCAATACCAATGATCTAACGTAGAAAGTATTAAATCACACGATAACTCAATTGTAACACCCCTTGTTGACATCACTATCAAAAGTGACAAAAGAAGTAACGTTGCAACATGTCTCTGTAGCGATCTCTATTCACTATAACGTGACGGTCATTTTCTTCAACGAAATAAAAAAAACGGTTCAATAACACCACCGCCGCCGCGCCGCCACAACATGAAATCCATACCATATATTTATTTTGTGTGGATGAAATGTGTTTCTTGAAGCACATGTCAGTTTTCACCTGACCAATAACGCATTTTCTGTTTGTTGACGAAGGCGTCAAGCAAAAAAATGCGCTTCTTCACCAAAGAAAGAAAATTGGCGTAAACGCTATTAAAGTTGTCGTCTTCAACTCAAAATTTTGGTAATACATTTTAATTTTTACTTGCGACTTATAGGTACTATACATTACATTACGATGATAGCGAAGACAAAAAAAGGGGGTCTCGCAATTCTGTCTGTCTGTTCAACTATAGCCTAAACGGCTCGGCCGATTTTCTTTAAACTTGGTAGATATCACTTTAAATTTTTTCCCCCACACATTTTTCTTAAGACCAAAAATAACGGTACCTGCCATACGAATTTTTTTTTTTAAATTTTATAAATATTTTTTTTTCTCAAAAACTGTTCGACGGATTCAACATTTAAGAAATAAAAATACAAAAAACAAATTCATTTATTTAAAGCTAGATAATGGTTGAAATAAAAATTCCGAAAAATGGTTATTGAGGGTACCCCATATGGAACCATTTTTTTTTTGTTTATGATTTCCTCAAAAACGGTACCACCGATTCTTATAATTTTTTTCATGCTAAAGCTCCCAGCAATTTGAACAGATTTGTTTTGATCTTTAAGAAAAGTTTCAATTTTTTTTTTTTTCAAAACTCTATATTTCAAAAACCCCATGCTTGATTTCTCTTAAAACTAGATAAATAAAAGTTTCTTAAAATAATCAACAAGATGTGCGGAAAAAAAAGGATTTATTTTACCTAAAAAATGCGGTACCCTCCATACAAATGTTAAAAAATGGTTTTCGAAAATCGCATTTTTCACAAAAACGGCGCCAATAATTTTGATAATTTTTTTTTTCTTTCAATTAATTTTTACGATTTTTAATTTAATAAAAAAAAATTTGAAATTAAGATATTGCAGCTTGTTCCTACCATAGAACCATTTTGTCTAATTTTGGATTTTTTAATGAAATTTTTTCTAGAGATGCTTCTAAAAAGTTTAAAAAACATTGCATTTCAAAACTTAAAAAAAAGAATTTGTGGAATTTTTGGAGAAAAATGCTTTTTTTTTTGGAAATTTCGATATCTCAAAAACGGTTCAATATTTTTTTTTTGAAATTTAATTTTCATTCGTACAATAATAAAAACTTAAGTTGGCGTAAAATTTTTTTTTCTTAAAAATGTTTAAAAAACTTTGTATATAAAAGCTTATTTAAAAAAAAAAAACTTCTACAACGACTTATAATTTTTTTTTGTATAGCATAATTAGCATAGCATTCTGTTTTTATGACTTATACTACTAAACGAATTTGAAAAATTAATTTTATCCATATGAACAGTTTTCTCTAATAACATTCGTTTTTAAAATTCCTTGTCTATTACATAGGAGTAAGTTCGTGCAGACCATATACATATATGTAAATCGCATTTACAATGCCAGAAAAGAGCTTCTCTACTTGTTCCTGTGTAAGAAAATAATGAACTCAATTTATAATTAAAAACTATGGCTCAAAATTTTAGTTGAATTAGTACGATGTTAAAGCTGTTTTAGAATGAAACTAGGTTAAAACAACGATTTGGCAAATTTTAATCAAATACAGTATCATACTTTCTCTAACCTTTTATTAAAGTTAAGATCATCGAATACCTATTTTATTTTTTTAGTATCGTGCTATTTACAAACGCCACAAAAGGTCTGTTTATTTAGTTTTTTGCACGAAATGTCATTGTTTTAGGTGTGTTCAGAAGCAATTTATTAAAAAAATTCTTTTAGTACGATACTAGTTAGAAAATGTTTAAAATTAAGAATGAGTTAGTAAACTACTATTGAGTAGTATCATACTAACACTTTAATAATAGGATGTTTAAAATTTTGCGCCAATTTTTTTAATTTAAAATCTTCTTTTGGTGTGGTTAATAACGAGGCTGCTTGGACTCTCGATAAATTTCTGTCCCAACAATTTGGTCTTGTCTTGGATCTCGGTTTCATTTAGGATGTTTTGAAGGTAACATCACTTTTGAAAGCAGCGACGACAGCAAACCACATACATTATCGATGTGAAGTTGTAAATCTTGAATTTTAGTCTCGATTTGATAATATAAAAATAAAACAAATACGTCATCGAGTCTATCTGATTTCAGCTTTGTACATTTTTGTTGAGAAACATTTATGATTTTTTTTGCTGATAGCAACCTGCAAACTGCCAACTAGTTCAACGAGCTTCAGAAACTCATTTTCTCCTCGTCATTGCTAATAAAAAATATTTTATCAAAATAGTCTGAACATGTCAACCATTTTATTTGATTCCAGTAAAGGTAGTTCGAAGGAATCAAGCATCATTGTGCGTGGTTAGTACTTGGATGGGGGACCATTCCATACCAACCGTATGCTGTTGACATGGTGTTTCTTCTATTGTTCTGTGGTTCTTTTTGTGTGTCTCTCTATGTTGTAATGTCTAAGCCGATGGATGGTCTCAGTTGCCAATACTTTCAGTGCTTCTACTTCGTAGTCCATTTTATGGTCTACCACAATCGTCCATCAGAGCATTTGATTCGATTAACGATTAAATGTTTTCACACCACGTTTACTCTAAATAATAACACTCATCGTCGGAGACGTGCTGTAAAGCGCAGCATCAAAGTAGACCCGAATGAATCCATACGCCATCGTGCACGACAATTGGAATTATGTCCATGCACTTTCTGGACAATTTCTCGGAAATAACTTTGTTTGCTGCCTTGGACCTCAAGATTGGACTGCATCCGAGCCTTCTGCGGTGGCAATATGCCACAAATCATATTCAAATAAAAATGGCAAAGAATTATCTTTCAAGTAAAGTCAATTTTATGGCAATTAATACAATTTATCTGTGTTTTATTTCATTTTATAGTTATATACTCGTACCTCTAAAAACACCCTTTATATTATACGTAATATATAGGATACACCCAAGAAAATATGTTGTAAGAATGTTGAAATTCGCTGTAGATTCGACTGCATTAATTGTCATAATCGGCCCGACATCTAATGTTTTCAATTTTACAGATACATGGTTGTTGATTTCAAAACCTAATGGTGGAAATTACAACATCCATTGTAGATTTTTTTACCTAATAGTTGTGGATATTAAAGGATTCATTGTTGAATGTACAGCTCAATTTGTTAAAGACACAACACTTACACGTGTTGAAACAACATGCTTTTGTTGTATTATTTACAACCAATCGGGATCAATATACAATTTTAATTGTCAAACCCACAACTTAATTTGTAGAAATTACAGTCTTTTGTTGTATATCTCACAACATTTCGTGGTCAAAATACAATTTTTATCGTCGAACCCGTAACTCGATTTGTAAAAACTACAATCATTTGCTTTGATTTTGACATCTTCTTCTTCTCATATAGACTACTTTTTACTTGCGATATAGGTACTATAGGGCAAGTTCTGCATTTGGAAAAAAAATCGAACTCGAGATTTTGATCAAAGTTGACATTACGATGATAGCGAAGACGAATAAAGTGGGTCCGGCAATTCCGTCTGTCTGTCTGTCTGTCTGTCTGTCTGTCTGTCTGTATGTCTGTACCTCGATCTAGAGCCTAAGCCACTGGACCTATTTTCTTCAAACTCGGTAGTTATGGGTCTTCGGTGATTCCCTAGAGGGGAAATTGAAATTTTTTTTTTAGCTCTAAAACTAACGGTACCCCCCATACACCCGTAATGCAAAATCTTATTTATCTCGAAAACGGCTCTAACGATTTTGATAAAAAAAATTAGGTGTGATATTATGGACATGAACTACGTTTTGGTAAAAAAAAAATTTGGGGCAAAATGTTATTAACGGTACCTGTCATAGAACCGTTTTTTTGATTTTCGACTTTCTCATTAACGGCGCTAACGATTTTAACCAAAAATTTTCAGCAGGAGTGCCCCTCAGTTTAAAATAATATTGTATATAAAAATATTCGAAAAATTATTTGTTGGGTTTTTTTGAAAAAAAAAATTTTTTTGAAAAATCAATATCTTCAAAACCTATGAACGATTATTTTTTGAAATTATTTCCAAAAATCAATATTATTAAATACTTAAAATTCGCATCCCACATTTTTTTCTTGAAAAATTTTAAAGAAATTTCTTATATAAAAAATTTATTTATTTAATAATAAAACGATTTCTTAAAGTTTGTTTGCATAAATTCATACTTTTCTAGAAATCAGACGGCAATTTCATTTTAAATTCATGTTTTATAATTATAAAATGTATCTTAAATTCCAAAGTACTTTTACATAAGAGCAAGTTCGTGCGATCCAGTCGTGCATTTTATTTGTTAGAGGGAATAAAATGAAAAATTATTAAAATAAATTTAAATTGAATGGTTTTATGTTTGTTTTATATTCTTTATTTAAAAAAAACTTTGTTTTTAAATACATAACTTGATTTTGCCACGATGATGGAATCGTATTTTCCGTAGCAAAATAAATTTTAGTTGTGTATTCGAAAAACAAAGTTTTTTAAACAGAAGGGCACTGCACTCTTTGATAAGAATAAACTGCTAACCACTTTAAATACTTCCAAGTCCAGCAAATAAGTACTCATTGGATCTAATGTGCTAGACTCGTAAAAAAATCCATTTTGATCAAAGTTGACATTATTATGATAACGAAGAAGAAATAAAACGCACGACTGGGTCGCACGAACTTGCTCCTATGTAATAGACTAGGAATTTTAAAATTAATGTTATTAGAGAAAACTGTTCATAAGGATAAATTTTATTTTTTAAAACTCTTTTAGTAGTAAGAGATAGAAATAGAATGCTATGCAAATATGAATAAATTTATGCAAGAATAAAAGTTAAAAGTCGTTGTAGTGGTTTCTTAAAAAAAAATAAGCTTTTATGTAAAAAATTCTTAAAACACTTTTAAGAAAAAAATTTTGGTACGCCAATTTAAAGTTGTTAGGTATAACTGTTCGAATAAAAATTAAATTTTCAAAACAAATATTGAACCTTTTTTGAGATATTGAATTTTCCAAAAAAAAAAAATAGATTTTTTTTTAAATTCAAAAAAATATTTTTCTTAAAGTTTCGAAATGCAATGTTTTTTTAAACTTTTAAGAATCTTCTCTATAAAAAATTTCATTATATCCGTTATGCCGATAATGACAAATTCGAACAAATCGATCTATGGTAGGTACAGTCAGTAATATCTTATTTTCAAATTTTTTTTTATTAAATTATAGATAGTAAGAATTAATTGAAAATTAATTGAGGAAAATACGATTTTCTAAAACCATTTTTTAACATTTGTATGGAGGAGTAGTACCCCTTGGCATAATGGTTAGTGCGTTGGACTATCATGCGGAAGGTCTCGAGCAGGGTTCGGACTTAGTTTTCAAATTTTCGAAGTGAATACGGAAAAAAACTGTAGTAGATTCAAAATTTTCGAAGTAGTTTTAGGAAATTAAATTATATAAACATAGCATACATACATATGTAAGTAAATTCATTTACATTACATTACATTTTACACTACACCGTAGATAAATCTACGAAGTAGAGACACAGAAAAGCACTGGCAACTGAGGCCATCGGCTTTAGACAATACGACAGAGAGAGAGACACACAAAGAAGAAACACATGTCAACAGCACACGGTTGGTATTTGAACGGTCCCCCATCCAAGTACTAACCGCGCGCAATGATGCTTGATTTCGCTGATCGATGGGAAGCGATGCTTTCATCAAAGCCACGGCCGTTGACGTAAGTAAATTCTAATTTCAGACTTGTAAGAAAATTGTAATTAAATATAACTATTTTAAAGAAATCATCAAGGAACTTGTATTTTTGTATGAATTCTATCAATTCAAAAGGTGGCTCATAAATATCTTTAAACGATTCCTAAACTTGTTTTGTATGAATACAGAGTGATTAGCACTGTCTTTAAATATGTTGGTTAAGAATTTCAAAGAGAAGTAGATCATAAAAAATTGAAGTAGGGAAGTAGATTAAATGTTTTTCTCAAAATCGAAGTAGATCTACTTCGATCGAAGTAAAGTCCGAACCCTGGTCTCGAGTTCGATTCTCGGCCGCTGCAAGAAAGTTTTTTTCAGGGGTGTACTGCCTCTTGCGAGGAATTGACAAATTCTCCAAGAGTATCTCTTGTCATGGAAAGTGCTGCTCATTAGCCAGCAGGCCTTAGGTCCTGGTCCTGGTTCACTCCGAGCTGTTGCACCACCAAATTTATTTATTTATTTATTTTATGGAGGGTACCGTTATATTTAGGTAAAATAAATTTTTTTACTCATATCTTGAAGATTAGACTAAAAAACTTTTATTTATGTTTAAGTTTTAAAAGGGAAAAACTTAAAAAGCATATCTACCAAGTTTCAAGAAAATCGGCCGAGCCGCTTAGGCTGTAGTCGAACAGACAGACAGAATTTCGAGACCTACTTTTTTTGTCTTCGCTATTATCGTAATGTCAACTTTGATCAAAATTTTTTTCTTACGAATGCATAACTTGCCTTATAGTACCAATATAAGTCGCAAGTAAAAAGTGGGTCTCGCAATTCTGTCTGTCTGTCTGTTCGACTACATCCTAAACAACTCGACTGATGTTCGTTAAACTTGGTAGATATCGATTTTAAATTCCCCCCCATACAGGATTTTTATTTTTTTCAGAAGACCAAAAATACCATCTCTTGTAAATTGAGATTCGTCCGTCTCGTTGTCTTCCAAGCTCAGCTCTAACAACGTAAGTGAACTCTCGTCTTTTTCCCAAATCTTTAATTGCAAAGCTAAGCGTTTAATACTATTCAAATAAACGAGCACGTTTAAAAAAAAACACCTATGCTATTTTAAGAAACAATGCAAAATTCATTGAAAACCACTATTATTGTCAACTGTTATTAGAAACGTGCCCAAAATCAGAAAACCATTTTTAACCTGCTGCAGGTTTTCAAAAAAAAAACAAAAAAAAACAAAAATCGAAAACCCTTTTTATTAATTTTACATGTTTCAGGTTTTCCCAGGTATAATAAATGGGGTTTTCCGAAAACTTGTCATCAAGTTTTATTTTTATTATTGGTACGTTTATTAAAAAAAAAATATTATAACGTTGTGTTTATTACGCTTTTTGTGGGGAAAATTGAGCACAAAGTCAAAAAATGAACATGGGCATGAAAAATGGAACAAGCTAGAAACTGAGTATATCAAGATAATATATCAAATTTCTTTAAACGCAATTACAAAGGCTGGTATTTCTTTAAAAAAAAAAGACCTAAATGAAGTTTATATCATTGGTTCTTACAGGCGCAATTACCGTTTACATGGGTCTAGACCAAAGTAAGCCTTTTCTTAAAATCCCCAAATATTGTAATATTTTTAATAGGTTTGTTAAATAAAACTTATTACCCCTTTTAGTATTTCTTCTTTATTTACACTTTTCAAATCAAAACAATAAATCTGAATTTATAATCAACTCAAATACTTTTATTCAAATTTAAATCACACTTGTCTAATAACACTTTTCACAATCCAATAAGCAAAGCTTTTGCACACTTTCATAATGAAAAATCAACTGTCCTGTACTCACCATGAACACTCCCTTATACTCAAGTAAGTTGTTCTCGAAACTAATTCGCGAAGGTTCTCGTTGTTGCTGCACTAAAAATCGAAGGCTATTCCAATTTCCAAATATAAAAATTCCAACCACTGGTGTATATTAATTTTTTATTAATTTTATTTAATTTGGTTTTACCATATACATATGTATATAGCCAGCAACAAAAAAATTGAATGAATGACTTGGCAAAATTCGAAATTCATCTCAACGTTCTCTTTTCATAAAAAAAAGACGAGAAGAGTTATTTTATTGACAATTAAAATAAAAGTGTTCAGTTTCCTGAAGACATCATCCTCTCTCCGTGACTCAATGACATTCCGGGGGCCGTCTGAAAACCATATGCTAGTTTGAAGACTTTAAATCGAGAACAGCGAGTCTACCAACTGAACGCTTAGCTTTAACTGCTCTATTTGCTAGCTTAACATCCGCGATTCGTGTAACTCCATCAGGTCCTGGGTAGACCTTAACTACACGACCCATATGCCAGCTCGAACGTATTTCGTTTGGTTCAATTACGATGACGATGTCGTTGATCTCTATTGGTTTTGTGTCCTTGAACCACTTTGACCTCCTGGTGATTACGGGCAAGTATTCAGCATACCATCTCTTCGTAAGCTCGGACATTAACTGAAGGGATCTCCGGCTGTAAAGTTTGCTGCAAAAATCATTTTTGTAGAAAATACCGGGGGCCGTTACATCTTGGTCCTCTTCGCCAAACAGCATTAAATTTGGAGTAAGTGGTTTGGGGTCTTCTGGATCTACTGGGATGTGAGTAAGTGGACGGCGGTTTATCTGACTTTGAGCCTCCATGAGAGCGTTCCGCAAGACATCTTCTCTGGGAACGAGACCTTTGAGCACGAAGTTGACACTTTTTTTGATCGACTGAATAAGCCGCTCCCATGCTCCACCCATCCATGGCGAATAAGCCGGTATGAAGCGCCACAAAACACCTTCGTACTTAGAAGAATATTCGCAAAGAGAAGACTCCATCTCCTTAATGTCCTTGTCGAGCAAATTTTTGGTTCCGACGAAGTTCAGGCCGTTGTCGCTATAAAGGTACTTGGTCACGACTCGATTGATGACAAAACGCCTAACGGCCATATAGCATTGATCTAAGCTTAGATCATTTAACAACTCTATCTGGACCGCTCTAAATGTAAGGCACGTGAAGATCATACCGTAACGTTTTACAGTGCTTCGACCAACTTTTACCAATAAGGGACCAAAGCAATCCACCCCCACATGTGTGAACGGCCTGGAATCAAACGCTAAGCGATCTTCTGGAAGCTGACCCATCTGCGGCATGACGGCTTTGGCCTTAAGACGCTTGCACATGAAGCACCGACTCCTGACTCGCTCCACTGCTCCTCGAATACTGATGATCCAAGCACTTTCTCGAATGTCGGATATGACTGTAGCAGTTCCCATATGGAAGTTTTTCTCGTGATGATGTTGGATGAATTGGTCGACCAACGGATGGCTTTTAGGGAGAATCGCCGGATTTCGAGAAGCGTATGAACGGTTGGCTTTTTGCGCCCTGGATCTCATTCGCAGTGTGCCATCTTCATCCAAAAACGGAGATAAACAAAAAATTGCACTTGAAGCACTCACCTTGCCGCTCGTTCTCAACGAAGTAAGCTCACTTAAGAAGGCTTCTTCCTGAATTCTTCTGAACATCCAGTTCTCTGCAAATCGGAACTCATCGGGTGTGACAAAGACTTCTTTGGCGATGGTTTTCTTCTGAAGAATGTGTTTAAAACGTAACAAAAGTGCGATGGCTCTAACCGAGAAATTCCATTTGGCTTGAAATCTGGAAGAGAGCATGTCATACGCCCCATAACAACTTGATTTAAGAATGTGATGTAAAGTTTTCGCTGACTTCTCTTCAACTTCGACTAGCTGAGACTCGGATTTAAACGGATTTAAACGGCAGAACAGGCCGTATTTAAAGAGGTTGGCATGATAATTTTTTACAAATTGGGCGCATGATGGAGAACATCTGGGGCCAAACATCATCACTTCCATGATGTAAACTATTGGTTCCTTGGTGCTGTCTCCATCTCTCCACAAGATCCTTTGACATTGCTGATCTTCAGCCTTGATACGGATTCTGTGGAACATCTCGCGTACATCACCGTTCACAGCTATTCGACGTTCGCGGAATTTAAAAATGCCTGCATTTAGAGGAACTAAGTTGTCTGGGCCTTTCATCAAGTGACTATTCAGCGAAATTCCGTTGACTTTTGCAGCCACGTCAGCGACACATCTGGGCTTCGGAGGAAACTTATTTTGATTGATGATGATAGAGATAGGTGCGTACCAAACGCGTGGCCAATCCCGTTCTAGATCTTCCTTGGAGGCAATTCTCGCGTACCCTTTGGAAATCAGCTGTCGAAAATGGTTATTTTGTCATTCGAGCAGATCAGGCTTCTTCTTGAGGGATTTTTCCAAACCAAGTAAACGCTTGTAGGCCATGTTGTACTAGCTGTCTGGCAATCTCACCTCATCCGAATCCCATAAAAGACCGATCTCGTACTGCCTGTCAACCAGTTTAAGTGAACTTTCCATGATATCTAGGGCTCGACTGGTTTCACGACTTAGTACTTCACCCTTGGGAGGCATTACGCCAAAGTCTTCGGTGGTAAAGTGACGACGGACTAAATCTAGATGGTTGGAATAGTGGGAAATACATATGATATTGGAAAAGAGCTTTTTGTTCCTTCCACAAAGTAGATATGCAATTTTCCAACAGATGGCGCTGTAGGATTATAAAGCTCTGTGTCGGTGCTGTGCGTAAAAATATGATATAAAAATTGGAGATAGACCCTTACTGATAAAGAATTTTTCGTAGAATATATCCAAGAATCACGTCCTAAAATATAATGTACGAATTAAGGGACACTCTTTATAACCACCATCTCCTTTTGTATCCACATCAACTCACAATTCATATACTCGTATTTGAAGACGGCGCTGTTCCGTCTCCATAATCATATTATATAAATAACCGTTTCATAATAGTACTATAGATTTCATATACAAAAACAATAGGTACTTAAAATAATCTTGATTCGTATCTTCCGCGACCATCAATTTCAGCAGCCTCGACAGAACATGTACCTCAGGTCCCACAAAAGTTATTAAAAAAACAATCAACAGTGAACGTTAATTTTGAAAAATAAACTAAAATTTCATACGATTCTTATCGAGTATACAATGTTGGAATAGCACGAACACTTGTAAACATATTCATATCTATCGATAGCTATGTTTATAATTATAAAATAATTAAATTAGATACAGGCCCCACAACAACCCTTACGAGTACCATCGCAAAGTTTTAATTGTTTAAAAACTATAGTATTTTGTGCAATTTCTTCCCGAGGGATTACGAGTACAAATTGTGCTTAATTTTTCAACCAGGGAGAGACATTTCCCTGTTTTTTTTTTGATAATTCAAGATGAGTGGTTCCACAAGGTCAGCAACAGAACGCAATCTCAACGGGCCACTCCAATAACAGCTTGACTTTCAATGGAGACAGTAAGAGTATTGCTTTTGGGATACCTGAAGTGAAGGGTTTACAGCAACAATGCTGTCAAATAATTGTTAACTGCCATTGAACTTTTCACTCGCCAGTTCTCAAATTTAAGAGTTTGAATGAATTCTAGAGTGTGTTTGAGAGGAATGGACGACCTTTCGACCCTTTAAATGTATAACGACAACCATTTCAATCCAATTACACTAAATAATTCAACTTAAGTCGTGGGTCCCATTGGGTTTATAAAATATACACACATTAAAGACTTTCTGTAGTCAAAGCCTAATTGACTCAATTAGTATGTTCTAAAACTTCAGGGAGCTATAAAAGCACACATTCGATGAGGAACTAAAACTATTTAATTCAAAACAACCTTTTAATCCATTGATAACAATACTAGTGCAAAAATCTCCAAAAACTAAATGTCTATAGCATATGGGTGCCACATATCTTAAATCATTTGATATCAATTCAATTAATCGAGTTGTTTGACAAATGTGTAAACAATTAGAACCTCAGATGTTCTACATCATAGTCTTATACATAGATAAGAATTTGTATGTTCCCTATACCGTATCGTTTCAAGCCGGACCGTTTGTGGCAATGAAAATTGCGATATAGCACTTAATCAGGCAGTCAATTGAAAACGTCCGCACTTCATAAAGGAGCAATTTTCCCGTGCCACAGTAAGGGAATAGCCTGGCTAGATATCGGATCGCTCATCAATCCATCTGATACTGGTACATACAGTTCCTTTTGGTTGACAAGTGAGCTGCATAAGTTTGCGTGTAACAATCTGTTGAGTTATTGCGGTTCGGTAAATTATAATTAATTAGAGTGCATATTATTGCATCAATTAAGTGGAAAGGCAAAATTAGCGTGATTTCCGTAGATAAAAAAAAATCCAAACTAAAGGTATAAAACAGGCTATTGATTTCAAAAACTTGGTCTTTTCTGCAGGGTCAGTAAATTGTGTAACTAACTATATTGTGTTTTGTGTGTATTGTGTTGTGTTTTTGTATTTGTTGCCTAACTGACCCTTTCAAACTATTTTCAATTGAGCGTAATTAAATCTTTATGATGCGCGGCCTTACCGTAATGTCTTTTTCAATTAAGCCCGTTCGATTGTTGTGGACTATTTAATCAATGATAAAGTTCTTTTGTATATACTTCTGTATCTTGGAATGGACAGTGTTGCCAAGACCTCTCTTGATTATAATGTACATTAAGATATTGATATTTATTAGATTTAAAAATACCTAAAACCTATAGTGTTCGGCCCAGATTTTACAAAAAATACTTTCTTTTGCTAACAAAAAGAAACTGCATTAAAAATTTTAAAAGTTAAACTACAAAAGTATTAAAAGATATTTATGCAGATTTTGAATAATTTACTCGGAAACCTTGTCTCTACTTCAGCGAAGTTTCATATTTAAATTCCAAAAAACTATGATTCAATAAAAATTCCTTCAAAAGTGTCATTTTTAAATAGTGATGTATACCTTCCCCCCGACAACGATACGAACCTGAGGTACCTGACACCAGATTTTCCGTCTGTAGGAAAGAAAATAGCTTGTCGTTTTTGTAAGATTACAGACGATTACAGAAAAATTACATGACGTACAAATTTTACGTGAACTAGATATTGATTTTGTATGCCGGATTAAAGGGCACTTTCTGCCGTTATGATAATAGAAAAGTGTATTTCAATTTTCGTCTGTGTAGTAGTTGTTACCTTAGACTTGCATTCCCGGGTTCGATGTTCAGTTACTTACTTACTTAACCGGCTCCCGATCCATGGAGGGTCTCTGCCTGAGTTATTGCGGTCTTCCATCGGTTGCGATCCCTCGCGAGCTCCCTCCAGTCGTCGGGACCAAGCGCTCTTGCGTCTATAACCGCCTGGTCCCTGTAGCGGAGGTTCGGTCTTCCTCGTCGTCTCGAACCTGGGGGCTGGGATTCGAAGATTTTCTTGGCTGGAGCGTTGTTGTCCATTCGCTCGATGTGACCGAGCCAGTGTAGTCGACGTGTTTTGGCTTTTTGGACTACATCCACATCTTGGTATAGCTCGTATAATTCACGATTGAATCTTCTCCTCCATTCGCCCTCTTCGCATATAGGACCAAATATCCGCCGAAGAATTTTTCTCTCGAAAGTGCCCAGTATCAATTCCCCTTTTTTACTTATCGTCCAGCACTCGGCGCCGTAGAGTAGAACTGGTAAAATTAGCGTTTTGTATAGCGTGCACTTTGTCTTTCGAGAAAGAAGTTTTGAACCCATTTGTTTGGCCAAACCGAAGTAGCAGCGGTTTGCTAGGGTAATTCTTCGTCGGATTTCGACTAAGGTGTCATTCGTGGGATTGATGTTCGTTCCGAGGTAGGTGAACTCCTTGACTACCTCGAAATTACTGCTACCAACAGAGACGTTTTGTCCTATGCGATGGACAGATGCGGCTTTGTTTGTTGATAGCATATACTTTGTTTTGTCCTCATTAACTTCAAGACCAACGCGTTTCGCCTGTTCATCAATAGCTGTGACCGCTTCAAGCACAGCTCGCTTGGAGCGGCCGATGATATCGATGTCGTCCGCATATCCAAGCAGTTGGTAAGACCTGTTGAAAATAGTGCCTTCCAGGTTAACACCACTCTTGCCCACTATCTGCTCCAAGACTAGGTTGAAGAAATCACATGATAGCGCATCTCCTTGTCTGAACCCTGTGCACGTCTGGAATAGCTCGGATGAGCTGTTACCCATTTGTAAGTTGCACCGGGTATTTTGTAACGTCATGCGGCATAGCTGGATCAGTTTTTTCGGGATCCCGAGTTCCGACATTGCCAATAGAAGCTCTTGGCGACTTATGCTATCATATGCGGCTTTAAAGTCGATGAAAAGATGGTGGGTCTCGACTTGAAATTCGTTGGTCTTTTCCAGGATTTGCCTCAATGTGAAGATTTGGTCTATCGTTGATCTGCCTGGCCTGAAGCCACACTGGTACGTGCCGATTATGGTGTTGCAGAAAGGTTTTAGACGCTCACATGTTCAGTTAATACTACCTAAAAACCCCTCCGAGATTTTCATTCAAAAATTTGCTCTAAGTTTTTTTTTTTTTTTTTTATATTTACGTTGATTCTATATGAGGAAATCCAGCGTACCCTAAGATTTTCGTTAAAAAAAAAAATTCAAATCATTAGCACACCAAAACAGTTGATGTTTTTATAATCAAGTCGCGTTACTAAAATTCATCAATGCATCAAAAATTAATTGATAAAAATATGTCGAGTTTCTACACAGGTGCACAAAAAAATAAAAAAGTATTTAATTTCAAAAACCGAACCTAGATATCCTTACGAATCTTGACGCGCTGAATTTGAATTTCAAGTTAGAATTGGTCCACCACCCTCCAGTTTTTTTCAAATCGTAAAAAACTTACGATAAGTTAATCGACAATTTTTTTTTCGGAACTGTTCACTATTTTGTATGTTTAAGTTATTTTTTTTTTATTTGTTTTTAAAGTATCACTTACTTTTTGCTATATGCCCCTATTTCATAACTTATACATAAATTTAATGTTTCAAATCATAAAATAATAAAATAAAAGTCTGAGAAACGTACATGAAATAAGTTAAAAATGTTTATCAATTTTCGTTTAAAATAAAAATTCATTTTAAATAATCTATTTAGTGGAATAAAAAATGATACTTAATACAGTTACTTTTTCAGCACTCCACTCTCTGGATAACTTCAGGTTTTTAGGCATTTCTAAGCTTTTTTTGAGTGTGCTCTTTAATTTTCTTCATTTTTTTAATTCCTCGATAAGTTTGTAAATTTTTAAGGCACATTAATTTTTCTGGGCTGAATTTCTTCGTTTTTTTATATAGAATATGCACACAAAATTTTATTACGATATACATATGTATAAATGCATCAAAAAGTTATGAAAAGAAAAGTGTTACGATCTAATTTTCAAAAAGAGTGAGGGACGTGTTTTTCTTAGTTCACCATTTCAATATTATTAGTGGCACACCCAAATATCAACATAGATTATACTTAGTGAAGTAACTATAATAATTATTTCAATTTTCATGTGGATCAAACATTGCATCAAAATGTTACAAAATTTGGAAATAAAAAAACATTGAAAGGGACAAATAATTTATATTAAATTTCGTTGTTTTCACGTAATAAAATAGCTGTATATTCAAAATTAAAACATTTTCTGTTGAAATATACATATAGATCATCTTTCTATTTAAGTCCTATTTAAAAAATTACACCAATAACAACTATTTTAATGAACTATATTTTTATATAAAATCCTAAAGTACGCTGGATTTCCTCATATACGAGCAATACAAATATTTCCTACTAAATATTTATTTTATTTTCAGATTTTATACATATTTCTTAAACAGCTTAATTAATTAATTAATTAATGTTGTATAAGCGGCAACCCCGGGAATGAGCAATATTTTATTAAAAGTGTCTTTTATTGTCTTTAAACAACGATTATTTATCATCGGCAATAAAATATTTCTGGTTTTGGTTGAATATAATCTGCTTATACGATTCTTTATTGAGTGTGAATTAATCAGGTTTATTTAATTTTATCAATGTTTATAATTAGATCATTTAGAAGATTTATATATTCGATTCCTAGTTTATACCATGCCATACACATATATCTACATATATTTACCAAAAAGTTTTTATTAAAAAAAAAGTTATAGTGAAGCTAATCTTATATCTCAAAATGAATATTTTGGTTCAACTTGGCACCTATTGCATTCACTTCCTTTTGGTCATTTATTGCCTTATTAAAAATTCAGAATAAACTTCTTTTGCTAAATGCTATGGAAATGAAGTGAATATATTATGACTCCTTAAATACATTTGTCAACGGATAGTGGTAGTAGTAGCAGTCCGCTGGTAGATATAGTAAGCCAAACAAATCTGAAGACACAGCCCAAAGAGAAAAAAAAAACCCATTTCAAAGTTGTTCCGATTTGAATCTCGGTTTAAGGAAGCAAATCTAAAAAGGCTGAAATTAAAATGGGTCAGGCAATTGAATGACCGAGTTCTGGGTATAAATACTTAAATATATTTACTGCTACTTAAAAAAAATATCAATCATTTAAGGCTAAGTGTGTTGCACTTTAACTTGACGAACGAACCGAATACCGATCAAATAATATTAATTACAAGAAAATAATTGAAACTACGGATTTGATTATAATTATTAAAACGACGAGCGCAAGATCGACCGACACGTCTTGACTTTTGACTATTATAAACAAGAGCAACTGTTAACGTCAAACAAAATAGAGAGCGAGAACGAAGGCGAGCTTGAAGTTAAAGCGCAACAGGGAGATAGCACTTTGGATGCCACCAAAAAGACTAGCTCAGATTATGGGGGTGGGTTCACCAATTATTAATTTGATTGATTCGATTGACGATTTATCGATCAATTTGAAGATTTTATTAAAAATATATGATTACGACAGGGGCGTCGTTCCTGAAAGAAAATAAAGGGGCGCCAGCAATTTTTTTTTGATAAAGGAAATTTACAAACCTTTTGAAGCGGAGTGCGACGATGAAAGCAAAAAAATAATAAGTCAAAATTTTAATTCCGAATTGGAAGTTAATAGAATTTATTTTGGATTGGGAAACCTTTTAAAATATAGGATAAAAACACAATGTCTTTTCAAATTTGAATATAAATACAGTTTATTTTAGAAAAATTGAAGATAAACTGTTACCGCTTTGTCCCGAAGGAACAACCAGTAGCGTAGCGTAGGGGGGGCGGGGGGGGGGCGGTCCGCCCCGGGCGGCAGGCCTAGGGGGGCGGCAAAATGTCGCCGGTGATGCGGGTAGAGTAGAAATCATATGTTTCATGACAGATCGTTTGACAAGTCAACAGACAACAATGATGTAAATTTGAAATTTGCCACCCTATCTGTGGTTCGTCGTTGACCGCTTTCGTGAATTCGTAGACGGTGAGTAGGGCCGTAAGAGTGTATTCCGTATTGTCGCGCTGATCGCGGAACTAAAACAAAACGTTCCGAAACTCTCGCGAAACTGAAAGAGAGTGTTCCGAAACATATGATATGCATATGCGAGATATGATAAGATAACTAGGATTCGATGGAAACGTTATTTTAGTCTCAGCCAGCTCAATGTTTTTGCTCCCTCCCGCATCACAGAAAGTTATTTCGATTGTGTTGTTTATAGTTTAAATACTGTTGAATCTTCTAAAACTAAGCACATAGTACTTCACTCAACCTTTGAACTAGTTTTTGAAAATGAAAAGAGTTAAAGAAAGCGGCGCGGAATACCGCAAGAAAAAGGCTAAGAAAGAAGCAGACGCGAAGACGCGAAATATTTCAGTTCTAGTTCTGGTTCAAAAGCTACGTTAACGTCTTCGGCGGCATCCAGCAGCAGCGGAAGTGATTCCAATGTAAGTAAGATTCCTCCATCTACAATCGTGAGTGGCCTAGAATTGTCCTCCGGCCAATATTCATGGGAATGCATAACTTATTTTACGGGCAGAAGAAGAAGACGTGCCTGCCGTCGAAGTTGGAAGTCGTTCTGGTCCCACCACAGAGCAGGGTCAAGACGAAGTCGACTCACCAGAAGTATCTGAAGGATCTAGTCACAAGCCTGCAGAAAAAGTGAACCTCGTGAAGCTGTAAAGACGCTTAAAAATAAGTTTGTGGAAGTTCTTGAGGTACTGGAAGAATTGACGGATCGGTAGCCAGTCTTCTTCTAACAGTCATGCAGTCATTCAACTTCCTCACTTTTCTTAGCTTTTGAGCTGCAGAGCTACCTGAAGAAGATGACGCACAGATTTACCTGCAGCAATGTGGACTGAGTGTGGATAAGTGTGCTCAGAAACTCTGCGTTTTAAAAGCTCTCCTGGTGGAGAGCAGAGACCGTTTCGTCCAAGCCGCAATCGACTTTTCTAAGACTTTTTGGAAAAAACTCGGAATCGATCTTAAAACGAGTACAATTCGCAGGAAAACACGCATGAATGGAGATGAATCCGCAGATGCAGCTTTGTCTCACGAGCCTCATTCGTAAGGCTCGTAAAATCCGTTTATGAAACCGCTAATTCTATTTTACTTTCAATAAAAGATACTTCATTGCCCGTGAATGGGGGCGGCAAAATGGGTCTCCCGCCCCGGGCGCCGAGATGGTACGCTACGCCACTGGGAACAACAGATCTTGAAACGGGTCGCGAGTTCCGCTTTATCGGAATTTTAAACGGAAAAGTACACAACGCTAACACCGATAAAACTGAAAATTCCACTTAATCAAAAAAAAAATACTTATCTTTTTATTACGTTCAAAATCCTGTCAACTCCTTCCACCTATATGTTCGTTAAGAAAACCTCTTCCTTTCAGATATCCAATTATAATCCTTTTTTCTCTCCTCCTGAATTTCTTCTTCACTAAGTTAATATTTAATTTTACTTACTTTTTATGTTTCTTAAAAACTTTTCTTGATTTTCTACTTTTTATATTTTTAAACTTCTGTTTTAAACCACAGCCAAAATTGAAGTGTCCTCTCAGGAATTTTTCATCCTGGGCGAACTCTTCTCTTAAGACTCATCCAGTGCTTTCGGCCAATCAGTGGCTATTCTCCGCCATCTTTTCTGTAGAGAGCGCCGACGTAGTTGAAAACCAGCGGTCCTGCTTACTCGCACTTTCTCTCTGCATAATCATCATAAATACGCCGATCGCTGGTGTCATTTCCAGGAGCGGCGAATACGATAAATGCATACAGCCATCAATACCCATTACATTACATTACATTACATATGTATTCCACTACTCCGTAGATAAATCTACGAAGTAGAGACACTGAAAGCACTGGTAACTCAATTAAGCAAAGAAATTAAGAAACTGAAGTCAAAAAAAGCACCAGGATACGACTTAATTACT
This sequence comes from Chrysotoxum bicinctum, assembly GCA_911387755.1. NCBI lineage: Eukaryota > Metazoa > Arthropoda > Insecta > Diptera > Syrphidae > Chrysotoxum > Chrysotoxum bicinctum. Next base: position 72,347,992 of record OU426988.1, on the reverse strand, counting down.
GCGGAAATTCTTAAAATGCTCCCACGGAAAGGTTTAGTAAACCTCCTTTACATAATGAACGCCACTCTAAGGTTAGAATATGTTCCAAATCAATGGAAAGTCGCAGAAGTAATAATGGTCTTAAAACCTGGCAAACCATCACATGAAAAGAAATCGTACAGGCCCATTTCACTTCTTCCTGTAGTGTCGAAGGTCTTTGAGAGAATATTTCTTCAGCGTCTTCAGCCCATAATAGAAGAAAAGGGTCTTATACCTGAACACCAGTTCGGTTTTAGAAGTAAGCACTCGACGATTGATCAAGTGCATAGAATCACCGATGTCATCGAGAAAGCCTTTGAAGAAAATAAAATTTGTTCAGCGGTCTTTTTAGATGTGTCTCAAGCTTTTGACAAAGTGTGGCACGAAGGCCTCAAATACAAATTGAGACAAGTCCTATCTGAAGGACTATACAACATTCTTAGAGAATATCTAGAGAAAAGAATTTTCCGCGTTAGGCACGGAAATGATTATTCAGATTTTAAAGAAATAGTGGCTGGGGTACCACAAGGTAGTGTTCTAGGTCCCATTTTATACCTTTTATTTACACGCGACATACCCCAAACAGACAATACAATTGTAGCTACTTTTGCAGACGATACCGCAATACTTGCAGTAGGCAAAACGGCTAACGAATCGACATGTAAACTGCAAAATGCTCTTAACAATGTCAATGAATGGACAAACAAATGGCGAATAGCGCTTAACGAATTTAAGTCAGTCCTCGTGGACTTTACTTATAAGAAAATTAATAGATTACCAGTCTTTATTAATACAACTCAAGTTCCATTTGCAAATGAGGCAAAATATCTCGGGATGACTCTTGACGCGAAATTAAAATGGAAGTCACATGTTAAAAATAAATGTGATCAATTAAATATTAAACTAAGGGAAATGTACTGGTTACTCGGACGACACTCTAAACTTAGTATCGAAAACAAATTATTAGTTTACAAACAGGTACTTAAGCCTGTCTGGACATATGGTATTCAACTCTGGGGTTGTACCCACGATACAAATCTAAATAGTCTACAAACTTTTGAAAACAAATTATTAAGGTCCTTTGTAAATGCGCCGTGGTATATTAGAAACGAAGATCTTCACAGGGATCTTGGAATCCCCACGGTTCGCGAAGAAATAAAAACTTTTTCGCAAAGGCATAGAAAGCGTTTAGTTGAACATACCAATAGAACAATCTTAGAAATTCTTGACGAAACAAATTTAGTACGACGTTTGAGAAGGACCAAACCTTCCGATCTAGTACGGTGAAATTATTGTACTGTATTATGTATATTTAAATCATCGCTTAAAATAGAAAGAAGCTATTCAACTAGCTTATAATTAAACCAGTAGGAACTTTCACCGGAAAGTTGCCTACAACACGTTACTTAACTTCGAGAAAGATAAATTGCTAGATAAGTTCCATATGAACTTAGTTGCAATCGGGAGGAGGAGGTGGTTTTAGTGCGGTCGGCCTGATTAACGGTCTGCTTGCATGGAGTCTTACCTTCCGTAAGGCTTTATGGGGGCAGAGTTGTTGGTCGGGAGAGTCCCACATATCTATGAGCGCGCGTTTTTCGGTCCTCATAGAATCTTTTGAAGATTTCAACACCTACCCACGGGAAAAAAAAAAAAAAAAAAACTGGTAACTCAGACCATCGGCTTATACAATACAACAGAGAGAGACAGACAGAAAGAAAGAACAACAGAAAAACACATGTCAACAGCACACCCATTTTTTTTAAGTTATTAAGAAAAGCTTTCAGAAATAAAAGAAAATCAATGTCGCGATCAATTTTCCCCCCTTTTACAATATCATATAAAATATAAATCAGATACGTTGAGCACTCGGCCATTCTCAAAATGAGTAACTTCTAGCATTCGGGGACCAACTGTCGCCCGTGCTTTTCAAAAACAACTCGTCCATATTGTCCATAATTAAATAGTGGAACATTCATCCACATTTGAGCTCATGATGATGTTTATTTTGTTTCTCCAAGATACTGAAAGAGCGTACCGATGGCTGATGGACCATGGCTGCCCCACTCTCTCTGAGTAAAGTGAATGAAACACCTGTAGGAAGGAAAAACGGTATGGAAGGAAAAGGATTTTGGAATGCATTCTGTTTTGAAATAGAGCAAGGGCCTTGCATTTAACTCTCTCAGAGCTATTTAAGAAAATTTGAATAACATTTAGCTCCAACGATGTTACCTTCTTTCCAAGGTCATGGAATCACTGATAAATCATCAGCTCAAGAAATATCTCGAAGATCGACAGCTTCTTAATGACCGGCAATACGGCTTTCGCAGCTATCGCTCCACTGGTGATCTGATGGCATATCTCACCGAAGAGTGGAACAGATCTTTACATTGTTTTGGAGAAAGTAAGATTATAGCGCTTAATATTTCTAAGGCATTTGATAGAGTTTGGCTCTCTCATCGAAAATGCGTGCATTTGGCATCAACAAAACTCTTATTTTTTGGATTAGAAATTACCTTATGGATCGTTCAATACATGTTGTATTGGATGGTCTTAAATCTAATATTCACAAAATAAATGCTGGTGTTCCTCAGGGCTCCGTTTTGTCTCCGACTCTCTTCTTCATTTTTATAAATGATCTCTTGTCTGCAACTTCTAATCCACTTCATTGTTTTGTGACGACTCTACTCTTAGCTTTTCATACTTGTTCCCAAATTCACTTCCATCTCCTTCTGAAGTGAATTTGCAACGGCATCGTATGATAAGTTCATTAAACTCCGATCTTTACAGCATTGTTAAATTTGTTACAAAAAACCTTGTGGAGTTTAATGCTTCGAAAACTCAATGCTGTCTATTGTCGTTAAAGCTAAATATACCCCCTATGCCATTGTCCTTAAATGGCACTTCCATAGAAGAAACCGAAAAGCTCTCAGTACTCGGTATGTGTGTTAACGACGATCTTCGTTGGAATGATCACATTCTCGAGACCGTCAAAAATGCTGCTAAATGCTTAAGATTTCTATATCGATGTTAGAAATTTGTCACCCCTTCTGATCTGGCTACAATTTATAAGGCGTTTATATGTCCAAAACTCGCGTATAACTCACACTTTTGGTCAGGCGCAGCACCAACTTCTCTCCACTTATTGGATTGAATTCAGAACAGAGCTTTAAAACTGATAGGAAACAGAGCTATCATGGATTCATTCCCATTTTTTGAACACCGTCGGAATGTTTCATGTATTTCCCTGTTTTATCGCTTCTTTCACAAACAATGGTCACTCGAAATAGCCAGTTGCATTCCTCCCCTTTATCAATTCACCCGTGATAGCTGCTTCGCTGGGAATGCTCATCAGTTCACCCTTGAGCCTAACTTTGGTAGTACCGTCAAATATAGAGATTCGTTTTTTAGTCGCACAACACGATTATGGAATAACTTATCCGGCACAGTTTTCCCTCGCCGCGCCGTTTCAATTTGCAAACATTCACAACCAATGTTTATCGTCACCTCCTCTCTCTCCCTCCCTAATTTTTCCAACGCTCGTGCTGTGTTTAAAATTATAAGGATCTCTTCAAATACCCTTGAGCGAAAGTGAATTGTATAAAAATAAAATGCACGACTGGATCGCACGAACTTGCTCTTATGTAAAAGTACTTTGGAATTTAAAATACATTTTATAAATATAAAACATGGATTTAATGAGATAATAATGTTCAACTGCATAAAATTGCCGTCTGGTTTCCGGAAAAGTATGAATTTATGCAAATAAAGTTTAAAAAACGTTTTATTATTAAATAAATTTTTTATATAAGAAATTTCTCTAAAATTTTTCGAGAAAAAAATGTGGGATGCGGATTTTAATTATTTAATAATATTGGTTTTAGGAAATAATTTCAAAAAATAATCGTTCATAGGTTTTGATTTAAAATTTTTTTTTTTTTTAAACCCAATAAATATTTTTTCGAATATTTTTATATACAATATTATTTTAAACTTAAGGGGACTCCTGCTTAAAATTTTGGGATAAAATCCTTAGAGCCGTTAGTGAGAAAGTCGAAAATTAAAAAAACGGGTCTATGGCAAGTACCCCTAATAACATTTTGCCCCAAAATTTTTTTTGACCAAAATGTAATCCATGTCCATAATATCACACTTAATTTTTTTTATCAAAATCGTTAGAGCCGTTTTCGAGATAAATAAGATTTTGCATTACGGGTGTATGGGGGGTACCGTTAGTTTTGGAGCTAAAAAAAATTTCAATTTTTCCTCTAGGGAATCACCGAAGACTCTTAACTACCGAGACTGAAAGAAATAGGTCCAGTGGTTTAGGCTGTAGTGAGAGGTACAGACATACAGACACACCGAAACATGTTTTGTGTGTACTAAATTTTACTTAAAATTTTCATAAAAAAATATTGAATTTTCAAAAAAAAATTGTATTATTTTTTTAAAAATCCAAAAACCTTTTTTTCCAAAAAATTTTTAGTTTATATTTTTTCAAATGCAAAGCAGCTCCTGCATAAAAATTTTGGTTAAAATCGTTGGAGCCGTTGGTGAGAAATTCGAAAATCAAAAAAACCGTTCTATGACAGGTACCCCTAATAACATTTCCCCCCAAATTTTTTTTGACCAAAATGTAGTCCATGTCCATAATATCACACTTAATTTTTTTTATCAAAATCGTTAGAGCCGTTTTCGAGATAAATAAGATTTTGCATTACGGGTGTATGGGGGGTACCCTTAGTTTTGGAGCTAAAAAAAAAATTTCAATTTTTCCTCTAGGGAATCACCGAAGACCCTTAACTATCGAGTTTGAAGGAAATACCTCCGGTAGTTTAGGTTGTAGTTCGAGGTACAGACATACAGTCATTCAGGCATACAGACATACAGACAGACAGACGGAATTGTCGGACCCACTTTTTTCGTCTTCGCTATCATCGTAATGTCAACTTTGATCAAAATCTCGAGTTCGATTTTTTTTCCAAATGCAGAACTTACCCTATAGTATCTATATCGCAAGTAAAAAAGCTGCCTAGGTTGCTACTGAAAAAGTATCCCTCCCGACTGAGTGAGCGAGATTATCCGGCTCCTCGCATCGTAGACCTTCGTCATAGCACTCAGTCCGCTAGCTCAAGATCTAAGAAGTCAAACGGAGGGTGAATCACAGAAGTAACCGAAGTTCGTCCTAAAGCCATTTCGTCGCGATGAGAAAAGAGATCAATTCTTTGATCTTCATTTCCGAAAGTTCATCAATGTCGTCAAAAAATCTTCTTCGTATTTTTAACTCCTCTATCTTGGGAAAGAGCCAATTTGGTTTTATTTCCCTTTATTGATTTATTTTTGGTAATATGTACATATGTATTTGTTTTTTGTTTTTTTTTTTTTTGAAGTAAAACTTCTTTTCCGGCGTTGGGGGTAAAAAAATTTCCATGGAGCTGTCAGTGACATGTCAAAACGACACGCTAAAACGACATGGTTCTTACAATTATTATTGTTCGAACTTTGTAAGAGGTTATTTAAAACACTTTAAAATCACCTTTTATTGCCGAAAGAGAATGTTCTTTTAATGGCACAAGCACAACAACTAACCTACACAACAATTAAAAAATAATTTCATTAAAAAATTAGATAATAAAAGCTTTTTTTCAATGAATTATGTGTCCGAACAATTTCTCCATAGAAAACCACCTTTTTTTGTACAAAAAACACAAACAAGTAAATATTTTTTATAGTTTTATTTATTTAAAACATAAAACACTTTAACCTAAGCTGAATACTTATATACTATTTACACTATTATTTACAAAATACTTTAAGCGAAATATAAAAAAAACACTTTAGTGCTTTCTGTTGTCAAATATACATAAACTAGCATTGCCATATGCATATGAATTTTAAATTCTGTGTCAAAATTAAATTAGCATTGCCTACAATTTTAAAATCCTTAGGCTCCAACACAATGAATGAGATAAGAAAAAAGAGATGTAGCGTGATGAAACATCGTCGTTATTGTAAATCAGTTTAAAACTATGAAAGCAGACGAGGATATAGGTAATTAAGCATTTCTTGTCGCCACTTTAAATAAAATTTTTAGTTTCACATCTGGGGTGCCAGCACGTAACTTGGTACAATCGAGTTTAATCGATACAATCGAGCCTCGGCAGCACCTATTTATTTTGGTTCAATCGAGTGTCGTCGATTGTATCGTCAGATTTGGCAGCACTCAAACTTGAAAATGAGGTTTGAAACAAAATTTTTGACTCGACAGAAAAAAGTTATCGCTGGCAGTGATTTTTTTAAGAAATAGCATGGAAAAACAAAAAAAATGTCGATAAATAAGAAACAGACGGATGTTTCGAACACTTTTATGAGTTTTCACCATGATTTAGCCATAGGAATGCTTAAAAGTACCCAAGGCAGGAAAAACATAAATTTTCTTATAAGTTACATACCTAATATAAAATACTATACTAAAAAGTTAAAAACTTCACTTAAAAGGCACGGGCCGAGGTACATGCATGATTTTAGCATTAAGTACTTCCTCATCTTCACTTTCCGAATCAAAAAATATCAGAAGAATACCAATTTGACATCTCACTTTATAGTTCACAATGATATTTTTAAATGGAAGTCACAAAGAAACTCGCCTCAAATTACGTGCTGCAAAAAATAATTTGTTTCGAGTTGACCTACGATCGACAATGCTCGATTGTATCAAGTTACGTGCTGGTACCCCTGTTGGTTGCTGAGATGAAACATATGGGCTTATGTTTTATTTTACTATATATTTATTATATTTCATTTTATCAACCAAACAGTTGCGAAAATAAAAATTGAATTTACGCTTCAGGCCTAAGGAATTGCGGAACGATTTTATAACAACGAAAAGGTGACAGTGAATCATGTATCGCTCTCGTTTCGTGTTCTCTTCACATTACGAATCGGAAATAATTAGGCCGCAGTTATAGCTTTCATTGAAATGCATTATTGGAACAAATCAGTGGAATGCTGACTTCATTTTTTTGACAAACCAGTTATAGCAATCTTTGAAAGATTGGTTTCAGTAAAAGATCCTTTCAATGGCTGATTACAACCAATTCTATGCATTTGAGATTAGAGTTGATCATTGGAAAGAAAACTGACATTTGAGAACAGAAAGAGAATCGAACACATTCAGTGGAACTATTGTGTTCCATATTAAAGAAACGAAAATCAGCTGTTCATTGAAATTGGTTTCTATCAGTAAAATAATAAAAGTGGATTTAAAAGAAAGTTCAAATCAGAATTTTGTATTTTATAGAGTAAAAAAATTCTACTATTCATTAGCTTCATTTTGGTATCAATTAAAGCCATTGCAGTTTGTTTATTCGCCTTAAAAATTGTAATGAAAATTTTCAATGATGCATTTCAATCATAGCTATAACTGGAGCCTTATAAAAACTTTTGTCTGTCGTTTTCAATTGTATTTCAAAGTCAAAATCTGACAAATTTAAGCGATGATAAAAATGAACTAAGAAACGGTTAGCATTGTATTAGTGTCCTTTCACGGTTATATGATGTGCACCCAGCTTAATACTACGTTTTCACCAAAAGATAATCTGAGATTTAAGGCAACAGATTTATGAGGTGTTTTCACCGCACTGAAAGATTAATAAGAAGATAACCTTTGACAGCATCTATCAAAATGCTAATGTTGTTTCAATTTTTCTTATAAAGTAGAAGCGAGAAAAAGAAAGTTTCATTTGTGCCAAACGATGCAAAATCAACGAGATAGCTTAGGACGGTATGGATGTTAGGTCAGTTCGAACTTCGACCGATCGATCCTATGAAGATTTAGTAGAGACTTATTTCTAATCTACTAGATTTACGAAATAAATTTGTATGGTAAATCTTCGAGATTTAAAGAAGATTTATGGTAAATCTACTTAAATCCCGGATTTACTCTTGGTGAAAACGTAGTATAATAATCATGTGCGTTAAAAAAGCGCCATCTCTGCATCATAAAGAGAGCCATCTGTTCGTCAAAAAATAGGCATCTGTGCGTCAAAAAGAGCGCCATCCATTTTGCTCAACTTTAGTAACGAGCAAGTTATACATACATGATTTTCTTAATAAATTCAAGAAATTGGCTGATGGACTAAAGTGGTCATTTCAAAACTAATTGCATCATTTGTATAATTGAATCAGTTTTGAGTTCCAATTTAAACCTCCTATCATTTTCAATTCGAAGAAATATCTATCTTGCAATTTACAAGACTATACTAAAACTAGATTTTTACTTGCGACTTATAGGTACTATAAGGCAAGTTATGCATTCGGAAAAAAAATCGAACTCGAGATTTTGATCAAAGTTGACATTACGATGATAGCGAAGACCAAAAAAGTGGGTCTCGCAATTCTGTCTGTCTGTCCGTTCGATGGCAGCTAAACGGCTCGGTCGATTTTCTTCAAACTTGGTAGATATGGGTTTTAATTTTTTCCCCGGATGTTTTTTGATTTGATTTTTTAAGACCAAAAATAACGGTACCTGCCATACGAAATTTTTTCGAAATTTTATAAACATTTTTTTTCTCAAAAACTGTTCGACAGATTTTAAAAACAAAAATACAAAAAAATTTCATTTACTTAAAGCTAGGTTGAAAATTTTTTTCCGAAAAATGGTTATTCAGGGTACCCCCCATGGAAACACTTTATTTGTTTTTGATTTTCTCAAAAACGGTACAACCGATTTTGATAATTTTTTTTTGCTAAAGCTCCCCAAAAACATAAATAGAATTGTGTACTCAAATTTTCAAACAAAAAATTTTTGGATTTTTAAAAAAAGCTTCAAATTTTTTTTTCAAAACTCAATATTTCGAAAACCCCATGCTAGATTTTTTTTAAACTTGATAAATAAAAGTTTCTCAATATAATCTACAAGATGTGAGAAAAAAATACAAATGCTAAAAAATTAAAAAAAATGGTTTTCAAAAATCGTATTTTTCTCGAAAACGGTGCCTAGAATTTTGATATTTTTTTTTTTCAATTAATTTTTACGATCTTTAATTTAATAAGAAAAATTTTGAAATTAAGATATTACAGCTTGTACCTACCATACCATACCATAGAACCATTTCTCATTATCCACATAACGCATCTTAATGAAATTTTTTATAGAAAGGCTTCTAAAAAGTCTAAAACACATTGCATTTCAAAACTTTAAAATAAAATTTTTTTGAATTTTGAAAAGAAAGGCTTCTAAAAAGTCTAAAACACATTGCATTTTAAAACTTTAAAATAAAAATTTTTTGAATTTTGAAAAAAAAAGTCTATTTTTTTCTTTTTTTGAAAATTCGATATCTCAGAAACGGCTCAATATTTTTCTTGTAAATTTAATTTTTATTCGAACAATAACAAAAACTTTAAATTGGCGTACCAAAATTTTTTCTTAAAAAGCTTTTAAAAAGTTTGTGTATATAAGCTTTTTTTAAGAAAACACTACAACGACTTATAATTTTTGTTCTTGCATAAATTCATATTTGGATAGCATTCTGTTTTTGTCTCTTACTACTAAAAGAATTTAAAAATTAATTTTATCCTTATCAACAGTTTTCTCTAATAACATTCATATTTAAAATTCCTAGTCTATTACATAGGAGCAAGTTCGTGCGACCCAGTCGTGCATTTTATTTTTTATGTTTCCGAAAAGCACATGAATCGTACAGAGTCTTTGCTTTTGGAAAAAGAAGTTTTACTTCAAGCGCGCGTACGTCAGTAGACACACGTTTTTTTTTGTTTATAATCGGCGCAGACTCAAGGGATTTTTTGTTTACCCTTAATATGCCAGAGACACAGTGTGAGCATTTGTTTAAACAAAAATAGCTGCTTTAGTAAATTGTTTCATATGAGAATTGCTTAGTATGCGATTAATCTAATCTGATAATTACAACAATAAAAAAAATAAAAATACTTCAAAGTTATATAAAATAATAACGAAGATACTCACGACTAAGAACCTTTTGCTTAGTGACTTTCTTTGAACGGTATTTTCTAAGTTCTTATCACAGAAGCTGTTGTCAAATCTCAATTTAATCTGAATCTGTTTTGTATTTATTTCAATTGCTTCATGCTAGCCATTTATTGTTTAGAAGATAAGATTATTTAAATTCAAGACATACCTTCCTGTTGTAGATTTTTTGTTTTCGTTTGATTCAAAACATTTGTAGATATATGTATTTACACGTGGTGCGTAACATATGCATAACACTTCAAAGTTTTTTTTTTTCTATTGAATTCAAGACTTACGACTGGTGTCACAAATTGAACTGCGAAACGTAATTTTAATTATTATTATTATGTCAGAAGAGTTTTATGAGAAGGTTATGGAAAATCTGGCTTAAGTGTTTAGCAGCGAGTTGTTTGCGTATTCAAGAGACAGCTTTATCTGCTCTTCCTGATTCATTCTTTTAAGCGAAACCACATTTTAATTGAAATGATCGATTCTAAGGATACGATCATCCCTTCTTAACTCAAGGGCCAAATACAAGTTTCTTTTTACAAATGCAATAAAATGAACAAAATTAAATTTTTTTTCATGTATTATTGCTTTAATAGTAAGATCAAACATTCCCATTAGTTATGGAATACAACGTCGTTCAATTCGATGGTCGTGTGCCTCAAATTGTTGAGTCAATTTGATCTTGTAGGGGAATAATCCGAGATCTTTGTGCAGAAATCTTCTCAGGCTAGTGCTTGAAATGTTGAGCTGTTGAGATCAATGGCGATTTGATGTTCGAGAATTGAGTCTCATACTCTCGGCTACAGCAACCACATTCTCGTCTGGCGCACCGTACGACCACGGGGACCATGACCTTGAGTGTTGTCTCACGAACTTTTTGCACAAACTTGCGTAGATATAGCAGGCGCGTTAGGTGCATCATTTCAGCCAAAACTTCTTTTCAAAAAACGCATTGTTTGGGCTACACAGCACTTACCTTTGGAAATAAGTTTTCGATATTTCCCAACGTTTTTCAAGTGTAAGGCAATTTATTTCGTTCCGTGAAGGTATGATATTGAATTTCTATATAGATTTTGAGCGGGAAACAGCAGCTATCAATGTCAAAATAACCTATGATTTAAAAGGAAACCCCTGTTTATTCTCAATTTGATCGAGCCAACGCAACGCAGTCCTCATGTTTTGACTTTCTGGAGTAATAAATTATAGAAATTGATTTCTTTTCTTTCCTCTATTCCGAAGATTTTTTCTTTTGATAGAATTCAGCTCTTCATTTGTGCTTACCATTAAACATTCGGCAGGGTATGAAGGATTTGCAAAGCATACATTTCATCTTATCGTGTGCCGAGTTTTAAGCTCATTTGATTCATAGAATAATTCTAATATCAAGTGAGACAACTACATACATCAAATCTCGAGCTCGGCCATCGGAATATATGTATATATATATGTAAACATAGCTCCGAACCGAAAGGCTTTGAAGTCCATGAAGAGATGATAGGTTTCAACTTGAAATACATTGTTCTTTTGCACGATAAACCTCAATGTGAGGATTTGGTATGTGGTCGGTTTGCTGAACTGGAAACCCCACTGGTTGTTGTCGATTATTAAGATAAGGATGCGTATACAGAATCTGATAAATTATCAGCTCATGAAATATCTTGAAGAACGAAAGCTTCTCATTGACCGGCAAAACTGCTTTCGTAGCTGTCACTACTTTTTGTGACCAATTATTAAATTATAAGACTGTTTTTTAACTCTTCTCTTATTACACTTTATTAATTCGCAATCTTTTTCGTTTTTACTGATATATTGAAAAGTGGGTTAGAAATTACAATATTACAATAAACTTTAAATTACAAGTCTCTTTATAAGTATTTTTGTCTAAGCGACCAACCAAGTATCTTCTTCCTCGTAATAATTCAATCTCTAACGTCTCGTTAAAATTCAGAGCTACCAATCGTAAAAATGAAATATGAAGAAAAGGGTTCGTTCGGTAATAGCAGCAGCCAGACCGATAAACTGAGTTTATGTGACTTTAGGGTGTATGCAAAGGGTAGTTGGATGATTTTCTGACAGTAGCAATGAATGAAGATCTGATGGTTTATCGCACCGAGCAGTGGAACAAATCTTAACATCGTTTTGGAGAAAGTAAGATTATTGCACTGGATATTTCAAAAGTTTTTGATAGAGTTTGGCATAAAGCTCTCTTATCGAAAATCCGTTCATTTGGCATAAAAATCAATTAATCAATTCATAGTTGGACTAGAAATTACGGTTGGAAACGCTATATAAAAGTTGTATTCGATAGTTTCAAGTCTGTTATTTATAAAATGAATCCTGGTGTGCTTCAAGGGTCCGTTTTGTCTCCAAATCTTTTTCATATATTCCGCAATGAACTTCTAATCCATTAAATTGTTTTTCTGAAGAAATTACTTTCCGGTTTTTATATTCGTTTCCAAATTCACGTCCTTGTCCTTTGGATGTGGATTAGAGCTGTGTCAATCGCGATTGATTCGGTCTTCGTGACCCGTTCACCAAAAAGATTGATTGATTGCAATCAAAGTAGACCGAATCAATCAATCCTAATGTCAATCTCTTGCCACTGAAACCGATGAACGAAACGAACGAAAAAAAGTTATGTTTCGTTCATTCAAGATGTTCTCAATCATTTCACAATACCAAATAGGAATGGACATGAAACAGAATGTATATTCCTCATTTTATATACAATGGAAGATGGCGTGAACAAACTTGGAAACGATTGGAAAAAAATGAAATGAAAGTTGAATGATTGAAAACATTTCGTGTCGGTCTATATCTCGTTCGGAACGAAACGGATGGATACAAAATGATTGAAAGAACGATTGATTGAAAAGACCGAATCCTTGAACCAATCAATCAATGATTGATTCGATCTTTCAAAATGAACGATTAGCACAGCTCTAATGTGGATTTCGAATGGCTCATAAGCTCATTAAGTACTGAACTTAATTCCATTGTCAAATGGGGAACTATAAATTGCATAGAATTTAATTCTTCAAAAACTCAGGTATCCACGAGCAGTACTTGAATTGAGGAAACCGAAGAGCTCTCAGTTCCGGTGTGTGCGTCACAGACCACCTTGTGTGAAATGACCACATTTTCGACGTCACCAGAAATGATGGTAAGTGTTTAGATTTCCTTTGTCTTTACACCCCTTCTGGCCTTAAGCTCTATATTCATCCAAAAGCTCGAGTACGACTCCCATATTTGGTCAGGGGAATTACAAACCCTTTGGATTGAATCAATATAAGAGCTTTAAAAATGATAGCTCTATAAGGCTTAAATGATAGTTGGTGGAAATATAAAAAAACAGTTTAATTCCGAGCACCGCCGCCGCATTATTTCTTGTATTTCATTAGCCGTGTTTTTTTCGCAAGTCCATATAGAATTGTAGAAAAAAACGACAGCGGAACTTAGGAGCTTTTTTTTCAAATAGCTATAAGCGCGGAGTACGCTACAGCATTTGTCAGCTGTATTGACGACCGACTTAGCATCAACCAGCATCCAAAAACGTCACTTTTGACTTCTCTGAACAAATTATCGATAACATATAGATAATATTATCTTGGCATCACCGTTTTTATCGGGTTATAGATTAAGTATCGAAAATTATCTGGTCTTAGCTAACTCTGTATAGATTTAAGTAGGTGATGTATTTGCATATAAAGCGCTAAGTCCCAATGTCGTTTTTTTCTACAATTCTAAATGAACTTGCAAGAAAAACACACCTATTTTATCTTATTGTTATTTTTGTAAACAGTGTTCTAGTAAAATAGCCAGGTGCATTCCTACTTAAAAAAATTGAATAGTATTAGCACTTCAGGGAATGCCACACAGTTTACCCTGGAGCCTAACTTCAAACGCACAGTCAAATTCAGAAATTCTTTTAGTTTAGGTTTTGAATAAAATTTTTGAAATTTTAATAATACTGCATTTCAGTGATTCGAAAAAAGTATATAACGTAAAAATGGTTTTAAGGTTTTTCTGACAAAATTGCCTTAATTTTTGTTATTCCCATTTATATCTCTTAAATGGCTTAACCGATTTTGTTAATTGTGCAAAAGTAGTTCAAAAAATAAAGCTTTTTCGAACTTTTCTCGGTAATGTCCAGCTTACTTTCCGGCTATGAATCTTAAGAGCAAGTTTCTGCGAGCCAGTCCTCTATTTTATTTCCACATAAAAGCACAATTACAATACATATTCCTTTCTCAAGCTAAATAAATAATGAATGCTAATCTTAAAAGCAAACCAATTAAACGAATCATGTTATAACCAATAATAATAATAATAATAATAATGATAATTCCTTTGCACTTCTTGCACTCCTTCATCCCAACTGCATTGTTCCATTATATCTTGATTAAACCACATCTGCGAAAAAAAAAACAAGAAATTTTGCAATTCTTTAAATATGTTCCAAATATTTGCATAGTCAAATTGATTATCACTTTTCTTACCAACAAATAATATTTTTTGAAGTTCAAATTTATGAAAGAATGAAGGTTTTGTTTGTATGTAGTTGACTATTATAAGAGAGTTAATACAATTTTCTTTATACTGCAGTAGTATTAATATTAGTATCAATAATATAAGTTTGTTCTATTCTAATTTACATGCATCAGTGTCAGTGTAAGCTAATCACAAAAATCAACAAACTTCTCAGAACAAAGTGTTACTCAAATTTCATTCACAATATTTCCAAATCTTTATTTCGGTTCCAGACTTCTGGTATCTGATAGATAGATAGATACTTAGGCAAAATACTTGATGAAAACGATTTATCTTAGAATTTGTTTTATACAAAGCTTCAAGAGATTCGATAACAACTTAGCATTATGACGCATGAGATGAGATAATTGAGATCATATCCAAGACCATACAATCTTTTCCTTTCATTTTTTACAACCATTAATATTAACTGGGTTTCGGAGTTGTTGAAAGTCAACCTCCATTCAGAAAATAAAGGAGACAAAAGCCATTTTTGGAGGAAAAAGAACCTCAAGGAGCGAAATTGTTGTGCTCATTTTTACGAAGCCTGAAGATGGATCGGTTAAGGTGATCACCAAAATTAGGTGAAGCGATTTTTTTTTGTTAATTGGTATCTAATAATTTTAATAATGCATATAAATGCATAAAAATTAATATAGAACGAATTATATTATTGATATTGATATTTTGATTCCTTCAAATACTGCAGTACAAAGAAAATTTTATTAACTCTCTTATAATAATTAACTTCATACAAACAAAACCTTCATTCTCTCTCCAGTTTGAACTTGAAAAATTATTATTTGTTGGTAAGAAAAGTGCTAATCAATTTTAATATGCAAATATTTGGAACAAATCAAAGCATTGCAAAATTCCTTGCTTTTTCGCAGATGTGGTTTAATCAAGACATAATGGAACAATTTAATTGGGATGAAGAATTGCAAAAAGTGCAAATAAATTATTATTTTTATTATTGGTTATAACATGATTCAATTAATTGGTTTGCGTTTAAGATTAGTTTTCATTTAGCGGAATTGGTCAGATTTATTTAGCTTGAGAAAGGAATATTGTAATTGTGCTTATATGTGGAAATAAAATAGAGGACTGGCTCGCAGAAAATTGATCTTAAGATTCATAGCCGGAAAGTAAGCTGGACATAACTGTATGATGGTAATAATTCAATAATGTTGGCTTAGTTCGTATTTGTAAAACTTTCAAAGTCCTGCAAAAATTGCGTTCATAATTGTAAACAAACAGCATCATCTCTGCATGAGCATGGCAACATTTGTATTCATAAAAGTAAACGTACACTCAAACTGCAGTCAATTTGGCATGTGTTTTTTTTATGTTGCTGAATTTGCAGGAAAATGGCAGAGTAACAAATGTGAGTAATTTTTTTTAATTAATTTATAATCGTAAAAACATTGATTTTTTCATCTTTGATAAGAAATTAATAACTATCAATCTACAGGATAAAATTCGAGGCCAAAATCTGGGGTGGAATCGGCTAAGGTGATAGTTGATTGTGATTTTAACTTTGAAAATCGCTCTCTCTCTATATTTCTTTATTGATATAAAGGTGCGTGTCCATTTGAGAGTTCTTTCGCTAGTAAACTCTCTAGAGTTGCTCTCGGGTGCCTGTCCATTTGAGAGTAATTTTTTTGAGATTTTACTATCGCGAGTTCACTAGTTAAGTTTTGGGAGATGATTTTCTGAGAGTACTTTCATAACCGTGTCCACTTGATATATTTTTGCAAAACTATAATTTTGCCCGAACAAATAGAAACTCATGATGTACTGAATGGAAGCTGGCGTTTAGACAACAATTTCGAAAACTCATTTTTCGATCTTCAAAATGGAAGAAGGCACAACTATAATACTTCTCAAAAGGATTTCAGGGATGAATTCAAAAATTACTTTACGAGCCCATAATGTAAAGTTCCTTGGCAGTACAGGCACATCACAGAAAATAATTAAGAAATCAAATACGTACCAAATTTGACTTAGTTGAAGCAGCCTTTAAAAATGGAATAAAAACCTGCAAACCCCGAAAATATGGCCACCTAGTGCTATACTTCATCAGTTCCGGCTCCACTTTTCGTTTTTTATTTTTTTTTTCAATTCTTGTGACATCCGTTAATATTTGCATGATTATTAATTAAATGTACATAATAGATTCAATATGATTGACAAAAATTATTTTTTTTACCTGGTTTCGCAAATTATGAAGCTTTCTCTTGATTTCATTTTCATAAGTTCGTTTGTCCCCTTCTGTTCAATGTTTTTAAATGTCAACTCTCGGACAGCTAATCGCAAAATACGAACTATGTTGGAATTCTGCGAGCTCATCTCCGATAGTAATAAAAAAGTGTGTCCACTTGCGAGTAACTCTCATAAAATTCGTATGTCGAGAGTGAAAAGTCAACTCTCCGCTAGCTTCTCTCAAGGCTGTGTCCACTTGAGAGTTTACTCTTAAGAGTGGCCTGATAGCTACTCTCAGTGTTTTTGCTCTCAAATGGACACGCACCTTAATGGAGACAGCTATAGTCAAAATGACAATCACAATCGACTATCACCTTAGCCGATTCCATCCCTGGTCCGATGCTGATATCAAACTATTGGTTTGCATCCGTTTGGGAATGGAATCTGAATTTTTAGCTGGGCGCAGAAAGAAAAACGTTCTATGGGAAATGTTTTCCAAGAAATTAAAACTATTTTTCCCACGTTTCCTTATGATAGGGAGGATATTATAAGAAAGTTCCAAAATTTTAAAGTTTCCTATCATAGGATTTAAAAAAAAAGAAAGAAAGAAAGAAAGAAAGAGATAAACTAAACGGTAGAAAGGCCTCTTCCTGGGATTACTTTCATCAGTTCGATGAAGTTTGTGGATCTCGACACAATGTTGGACTTCCTCCAGACCTAATTGCTGAGGTATTTGATCGTTTTGAGGAAATTCTTATTTTTTGGAATATGCCTAAACATCATTCTGCAGGTTCTCTTATTCGAAAATATTTTCCTTCGTCTTTGGTTTTTTAATTTTCTATTTTTTACCAATCTTTGTCCCATGTTTTCAAAATTAGTTCCTTCCGAAAGACTTAGAATAATGCGCTTTAAAATTATGTTTTACCAGCCATTTTTAAAATAACACTAGAAAACCAAATACAAGTTCCTGAAAAATAATTAATATTTATTGTACATACATACATATCTGACTTTTTCTATGTTTGCTATTTTAGCAATTATGAACTCATTTTAAACAAAGTATGATGACTGCACACATGCTGTTGTAATTGTGTTCATAAATGTTGCACTTACGAACTCAGCCGTTACTATATGGTTACCGAGAAAAGTTCTAAAAAGCTTTATTCTTTGAACTACTTTTACAAAATTATAACAAAATCGGTTAAGCCATTTAAGAGATGTAAATGGGAATAACAAAAATTATGGAAATTTTGTCAGAAAAACCTTAAAACTCTATTTACGTTATATACTTCTTTCGAATCACTAAAATGCAGTATTGGGCGATTCCATTATAGCGGGTGCAACATTTAGACTCATTTGAAGTACATTTAATAATAAAATAAGCAAGATATTTAATGACATTATTACTTGAAGGGATACATTTTCACCTATTTATATTTAATCCATTTAGAATTCTTAAATATAATAAATAATTTGGCAGAAGAATGGTTTCAAAGTGCGATCGCGGGTGCAACAGAATCGGCCCGACTTTCATCATAGTACAAAAAACACAAATTCTGTTAATTGTGAAACATTTATCATGCTATTCTTACATATATTGAACAACGTTGATTCAATTAACTAAACAAATAAAAATAAAGATAAAAACAAAAGTAAGCAACGAAATATTAACTTTTAAATCAATCGCGGGTGCAACATCAAATTATCGCGGGTGCAACGCGTCTAACTTAAATTAGTAAACTGATTAAAAAAACTGAAAAAAATATAAAATGAGGCACATATGTAACAAGTGAGTTCCCTTCACTATTAATTATAATTTTGTTTTTTTCAAATACTTCAATATTTTTTCGAAAATACATATTATGTATGTCAGAAGTACCTACTCCATCTTCATCGATATCGGTTAAGGATAACCCCACATAACGATATTGTGATATTGCAGCCTACCTGGTGCAAGAACGTACAAACGTGCGGAAATAATTTTTGGAAATACTGCTGCTGTAAGAACAGAACGGTATTTTAGAGCATGGATCTATTGGTAATATAGGGGGCTCAAAAGACCCTGTTGGTGATTTAGAATTTAATGCTTCGTCTTCTGACTCAATAAAAACATCGAAAACTTAACTTCACGAATGCTCATGGTCATAGAAATCACCTGTCATCCTTCAGTTTTTTAGACATTGCTTTGGTGGAACCAGTTTTTTTTTAAATACATTTTTTAACACTTCA
This sequence comes from Chrysotoxum bicinctum, assembly GCA_911387755.1. Classification (NCBI taxonomy): domain Eukaryota; kingdom Metazoa; phylum Arthropoda; class Insecta; order Diptera; family Syrphidae; genus Chrysotoxum; species Chrysotoxum bicinctum. The sequence goes on along the minus strand of OU426988.1, from coordinate 72,329,019 downwards.
ACTACGTTAGTGGGACTCCTTGCGCGATTACGTTTCACTTGTGCGACTTTTTCAGTCTACAGGGACTGATGTAATGAAATGAGTGCCTGCCTTTTTTTGTGTTGACTGCATTTTTTCGTTTTGTCTGATTCTGGTCAGAATTTTAAAATTTGTATCTGCCTTCATTTTCCCTTTCAAAACATCTCTCCACATTAAATTTCTACGTCTTTTTTCTGCATGAAGCTCAGCATATTTGTTAATTTTTTGTCAATTTTCTGTAAAGCAGTCTCTTTTTCTTATTTCACTTCCATTTAACCATATATTTTTATATAAAAAAGAACAAAATATTATATTACATAGTAAAAAAAAAACGTGAACACAAGAAATTATTATTCAAAGCATATTTTATCAATAAAATACAATAAATCACGTTATAATGTTAGTAGTCAATAAGTTGCACCTGCGATCTTAATATTGGGATCGCGGGTGCAACCAATTTAAATCAACGTTTTTTGTCGTTCAACGTACAATATATTCCTAATAACGACTGATTTAATTTTAGTTGTGTTTTCTTCTTACTTTTAGAAAGTTTCAAAACGCTAGCACTTTATTTCTGCCAAAAAAGTAAACTTTTATATCTTTTATATCGCGGGTGCAACAAACTTACAATGGCTATTTGCAATCAATAATGCTAAAAATATAATAACAAATTCGTACATGTTTTTATGCAAACGATTAAATGGCATGTTGCTTCATACGTCTATTGAGTAAAGCATAACTTAAAACTGTCGGAAATAGCTATTTTGAGCGTATGTAACCAGTTGTAATAATTGCAGTTCGTACCGACTCTTCGTATGATAATGTTGCCAAGCGCAAACAAAAATGTTCTCTATAACTTAGGTCTCAGTTTTTGTTTTTATTATTAAATATAGTATTTCTAATTTGAATATTTATCAAAAAAAGTAAAAAATATTGTAATTCAAAAATTGGTGTCAAAAATCGTCTACAGCGGAATCACCCTATTATTAAAATTTCAAAAATTTTAATCAAAACCTAAACTTAAAGAATTTCTGAATTTGACTGTGCGTTTGAAGTTAGACTCCAGGGTAAACTGTGTGGCATTCCCTGAAGCAGAGGCGCATTTAAGGATTTGGCGCCCCGGGCTGATAAATTTTGTCGCCCTTTAGAACAATGAAAATAAAGTAATAACATATAATAATAAAAAAAACTCAAAATTCCTAATATTTAATGTTTACAAAATTCATTAAAAATAGATTCGTTATCTAATTTTTTTTCAGTTCAGCTTCTATATTTAATAAAGCTAAACTATTAAGGCGTTCTTCGCTAATTCGAGATCTTAAATAGGTTTTTATTCGTTTCAATACGGAAAACGATCTTTCTGCACCGAACCAATTTCAGGCAGCCAATGGAACGTTTTTTGATCATTCAGTCTGTCTAGAACATAACATACGCTCCAATGGAAAATAACATTAATATCTACATCCTGTGTTTTCATTTAATCACTTTGTTAACGTCTCACCCTTTGTTTCAAAAGCAACCACCCTTAAGCCGGCCATTATAGCACCACAGATGCGGATGCACCGGTGACGGTGTAATGAAATGTGTGCTGTGTCATGTGTGTGTGCACCGATTTCTCGTGTGACTCTCGGTGCGAGCAAATCAAAATGTTTTGATTTTTAGTGTCGGCCGGTTTCTCGATGTGTGCACATTTACACTTTGTTTAAATTGTTTCTGAACACTCCTAAAACAATGACAGTTCGTGCAAAAAAACTAAGTAAGCAGACCTTTTTGACATCTGAAAGTATGCAAGAGGCATATTATGAAGTTGGAAAATTACTAAAAAGATAAAATAGGCATTCGACGATTTTAACTTTAGTTAAATGTTAGAGATAGCGTGATGCTAAATTTTATTAAAATTAGCAAAATCGTCTTTTTAACCTTGTATTATACTAAAATAGTTTTAACATCGTACTAATTCTACTAAAATTTTGCGCCAAAAGTTTTTAAAATAATACCTGCCTATTCTTTTATTTATACATCATTATTAACTATCGTACAAAAACAAACATTATACAATCATTATATTGTTTCTTAAGTCGTTCAAAACTATTGACGAATGGAAGGGTATTTGTATATAGGGACACGAGTCAGCCAAAACTAAAAAAAAAATTGGGGCATGATTTGCTAGGTACATACTTATATAAAAAGAATACAAATTTGTGTGTGACCTTATGTCTAGAATCCGACTTGATGGATTTTTATTATTTTTTTTTAATAAAAAGGGACTCTTTGTAGATGGTTTAGAAACCAAAAATTAAGATCCGTCCAGCCAAAGTTTTTCTTGCCGGTTTTTTTAGAGCTACATATGGTTGCCAGATTTTTCTTACACCTCGGCGGGACAAATGGCTAAAATAATGAAAAATGCCGGGATTTTAACATATTGCCCGGGACAAAATAAAAAATCATAATATACGTGTAGATTAAAATAAATAAATTCTTTATTAATTACTATGACTTTTTTGTCATTTGTTATTTGCAAATATTTTTCTTTTGTCAATTTTAATGAAAGATGTCAGTTTGCAAAAATATATTCTTCGTTAAGTTAGGTTTGTTTGATTGAAATTATAAAAGCAATTTATTAAGATTAAATCACAATGCAGCGATTGTTCCTTATCAATGAAAGATATTTAGGTACATTAGGCATTTTTTTGTGAGTTTCAGTCCTAACCGGGAAAAAAGCTGCCCCGGCGGGACAGATAAATTTATGTCTGAAATCCGGGATGTCCCGGGTAAACCGGGACATCTGCAACGATACAACAAGTGTTTTTTTTTTTTATTAATGTTTTCGTTTCATTGGAATTTGTTACATGTACATGTCTGTAAATATTTTTATCATGAATTTTCATTATAAAAAATCGCTTATAAAAAAATAAGAATAGTCAATGGTGAAAAAAGTGACTGACATGTTACAGTGAGCTCTCTCACAGCCGGATACTCACGGCACTGAAAAAATTGTCATGCTTGAAAAACTCAAAAAAATCGCATTTTTTAAATCATTGTATTTTTTGTTTATCCTTCAAAAATATTTGTAAATTAGCCAATTGTTAAGGGCGGCTTGGTCTCTTTTGCTTAAATGCTTTGAAAGTTCAAACTCTTCAAAAAAATATTATAAATTAGCCAATTGCGCCGCCCCTAGCAGCCTTACCGCCCCGGGCTGTAGCCCTTTTAGTCCTAGGGTAAATACGCCCCTGCCCTGAAGTGCTATTACTATTCAATTTTTTAAGTAGGAATGCACCTGTCTATTTTACTAGAATACTGTTTACAAAAAAATACAATAAGATAATGAAAGACAAGAAATAATGCGACGGTGGTGTTCGAGAGATTAAAATGTTTCTGTTATATGTACTTCTACCAGCTATCATTTTTGGGCTTAATAGAGCTATCATTTTTAAAGCTCTAATATTGATTAAATCCAAAGGGTTAGTAATTCACCTGACAGTCAAATCATCAACGAAGTACTTAGGAATCAACTTTTCCAATAAATTCAAATTCAATAGGCATGCAGACTTGATGTTGAAGAGAGCCAACTATTCTCTGCACTTGGTCCATCCGCTTCTCAGGAGGCGAAGTGGACTAAGTAAGAAAACCAAGCTGCTTGTGTACAAACAACTTATCCGACCCGTTCTGACCTACGCCTTTCCCATCTGGTTTACTATTTCACCTACAGCAATGAAAAAGATGAAGCTTTTTGAAAGAAAGATGCTCCGCATTTGCACTGGACTGTATCGTAACACACTGACGAAGAAATATATACCAGCAAGGAATCTGTATAAAGAAGCAAAATTAATACCATTGGACAAGTATTTACTGCAGCTCTCCGGAAAAATCATCAGGAACCTGGAAGATCATCCCAACACAGAAGTGCAACAACTTCTCCAGCATGAACTAGAGCCTCGTGACAAGTATCTATACACCCGAGCCATCACTGACGATCAATTTGAAGACATCATCCATAACGACAACGCACTCTTTTACGAGAAGAACAACAATCAATACTACAGGGGATAAAACGCCCACTCATCAAAAATTATTATCTAGTTAATATTAAAAAAATCATGAATTAGATTAAGAAAACATTAATATGACATTGTAAGCAAATAGCATTATGTAAAGCCAAATGAAGAACGTTGGGCCCCTATTGTTGAGCCAACATGATTTAATTTAGTAATAAGTTAGTTTTAAGTCAAATTGTATATAAAACAAATTGAAAAATAAAATTCTTAATCTAAAATAAAAAGTAATTCACCTGACCAAATACGGGAATCGTACTCGAGCTTTTGGATGAATATAGAGCTTACTTACCAGATCAGAAGGGTTGTAAAGACAAATGAAATCTAAACACTTACCATCATTTCTGGCGACTTCGAAAATTTGGCCATTTCACACAAGGTGGTCTGTGACGCATACACCGGAATTGAGAGCTCTTCGGTTTCCTCAGTTCAAGTACTGCTCGTGGATACCTGAGTTTTTGAAGCATTAAATTCCACGCAATTTATAGTTCCCCATTTGACAATGGAATTAAGTTCAGTATTTAATGAGCTTATGAGCCAGTCAAAATCCACATCCGAAGAACAAGGACGTGAATTTGGAAACGAATATAAAAAGCTGAGAGTAATTTCTTCAGCAAAACAATTTAATGGATTAGAAATTCATTGATGAATATATGAAAAAGATTTGGAGACAAAATGGACCCTTGAATCACACCAGGATTCATTTTATAAATAACAGACTTGAAACCATCGAATACAACTCTTATATAGCGTTTCGAATGGTAATTTCTAATCCAACGATGAATAGATTGATCAAAACCAAATGCACGCTCTATCAAAAACTTTTGAAATACCAAGTGCAATAATTTTACTTTCTCCAAAACGATGTTAGGATTAGTGCAACAGTTCGGTGCGATCAACCATAAGATCCCCATTGGGTCTATAGCTACGAAAGACATATTGGAGTTCATTGATAAGCTTTCGTTCTTCAAGATATTTCTTGAGCTGATAATTTATCAGCTTCAGTTTCCATGACTTTGTAAAGAAAAGACGTAGACTTCTATATCATCGTCATCTGCTTAAAAAAGAACTTTTCATTCTTTTTGAGTGAAGACCAAGTCCCATCACCTAGCAGTAAGTAAAATCTAATCGCTTATCAAACACATTTTTACATGCGATATACATAGGTACTATAGTGCAAGTAATGCATTTGCTTTTATATTTTACGCGCACTCAAGGGGTTATGACTACCCTTATAATGTTAAATACACAGTGCGAGCAATTATTAAATTAGGATAGGATTAGAAAGGAGATACCGATGCACATTGGTTTTGAATGTCTGCACATTGAAATGAGTGGGAAATACTGAGTCAGGTAAAGCATTCCTTATTCTTGTAGTGCGACTAAAAAAAAGAATCTCTGTATTTGACAGTACGTCCAAAGTTGGGCTCAAGGGTAAACTGATGGGCATTCCTAGAAGTACGGGTATTACGGTTGAATTGTTTAACTGAAGGAATGCAACTGGCTATTTCACTAGAGCACTGTTTATGAAAATAGCGGTAAAATAATGATAGACATGAAACATTGCGGCGGGGCTTGAGAGATACAAGTGTTTCAGTTAGTCAACGGTCGCCTTGGTCGCCTTGGAGCACCTGCCCATATATGGGAATTATACTCGAGCTTCGGAAGAATAAAGGCTTTATATATAACAACCAGATCAGAAGGGGTAAAATACTTCTTGCATCGGCGGAGAAAACCTAAACACTTAGCAGCGTTTTTGGCGACGTCAAATATGTGATCACTCCACAAAAGATGGTCTGTGATGCACATACCTAGAACTGAAAGCTGATCAGTCTCCAAAACAAATGTTTTGTTTCAAAGTTGAAATAATTGTCTATCAACCGGTAAAATTTTGAAGGTCAGAGAGGCTGTAGGTGAAAAGAAAATAAGTGGTTTAAGTTGTGTTTCAGGTCAATACGAGTTTTTGTTGTGATTTAGTCGGTCAACTTAAAGTAAAAAAAAAACTTTTCGAAGTGAATTCAACAAAATATCAATATGTCACCTATTAATCAGGATCAGTAGATAATAAAAACGTATTTTTATCAGCATAAAAAATAAAACTCACGGAAATAAAAACAAAAAAGTGAAAAAATCCGTATAAAATGTTTGAACACATTTTGTTCCAATTTGCAAAAGAGGCTTTTAAAACTAAATTTATGTATGTAGTTTTATAATATATAACTTCTTTTATTAGAAACATAAGCTAGAAGTGAAAGCCTCTGTTGCAGTTTGGAAAAAATGTGTTTAAACATTTTATACGAATTTTGTTCACTTTTTTGTTTATATTTCTGTGATATTTTTGATGCTCATAAAAATACGTTTTTATTATCTCTACTGATCTTGATTAATCGATAACATATTGTTACTTTGTGGAATTCACTGCGAAACAATTTAAATTTACTTTAAATTGACCGACTAAATCACAACAGAAACTCCTATTTAAGTAAAACACAACTTTCACAAGTTATTTTATTTTAACCTACAGCGTCTCTGACCTTCAAAGTTTTATCAGTTGACAGACAATTATGTCATCTCTGGAACAAAATATTTGTAAGAAACCGTTAATCTCAATTTTGTATTTTGAGCACGCTCTCCATACAATGGGTCCCACTCCCAGTGTGCAATGATAGATAACACGAAAAAAGTGGATCCAGCAGTTCCGTCCATCTGTCTGTACTCGTATGTCTGTATATCTGTTCCTCGACCTACAGCCTAAATTGCTGGAGGTATTTTCTTCGGTCTTCGGTGATTCCGTACAGGTAAAATTAAAATTTTTTTTAGCTCCAAAACTAACGGTATCTGCCATACAGCCGTTATGCAAAATCTTATTTATCTCAAAAACGACTCCTACAATACTGATTAACAAAATTAAGGGCGATATTATGAGCATGGACTACATTTTGGTAAAACAAAAAAGCCGTTTTTTTTAATTATCGACTTTCTCATTAACGACTTAACGAGTTTGATCAACATTTTTAGAATTTAATTTAGAATTAAAAAAAAAATAATCCTAAAAATCTTCGTAAAAATAGTTTTTGTATTTTTAAAAAATTTAAAAAATTTTTTTTGGAAAAATCAGGGGCCCAATTACCGCTTCAGGGACCGAGTGTTATACCATTAAAGACTATTGTCAGAAACTGGCTTTGTAAAATCTTAGTTCTTATTGAAAGGAGGCTATTCCAGAGGATTACTGAGTGATACCACGTAAGAATAAAGATTTGGTCTAATTATTATTCCATGATTTGAGTTTGAAAAAATCACCTTATCGTTTAAATACTGTGGGCAGTTACCTTTGATTATTTTAACGATGCATGATCGTATCTTTGGAGGTTAAAAACATATCTGGTGACAGAGTTAAGGGCGAAATTAAGTTTTCTAAAAGAAGCTGAATCAATGATGAAACATTTTTCACAGCCATAGCTTAAAATAGGTACAATCAAGGCTTTGGCAAGAAGTAATTTTATGTGGACTGGTAAAAAGTTTCGAGATGTTGATAAAGAGCGTAGATACCTACACTGAAAAAAAAATTTTGTCAATATACGTCCAACAAAAAGTTTTGAATATAGAATTTTGTTGAGGTAACAAAAAATATTTTGTTGTATCCACAAAATTATTTTGTTATGCTAACAAATAAATTTGTTGAAATAACAAAAATATTTTGTCAATATGACAAAATTTCGTAGAATTTACAAAATTAATTTGTCATATTAACAATTCTTTTGTTGTATTAACAATTTTTTTGTTAGTGTTATTGTTTTTTTATTATTATCGGATTGACAAATTTTTTTTGTTAAATTAACAAAATTGTTTTGTTAAATTAACAAAATTGTTTTGTTAAATTAACAAAATTGTTTTGTTGAATCAACAAAATTGTTTTGTTACATTAACAAAATATTTTGTTAAATTAACAAAAATTTCGTGTTATATTTTGTTAAATTAACAAAATATTTTGTCAATTCAACAAAATATTTTGTCAATCTTACAAATTCCTTTTGTTGAATCCACAAAAAAACAAAATCAATTTTGTCAAAATATTTTTTTTTTGGGATTTAAGTCCACAAAAATTGGCGTTTCGTCCCTACGATCTCACATGCAACCATCTGTGAGGGCGTATGGACAATACGCAATTTTTGTTAAGTTCAGTTAGTCTTACATCGATTTTTTAACAAAAACCAAGTGTGAACTATACCATACACAAAAGAAATTTTTTGGTTTCCTTACAAAATAGTTTTATCTATCTGATAATATTATTTTATCAATATTACAAAATAATTCAACCCCAAAACAAAATATTTGTCATTTTAACAAAAATGTTTTCATTTTTTGTTAAATTGACAAAAACAAATTAAAAAAAACTTTGTGATATTGACAAACATTTACAAAACAGGTTTTTTGTAGATACAACAAACATGTTGTTAACATCACAAAAAAGTTTGTCGATGTGATAAAAATCTCTGTTTTATTTTGTTATATTAACAAAACTTGGTTTGTTAAACTGACAATATTATTTGTAGCGCATATTTTGTTAAACTAACAAAAAATCATGCTGGATTATAAAAATTTTGTGAAATCAACAAAATCATTCTTTCGTATTGACAAAAATTTTATCAGAACGATAAAATTGTTTTGTTAAAGGTCAACAAAACGTTTTTGTCAATATTACCTAGGAATTTATTTTCAGTGTACCGATGGGTAAATATTTGATTTTATCAGGGTTCAATAAGTGCAGGTTTTGATGAAACGTAAATCTTCGTTCAATTTGTTCACTGCATCGTTAAATCGCATAAATATGAAATTTGCAAAATTTTAAGACCTGGGGCAAAGCATTAATAAAAAGAAAAAATAGCAAAGGTCCTAGTATAGATCCCTGTGGCACACCTCTTGTACCAGGGAGGAATGATGAAAGCTTCGTATTGTGTGAAACGGCTTGGCTTGAACACGGTGGCTAAAATAACTATTGATCAGATTGGTGGATTGGTATAAAAAATTAAATTGCATTGAAAGTTTGTGGTAGAGAATGTTGTGTTCAACCGAATCAAAGGCTTTTGAAAAATTTAATAGGGTTCCATATAACTAAATTCTTAAAATTGGCACACCAAATTTTTGTCTTGAAAAATTGAAAAGAAATTTGTTATATAAGAAGTTAACTTAATAATAAAATGACATTTAAACTTTGCTTACATAAATTCATACTTTTCCAAAAATCAGACGGCAATTTTTTGCATTTGAAAATTTTTATATCTTATTAAATCCATGTTTTTTTTTTATTTATGTATATTCAAACAATTTTTAAATTCCAAAGTACTTTTACAAGCAAGTGCATCCAGTCGTGCATTTTATTTAAAAATATATGTATGAAATTTCTATATGTGTACAGTTTTCTCAACAAAAAATTGGAATGCCAATTTCAAGTATTTGGAAGTATTTATTTAAAAAAAAAATCAATCGATCACCCGTTTTCAAGATATTGAATTTTGGATTTTTTTTTGAATCTTATTTATTGCGAACATTTTCAATATTATTTTTAATTTGAAAAAGCTCTTGTGTACAAATTTTGATCGAAAATGGCAAAGCGGCTTATGAGAAAAGCGGTTCTATGACAGGTACCGCTAATATACCGTTAATAATATATTGTTTGGACCATAAATACAATATTACACATAATTTTGTTTGAATTTTATTTGTCATAATTCTTGTATACAAATCATAAGAGATGTTTTGGAGATAAATATGATTTTTCATAAAGGCTATAGCAGGTACCGTTTGTTTAGCAAAAACTCAATTTCTTAACTATGGAATCACCGAAGACTCCTAATGAGCAGGTTTGAAGAAAATCGCTTCATCGGCTTAGGCTGTAGGCCAAGATAGAAACATACAGACAGACATAATTGCGGAACCCAATTTTTTCGTTTTCTTTATCATCTCTATCATAATCTCAAATTGGATTTTTTTCCAAATGCAAAACTTGCCCTTATATACTAATGTATATCGCAAGTAAAAATAGTTAGATAATTGAAGGAAATGATAGTGCCTTTTAAATTTCATCATCCATCGGCCTATTTCAAATTCTTTGAGTTTGTGCACCTGCATAATATGTAAGCAATAGCCCAAGCTTAACCCGACGAACCGACAACGTTAATGTATCCCCAGGGCTATTTAAATTGCAAGCAAACAAGGCTAACAAAATTACGAGTATATACATAGGTAATATCCAAACATGTTTTTTTTATATTTTAATTAAACGTTAGGTATATGTATGTCTAATAAATAATTTAATTTCATAAAATTTATGTACGAGTATATACTAGGGTGGAGAGAAAATTATGGGAATATTTTTTCTTACGTTTTCAGTAATTGAATAGTAGTAAAAACCCAATGGATGAGATAATGAAATGTGTGAAATAGTTTTTAAATATTTTGATATCTTGAGGTGCCCACGCTCAATGAAATGTTAGAAAAAATATGTAATTTCATAACATTTTCCTTGTAAGTTTTATAAGCCTGACAACTACATCAAAAAGATAGCAGTGTATGGAAACGCCATAAATACCCCTTATATGTATGTAAGTGACAAAATTGTGCAGCGTTAATATAAAGGTTATAAGGTAGAACCTAAAAAACTGAAACTATTTTTGAATTTCTTGAAAATTCTTATACATTTATTTTTAGTTTAGATTTAAGTACAAAACTCACGTGATGAAATTCTGGCCCGGATGAAACCATCACGTCTATCCTCTTCGAAGCTTGATACAACGCTCCACGGCTTGAGTATGATAAGGAAACAACTGTATATTTTCCATCGTTTCAATACCTTTTCGTGTTACGTCTTTTAAATGATCAGCAGATAAACTTGATGTTAAAGGTGTAAAAAGTAAAAAGAATGTTTTCGGGATGACCGAAATATCTGTTTCTTTGAATTACTTGGTTTTCACCTTTTTCAAATTCTCCTATAAATAACGACTACAATTAATTGTAAGCCACAAATGTTTTGTTCCAATTGTGCACTTTATTTCGAACCACATTCGCCCATAAACTTTGATTACGAAAGTGGCTAATGCATCAAGGTTTTCTCCAGGATCAGTCTTTGTGGCATATAAACGTAAGATTATGTTTGCAGTGGTAAGTTCCTTGCTAACAAGATTCACAGGAAAATTGCCAGTGCTAATACTCGTAGCAGTCATTATCTAAAACAGATATTTTTGATAAGAACTGACATAGGGCTTTAGTAATTACAGGAAGGGTCGTGGGTATTGCAGCAAACCTCACAACAGCCATTTCTTCACAGTGTTGTAGTTCACATCCTATTACACCTGAAAAACATCGAGGTCCTGTAGCTTTACCGTCCAAATTAAACATTAAGTGTCTAAGTGGCAATTTGTTGGAATTAAGTTGACAGATTTACCATTGAAATGGTTTTTTAAACTCATCTTCTAATAGGCGAATAATGCCACCTTTATCACTGTGCCATCACCACCTACTGCAGACAAATAACTCAAGTCCACTGATTTGCTTCTCAAATATGTCACCATATCATCATATAATAAAACGGCAAACATGTTTTTTGTGGTACACTTTTCTCCAAACGTATTTAACCGATTTCGATAAATTTTATATGGTTGGAAAGCCACAGTTACGGAGATGTGTAGAATATACTTGAGACACGCATTTACACACTGTGGGTCATTTTTGTTTTTGCACTGTCGAACACTTTGCATATTACATAAAATAAAATTTAATTTAATAAATTTGCTTGAAAACACTGCCAATATTTATTAATATAAAATAATTTAATCATTTGCTTGGAGCATAAGGAAAAATTCCTTATTTTTGCACTACGGGCTTTGAAAAATCCCTTTAGCTGTTTTGAACGCAAGATATTTACCGTTTTTTAAGTTTCGTTACTGGAATGGGGAAGTTCAAAGTGATTTTCAAGTGAAGAAGAAAAGAAAGAAAAATTCGAAGTGATTTCAAGCTAAGGTATAAACAAAGTTAAAAAAAAAAAAAACATTATGTAAACAATAAAAACAATAACAAACAAAGAGTGAAAACAAATTAACTAAACAGAGAAAACTAAACAATACAGGTAAGTTTTCCTATTTCTAGTAAAAACTAAATTTAGACACAAGATATATTTGCTTTTTAAAGGAACTATTTTCCCTGTTTTTGGAGACTTTTTGTTTGATTTTTGAAGTAAAACTTCTTTTCCGGCGTTGGGGGTAAAAAAATTTCTATGCAGCTGTCAGTGACATGTCAAACCGTCACGCCATCCGTCAAAGACAGCGACATGTTTTTAGAATACAAAGTAATTATAACATGAAGTTGGATACGATTTAGAATTTACATATTTCAAATGGCTGCATTCAAAGATAAACATAAAACTATAGATTCAGACGCGCAATGGCTATGCAACACGAATAATTATTGACAAGCATATTGCAATCCAAATAAATTTTACCAACACCTAACCCTCGCATACAAAGTACTGGCCAAAAAGTTGGGTATATCCACTACCATTTGTATTCTTGCTGTCATAGACGGCATGCCATATGACCATCAGGTTGCCTGAAAGTTTTGAAATTATACTTTTTAATAATATTTATTCGCTTAATCGCACACGCCACCGACATTTGTTTTGGTATTTATAAATTTGAACGTCACCCGACTAATCAATCAAATACTTAAATAATTAATTTTACAAGAGTGCTGCTGTCAGTGTACTTGCTTTCCAAGTTGCCTGGATACTGAATTAATGCCAGGTGACTACTAAGTTGCTCGGGTTTGTCCGGGTTAATAAGAAATGCTTGTGTACATTACAAGATTACAACATGCTTGCCAATACTTGCACGTGCAGCCCTAGGGTAATACAAACAAAGCGAGGCAACTTGCTTGTCAAATGGCATGGGAGTTTTGTACTTTTCTTCTCGATTTCATTTAAGGCTAGGCGCGCACATTCAATTTTTTGAAGTAAAACTTCTTTTCCGGCGTTGGGGGTAAAAAAATGTCTATGCAGCTGTCAGTGATATGTCAAAACGTCACGTTATCCGTCAAAGACAGCGACATGTTTTTAGAATACAAAATGTTTGTTTGTAGGTTATAATCTTACAGAAGCTTTGCTTGAGGAAAAAGAAGTTTTACTTCAACCGCGCGTACGTCAGTACACACAATCTTTTTTTTTTGTTAATTTGATTTATTTAAAAACTCTCCAAAAAGAGTCGAAATGGTTCGCTTAAAGCTTTTTTCTCGAGCCCTATCTTCAAGAAAATGGTAGAGCATAAAGTTACTAAAATGTAATTTTTCGTTGAATAAACATTACCCATCCACACAGTTTAGGAATGTGATATTTGGGTTTTGTTTAAAATAGAGGCTGTTCTTATATTTCAATTTATTTTCCTTGGGTTTTCAAATAATAAAGATCTTTTACATTTAATTTTAACAGCAAAATGCCCCGGAGGAGATCTCTTACATCAGGCCGTCTTGAACGAACTTTAAACTCAAGGTCAATGGGAGCCACACGTCGAACAAATTCTTCTCATTTAATAATTGGTGTTCAATTACAAGATACCTATAAATGTGCATTAAATCCCATTCCATCTGATTTTCTGCCATTTACATTAGGAGAAATGAATTGTAATTGTTTACTATGCGATGCAGTGCATTTCAAATCTGAAATCACAATGAGACACAATAATGTGTTTACTCTTTGTTACCACAAGGGCAAAGTTGTTTTACCGCCACTGTCTTCAAATCAGTATTTCAAAACTCTTTGCGAAGGAATTAAATCAACAAACCCCTCAAATAAACAAAGATCTCAAAATTATTTGAGTAACATACGGTCGTTTAATTCTTCCTTTGCCATGGTCAGTTCGGAAGCTCAAATAGCTGAGACCACAATGAATGGTGTTTATCACTTTAAAATTCATGATGTATTTTGTCACCAAGCTGGTTCCTTAACTAAAACAACCGATCGTCAACCATGTTATGCACAGCTTTATTTTTATGACGTTGAGACTGCAGTGCAATACAGAATGTTGCAACGAGCCAATGCATCCTGTAATGTAAATTTGATGCGTGAAATAGCAGGCCAATTGGATCGTGTGAATAGTTTTGTAGATTCTTTCAAATCAATGTCGACTTATTGTCAGCAAGCAGAGAATGCAGCAGCGGAAGTCAGTTTGCTAATTAAAATTAATAACAATGTTGATTAAAGGCGGTTTAATGATGCTGTTATGACAGATGTGGCCGTTATATTTAAAAGTACGGATCGTCAACCACCATTTGAAAGGAATGATCGTTTTTTTCGAAAAATTCAGATGTCACACGTTCCATATCGGTACTTGATTCTGCATTAGATCCCTTAGCTTACCCATTGCTATTTCAAGTTCGAGTCCTAATAGAATGATAAATATTTTTTTTACTGCCGCGATATGGAAAAATGATGCGAGTGAAAGTTTTAGATGTAACACAAAATTCACAAGTTGACGTCACTCCGGCAACGCGGGTTAATTTCCAATATTATGGCCATAACAGCAGCTGAAGGACAATGACATGAAAGAATCGAAACAAAAATTGTTAATGTGTCAAAAATGTGTATATAGGTTTGAAAGTTTGTTTACCATTAACAGTTTTCCTTTGGACTCCAGGGTCCAGGATTGAATTGCATTCAACAATTTAAAAAATCATGAATTCTCTGTCTTTTATTGAATGATAATGAATTAAATAAATAAATTGGCACTCGAATTTCGAGAGCTGGGTCGGCTAGTTGTTTTTAATTGTCAAAGCTGAGCTGACACTGTTTCGAATGTGACATGACCGGAGTACACTGGTTCCGATACAATACAGTGGACTTCTATTTGTCCTTTTTTGCACCATCTATCACCTTTCTTGACTGAAATCAAGGTTTTGTCTTTTCTGCCATCAAAGTAAATAACAAGCATGGATTTGTTGCCATTTTTTTTTTTTTTTTTTTTTTTAAGCAGATCTTTTTTTAGCTCCTCTCCGTTTGTTTTATCAATTGGTGTTATAATTCCAACATCAAAAGCAGATCTATCCGAAACTCCAGTTCGATCGCAGGCAAGAGCTAAAGATGTGGAGATCTAAGGGTGTTTGTCTGAGAAGCGGCTGGACATGAACGTTGTCTTCTAGCAGTTGAATTTCTGTATCAAGTTCTTGACTGGAAGAAGGCACTATTTTAGACACATCCACAGTAGATAAAATGTTACTGCTGCTAAAAACTGATTCGTTCAGCTGAAAACGAGAAGTAGGAGCATCTTTAGCGTCTTAAATTTGTCTCGAATGAGATAAAACTCTTTCTTTCTCTTTCGGTTCCAATTATCATTTTTCTAGTGGTTTTTTGGTCAATTAAGAAATCTCTTTCTACCGTAGGTACACAGCACTTTTTTTCGAACTTGCAATCAGCGATTATTTTACATTTGCAGCTATTAATGTTAAAAAATTTCTGGGATTCTTTCTTGAAAGTATTTATTTTTTCTTCATAGTTCTTATTGTTCTGACGGTTTTTATATGGTTTCATGAGATTTATATATTTTTGGAAGTGATAATAATATGATAATTTATGCCATATTTCCAATACACGATTCGAAAGTCTTTCTGATATTTCCTGAACAGTAGGCTTTTTAGATGTTTTTTCTGGCTTAAACTCATGTCTGACCAACAGATAATATTTCACTACATCACAATATGTCGGCAATTGAGTTGAGGGAACAGTTTCGGACATGCCAAATACAGGACAGTTAGTCATTTGACGAGTCGTAACTTGAGTAATAATAACTGTTAACAACGAATAAAGTTTAATATTTTTGGCCTCTACTATTAACCAACAATACTTTAAGGTTTAATCTGGGAACGCTCACTGACGACTGAAGGATGGTGCAGCGCCTGCTATAGGCTTACTGTGTTCCAAAATAAAATAAAATCAATAGATAACGTAAGAATTAACGAAAACTACTTAAATAGGTTAAAATTCCATTAGTTCGAAGTTACAAGAATGATGATGTCTTAATCGATTTTTTTAAAACTTTGTTCTACATTGGGCACCTCTTAATATAAACGAAAATAAAAAATATTGCAGCTGAGGCTTAAACAGTATAAAACGCACCTTCTGCTGGTATGCCACAATAAATATATAAAAACCAAAAATTCACTCCACTCTAATACATTCCTATTTATAGAAATAAATCAAAAATATTAAAAGTATAAAGACAAATAAAAAGCAAAAACAGCATCTTTATATTTATGATATTCCATAGCATATTTCAAATATCAAGAAAGACAATAAAGAAAGAAAAATGTTTAGAAACATTTTTTCATCATCACTTGTTTGCCATTCATTCACACTATCAAGGCCTTGATCACAGTTTGAATTGCACATTTTTATTTGCATACTTGCATTTATTTACCTTCTTTGTAAGATACTATATCTTAAGAGCTAATACAAGTTTTAATATGATATCTTAGTTTACTATGCTAATTTTATAAAATATTTAATTAAGATCAAATTCCAGAAACTTCAAAGTCTTTAATTTTGAATATTTAATTTTATTTTACATTTTTAACTATACATATGTATGTATATTTAAATTTTGAAACTTTCATTTATATTCTTAGGTATTTCTCACTCTAATTTCTGTTGTTGGTAGGTTCCCTATGTCAAAATGAATTATTTTTCAATTACGGGCTAAGTGTTTTGCTAGTTTACATTGAAACTTCCAAGGTCTCCAATTAGATCAAAACCTCCTTAAACGTTAAACATATAAATCGAAACTTTAAAAGCTGGTGTGATCTAATTGACGAGGTCATATAAAAGACAACGTAGTTGATTCGAAGGTACTATATAAAACAGCAAAATCAAAGTTCTAAGCCCAGCGAGATGAAAGATCGTATTATAGTTCCAGTAGGACGATATTCTATTGTATCGTTTTATACTGCATATGTATCTCATCATCATCATCGGCTCGACAACCGGGTTCCGGTCCTGGCCTCTTTCAACAAGTCTCTCCACCTATCCCGCTCTCTAGCCGACGACGCCATCCAGTTGCGCACCCCAAGGCTTCGGGCGTCCTGGTCTACGCCATCTTTCCAGCGCAAGCATGGTCTACCACGCTGTCGTCTACCATAGAATGTACCACAAAGAACTTTCCGAGCAGGTTGCTCTTCGCTCATGCGAGCTAGGTGCCCTGCCCACCGGAGTCTACCGAGCTTAATTTTTGTCACGATATCTGCTTCAAGGTAGATTGCGTACAGTTCATGATTGTACCGTCTCCGGAACCGTCCTTCCTCACATACGGGGCCAACAATTCTCCTTAAGACTTTTCTCTCGAACGCAGCTAAGAGGTCGGAGTGCCTTTTGCTAAGCACCCAAGTCTCGGATCCATATGTGAGTACTGGCAGGACCATCGTCCTGTACAGCAGCAGTTTTGAAGTTATGGTGAGATTTCTGGATTTGAAGAGCTTTGACTCTGTATTGGATTTGAAAAGCCGCCCGCGTATTTCTTCTTCTATATTGTTATCGGCTGCTACTATTGACCCAAGGTATTTAAAGGATTGCACCACTTCAAATTCGTGCTCCGCAACCTTGATTGTTTGAGCAACTGTTCCTCTCGCATTCGATGCCACCATGTACTTTGTTTTACCTTCACTAATGTGCAGCCCCAGATTTTGTGCCGCCTGCTCGATCTGGATGAAGGAATCGTGTACAGCTTGTTCGGTTCTTCCGATGATGTCGATGTCGTCTGCGTAAGCCAGTAACTGGCTGGACCTGTTGACGATGGTCCCTCTTGTTGCCGTGCCAGAGTCACGGATTGCTTTCTCCAACGCCAGGTTGAAGAGGAGGCAGGCCAAACCGTCCCCTTTTCGGAGTCCATTAAAGATGTTGATTGGTCTGGATAGGAATCCGGCAATTTTTACGTTGGTCATGGTCAACCTACATAGTCGTGTCAATTTATTTGGGATGCCGAATTCTCTCATGGCTTTGTAAAGTTCTACCCTGGCTATGCTATCATAGGCGGCCTTAAAGTCTATAAGCAGATGGTATGTTGCGATGTTAAATTCTAGACATTTTTCCATCGCCTGCCTAAGCGTAAAGATCTGATCAGTTGTTGATTTGCCTGGAATGAAACCACACTGATATTGTCCGATAACGGTTTTAGCGTATGGGGTTATCCGGTCTTGTAGGATAGAGGAGAGTATCTTATAGGCGGTACTCAACAACGTGATACCTCTATAATTGCTGCACGTTGTGACATCTCCCTTCTTATGTATGGGGCATATTAAACCTTTTCGCCAGTCTTCTGGCATTTCTTCCTGCTCCCATACGTGTACTATAATATCATGAATTGCTTGACGTAAGGCTGGCCCGCCGTGATGGAATAATTCGGCTGGTATACCATCGGCTCCCGGGGCTTTGTTCTGTTTAAGCCGGCCTAAAGCCTTCTCAACCTCTTCTATGCTTGGTGGCGGCAACATAGAGTATTCTTCTTGAAGTAGTGGAGCTTCCACTTCTGCAGTGAGCTGACCATTTAACAATTCATTAAAGTACACTTCACATCGTTCCAGTATGCTTTCAGGATCGGTGATCAGATTTCCCTCTCCGTCCTTGCAGTATGTGCAGCGTGGTGTGTACTGCGTCATGTTTCGGACGGATTTCCTATTTCACAGATTAGGTTCTTCTCCCAGGCTGATTTTTTGTGTCTGTGTAGCCGTTTTTCTATTCTTCTGAGCTCTTTATATTCCTCTTCGCGTGCCCGCGTTCTATGAGATTGTTGCATTGCTCGGTACGCAACATTCTTACGTTCAGTCGCTAGCTTGCATTCATCATCAAACCAGTCGTTCCGATTTTTACGACTGCTGCCTAAGATGGAGTTGGCAGTACTAATGACAATATTCTTAAGGCGTGTCCACTTCTCATTTACGCCCAGCATACTGGCTCCAGGACTTACTCTCCCTAAATCAAGTGATTCTAGGGCAAGTCCTAACGCATTACCAAAGGTGTTACTGGTGTTTTTTCATTGCGCAGGGCAGCCGTGTTGATTCGAACCTGATCGGCGGATGCAATGCGTCTTCGCAAGGCAATCCGCCCTCGGAAAACCATACCAACAAGATAGTGATCCGAGTCGATATTGGCACATCGGTACGTTCGTACCGTCATCAAGTTCGAGTAGTGGCGACGGTCTATCAACACGTGGTCTATTTGGTTACGAGTGACTCAATCAGGTGATACCCAGGTGGCTTTGTAGATATCTTTACGCGGGAACCTGGTACTCGCAACGACCATGTTTTTCGACGCTGCCAATTCTAAGACTCGAAGTCCATTGTCATTAGTGTTCTCATGCCTGCGTATTGCCTGAATACCGGCTCCCGACCTATTTTTGCGTTCAAATCCCCAAGGATGATTTTAACATCATACCTTGGACAGGCATTGAGGGCGCTCTCGACTTGTTCGTAATAAGTCTCCTTTTCTTCGTCTGAGGACTCCTCCGTAGGTCCGTGAACGTTAATGAGGCTGATGTTCGTAAATTTGCCTCGCACGCGAAGGGTGCATAGCCTTTCGCTTATAGCGTTAAAGCCGATGATGGAAGACTTCATTTTTACGCTGACTAGGAAGCCTACCCCGAGCACATGGTGTTTTGTATGACAGCTGTAGTATATGTCATATTCTTTATTCTGTAAAACACCATTCCCTGTCCATCTGATTTCTTGAAGAGCTGTTATGTCAGCTTTATATTTTGACAGGGCATCGGCTAGCTGCTGAGCAGCTCGAGCTCTATAGAGCTCTCGTACGTTCCATAAGAAAATTCGTAAATCGTTTTTCAGTTTTCGTTGCGTTGGTTGTCGCCGCGCCGTGTGATCAGTCCGTTTCCGAGGCTTGTTGTCGGTCTCGTAATTCTTTTAGTTTTACGGGACAGGGAATTAACCTGTCGCCAACCTGAGGAACCAGCCTGATCATATTAGCCAAACCTTTTTTAAAAGGCTTGTTTCTAGCGGCCGCCACGGAGAGGCTATGATCAGACTTCCACCAGTCCCGAATAGTTACGGCACGTGCGTGTTACATGTTTTCGTATGCTACATGTTATTCCCCCTATTCGTCTGATGGCTGACCGCTGCATATGTATCTAGCAGTACTATTATATGTAACATTTAGCTTTTTTATATTTTTACAGTCGAAATTACAGTAAATCTAACAACCATTAGCTTTGTTTTTAACGGAGTGAAACGTTGAGTGACCCATAAAGTGCGGAGCACTCCGTAGACTTTCCCTACAACAATATTGATGTGTGGTCCGAAGTTAGTTTAGTATGAAATAACATTCCCAGATTTTTGACCATCTCCACGCATTCAACTACTGCACCGTTGCAAGATTATTATTTGGAAAGTACGACAGATCGTCATGACATAACGAAACCAAGAGAGTAGCTTTTGTAGAACTGAATGCCTGCGTACATTTGAACTGTAGACCCATACACAATTTGAGAAAGCTCATTTAAAGGGTGGTTAAATTTTAAGGGCCAATGTTGATTTTAAATAAAACACAAATTATTTAGGAAATTATTGTCATTTATTTTTATTATGATAATATTAATATGGTTCAATTATGTATGGAACAAAATATCGGCCAAATGGCGACCTCGGTGCCACACCTCCATCCGATGGTCCAAATTTTCGATGACGCTGAAGCATAATTGAGGTTCTATGCCGTTAATGTGCCGAATTATCTCATCCTTTAGCTTTTGAATTGTTGGTGGCTTATCGACGTACACATTTTCTTTCAAATAGAGCCATTGTTTCGTTAGCTGTGTGGCAAGTGGCACCGTCCTGTTGAAACCACATAATATCGTCCACATTAATATCTTGCAATTCGGGCTATAAAAAGTTCGTTATAGAACACCATTCACAGTAACTGCCTGACCGGCCTCATTTTGGAAAAAATACGGGCCGATTATGCTGCCAGCCCATAAACCGCACCAAACAGTCACTCTTTGTAGGTGATTTGTTTTTCGACAATAACTCTTGGATTATCATTCGCCCAAATGCGACAATTCTGCTTATTGACGAATCCACTGAGGTAAAATGTGCCTCATCACTGAAGATGATTTTCTTCGAAAATTGATCATCCACTGTTGCCATTTCTTGCCACCATTCTGACCATTGACGACGCTTGAAATGGTCAAGAGGCTTTAGTTCTTGAGTCAATTGCACCTTGTAAGCGTGTAAATGCAAGTCTCTATGCATAATGTTCATGAACGACGAGCGTGAGAGGTGCAATTGTTGTTCACGACGACGAGTTGAGGTGGACGGCTCTTTAGCCACACTATTGCGAACAGCAGCAATATTTTCTGCAGTACGAGCTGTACGAGCATGCACTGGTGTTTCCACATCTCCTACAGACCCGGTTTGCTCAAATTTTTGCACGATTTTTCCGATTGTAAGCACATTCGGACGATTAAATTGACCGGAAAAATCAGGATATGCACGATATGCATTTTGATTTGAATGCCCATTTTCATAATAAGCCTGAATAACTTTAACGCGTTGCTCGATTGTGTATCTTTCCATGGTTCAAATTGAGTTAGTCTGAAATTGAGAAATGTCAAATGAAATGCAGAAAAAAACTTGACGTTTAGTAGTGATTCACATTCAACATCGACCCTTAAAATTTAACCACCCTTTATTTATGTTATTAGAGAATAAATAAAATTTATGTTATTAGAAGATAAAACAAAAAAATACAAGAAAGTTAAAATAAAGTAATATTAAACAATAAAATAAAGAAATTAAAATGTGAATTTTTAATTATAAAAATACTGTAAAAAAAACAAAGTTAATTTAAATTTTGGAATTAAAATTTAAATTTAAAGAAAAATAAAATTTAAAAACAAAGTTTGCGAACCACTTTTTTATATATATACATATACCTGACGTGTGTTCTGTAATTGCAAAACCATTTAAATCTTCGACGCTTACGAACTTGTGTGAATCCCCTTCGAATTGATGTTTGAGGTAAACAATTCTAAAGGGATGTCCATCTAGTGGTTTCGTTTTAAATCATAGGCTATTTTGGCACTGACAGTATCATACCTCCGCGGAACGAAATGAGTAACTTTAAACTTAAATAACGTTGGGGAAATACATATTGAAAACTTATTTCCACAGTGAGTGTTGTGTAGCACAAACAGTGCGTTTAAAAAAATTGGCCGAAATGAAGCAGCCACCGCGCCTGCTGTACGCAAGTTTGTGCCAAAAATTCGTGAGACTGGTATGCTAGTGGACAAAACTCATGGTCGCCGTCGTCGCGTCATACGGAGCATACAGAGACAGACTAGAATGTGTCTGCTTTAGCCGAGAGTGTGAGACTCAATTCACGAACTTCAACTCGCCATCGATCTCGACAGCTCAACATTACACGCACTAGCCTGCGGAGAATTCTGCACAAACATTTCGGATTATTCTCCTGACAAGGTCCTCAGCAGTTGGCCGTTATAGCTTCGCAGTTTGGGTCTTAGAGCAGCTTGAAATACACTACGATTTTAGGCGAAAACATCATCTTTTCTGGAGATCCTAAAGCCCAAAACAATCAACAAGGTCTCGGAAAATTGGGGTCACAGAATGCGCTCCAGTAAAGCCAGCAGAGGAGCCCACTCCAACGATGTTATATTCCTTAACTAATGGGAATGTTTGTTCTTACCAATAAAACCAAAATATACAAATGGACAAAATTTAATTTTAGTCATTTTATTGCAAATTTAAAAAGAAACTTGTATTTGGTACACATCGTATACACTGATGACAATTATTTATATTTTTTAAAGTAAAGTGCAGTCTTTAACAGATTTTGGGGCGTTTCAGCATTGTCTAGCTTTAACTAAATGAAATTTTTTGATTTTTTTTTTTAATCTGGAGGCCGTTCTCTTTGGTCTTAAAAAAAAAAGAAAAAAACGTGTAGGTGGCAAAAATTAAGAATGCTAACTACCAAGTTTAAAGAAAATCGGGTGCAGTCGAACAGACAGACAGACAGAATTAAGAGAACCACTTTTTTTGTCTTCGCAATCTCAAATTGTCATCTTTGATCCAAATCTCGAGTTCGACTTTTTTACGAATGCACAACTTACCTTATAGTAGCTAGTATAAGTCGCAAGTAAAAATGAAATTTTGCAATGAATCCAATATTTTACCTTAAGAAACTTAAGTTATTCTCATTCCATTCACAAGCTTATATTTTATAAAAAAAAATATATTTTTTGCAGACAATCCATCGTTGACCTACTTAAAAATGCTTGAAAATCATGCCATCGAATTCAGTTAATAATGCAAGCAAACCTCCAACAACTTCTCCGAAGCCAGAACCTGACCTCATCGGTAGTATCCTGGGCGATTTTGGAATTTGGCAGCTACGGACAGTACTCATTATCTTTTTGTGCAAAATTCCTGCGTCATGGTTCATGGCATGTATTATTTTCACTGCCCCCGAAGTGTACCCCATTGAGGAATTCGAATGCGATACTTCTGGAACATCCACTAATTGGACAGTTACAGAGGATCAATGTTCCATCAACACAAATTTTGGCCATATAGAGGACTGCAGCAGCTTTAAGTACAACAATGACTTCTTTTCGTTGGTAATGCAATTCGATTTGGTCTGCCGGCGGGATATTTTCGTTGCTTGGACACAGTTCTGGCATCTATTTGGGATACTTGTGGGTGGTGTAATCGCCACAAAGATGATGCTTTGGTAAGATCAACAAATTGAAATGACCACTAGTGTGAGGCATATCTATGTGTATCCTTTTGAACATTCTAGGATAAGTCCTAGGACGACAATGTTCATCGGAATGGTCCTGCAAATCATTTGTGGTTGCGTCACTGGATTCGCCAGGGACTTCACATTGCACTGTGCATTCCGATGTCTGTCCGCTGCATGCTGTGCACTCATGTTCACTGGAGGGCATATAATATGTAAGCCCATGCACATCCGAGAGCCTGTTGAATTTTATTTTCTAAGAATCTTTTATTTGAATTCGTATAGTTTCCGATATAACAGCTGGAAAATATCGACTTGGAGTGATAATATTATACGATACATTCTGGTCCATTGGGCTGTTTCTTTTGCCGGGCCTGGCATCGTTCTTTCAAAACTGGACGCAAATTTACTTAGGCATCACTTTCCCGACACTCGTTCTTATATTTCTGCTCAATTGGACACCAGACTCCCCACGCTGGTTATTGCGAAAGGCCAAGGACATAACACAAGCGGAGAAAATAATTCGTGAGGCCGCAAAAATCAATGATCGAACTTACAAAATACCGGTTGACTTTGCCGACCAGCTGCGCATCCAAGCGGAGTCGTTTAAGAGCAACCCTCCTAAGGAAGCCACTTGGTCGGAATTGTGGATTGGGCCGAGAGCAAAAACTCATCTAGTCGCTGGTCACATTGCGTTGGCTGTGTTTATTATTAATTTTATGGGTATGCTGTTGAACATCAGGTCCTTTGGCAGAGATTACTTGGTACTGAATACAATAATTATGGGTAAATGAGATGGGACGATACAAAGTCTGTGTAGACGGTGTTTGACCTTTAATGGTGATAACTTTTTCCTCTTCTTGCAGGTTTTAGCGAAATTGTGGGTTGTTTTTTGGCTTTGCATTTCACCCTTAAGCATAAAAACTGGAAATGGCAATTGGCGGGTGGATTCAACATCCTTGCCGGACTAATTGGTTTTCTAGGGTGGACATTTTACCAAAAATCGAGTAAGTATTTGGTGATTTTGTTGGAATATTTTGTGTTTACGTGTTAACTAAGTGCACGAGTATTTAAGGACGTCCATTGTTTTCTATATCTATTGTGTCTAGATTTTGCGAATTTTGCTGCTTGTTTTTTCTATTATTGTGTTAGGGTGTTAAGATTTTGTTTTTGTGCTCATTTATTGGAGTCCATAGGCCTATAGTGGAATATATGTATAATCGATAACCTTTTCATAAAGCTGATTTGGAGTTATATCACAACGGCTTATGGTTTAATTTTGTTTTGATGGCGTCAGTGTAATCTGTAATGGATGAACTGTTTTTTTTTTTGTTTACAATTTGCACACCCTGCAGGGGGTGTAACACCGTGCGAGCTTTTACGTAAGTGCAGAAGAATTTGAAGAATTTATAGCAGATTAATTCACATTGTTCTTGAATGCTTGTACATCTTAATGAGGGGTGTGGGGGATACTGGAGAAGTACAAACTATTGCACATTATAGTAATTCAGCTTAGTCAATACAAATACAATGCAAACAAAAAAAATTTAATCGATGTTGTTTTTTACATTAAAAGACGATTATTGACTAAAAGATCTCTACCAAAAAGTTCGATTGCATTAACTAAAAAGTTATCAAAGGTATGTTTAGTTTTATAAATAAGGAATTTCTTTTATTCACCACAATATGTTTTATGAAAAGACCAAAAAACTACTGCTTACCGAATTTACTTAAGACAGACCGGTTGCTCATCATCAGCGATTTACATGATTAACTAAAAAATAAAATGCACGACTGGGTCGCACGAACTTGCTCCTATGACTAGGAATTAACTGTTCATAAGGATAAAATTAGTATAATTTTTTAAATTCTTTTAGTATTAAGAGACAAAAACAGAGTGCTATGCAAATATGAATTTATGCAAGAACAAAAATTGTAAGTAGTTATAGTGGTTTCTTAATAAGGGTTTTATATAATGTTAACACCAACATTAGGTTTTAATTACTATACGAATGAAAATTAAATTTCTAAGAATTTGGTGATTTTGTTGGAATATTTTGTGTTTACGTGTTAACTAAGTGCACGAGTATTTAAGGACGTCCATTGTTTTCTATATCTATTGTGTCTAGATTTTGCGAATTTTGCTGCTTGTTTTTTCTATTATTGTGTTAGGGTGTTAAGATTTTGTTTTTGTGCTCATTTATTGGAGTCCATGGGCCTATAGTGGAATATATGTATAATCGATAACCTTTTCATAAAGCTGATTTGGAGTTATATCACAACGGCTTATGGTTTAATTTTGTTTTGATGGCGTCAGTGTAATCTGTAATGGATGAACTGTTTTTTTTTTTGTTTACAATTTGCACACCCTGCAGGGGGTGTAACACCGTGCGAGCTTTTACGTAAGTGCAGAAGAATTTGAAGAATTTATAGCAGATTAATTCACATTGTTCTTGAATGCTTGTACATCTTAATGAGGGGTGTGGGGGATACTGGAGAAGTACAAACTATTGCACATTATAGTAATTCAGCTTAGTCAATACAAATACAATGCAAACAAAAAAAATTTAATCGATGTTGTTTTTTACATTAAAAGACGATTATTGACTAAAAGATCTCTACCAAAAAGTTCGATTGCATTAACTAAAAAGTTATCAAAGGTATGTTTAGTTTTATAAATAAGGAATTTCTTTTATTCACCACAATATGTTTTATGAAAAGACCAAAAAACTACTGCTTACCGAATTTACTTAAGACAGACCGGTTGCTCATCATCAGCGATTTACATGATTAACTAAAAAATAAAATGCACGACTGGGTCGCACGAACTTGCTCCTATGACTAGGAATTAACTGTTCATAAGGATAAAATTAGTATAATTTTTTAAATTCTTTTAGTATTAAGAGACAAAAACAGAGTGCTATGCAAATATGAATTTATGCAAGAACAAAAATTGTAAGTAGTTATAGTGGTTTCTTAATAAGGGTTTTATATAATGTTTACACCAACATTAGGTTTTAATTACTATACGAATGAAAATTAAATTTCTAAGAAAATACTGACCCATTTTTGAGATATCGAAATTTCAAAAAAAAATTTTTTTTTTTTTTTTAAATTCAAAAAAATTTTTTTTTTTAAGTTTTGAAATGCAATGGCGCAAAATTTTAAACAGTTCTCGTTTAAGGAATTAAACGGGCTCTACTTAACGCAGTCGTTTAGCTTGGAGACTTCGTCTAACTTTTGCATAATTTTAAACACGTTAGATAACTCTTCTAACTGATGTGGGTTTTACAACAGAACCTAAGCGAAATTGCGTTGAACAACCCTTAATTTGACAGATACATAACTCACAAAACTACAAAAACACAAAAAAAAAAAAAGTAAAAAGAACAAACAACTTCAAACCAAATAATTTTTCGCCGAAAAAAGTACATTTTATATAATACCTCGGTAAAGATTTTAATTGTTTTTAAGTTATTTACATTATTTTAGATGGAAATAAAGTATAAATCGCAAATTCACCTCATAAAAACTCAATTTGTTGTTGCAAGGTGCAGATTCATTTAGCTATACTCGTCTCGGCCGGCGGCGGCGTGCATATGCATACATAAGATAAATGTTTCGAGATTTCGTACGATTGTTTCGAATTTATAATATTCATTGATTCAGTCTATTTACAAAAAATATCTTTAAAAAATCGAATAAAACATCAGTAAACAATTTTTCTTCGATTTGCTTTGGTATGAAATGACCATTGTCAATATGGATAAAGTATACTTTTAAAAGATAAACTAGCTATTTGCTGCTGTTAAAGTAAGACAAGCTCTTTAACGTTAAAGTATAGTTTATGCCCTTTAAAATTAACAAAAAGTCGGTTCTCGTTTTATACTCAATATTTAGAGTCGACTCCCATTCTAAAACTGATTTAGAATAGGTTTTAAATGTTTAAAATTTTGCGCCAATGTTTTTAAACTTTTTAGAAACAACTCTGTAAAAAATTTAATTAAAATCCGTTATGTCGATAATGAGTAATTCAAAATTTGAAAAAATGGTTCTATGGTACGTTACAAGCTGTAATTTCAAAATTTTTCTTATTAAATTAAAAATCGTAAAAAATAATTGACAGAAAAAAAGTTTTATTAAAATTCTAGGCGCCGTTTTCGAGAAAAAGACGATTTTTGGAAACCAGTTTTTAACATTTTTTTAACATTTGTATGGTGGGTACCTTTATTTTAAGGTAAAATAATTATTTTTTTCTCACATCTTGTAGATTATATTGAGAAACTTTTATTTATAAAGTTTAAAAATTTGATTTTTTTTTTTTAAAAATTAACAAAATCGGTGGTACCGTTTTCGAGAAAATGGAGGGTACCCTCAATAACCGGAAAAAAAATTTTCAACCATTACCTAGCTTTAATTAAATGAATTTTTTTTGTATTTTTATTTTTTGAATCTGTCGAACAGTTTTTGAAAAAAAAATTTATATAATTTCAAAAAAAATTCGTATGTCAGGTACCGTTATTTTTGGTCTTAAAAAAAAAAAGAAAAAAACGTGTGGGGGAAAAAATTCAAAATGATATCTACCAAGTCTAAAGAAAATAGGCGGAGCCGTTAAGGCTGTAATCGAACAGACAGACCAGTTTCGGAGTGTACCTCCATCTTCGAAACACGTCGCCAAACCAATTAAATAATATAAAAAAGTTGTGAAAATTTTTGGTACTTAAATTTTGAATAAACAATAGTGCAAGAAATTTTGTTTGTATTTTATTTGTATATTTTTATTTTTATTTTTATTTTTATCTAATCACACAACTCGGAGACAAAATAATCCAAAATGAAAATAAACGAGATATTTTACATCTACATAAAAACAAACAAAAAAATCCCACTTTAGATCGCGCCCAAAAAAACGCTAAGTACCAATTTAAGAGTTTGAGGAGAATCAACGCAATCAATTAGTCTATATTATAACTGAATTGAGACCCACTTTCTGCGTCTTATTTATCTTCATCTCAAATGTTCTTGTCAAATTTAATACAAAATAAATATTTACATATCGTTACATATAGATGCATACTCAAATAATAAAGGTTAAGTTGTGCATTAAAAAAAACTGGGTCCTATAATTCAGTAGATATGTCTGGATGTTAAGAACATTTTGTGATTTAACTTGGAGCATACATTTTACTTACCATATATATATATATATATAGGTACTATAAATAAAAGATGTAAGCAAATAAAATTAAAACCGTGGATAAACAACTATATATTAAAAAAAATTAATCTGAAAAATAAGTTAAATGTGCAAAACATACACTTAACCAGAATTAAATAAAATGCACGACTGGATCGCACGAACTTGCTCTTATGTAAAAGTACTTTGGAATTTAAGATACATCTTATAAATATAAAACATGGATTTAATGAGATAATAATGTTCAAATGCATAAAATTGCCGTCTGGTTTCCGGAAAAGTATGAATTTATGCAAATAAACCTTAAAAAATCGTTTTATTATTAAATAAATTTTTTATATAAGGAATTTCTCTAAAATTTTTCAAGAAAAAAATGTGGGATGCGAATTTTAAGTATTTAATAATATTGGTTTTAGGAAATAATTTCAAAAAATAATCGTTCATAGGTTTTGAAGATATTGCTTTAATTTTTTTTTTTTTTTTTTTTAAAACAATAAATATTTTTTCGAATATTTTTATATACAATATTATTTTAAACTTAAGGGGTCTCCTGCTAAAAATTTTGGGTTTAAATCCTTAGAGCCGTTAATGAGAAAGTCGAAAATCAAAAAAATGGGTCTATGGCAGGTACCCCTAATAACATTTTGCCCCAAAATTTTGTTTGACCAAAATGTAGTCCATGTTCATAATATCACACTTAATTTTTTTTATCAAAATCGTTAGAGCCGTTTTCGAGATAAATAAGATTTTGCATTACGGGTGTATGGGGGGTACCCTTAGTTTTGGAGCTACAAAAAAAATTTCAATTTCTCCTCTAGGGAATCACCGAAGACCCTTAACTACCGAGATTGAAAGAAATAGGTCCAAGGGTTTAGGCTGTAGTGAGAGGTACAGACATACAGACACACTGAAACATGTTTTTTGTGTACTAAATTTTCCTTAAAATTTTTATAAAAAAATTGATATGCAAATTGTTAGTATTTAATAAAATACATTTTAAAACGTAATTTAAAAATTTAATCGTGTATCGGTTTTCAAGATATTGAATTTTCAAAAAAAAAATTGTAATATTTTTTTAAAAATCCAAAAACTATTTTTTCGAAAAAAATTTTAGTTTATATTTTTTCAAATCAAGGCAGCTCCTGCATAAAAATTTTGGTTAAAATCGTTAGAGCCGTTGGTGAGAAATTCGAAAATCAAAAAAACCGTTCTATGACAGGTACCCCTAATAACATTTCCCCCCAAATTTTTTTTTCACCAAAATATAGTCCATGTCCATAATATCACACTTAATTTTTTTTATCAAAATCGTTAGAGCCGTTTTCGAGATAAATAAGATTTTGCATTACGGGTGTATGGGGTGTACCCTTAGTTTTTGAGCTAAAAAAAAAATTTCAATTTTTCCTCTAGGGAATCACCGAAGACCCTTAACTACCGAGATTGAAAGAAATAGGTCCAAGGGTTTAGGCTGTAGTGAGAGGTACAGACATACAGACACACTGAAACATGTTTTTTGTGTACTAAATTTTCCTTAAAATTTTTATAAAAAAAATTGATATGCAGATTGTTAGTATTTAATAAAATACATTTTAAAACGTAATTTAAAAATTTAATCGTGTATCGATTTTCAAGATATTGAATTTTCAAAAAAAAAATTGTAATATTTTTTTAAAAATCCAAAAACTATTTTTTCGAAAAATATTTTAGTTTATATTTTTTCAAATGCAAAGCAGCTCCTGCATAAAAATTTTGGTTAAAATCGTTAGAGCCGTTGGTGAGAAATTCGAAAATCAAAAAAACCGTTCTATGACAGGTACCCCTAATAACATTTCCCCCAAAATTTTTTTTTCACCAAAATATAGTCCATGTTCATAATATCACACTTAATTTTTTTTATCAAAATCGTTAGAGCCGTTTTCGAGATAAATAAGATTTTGCATTACGGGTGTATGGGGGGTACCCTTAGTTTTAGAGCTAAAAAAAAAATTTCAATTTTTCCTCTAGGGAATCACGCAAGACCCTTTACTACCGAGTTTGAAGAAAATACGTCCGGTAGTTTAGGCTGTAGTTCGAGGTACAGACATACAGACATACAGACATACAGACATACAGACAGACAGACGGAATTGTCAGACCCACTTTTTTCGTCTTCGCTATCATCGTAATGTCAACTTTGATCAAAATCTCGAGTTCGATTTTTTTTCCAAATGCAGAACTTGCCCTATAGTACCTATATCGCAAGTAAAAAGACGATACGAAAAGATGTGTTGCAAACTTAGAAAAGAAGTTCCGCTTTGTAGAGACCGCTTTTATAGCAACCAATTCGATCTTGCTAAAGGAGATATTAAAAATGAATGGAAATTGGTAAACTATATTATTAACAAGCCTACATCTTCCAAAAAGGATATTAGCATTAAAGTAGGCAAAAATATGGTATCTGATAAAAACATTATTTCAAGTACGTTTATTTATTATTTTGTCAATGCGACAAACTCCTTACAGTGTTCTTTTTCTTCTAACTGTACTTCTTGCAGTTCTGCAATTATTTGTGGTGATCCTTTAACCCAAAACTCGTTTTTCTTTGAACCCATAACTGGTTTAGAGCTCCTTAAATATATTGGCAGTCTTAAAAATTCGGATTCTTGTGGATCTGATGGAATTTCAATTAAGGTGCTTAAAAATATTGCGTGTTTCGTAGTAGATGTATTAGCTTTTATATTTAATAGAAGCATATTCTCAGGAATTTTTCCTGGAGCATTGAAATGTGCTGATATTGTTCCAATCTTTAAAAGAGGATCAGAGAAAGAAGTAAGTAATTACAGACCCATTTCGATTCTTTCTTCAATTAGTAAAATTTTTGAAAAAAGTATTAAAAAAAGACTCATTGATTTTTTAAATAAAAAACAATTTTTAAATCCCCTGCAATTTGGTTTTCAGAAAAAAAAATCGACGGAAGATGCTCTTCTGAAATTTTGCTCTGATATCTTCAATAACCTAGATAAACAAAAGCTCACAGCTGGGCTCTACGTTGATATCACTAAAGCGTTTGATAAGGTGAACCATGATATAATGGTAACTAAACTAGAAAATTTGGGTTTAAGAAGTTTTATGAGGGACTGGTTTAGATCCTATCTTAATAATAGACCACTGAGAGTTAAAATTGGTAATTTTAGGAGTGGATCTAAATTTACTAACATAGGGGTTCCACAAGGTTCAGTGCTGGGACCAATTTTGTTCCTAATATATATTAATTCTTTATTCAGCTTAAAACTGAAATCTAATGTAACTGCTTTTGCTGATGACATTGGTTGTGCATTTGGTGCTGATAGTCTCCTGGATCTCGTCTGTGAAATCAATTGGGATCTACATGCTTAGTCATGGGTCGCTGAACATAAGCTAGTCATAAGTACAAAAACGAAAATTATGTTCTTTAGTCTTTCCCAATAGAACTCCTTGAAACCGGATATTTTCTTCCATGAGCCTGAATGCCTAAGATTCAAATTGAAAAGTTGCAATTGTATTTGTTATCCAACCTCGATCACATACTCTCACAACTTCAAATGCAGTGATCATTGTTTTAAAATTGAGAAAGTTGATGTATTTCAATACCTTGGTCTCTTAATTGACTCTAAGATGTCTTTTAGTAATTACTCTGAGAATTTAAAAAAGTATTTCCGTTCCACACTTCGGCATTTTTTACTTGCGACTTATATGTACTATAAGGCACGTTATGCATTCGGAAAAAAAAATCGAACTCGAGATTTTAATCAAAGTTGATATTACGATGATAGCGAAGACTAAAAAAGTGGGTCTCGCAATTCTGTCTGTCTGTCTGTCTGTCCATTCGATTGCAGCTAAACGGCTCGGCCGATTTTCTTCAAACTTGGTAGATATGGGTTTTAATTTTTTCCCCCCGGATGTTTTTTGATTTGATTTTTTCAGACCAAAAATAACGGTACCTGCCATACGAATTTTTTCGACATTTTATAAATATTTTTTTTTCTCAAAAACTGTACCACAGATTTTTTTTTTTTAAATTCTTAAAATTTATTTTAGTTAAGGCTAGGTAATGGTTTAAAAAATGTTTCCAAAAAATGGTTATTTTTGGTACCCCCTTTGGAACCATTTTTTTTTGTTTTTGATTTTCTCTAAAACGGTACCACCGATTTTGATAATTTTTTTTATTGTTAAGGCTCCCTAGCAGTTTCAATATTATTGTGTATTCAAATTTTCAAAACAAAATTTTTTTGAATTTTTAAAAAAAAATTCGAATTTTTTTTTTTTGAAAACTCAATATTTCGAAAACCTAATGCTCGATTTTTTCAAAACTTGATAAATGAAAGTTTTTTAATATAAATTATAAGATTTAAGAAAAAAAAAATTGGTTTACCCAAAAATAACGGTACCCTCCATACAAATGTTAAAAAATGATTTTCGAAAATCGTATTTTTCTCGAAAAGGTTCCGAGAATTTTACTTAAATTTTTTTTCTTTCAATCAATTTTTAAGATCTATAATTTAATAAGAAAATTTTGAAAACAAGATATTACTGACTGTACCTACCATAGAGCGATTTTTTTAAAATTTTGAATTTCTCATTATCGGCATAACGGATTTTAATGAAATTTTTTAGAGAGAAGCTGCTAAAACATTGCATTTCAAAACTTTAAGAAAAATATTTTTTGGAATTTTGAAAAAAAAAAATCGTTTTTTTTTTTTAATTCAGTATCTCGAAAACGGCTCAATATTTTTTTTGTAAATTTAATTTTTATTCAAACAATAATAAAAGCTTTAAATTGGCGTACCAAAATTTTTTCTTAAAAATGTTTTAAAAATTTTGTATATAAAAGCTTATTTTTTAAGAAACCACTACAAAGACTTACATATTATTTTTGTTCTTGCATGAACCTATATTTGCTTGATTCACATGGCATTCTATTTTTACCTCCAACTACTAAAGAAGTTGTTTTAGTCGTTTAAAACATTAATTTTTATGCTTATGAACTGAAGAGTTTTTCTCTAATAACATTCATTTTTGAAATTCTTAGTCTAATACATAGAAGCAAGTTCGTGCGACCCAGTCGTGCATTTTATTTTTAATGATTTTTTAAATTTCCTTTTTTCAAGATCACGAACGATTTGTCGCACCTCATTTGTATTATTTTTCAAGAAAAATTATACTACTTAATAGG
Source organism: Chrysotoxum bicinctum (assembly GCA_911387755.1). Taxonomy (NCBI): domain Eukaryota; kingdom Metazoa; phylum Arthropoda; class Insecta; order Diptera; family Syrphidae; genus Chrysotoxum; species Chrysotoxum bicinctum. The sequence continues at coordinate 72,294,772 of OU426988.1, read as the reverse complement.
TTACTAAAACGTCATAAAAGTGAGGAAGTTTGAGTAATTGGTCAGCAATAGATTTTTTTAATTAATTTTTAAAGTGTTTTTTTTTTTTAATACAGTACAGCACAGGCTATTATTAACATTTATTAGCATAAATGTAAGATTATCTAAAGGTTCATTAACATAACGATTGTTTTTGCAGGTGCAAACATAGGTTCCAATGTGACTTGGCATAGCTTTCATGTTCAGGTTTATTTTGTATTTATTTATTATTTTTTATTATTTTGCTAAGTTGTTAACACATAGTCCAATGACATAAAAAAATACTTTGAATCTGTTGAATATAATTTATATTTTATTCTATTTTATTCTATTCCAAAAACATGAAACAAATATCTAAAAATATTTTGAATCCACTTATCTATGTACATATCTACAAAAAACCATCATTGTCAACCCTTGCTTCCGTATTAGGTATACTCAATTTCAAGCTAGAACGTATACATCTTTTACATTTCATATAAAATATTCCAATACTCTATTTTTGTCATGTCAAAGTTTCTCTTTCAGTTCATTTAACTATGTATCATGATATTGCATGACCTTCAAAAACTTTCAAGTTTATTAAACCAATTTTATAACTTTACTATAAACTAAATTATTTTCAGTGGATGATGATTTAAAGGCAACCCTTTGGATTATAATAGCAGCAATACCAAAGGCTGGTGTCTCCCTTGCTCAATCGATGATTATCGCGTGCTTGCCAGAATTAGTGCCACCACACAAGAAGGCACCATTCATGTTTTCAGTTGTGACGTGGGCCCGGATCTGGCTTCTGACAGCGCCATTCGTTAACGTTCTAAAGAAGATTGCCGTACCAATGTCGCTCAGTGCATTCAGCTTTCTCAGTATTGTCGGAGGAATTTGCTTATGCTTGTTACTTACACCAAGGCCATCAGGACATACAACTACGCCTCCGTATGCTTCAGAAAATGGAAATGCGGAAGTAGAACATGAACCATCGACGAAAGACGACAACAAAGGCGTTTGGACTGTCGAAGTTTACGATAACCCTATTTGTTTAAAAGGTTGAAAATGTATTTATGTATGTACATACCAACCTCTTTTGCAAGAAATAATTTTTTGTACTTAAATTTGGGCCTTGGATGGCTGTGCTATGTACCTATTTTACATGTTAATGTTTTTTGTCGGATTTTAAACTTAAGGAAGATTATGTAATATTTTTTGTAATAAATTTAAGTAAAGATTTAAATATTAGAAAAATTTAATAATGCAATGTATTAGAATCGTTGCCGAAAATTCAGCGAAAATCCTACCATTGAAATATTTATTATGTGAGTTATGTTTGTGTCTAGTTTTTAGTATAGATACATTTATTCGATTTAAAACTACAGGTTTTCAAATTTAATTTAGCAATTCTAAGAAGTTATCACGCACGTTGTCAGTTTTAATAATTGTCTCTTCTCAGCGAATTTGTTACTTGTAATTGTAATATATGTTTGTTTATGTATATATGTATAATACGGCAAGTTTTGAATTGGTTAAAAATAGTATTGTGTACTAAAATTTTCAAAAAAGTTTTTTTTTTTTTTTTGATTTTTAAAAGTAATTTCAAATTTTTTTTTACATTTTACAATTTTTTTAGCACTATCTGAAATAAAAAAAATTGTTCTTTTATTAAAAAATTAAAAGACATATCGAATTTGTACTAAATGTTTTATGCAGAAACTTCAAATTTAAAAAAAAAAGTAAAAACCATCAAAACTTAAAAAAAAAACTGCATGACTGGATCGCACGTACTCGCACTTTTGTACAAGTATATACTTTGGAATTTAAAAATGTTATATATGTATAAAAATATGGCTCTAAGAAAAGAAAAATGTTTAAATGTATAAAATTCATTATTTTAATTGCCGTTTGATTTCTGAAAAAATATGAATATAATAAAATTAAAAAAAATTGTTTTATTGATAAATTAATTTTGTATATACCTATATTCAAAATAGTTGTAGTTTTGCCTTAAGTCCACGAAAACTGGCGTTTCGTATTCGCCAGCTCACTTGGGCTCATCAGTTGTGGACTAAAGGCCAAGAAAAAACTATTTTAAATCAATAATTGAACAAGTCCAATTAAATAGTGCTTAGTTCTATACTCGGCTGATATATTTCAGTAGAATATAGTAAACAAATAAATTTGATGGTGCAACAACTCGAAGTGAACCAGGACCTAGTGACTTACAACTCTCAAACATTCCTGTGTGAGTGTTACCAGAAACGGAGGGTGCTAATGGGCAGCGCACTTTCCATAACAAAAGATATACTCTTGGAGGATTTGTCAATTCCTCGCAAGAAGCAGTACACCCCCAAAAAACTTTTTCAAGCGGCTGAGAATCAAACTCGAGACCTTCCGCATGACAGTCCAACGCACTAATCACTATGCCAAGGGGTACTACAGTAGAATATAGAGTTTGTATTATAAAAAAAAAACATCCTATCTAAATAATGCCAGGCAACAGGCAAAATCTTCCAGCGTTAATGATTAAAGATTTTAATCTTGGTTGGATATAATTCACATTAGATTTTCGTCATAAAATTGATGTAAGATGAACTGAATTTGACATAAATTGCGTATTGACTAGTCAACTGATAGGTCCAAATGAGATCGTTTGGACCAAACGCTAATTTTTGTGAACTAATGGTTAAAAAAATCTATTTGAAATCATTTATTCAACAAGTCCAATTAAATAAACTCGAGGATTTGATCAGACTTGACATCATGCTGACAGGGAAAACGAAAAAAGTGGTTCCAGCAATTTTGTCTGTCTGTTCGACTAAGGCCTCAACGGCTCGGCCTAGTTGCTTTAAACTTGGTAGATAGCATTTTTATATTTTTCCCCCACATATTTTTTTTTCTTTCTCAAATTCAAAAATAAATTTAACATAAGAATTTTTTTCAAATTTAAAAAAAAATATTTTTTTTTCTCAAAAACTGTCGCACAGATTTTATTAAGGAAAATCCAAAAAAAAAACATTTAGCTTAAGCTTATTTCACAAGCGGTAAATTCTATTTTGATAATTTTTGTATGTTTATTTTGCTTTTAATAAAGGATGGTTAAATTTTAAGGGCCGATGTTGAATGTGAACCACACTTAAACGTCAAGTTTTTTTCTGCATTTCATTTGACATTTCTCAATTTCAGACTAACTCAATTTGAACCATGGAAAGATACACAATCGAGCAACGCGTAAAAGTTATTCATGCAAAATGGGCATTCAAATCAAAATGCATATCGTGCACTTCGTGAATTTTTCGGTCAATTTAATCGTCCAAATGTGCGTACAATCGGAAAATTCGTGAAAAAAATTTGTGCAAACCGGGTTTGTAGGAGATGTGAAAACACCAGTGCATGCTCGTACAGCTCGTACTGCAGAAAATATTGCTGCTGTTCGCGATAGTGTGGCTAAAGAGCCGTCCGCCTCAACTCGTCGTCGTGAACAACGATTACACCTCTCACGCTCGTCGTTGATGAACATTATGCATAAAGGCTTGCATTTACACGCTTAAGGTGCAATTAACTCAAGAACTAAAGCCTCTTTACCATTTCAAGCGTGCGTCGGTCGTAAATGGTCAGAATGGTGGCAAGAAATGACATCAGTGGATTATCAATTTTCGAAGAAAATCATCTTCAGTGATGAGGCACATTTTCACCTCAGTGGATTCGTCAATAAGCAGAATTGCCGCATTTGGGCGAATGATAATCCAAGAGTGGTTGTCGAAAAACAAATGCACCTACAAAGAGTGACTGTTTGGTGCGGTTTATGGGCTGGCAGCATCATCGGCCCGTATTTTTTTCCAAAATGAGGCCGGTCAGGCAGTTACTGTGAATGGTGTCCGCTATCGTGAGATGATAACGAACTTTTTGTGGCCCGAATTGCAAGATATTAATGTGGAAGATATTATGTGGTTTCAACAGGACGGTGCCACTTGCCACATAGCTAACGAAACAATGGCTCTTTTGCGCGCAAATTCAATGGCCGTGTTATCTCACGTGGTGGCGATGTCAATTGGCCGCCAAGATCATGTGATTTGACACCGTCGGACTTTTTTCTTTGAGGTTATTTGAAAGAAAAGATGTACGTCGATAAGCCAGCAACAAATCAAGAGCTAAAGGATGAGATAATCCGGCACATTAACGGCATAGAACCTCAATTATGATTGAGCCTCATCGAAAATTTGGACCATCGGATGGAAGTGTGCCGCCGTGGTCAGAAGGAACCTAGAAGTTTTATAATTTTTTTTTCTTTCGATAAAAAGAGTATTTCAATGAAATTTTCTTATAGAGTAGCTTCTAGCCAGTTTAAAAATCATTGGCCTAAAATTTTAAACATTTAAAACTCCCTTAATACATTTTAGAGTGGGGATGTTTAAAACGAGATTCGACGTTTTCTTAATTTTAAATGATATAAACCATACTTTTACGTTAAAGAGCTCGTCTAACTTTAACATTAGCAAATAGCTACTTAATCCTTTCAAAGTATACTTTATCCATATTGACGAAGCCAAAGGTCATTTTATACTAAATAAATCGAAGTAAAAATGTTTACTGATTTTTTAAAAGATGTGCTTTGTAAATAGACTGAATATTAAAAATGCGAAACAATCGTACAAACTGGTACGTACATTTGTATGCATGCATGAGTATAGTCAAATGAATTGACACCTTTCAACAACAAAATTCAGTTTTATATATACATATGTACCTACTTCATTTCCATCTAAAATAATGTTAATAAGGTATTAGCAATCAAAATCTGTATGCAAGTATTATAAAGTTTTTCAACAGGGACGCTACAAAAGTAGAGCGACAGGGACAGCAAACGACGCCATATTTCTGGCTGCTCTTTTGACATTTCTCTTCAGTAAGGTTTGCTTTTTATGATGAAAAGATATACGAGCCAACAACGAGTCGAAATTATTAAAATTTACTACCGAAATTCGCAGTCAGTGGCCTCAACGTTAAGAGCGCTACGTCCAATTTATGGTCGTCATAATCGTCCTAGCAGATCAACAAGTGAGCGTCTAGTGGAAAAATTTGAATCCACAGGCACAGTACAAAATGTTCCCGTGCCAGTGAGACAAAGAAGTGCCCGTAGTGTCGAGAATATTGCTGCCGCTGCGGCTTCAGTTGCAAAAAGCCCAAATGTGTCTCTCACACGTGCGTCGTTCTCAAGCGTTGGGCATCTCTGTGACGTCGTTGTGGCGAATTTTACGAAAAAATCTTGGCCTACATCCTTACAAGATTAAATTCACGCAAGAACTGAAGCCGCTTGACCACCAGAAGCGCCGTATGTTCGTGAATTGGGCTGAGCAACAACTTGAGAATGATTCGGATTTTCATCGAAAAATCATCTTCAGCGATGAGGCTCATTTCTGGCTTAATGGCTTCGTCAATAAACAAAATATGCGGTATTGGTCAGGCAGCAATCCACACGTACTCCATGAGTCATCATTGCATCCCGAAAAAATTACGGTTTGGTGTGGTTTATGGGCCGGCGGCGTCATTGGGCCGTGATGATCAAGACCGGCACGTTACTGTGAATGGGGATCGCTACCGTTCAATGATAACCGAATATTTTTGGCCCCAATTGGATGATATGGACTTGGAAGACATGTGGTTCTAACAGGACGGCGCCACAAGCCATACAGCGGTCCAGTCGCTTGGCCGCCTCGGTCGTGCAATTTGACGCCGTTAGACTATTTCCTGTGGGTCTTTGCCAACAAGCCAGCGACGATTGATGAACTTCGTACGAATATCGAACGTGAAATTGCAGCAGTATCGGCCGATTTATACTTGAAAACCGTCGAAAAGTGGGTTCAGCGTCTGGACTTCTGCGAGCGTGCCCGTGGTGGCTATGCAAAAGAAATCGAGTTCCATACATAATGGCATCGAACGTATTTTCACAGGAATAAAGAATTTCATTAAAACCGGTTTTGTTTTATTTAAAAAAAACTTTTGTAGCGCTCTTATTGAAAAATGCGATATAAAATGTACTTTATGTGTCAAAATTAAGGGTTGTTCAACCTAAATTAGCTTAGGATTTGATTTGAAACCCACATTAGTTAGAGAAGTTGTCTAACGAGTTTAAAATTATGAAAAAGTTAGACAAAGTCTCCAAACTAAACGACTGTGTTAAGTAGAGGCGGTTTAATGCCTTAAACGATCAACGTTTAAATTTTTTTTCCACAGGTTTTTCTAAAAACCCATGTCTCTCTATCGACTCCTACTCGCACCTCCTCGCAGTGAACCTCCGGTGGAGATTGGGTCACAACCCCAGTGGAAGGTTGTTGGGGGTAGCAAACGAGGAAGGGGGGAGATGTGTTCCCACTAAGGCATCTCTTTATCCAGGCGACAGCGGAGGATTCCCCAGATGGAATCAACGGTGGCGTCTACGAGTACAGTTCCATTGAAGCTGAACTACTTAGTCAACATATTACAGGGCAACTCCGACATATTCTGAGCTTAAGCTTGTAAGGAGCGGTTTATCCGGATCCCTGTTCTGGTAGTCACACTAAGGACCTGGCGCTCCAGGTAGGCAGTTCTGCCGTCAAGTTGACTTCCCGGCCACATAAAATAACAGGCGGATTGTTAAATCCAACCCCGACGGACGGCGCAGTAGAGGAAGACCGCGACTCAGGTGGCGCACACAAGTTGGAGAGGACCTCAACCATCTCTACGTGCGAAACTGGAGACAGCTAGCTAGGGACCGAGCTAGCTGGAGAAGCTTGTTAGTTGAGGCCCTGGTTCACCCCGGACTGTAGTGCCACCTTAAGTACGTAAGTAAGTTTAAAATTTTGTTTTTAAAAAATCGATATCTCAAAATTGGGTTCGATTTTTTTTTTTTGAAATTTACTTTTTATTTGCACAGTAATAAAAATTTAAAGTATTCGTTCCAAAATGTTTTCTTAATAATTCAATATATAGAATCGTATTTAAATAAAAAACGCTACAACCATTTATAATGTTCTTCCTTGCATAAGCTAATATCTTGAGAAATCACATGGCATCCAGGATTTAGCTACAACTACTATAGGAATTATATATTATAGACTTTAAGGCCGCCTATGATAGCATAAACCTTTTGTGTCGTGTTAATTTTAATGTTCCAAATCGAAATCTAAGAGGTTTTCGTGACCCAATTTACATAAAACACTATCGTACCAACTATGAGCAGAATTCACCATTGAATACAATGTTTAATTTGTATAACGTCAATCATAATTTATTAATAAATTTTTGTGATGTCTCAAATAATAGTTTTAAAAAAATATTCTATAATATTGTATAATTTATAAATTCTTAATTCTAAGTAATATTTTTTGTACGCTAGATATTAATTAGCTTGATTCAAATAAATAAAATAAATAAATAGTCAGGGTAGAACTTTACAAAGCCATGAGAGAATTCGGCATCCAAAATAAATTGACACGACTATGTAGGTTGACCATGACCAACGTAACAAGCCAAGTAAAAATAGCCGGATTGCTATCCAGACCAATCAACATCTTTAATGGACTCCGACAAGGGGACGGTTTGGCCTGCCTCCTCTTCAACCTGGCGTTGGAGAAAGCAATCCGTGACTCTGTCAACAGGCCCAGCCAGTTACTGGCTTACGCAGACGACATCGACATCATCGGAAGAACCGAATAAGCTGTACACGATTCCTTCATCCAGATCGAGCAGGCGGCACAAAATCTGGGGCTTCAAATGAGTGAAGATAAAACAAAGTACATGGTGGCGTCGAATGCGAGAGGAACAGTTAGTCAAACAATCAAGGTAGCGGAGCACGAATTTTAAGTGGTGCAATCCTTTAAATACCTTGGGTCAATAGTAGCAGCCGATAACAATATAGAAGAAGAAATACGCGGGCGGCTTCTCAAATCCAATAGAGCCTACTACAGTCTGTCAAAGCTCTTCAAATCCAGAAATCTCACCATAACTTCAAAACTGTTGCTGTACAGGACCATGGTTCTGCCAGTACTCACATATGGATCCGAGACTTGGGTGCTTAGCAAAAGGCACTCCGACCTCTTAGCTGCGTTCGAGAGAAAAATCTTAAGGAGAATTGTTGGCCCCATTTGTGAGGAAGGACGATTCCGGAGACGGTACAATCATGAACTGTACGCAATCTACCTTGAAGCAGATATGTCGGCGCAAATAGCCATAACTTTTAAATACCTTCTATGAACCGTGAATTATCTTGGCAAATATGATGTGTTACTCGTATAATCAAATTCTTGCACTCAAAGTTTTGCCATTGTATTTACTTCTTGAACATAGAACAGAAATCGATTTGTCCCTTTGTCCAGTTTTGCCCATACTTCTAGTACATCTGCAACTTTTATCACTGTATGTCGTCTTCTTATGAGGATATTAATTCTGTAGGCTGAAGGTCGTTTAAAGTTTTTCTTGTGATGAACTGCTCTCTCTGAATTTTTTGAAAAATTCATGGCATTCAAAAAACGACCCTTATCTAATGTTTCGTGATTAAAATTTAATCTCCCACTTTGTTGTAAGCACACCTATAGCTTCTGAATCCTTTAGAAATATACTAATGATTTGCGTACCTACTCTGTATAGCTACATATAATTATACTCCTTAATACAAAAGGTACAAATTAAATTATGTTCTATAAAAAAGTCCCAATTTCGACAATTAGAAATAATTTTGAAAGCTATACTTCACTTACACTTAAGAATATAAATTAAAATAAACTCTTTTCAAGTTGTCTGTTAAATAAATTACCAAGATACATTTAATTCGGAAAAAATCACAAAAACCGACAATTCACAGTCGATTAAGAAATTAAGAATGAAACACAGTTGTATATTAACACATATATCATTTACATTTACACTCGTCTCCAACTAAAATAAAAACATAATAATAAGATTGATGTGGTGAATTTTGGGAAAATATTTCAACCCATTTTTTGCTTTACATGATTCGGTAATCGGTTGCCTTGAGTATGATATTTAAGTGATAATGAGTTGCATTTCTTACCTTGATACGATTTAATGTAATGTAATAAGTTGCGTAATGGTTGGGGCCTGGAAGTTTGTACATGTGAAAAAATATGAATTTTTGTTGGTGTTTAGAGACTGAATAATTGAGTGTACGAGTAGTTTACTAAAATTTCAAATAATTCAATAGCAAAATATCAATATGCATTGATTGAGAAAATCTTGAGAATAAAGCTTCCGTAACCGTTTGATGCGTCAACGAGTACAACTGACATCACTACTGAATACACACGTCCTAATGAAAAGTGACCCAAGGCAAAATTTTGATTTTTGCTCTCTGCAAAATATTATATTGACATCAACTGTCAACAGTATTTTAAAGTTTTGTATTTTCGATATTCTTTATCCGAAGTTTTTGCTATTTGCAAATCATTTTTGTTTATTCCCATTTTTATTTTGAAACTTTTTTTTAATTTCTTTGAAACTGAACTAAGAATAAAATATTAAATAAATCCGCACGAATTAATGATGCCAAAAACAATCAGTCAAAACAACGTTATTGGGACTCCCAGGGCCGTTGAGATCAGGTCCAGGATGAATAAAACGAGCTCCACATAAAGGGTTTTCGGAATGACACTTGACAACTTTGAACTTTCGCTACTTTCGCTGTGCACGCACTCTTTAACAATTTACTTAATGGTTAATGTCAAAACATTGAGTAAGAACAAAATGTTCATCATAGTTACATTTTCATTATGTTGAAGTTCGAGAATGAAGAACGTTTACAAACCATTTACATTTACTACATAAAAACAGAGACATATGTTGGAATGTTGTTCCTTTCATCATCATGAGCTATACATTAGTGATATGTGGGACATGACGGTACCACAAGTCACACAGCGGATGTAGCAATCGACTTATCGCATGCTTAATGGAATACTGACCTTTTAGGAGATAGGTCAAAATTGAGTTACGTACAGATACAGGCTTTTGCAAGCCTCAGATCTCATGAATATTTTATCATACTTTAAGAATACCAGTATTCATGATTAATTCATAAATTTGTTTTAATTTTATCCGTCAACAAGTAGGACAAATCCTCATAGCAAGATCTTTTTTTGCAACTTCCCAAAAATCGTTTTTTCGAGTTAGGTCAGTATTTCATTAAGCATGCGTTATGTGAAATTCAATTGGATAAACGTGTTAACCCTAGAACCCTATCCATATTTGTAGTGAACTTTTCCTACCCTGGTTTTTATTTCGAGATATTTTTTTAAATACAAGTCTTTTCACATTTAAAAAAAATTGTTATTCACTTTATTAAATAATTAAATAGAAAATCCCAAAAATTTATAGAAACTTAAAAGAGAATACAAAAAATAACGAACCTGTGCTCCCACTTGTTTAAAAAATACTATCAATTAAATTAAGCACAGGGTGATACAGCACTCTGAGTAGGGTTCTAGGGTTAAGGGTATTATGACTACCCCTAAAATGTTTGAGCACAATGTGCATGTTTTAGGAAAATTGGAGAGGATTTGTAAAGAGACACAGATGCATATTATTCGTTTTTAATGCCTGAATATCAAAATGAGAGGAAAAGAATTGGTGGGTTAAAACATCGTGTAGCGCCGCTAAAAAAAGAATGCCTTTAACCGTACGTCTGAAGTTAGACTCAAGGGCCAACTGATGGGCATTCCCTGAAGTGCGAGTATAACGGTTAAATTGTTTAAGGGGAGGAATGCAACTGGCTATTTCACTAAAACACTAAAGACCTCTTTTTGTATTATATGCAAGAGACCAAATATGGGAATTGTGGTCGAGCTATGAACGAATATAAGCTTTATAGATTACAGCCAGGTCAAAAGGATCGATGGAAACCTAAGCACTTAGCACATTTTTGAGGCATTAAATTCTACGCTGCTTACGAATTTGACAAAACATCCGAAAAACAAGGACATACCTACATCTGAGAACGAATATAAGAAGCTGAGCGTACTGTCGCCAGTTGCACTGAAAACATTTGACAATTATTATTGTCAATATGATGATCAAATTATTCCTGTCATCATATTGAAAACTACGATAGTCAAATATGTAGACAGATGCAGTTTACAAACTGACTATTACGATTATCAATATGTTAATCAAGATAAATAAAAATAAAAGAGGGGTAGCTCATCGAATTGACAATTATTGTGATTGTCAGTTTGATAACCGCATTATTCTCGTTATCACATTGAAAACTCACTACGGCCATCAAATATACAGTTATAACATTGAATATTGCGACTGTCAATATAAAAACTAAAATAAATAAAAAGGAAATAAGGACAATGTATCTTTTGTGTCTTTTATTTTAATGTATAGTTTGAAAATAAAAGATAAAATGATGTACGATTGGACTGGACGACAAAAATTTTTTTTTTTTGTTACAAGAATCTGGTTGACCAGTGTTACTAATACTAAACACAATGTTGAAAGATGATGCATAGTTCGAAAAAATTTTAACCATCGTCTGTTAAGTGTTTATTCTAAAACAGCATTATCATTGTTCCATTCGAAAAATCTCAGTTCATGCGTCCCGTATAATCAAATTTTTTTTTTGATTTCAATTTACTTAACTGAAAATTTATTAAATCCTCCTATAACTTAAATATATAATCATACAAAAATGCTTCGACATCGTGCTTAATCAACCAACATTTTGCGCTATAATATTTTCTTTGTTTAAGTTTATTTCTCAGAGTGTAAAAAAAATAGACCCTATAAAACTGTATATCTAAAAAAGCAATCATCACAATTTTCATATTGAATACAAGAGCAATCGATTAACCACTTAATATTGTCGATATGATTATTGCATCTCTGGGGTTATCACATTGAAAACCTTAATTATCTTGGTAGCGTTTGTCCGCACCCGTTCAAATCCAGCTAAAAATACAATATCGCATCAGATGCGTCGATTAAGTAGACAACTTAAAAGTTGCATGAAGGGCCCTTTCTCTAAAATAAAAGGAATCAACAGTAACTGACATAAAACTTAAAACTAACTATATTCATTCTATTTTTGCACCATTAAGTCTTCATATTTCAAACACATCCTGATAACCCACCTAAAATGTGGGTGGTGAATTGACCTGTTTTTGAAAGATGGCTGATTTTTTAACATTAAAAACTGCATAAAGCTGTTGTTGCAATTCACGGACACGATAAAAAGATTACAAATACGTATACGAAAAGTGTGAAAGTTTCAAATTTCGTTCATTCATAGTATTTGGTTATTTTTCAAATGTAAAAAAACATAAAATTTTCATATTGAAAACGATGATATTTGAACTGGCACATCTGGTTGTCAATACGAACATTTTGCCGTTGCAGTCATGACTTTAACTATTGTTGTTGTAAATATGATGATCATTTCCTTAAAATGTTCACATTGACAACCAGTCATCAGCTTGATAATTCTGATTGTCAATTTGAATACCCGGAGTTGCATATTTAGATTTCAATTCATGTAAAACCCTTTTAGCGTTAGGTTAGGTCATTAATCTGTCTGGCGTTATCGAAGTCGGTCGCTTTTTACCGAAAGTCATAAGAATAATAATATAAAGTTTGCTTTGCTTTTAGTGTTATGAGTGCATATATAAAAAACAAGTGAGAAGGTAATAAATCGTTTAACATTATTTATTTTAAATCATAGATCTTTTAAATTTTTACATAGCCAAGTATTCACAATACAATACAAATACTGCCAATTAATACGGTTGTCAATACGGAGTTAAGAAACTTTTTGAGGAGCTGGAAAGAAGAACATTTATATTTGGTCTTAAAAGGTATAGTTTTCTGATTTTTATCTATCCTTTGTTTTAATTAATCATATTTTTACCCAAAATCCTAGATTTCGAGAAATCTTTCACTAAGGTAATATCCGGTTTGCGGATTAATTAAGTTTATTTATTTATTTACTATAAAACCATGTAATATTTATGATCCATTAAAACTGATCTGAAAATTAAAGTGAGATTTTTATTTTAAACTTTTTTAAAAGCTTATATTTCAGAATGGAAATAACTTTTTAAGATGACTCAAAACTTTGAATAGTAAGTATACACTTGTCAAATTGAAAACATTTTGACAACTGTTTAAATTAAATTGGCATTTGTAATTTTCAATGTGGCACCTGTGATTTTCATTTTGATATCTGCTGTGATCAAATTGATAATAGCAGTAATCAATTTGAAGACTACAGAAATCAAATTGACAAACACAGTTTTTAATTTGAGTGCAGCAGTTTTTAATTTGACAACTGCTGTTATCAAATCAACAGTACAAGTCATTAATTTGACAACTCATGTGATCAAATCGACAGTTGCAGTTCTCAGTTAGACAACTGCTGTAATCAAATTGGCTATTTCAGTTTTCAAATTGACAATGTGGTGTTCAATTTGACAACAGCTGTGATTAAATTTACAAACAAAATTTTCAATTTGACAACTCCTTTAATCAAATTGATAATTCCAATTTTCAAATTAAGAACCGTGGTATTTAGTTTTACAACTGCTGTGATGAAATTAACAGTCGAAGTATTCAATTTGAAAACTGTTGTAATCAAATTAACAACCATATTTTTCAATTTGACAAATGCTGTAATCAAATTTCCAATTCGTAAATTTGACAACTCCTGTGATCAAATTGACAACTGCAGTTTTCTGTTAGACACTGCTGAAATAAAATTGACAATTTCAGTTTTCAATTCGACAACAGTGGTTTTCAGTTTGAAAACTTCTGTGATAAAATAAACAAACAAAGTTTTCAATTTGACGGCTTCTGTAATGAAATAAACAACCATAGTTTTCAAATTAGCAACTGCAGTGATCGAATTGCAAATAAAAATTGCCAATTTGACAACTGCTCTGGTTAAAAATTGATAATTTAGTTATCAATACCACAATCCTGATTTTCCATATAAAAGTCGTAGTTATCAATATGAATACCAAATCTTTATGAAATTTATGAAATTGACAGTCTGAAAGTGTCGTATTTACTACACCGGTCATTGGCTCAAAATTGACAATTTTATTGTCAGTTCAACTCACAAAATTATCAATATGACTGCACTTTTTGGTTCAGTGTGGTCAGCAAAACAATTTAATGGAATAGAAGTTTCAAACAAAAGATCATTGATGAACATCAGAAAGAGAGTCAGAGACAAAACGGAGCCCTGTGGCATTTATTTTATAAACTTCAGACTTACAACCATCCAACACAATTTGTATTGAGGGGTTCGAAAGGTATTTTCGAATCCAATTAGGAAGAGATTCATCAATAACAAATGCACGCATTTTCAATAAGAGAGCTTGATGCCAAACTTTATCAAATGTTTATCAAATATCAAGTGCAATAATCTTACTTTCTCCAAAACAATGTAAAGAATTTTACCAAAGTTCGGTGAGATATACTCGTACCATCGAATCATTAGTGGACCTATTGCTTCGAAGCCTAAACTGCCGATCATTGAAAAACTTTCGTTCTTCAAGATATTTCTTGAGTTGATAATAATTTATCAGGGTTTCCATGCCCTTGGAAAAAGGGACGTAAGTGCAATTGGTTATAAGGGGAAGAAGGTTCGGGTTTTTTGGGGACAGGCTGGACAAACGCTGTTTTTCATTCACTAGGGACCGTCCCAGTTGGCAAACGGTTTTTTTAAAGAATTTGTTTTAGCGAGAATGAAAGACAAAATTCGATGTGGACTGTATCACAATTTATTTACGAATGAACTTAAAAACTAACAGAAACAGAAAGTAATTATAAGCTATGAGAAGATAATAAAGCAAAAAAGAATCCAGTTAAGGATAGAACCGTTGTTTGGTGTAGCGTGAATCGTGATGCGCTTCTATGTACAACAAAAGAGCATTGTATATAATAATTAGTGTTGCTGTTTTGTTATTATAATGAGAAAAGTATCTATCAAAAACGTAGTGATAAATTTAGTACTGAGTAATAGATAACAAAAATAGTAATGATTATATTCTTGAACAAATTATTTCGTTAACTGGGTTCTGTTGACTTGAGAATCTTGCAGATATGACACAATGGTCGGATGTGCCTGGTGGGCATAATACATTTATAGTGTATTTGTCAGGGTCAGAGGTAAGTAACAATTCTAGAGTGTTAGCGGATTGACGTACAATGGTAGTGCGCATACACTACACTATATTGCATAAGAATTTTATTGCAGGTCATTGCCATAGATCTATACTCCACAACCCATTTCTCATATGTACTCGCATTTCATTCACTCCAGAAAATTATCTAATAAAATGTTCAATGCCACTTGAGTCTCAGATTACTTTTACTATGGTCAAGTGTATCTATCTATTCGTGAAGGTTCAACGAATTTGGATGCATTTGTGCATTTTGAAAGGGGCATGCATATTGGTTATGATTTTGATGACATAGCAAGTATGCTGCCTGATTCTGTCATTTGTTTCCCACCGAATTAGAATTAAATACAATGTATATGTTTTAGTAATACTATGTATAGGTTTAAGTTCTTAGTGTGTAAGAAAATTATTTTTGTATAAATAGCTTAAGTCTGATAAAATAAAATTGACTTTCTATTGTTGTATGTATTTGACCAATTATTTTTCAGTTTATTGATGACTTTGTACTTTTAGGCTCTTTTGGTCTATTTGTTTTTTTGAATGCGAATAAAAGACTTTATTCCACTCTTCACCCAACGTTTCGTAAGAATTCCTTACTTCTTCAGGGGTTTTTTGTATTTATTTAATCATATCATAATATGTTTATTATTATTGCATCCTCCCGATGACGGCACTGACACAAATTGAAAATAAATAACAAACATGAAAACGAAATAAAACAAAAAGAAAACTATCAAATTAGACAAGAAATGACATTTATATCACAGATTTTAGCCAGGTACTTTGTTAAAGTGCACTTTAACAAAGTACCTGGCTAAAATCTGTGATATAAATGTCATTTCTTGTCTAATTTGATAGTTTTCTTTTTGTTTTATTTCGTTTTCATGTTTGTTATTTATTTTCAATTTGTGTCAGTGCCGTCATCGGGAGGATGCAATAATAATAAACATATTATGATATGATTAAATAAATACAAAAAACCCCTGAAGAAGTAAGGAATTCTTACGAAACGTTGGGTGAAGAGTGGAATAAAGTCTTTTATTCGCATTCAAAAAAACAAATAGACCAAAAGAGCCTAAAAGTACAAAGTCATCAATAAAATTGACTTTCAATTTGAGAGTTAAAATTAAAACATCGGCTCTTTAGCCTTCTTTTTCTTTTTTCAGTCAAATCAATCAGATCGGCTCTTTAGCCATCATATATAACTAGCCGACCCGTACTCGCGTTGCTTCGCAAATCGTAACTACGAATATTTTCTTAATATTAATATTAGCATATTAAAACATTTCTCAATGGGACTGAGCATATTTGCTACAATAATATTAATTTTAGTTTATATGTATAACATACCGTATCGAATTAGATTCTCTTTCACACTTGAAAAAAAAGAGCTTGTTCATGTTTGTGCATATTATAAATATAACAATATAGAAAATAATAAAAATTATTTCAAATAAACGGGTTGACTACTTTCTGAAATCTTTCAACCCAAACTTTAAAATGGTTTCGCTTTTATAGAATAGTTCATGTGCACGGCACTGTAGTCAATTGAATGTCCATTTTTGTCACCCAAAATGCTATTGAGTGTATTCAAGTAACTTAAAAAATAAAATGCACGACTGGATCGCACAAACTTGCTCTTATGTAAAAGTACTTTGGAATTTAAAATACATTTTATAAATATATAACATAGATTTAATGAGATAAAAATGTTCAAATGTATGGAATTGCCGTCTGATTAATCTTTTTAATATTTAAGTAATTTTTCATATGACAAATTTCCTTAAAATTTTTCTGGAACAAAATTTGGGATGCCAAATTTTAAGTAGATATTAGGTAGTATAAATTTTAGAAATAGTTTTTTTTTCCGAATATTTTTATATACAATATTATTTTAAACTTAAGGGGGCTCCTGCTGAAAATTTTTGGTTAAAATCGTTAGAGCTGTTAATGAGAAAGTCAAAAAATCAAAAAACCGTTCTATGACAGATACCGTTATTAACATTTTGCCCAAAATTTTTGTTGACCAAAATGTAATCCATGTCCAATGTCCATGATATCACACCTAATTTTTTTTTATCAAAATTGTTAGAACCGTTTCGAGATAAATAAGATTATGCATTACGGGTGTATGGGGGGTACCGTTAGTTTTGAAGCTAAAACAAATTTCAAGTTCTCCTCTAGGGAATCACTGAAGTCCCTTAACTACCGAGATTGAAGAACATATGTCTAGTGGGTAAGGCTGTAGAGAGAGGTACAGACATACAGACGCACTGATAAATGTTTTTTGTGTACTAAATCGTCCTTAAAATTTGTATAAACAAAAATGATATGCAAGTTATTAGTATTCAATAAAATACATTTTATAACGTAATTTAAAAATTTATTCGTGTATTCGTTTTCTAGATATTGAATTTTCAAAAAAAAATTATATTAGTTTTATAAAAATCAAAAAACTATTTTTTCGAAAAAAATTTTAGATTATCTTTTTTCGAGTGTACAGAAGCTCACGCATAAAAACCTTGGTTAAAATCGTTAGAGCTGTTGATGAGAAATTCGTAAATCAAAAAAAAACGTTCTATGACAGGTACCGTTAATAACATTTCCCCCAAACATTTTTTTACCAAAATGTAGTCCGTGTCCATAACATCACACCTATTTTAATAATCGTTAGAGCCATTTTCGACATAAGTAAGATTATGCATTACGGGTGTATGGGATGGTACTGTTAGTTTTAGAGCTAAAAAAAAATTTCAATTTCTCCTCTAGGGAATCACCGAAGACCCTTAAGTACCGAGTTTAAAGAAAATAGCTCCAGTGGCTTAGGCTCTAGATCGAGGTACAGACATACAGACATACGGACATACAGGCATATAGACAAACAGACGGAATTGTCGCACCCACTTTATTCGTCTTCGCTATCATCGTAATGTCAACTTTGATCAAAATCTCGAGTTCGATTTTTTTTCCAAATGCAGAACTTGCTCTATAGTTAGTACCTATTACCTACTTATATCGCAAGTAAAAAGAGCCCACCCCCACATTGCTCAGCGATGTGACGATAGAATTAGAGAAACAAAAAAAATGTGTGTGTGTGTCGATTAATTAGATAAACTATACAATTCAGAAAAATTGAATATATGTACATAGGTAGGTCTAGGTAGGTAAGAGAAAAAACGTAACTATTGAATGGAACAGATATTAAGAGAGTGAGAGAGTGTATGGGAGCGGGAAGAAAAGAAAATTAAAAATGTTGGAATGATAATGAAATGAAACAAAGCAGCGACCTCACGATTGTGATGAAATCCAATTCTTGGATAAAATGAATTCAAAAAGTTTATGATTTTATATTTTGTTTTTATTTATTTCTCAGGTTGTATGTTTAACTAAGAAGTGATTTTGGGCTTAAAATTTGCGCAACAATATTGACTTTATGAAGCAATGCTAATCTT
Organism: Chrysotoxum bicinctum; assembly: GCA_911387755.1. Taxonomy (NCBI): domain Eukaryota; kingdom Metazoa; phylum Arthropoda; class Insecta; order Diptera; family Syrphidae; genus Chrysotoxum; species Chrysotoxum bicinctum. Next base: position 72,276,132 of record OU426988.1, on the reverse strand, counting down.
TGTTGATTATTGTGTAGGTTTTAAGATATGAGTGGTTGTATAAGTCAACTAATGAGAAAAAATGGACAAAAAATGTAAAATCAATAATATTTAAGTTTGACAAATTATTAATGAAAAAACATTATAGCCATAAACACTCTTATAACAATATAGAAAATAATAAAATTTATTTCAAATAAATCGGTTGACTACTTTCTGAGATCGTGCGTATCAAGGTTTAAAATGGTTTCGCTTTTATATAATAGTATAGATTGGCTTGAGGAAGCCCATATCCTCCATAGCTTTATAGGACAGGCAGGGCTCATTACACCTGGTACAATGTCAGGAAACTGAGTGGGCTTATAAAAGAGCTGAGTCAAGTTGCTTAACTCAGACAAAATCTCTTTCTTCTGGTGTTGTTTGACCAGAATAGCGCAAGCACAAGAATTGTGTACATTGAAGTCACCTGTAATAACAATTTTACTATGCGGGAAATTTGAAAATTTTGCTAGTTAGAAAATGTTAAAAATTAAGAATGAGTTAGTAAACTACTTTAAAGCAAATTGTTAATTAGTATAATGCCTTCTTAACTTTCTTAACTTAATAATAAGCTGTTTAAAATTTTACTCCAATGTGTATATTTTAAGCTTTTTTTTCATAAGGAAGTGTCAATTATTCTTCGTATTAAAGGATATTATTTTAATAGGGATAATGGTACTTTAAAGCTTATGATTGATAAATTGCCACTGCATTTTTGTTTGTATTCTACCAAATGTTTTGCTTTCACATGTGTGCTTTCTTAGCTTACTGGGCAACATAGTGTATTATGTATAATTCTCATACGTTTTAGATAGTGTTAAAAAAGTCACTAGCTGCCAAGTTTAATAAAATAAAATGCACGACTGGGTCGTACGAACTTGTTCCTATGTAATAGACTAGAGAAAACTGTTCATAAGGATAAAATTAATTAGTTTTTTAAATTATTTTAGTAGTAAGAGACAAAAACAGAATGCTATGCAAATATGAATTTTTGGAAGAACAAAAATTATACGTCGTTGTATTGGTTTGTTAATAAGGTTTTATATACAAAATTTTTAAAACATTTTTAAGAAAATATTTTAATTTTTAATTATTATACGAATGAAAATTAAATTTTCAAAAAAAAATGTTGACCCATTTTTGAGATATCCAATTTTCCAAAAAAAAAAAGAAATTTTTTTTTTTAGAATTCAAAAAATATTTTTTTTAAAGTTTTGAAATGCAATGTTTTTTAAACTTTTAAGAAGCATCTCTATAAAAAATTTCATTAAATTTTGAAATGCAATGTTTTTTAAACTTTTAAGAAGCATCTCTATAAAAAATTTCATTAAAATCCGTTATGTCGATAAAATGAGTAATTCAAAATTTAAAAAAAAGGATTCTTTGATAGGTACAAGCTGTAATATCTTAATTTCAAAATTGTTTTTATTTAATTAAAGATCGTAAAAATTAATTGAAAGAAAAAAAAATGTTATCAAAATTCTAGGCACCGTTTTCGAGAAAAATACGATTTTTGAAAACCATTTTTTGACATTTTTAACATTTGTATGGTGGGTACCTTTATTTTTAGGTAAAATAATTATTTTTTTCTCACACCTTGCAGATTATATTGAGAAACTTTTATTTTTCAAGTTTAAAAAAAATATAGCATGTGGTTTTCGAAATATTGAGTTTTAAAAAAATTTTTTTTTTTAAATCCAAAAAAAAAGTTTTTTTTTTAAATTTGAATACACAATTCTATTCAAGTTTTTGGTGAGCTCTAGCAAAAATAAAAACGATCAAAATGGGTTGTACCGTTTTAGAGAAAATCAAAAACAAATAAAATGCACGACTGGGTCGCACGAACTTGCTCCTATGTAATAGACCAGGAATTTTAAAAACGAATGTTATTAGAGAAAACTGTTCATAAGGATCAAATTAATTTTTCAAATTCTTTTAATAGTAAGGGACGAAAACAGAATGCTATGCAAATACGAATTTATGCAAGAACAAAAATTATAAGTCGTTGTAGTGGTTTCTTAAAAAAAGCTTTTATATACAAAATTTTTAAAAGATTTTTAAGAAAAAATTATGGTACGCCAATTTAAAGTTTTTATTATTGTTCGAATGAAAATTAAATTAAAAAAAAAATATTGAGCCGTTTCTGAGATATCGAATTTTCAAAAAAAGAAAAAAATAGATTTTTTTTTTCAAAAATTCAAAAAATATTTATTTTAAAGTTTTGAAATGCAATGTGTTTTAGACTTTTTAGAAGCTTCTCTATAAAAATTTTCATTAAGAACCGTTATGTGGATAATGAGAAATTCAAAATTCGAAAAAATGGTTCTATGGTAGGTACAAGCTGTAATATCTTAATTTCAAAATTTTTTTTAATAAATTAAAGATCATAAAAATTAATTGAAAGAAACAAAATTTTATCAAAATTCTAGGTGCCGTTTTCGAGAAAAATACGATTTTTGAAAACCATTTTTTTAAATTTTTTAACATTTGTATGGTGGGTACCTTTATTTTAAGGTAAAATAAAATTTTTTTTCTCACATCTTGTAGATTATATTAAGAAACTTTTATTTACCAAGTTTAAAAAAAATCTAGCATGGGATTTTCGAAATATTGAGTTTTGAAAAAAAAATTTTGAAGTTTTTTTAAAAAATCCAAAAAAAATTTTTTTTAAAATTTGAATAAACAATTCTATTTAAATTTTCGAAGAGCATTCGCAAAAAAAAAATGATTAAAATCGGTGGTACCGTTTTTGAGAAAATCAAAAACAAAAAAAATGGTTCCATGGGGGGTACCCTCAATAACCATTTTTCGGAAAATTTTTTTCAAGCATTACCTAGAATTAACTAAATGAAATTTTTTTGTGTTTTTAGTTTTTAAATCTGTCCAGCAGTTTTTGAGAAAAAAAAATATTTATAAAATTTCGAAAAAAATTCGTATGGCAGGTGCCGTTATTTTTGGTCTTAAAAAAAAAAGAAAAAAACGTGTGGGGGTAAAAAATCAAAACCCATATCTACCAAGTTTAAAGAAAATCGGCCGAGCCGTTTGGGCTGTAGTCGCAGCGACAGACAGACAGACAGACAGACAGACAGAATTGCCAGACCCACTTTTTTAGTCTTTGCTATCATCGTAATGTCAACTTTGAGCAAAATCTCGAGTTTGATTTTTTTTACGAATGCATAACTTGCCTTATAGTATATCTACCTATAAGTCGCAAGTAAAAAGTTTCTTAAAAAATATTGAGTATGACCTTTGTATGTATATAAAACTTATAGTAGGGTGATTCTACAAACGATGGAATTTTCGGCGGCCCCCAGAAATATTTTAAAATCCGTTCAATTATTTATTCTGAATTTTTTTTATAAAATTAGATCTGATTGATATCTACCTGTCCAAACAACATTATTAGGGTGACATTAATTTATTTTGCTCAAAAAATTCTTCAAAGTGTCTGGCTCTCAATCACTGACGTGTCCCCTTCGCGTTTTCGCAAAGAAAAATTATTACCGTTCTTTTATTTTAGGTCTCATACTAATATGAATCCCACCGAAGTTACGCCAAATAATACGTCTTTGCTAGGAAATAAATAAAGATTTTTTAGTAATGGATTTTATTACAAAAAAAAAAACTAATTAAACTTTGTCCCACGCATTTCTTATCAGTCCCCTGGAATATTGAAACAGTCAGAAAAATCAATAACTTGGATATCGATTGAGTTTCCAGCACTGGCAATTTGAAGTACCAAGTCTCCTTAAAATAAAATTGTGTTGCAGCTCGATTCTGTTTCATATGTTGGTATTGTTAAAAAGACATTTGTGCAAGAGGTCGTGGATTATCCGTTCAGTTTATCAGTCCTTTGTCGAGTTTTTACAAAACAAATTTGTTTGTAAGTAGCGATATTTGTTACTGCTAGTATAGGTTTAATAAAACTGTAATATTATGTATATTTTTTTGTTTTTTTATGTAAAACCTTAATATCTTTTTTGCACAAAATCTATTAAAAAAACCCAGTCCCCTGGCTAATTAATGAACAGATGATATTATTACGGGTGAATTGATAAAGGGGAGGACTGTAACTGGCTACTTCGAGTGAGCATTGTTTGTGAAAGAAGCGATAAAACAGGGAAATACATGAAACATTCCGACGGTGTTCAAGAGATGGGAATGAATCCACGATAGCTATTAAAAAAACTCAATCCCCTGAACACCCTTTTTTTAAAATGTCATTAAAATCGTCATTTTTTATTTTCTTGACTGGCCACTTTCAACAACGCAAAGAGACGTTCTAATAATCAACTAGAACAGGGTGATTTGCATAAGGTGTGACAAAAAGCTAGGGCGTGTAGGTTGGACTTTGACAAGAAAAAAATTGTATGGGAGTGGGGGGTCTATTTCCCCCCGTATAGGAGGGAGGGGCAATTTAAGAAAAAAAATCACTTAAAACAGAAAAAAATATTAAAAAATAACGGTGATACCTACAGAGTAGTGCTATAGCATTTTGAAAAGCCAGAAATACATTCATTAATTTTGTTTTCAAATAAAGTTGTTCGAGTAAATAGTTTTTGAAAAATTAATTTTCAAAATCAAAATTTTGAAAAAAAAAGTGAAAATTTTGTTTTTAAACAATTTTTTTTCAAAATCTTACGTTATTAAGTATTATTTTTTTATTCAATATTCAATGCTCTTATTAATTTTTGATCAAACACAAAAAACCGGATGTCAAAATGTTTTATAGTTTTTGAGAAAATCAAAAATAACAAAAACTACTTTTGTTCTAAGAAAAGCCTTTTATTTTAGTTTTTGGATTCTTAGGTGAATTTACGATTGAAAGGATTAACTTTATTTTTACTATTTTTTTAATTATCGGTCTTATTAGCATACAATAATGTGACAAAGTACTGGATTAATCATATTTCACACATTTTTCCATTGAGAACACCAGCGTGACTGCCACTTTTTTATTACGGTGGGGTCGGCTTGGCGACGCGACCTGTTTTGTTGTACAAATTATTTCTAATTTGTATGTCAAGTCGTCAACATATCACGATGTCAAATTACTCTCGTGCCGAATTAACGGATATGCATCGTGAAGCGCAATAGGAGGTGTCCCAGTCATACGATATTTTCAAGAATCCATCAACGTCTTCGAGAACACGGAGTACTGGAGTACCGACGGAGAGTAATTTCATCTTCTGCATCAGTACACACACAGGAAATAATTTTGGATATGGTCCGACGTAATCCCTCCCTTAGCACAAGGAGAATAGCTATTATGCTTCAGTTGCCCCAAACTAGAGTATGGGCAGTGCTTCATACCGAGCATTTCAACCCGTACCACACTACACCAGTTCAGGAGCTAACCGCAAACGACAAGTTACTGAGAGCTGCACTTTGTCGAACATTATTGCTAAGAGATGAAACTGAACATAATTACTTTGGAAGGATATTCTGGACGGATGAAGCTCAGTTTACCAGAGATGGAGTAACAAATTTTCACAATTTACATCACTGGAGTAACAGCAATCCGCATAACAAGAAACAAACCAAATCTCAACACCGCTTTAGCTGTAATGTTTGGATTAGTATTGTTTGACGAACAGTTATTGGACCACGGTTCCTGAATTCAGTCATAAATGGAGAATCCTATCTGCAGTTACTAAGAGACCTTCTGCCCAATTTGAATGACAACGTTCCCTTGGCCATAGCAGACAATTTAATTTACCAGCAAGATGGAGCTCCAGCACACTACAGCCGCACTGTAAGGAACTGGCTTGATGAACATTTTAGTGACCGTTGGATTGGAAGAGGAGGTCCAATAGAATGACGGATTGAAGTGGCTGGAGTCAAATTACAGGAAAATTTATAAAGTATAAATTTATGTACAGCAATAAGAAGGCGCTATAATCTTTGCCTTCTACAAAATGGGGATCATATTAAAAATTTTTTGAAGTAAGCTTTAGTTAAAAAATAGTTAAAAATTTAAATAAACAGTAATTATGTATTTTATCTAAATATGCATGTATTTCTAATTTTAATTGATTTCAAGATTCAGGAACATTTTTGTTCTTATTTCGCAATTGCATTTTTCTGTCACTAGTGAAATATGGTTAATCCAGTACTTTGTCACATTATTGTATGCTTATAAGACGATAATTAAAAAAATAGTAAAAATAAAGTTAATCCTTTCAATCGTAAATTCAACTAAGAATCTAAAAACGTAAAAACTAAAATAAAAGGCTTTTCTTAGAACAAAAGTAGTTTTTGTTATTTTTGATTTTCTCAAAAACTACAAAACATTTTGACATCCGGTTTTTTGTGTTTGATCAAAAATTAATAAGAGCATTGAATATTGAATAAAAAAATAATACTTAATAACGTAAAATTTTGAAAAAAAAATTGTTTAAAAACAAAATTTTCATTTTTTTTTTTTTTCAAAATTTTGATTTTGAAAATTAATTTTTCAAAAACTATTCAGTCGAACAACTTTATTTAAAAACAAAATTAAAGAATGTATTTCTGGCTTTTCAAAATGCTATAGCACTACTCTGTAGGTATCACCGTTATTTTTTAATAATTTTTTTTCTGTTTTAAGTGATTTTTTTCTTAAATTGCCCCTCCCTCCTAAACGGGGGGAAATAGACCCGCCCTCCCATACGATTTTTTTCTTGTCTAAGTCCAACCTAAACGCCCTAGCTTTTTGTCACACCTTATGCAAATTACCCTGTATATACAAAGGTATGACATATAAATTTGACTATTTTTAAAATGTCGGTACACATTATAAAACCGCTCACGCAACTCCGTTGCTCCGCTTAGGTTATGTTCAGTCGCCAGGCAGGCGCCTGTAGCAACAGTTTTCCTGAGCAGCAGTACATAACTGTTCCAATTAATGTAAAATACAAAACTGTTGCTACAGGCGCCTGCCTGGCGACTGAACATACCCTAAGCGGAGCAACGGAGTTGCGTGAGCGGGTGTGAGCCCCGAAAAGGGAGTTAAAATCCTGAAAACTCGCGAAGCGGGCCACCCAAGGTACTGTTGCTCAAAACAAAACATTTTATGTTTGGCCTTAAGTCACAAACAAATTTGGCCTTTTGTCACTTGGCCTTATGTCACGGCACCACACACCACACACAATAACCACACCAACGTGAACGATGGCTCTGTAATCACAGGTACTTTGCTCGATCTGAAATAGTATATAGTAGTTTGCTTCAGCTTTTTTAATTTTTTTACAAGCAAACTGCATGTGACCACAGAGCGCTCTGTAGTAGCATACAGTTTGCTCTACAATACTTTCAAATTCGGTGAGCAGAAAATGGCTGAGCACAGACTAAGGAGATCTGTGCTGATATACAGTTTGGCAATACGCTTCCTGGACGACCTTAAAGAACTATCCGACCTGAAGATCAAAGACTTGATCTCTTTTCTTAACACGGCGAAGTGGCTCTGATGCGAACCTCAATGACTTCTCTAACGGGTACTCCTCGATCTTAAAACCACGGATTAAAGAACTTCGGGTAGAGCAGAGCTCATATGTAAATTCCTCTTCATATCTCATTAAATCCACAGGTCAAATGAGTTTATGGAATCGCGGCACACTCCAGTGGTAACTAGATCACTGAGCAAGATATTCTCCTCACCGCCATTTCTAATTACCCACCTACCATGGCAGAAGCATGGAACAACCTAAACAAACTATTTCTGGTAAATGCCGTCTCTGAAGCAAACATTTGGAGGTGTTGAAGTCAAAGACGTTTATAAAGTTTTTGGAAAATAAACATAAGTTTCGAGTTAACCCAAAATATATTGTACGTTTGCAAGAGGTAGAGAAAGGTCAGTGTTGACGAGAAACCCTTTATCGTGAGTAAATTTCAGTGGTGGAAATCTATACAGTTTTTATGATATCAAGGAGAAAGATAATACTAAGCACAAGAAAGATATATTTAAGTCGGTAGCAATGACATCCACTTCTTAATCATCATCCTTTAGTGAACTCCAGTAAATGGGGAAGTAAATCAACAAGATGGGTTGTTCTAGTTGCCTCTGGTTTAACAACCAGCTTATATCTTACCTGTTTTACGATCATCTACAATGACAAAACTAGCTCTTTTGATAAGGCAAATGTACTTGCAACTCATTTTGCTGCTATCTCTACGTTGCCTGTTAGCAACATTGCCTCTCCTGTACTTGAGATTGTATATCATCTAATGGGACAGGTATATTTCCGCACTCGTACAGTTGCAAGAGCCCTTCGAGATCTTGATATAAATAAATCCGCTGCTCCTGATGCTTTAGACCCAATTCTTCTGAAGAGGTGTTCTTCATCGCTGGTAAAACCATTGCGAAAGCTTTTTAATCGCTCCTATTGTTCTGAAATCTTCCCTTGAAGATGAAAAACAGCATTTTTCCAGCCTGTTCCTGCTCTTGTAAGAACTAGCATTGAATATTGCAGTTGTGTATGGTGTCGACGTTACACTTCAAATATAAACCGTATTGAATATGTATGGAAAAAGTTCCTACTGTTTGCGCTTCGTAATCTCCCTTGGAATAGAGATGTCAATTAGCCTCCTTATACACATCGATTAAAACTTATAAATCTTAAATTTTTAAGTAAAAGACGAACTTTTATTAATACACTTTTCGTGTTTAATATTTTTACTAGTAAAATTAACTCAATGTCCCAAGCAGGTTTTTCGAAATTATGAACTTTTAAATTTAAGATCTAACAGAACTATATATGGTCAACATGAATGTGATTTTATAGATTTTAATATTAATTCATATATTCTAAAAACATTGTTGAAACAATTAATACAATAATTATTGTAATTTTAGGGTATGAATTAGTTTTGAAGCAAAATAAACAGAGAAATAATTAAAACAATAGCTTTTGCCTTTCATTTGTTTTTTTTTTTTTTTTCAAACTCATCAATTCCCTCCATTTCAATGGAAAAACTCAGAGAAATACAAAAGAGAACATTATTTTTAGACCACCAACATATTTTCCTATCCCCCGGAAGAAAATATTTAAAAAAAAAATTAAAACTAAAATTTTCCCAGAACTCTTTTTTTTTTCAATCTCAAAGTTTATTTTTGTTTTTTGAAAAGTCAATGGTATTTCAATAATTTTCTACTAAATATACTCGTGCTCAGCGGTCAATCATCTATATTCGATGTGCTTAGTTTTGTTAATATATTTCCAGTTGTTTTTTTTTTAAATAAAAAAATAATAATAATAATAAATTATTAAAATTTAAGAAAATAATTTGACTATAAATTTTTGGAGTGAGTGATAAGCTGGTTAAGCCAATAATAAGTGAATTTAAAAAAGCTGGGGGCTAAAATGATTTTAAAGACATCAATATTGGAATAGAATACTTTATGCAAGGGTTTGGACTTTGTTTATACCATTTGACTAGAAATTCTTTGAAGTAGAATAGTATAGAAAACGGCTTTCGACCATACAACTTTCTCGAGATATCAAAGCCCAGAATATGCCCGTTCAAATTAATTTGGAGGTTTCCACTTAAAATATGCTCAGAGAGATATCGCTCAAAATTTTGATGTTCCTTGGTTGTTTGTGAAATTCAAATGAAAAGATGTAAAAATGTAAGTACTCGTATATCTTTATCAGATATTTGAAAATACATGTTTCTAAGAAAGAGTTATGTTTAAAGCTCAAAATATGATTTTTTTTTTTATTTTTGTGAAAATTGCTTTCGTGAAGGTTTTTTTTTTAGTTTAGTTTAGAAAAACAGTGTGATCTTCAAGGAAATAGAGAAGGATTTAATTTTTAGAAGAAGGTATCGATGCACTTTATTCTTATTCATTCCTGGCGGTACGGCTAAGAATGAATCTCTGTACTTGATAGTAAGTAAGTCTAAAGTGGGGTACGCTTATGGGCATTCCTTGATGCGCGAGTTTAGCGGTTAAATTACTTAAGGGAAGGAATGCAACTAACTGGCAATTTCTCTAGAACACTGTTTTTAATAATAACGATAGAATAATGATAGTAAAGAAAAGCTGCGTCGGCGTTAAGAAATGTTAAAATTTCCTTTATAGTTTTATCGTTTATCATTTTTAAGGCTCTATTTTGAATTTTATCAAAGAAACTTGAATATGTTATACGATTACCTGTCCATATATGCGAATCGTACTCAAGTTTTGGACAAATGAGGGCCTTATAGATTATAGCCAGATCAGCGGTAAATACAATACGATTTGTACTGACCGTTCCGAAAGTTATTTTCTAATCCAACGAAAGAGAAATGCATTAATACCAAACGCACGCATCTTCGATAAGAGAGCTTGATGCCAAACTCTATTCAAAGCTTTTGATATAACAAGAGCAATAATCTTTCTTTCTCCAAAACGATTATAAAATGTGTTCCACTATTCTGTGAATTACCTGTGGATGTATTGCAATGAAAATTATACTGCATGTCGGTCATCAAGAAGCTTCCACTTTTTAAGCTTTTTCTTGAATTAATAGTTGAGCGTTTCCATGGCTTTGGAAAGAAGGGACATAAGTGCAATTGGTAGGAACCGATTCTGTTATATTTTACCCTTAAATTTTGTTTGCGTAAGAGTATGCTAAGCAACTCCACTTTACTTACTTTTGTTGGCGCTACATCGCGGGGTGCGCCTGGGCCTCAAATAGTAAACCCTGCCAGCAGTCTCGATCTCTAGCTTGCTGCCTCCAGTTTCGAGTCCCAAGATGCCTTAAATCTTCCTCAACTTGATCACGCCACCGGAGATTAGGTCTGCCTCTGTTCCTCGTTGCCTCTGGCATAGCGTTGAATACCTTACGGAATGGAGCGTCGATTTTCATCCGCTCTACATGCCCTAGCCATCTTAACCGCTGAATATGTATTTTCTTGACTAGGGACGCGTCGCTGTACATCTCGTACAATTCATGATTGTATCGTCTTCGCCAGATGTTATTTTGCCTATCGACACAAACCGGACCATAAATCGTGCGTAGAACCTTTCTCTCGAAAACACCAAGGGAGCTTTCATCCGCCTGGGAAAGAGTCCATGCTTCTGCACCATATAGCAAGTCCGGGATGATCAGGGATTTGTATAGCGTCTTCTTGGTATTTCTCGATAGAGCCTTATTCCTCAATTAGCGCAAAGAAACAGCGATTAGCAAGAGTTAATCTACGTTTGATTTCAGCACTCACAGCGGTACCCATGTAGACAAATTCTCTGACCACCTCGAAGTTACATCTATCAATAGTCACGTTCTGACCAAGGCTGCGGTGGGAATCGACTTTATTTGATGACAGCATATACTTCGTCTTCTCCTCATTGTTTACAAGACCCATTTTGTACGCTTCTGACTCCATACTAGAAAAGGTACCCGTAACTGCTCGCTTGGATCTTCCCATTATGTCGAAGGCATCCGCGTATCCAAGATATTGAGTGGACTTTTGAAAGAAAATGCTATTGGTGTTGACCCGAGTATTGCTCACTACTCTCTCAAGGACAATATTAAAACAGCTACATGAAAGCGCGTCACCTTGTCGAAGTCCTCTGGTAGTTTCGAAGTTTTCGGTTAAATCTCTCCCGATTTTGACGAAGCAACGGGCATTTTCCAACGTCATCCTGATAAGGCGTATCAGTTTGGCAGGAATACCAAAACTCGACATGGTACGGTACAGCTCTTCTCTATTAACGCTGTCATAAGATGCTTTGAAATCGATGAATAGGTGGTGTGTATCGATATTAAATTCTTGGGTCTTCTCCAGGATTTGGCGTAGTGTGAAGGTCTGGTCGATGGTAGACTTTCCAGGCCTGAAACCACACTGATAGGGGCCAATCAGTTCATCAGTAAATGACTTCAGGCGTTCACATAATGCGCTAGACAGGATCTTATAAGCGATGTTTAAAAGGCTAATGCCTCTATAGTTGCTGCAGAGAAGGCGGTCGCCGTTTTTGTGGATCGGGCAGATGGTACTAAGGTTCCATTCGTCGGGCCTACTTTCCTCCGACCATATTTTGTTGAAAAGTTGATGTATGTCCCTAACCAGGTCATCTCCAGCGTACTTAAAAAGTTGCGCCTGTAGACCATCAGAACCGGCTGCTTTGTTCGTTTTTAACCTGGCGATGGCTAACTTGATCTCACTTAGGTCGGGTGGGTGGAACTCCAGATCATCAACCAAGTTTGCTTGACGTGGCTACTTGCTGACAGAATTTTGGTCATTATCTCCATTAAGCAGCTGGTTAACATTATCTCTCCAGATTTTCAACATCGACTGCGTTTCCACTATGGTGTTTCCTTCCTCATCCTTGCAGGCACCAGGGCGACTAGTGAATCCTGTTGTTTTCTTTTTGACTCTTTTGTAGAAACTCTGTACCTGTTTTCTGCTAAAACACCTCTCTATTTCCTCGACTTCACGCTGCTCATGGTTTCTTTTCTTTTTACTGAGCAAGCGGTTTTCATCCTTTCTCTTTTCAACGTAGAGCTGACGAGAGGCCCTTGTCTTCTTTTGCTGCCACAACCTATACGCCTCGGTCAATGTTGGCTGATCTGTACGTACGTCCGTCGATAGCAACATGATCAATTTGGTTGCACGTTAGATCATCGGGGGACCGCCAAGTATCCTTGTGAATATCAAGGCGGGGAAATCTAGTGCTCCTCAACACCATGTTTTTTCCCGCTACGAAGTCGATAAGCTTGAGTCCATTTCCGGAAGTGATGTCGTGCAGGCTTTGTTTTCCGACTGTTCTACCAAAGATGTTTTCTTTACCAATTTTGGCATTAAAATCTCCCAGGAGTATTTTGATGTCAGTTTTGGGACATTGCTCATAAGTTTTGGCGAGGAACTCGTAGAATTCTTCCTTAGTAGTGTCAACCTTCTCTTCCGTAGGGGCATGTGCGTTGATAATGCTCGGGTGGTGAAATTTGGCTTTGATGCGGATTGTTGTCACTCTCTCGCTGACGTCGCGCAAGCTTAAAATTCTTTGCCTAAGTTTTCCTCTGACTGAAAATCCACACCCAAACAATCGCTGCCTTCTATGATTAAACACTTCCATAGTAAAAATCGCATTCTTCAATCTTCCTCTCACCCGGTCCATTTCATCGCATCTCCTGGAGCGATGTTATATCAGCTTTGACTTTGGTGAGGGCATTGGCAAGCTGTTCTGCTTCTGCTTTGCGTGTCCGGTTAAGTGTACGCACATTCCATGTACAAACACGAATGTCGTAGTCCGTTTTTCGTTTGCAGGGGGGGTCGTCAACATTATCTGTCCGTTCATCCGAGGCTAGTATTTATATTTTCATCCCAAATGGGTTTTCCTTTCATGGCCGGCTTGTGAGGCCTGCGCAGTGCGCATGACTGATGAGATCTTTAGGGCTGGTTCTTCAGAGCTTCCATATGGATATGCTTAATTTGATAATTAATAACGATATTGTTTTAGATCTCACAACCGAATTTTGTCTTAGAGTTTAATCTTATGTTTTAAAAACTTGTAATTCTAATAGTTAATCGAGATAATAAAGAGTTCGTTCCCCAGATACATTGACCAATGAAAAGCCTGACAAATGCAAATTTTGAGAGAAGAGATTTTGAACGTGATTCTTAAAACATTAAAGAAATTTTTATTTTATTTTTTTCGAATATAAACTAGTTGGATACATTCCTGGCTTTTTAAATGAAGTCAAATTCTGAATAGACTATTAAACAGCTTCCGATCCATGAACGGTCCCTGAGACACGCTGCTTCCAGTCATCTAAGAAAAGACCAAATATCTATTGAAGAATTATATTTTTCAAAGAGTCCAATATGCCTCCCTCTTCCTCTTTATAGAACAACAGTTGGCACCCTAAAGATGGACGGCTGCAGAGTTTTGAACATATTTGTGTAGCCAAACCAAAGAAGCGGCAGTTTCCTACGGTAATTTATATGATGTTCTTGTACTCGTTTTAAACAGTATGGAGGTGGAGGAGCTATTCTCTATATGGTATTTGTATAGCAGATTCTAAAACTAAATAAATTTGAAGACGCTAGAGCTCGTGGAGAACCAAAGTCTAGTGAATTAAAGCTCCCAACTATTCCAAGGTCGCTTGTTGTTGGCATGAATTGGAGAGACCTTAAATTGTCTACCGAGTCCAAACTGCTAAGATGTAAAGCTCTATTTCATGGCAAGAGATACTTATGGAGAATTGCGAAGAGTTATGCAATAGGCAGTTTGTAAGAGGTAACGCATTACCAGACTTTTGGCCTGACAGTGCACTCATTGTATTGTAGTGTCCCCACTGAATTAAGTATTTGATTAGTTAAAAGATCTTATGTCACCAAATTACCAAAAAATATTTACTTCTCCGATAAGTATTCTAAATCCATCGTTTTTCCTAAATCAAACACAACAAAACCATCGTTAATCATATCACTTTTTTTTTTAAAAAAAAGCAGCCCAATTATAAACTAAATAACCTTGAAAGCAGCTATATTCCTGCTACTCTCAATTGTTTACAATAATTCAATAATAAAATTAAAACTACAAACTCAAAATGATTAGAAATAATCAAAATGTGAATGAAAGTAATATCATAATTCGCAGTTCTTGTTGTTTTTTTGCGCATGTGGGAATCAATAATGCAGCGATCTCGTGAAAACTATTATTTACAATCACAGGAGATGCTAATTGAAAATTGATTGGGCAAATATTTACCATTTTTTGTCAAACAAAGAATGGCGAGAATTGAGTAGTTGTAAGCGTTATATTTATTTCTTACTGATCGAGTTTTGTTTTTTTGGTTTTTTTTTTGTTTGTGTGTTAATGATTTTGGCGCTATGAAGGTGACAAGCTGACATCTGATATCAGATTTATGTCATTATTACCCTGATCAGCTTCAAATTGTAAAGTGTTATGGAATCTCTTGCTGTTGAAAAAAAAATATATATTGAAATGAAGCCTGGACAGTAAAGTGAAGCTAAGATATCATTAATTTTCGGAAAAAAAACTTTGTGATTGAGACAAGTTGTGATCAAGTGAAAAGGTTAGTGAACTATATTTTTGCATTTGAATTCTTCCAAGGTAAGTGGAACTAAATATGAAAAAAAAAAATATTTTAAAGTTCACTCGGTTCCATCATAAATGTTCCAATAGGGTTGGGTAAATGTTAAAATTCAATAAAGAAAGTTGTGTGGGAGATATCAACGAAACTTGATAAATTTCAATGGCCTTTCACTAACATTATGTGTTGAATATGACATCTGGATGGCGCGCATCTAAGGCATATAATTTTTGATTTCTGTGGTTTGCGGTTTATTAACATTGAAATGCCAAAGACACTTCACAAGAAAAACCCTTACGAGTTCAAGTCATACGATATCGGGGGCAGTTTATGTTGTCACTGCCTGAATTAACCATGTCCTAAAATCAATCGTGTGGTATGTCCATTATGTAGGGTAGCCAGATTTGTCTTACACCTCGGCGGGACAAATGGCTAACATAATGAAAAATCCCGGTATTTCAACATATTGCCCGGGAAAAAATAAAAAATCATAATATGCGTGTAGATCAAAATATATAAATTCTTTTAATAATTACTAAAGCTTAGTGTACACGATTAGTAGATCTTACAATATTGTCAGATCTACCAGTGAGAAACATGCTTAATTATTAAAATTAATTATCAGAAATTTTGTCTGTCAATTAATTGTTAGACCAATTAATTACAAGAAACCTGACAATCATGTGTACGCTAAATGAAAATCGTATAATCTTGCAATTAATTGTCAGAAAATATATCTGACAATAAATTGTAAGACGGTAAATTGAAAGGTATTTGATAATCGTGTACACATATTGTCAGGCCTGCGTACTTTTATCGTTGTCTGACGTTTCTGACAATGAAGAAATTGTAAGATGTAGGTTTTAAGCATCATACATTTTTTTCATTGTCAGACAATTTGCAGCCAAGGTTCAAATGAAGCAGTTTCCATTACCAACAAAAACTTACAATTAGTTATGTGCGTACACTAGGCATGGGTCAAGACTAATATTTTGTAATATTACCTAATACTAATATATTAGTTAACAAATATTATAATATTTAAACCGATATAAAAATATCACTAATATTTGGAAAAATGTATCCTCCTTTTACATTGTACATACACTGAAAATAAATTCCTAGGTCATATTGATAAAAACGTTTTTGTTGATCTTCAACAAAACAATATTATCGTTTTAATAATATTTTATCAATACGAAAGGATGATTTTGTTGTAATGTACCTAAATGTAATTCTGCATGATTTTTTCTCAGTTTAACAAAATATGCTCTACAAATAATATTGTCAGTTTAACAAACCAAGTTTTGTTAATATAACAAAATAAAACAGAGATTTTTGTGATCCACAAATTTTTTTGTGATTTTACCAAAATGTTTTTTGTATCTAAAAAAAAAATCTGTTTTATAAATGTTTGTCAATAGGTACCTATCACAAAGTTTTTGTCAATTTAACAAAAAATTAAAACATTTTTGTTGAAATGACAAATTTTTTCATTTTGGGGTTGAGTGTTTTTGTAATATTGATAAAATATAATTATCAGATACTTAGATAAAACTATTTTGTAAGGAAAAGAAAAAATTCAGCGAATATTTTTTTGATCATGAAATAATCAATCAAATAAATCTTTAGTGTATGATATAGTTAACATTTGGTTTCCGTCAAAAAATCGATGTAAGATTAACTGAATTTAACGAAAATTGCTTATTGTCAATACACCCTCACAGATGATTCCATGTGAGATCGCAGGGACGAAACGCCAATTTTTATGGATTAAAAAGTAAAACAAAGGCTATTTTGAAACAAGAAAATTTTTCAAATTGATTACCATTTTTATTAAGCTGACAGATAAATTTTGTGGATTCAACAAAATAAATTTGTTAAATTGACAAAATTTTTTGTTGATTAAACAAAATGACTTAGTTAATCCGACAATGAAAAAAAAAAAAAAAAAAAAACAATTTGTTACATTAACAAAAAAAATTTGCTGATATAAAAAAGAATTGTTTATATGACAAATTAATTTTGTAAATTCTACGAAATTTCGTCATATTGACAAAATATTTTCGTTATTGTTTATTTTCAGTGTATGCACCAAAAGCTATCTAAATGCCCAATTCTACATTCTACAAATATCTTATGTAAAAGTACTTTGGAATTTAAGATACATTTTATAATTATAAAACATGAATTTAAAATGAAATTGCCGTCTGATTTCTAGAAAAGTATGAATTTATGCAAACAAAATTTAAAAAATCGTTTTATTATTAAATAAATAAATTTTTTATATAAGAAATTTCTTTAAAATTTTTCAAGAAAAAAATGTGGGATGCAAATTTTAAGTATTTAATAATATTGATTTTTGGAAATAATTTCAAAAAATAATCGTTCATAGATTTTGAAGATATTGATTTTTCAAAAAAAAATTTTTTTCAAAAAAGCCCAACAAATAATTTTTCGAATATTTGTATATACAATATTATTTTAAACTGAGGGGGACTCCTGCTGAAAATTTTTGGTTAAAATCGTTAGAGCCGTTAATGAGAAAGTCGAAAATCAAAAAAACGGTTCTATGACAGGTACCGTTAATAACATTTTGCCCCAAATTTTTTTTGTACCAAAACGTAGTCCATGTCCATAATATCACACCTAATTTTTTTTATCAAAATCGTTGGAGCCGTTTTCGAGATAAATAAGATTTTGCATTACGGGTGTATGGGGGGTACCGTTAGTTTTAGAGCTAAAAAAAAAAATTTCAATTTCCCCTCTAGGGAATCACCGAAAACCCATAACTACCGAGTTTGAAGAAAATAGGTCCAGTGGCTTAGGCTCTAGATCGAGGTACAGACATACAGACAGACAGACAGACAGACAGACATACGGAATTGCCGGACCCACTTTATTCGTCTTCGCTATCATCGTAATGTCAACTTTGATCAAAATCTCGAGTTCGATTTTTTTTCCAAATGCAGAACTTGCCCTATAGTACCTATATCGCAAGTAAAAAGGGTGATATACATAGGTACCTACTATGTACTTACTTTTAAAATCACTGATATCTATTTTCTATTTCAACCAAGGCCGGACAGTTTATCTATAAGAAACATCACTTTGACTGAACTTGTCCAGGAAATAAAACGGCAGAAAAATAATAAAGCTCCTGGTTACGACCTTATTAACAGTCGTGTCCTCAAAGAGTTGCCTAAAAAAGCAATGGTTAAGCTTTTACAGCTCATTAACGCTGCTTTAAGACTTGCGTACGTACCTTCGCAGTGGAAAGTCGCCGAAGTTATAATGATCCCCAAACCGGGTAAGCCACCGAATGAGAAAAAATCGTACAGACCAATTTCTCTCTTGCCTACAACATCTAAAATATTTGAAAAATTGCTTCTTAAACGACTGTTACCATTCATTGCAGATAAACGTTTAATTCCCGAACACCAATTCGGTTTCCGGAAAAAACACTCGACAATCGATCAGGTTTTTCGGATAACTTGTGAAATTGAAAAAGCATTTGAAGAAAAGAAGATTTGCTCAACTGCATTTCTTGATGTTTCCCAAGCTTTCGACAAAGTCTGGCATGACGGGCTTAGATATAAATTAAAAGTCTTTCCAGAGCAAATATATAACCTTCTTGAATCGTACCTAGAAAATAGAATCTTTCGAGTTAAGCAAGGAACGGAGTATTCTGAGTTTAAGGAAATTAACGCTGGCGTGCCCCAGGGTAGCGTCCTTGGACCGATTCTATTTGTTCTCTATACTCGCGATATACCCCAAACAGAAGGTACAACTTTAGCCACTTTTGCAGATGATACAGCCGTACTCGCAATATCAGATTCAATAGAAACGGCGACCTCTAAGCTTCAAATGGCATTAAATAGCATTTCAGATTGGACAAGGAAATGGCGAATTGAACTTAACGAAGCGAAATCCACGCACATAAATTTTACGTATAAAAACGTAAACACCTTACCCATCTATATTAATTCCATGCAAATTCCATATACAAATGAAGCAAAGTATCTAGGTATGACTCTAGACGCGAAACTTAAATGGAAGGCTCATGTTAAAAAGAAACGCGATGAACTCGAAAATAAACTCCGCGAATTGACATGGCTTATTGGAAGATATTCCAATCTAAGCGTGTATAACAAGCTGCTTATTTATAAGCAAGTACTGAAACCAGTTTGGACGTACGGTATACAACTTTGGGGTTGTACCAACGAAAGAAATATACAAATTTTACAAACATACCAAAACAAAGTACTTAAGACAATAGTTAATGCTCCATGGTATGTAAGAAATAGCAACTTACATAGAGACTTAAATATAGAAAGTGTAGAAAACGAAATTAAAAAATTTGCCACAGAACTAAGATCACGACTTAGAGATCATAGAAACAACGAAATCCGACAATCGCTTAGCGAGACGAACGTTTTTCGGCGATTGCACCGAACAAGACCTCTTGATCTAGCGCAACAAAATTAATTTCTCCACTCGAATCTTGTGGAACTTTCAGGTCCTCCCGTTGGGGAGCTTCCTGACAAAATGCGAACGAAACTGCTGCCAAAACTACTTGTTAAGCTCGACTTAGTTGTAGTATCTCTATAGAAGATAAGGGAGGTGTTTTTTAGTCAGTAAAAATCTGACACTACTATAAGCATCGGGCTTATAGTGTCTTCATGAAGATTTCTCACCTTCCTACGCAAAAAACAAAAAAAAAAAAAAAAAAAAAACTGATATCTATACTATTATATAAAAGCGAAACCATTTTAAACCTTGATACGCACGATCTCAGAAAGTAGTCAACCGATTTATTTGAAATAAATTTTATTATTTTCTATATTGTTATAAGAGTGTTTATGGCTATAATGTTTTTTCATTAATAATTTGTCAAACTTAAATATTATTAATTTTACATTTTTTGTCCATTTTTTTTCATTAGTTGACTTATACAACCACTCATATCTTGAAACCTATACAATAATCAACAAAGATTAGCATTGCGTCATAAAGTCAATATTGTTGCGCAAATTTTAAGCCCAAAATCACTTCTAAATTAAACATACAACCTGAGAAATAAATAAAAACAAATTATAAAATAATAAACTTTTTGAATTTATTTTATCCAGGAATTAGATTTCATCACAATCGCGAGGTCGCTGCTTTGTTTCATTTCATTATCATTCCAACATTTTTAATTTTCTTTTCTTCCCATGCTCTCTCTCTCTTAATATGTGTTCCATTTAATACGAGTAGTTATGTTTTTTCTCTTACCTACCTACCTACATATTCAATTTTACTGTATTGTATTATATATGTATTATATTATATAGTTCATCTAACTAACCTACACACACACATTGTTTTTTGTTTCTCTAATTCTATCGTAACATCGCTGAGCAGTGTGGGCATTTTTTTACTTGCGATATAGGTACTATAGGGCAAGTTCTGCATTTGGAAAAAAATCGAACTCGAGATTTTGATCAAAGTTGACATTACGATGATAGCGAAGACGAATAAAGTGGGTCCGAGGATTCCGTCTGTCTGTCTGTATGGCTGTATGTCCGTATGTCTGTATGGATGTACCTCGATCTAGAGCCTAAGCCACTGGAGATATTTTCTTCAAACTCGGTACGGGTCTTCGGTGATTCCCTAGAGGAGAAATTGAATTTTTTTTTTTTAGCTCTAAAACTAACGGTACCCCCTATACACCCGTAATGCATAATCTTATTTATCTCAAAAACGGCTCTAACGATTTTGATAAAAAAAAATAGGTGTGATATTATGGACACGGACTACATTATGGTAAAAAAAATTTTTGGGGGGAAATGTTATTAACGGTACCCGTCATAGGTATAATGGTTTTTTTAAATTTTCGAATTTCTCATCAACAGCTCTAACGATTTTAACCAAAATTTTTATGCGGGAGCTTCTATACACTTGAAAAAATATAATCTAAAACTTTTTTCGAAAAAATAGTTTTTGGATTGTAAAAAAAATAATAAAAATTTTGTTTTGAAAATTCAATATCTAGAAAACGGATACCTACACAAATAAATTTTTAAATTACGTTATAAAATGTATTTTATTGAATACTAACAACTTGCATTAAAATTGTTTGCATACAAATTTTAAGGACAATTTAGTACACAAAAAACATGTCTCAGTGTGACTGTGTGTCTGTTTGTCTGTACCTCTGCCTACAGCCAAAACTTCGAGGCCTATGTTCTTCAATCTGGGTAGTTAAGGGTCTTCGTGATTCTCTAGAGGAGAAATTGAAATTTTTGTTAGATCCAAAACTAATGATAGCCCCCATACACCCATAATGCATAATCTTATTTATATCGAAAACGGCTCTAACGATTTTGATAAAATTAGGACATTGGACATGGACTACATTTTGGTCAAACAAAATTTTGGGGCAAAATGTTATTAACGGTATACCTTTCATAGAACGGTTTTTTGATTTTTTGACTTTCTCATTAACGGCTCTAACCATTTTAACCAAAAATTTTCAACAGGAGCCCCCTTAAGTTTGAAATAATATTGTATATAAAAATATTCGAAAAAAAAAACTATTTCTAAAATCTATACTACTAAATACTTCTCGAAAAATTTTAAGGAAATTTGTTATATAAAAAATTACTTTAAAAAGATTAATCAGACGGCAATTCCATATATTTGAACATTTTTATCTAATTAAATCCATGTTTTATATTTATAAAATGTATTTTTAATTCCAAAGTACTTTTACATTATGAGCAAGTTTGTGCGATCCAGTCGTGCATTTTATTTTTTAAGTTACCTGAATACACTTAATAGCATTTTGGGTGACAAAAATTGACTTTCAATTGACTACAGTGCACATGAACTATTCTATAAAAGCGAAACCATTTTAAAGTTTGGGTTGAATTATCTCAGAAAGTAGTCAACCCATTTATTTGAAAAAAGTTTTATTATTTTCTATATTGTTATATTTATAATATGCACAAACATGAACAAACTCTTTTTTTTTTCAAGTGTGAAAGAGAATCTAATTCGATACGGTAAGTTATGCATATAAACTAAAATTAATATTATTGTAGAAAATATGCTCAGTCCCATTGAGAAATGTTTTCATATGCTAATATTAATATTAAAAAAATATTCGTAGTTACAATTTGCGAAGCAACGCGAGTACGGGTCGGCTAGTATACCTATAATCAGAATCATTGAACTTAATAATTTGAACATTTCTTACTTAAATGAATTTTTATAGGTAGTAGGTAGTTATTTAATTTGTTTTTCCTGGGTAGGTAGGTATTTAGTTTTTTGTCTTGAATTTAATTTTATTTCGTGTTGCGTTGATTTCGTTTTAGCTGTTATTCGCTTTCACTGCAGGTATTGAAAAATAATAGCATTAAACTAAACATTATCGCTGACATATTGGCACAATTGATTATTACTTGAATATCATTTCTTCTTCTTCTTACCTGTATATTAACATTTATTTTAACAATTTAAATTTATTTTTACAATTCAACTTTTGGTTTTTAACAATTAACTCTCTTTCTTACCAGCAGTCAGATTGAAACGAAATTTGAAATTTAATTCCAGTCTTTTCAAAATGAACCATACCTACATGTTAGTGTTTAGTTCTCATTCGTATATCCTGAAACAAATAATTGCGTTCTACTATTATTTAATACGGTAAACCGTCCTATCTTAGCCCTTATTCACTATTGCATTTAAAAAAAAGTCCGAATTAAGTGTTCTCTACAAACTACGCTCTATTTCCCCGGCATACCTACCTAAAAATATTAGTATTGCATTGCCATTCCATACAAGAACAATAAAAAAAAATTAACAGCTTTTCATACTAAAATACAATTTTCATATCAGAAACCATCAAATTACAAGACTGAAAATGAAGTCCATGCACTACCACAAACTTAAATCCATAGCATAAATACATACCATCTTTGGTTTATTTCCTATCTCCCTTCGTTCACTAAACAGAAAAATTCCAGTGTCCAATTTAAACACCATCCCACTTTGCTTGCATTATAAACATTTCACGCTTTTGTCTCTTTCCAGTCTTTTTTCCTCATACAAACAATACAATCCATAAAAATATATCAGATATGCGTCCGATACTGATACTAATCTATATCTATACTATTATATAAAAGCGAAACCATTTTAAACCTTGATACGCACGATCTCAGAAAGTAGTCAACCGATTTATTTGAAATAAATTTTATTATTTTCTATATTGTTATAAGAGTGTTTATGGCTATAATGTTTTTTCATTAATAATTTGTCAAACTTAAATATTATTGATTTTACATTTTTTGTCCATTTTTTCTCATTAGTTGACTTATACAACCACTCATATCTTAAAACCTACACAATAATCAACAAAGATTAGCATTGCTTCATAAAGTCAATATTGTTGCGCAAATTTTAAGCCCAAAATCACTTCTTAGTTAAACATACAACCTGAGAAATAAATAAAAACAAAATATAAAATCATAAACTTTTTGAATTCATTTTATCCAAGAATTGGATTTCATCACAATCGTGAGGTCGCTGCTTTGTTTCATTTCATTATCATTCCAACATTTTTAATTTTCTTTTCTTCCCGCTCCCATACACTCTCTCACTCTCTTAATATCTGTTCCATTCAATAGTTACGTTTTTTCTCTTACCTACCTAGACCTACCTATGTACATATATTCAATTTTTCTGAATTGTATAGTTTATCTAATTAATCGACACACACACACATTTTTTTTGTTTCTCTAATTCTATCGTCACATCGCTGAGCAATGTGGGGGTGGGCTCTTTTTACTTGCGATATAAGTAGGTAATAGGTACTAACTATAGAGCAAGTTCTGCATTTGGAAAAAAAATCGAACTCGAGATTTTGATCAAAGTTGACATTACGATGATAGCGAAGACGAATAAAGTGGGTGCGACAATTCCGTCTGTTTGTCTATATGCCTGTATGTCCGTATGTCTGTATGTCTGTACCTCGATCTAGAGCCTAAGCCACTGGAGCTATTTTCTTTAAACTCGGTACTTAAGGGTCTTCGGTGATTCCCTAGAGGAGAAATTGAAATTTTTTTTTAGCTCTAAAACTAACAGTACCATCCCATACACCCGTAATGCATAATCTTACTTATGTCGAAAATGGCTCTAACGATTATTAAAATAGGTGTGATGTTATGGACACGGACTACATTTTGGTAAAAAAATGTTTGGGGGAAATGTTATTAACGGTACCTGTCATAGAACGTTTTTTTTTGATTTACGAATTTCTCATCAACAGCTCTAACGATTTTAACCAAGGTTTTTATGCGTGAGCTTCTGTACACTCGAAAAAAGATAATCTAAAATTTTTTTCGAAAAAATAGTTTTTTGATTTTTATAAAACTAATATAATTTTTTTTTGAAAATTCAATATCTAGAAAACGAATACACGAATAAATTTTTAAATTACGTTATAAAATGTATTTTATTGAATACTAATAACTTGCATATCATTTTTGTTTATACAAATTTTAAGGACGATTTAGTACACAAAAAACATTTATCAGTGCGTCTGTATGTCTGTACCTCTCTCTACAGCCTTACCCACTAGACATATGTTCTTCAATCTCGGTAGTTAAGGGACTTCAGTGATTCCCTAGAGGAGAACTTGAAATTTGTTTTAGCTTCAAAACTAACGGTACCCCCCATACACCCGTAATGCATAATCTTATTTATCTCGAAACGGTTCTAACAATTTTGATAAAAAAAAATTAGGTGTGATATCATGGACATTGGACATGGATTACATTTTGGTCAACAAAAATTTTGGGCAAAATGTTAATAACGGTATCTGTCATAGAACGGTTTTTTGATTTTTTGACTTTCTCATTAACAGCTCTAACGATTTTAACCAAAAATTTTCAGCAGGAGCCCCCTTAAGTTTAAAATAATATTGTATATAAAAATATTCGGAAAAAAAAACTATTTCTAAAATTTATACTACCTAATATCTACTTAAAATTTGGCATCCCAAATTTTGTTCCAGAAAAATTTTAAGGAAATTTGTCATATGAAAAATTACTTAAATATTAAAAAGATTAATCAGACGGCAATTCCATACATTTGAACATTTTTATCTCATTAAATCTATGTTATATATTTATAAAATGTATTTTAAATTCCAAAGTACTTTTACATAAGAGCAAGTTTGTGCGATCCAGTCGTGCATTTTATTTTTTAAGTTACTTGAATACACTCAATAGCATTTTGGGTGACAAAAATGGACATTCAATTGACTACAGTGCCGTGCACATGAACTATTCTATAAAAGCGAAACCATTTTAAAGTTTGGGTTGAAAGATTTCAGAAAGTAGTCAACCCGTTTATTTGAAATAATTTTTATTATTTTCTATATTGTTATATTTATAATATGCACAAACATGAACAAGCTCTTTTTTTTCAAGTGTGAAAGAGAATCTAATTCGATACGGTATGTTATACATATAAACTAAAATTAATATTATTGTAGCAAATATGCTCAGTCCCATTGAGAAATGTTTTAATATGCTAATATTAATATTAAGAAAATATTCGTAGTTACGATTTGCGAAGCAACGCGAGTACGGGTCGGCTAGTATTATATAAAAGCGAAACCATTTTAAACCTTGATACGCACGATCTCAGAAAGTAGTCAACCGATTTATTTGAAATAAATTTTATTATTTTCTATATTGTTATAAGAGTGTTTATGGCTATAATTTGTTTCATTAATAATTTGTCAAACTTAAATATTATTAATTTTACATTTTTTGTCCATTTTTTTTCATTAGTTGACTTATACAAACACTCATATCTTAAAACCTATACAATAATCGACAAAGATTAGCATTGCTTCATAAAGTCAATATTGTTGCGCAAATTTTAAGCCCAAAATCACTTCTTAGTTACACATACAACCTGAGAAATAAATAAAAACAAATTATAAAATTATAAACTTTTTGAATTTATTTTATCCAGGAATTAGATTTCATCACAATCGCGACGTCGCTGCTTTGTTTCATTTCATTATCATTCCAACATTTTTAATTTTCTTTTCTTCCCGTTCGCATACTCTCTCTCTCTTAATATCTGTTCCATTCAATAGTTACGTTTTTTCTCTTACCTACCTACCTACATATTCAATTTTTCTGTATTGTATAGTTTATCTAACTAACCGACACACACACATTTTTTGTGTTTCTCTAATTCTATCGTGGGGGTGGGCTCTTTTTACTTGCGATATAGGTAATAGGTACTAACTATAGGGCAAGTTCTGCATTTGGAAAAAAATCGAACTCGAGATTTGGATCAAAGTTGACATTACGATGATAGCGAAGACGAATAAAGTGGGTCCGACGATTCCGTCTGTCTGTCTGTATGCCTGTATGTCCGTATGTCTGTATGTCTGTACTTCTATCTAGAGCCTAAGCCACTGGAGCTATTTTCTTCAAACTCGGTACTTAAGGGTCTTCGGTGGTTCCCTAGAGGAGAAATTGAATTTTTTTTTTTAGCTCCAAAACTGACACTACCCCCCATACACCCGTAATGCATAATCTTATTTATCTCGAAAACGGCTCTAACGATTTTGATAAAAAAAAATAGGTGTGATATTATGGACATGGACTACATTTTGGTAAAAAAAATGTTTGGTGGGAAATGTTATTAACGGTACCTGTCATAGAACCGTTTTTTGATTTTTTGACTTTCTCATCAACAGCTCTTAACGATTTTAACCAAAAATTTTCAACAGGAGCCCGCTTAAGTTTAAAATAATATTGTATATAAAAATATTCGAAAAAAAACTATTTCTAAAATCTATACTACCTAATACTTAAAATTTGGCATCCCAAATTGTTTTCTCGAAAAATTTTAAGGAAAATTGTCATATAAAAAATTACTTATATATTAAAAAGATTAATCAGACGGCAATTCCATACATTTGAACATTTTTATCTCATTTAATCCATGTTTTATATTTTTAAAATGTATTTTAAATTCCAAAGTACTTTTACATAAGAGCAAGTTTGTGCGATCCAGTCGTGCATTTTATTTTTTAAATTACTTGAATACACTCAATAGCATTTTGGACATTCAATTGACTACAGTGCCGTGCACATGAACTATTCTATAAAAGCGAAACCATTTTAAAGTTTGTTTGAAATAAATTTTATTATTTTCTATGTTGTTATATTTGTGTCGCTCAATTTAATAGTGAAGTATCTCCATAAAAATTAATTTCGAGATAATAAGGTTTTTGCGAAATGATGAATAGACAAAAAAACAAAATCAATGCGCTTTAGGTTAATATTTTTTATTATTCGTAAAAAGTCCAAGATTATAATAACCTTTACAGATTTTATTAATTATTTTATTAAACGGATTTGTGACTTACTTAATTTTTATAGTTAAATAATAAAATCACTTTAAGAACAAAAACCATTAATTATCGGAAATATAATTCGTATTTGGAGTAGATTCTCTTTTATATTGAAAGATATTAACAAATATAATACCATTAAGCAAAGAAATCCATTTTTTTAAAAAATGGTTTTACACCACTTTTATAATGAGCGACACATTTATAACATGCACAAACATGAACAAGCTCTTTTTTTCAAGTGTGAAAGAGAATCTAATTCGATACGGTATGTTATACATATAAACTAAAATTATAAAAAAAAATTAATATTATTGTAGCAAATATGCTCAGTCCCATTGAGAAATGTTTTCATATGCTAATATTAATATTAAGAAAATATTCGCAGTTACAATTTGCGAAGCAACGCGAGTACGGGTCGGCTAGTATCTAATATGATACAAAAATATTCGCTTCGACCGACAATGATACGAATACCTAATACCAAAAATATTATGAATACAAAAATATTAGCTTCGAAGCTAATATTTTTGTATCAAAGTATCTTCGTATCGTATTACTCATAGTATCAGTGGCACTCAAGTTGATACTATCTCTATGTATCTTAATATTTTAGGTAAGAAAGAGACATCAGAACAAGAGTTTTTCCTTTAAGAATTATCTGTAGTGAGGTTGAGTGGCGTGTCTCTGTGTGGTGGTGTGGTTATAACGAAAGCCAAAGCGAATATTCGTAGGTACGATATTTATATTTTAGGTAGGTAAGAAGAAGAAGGAGATACATATGAGATGAGAACAAGTAGAGTGCAAATGAATGAAATCGTTGGTTATGTTTAGGTAGAATATAGAAGATAATATTGTTGCGGTAGGGAGAAGTGAATATTTTTGCGAAGGAAGGGAGAAGCTCATATTTTTTTGTAGGGGGAAGTCAATATTTTTGCTAGATATCTGAATATTAGGATATTTATGATATTAGTATTAGCGATCTTGAATATTTTCAAATATTAGTAATATCTTAGTGAATACTAATATATCGGTTACATCCCTAGCGTACACGGTTGGTAGATAATCTACCAACCTCTTACAATTAATTGGTATAGGTATTAAGCCAGCTATCTGAAAATAAATTGTCAGCAAACTTCTGACAATAAATTGTAAGAGATTGGTAGATTTTTTACCAATATTGTACACGCACAACTTAATTGTCAGCTCATTGGTAAATAATTGTCAGACTTTGTCAGGTCTGACAATATTGTAAGATCTACCAATCGTGTACACTTAGCTTAATTAAACGACTTTTTTGTCATTTGTCATTTGCAAATATTTTTCTTTTGTCAGTTTTAATGACAGATGTCAGTTTGCAAAAATACATTCTTCGTTAAGTTAGGTTTGTTTGATTGAAATTTTAAAAGCAATGTCTTAAATCACAATGCAGCGATTGTTCCTTATCATATCACTCAAAGATATTTAATTAATTTAATTGATATTTATGTACATTAGACATTATTTTGTGGGTTTGAGTCCCAATCCGGGAAAATAGCTGCTCTGGCGGGACAGATGAATTTATGCCTGAAATCCGGGACGTCCCGCGTAAACCGGACATTCTAGTAGTGCGGCTAAGGAAGGAACCTCTATATTTGACAGTACGTCAGAAGTTAGGCTCAAATATGAGAATTCACAGCTGAACGATTATTGTGGCGAAATTTTTTGAGGGGAGGAATGCAATTTACTATTTCAATTGATCATTGTTGATAGAAAAATTGATAATACAACGAAAGACAGGAAACGTTGCGACGATTTTCAAGAAAAACAAAAGTTACCGTAATGGGTTTGTCTTCTATAAGTCTTAAGGATATGAGAGCGACCAGCGAGCGACAAATGAACGAACATTCGCCCATTTTGACATTTCGTTCACATGCATTTTTTTTATTCGCCACGAATGGCGTTTACTTAGAAAACTCAGAATGATTTTGAGGTTAGTCGGCGCGAACAATTCATTCGTTGCACTGTGCGTGGTAAGTGGAACGCGAATATTGCTTGACAGTTTGTACCAATCATATTGCAATTCGCGACGACCAATTTATTTTCTCAAATTTCTATCATTTTAGCAATTACAACGCAAATTTTAATATATTAACATTAAATTAAACTAGATTTCTACCCTTTTTCTAAGTTCTTGTGAAGAATTTAGGCGTATATGTGTTTTAAATCCCATTTGTTTTCTTATTCGGTTGGTCGTTGGTCGCTTGGCTGACAGAACACAGCTTTGTGTTTTCGAAGCATTAGATTCCAAGCGTTTGTTTGTACGAAATCAAAAGAGCTTAGCATATTCTGCCGTTCCAGTCCCACAGCCAAAGAGTAGCGTTGTGAGTCTGGAAACTAATATGAAAAGCTGCGAGATTAGAGGTAGAGAACTGGATTACAAGTTTCAGACAAAATATCATGAAGATAAGGCCAAGTTTCGAAGACAAAAAAGAGCCTTGGGGCACAGCAGCATTTATTTTATGAATATTAGACTTGAAACCGTGCAAAACAGCTTGTTTTGAGCGGTTCGAAAGATAATTTATAATCCAAAGAAGAAGAGACGGTTCACCTTTTCGATGAAAGAGCTCTCAAAGGAAATATCAAGTGCAATTACCTTTGTTTCTCTAAAATAATGCAAGAATTGGTTCCACTTTTCGGCTAATAGATATGTCATCAGATGAGATCACCAAAGGACTTTTTGCTACGAAAGCCGTACTGTCGGTCATTAAAGAGCTTTTGTTCTTCGAGATATTTCTTAAGCTCATTGTTGATCAGCGTTTCCGTAACCTTAGAGAGAACGGACTTTAGTGAAAGTGATCGGTGATTGAAGGGTTAAGAAGATTCGCCTTTTTAAGTGACCGACTGGACAAATGCTGTTTTCCATCAACTCGGAAAGATACTCAAAGAATATACATATGTATGTACCAGCAGCGTAGAACACCTCTTCAGAACTAAAGTGGATATACAATCTGCACCAGAGGATTTATGTATTTCAAGATCTTTGAACACTCTAGCGACTGTACGAATGCGAAAGAAGATTTTTGTCCCATAGAACCATTAAAGCTCTCAAGTACAAGTAACAATGTGCGGCAAAGTAGTCGAATTAGCAGCAACCTTCGTTGCAAAGAAATTAGCTTTTTCCTGCGAGCTGACAAAAGGAGTGTTATTGTGAACGAGTGTTGGAACCAATGACTTAGAAGAGATTTTTACTTGCGATATAGTAGGTACTATAGGGCAAGTTCTGCATTTGGAAAAAAAATCGGACTCGAGATTTTGATAAAAGTTGACATTACGATGATAGCGAAGACGAAAAAAGTGGGTCTGACAATTCCGTCTGTCTGTCTGTATGTCTGTACCTCGAACTACAGCCTAAACTACCGGACGTATTTTCTTCAAACTCGGTAGTTAAGGGTCTTCGGTGATTCCCTAGAAATGAAATGAAAATACACCCGTAATGTAAAATCTTATTTATCTCGAAAACGGCTCTAACGATTTTGATAAAAAAAATTAAGTGTGATATTATGGATATGGACTATACTTTGGTCAAAAAAAAAATTGGGGGGAAATGTTATTAGGGGTACCTGTCATAGAACCGTTTTTTTGATTTTCGAATTTCTCACCAACGGCTCTAATTTAATTTAATTTTAATTTTGGTGGGGGCAAAACCCCCATTTATTCGGCTTAATACAAGCTAATTCTTAATCTAGCTTAAAAACTAAGAACTTAAGCTAAGGTTAGTGAGGGGGAGGACGGTTCAGAAGCAGGAGTTTTAAGGAAGGAGTGCTCAGGTTAAAGTCGAAGAAGCATATGTTTAAATTAACAGCCCGTAGCATGCGAGCGACAGGTTCGTTGGAGCCGTAAGAGGTTCGGTGGGTGGGTATATAAAAGAGACGAGGGTTTCGTGTATTACGGGGATTAGTATTGAGAGAGATGGAGTTGTAGAGCGACATGCAGTCAACGGAACCGGAGAGTAGTCGATGAATGAAGAGAATGTCTGATATCTCTCTTCGTTCTTCCAACGAATTCAGATTGATTAGTTTAAGTCGATCTAGATAGGGAGGCAGAATCAGAGGATTGTTCCATGATAGACCTCGAAGAGCAAAGCGTAGGAATCGACGTTGGATGCTTTCGATTCTGGAAATATGAGTAATTTGGTAAGGGCTCCAAACTTAAGAGGCGTATTCTAGCAGTGGACGAACAAACGATATGTATAAGGACCGGGTTACATAGGGGTTGGAGAATTCTTTGGACCATCTTTTGACGAAACCGAGCACTGAGTTTGCTTTGAGAATGATATCGTCTATGTGAGTGAGAAAATTAAGCTCTGGGTCACATATAATGCCAAGGTCACGAATATTATCAACTGTGGGTATGGGTTGATTATGGAGCAGGTAGAGACGGGGAGGAGATTTATTACGTTTGCGTGAAAAAGTAATTGATTGGCATTTGACGACATTAAGCTCCATGCAATTTTTTAGACACCAAACTGAAAAACTGTCTAGATCCTTTTGAATAAGCGAAGAGTCATGTGTTGAGGAAATGGTCTTGAAAAACTTGGTATCATCAGCGTACAGAGAGACAGAAGAATGTTTGATGACCCTATCAATATCATTAATAAACGATTTTAACCAAAATTTTTATGCTGGAGCTGCTTTGCATTTTAAAAAATATAAACTAAAAATTTTTTTCGAAAAAATAGTTTTTGGATTTTTAAAAAAATAATACAACTTTTTTTTTGAAAATTCAATATCTTGAAAACCGATACACGATTAAATTTTTAAATTACGTTTTAAAATGTATTTTATTAAATACTAACAATTTGCATATCAATTTTTTTTATAAAAAATTTAAGGAAAATTTAGTACACAAAAAACATGTTTCAGTGTGTCTGTTTGTCTGTACCTCGCAATACAGCCTAAAGCCCTGAACCTATTTCTTTCAATCTCGGTAGTTAAGAGTCTTTGGTGATTCCCTAGAGGAGGAATTGAAATTTTTTTTTAGCTCCAAAACTAAGGGTACCCCCCATACACCCGTAATGCAAAATCTTATTTATCTCGAAAACGGCTCTAACGATTTTGATAAAAAAAAAATTAAGTGTGATATTATAGATATGGACTACATTTTGGTCAAACAAAATTTTTGGTCAAAATGTTATTAGGGGTACCTGCCATAGACCCGTTTTTTTTATTTTCGACTTTCTCATTAACGGCTCTAAGGATTTTAACCCAAAATTTTAAGCAGGAGTCCACTTAAGTTTAAAATAATATTGTTTATAAAAATATTCGAAAAAATATTTATTGGGTTTAAAAAAAAAATTTTTTTTTAATCAATATCTTCAAAACCTATGAACGATTATTTTTTGAAATTATTTCCTAAAACCAATATTATTAAATACTTAAAATTCGCATCCCACATTTTTTTCTTGAAAAATTTTAGAGAAATTTCTTATATAAAAAATTTATTTAATAATAAAACGACTTGTTAAGGTTTATTTGCATAAATTCATACTTTTCCGAAAACCAGACGGCAATTTTATGCATTTGAACATTATTATCTCATTAAATCAATGTTTTATATTTATGAAATGTATCTTAAATTCCAAAGTACTTTTACATAAGAGCAAGTTCGTGCGATCCAGTCGTGCATTTTATTTCAATTTGTACAAAGGACCAAGAGTTTTTACTACCTTTGGAACATTGTAGTATTTTTTTACGTATATTTTGGTCATGTAAGAACTTTGTTCTTCGAATATGAGCACTGCAGGTATTTCTCGCTTATGTGCACTTTTTCCGGTTGTCCTCAGTAGAGTTTGTTTTGTAGCATCGGAGACTTTTTTTTTAGAAGGTTTTCTCAAAAGGGCCATAACTCGAAGCGAGCCACTAAAAAGAGAAACCCAACGTCATGTAATTTCAATCACCAGTTGAACTAAAGTGAGTACTTTTTCATTGTACACTAATTTTAGCAAAACTTTATACAGCTAGTTTAAGATAAAGCTATACGTTTTATATTCAATTATGAGTCTTGCTTGTTTTGGTTGGGGATGTTGTGCTGCATTGAAAATGCATTTTTTCTTCAAGATCAGATAAAAAGTGAAGCAACTTCATTACTATAATATTTATTTAAAGAACTGAGCGTCCTTGACATGCATATGGGGTTTAAGACGCATTTTCAATTTACACTAAATGCAGTACTGCGTACAAAAGCCTTAACCACGGAACGCAAGATTTGTATACTTACATATAAACGGCTCGGCCGGCTTTCTTTAAATTTGGTAGATATTATTTTTTTTTTTCTATTTTTCCTCCCAACCGTTTTTTCTTTTTTTTTTATTAAAGACCAAAAATAAAGAGACCTGCCATACAAATTCTCATCAAAATTTTATAAAATATTTTTTTTTTCTCAAAAACTGTTTCACAGATTTAAGAGAGATAAAAGAGTTTTTTAACTTCAAAATATTTTTTGAATTTTTGAAAACAAAAAAATGCAATTTATTTTTTTGAAAAATACTAAATAGTAAATTACGTAACCTACTGGAGAAATTCGAAAATAATTTCTAAAGTGTAATTAATAACTATTGATGTATCGAAGCGTAAATTTCTTAAACTTGTAACGAAGTTACACCTTTTAAATTAAACAAAACCGTTTACCACCCAAAGAAGGCAGAACGCCGAAATTCTACTTTAATTACCATTCCGGATGAAATGACCAGAAAGTATTGCATACCTCAAGGCGCTCACACAAATATGCAAAAGAGGACTAGGGATGGAAAATTCGGTACAATTGTACCGAATTCGATACAATTGAGTTTGTACAAGTACAAAAGTACAATTTGTCTCAATTCAGTACAATTTTAAAATTTCCAATTTTATGTATTTCACAAAAAACAAACAAAAGCCCATAAAAGGAAATTGAAAGTTGAATACATCATCCTGAATGCATTCATTTTCATACCAGAACAATAACTCTCAGCTGTAAGCCCATATTACTCTTAATTACAGTTTTCTTTTCACTTCTTGCTTTTCTGTCTCTTTTACCCCGGTTACAAAAAAGATTTAAAAAAAAAATGAGGAATCGAATCCGAATTGAGATTTCGATCCAGGTATATTGTGGCACTGGATCGAGAGATCGAATTGAAATGGGATCGAAATGACAATTATGGTTTTGTACATACACTCGATTCTTCGATTCCTCGATTCTGGTATACAAGCTTATTTTCGATTCGATTCAGCTCGTTTAGTGGGATTGGATCGAGAAATCCTATTTCAATCCGATCCAGGTATACATGGAGTTAAATCCTGATTCAATTCCGATTCAATTCTCCATATAAACGTAGTATTTATCAATCAGGAGTCAAATTACCGCTTCAGTGACAGAGTGAGTGAGTCCTATCAGTAATCGAATGAAAATGTCAAATTAGGGTAATCGCTTGCTGGATGACGTAAGCGGTAATGCCAAACTCACATAATACAATCACGTATTACTCGAAAACTGGGGCCAAATTACCGCATCAGTTATCGAGTAATACGTGACTGAATTATGTGAATTTGGCATTACCGCTTACGTTGTCGAGAAATAAATTACTCCAATTTGACATTTTCATTTGATCACTGATGGGACTCACTCACTCGTCACTGAAGCGGTAATTCGGCCCCTGATGGTAATTTGGCCCCAGCTTTTTTTCCGACATCGCATCGTTTTGTTTACTAAACATTAAATTGTAAACTTGTGGATGTGATTTGTGATTGCGGTTTTTCGTCTTGGAAAATTTTAGTTTTATATTCCATTTTTTTAAAATGACAGCAGTATTTTTTTGTGGAGCTATTTGTATTTATTTATATTTTTTTATAAAAAGACAAACTGATCATTTCTGCTTTGATTTTTTTTAAATAAAATACTTTGGAAATCTTTTAATTAGTTGAATTAATGATTTTGTTTTTTTTTTAATAAAAAATTCGTTTTCGGTACAATTGACATCATATCAGTACAATTTTATTCCAGATTTCAGTAAAATTGAAAAATTTCATTTTCCATCCCTGAAGAGGACACACACAGATGGTTGGCGAATGTTAGCAAATAAATTTCGTTCGTCAGTTTTTGGCCGCCAGGTCGAAAAGTAAGAGTTGGAAATTCATCGAAAATCAGGTTTTTCTTGCCACCGGATCTTTTGTACCAATCAAGTGTTCAGGGTAAAGATTATCTCAATAAGAAGCACACTGCTGGTCGCTCATACCAGATAAAAACTTCGAATCTTTTGGCTTCCACCGTTAATATCCCCTCCGGCTCCGCTCTCCTCCTCCACTCATACTAGGGACTCTATCCCAATCTTCGCTGTCTAAGCCATCACCGCGCGCCGCCGTGGCGCCGTACATAGTTAAGACTAGGGACTCTATCCCAATCTTCGCTGTCTTAACCTCCGCCACTCAGACTAGGGACTCTATCTCAATCTTTGGCGTCTGAATCTCCTCGCCGCCGCCGTAGTTAAGACTAGGGACTCTATCCCAATCCCAATCTTCGCTGTCTTAACCTCCTGCGGAAAGATCAGACCAGGGACTCTATCCCAATCTTCGCTGTCTAAACCCGTGAATATTGTTAAAGTATATGAAATACTTTGCTAGCTTATTGTAAGATCGTAAATATTGTAAAGTTATATGAAATAATTTGAATAAATATCTAAAAATTGGAACTGGAGCTTTGAACTCTCTATTGGCCGAGATTTACTGCTTTCTTCGGTTGACCCTGAACCCCGCTGACCTACCTCAGCTGGAAACAAAAAAGCATCACAAACTGAGTTAACCCGAGTTTGAATTCCAACAAACCGAGTTGCAACTCGAGTTAGCTAACTCGTTTTATACAGAAATATTAAACGGTTACTTAGTTCGACAAATAATACAATAAAACAAAGCAGTGCATAGAAAACTAGTTGACTTATCTCTATTAAACCATTTTTCTTTTTTTTTTTTAACAAATCAAACTCGAGATTTTGATCAAGGTTTTGAAACTACGATGATAGGTACGACGACGACGTGGGTCTCACAATTATGTCCGTCTATCTGACTGTTTTCCTTAATCTGAATAGATTACTTCTAATTTTTTGTATACTTTTTGAGAAAAACAAGATTTAAAAATCGAAAACTGAGAAACTTCGAAATCTCATAACGAGTTTAAGGTAAATCGACCCAATCAGTCATTAAGCTCTAGCCAAAAAGGCAGACAGGCAAAAATGCGGAACACACTTTTATCGCGCCTCTATCCTTGATAATGGGTAAACCAGATTTCAACAAAATACCGAGATAAATGTTCGTACTAATAATATTGTAAATAAAAATAGACGTACATATTTTATAAGTTTTCAAAGAATAACAAACCTGCATCTGCCACATCAAATATTTTATTTGTAGAAATTACTAGACCATTAGTGTGATTTTATTTGACTTTTATATCTTCCGCACACAATGTTCACCCTTCGAATAAATGCCAAGATTTGCTCAGTCACTCACCCTCCTCCCATTCATTTGAATTCATGTGACGAATTAATAAACCAAAAGAACATGCCCCCTCCGACCACCATCAGGTTTACAAAGATTGCC
This sequence comes from Chrysotoxum bicinctum, assembly GCA_911387755.1. Classification (NCBI taxonomy): domain Eukaryota; kingdom Metazoa; phylum Arthropoda; class Insecta; order Diptera; family Syrphidae; genus Chrysotoxum; species Chrysotoxum bicinctum. Next base: position 72,239,053 of record OU426988.1, on the reverse strand, counting down.
AATAAAAATATTATACGCGTGCTCTATTCCGCAATAAAAATATACAAAACCTACGGATTTAGCACCTTGAATGCTAGAAATTATAAATAATTCTAATGTTGATAAAATAATACAAAAGATACGCACTACACTATCCGTCCGAATCGGGCTTACTTGTTGCTGTCTCTCATGTCTCATCCCCCACTTACCATGTAGACATGACGTTCAAGTTCAAGGTAAATAGCTCAGTCTTGATCAGCGTTGCCGGAAAAATAAATTTGAAAGTGCCAATGCTGACAACAGAAAGTGCCATTTTGGGCCCCTGGGTGCCTTCAACAAAAATGTATAAAAATTCCAAAGATTTCAGATGTTATTTTTAAATTTATTAATTGCACTTCAAAACTTAAAGAATAATAAGAATAAATAAACATTAAATTAATAAATAATAAATTAAAACATAAAGTAAAAGAACTTCATTAAAAGAAACATAAATAACAAAAAATAAATAAAATCATCAAATAATTTGTCAATTAACAATAAACATATTATATACTATCTAGTTTTAAGCTTTCTACCGTTAGTACCTACTTTAACGGATTAAATAAATAAATCTTTAGGTGGTATGAAGTGCTGGCAAGTTTCACCCTTTATTATTTCGTTAAAAGACAAAAGCGATTCTATTACTTTATAAGAAAGTCGATTTTTATTATGGGTTTTAATGTTATTTAAGCGTGAAAAAACTCTTTCCGCTGATGCACTGCCATGTGGTAAAACTAAAAGCCTGATCATGAATTTGGATATATTTGAAAACATTTGCTCGTCGATAACATTTTTCATGTTTCCTAATTCTATCCAAAAATTTGTTGAATCCTGAGCAAACTTTGATTCGATTTGTTCAACGTCAAAAATTTTTCTCATTTCATCGAACAAAACTTCTTTTTCACATTCAAGAATTTGTGAAAATCTCGAGACTAAAGTGTTGAAGTGAGGTAAAATATCAGATATTGTTTGATTCATTTTTAAAAACGTTGGATCTGTTATTTTAAGAGCATTTAATATGCCATCACTTAAGTTAAGTTTTCTTATAACTTCTTTTGAAAGCTTTATATAAAATTCTTTACAATCTTCCAATACAATTGTTTTGTCGGAATCTTTTAAATTACGAAGGTCTTCCGCACAATCAATACCAAGGAAAATCTCCTGTAATGGTTTTTGATTTTTTGGGAGATAGCAAATGTCGTCAGTTATTTTTAGATTATTGACGTAATCTTCATTTAAAAAGTTTTTAAGAATAGTTTTATGGAAAGAACTAAAACTTTTTACGAAAATATTTAATTTTGGAGCTTCACTTTGAAAAGAAAGGTTTAGGTGATCTGTATATGTTAACATATAATCTAGAAATCTAAAATACGTTTTAATTTTTGGTTCGTTCAATAAATTAAAAAGGTTTCTTGCACGTTCACATTTATCTTCGGTAGCAGCAATTAAGAAAAAATGTGACAACACTGTCCAGTTTTTTAAAATGCATTTAACAACTGCTCCAAAAGACAACCAGCGAGTTGGAATCATTTTTTTAATCTTATTTTGTTTAATTTCAAAATATTCCTGAAAAACGGCCATCTCGTTTTGTCGTTTGGGGCTGTTTTTAAGGTAACTATAAACACCCTTTGCTAGTTCCTGGATATCTGTTGGAAGAGTTGAACAAGCATTCGAAATACATATTTGTAGAGAATGTGAGGTGCATGTTACGGAATATAACTTATTAATTTTTTGCTTTAGTAACTGCTGAACGCCTCCTCTCACACCCTGCATTACACTAGCTCCGTCTGAACAGAAACCAATTATATTTGATGTTGGTATTTCATGAGCTTCCAAAAATGATAAAATTTTATTGGTTATACATTCTGCAGTACTATCTTCGATTTCCAAAATTGTCAGAAAATGGTCAGTTATTTTGTTAGTCTCGTTATCAAAAAATCTGGCTAAAATTACCAAACACTTCTTACAGGTTATATCCGTACTTTCGTCAACTATTATGGAGAAATAGTTATGCTGTAATTTTTTTGCCATCCGTTTTGTACAATATGGTTTAATTTTATCAGTAAGAACCTCTGTTGCTTTGGTTCTTCCGCAATTAAAAGCTTGGGCGATTTTAGAATCCGGGCATACTAATTTTAAGAACTTAGGCAAATGATCCATTATTGAAATAGGTAGATTGTGCTCTGTGATGAATGCTAAACATTTTAGCAGTGTAGTTTTTTGGTTATCCTTATTGGCGACTCTAGTAAAAGCTTCTTCCATTCTAGGCACATTTTCTTGAGCTTTAACTTGTTCCAAGTGGAAGTCACTTTTTCCATGGCGCTGAAGGTTCCATTTCTTATTGGTAACCGATTTATCACACACTTTGCAAATAGCCTTATTTTTTTCAAATTTAAGCCATTGGAATTTTTCCAGCCAGTCGGGGCGCAGCTGCCGAACAGTTGGTGTTAATCTGAAAAAAATATACCATATTCTATATATTTTACTGTAAATTTGTGATTACCCAAGAGTTTTACTTCTTCTTTTTTGCAGTTTCTGTACATAATTCTTTCGATTCCGTGTCTGCAGATTCGTCATCGGACTCAGTTTCACTATGGGAATCAAAATATTTATTTATGGAAAAACATTACTGTAAAAGAAGCTGAAGATATGTACTTTATTGGAATTTTCGCAGGCGTAATATGCTTTCTTTTTGAAGTCGAAGTCGATGGCGTGCTCTCCGAAACTTTTGCAGTTCTAATGACAAATCTTAAAAGACATAATCGTTTATATATATTTTATACCTTATTAAACAAATAGATATACTTACTTATCCATCTTGTATTGTAATTTGTAACACAGAATACTATAGCACAGACACAATTGTAGGAACAAAAACAATCGGGGACCTAAATTCGCAAACAAAACAACAAACATATTGAAAACAGTACACGTTGTGAATATTTTGACAGATGACAATAAATATTGTGGATTGCATTCTGGGCTGTGTTCCAGGTTGTTACAATTCAATGCGTTCAGTGCCTATAAAGGTAAATGTTGTTTACACGTGCTATGAAATATTTTATATTTTATTTTTAACATTGCATTTTCGTAGAGTGCCATTTAAAGCGTTTGAGTGCCACAGTGCCATTTAAATTAAAAAGTGCCAAAAGTGCACGATAGTGCCATTTCGGCAACGCTGGTCTTGATAGATTTCTCTGCCACTGCCTGCCAGCCACAGTCACTACCCTCGCATGCCTTCCTACTTCTTCAAATAGGAAATAGACAAACTTAAGGGAAAAATAAAAATCAGAAACAGATTTAAGAGAGCTATTTTTAATATAGATGTGTGGGGTGTTATTAGATTAGCATACCTTTTGGGAAGATGTTTTTTTTTTTGTATGAAACAAATTTTGTTGGTTATTCCGTTACGTTTGAGTCTGATATTTGAAGCGCAGGCGGCTAGGCAGCAGACTGCAACAACATATAAAACATTTAGAAGATGCTTTCACTTTTTTGAGCACAGCACCAAAATGAAAGATCTCTACAAATCCAATAATAACAACAATTTGATGTTGCATCTCATGTTGAACTTGAATTTGAATTTGGTAACAGTTGGCAATGGTTCTGGCATTTCTTTTTTTTTTTTTTGTTAACAGGGAAACGACGAACAAACAGAGAAAAAAATGATTTCCCCGTTAGTTATTGCACAGACAAAACTGTAGATAGATTGAATTTTCAATTTTGTCAAAACTAAAATTAATATAAAAATACAATTTAACTTCCAAAAAAAAAAGTAACGATCGGTTCCAGAGATAAATTTATACAAAAACAAAATTAAATTGAGTGAAGGTCTTATAGTGTTTTGCGAGTAATATTATATAATAAATCTTAGTAACAATGGCTGACAGCAGCAGCTCAAACGATGAAGATGAGGAGACGTCGAAAAGGATTACCATGGTAAACGCTGATGAAAAGCCACCCGAGACTGTTCAAATTAAAATCGTAATGGTCAAAGTTGAGGTACATTATGCGAAAGGGTTTTGATCTTTGATAATGTTCATATTTGGTTTCATTTACCTACTTGTAGGAAAAAATTAATTTTTCATTGTTTACTTCAAATCAAATTATTTGTGTTCCACTATAGGTAAATTGAATTTCTTTTATTACGTATACGCCCGAGTAAACATAGTCTGTTAATTTTAATGATTTGTCAATAAATATTTTGGTGATTTTTTTTCAAATTCAAAAGAGACTTATGATCAATCTGAAATGAATTAATTAAATTAAAATTATTACTCTATTAAATAAGTAAAGGGTGAACGTTGAACATTGATTCATACTGACTTTTTTTGTGTCTTAACTCTTAAATACAAATAAAATATTGTGACAATCTTCTCGTTTGCTTAGAAAATTTCCAAGGATATATGTACATTTTTTTGAATAAAAAAGTAAATCTTCACATAATGTTTTGGCAATCACCTGCTGAAATAAAAGAAATAATTACCACAGGGACGGGACATAATAATTTATTTCAAATGTATAGAACATGATTTAAGGACTAACAACGTGTTTTAAAGTGTTTTTTAACAAAACAGCGTGAGTTGAAGTAAACAACAGACATTTTGTTTTTAATAATAATTTAAAGAATATTTGAAGAAATATTAATAAAATAAAAAAAATCATTGAAATAAATAGTTTTAAAAATATTGTTAAGCAAAATCTTGTTCATTTTTAAATTCACTATCTACTAAACAAAAATATCAAATAAAGAGAAAAAAATATGTCTGAAAAGCTTTGCCTTGCTAACATCAAAGAATAAAAACCAACAAACAGAATATTCTGTTGGGAACTTTAAAAATTAATTTACTTTCACTGGTCTTACAAAAAACATTGATCCAACCGAAACAACTTATTCGATTACTATATATTGTGTTGTATACAAATTCCTGCAATGTCCCAAAGATAGTAGAAATTTCTCAACGCTCATCTACAATGACAAAACGATAATTAGCTCTTTGATAAGGCAAATGTAATTGCAGCTTATTTTGCTGCTAGGTCTGCGTTGCCTGATAGCAACATTCCCTTCCTGTACTTGAGAATGTAAATCATTCAATGGGACCGATATATTTCCGCACTCGTACAGTTTGCAAGAAAGAGCCATTCAAGATCGAGATAAGCAAATTCGCTGCTCCTGATGGTATTCCCCCATTTTTCTGAAGGGGTGTTCCTCATTGTGTAAGCTTTTTCATCGCTCATACTGTTCTGTAATCTTCCCTAGAAGATGGAAAACAGACATATGCCAATGACCGGCAATACGGTTTTTGCAGAAATCTGACCTGATCGGTGATCTGATGGCATATCTCACCGAAGAGTGGAACAGATCTTCACATTGTTTTGAAGAAGGTAAGATTATTGCACTTTATATCTCTACCAATTATAGGGCGTTAATACGTAAAAAACTCGAATACAACTAACATCTTTGGTCAGGCGCAGCAACAACTTTTCTCCACTTATTGGATTGAATTTAGAACAGATCGTTAAAACTGATAGAAAACAGAGCTATCATAGATTAATTCCCATCTCTTGAACACCGTCGGAATGTTTCATGTATTTCCTTGTTTTATCGCTTTTTTCACAAGCAATGCTCTCTTGAAGTAGCCAGTTGCATTCCTCCCCTTTATTAATTCACCCGTGATACACGCTTCGCTAGGAATGCACCCTAGTACACCCGTCAAATATAGAGATTTGTTTTTTTAGTCGCACAATACGATTATGGAATAATTTAACCGACACATTTTCCTGTTACATTTCAATTTGTAAAAATTCAAGACCAATGTTCATCGACACATCCTTTCTCTCCCCTAATTTCCTCATCGCCTGTGATGTGTTTAACATTATAAGGGTCTCTTAACATACCCTTAAGCGCGTATGAAAAATATTCAGTAATTTTAAAAGTTTTGCATTAAGGAACTACCTAAAATATTGAATCTTTGCCTCAATGAACCACTCAACTTAGCGGTCAATAATAAATAGATAAAAATTAAAAATTTAATAGTGACGAAATATCTTTCGTCATCACTTACAGATCTACAGCACCTTTTGAAAGTTGCTGATGTACAGTGATGGAAAAAATAATAGAAACAAAGCTTTACATAATGATCAACCATTAATAAATACATACAATTACGTCTTCCTCGGTTCTAATTTTTATATATTAATTGTACCTAGCATGACTTTGAAATGGTGCAGCCGTTTGTTGTCATTAGCTCTTTCTTTGGACTTAACGGTAAAAAAAATGAGCTAAGTGATAATTTCGCCTGGAAAAAATAATAGAAACAAGGTACTTTGACTTTCAATTTGACTTAAATTTCGTTTTTTTATTTTTATTGAAATAGACGTTTTATTGTTGTTTATTAGTTTTGCACGTGTTTCAGTCGTTTTAATAAAAAAAATATATAACAGTTATTTTAAAATTTTATAAAAATGGGTCGTGAAGTGCATTGTACTATTACTGAGCGCAATTTAATAAAAAACTTCAGAAAAAATGGGAAAACTATGGAAGAAATAGCACAAGCATTAAATTGTTCAAAAAAGAAGATGCTTACAGCTCTTCATTCATATCCAAAGCCAGAAACAAGAGGCAGAAAACGAAAGACCTCAACGCGGTTTGATAAGATATTGGTACGACTGTGTAAAAAAAAGCCTTTTTCTTCTTCAAACGACTTGAAAATTGAACTAAATGCGCCTGTTTCAAGTCGTACAATAAGAAACCGACTAATGGAAGCAAGGCCTCCTGGAAGGAGTCCCAGAAAAGTACCATTCTTGAGCAAGAAAAATATTCTGCAGAGAATGACTTTAGCAAATAAACACGCCCAACGAGAAAATTGGAGCAACGTTTTATGGTTGGATGAAACAAAGATAAATTTATAGTAGGCTACACACTGTCATTTTTTTACATCATTTCTGCTGGAATGATGGAAAAAATGATAGTGTGTAGATGTAAATGATAAATGATGAATAAATGATGATGGAAATGATGAAGATCAAAATTTTTCGTGGGTATGACTGGAATGATGAAATGAAATGACAGTGTGTGGGAAACATATCAGTGTGCGTCATTTTTGTCTGCTCTTTGTCGTGTTCGCTGTAGTTTTTTTTGCCTGAAATAAATGTTTGCATGCGTTTGTTCGTTGTCAGTTTTTTTCGAAGAAAGTTTATAGTGCGGTGAATTAATAAAATTTCAAAAATGATTAAAAAAATGACTTCATTGAAATGACAGTGTGTAGCATCAAATGAAATGTTCAGAAATGACAGTTTTGGAATGTCATTTAAGAAATGATAGTGTGTAGCCTACTTATCTGGTTCCGATGGCAAAATGTATGTCAGACGACCTAAAGTAGGCTACACACTGTCATTTTTTTACATCATTTCTGCTGGAATGATGGAAAAAATGATAGTGTGTAGATTTAAATGATAAATGATGAATAAATGATGATGGAAATGATGAAGATCAAAATTTTTCGTGGGTATGACTGAAATGATGAAATGAAATGACAGTGTGTGGGAAACATATCAGTGTGCGTCATTTTTGTCTGCTCTTTGTCGTGCTCGCTGTCGTTTTTTTTGCCTGAAATAAATATTTGCATGCGTTTGTGTGTTGTAATTTTTTTCGAAGAAAGTTTATTGTACGATGAATGAATAAAATTTCAAAAATGATTGAAAAAATGACTCAATTGAAATGACAGTGTGTAGCATCAAATGAAATGTTCAGAAATGACAGTTTTGGAATGTCATTTAAGAAATGATAGTGTGTAGCCTACTTAAGAACGCAGAATTCGATCCAAGGTACACAAAAAAGACTGTTAAACATGGTTCCTCCACCATGTTTAACAGTCTTTTTTGTGTACCTTGGATCGAATTCTGCGTCATGATTTGGGGGTGCTTCTCAACATCTGGGGTTGGTCCAATTTTTTGGATAAAAGACAGAATGTGTGCTATGTGTGACTCCAAGCACTCCTCAAAATTGGCTAAGGAATACTTTAACAAAAATAAAATAAATGTTATGGAGTGGCCATCACAGTCCCCGGATCTTAATCCCATAGAACACCTGTGGGGCGTACTTAAGAGGAAAATTGGAGACTTCAGAGACAAGAATAAGGAAGAACTGTTGTCTATAATACAAAATGTATGGTTTCCTTCCAAAAAACTTTTTGTCTTTAAAAAACGGCACAGAAGAAGCTTGTTTCTATTATTTTTTCTATGACTGTAGATCTGTAAGAGGCTTATTATTTCTCAGATTGTAAGTAGTGTTTTTTAAGTATTTATTTCTAAACTCATTTTTACAAGTTCTGCATTTGGAAAAAAAATCGATCTCGAGATTTTGATCAAAGTTGACATTACGATGATACCGAAGACAAATAAAGTAAATCCGATAATTCCGTCTGTCTGTATGTATGTCTGTATGTCTGTACCTCGATCTAGAGCCTAAGCCACTGAACCTATTTCTTTCAATCTCGGTAGTTAAGGGTCTTCGGTTATTCTCTAGAGGAGAATAAGAAATATTTTTTTAGCTTCAAAACTAACTGTACCCCCAATACACCCGTAATGCAAAATCTTATTTATCTCGAAAACGACTCTAACGATTTTGATAAAAATTAGGTATGATATTATGGACATGGACTACATTTTAATCAAAAAAAATTTCGGGGCAAAATGTTATTAACGGTACCTGTCATAGAACCGTTTTTTAGATTTTCGACTTTCTCATTAACGGCTCTAGGGATTTTAACCAAAAAATTTCAGCAGGAGTCCCCTTAAGTTTAAAATAATATTGTATATAAAAAATATTCGAAAAAATTTTGTTGAGTTATTTTGAAAAAAAAAAATTTTTTGAAAAATCAATATCTTCAAAACCTATGAACGATTATTTTTTGAAATTATTTCCTAAAATTAATATTATCAAATACTTAAAATTCGCATCCCACATTTTTTTCTTGAAAAATTTTAAAGAAATTTCTTGTATAAAAAATATATTTAATAATAAAATGATTTTTTTAAAGTTTGTTTGCCTAAATTCATACTTTTCTAGAAATCAGACGGCAATTTCATGCATTTGAACATTATGGTATTATCTCATTAAATCCATGTTTTATATTTTTAAAATGTACTCGTATCTTAAATTCCAAAGTACTTTTACATAAGAGCAAGTTCGTGCGATCTAGTCGTGCATTTTATTTCTTACGTTTCTCCCATCACATCATTTATCGATATTTATTTATAAAATTTTTGTTTTAAACCTTAGTCAAATATAATTATCTTAGGTCAAAATTTAATAAGACGTGAACTCATATAATTGTTATAAAGACTGAGGTCTATCTAATGAGTATTATATTATGTTGTAAGACAAGGCAAGGCTGCCTTAAGTCTTACACAAAATTTTGTCAAACAAGATTTTCAAATGCCGGCTCATAACTTTTTTTCTCTGGTGCAGTCAGGATTTGGAGTAGTCCACAGCTGCTCTGTAGCTATGGTTAAAGTCCTTGAAGATATTCGAATTGAGTTTGACCAAGGCATGTTAACGCTTTTCTGTTTGCTGGATCTTACAAAAGCATTTGACCAAGTTAATCCCAGTATTATTTGCAGGAAACTAAAACTTCACTTTGACTTCAGTTACAGGTCGACTTGTTTTATATGTACAAGACTATTTAAGTTATCGAACTCAAAAGGTTCAAGTTCAAAATAAATCTTCTGATTCAATTAGCTTGCTTGCTGGCGTCCGGCAGGTTTCCATCTAAGGTCCTATTTTTGTTATGCATGTTTATAAACGACTTAGCACATGTTTGCAAAAATGTCATGTTACATCTCTAGGCTGATGATGCTTAAATTTATCTTTCGAGAACTTTTAACTTATGGGAAAATCTAACTTGTAGAATAAATAAAGAATTGGATGTGATTCACAATTGGTCGCTGTGTAATGGGCTTACAGCAAAATCCCAAATTATTGCTATCTCTAGACGATAATTTGATTCGAGCAATCTACCACCTTTATTTTCTAGCACAATTTAAAATTAAGTTTTCACTTTTTCATTTTTCATTTTTTGAAGGGCACCATCATACTTATTTGAAAAAATATGCTTTGCGCAGTCTGATTGAACCAGGAATATTATTTCACCTACATATTTGCACATATCTTAATCCATGGCGGCTATCTTTGTATCTTTGTATGCCACTAAACTCTGGAACTCTTTACCATTGTCGATAGACCAGATTATAGGAATATCACATTTAAAAAAAGAATTCTTAGTAATTTAAATTAAACATTTATAAAACAGCAACTAGAAAGTTAATAATGTATGTGTGTACATATGTATGCATGCTTATTTCTCAAGATACATGTTATAAATACAATATCAAATACACATTGATTTTTGTTTTAAAGAGAAACATACATACGTGACATTTTACATTTAAAAATAAAATAGTGCCCATTACCCATATAAATAATTCAAAAATAAAAAAAAATAACTCCCTATGGGAAGTTAATTATGGGTGTGGTGACCTTTTTAAAGATTTTCAAATTATAAAAGAATAATAAGAAATAAAAAAAAATAAAAATGTATTTCAATTACGAGTATCTTAGAGAAGCAACAAAAAATGAAAAAAAGTAAACTGGATAATTTTTGAAGTTTGAGAGCATGCAAAAAGTTAATAATATGTTGAATATACTCTTGAGCATTAAGGAAATTTTCTATACAATTGAATTTAAAATTAAATATCCATCAGGTGTTATCTTTCAAGAATATACTAGCTGATCTAAGAATTCTCAAAGAAAGAGGAAGTTTATTAAATAAGCGACATGATGAAACAAAGTAAAAATTTCTAAAAGCAGTAGTACGAAAAATTGGTACAGTAACTAAATTTAATTACCGCGAAGATTATGATTGTCCAGAACCCTAAAGCTTATATTACCGGATCTCACAAAAAAGTCTTAAGAACTTTGAAACAGTAAAGTTAACGAATTGAAAGAATATTCAAATTCTAAACAAAAGAAAACTTTGATGCAGACGATGTTTATTGCACATTTTTCTTATTATGTATTTTTGGAGAATCAAAAGATGTTTTAATGAAAAACTCCGTGATATATTGTAGTTAATAGTTTAGAAGAACACAGTTTTTTTCAAATAAAAAATTTTTTTAGTGTATAGCGAAAATATTTTCTTAGAGCAACAGAGAGGTTTAAAAAAGACAAATTAGAATCAATAGTTAATCCCAAGTTCTTGAACTCATTAACTTGTTCAAAGCTATTTTCGGAACAAAAAACACTTTCCGAAAAAATGGGCGAAGAGTTTTTTTTTTTTTTTTAATAATTAACGCGCACTCAAGGGATTATGACTACCCTTTAAATGTTGGTTGAACACAGTGCGAGCATTTAGGAAACAGTGGGAGGATTGAGTAGGAGAAACCGATGTACATTCGTCTTAAATTTCTGGACATTGAAATGGGGAGGAAAAACAGAGTCGGTTAAGGAATTCCACATTCGAGTCGTACGGCAAAAGAAAGAATCTCTGTACTTAACTGTACGTCCAAAGTTTGGCTCAAGGGTATAATGATGAGCATTCCCTGCGGCACGAGTATTACGGTGAAATTTTTTTAGGGGGGGAATGCAACTCGCTATTTCAATAGAACATTGTTTATAGAAATAACGATAAAACAGTGATAGACAAGAGACATTTCGACGATGTTCTAACGAAACAATTGTTTCGGAAATTACTCTGTCACCTATCAGCCTTAAAGCTCTATTCTGGATTCTGTCTAGTAATTGTAAAGATGTTTTAGAAGCACCAGCCCAAATATGAGAATTGTATTCTAGTTTGGGACGTATATAAGCCTTATAAATTGTGGCCAGATCAGAGGGAGAGAAAAAGTTTTTACATCGTCTTAGGAAACCTAAGCATTTGGCCGCATTTTTAGCAATATCCAATATGTGGTCATTCCACGAAAGGTGGTCAGTAATACACATACCAAGAATTGATAGCTTTTCAGTTTCTATGATGCAAGCTCCATCCATGAATAGGGGCATAGGGCGAATATTCCGCTTTAATGACAAAAAACAGCTCTGAGTTTTAGAAGCATTAAATTCAACACGATTTTTAATACCCCATTTAACGATGCTATTTAGATCGGAATTTAAAGAGCTCAACATATATTGCCGTTGCAATTCAACATTCAAAGAACAAGGAATTGAATCAGGAAATGAATATGAAAAGCTGAGGGTGCTGTCATCAGCAAAACAGTTAAGTGGATTAGTAGTTTCGGTAAAAAGATCATTTATGAAAATGAGAAAAAGAGTCGGTGACAAAACAGAGCCTTGAGGGACACCAGCATTTATTTTACGAACTTCAGACTTGAAACCATCCAAGACGACTTGAATTCAACGGTCAGAAAGGTAATTACTAATCCAACGAATAAGAGATACATCGATACCAAACGCACCCATTTTTGATAAAAGAGCAGGATACCAGACTCTATCGAATGCCTTAGAAATATCAAGCGCAATGATCTTACTTTCCCCAAAAAGATGTAAGGATTGGTTCCACTTTTCAGTGAGATATGCCATCAAATCACCAGTGGATCTATTACTGCGAAAACCATATTGGCGGTCATTAAAAAGATTATGTTCTTCAAGATATATCTTAAGCTGCCGATTGATCAGTGTTTCCATGACCTTAGACAAAAGGGACGTCAGTGCGATTGGCCGATAATTAGAAGGTGAAGAAGATGCACCTTTTTTGGGGACTGGTTGGACGAACGCTGTTTTCCAACTCTTTGGGAAGTACCCTGTAGAATAGGAAAGATAAAAAAGTTTGCGCAGTGGTTTTGCCAATGAGGAAGAACATTTCTTCAGAACGATGGGTGATATACCATCCGGGCCAGCAGATTTGTGAATATCGAGATCTTTTAATATTCTAGCGACTGCTCGGGTGCGAAAATAAATTTTGCTCATTGAAAAGTTTACATTTTCAAGAACCGGTGGACTCATGTCGCTATCGGGCAGTGAAGAATTTCTTGCAAATAGTTCTACAAATAAATTAGCCTTATCTATGGAACTAACAACAGGATTATCATTGTAGATGAGCGTGGGAACCGACGAAGAGGTGGAGTTTTTGATTTTCTTTACGAATGACCAAAAGTTTCTACTGCCTTTAGGGCACTGCATTATTTTTTGTCTTAATTTTTGTTCGTGAAAGAATTTGGTTCTTTTGATCCAAGCGTTACAAGCATTCCTTGCTCTCTTAAACTTAATGTGGTTTTCCTCAGAAGGGTTGGCTTTGTATGTTTGGAAGCACAACTCTCTTACCCTAATCACTTCTTTACAGCTACCGTCAAACCAAGAGTTTTCTTTTGGCTTTAAACTTTTTGATCTGTGAGGAACAAACATTTTCAAACCATTTGTGATTATGTTTGTTATCATATCAGCACACGCATCCACGTTCCTATCGAGAAAGCTTATCGACCAGTTAAAGTTTCGGAAAAAGTTGTTGAGACCATCCCAATCGGCTTTCTCGTATTGCCATACGACTCTTTTGGGAATTTTTTCTTTAACTACGGCGTTGGAGCATGGAAAAACAGCTGACACTACGGAATGGTCTGACGTACCTAAAGGCGTTAATACATTTACTGTATATTTCTCAGGGTGGGAAGTGAGGAATAAGTCAAGGGTATTAGGAGATTGGCCAGCAACATCTGGAATTCGCGTTGGCTCATCTACAAGTTGAGTGAGATGGTTAAACTCAGAGAAGATTTCTACATATGCACCTTCTGGTGTTGCCTGGCCCGAATATCGAAGCCAATTAGGATTATGCACGTTAAAATCGCCCGTAATAACGATTTCGGTGCTTGGATTACAAGAGATAATCGCTTGTATGGAATCCGACAGCGCATCAAATTGGTTCAGTGTAGATTTACTGTCTAAATTTGGGCTTCGATACAAGAAACAATAATGAATAATTTGTTTATTGACGTTTAACTTTAACCACATAACGTTAAAATCCGTGCGGGAACAATGGCTAAATTGAGGAAGAGTTTGATAAGCAACGTCATTTCGAATAAAAATGGCAATACCGTAGTGAAGGATAAATAGTGGTACTAAGCTGTATCCAGGAAGGTTAAACTGAGAAGGATCGGAGCTTTCACCTACCTGTGTTTCGCTGAGTGCCAGAATAGCTGGTTTGAATTTTTCAGCGTGAACGAACACCGCAAAGAAATTTTTCCTGAGCCCACGAATATTGGATACATCGACTCTGAAATTACTCACCATTACAATGAACAAAACACATAAATCCGACGTGTAACTAAGCAAAGCTTAAAAATTTTCAATTAAGAATGATGACATTAAAGTGACAAACACAGTTAGTTAATTTGAATCTTTTACATTCTGATGCATGATAGCTAGTATTTACTTCTGAGGTGTTTTGGTAAGACAAAATTAAAAACGTTATTTTTGTCTTTGAGCTTATAACTAAATTTTGTTCGGCGAGCCATACTCTAAATAAATTTAGATCCCAGTTGATATCCGAAACTAACTCCAAGAAACTAATTTGGCCGTATATACAACCTACATCGTCAGCGAAAGCTTTAAGTACACCTTTGAAACTATGACTAAAAAGAGAATTTATATAAATTAGAAATAGTATAGACCCTAACACAGAACCCTGTGGCACACATATGCCCATACATCTTACACCAGTTCTAATTGGATATATTTTTACACTTTAAGTAATATAAGTCAGGTAAGATTTAAATCATTTTAAAATGAACCCCCGAAAATCAGCCTTATACAGGTTTTATTTAGCAAAATATCATGGTTTACCATAAATGCCTTGTTTATGTCAACAAACAGGGCAGATATATTCAATTTTTTGTCTAAATTATTGTATAATTGAGAACAGAAATTTAATAAAGCATCTTCAGAGGATTAAACTGTACCGAGCAAAAAAAAAATTATTTTATTCAAAAACTTCATGATCCAGTTTTTAATTACTTTTTTGAAAACTTTACTCACCGAAGGCACAAAGCGAAATAGGTCTATAGTTTTGAACATAATCCGAATCACCTTTCTTAAAAAGAAGTATCACATCAGCACATTTAAGACCGTCTGGAAAACATCCAGAGTAAATGCTCATATTAAAAATAAAAGCAAGAACATCTACATATAATAAAGCATGATATATTTTTCAGCAATTGATTTGAAACCCCATCAAAACCGCAAGACTTTGAATTTTTTAGGGACCCATTTAAGGACTATCCGCCATTCTTGTTTGATAATACCTTTCGATAAGTGAAATAGATTTTTGTAGCAGGTAGTAGTCATAGAGCAGAAAGCTTTATTTTTGAGATGTATATTTGGCAGATATTTAGAAGATTGAATTCTGAGTTTGTTTTTGGTTCTAATTTTCCGTAATAATGAATCTGTTATCCAGGGCTTAAGTTTCTATGTTGTACTCAATAAGTGTATTATGTACATTGTTGAACATACATATTTATTTAAAATAACCATGAAAGAATCATAAAATTTTGAGGGTTCTACTTCTGAGTATACCGCATTTCAGAACTCAAAACAAAGAAATTACTTGAGTTTTGCTAAGTCAATTTTGGTTTTTAAATTGCTTGGTTTATTCACTATGGTTTTATTAATTTTAGGTTCGTTGACTAACAAACCTGTGTTAAAATGATCAGTTATTCTAAGATCAAAAACACATTTATCACATTGTTCCTCAGAAATGTTAGTGAAACGACCATGAATGTGGTCTAAACAGGTACCAGAATCGATTCTGGTTGGTTCATTTATAAAAGAAACTAACCCATGTGAAGATAATAAATCGAAGTATTTCCAAGCAATGGGATTATTATCTAGGATATTAATATTAAAATCTCCAAGTATAATTAGGTTTTTAGTTTTTTTCAAAATGAAGCAGGTTGGAAAAATCTTCCATAAACATTGACAAACTGAACTTGTATAATCTATAAACACACAAAATAACAAATTTTTCATTATTCAATTTCAAGGACATCTTTAAACATCAGCACTCAAAAAATCCATTTTAGTGGCAGAACAATATTATAATCTTCTTTTACAAAGCAACCAACTCCTCCTGCAGCATAGCTTTCATTTGAATTTATGAAAAAATTAAAACCTGACAAATAATAATCATCTTTTTCAAAACAATAAATCAAAATTTCCGTAACAAGAATTAGATCCCGAAAGATTTTCTGTACTATGCAAAAAGTGTTTGAATCATCGACATCAGTTAATCTGAGAGAGAAATTCGAATCTTAATTTTTGTTAGGCATCGCTTGGGACTTAAACAATTTGACAAAGTAAATTTTATGTAAATGGATGCAACAAGAGATGACAAAATTGATAAATTTGAAAGGGATGATAAAATCTTTTCAGTTTATTTATTTAATCACAAAAAATTTCGAGGTTTTTTGCTATGAGATTTCTTGCTTAATATTTTGTGTATAAATTTTCAATATTAATAAAGAATTGCTATGGTTATAGGTCAAGTAAGTAAGTCCTTGGATTTTTTCTTGGCGATAGTCACAATTTTTGTTTGGGAAGATAAATAAATTTATTCTTTTGCTTATTAAAACAATTTGTCTATGACTAATTTACAGAATTTTTTTTTTTTCAAAAAATACAAATGCTTAAAATATTATTTTATTTTAATAAAAATAAAAAGTTAAAATTTTAGAGCTTTTTACATTATTAAAAACTCCAACGAATCCCTACAGAAATTGATTATTCAAGGACATTTTTGTGTTCGTTTCTAATACTGTATGAGCTGGGATAATAAATTCAAAGAAAATATTGCATGCAAACTTGATGAACGTGCCTGTATTGTAACAATACTCCTTCATATTATACAATAAGCTATACATATATCAAGACGAAGACATACAACGGAATTTTGTCACGGAGCCACTTAAAAAGCTTCGGTTTTTCATCCTTGACGATAGTTATGGTAGGCCATGTCGTTGAAAGAAAGCAATAAATTATTAAACCAAAGGCATAAATGAATAACAATTTAATTCGTTAAGGTATTTCCCGGAATAAATAACGAAGATTAACTAATAGGTTTATTTGAAGAACCAAATCAATAAAATTGGAATGGGATGATAATGTGATCGTCCTTGTAATTTTTTTTTCTATCGTTACATCATACCCTGATTGAATAAAATCCGTTGGTAACATTTTCTTTTGAAAAGACTAACGTATTTATTTTCTATTTATAGTTGCCTGAAAATAAGCTACTAATTTCTGGGAATTCAGTTTGTGTTAGAAGCGAATTATCGATTATTGAATTGGAGGGCTCACAGCTGTACCGAACCAAGTCATTTTAAAATAAATCCAAAATCAACGCCAAAATTTCCGCAAAATTGACCTCTATTTAGAGCTGTAATGAACTACATATGTACTCGTATAGTTCATTACAGCTCTAAATAGAACTATGTAGCTCTAAATGGACTATGTAGTTCATTACAGCTCTAAATAGAGGTCAATTTTGCGGAAATCCTGGTGTTAGTTTTGCATTTCTTTAAAATGACTTGGTTCGGTACAGCTGTGAGCCCTCCAATTAATATTATCTGTCTAAAGCCTAGTACTCCGTTCAAGTAAAAATGAAAATTTCATATAAATGTGACGGCTGGTTCACTCGCATGAAATCCCCAACGAGAGGCGAGTACCAAAATGTGGATTGGAAAAACAAATATGTTCCACAACTTTTTCCACGCTATGATTTTCATTTCTCAATGTACAACCATCAGGAAAAAGTTTAAGGCAACGTGGAAAACTGTGACATTTGTCAGTTGATTTGAATATTTTGTTTCAAAACAAAAAATTGAAAATTTATAAACAGAAAGAACGAATCAGTTTGAAAATAATTGTCATTTTTGTTTCATTCAAAGTGAGTATCAAAAATTCACGTGGGAAAGTTTATTCTATATTCATTTTTATTCTTCGCGTGTAATTTGGAACGTATTTATTTTTCATTTCACGCTAGGTGAGTACTAGGCTTAAATAAAAAAAATATTTTGAGCGATGCAAATCTTTATTTGGACATTTACAATTATTCTATGGAAAAGATGATATCCGTCTGCCGCCAGAAATTTTGATACTTATTTGTGCCATTTGACATTTCGCAAGATTTCTGGGTTGAGATTGTCTAAAACTTGTTGCCATAAAACCGTGACCAAGTAGAAGCAAAGAAAGTACTCTGGGATGGTTAAATCGGGTGATCTTGCTAGCTATGCCAAATTGCCAACACGGGAGATTACCACATGTTCATCAAGCCATTCAATTCCTTTAGTAAGAAATCGTTTATCATGGCCGATGAGCCTGTAGCGTTTGCCAGCAATAGTGATTTTATTGCCGATGATTTCCAAAAAAAATAGCCCAATAACTCCTACCGCTTCAATGCCGGCGGCACCACACAGTCGCTTCGAATGGATGTAATGTCTCTTCATGCATCACTCGCGAGTTTTTAGTACCCCAGAAACGAAAATTTTGCTTATTGACTTAAACTCATGATGATTTTCGACACAAAATCATCCTATTCGTTGTTCAGACAAGGATGGGTTGACAGCAATTCACACGTGACGGACGGTCAGCAGCCATTAACTGAAACTGTTGCACTTTTGAGAGAACATGTGTAAGTCTTCCACTAAAATTCGCTGTAGGGTCCGCCTGATCATGATGCCCAATTGCATGGCTCGTCGTCTCGTTGATGTTTCTTCATTCTCAGCGACATCAGGAGCCATAGCTGCGATATTCTCGACCGAACGATCAGTCCGGTAGTGGCCACGCTCTGCATGTTCTGTGGTTTCAGCATTCAGCCTGTTCGAGTCGAGTAGCTAAGCGCCCCAATGTTTGCACAGTTGGCGCGACACGATTAGGGAATTGATGTCGAAATTCATCCGACCGATTTATTGATTCATTGCTTGTCTATTTGTAATCTACAGCTGTCTAGTCAAATTATTTAAAAAAAAACACAAAAAATATTTTTTTGAATATTTGTAAAGGGTGACATTTCTCAATTTCAGACTAACCCAATTTAAACCATGCAAAGATACACAATCGAGCAACGCGTTAAAGTTATTCAGGCTTATTTTGGAAATGGGCGTTCAAATCAAAATACATACATATCGTGCACTTCGTGGTTTTTTCGGTCAATTTAATCGTCCAAATGTGCGAACAATCGGAAAAATCGTGCAAAAATTTGAGCAAACCGGGTCTGTAGGAGATGCGAAAACACCAGTGCATGCTCGTACAGTTCGTACTGCAGAAAATATTGCTGCTGTTCGCGATAGTGTGGCTGAAGAGCCGTCCACCTCAACTCGTCGTCGTGCCCAACAATTGCACCTCTCACGCTCGTCGTTGATGAACATTATGCATAAAGACTTGCATTTACAAGCTTACAAGGTGCAATTGACTCAAGAACTAAAGCCTCTTGTCTTGACCATTTCAAGCGTCGTCAATGTTCAGAATGGTGGCAAGAAATGGCAACAGTGGATGATCAATTTTCGAAAAAAATCATCTTCAGTGATTTTCACATTTTCACCTCAGTGGATTCGTCAATAAGCAGAATTGCCACATTTGGGCGAATGATAATCCAAGAGTGATTGTCGAAAAACAAATGCACCCGCAAAGAGTGACTGTTTGGTGCGGTTTATGGGCTGGCCGTATTTTTTTCCAAAATGAGGCCAGTGTGAGGTGTTCGCTATCGTGAGATGATAACGAAATTTTTATGGTCCAAATTGGAAGATATGGATGTGGACGATATGTGGTTTCAACAGGACGGTGCCACTTGCCACACAGCTAACGAAGCACTGGCTCTTTTGCACGACAAATTCAATGGCCGTGTTATCTTACGTAGTGGCGATGTCAATTGGCCGCCAAGATCATGTGATTTGACACCGTTGGGCTT
Organism: Chrysotoxum bicinctum; assembly: GCA_911387755.1. NCBI lineage: Eukaryota > Metazoa > Arthropoda > Insecta > Diptera > Syrphidae > Chrysotoxum > Chrysotoxum bicinctum. Next base: position 72,219,068 of record OU426988.1, on the reverse strand, counting down.
CTTTCTTTGGGGTTATTTGAAAGAAAAGCTGTACGTTGATAAGCCAGCAACAATTCAAGAGCTAAAGGGTGCAATAATTCGGCACATTAAGGGCATAGAACCTCAATTGTGCCTCAGCGTCATTGAAAATTTTGACCATCGGATGGAGGTGTGCCGCCGAGGTCGCGGCGGCCATTTGGAATACACCGTCAGTTCAGTGTAATTTTATAACCCTTTTACCATAATATTCTCTCAAATTTTTCTAAACATGTGACTGTAATTGGAAGCCCCCCCCCCCCGACGGGTTTACCTTGTCGTGGTGGGGGGCTTAAGTCTATCCTCCTGCTGTTGAGCATCAGCAGGTGGAATTAGGCAACTAAGAAAACCCAAGAGTCAGGGAGATAGGGACAGTCAGGGTTGGAGACGATATGAGATGGTTAGGATTCCGGTGATATGCCTAGCCGGAAACCTATTGCATCTCTTAGTATTGGTAGTATTGATTGGTAGTGTTTGGTAGGACCGTATGGTCTCTAGTTGCTGCGATGACTAGGGGTCCGAAAGTCCTACCAGAAAAATGGGTGTGTGTGTTGAGTAAAATTGGCATAGTTCTCTTTGGGATACGTGACCAATGAGAACCTTTTGATTTGATCTTGATGGTAGTTGGGGTGGGACTGTGGATTCTTGACTGGGCATACAGTTGGGGATCCTAGGTCTCATCCGGTGGTCTGAGTCTGTGTCTGGTGTGTCATTATGTGTCCCGTAGGTCATATGTGTCATATTGGTCAATAGGTGTCAGAGAGTGTCTGATGTGTCTGATTGGTTGTTTGAAGTGTGCTGCTGCTGGAATACTGTTGAAAATTGCTTACTATATACATGAGGCTTGGTGGCATGTCTCCAGGGTGTACCATGCGTAATTCCCAAGCGATCGTGTGGTAAGTGATTTCGATGGTGGTTCCGGTGGTTAGTGCATGGATAATGATTGGTTGGATGTATCGGGTGAGACGAAGTTCTTCGGCTGTTCGTAACCAGCTGGAGTTCTTCAGAGGACAAGGACGTGTGTCAAGAGGTGTCAGAAGAGTGCAAGAGGTGTCAGAGACTTGGGGGTTCCGGGTACTTGTACCTGGCGTCCTACGTTGATAGCGTGAAGTGGACCGTCATCCAGAGTTCTTCGGAACAAAGACCGGGGCGTCACCCGTGTGAACCGCAAGGGGATCAAAAGACAGGAGCGTCTTTCCTTGCTCACCAACTGGTGGCTAAAGACAGGGGGGTCTTTCCTTGATTGCCGAAAGGTGAACTAAATAAGACTAGGATGTGCATGAGTTGTTCGTTGACCGCCCTCAACTTACTTCTCTCAATATGTGCATCCTAGGGTTGTCAGGCCCAGGGTTTTGCAGTAACCTATCTGGAAGTGACTAGTTCTATTCCGAGTTTCCAAAGCTGAATAGGAATTAGGCCATGTCCTCTTTTCCGTTTTCGCTTAGGAAGGAATAGACGAAGTTGCGAGGCTCCACCGGTAGCTTTATACTGGTACCACGGGTGATAGTGCCCAGGATTTTGAGAACAATAGTGCACATCTTCGGATGTGTCAGTTCTCTTTTTCCTGCTATCTTGAGGTCGGCCCCCTAGTGGGAGATCGTGGTGGCGTGGTTTACTCCAAATGCGGAAACGAATGGGATTCAGGATTCTTTTCTTGAATTCAAGAGGCGTTGGTAGGTCTCGACTTTAAGCAAGAGGTGAGCATATGCTGCAACATATCACAACTTTGCGACCGAAATAGCTTGCTATGACGGGGTTAATGGCTAGGACTAAATCTGGCTCCAATGGTGGTAGGCCACCCGTGGGGTCAAGGCGTAATAGCTAGGTATCCACGTTAAACAAGGAACACTACTGTAATTGAAAGCATGTTAGTTTTTAATTATTTAAATTTGCTGTTTTTGTTGAACCGACCAATACATCTTGATATTTAAATTGCCTGCAGCAGTAGACTGTAACACGATGTTCATAAATGGAAAGAACATTATCCTATTATCACTTTCACTTTTCATGGGCGTTTTAACGTAACCAACAAATCAAAATTTTATAGTCTTGAAGGTTTCAACATAAAACCACCAAATCAAGCAATTCTCATTTCTCCTATGGTATTTTATACAAAACAACCTTACCCCTACAGAATGACGTGTGAGCTTAGAAAAAGTTAATCATTTTATGACTCATCCCATAAGAGTTAAAAAGCGGACTATCTTGTCGGAGGTTTGGATTTGGTTTCCAACCACAGATAGCTTAAAACAAAGAATGTTTTCTCAGGAAAACTGCTTCTTACTAGGAAGTGCCAAATCCTCCAAGGGAGTCGTTTGTCTTAAAATGTGATTCTCAACTTAGATGTTCAAACTCGACTGAAAATTGTAGCACATATTTATTTAATCCGTTAAAGTACTAACGTTACAAAACTTAAAACTAGATAACATTACAAATATGAATTTACTTACAATTATGTATTAAAAAAGTTTTCTTTAAATTTACTACATTTTAAATTGTCATTAACTGAAGAAATTAAAAAATTATACTTATTGAAAACTGAAATCAATTGATTTAAGGGACTGTTCATACCATAGTTTGTTCTGCTAAAGTTTGGATATAGAGACCGATGATTTCTCAAGCTAGCTTGACTAAAACTAAAATTCAAGCGGCACAGAGCTGATGGAGATATTATTGATCCATTGACTAATTTTTTAATATAACATAGTTATAGATATTGTCTATGCTTTGAGAGTAAAGGGAGATTTATTAAGATGAGTCTATTGTTATAGGGGGGCAGTGTCGATCTTTGTGACCAAGGAAGAAAACGAAGACAGAATTATAAGAATCTCATTTGGATTCCCTCAAGTCTGTTAATATGAACTGAATAGTATGGCGCCCAGACTACACAGCCATATTCGAGTACTGGTCTGACAAAAGATATGTAGAGAAGCTTAAGAACGTAAGGATCCACGAAGTCACGGGAGAATCTTTTTATAAATCCCAAAGTTTTATTAGCTTTTTTAATAATAAAGTTAATGTGATCAATAAATGTTAAATTAAAATCTACAATAATCCCTAGATCGGAAAAAACGGACACTCTACATAATGTAAAAGAATCTAACATATAGTTGTAAGCTAACACATTTTTTTTGCGCGTAAAACACATTGTTTTACACTTGTCAATATTTAACAAAAGACGGTTAGTATTGCACCATTCCCTGAACCTATAAATGTCTTCTTGAAGTTGTTCACAGTCGCTGATGGAGGCTATTCTTTTAAAAATTTTGATATCATCGGCATAAATAAACACAGATGAATTTTTTATAATTGATGACAAGTCATTGATATATAGAACAAATAGTAATGGGCCTAGATGACTCCCTTGTGGAACACCTGAGTTGACCAAAAATTGATCAGAACGCTCATTACGAAAAGTAACACTATACCTCCTGTTTTCTAAATAAGATGATATCCAGACTAGAAAGTTTTCATTGAACCCTAAGCCAATTAGTTTATTAATTAGAGTTTTGTGACAAAGCTTATCAAAGGCTTTGCTAAAATCAGTAAATACACAATCCACCTGTTTACAATCTTCAAAGGAATCGATACAAAAAGAGGTAAAGTCAAACAGATTTGTGACAGTCGACTTCTTTTGGACAAAACCATGTTGGCTATCACAAATAATAACAATTAAAAGATAAGACGTTACAGATAATGGATTCAAATAATTTGGGAATTACAGACAATTTAGCAATAGGGCGATAGTTAGTTATATCGTTTTTTGACCCTTTTTTACTTGCGATATAGGTACTATAGGGCAAGTTCTGCATTTGGAAAAAAAATCGAACTCGAGATTTTGATCAAAGTTGACATTACGATGATAGCGAAGACGAAAAAAGTGGGTCTGACAATTCCGTCTGTCTGTCTCTATATCTGTATGTCTGTATGTCTGTATGTCTGTACCTCGAACTACAGCCTAAACTACCGGAGGTATTTTCTTCAAACTTGGTAGTTAAGGGTCTTCGGTGATTCCCTAGAGGAAAAATTGAAATTTTTTTTTTAGCTCCAAAACTAAGGGTACCCCCCATACACCCGTAATGCAAAATCTTATTTATCTCGAAAACGGCTCTAACGATTTTGATAAAAAAAAATTAAGTGTGATACTATGGACATGGACTATATTTTGGTGAAAAAGAAATTTGGGGGGAAATGTTATTAGGGGTACCTGTCATAGAACGGTTTTTTTTATTTTCGAATTTCTCACCAACGGCTCTAACGATTTTAACCAAAATTTTTATGCAGGAGCTGCTTTGCATTTGAAAAAATATAAACTAAAAATTTTTTCGAAAAAATAGTTTTTGGATTTTTAAAAAAATAATACAATTTTTTTTTGAAAATTCAATATCTTGAAAACCGATACACGATGAAATTTTTAAATTACGTTTAAAAATGTATTTTAACAATTTGCATATCAATTTTTTTTATAAAAATTTTAAGAAAAAATTAGTACACAAAAAACATGTTTCAGTGTGTCTGTATGTCTGTACCTCTCACTACAGCCTAAACCCCTGGACCTATTTCTTTCAATCTCGGTAGTTAAGGGTCTTCGGTGAAACCCTAGAGGAAAAATTGAAATTTTTTTTTTAGCTCCAAAACTAAGGGTACCCCCCATACACCCGTAATGCAAAATCTTATTTATCTCGAAAACGGCTCTAACGCTTTTGATAAAAAAAAATTAAGTGTGATATTATGGACATGGACTACATTTTGGTCAAAAAAAATTTTGGGGCAAAATGTTATAGGGTTACCTGCCATAGACCCGTTTTTTGATTTTCGACTTTCTCATTAACGGCTCTAAGGATTTTAACCCAAAATTTTTAGCAGGAGTCCCCTTAAGTTTAAAATAATATTGTATATAAAAATATTCCAAAAAATATTTCTTGGGTTTTAAAAAAAAAAAAAAAAAAAATTTTAAATCAATATCTTCAAAACCTATGAACGATTATTTTTTGGAATTATTTCCTAAAACCAATATTATTAAACACTTAAAATTCGCATCCCACATATTTTTCTTGAAAAATTTTAGAGAAATTTCTTATATAAAAAATTTATTTAATAATAAAACGATTTTTTAAGGTTTATTTGCATAAATTCATACTTTTCAGGAAACCAGACGGCAATTTTATGCATTTGAACATTATTATCTCATTAAATCCATGTTTTATATTTATAAAATGTATCTTAAATTCCAAAGTACTTTTACATAAGAGCAAGTTCGTGCGATCCAGTCGTGCATTTTATTATGGATGGGTATAATAAAAGCACTTTTCCACATAGAAGGAAATATTGAAGAATTTAAAGATTCATTATATAGAACATATAGGGGATAGGATAAATAAGATACACATTTCTTTAATACACTATATGGTACGCCATCAGGACCAGGGCTAAAACAATCGTCGAGTTTCAAAATATTCTGAACAATAGATTCTTCACAAATAGAGAAGTTAATTGTGTTAAGGTGTGAAAAAATAGGGAGGGAAGGTGAAAAATCAGAGGGTTCGTGAGAACCAGACTCTACAAATTAATGCATCTTTAAAAAATTTAGCAAACATATTAGATATTTCTCCAGAATCATGACTGGTTACGTTATTAAAAGACATAGAGTTGGGGTAGTCGTCAATTTTTCTTTTACTACTCACGAAGTTCCAGAAATTTTTAGGATTTCGTTTTAGATCATTTTCAATTTTTAAAATGTAATCGGAATATAAAATATTAGAGTAGTCAGAAAACATAGACTTCAGATCGGAGTAAGCGATATAATCTTCATCAGCTCTGGATTTGGAATATTTCAACCATGCTTTGTTTCTTCTATTTTTTAGATTTTTAAGCTCAGTGTTAAACCATGGTCTGTACTATAGTCTGTCAAAGCTCTTCAAATCCAGAAATCTCACCATAACTTCAAAACTACTGCTGTACAGGACCATGGTCCTGCCAGTACTCACATATGGATCCGAGACTTGGGTGCTTAGCAAAAGGCACTCCGACCTCTTAGCTGCGTTCGAGAGAAAAGTCTTAAGGAGAATTGTTGGCCCCGTATGTGAGGAAGGACGATTCCGGAGACGGTACAATCATGAACTGTACGCAATCTACCTTGAAGCAGATATCGTGACAAAAATTAAGCTCGGTAGACTCCGGTGGGCAGGGCACCTAGCTCGCATGAGCGAAGAGGAACCTGCTCGGAAAGTTCTTTGTGTTACATTCTATGGTAGACGACAGCGTGGTAGACCATGCTTGCGCTGGAGAGATGGCGTAGACCAGGACGCCCGAAGCCTTGGGGTGCGCAACTGGATGGCGTCGGCTAGAGACCGGGATAGGTGGAGAGACTTGTTGAAAGAGGCCAGGACCGGAACCCGGTTGTCGAGCCGATGATGATGATGATGATGTTAAACCATGGTGGATTTTGAGATCTACTGCAAGATTTACGTAGTGGAGTTGTTTCATAAGAACATTTAAAAAGGATATCATAAAATTTTAAACACATTTCGTTAATATTACAATTAAAAAAAACTTGATTCCAGTTAACATTACACAACAAATTAAATAATTGATCAAAATTACATTTTTTAAAGTTGAACTCTAATGTTTAATGATATATCTAATGATATATCTAGAGCTGGGTTGTGCCGGTCTTCTTTTAATAGTATGATATCAGCAGGGGTTACAGATTTATCCGAATTTATAGTGTTCGAGAAAAAAACTAAGTCCAAAATATTGTTAAAACTGTTGAGAACCCCATTAAATTGACTAAGTCCACACGAGGCCAAACCATCAATTATTGAGAACTCATTAGCTGTGGAAGGGTTCGCAGGAGATACGATGTTGAAGTCTGAAGATATTGTCCATCGCAAGTTTGAGAGATTAAAATCGCCTAATATCAAGAGCTCGTCATTTGTATCCATTTGGTTATGTATGCTTTCAACACATTTAATATAACTTTCATACACATTGTTTATAGATCTTGGAGGTATATAGACAGAAATAATGTAGAGGTAACCAGATACCATTTTAATTTTGACACATATTATTTCTATTTCAGAAGCTTCAAAAGCATCAACCAAATTACATATAAAAGAATTCTTCACAGCAATTAGGATTCCGCCACCAACTGTTTCAAGGTCATCTGAGTGGTGTCTGTCACGCCTAAAGACTTTGTACGTTGTATCAAAAAGCTCAGTATCCAAGAATGAGTCATTCAGCCAAGTTTCTGTCATTACAATAATATCATGAGGAAGGTTATTGACATTTTTATAGATCGTGTTGCTTCGCCAACTTCAAAAATCCAATAAAACACAGAATAAAATCCGCTAATACTATTTGATTTGATTTTATTTTCTAAAAGTAACAATATTAGCTTCATTTTTTAATTTTAAATTATTAACTTACATGGGTTTTATTTTACAAATTAAAGGCTGGGCAACTCCGTGAATAATTGATCCTTCTATTTTTCCAATGAATTGTAAAGACTGCAACTTCTCAATGTGCGCCAAAAAAAAAGAGGTTAGTAAAAAATGCGCTTTTTAATGTCAGAGAATATTCTCGAACTTGTTGACAGAAGAAAGTCAAATATTCACGGTGTTGCCAGCTTGAAGACTTGTTAGGTTATTTTATGAAGGGAAATTTACACATAGCGATTATGGCTCGATAACATCCCGGGGCCCGTCTGAAGCTGCAAGCGAAGACTCAAGATCCAGTACAGCGAGCCTTCCAACTGACCTCTTTCCCAAAAGTACTCCATTAGCTAGACGAACATCGGCGATACGGACAACCCCGTCTCTGCCAGGGTAAACCTTAGTAACTCTGCCCATTCTCCAAGCTGATCGAATTTCTTCTGGCTGAATCACTATGACGATGCTTCCAATCTCTAAAGGTTTGGTATCTTTGTGCCACTTTGACCGCCTTGTAATCTCCGGGAGGTACTCCTGGTACCAACGTCTTGCGAATTCTCTCATAAGGTGCTGCGCTCGACGACTATACAGCCTGCTCCATTTATCGCAGTCGCTAAAGTCCCCAGGTGCGGTGAAGTCTCTATCACTATCGCCGAAGAGAATTGAGTTAGGCGTGAGTGGTCTAGGATCTTCTGGATCAACGGGTAAATGGGTCAGTGGACGTCTGTTGATCTGTCCCTGTGCTTCCAATAAGGCATTTACGAGGACGTCTTCACGAGGTGTCACTCCTCTCAGTATAAACTCAGTACTAGATTTGATGGATTTTATAAGCCGCTCCCACGCTCCTCCCATCCAGGGAGAATAAGCTGGTATAAATCGCCAAACTATTCCTTCATACTTTGCACAGTACTCGCTGAGTCCTTTCTCCATCTCCTTGTAATCCTTTTCTAGGCAGTTTCGTGTCCCAACGAAGTTTAGCCCATTATCACTATAAATGAACTTCGTAACCACTCGGTTGATGAGAAAGCGACGCAGGCCCATAATGCATTGATCCGTACTAAGGTCGTTCAAAATTTCGATATGAACGGCTCTAAAACTCAAACACGTAAATATCATGCCGTATCGCTTGATAGTCCCCCTTCCATACTTCACATACAACGGACCAAAGCAGTCGACTCCTACGTGAGTAAACGGTCTTAAGTGAAAGGCTAGTCGACTTTCGGGGAGTTGTCCCATCAGTGGCATTGCTGGTCTCGCTTTAAGTCGCCGGCACATAAAACATCTCGATTGGACACGAGCTACTGCAACACGGATGCTGATAATCCAAGCCCGTTCTCTTATATCCATTATGGTTGTATCTGTTCCTCGGTGAAAATTTGCTTGATGGTGATGCATAATTAACATGTCAACCAGTGGATGAGTTTTAGGGAAGATAGCTGGGTTACGTGCAGCATACGAAAGATTTGCATTTTGAGCTCTGGAACTTAATCGCATTGTGCCTTCATCGTCAATAAAGGGTGATAAATTTGCTAAACAACTCCTGGCCGGTAAGCTTTGATTCTGACGCAGACAGGCAATCTCATCCGGGAACGCTTCTTGTTGAATCTTTCTAAACATCCAGTCCTGAGCACGTAAAATCTCTGAGGGTGTTACAAAAGGTTCTTTCTCGATAGGCAGCCTTTTAAGTAAATCCTTAAAGCGCAATAGAAATGCAAGCACTCTTATGGCCGAAAACCACCTAGCTCGAAACCTTCCCTTTAACTCATCGTAAACTTCAAATGATATCGACCGCCTGTGCAAATGTATCGGATATATAGGAGTGACAATATCGCTTACCTTTTCGGAGGAACTAGCAATATTTCCTGCCGTAATCGGCCATTCAGTTCGAGGTAGCTTCAAAAAATTCGGACCAGTAAACCACCTTGATTCTCCAATATCTGTGTCATCTGGAATCTGCTTCCACCTGGTTCCGTCGTCGGCAACATTATCCGATGATCTCACATAAAACCATTGAGTTGGATTCGATACGTCAAAAATCTCGCCAATTCGAACTGCCACGAAACTGGGGAACTTGAAATTCGAAGTACAAATCCAGGATAGCACTGTCTTAGAGTCAGATAGGAAAATGACATCATCAGCTTTAATCGAGTGTGAATTTTTGACGGTCTCCGCAATACGGGTACCAAGCACCGCTGCTTGCAACTCCAAACGAGGTACGGAAAGTTTCTTCACCGGAGCCACCTTCGTTTTCGCCATAGCTAAAGCTATCTCCACCATCCCATTCCTCTCAAAACGCCAATAGCAAACCGCAGCAAAAGCCTTCTCAGAAGCATCAACAAACACGATCAAACTTATATTGGAAGAGTCAGGCGACCAAGATACATACGGGCGTGGAATCTTAATACATTCGATTCTTCTTAAATCTCTCACAAATTGCAACCACTGGCTCTTCAACTGTTCGGATATTGGATCGTCCCAACCAAAGCCCTCACGCCAAATCTCTTGTAAAATGACTCGTCCTTTAATAATGAAGCAGGAGACAAAACCAAGCGGATCAAAAATTCTCATGATGGTCCGTAAGACTTCACGTTTTGACATCTCAGCTCCTGGGTCCGACATCTTCTTTAAACATTCTGCATCGTTCAATTTGTAAATTAATTCGTCTGTTGAGGGATGCCAAAACATTCCCAAAATTTTCGTTATGTAATTTTCGGACTCATCCGGATCGATGCTTACAAGGCTGGCCTTAATATTTTCCTCTGGGATCTGATCTAAAAACCCTTTACTATTCGATTGAAAACCAACCAAATCGAAATTCATAGCTTTGCAAATTCTTATGGCATCATTACTTACGGTTACCGCTTCTTCAAGTGTGTCATGGCTGTTGAAATAGTCGTCAACATAAGTGCGGTTGACCAATCCATCGACAGCTTGCGGACACTCGGTTTGGTAGAGATTGGCATGGTTATTCTTCACAAATTGTGCACAAAAAGGGGAACAGCGTGGCCCAAACATCATCACCTGCATCACGTACACTGTTGGCTTACGGCTGGAATTACAGTCTCTCCAAAGGATGCGCTGACACTGCTGATCGGCTTCACGTATTCGGATGCGATGAAACATCTCTTTCACGTCTGCATTTACAGCGATTTGTCGCTCTCTAAATTTAAATAGTCCAGCATGCAGGGGAACAAGGTTATCTGGACCTTTCAACAATCGTGAATTTAGAGATATCCCATCTATCTTTGCGGCGAAATCTGCTACAACCCTCGGCTTCGGTGGGCACTTATTCTTGTTTAAAACGATGAATATTGGAACGTACCATATTCGCTTCCAATCTTTCTTTAGCTCCTCCTCTGTCGCTATCCTTGCGTAGCCTTTCGTCACTAGGTCCTCCATGTATTGTTTCATCCAACTCTTCAGCTCCGAATTTTTAATTAAAGTCTTTTCAAAGCTCACAAGTCTCCTTTCCGCCAAAGCATAGCTGTCTGGAAGTTTGGCTTCATCACAGTTCCAAAGAAGTCCGATTTCATATTGATCATTGACTCGACAAAGTGTTTGTTCCATAATTTCCAATGCTCGCCTATCAGACTTGCTTATAAAGTCACCACTAGGTGGCTTAACTCCGAACTCTTCGGTTGAAAAGTGCCGCTTCACAAGTTCGTGGAGCTCATCATCTTGCTTTGATATTCCGTGGAAATATGAAATTGACCCTACTTTAGGGGAGTTGACGCAAGACACACTCGATTCCACTTTCGTCGATCCAAATACAACCCAACCCAAGGGTGTTTTCATAGCTCTTGGTTCATCGTCTTTCCCCGACCGTTGGTGGCTGCCAGTAAGAAGCTTAGCTTGGTCTAATCCCAAAAGAATCTTCGGCTTTGCATTATCCAGTCCAATTAACGGCAAGTCTTTAAGATGTGCAAACGATTTCTGTAAAGCACTGACGTTGACGGTCTGGCTAGGAAGTTCTAAACCATTAACTGTATATATGTCCTTGAGAGTAAATCGTTTGATCTTGCCTACAGCCGAGGCGCTCAAAGTTGTTCGCATCGAATCCTCAGTTCTCGAGACACCCTTCGTCCATTGCAGCACTAGAGATTCAGGCTCACCTTTCAGCTTCAAAAAATCATAAACCTCACGTTCAATCATCGTTATCGAGGATCCATCGTCTAAAAAGGCATATGTGTCCAAATACCTGTCGTTAGTTCCATATAACCGAATCGGAACAACTTTGAACATCACTGGTGCCTTTACTCCAAGATGTGATGAGTGAATCTGTGCAGGTGGAGTAAACGGGGGTGCAAATGAATTCAAAGATGATCTTGGAGTAGGCGGATGCAAAAGCTGATGATGGTGCTTTGAACAGCCTTCGATCCCACAAAACTTCCTTTGCGAACACCTGTTCCACTTGTGTGGGACTGGATCGAGACATCTGAAACATATAGCTTTTCTTTTGGCAAAATCGTACCTTTCGTCTACGTTCAAAGCTTTGAAATCGCCACATTCACTCAAAACATGATCTGATTTTCCACACTTGACACAAAAAGTTTCAATAAATGCTGACTGGTGAGTCAAAACCTTTTTAGACACAGTTGCACTAACTACCTTGTCTCTACTTGGTGGCTGCTTCGACGGCTTCGATAACTCCGGGGGCAAATCAAACAACTTCTCTGACATAAATAATGCAAAATCTTCTAAATTTGCATCCGGATCCTTAATTTTTCGTTTCTGCCAATCACGATACAAAGACGGGCACAATTTACCAGTCAAGTCTGTCAAAACATAATTGTTATTGAGCTCTTTACCAAGATTCATGGAGTTGATATCACCAACGAAACCATTTAACGCCACGGCCCATTGGCGGAGCTTCATATCGCTTCCAGAACTTAACATCGGTAACTTGAGAAGATTTGTAGTAAGATTGTGCACTACTACATCAGACCTGCCATAGATTGATCGTAATGTGTTCATGATCGCATCTGCATCCGTCGAGTAACGCAACCGATCGCTCACAAGGTTATGAGCTTCACCAACCAAAGCCTTTCTAAGACGAGCGACGTTTTCTCTGCTGTTGTATCTTCCCTCTGCGGTGGTCGACTTGTACACTGACTCAAAATAAGGCCACTCCTTGTGGTCACGACCTGAAAACGACGGCAACTCTTGTACTTGATTACGAGTGAGAATCGTTAACAAGTTTGCCATGTCCGATTGCTGGCATAAACTTGTATCGGAACTCCTTGATTCAAGATCATCTTCTGCCTCATTGGGAGTTGAATGAGCGCGAGATGAATTTTCCAAAATTTGCTTGTGCTTGCACCCAATCTGACGAACCGCTTCCAATCTATCGTCGGCGAGTTTTTTCAACCCATCAGGCCTCGGATTGTCTTGAACAGCCGGCGGCTTCGTTGCTGCAAGTAATTTCGATTTAAGCACATCCATCTCAGCTTTGAGTACCCCAATTTCGTTATCTTTCTGATCGACAGTCGACTGAACTAACTTGGCTGCCTCGATCAGAACATCGAGAGTATCAGATAAATCGTCGGAGTCCTTATCTTTGGTGGCAACTACTTTGCTCGTATCCCCTTCTTTTCCTTTATTTTTGGCAACTTCATCGCAATCCTTTGCGCGACAAAACCAAGGAGTTGCAGTATCGTACAAGGAAGGTTCAAATTTAGCGCATTCGTAATGCCACCAACGTGCACATGTCTCGCACGAAACCATCTCTTCATCGTCCGGCAAACTGCAACCTACGGCCGCGCAACTATGAGTTATTCCATCAGGCATCTTTATCTACTGGAACAAATATGACCTCGAAGAACTCAATTCCATAAAATAAAATTATGTTGCTTCGCCAACTTCAAAAATCCAATAAAACACAGAATAAAATCCGCTAATACTATTTGATTTGATTTTATTTTCTAAAAGTAACAATATTAGCTTCATTTTTTAATTTTAAATTATTAACTTACATGGGTTTTATTTTACAAATTAAAGGCTGGGCAACTCCGTGAATAATTGATCCTTCTATTTTTCCAATGAATTGTAAAGACTGCAACTTCTCAATGTGCGCCAAAAAAAAAGAGGTTAGTAAAAAATGCGCTTTTTAATGTCAGAGAATATTCTCGAACTTGTTGACAGAAGAAAGTCAAATATTCACGGTGTTGCCAGCTTGAAGACTTGTTAGGTTATTTTATGAAGGGAAATTTACACATAGCGATTATGGCTCGATAACAGATCGAATTGATCTTCGTTCTAAGTCCATTAACATTTTGATAGTATATTAATATTTGTTGAAGCTGCTTCTTTGGTGATATACGAGTAGCATTGTCGGCCCCAAGCGAAAAGGGTTATGATGATTTGAAGTTTGTCTGTTATTTTGTTTGTTTACAAATTCATGGATTATTATACCATTTGGCCAAAGTGATGATGAGTTGATTAAATGAAAAACTGAATCAGGAACTCGTATTTTGAATGAAGAGTACTTAGAATGGTTACGATGTAATAACTTTTCAACTTTTATCATTGAAGAAATTCCAAACTTTGATGAGAGGTGGGTTTTTATATCTAGTGCATTCGTTATGGGATCGAGCATAGAAATAAATAAAGTTCTTGTAGGTTCCTAATTGCCTTCTTAGTCTTTTTGTTTTGGTTCTGCTGGTACTGCGACTTCCATAATCCATAAATTTTAAATTTTAATAGCGATAGACGCCAATTGTACATGGTTTCACTTTTGTTAAAACTTATAAAGATACCTTTTCCTATTGCCAAAAACTTTTAAACGTACGACAAATTGGCAACACTTTTTATATTTTACTGGAAAAAAGCTTTCAGTTTTTCTTCTCTGAGAGCTCAACAGCTGGTGTTCCTTAAGCAATGAATATCCTAGGATAACACAATTCCAGTTATGCTTTTCATCCCCCTGACCAAAATACAAATAAGAATCGGCACTCACACGCAACTTACCCTTGGAACTGAAATTGAAATCCAACATGCAATGCCAACCACCACCGCCGCGCCCGTCGTCCGTGCGTTGCGGTAGCCTCCAATAACTCCATATCGGTCTCTAACAAAAGGTTAAGCTTTCTCTTCCAATTCAGTTGTCTTCCGATATAAGTGTAGAATGCTACCGTTTACGGAGACTTATATTTCACTCACGAAGTCATATCCTTTTCAATAAAAAAAATAAGAAAAGTGAAAGTAGAATAGAATTTCCGAAATGGAAACAAATCGAAAAATTAATCAAAGTCTATGTCGAGCTCAATATAAAAGTTTTTTGTTTTTAATTCATTGATGAAAAAATGCATTGTAGAAAAAGAAAACCAAAATAAAATTAACAAAGTTGATCTAAGTGCCGAAAGTTTCTCGAAAAGCCCGCCTCAGATTGTGAAGTGGCCTGGATAAGTTGGCAGAAAAAAAGAAGAAAAAACATCGGCAATTCGGGCAATAGTGTCAGTGAAACTGTTTGTTAGTGAAACTTTTTGTCAGCGAAATGGCCTCATCATATCTTATCGGCGAGGACTATAGCAGCAATGGGGAGGACGAAGATGACTTGACGGTAGGATATTGTTTTTTGTTATCGATGGGTGGTCTTTCTTTAGATTCATCTTTACTATTTATAACTTGACGTTTGTTAGAAAACTATTATGAAGATGATGTTCGGTAGATTTGTTTCGAAAGGTCAATGAACCAACAAAAAAATGTTGTCTCAAAAAAAGTTTTTTCGTTACGATTTGATGAATTACCATTGGCTATAATGTGGTATAAGAAAATATTAAAAGCATTACCCAAAATCAATTACTTGTTGGATTAACTTTCTTCTGGAAATACTTGAGATACCTTCTGCACAAGCAAGAAGTACTCGTATTTGCCCCATCACACCATTGCACTCTACCTATAAATGTCGGAAACGTATAGATACAAAATGATACTGTACCTGTACCACCTGTATCCCAACTAAAAAGGGGTTAGCTAAATTAACAAGGTATTGAATGTGACTGTATGTATGTATGTACAATGTACCTATCGAGGATGCTTCTTTGCAATAAAAAATATGATAATTATAGTAATAGCTCGTTTTGGTGCGTTGTACATTTTATTGTAAGTACTTTTGATTATTATTCTTTCGAAAACGGTGAAGTAAATATTCAATTTTTATGGTGTGAGGTCAAATCACAGGGGGGGGGGGTATATAAGCCCGCCTGGTTTTTAATGCGTCACAATTATTGTACTTTTATCCCTGGAATTGGATCTACTATTTACGCTTACTCTACATATTCCAAGGATGTGCTTTTGACACATGTATTATTGCTACCCACCCAATATGCTATCGCATATTCATTTGAATGGAAAAGCAACGCAGCGGGTTATTTAAGCACATTATGTTTCTCTTTTTATGAATTTGCGCTTGGTTAAAGGAAGAAAATATAAAAATAAATATTGCTTGGAATAGCATCGATGTCCTTCTTTCATTTCTACACTAAAAATAAATGCATTGAAGAGAGTATACAGAAAAGGGTTGAGGCTCATTAAATCCTTTAAGTTATTGTTTGATTTAAACTTGCCATTTAGGTGGTAGGTTTTAGCATTTGTAAATAATACGAATATGTTTGTCTTAAATTTTACTAGAAGGTGGAACACAGATTTTGTGGTTAAAATTGGTCATTAGGTCAGAAAAATATTTTAACAATTGAAGATTGAAATGGATAAGACACTTCATCCTGTAATCTTCTTTGAAAAATAACGTTTTTCTTCAAAACGTTTTCTTTGTTATCTTTGTGGAATTTTAATAATAAAAACTCACATTTTGAGAACAAAATCATTCTAAAAATTTTGGAGAATGTTTTTCAAGAAGTCTTAACAATAGTAAATCCCGCCATAGGATGACCTACTCACAACTAAATTCTCAACGACAGGTAAACATTTGATTACATAGTGTTTCATAACGTATTAATAAACGATGAGCAACTGATAATTATCTTTCTGTAAACTTGTAATTCAATTAAGTAATGGATAATTGTTTATGATAGTTATATCGAGTGGATAACTTTGACTCGCAAAATTCCGCTTTCAATGATCGGATAACTTTTTAACCCACATCCGACCATACATGTATGATTGTTTGATGCAACGGTTTACTTCCACGAGTAAACATTTCATGTATAAGAACTAGAAGGATAGACTTAGATGTGGCAGCGATTACTCTGTCCGGTTTCTTGTCACTCTGTTGTTGGGAGGAAAAGCAATCGGTGCAGTGCCAGTGGCAGACTTTGCCAACTGACTTTCGTAGTTCTTCACCAATTTCCTGGGTTTCTTTAAAAGGACCCTGTCTCTTGAACTGAGAGAAGTTGGGTCCTTCTTCTCTGTAACACTCACGAATCTTTTAGAGAATCTGTAGTTACTGCGTTGCCTCGAAGCTTTGGGCGGTGCAGTAGACTTCAGCATTGTCTCTTCTTCACTCGATACTTCCAGCAACTCGTCCTCGGTTCGACTTCCTCTAGAAGGAGGTCTGATCGGGGTCTCCTTACGTCAAAAGCTCTACGTTTTTTAATTTTGCAAAATTACGCCGATGGATAAACAAATATAAGCCCATAAATGGAGGTGTATATAGGCCTTGGCATAATGATTAGTGCATTGGACTCAGTGGCGTAGATAGGGGGGGGGATCAGGGGGATATATCCCCCCCATTGGGATCGATAATTGTTCAACATAACCAGTCATGAACCAAATAAGTTAAAGAAACGCACTCTGAAATTTTTGTTTACGTCTCTCACCAATTGGTAATAGGTAAACGTGCAAGAAAAAGAGCTTCCACCCAGCTATATATATTTTATTAAAGATATTAGCTACACTGCCGGTTACAACATCAACCAGGGTTACCCCTGGGATTTTTCAAAAAGTCGCAGAAAAAAGTCGCTTTTACAAAAAAAAGTCGCAAATTCGAATTCTTTGAAAAAGTCGCATTTTTGAACAAAAAGTCGCAATTGAAAGAAAAACTCGCATACCTAAATATTATTTTTTTTACTATAGGAAAAACAATTTAGATATATTTTTGAATTTCTTTATTTAAACACTTAGATAGGTATACATTAAAAAATAATAAAAACAAAAAAAAACCTAATTTAAAGACTTCATTTTACATAAATTAATATGTATGTAGGTTTTAAGTTAAAATAAATACCTAAAAAGATATGTAAATCACATTAATGTTTCGTTTTTTTAATAAAGTTTCTCTATACTTTTTAATTAGGTTGTTTTCAGGAACCCACGCACTTATATCACAGTCAATGAGATTTGTGGAAGCTAACATATTTTCGCAGGTTTCCTTTTGTAAACGGTTATGTTAATTTATTTTTCATAAGCGTCAGCTTTGAATAAAACTTGCTCAGCGCAAGCGCTGCTGTGTGACAACGTTAAAATTTTACAAACAAATTCGTAAAGGTCAAAGTATAGGTTATCACCTAAACTATTTTTTAAAGTACCAACCTTGTACCAAAACTCTTCTATATTTTTAAAACGCTTGAAGCTCTAGGTGTTTGTATTGATCTACCACTTTTTCTGGCTCATTTGTAAAGCTATTAAAATTTGAAACCAACCGAAAATAGTTAAAATCCTGATTTGACCTAATTATTTTTGGATCTATATGTTTTAAAATAGAAAGCTTCTCATCTTTAACATTAAAAAATTTCTTAGCAAAGCGTCAAATAATATTGAAGTACATTTTTTTTATGCAAATAATTTCAAAATTTGTGAGTTTTTTATCCTTTAAGCAATTTTCGGCTTCCATGCCGATATATATTTCTTCAATTTTTAAAATAATTTTCGTTTCGATAATCAATCTCAGAAATAGATTTTCCAAGAACACATTCTTTCAATAAAAAATTTTGAAAAATAATAAATAGAGGATCTTCTATATAAGAGCACAAATAAGCAATTTGTGATGTTTCACTCTGAAAAACTTTGTTTAAAATATTTATTTTTGAAAGAATATATTTTAGAAACTATAAATAAACTAAATTTTCGTTGTTCAAATTTTCGAGAATAATATCAATTTTTGAATTTGTACTTTCTTCAAATTTAGCCCTAATAAAAAAATGTTGCAAAACAACCCATTGCTCCACGATGCCGCATGTTACATGTTACAGACAAAGCACAAAGGTAAGGAGAAATTCCATGAAATGTCAGTGTCAGTCGTCAGTGCCAAACACGTAAGAGAACAAAAAACAATCTAACAGCGCCCCCGTGGTGGGAATGGGAAAACAAAAACTACTTTCGAAAACGAGAATGCGAACAGAAAACAAAGAACAAAGCAAAGACAATCATACTCACACATTCTCAGAAAAGTTTGATGGTAAATGTTTAAGCAAAGAAAAAGTCGCAATTTTAAACAATTTTAAAAAGGTCGTCGCATAGTCGCACAGCCCAAAAAAGGTCGCAAAAATGCGACTAAAGTCGCATAAGGGTAACGCTGACATCAACTCCCGAAAGAACTTTCTCCAGTCAGTAAAGAGAATAAAAACAATACAAAGAAGCATGACCAACGAAGTGAGATTATTAAAAATACGAGTATGTCTATTTTAATAACAGTGTGATAAACTTTGGATGTTTACTTATTTTCAGGATCGTTTGAATGGTTTGGCTGCTCTAGCTATTCATCGCGAAATACCTATAATAGCAGACGAGGTTATGAGTGTTTTATCTAAAAAGAACAGAAAACTGGATTTTATTTTGTGATTTAGTGCCTTGCATAAGTATAATCGCACCTGTAAAAATGCGTTTTGTAGAAAATGAAAATGGGAATGACACTCTACTATTTTTCATTGAATGGCATCACTAATCAAGTAAATTGAGAAGAAAAAAAAGTTAGTTTCTCTTCTGGTGGTTAAAAATTAAAACAGATTTTTTTTGTATTGCAAAAGTATAACCGCTTTTTTATTTTTATCTATTTTTTTTATTTTAAGTAAATTTTTTCGGCTAAATAAGTAAAGGACATTGCTGCCCCTATTTTCGACCAATCTAAAAATTGTTTTTGACATACTGTTGACAAGGTTATTTAATATGGAATCGTCTATACAGTTCCATTCTTCCACAATCGCCTCTCGCAGCTCAGCAACACTGTATAATTGCCTATTATAGGCATACATTTTGCGGGTCAAAATTCCCCAAAGATTTTCAATAGGGTTACAATCTGGAGAACGTGCCGGGAACACCATAAAATGTATGTTTTTAGATTCGTACCATTCCAAACTTTGACGACTAACGTGAATTGGGGCATTATCATGCTGGAAGACATGCCGAACTCGACGAAATCGTGTTAAGTAGGGTACCAAATTATCCTGAAGCACCTGAGTGCAAGCTGAGCAGTTCATCTTTGCAGAGATGAAGGCAAGTGCAACCTTACCACGGTCGCAGAAGGCCCCCAAAACCTTATAACTGCCACCGTCAAAGTTCTTCTTCGAAAAAAAAACTTTTTTCCTTTCTCAGATCGTGCCAATATCCGTTAAAACCACCTGACCCATCAAGATTAAACTTTTTCGCCACTGAAAATAATCTAAAAAAAATATTCATTAGATTATGCCATTTGGAATAACAAGAGTTAAGTGTAAATTAATGGAATGTTACTTATGGTTTTCCAATTCCGTTTCATGTTTTGCTGGGCAACTTCTTACTTTTTTTGTAGACTGTTGTTGGAGCTGGCATCATTTTGCACCGAACAATCACTTTACTGCTTTTTAAGGCACGAAAAACTGTTGAAACCGAAATTGCTAAGCCCAATTCGTCACGAACTTCCAGCAAAGAATGCGTCGAATTGGATGCAGCATTTATTAAACGCCTCTTATCTCGACGTATCAGCTTCTGCAGATGCCCGGGTCTTATTTTCGTCTCATAAGATTCTGGATCTTGTAAGAAATTTCGGACGACACGATCGGATCTTTAAATTTTCCTACCAATAGCCCTTAAGCTTAGGCCAGTTAACCGAAAAGCTTGAATTTTGACTTTTTCCGTATCGCTTAAATGTTTACCACGCGGCATTGTTGCTTGTCATTTCGAAGCACATAACTGAATGAAGCTTCAGAGAGGTTTGCATTGTTCGGTTATACTTTTGCAATATATACAAATCTGTTTTTAATTTTTAAACACCAGAAGAGAAAATAACGGAACTTTTTTTCTTCTCAATTTACTTGATTAGTGATGCCATTCAATAAAAAAAATAGTAAAGTGTCATTCCCATTTTAATATTCAAATTAATGCGTATTATCTTTAAAAAATATAATTTTTTTATGGCATACATAATTAATTGAATGAAGTCTTGTTGTTTGTTTTTTTTTTTTAATCATAAAACTTAAAAAAAATGAGCGAACTAAATCTATCCCCCCCCATAGCGAAAAGCTATCTGCGCCGCTGATTGGACTGTCGTGCAGAGAATTTTAATTCTAAGCCCCTGCAATCATGTTTTCAACAGTGTTTTTCCTGTTACGAGGAAGTGACAAATTCTCCAAGAGTAGATATCTCTCGTCATGAAAAATACTCCCATTAGCTTTTGGAATGGACAGAAAATTGAAGCTCCCGTCCATTTCATCTAACATGTACACAAGGCTCTACGAGTCGTAATAGCCTCTACTTTTTGTATTCATTTATGTAGCGATAACACCTTCTTCTATATCAATAATAAGTTGAAAAACATTTAAACAATCAATCACATATAGACAGGCGCGGATCCAGGATTTCGTTCAGGGGGGGGGGGGCAATTTTCGTGATATTTTGCTTACCTTAAAAAAAATGGTCCATTTCTCTGCATTTCTGTCTTAAAATATTAAAAAGGTATAAACATAATCGAATATAAAAATAACAAATTATTAAATTGAATTAAGGAAAGCATATGCAGGTACATAACATATGTAGGTCGTATGTAAATAATTATTAAATAGTAAATCAAACATCTTCGTTTCCATTACTTTAGCCTCTTTCAATAATGCTCTGTATGCATGTCTTAAAGTATTAAATAGGAACTCGTACGTATTAAAAAAAATGAATTAATTAATTTAAATGAAGGAATTATAGTGTTGTACATGATATACATAGTTCTTAAATACTTAATTCTAATATTTTTGTGTGGCCGGTTTTTGAAAACGGTTTTTTAACAGTTTTGAAAAAAAAAATTGAAATTTTTTTAAAAATCCAAATTTTTTTTTTTTGAAAATTTGAATACACAATTCTATTTAAGTTTTTTGGGAGCTTCGCAAACAAAAAATGATCAAAATCGGTCATACCGTTTTTGAGAAAATCAAAAACAAAAAAATGGTTCTTTGGGGGGTACCCTCTATAAGCATTTAACTAAATGAATTTTTTTTGTATCTTTTTTTTTAAATCCGTAGAACAGTTTTTAAGAAAAAAAAATTTACAAAATTTCGAAAAAAATTCGTATGGCAGGTACTGTTATTTTTGGTCTTAAAAAAAAGGAAGAAAAAAACGTGTATTGGGGGAAAAATTAAAAATGATAAATATTTAGGCTGTAGTCGAACCGACAGACAGAATTGCGAGACCCACTTTTTTAGTCTTCGCTATCATCGTAATGATAACTTTGATCAAAATCTCGAGTTCGATTTTTTTACGAATGCATAACTTGCCGCACGAACTTGCTCCTATGTAATAGACTAGGAATTTTAAAAACGAATGTTATTAGAAAAAAACTGTTCATAAGGATAAAATTTTCATCATTTTTTAAATTCTCTTAGTAGTAAGAGACAAACACAGAATGCTATGCAAATATGAATTTATGCAAGAACAAAAAAATTATACATAAGTCGTTGTAGTGGTTTCTTAATAAAATAAGGTTTTAACGGGTGATTTTTTTGAGGTTAGGATTTTCATGCATTAGTATTTGACAGATCACGCGGGATTTCAGACATGGTGTCAAAGAGAAAGATGCTCAGTATGCTTTGACATTTCATCATGAATAGACTTATTAACGAGCAACGCTTGCAAATCATTGAATTTTATTACCAAAATCAGTGTTCGGTTCGAAATGTGTTTCGCGCTTTACGTCCGATTTATGGTCTACATAATCGACCAAGTGAGCAAACAATTAATGCGATTGTGACCAAGTTTCGCACTCAGTTTACTTTATTGGACATTAAACCAACCACACGAATGCGTACAGTGCGTACAGAAGAGAATATTGCGTCTGTTTCTGAGAGTGTTGCTGAAGACCGTGAAATGTCGATTCGTCGCCGTTCGCAGCAATTGGGTTTGTGTTATTCGACCACATGGAAGATTTTACGCAAAGATCTTGGTGTAAAACCGTATAAAATACAGCTCGTGCAAGAACTGAAGCCGAACGATCTGCCACAACGTCGAATTTTCAGTGAATGGACCCTAGAAAAGTTGGCAGAAAATCCGCTTTTTTATCGACAAATTTTGTTCAGCGATGAGGCTCATTTCTGGTTGAATGGCTACGTAAATAAGCAAAATTGCCGCATTTGGAGTGAAGAGCAACCAGAAGCCGTTCAAGAACTGCCCATGCATCCCGAAAAATGCACTGTTTGGTGTGGTTTGTACGCTGGTGGAATCATTGGACCGTATTTTTTCAAAGATGCTGTTGGACGCAACGTTACGGTGAATGGCGATCGCTATCGTTCAATGCTAACAAACTTTTTGTTGCCAAAAATGGAAGAACTGAACTTGGTTGACATGTGGTTTCAACAAGATGGCGCTACATGCCACACAGCTCGCGATTCTATGGCCATTTTGAGGGAAAACTTCGGAGAACAATTCATCTCAAGGAATGGACCGGTAAGTTGGCCACCAAGATCATGCGATTTGACGCCTTTAGACTATTTTTTGTGGGGCTACGTCAAGTCTAAAGTCTACACAAATAAGCCAGCAACTATTCCAGCTTTGGAAGACAACATTTCCGAAGAAATTCGGGCTATTCCGGCCGAAATGCTCGAAAAAGTTACCCAAAATTGGACTTTCCGAATGGACCACCTAAGACGCAGCCGCGGTCAACATTTAAATGAAATTATCTTCAAAAAGTAAATGTCATGGACCAATCTAACGTTTCAAATAAAGAATCGATGAGATTTTGCAAATTTTATGCGTTTTTTTTTTAAAAAAAGTTCTCAAGCTCTTAAAAAATCACCCGTTATATATAAAATTTTTAAAATATTAAAAAAAAAATTTAGTACGTCAACATTAGGTTTTTATTACTGTACGAATTAAAATTAAATTTCCAAAAAAAAATATTTACCCATTTTTGAGATATCGAATTTTCCAAAAAAAAAAATATTTTTTTTTTAAGTTTTGAAATGCATTGTTTCTTAAAGCTTTTAGAAGCATCTCTATAAAAAATTTCATTAAAATCCATTATGTCGATAATGGGAAATTCAAAATTTTCAAAAATCGTTCTATGGTAGGTACAGTGACTGTAATGTCTTGTTTTCAAAATCTTTTGTATTAAATTATAGACCTTAAAAATTAATCGCAAGACTAAAAATTTAAGCAAAATTCTCGGAACCGTTTTCGAGAAAAATACGATTTTCGAAAACCATTTTTTAACATTTGTATGGAGGGTACCGTTATTTCTAAGTAAAATAAATTTTTTTTTCTCATATCTTGTAGATTATTTTAAGAAACTTTTATTTACTAAGTTAAAAAAAAAATCGACCATGGGGATTTTCAAATATTGATTTTTCGAAAAAAAAAATGAAATTTTTTTTAAAAATCCAAAAAATTATTTTTTGAAAATTTGAATTCATAATAATATTACAACTATTGGGGACCTTTAGCAGAAAAAAAATGATCAAAATCCGTCGAACCGTTTTTGAGAAAATCAAAAACCAAAAAAAAGGTTCCAAGGGGGGTACCAAAAATAACAATTTTTTGAAGAATTTTTTCAACCGTTAGCTAGCTTTAATTAATAAAATTTTTTGATTTTTTTTTAAGAAAATCTGTGGGACAGTTTTTGAGAAAAAAAATATTTATAGAATTTCGAAAAAAAATCGTTTGGCAGGTACCGCTATTTTTGGTCTTAAAAAAAAGGGAAAAACGTGTGGGTGTGGGGAGCATGGGGTTTACGAAATATTGAGTTTTCAAAAAATAATTTTGAAATTTTTTTTTTGAAAATTTGAATACACAATAATATTGAAACTGTTGGAGAGCCTTAACATTAAAAAATTATCAAAATCGGTTGTACCGTTTTTGAGAAAATCAAAAACAAAAAAATGGTTCCAAGGGGGGTACCAAAAATAATAATTTTTTGGATTTTTTTTTTCATTCAGTACCTAGGTTTAACTAAATGAAATCTTATGAATTTTTTTTAAAAATCTGTAGGACAGTTTTTGATAAAAAAAATATTTATAAAATTTCGAAAAAAAAAATCGTATGGCAGGTACCGTTATTTTTGGTCTTAAAAAATCAAATCAAAAAACATCCGGGGGAAAAAAATAAAACCCATATCTACCAAGTTTAAAGAAAATCGGCCTAGCCGTTTGGGCTGTAGTCGAACCGACAGACAGACAGAATTGCGATACCCACTTTTTTGGACTTCGCTATTATCGTAATGTCAACTTTGATCAAAATCTCGAGCTCAATTTTTTTTACGAATGCATAACCTGCCTTATAGTACCTATAAGTCGCAAGTAAAAAGAAAAAAGTGTTATGGTTTTTATAATTGTGAAACGAAGAACTGCCCAGGGGGGGCAATTGCACCCATTGCCTTCCCCCTGTATCCGCGCTTGCATATAGATGTGTAAATATTTTGTAAAATGTAATTTTTTAGCAATGAAATATTTGTTTTGAAATTGTTTCTGCTCATTTTTTATATTTTTGACTGACGATAAACGTTAATATATTTTATGTACATACTCGTACATAAATAGGTTATGCAAGTTATGAATTCGTAAAAAAAAATAATACTCGAGATTGTGATCAAACTTAACATTTAGATACATAATAGCGAAGATGAAAAAGATGGGTCTCGCAATTCAATTTTATCTGTCTCTTCGTTTACAGCCGGTTAGTCCGGTTTCCTTAAACTTGATAGCATTTTATAATTTTTCCCCGGTCATGCTTTTTTTGTACTGACGTACGCACGATACAAGTAAAACTTCTTTTCCCTCAAGCAAAGTATCTGAAAGATGGCAAAATCACTTGAAAGTGATTTTTTTTTTTTAAATATTTGTTCTAATAGAAAAACGTTTTCAAAATAAGTTAAAAATCTTAAATTGGAACTCAAAACTGTTTCAATTATACAAAATGAAGGAATTAGTTTTGTAATGACAGCTTCGTCTATCTGGCACTTTCTTGAGAAAATGAAGAAAGTCATGTATAACTTGCGACGAGAACACGAAACGAGAGCGAGACATGATTCACTGTCAACTTTTTGTAGTTTTGAAATTCCCAATACCAGAAAATTTTTTCACAACATGATTTAATTAAATCATATGTTTTTTCTCATTGACACTCATTTAATTTCAAAATAGCTTCAAAAAGTCGTTAGTCCCCTATTGACTCTTTTCGGACATGACACATGCGAAAAATAAAATAAAATGCACGACTGGATCGCACGAACTTGCTCTTATGTAAAAGTACTTTGGAATTTAAGATACATTTTATAAATATAAAACATGAATTTAATAAGATAATAATGTTCAAATGCATAAAATTGCCGTCTGGTTTCCGGAAAAGTATGAATTTATGCAAATAAACCTTAAAAAATCGTTTTATTATTAAATAAATTTTTTATATAAGAAATTTCTCTAAAATTTTTCAAGAAAAAAATGTGGGATGCGAATTTTAAGTATTTAGTTATATTGGTTTTAGGAAATAATTTCAAAAAATAATCGTTCATAGGTTTTGAAGATATTGATTTAAAAAAATTTTTTTTTTTTTTTAAACCCAATAAATATTTTTTCGAATATTTTTATATACAATATTATTTTAAACTTAAGGGGACTCCTGCTAAAAATTTTGGGTTAAAATCCTTAGAGCCGTTAATGAGAAAGTCGAAAATCAAAAAAACGGGTCTATGGCAGGTACCCCTAATAACATTTTACCCGAAAATTTTTTTGACCAAAATGTAGTCCATGTCCATAATATCACACTTAATTTTTTGTATCGAAATCGTTAGAGCCGTTTTCGAGATAAATAAGTTTTTGCATTACGGGTGTATGGGGGGTACCCTTAGTTTTGGAGCTAAAAAAAAAATTTCAATTTCTCCTCTAGGGAATCACCGAAGACTCTTAACTACCAATTTTGAAGAAAATACCTCTGATAGTTTAGGCTGTAGTTCGAGGTACAGACATACAGACATACAGACATACAGACAGACAGACGGAATTGTCGGACCCACTTTTTTCGTCTTCGCTATCATTGTAATGTCAACTTTGATCAAAATCTCGAGTTCGATTTTTTTTCCAAATGCAGAACTTGCCCTATAGTACCTATATCGCAAGTAAAAAGATGAGACGGAAAACCAGCCCTGTGAGTCGTAGCCAAGATTTTGTGAGACTATTTTTGACATTTCTTTTTAACCGCAACAACAATAACCGGTTGAACAATAGCAACGATTATCGCAGTAAAAGAGAACTTCAGACGCAATGAATTATCGTGTAATGGAGGACTAAGCGATTTCGTCAGATGTCGACATTAGCCGCGTTTTGTAAGGTGCGTTTTAATATCTAAGGATCTAGATATGTTGTATATGGATCCGGATATGGATTAATTTTTAACACGTATTACAAAAAGAATTTGCGATATTTTTCTCCATCTCGATCTGTTTCAAAGATCCAAAGATCTGTGGCGGGTAATTGTTTTTTGATGGTAAGGCAGTGTAAGCTACTGTGTAAACAAAAAACACAAGAAATAATTGAAAATCAACAAACATAAAAATAAAAGAGATGGGCCGGATGATCACTAAATTGGCTTACGAGTAGATACTTTTTCAACACCAATCAACAAGCTGCCTAGTGCCTATAGCTGGGCAAAGCTTAAATGGTGTCAGATGAGTGGTACCACTTTACTTCAATTGAAGTAGATCTACTACTTTTTTTTTGAATATTTTAAAATCTACTTCCTACTTCGTACCATGCGAAAAATACTGAAATTTACTTCATTTTAAAAATTTCTGTTTCAACCTGCTTCAATTTTACAAAATATAGCCCTGATCTATTTCACTCCAAGTAGTAGTATACAACCCCATAATTACCATACAAAAACAAAATTTAGTCAACACAATATAAATACAAAAATGAGTAATTCTATACGAAATTTCTTCAAAATTAAAAGAAATTCGTTGACAATTTTAAGTATTTAATATAAAATGAAAAAATGTTTTATGCTATATTATTTCAAAATCAAAGAAGATATACAAATTCTGATCGAGTCTACGGCAGGTACCGTTAGTACCATTTTTTTTAACCAAAATATAGACTGCATTGTTATATAGTGTAAACATAATCAAAATCATTAGAGCCGTTTTCGAAATAAATATAATATTTCATAATGGCCGTATGGAAGAAACCGAGCTAAAAAACAAACCATTTCAATTTCTCCTCTAGTCTACAGGTTGAGGTACAGACCTACAGAAATACAGGCAGATGGAATCACTACTTTTTGTTGTTATGTCAACTGATGAACATTTCGAGTTAAATTTTTTCATTTTAAAATCTACTTCTACTTTTCTCAATTTACTTCACTTTTTTTCTTTTAATCTACATTTTTTTCTGGAAGTGGTAACGCTGGTGAGTGATCGAATTTCCGGATGATTTTACAAAAGCAAGCACATAATAAGACACATCTAAACCAACTAGATCCTTTCATATTTTTTAAGTTAATCTAAACTGGATGACTCCGAGAGAATGTCCACAATTTTCCATTTCAATTCCATCCACAGGTAATTACAAGTTATAATATCAAAATGGCGCTAATTGGGTCATTAATAAAGTATTGATATAATACTGCGCAACGAAATGTTTGATTCATTATTGGTTGTACGAGTACATATATATTTAGTTAATATTTTTTTATTTTCAATGTTCTTCAAAAATTTAGTACATATTTCGAAAAATGATAAATTATTTTTTTTTTTGATATTAAGTGTTGAGTTAATCTCAAAAGTGACGTACCAAAAAAAATATTTAAGAAAACAAATTCTATGATTTTAAAATCATGATTTGCATAAACTTATTCATTTGAATATTCAATGGTAATTTTATCGCTGAATGGGCTGTTCGACCGCCTTCCAAGTTCCAACAATGTAGCTGCAATACCATAGGAAGCAAGTGCGAGTGTAATTCCATTCTGTAAGCGAATTGTTGCTAAAATCAATGAAATTAAAAATGTCTTTCCTGTACCACCAGGAGCATCCAAAAAGTAAAACCCCCCAGTTCCACCACTTACAACTTTCATAAGTGTATCACAGACATAAGTTATTTAATTTAATAAAAAATTGCGAGAGGTTTATAACTTTAACAATACATTTTTTTACAATTTTAAAAATATTTTTAAAGAACGCGCTTCATTTTTGATGTGTAAACATCTTTCCCGGCGGTAGAGTGAATAGTGAATCGAAAACGTGTGTAAAACTTATACGTCCCGTGTAACCCGTTACGGTTACACGTTACGGTTACACGTTCCGTGTAGCAATCTACCTTACCGACGATTGCATTTAACACCATGTTTACATTGTTAATATTTCGTACTTACGACATCGTGTTTACATTGGAGACTTTGAGTACTGAAATCTCGATTTTATTACGTTCCATTGCTGGCTAGAACTTAATTCAATCCCTCAACATTTCTTCACCTCTCGACCAATTAGGCCTATTCTGCCACATTTGTTATTCTGCTATAGATTTTCTGTTATGAATCATAAAAGATTTTCACCTTTCAGAGGTTCGAACTTTTATAAAAGTCTCTTAGGCTAGCCGCGCACTAGCAACTGTGATCGAAATCAAATAGTTTAATCACCAGTTGAAAGAGAACCGCGCTTATGGAAAACAGCTCAACTATTACGAATTAATTTTAGGCAATCGTTTAGTTTGTGTCAAAACAGAAACTTTTTAGTTGCTCGAATCGAGTTGCTTTAAGTGCGCGGTGTCCCATATAAGCCCATATGTTTCATTTTAGCAACTAAACAGTTGCGAAATTAAAAATTGAATGTGCGCGCCTGGCCTTGTGCTACTTCGAAAACGAGATCTGTTATAAAACTGAACTAAATCTGTTATCATAATCAGCTGTGATTATGTAAAATATTTCATCTGACATAATTTAAATGGATGACGAACAAAAAAGTAAACTCTTAGGCTAGGCGCGCACATTCAATTTTTAGTTTCGAAACTGCTTGGTTCGAGCATCTAAAAAGTTTGTGTTTTGACACAAACTAAACGATTATGCACACATTAAATTTTTAATTGCACAACTGTTTGGTTGATTATAAAAAACAGATGAACTATTTAGTTGAATGTCCGCGTAGGTGCATATAATTATATGTTACACAGAATAGCGAACTCATTTTTGGGCAATCGCTTAGTTTGTATCAAAACACAAACTTTTAGTTGCTCGAACCAAGCAGTTGCGAAACTAAAAATTGAATGTGCGCGCCTAGAATAAGGCTATTTTGTGTAACATAAATGCCCATACAAAAGCGAAGTACTTTTTCGATTAGGTTGACCGATGTGGTGTGTGTGAGGGGTATATATCTAAAGTCACAAACTAGTACGATTGCATTTTATGTTTATTGGGTACGTTCGATAACAAAAATGCGGCACTCGGACGAACGTTGATGTTTACACATCTTAACTGTGAGTCCTGCCACTAACACTTTTTTTTTTTTATTTATAAATTTGTATTCTTCTTCTAAGCAGTTTGAGGGGAGAGTACGATAACTTAGGCGCCAAAAATTGATAACGGATTTTTTTAGAAGGGTCAAATACAAGCTTTTTTTACTATGGGAGGGGGGATCTATATCTATATCGCCCCGTTTAGGAGGTGACTTAAATTGAAAAAAAAATATATTAAAAAACAACGGCAACACTTACAATAAAGTACTATACCGGTTTTGAAAGTCAGAAGTCTGTTCTATAATCTTAAATTTAAATTAAATTATTTACATATGTCAATAGTTTTTGAAAAATTTGCATGCAAACTCAAAATTTTGTTAAAAAAAAATTAAAAAAAAAGTTTAGACCAATTTGTTTTCAAAATTGTGAAATGAAGTGCTTAATTGACATTTTGTGCTACTATTAATTCTGAATCGAACACAAAAAACCGAATGGTTTTGTCCCTTCTAGTTTTTGAGAAAATTGAAAATTACTAAAACTACTTTTTATGAAATTTTTGATTTTTGGTATTTAACTACGGTGATTTCATTTTGAGGATTAATGTTAATGTGGTTAATTTGTAAGTAAAGTGCAGCAAATCATTTAGGGTTACCAAGAATGCACCGAGAGGATGTAGAATTGCATGGCATTTCGCGTCTCAGTCAGTCAGTTTCTGAGTAAGTACCTGACATGTAGGGGGCAGCATGCCCCCCCCCCCCTACATACCTCACTGTTTATACGCCGTAATGCGTAAGCAAGCAAAAAAAAATATCCCATAAAAAAGTAGGTTTAGTTATTTTCAATTTTCTCAAAAACTAGACGACATAAAATCATCTTGTTTTCAGGTTTTGAATAAAAATAAATAAGAGTAACGAATTTTAGGAAAAAATAATAATATATAACTTTGCAGTTTTGAAAAATTAAACTTTAAACTTTTTTTTAAGTTTTTTTTTCCCCAAAATTTGAGTTTAAAACTCGTTTTTTTTTTTCAAAAAATATGCATAGATTCCACTTTATTTAAAATTAATCTAATAGATCAGAGTATTGGCTTTAAAAAACGGTATAATACTTAATTGGAATTATTACCGTTATTTTTTAATATTTTTGTTTCTATTTTAGTACCTTTTTTATAAAATTGCCCCTCCCGCCCAAACGGGGGAAATAACCCCCCCTTCCGTAGTAAAAAAATGATTGTATTGAACTGTTCTACAAAAAACCGTTATAATTTCTTGGCGCCTAAGTTATCGTACTCTTGCCCAGTTTGGCATGATGTTCTATTACATAAATAATTGTTTAGACTTAGTTTCTCAATTTATTTAGTTAAAATAATTTAATCTTTTTTATCTGAAAGAAAAAAAAGTTTTAGTAAATAATTGGTACTCTCGTATTTACAATATTGTAGCAGATGTCCCAATCTTGTATACTATTATACACTTACGAGTTACGACTGCCCATATCTCACAACCTGCGAAAGAGCTATTTTCGCTGATGACACTTGCATCTTTTCATCGGATTAAATTTGTTGAAACCAACTTGCAATCTACCCTGAATGTTATCCAAGATTATGTTTTTCACTCGAAAAAGAAAAGACTGTTTCTTGCCAAGCAACAATCTTCAAGTAAATGGTTTGAGCTCTCAATGCTATTCAAATGTTAAATACCTTGGTGTACACCTAGATACAAAAATAACTTTTGCAACGCATCTCCAAGAAGTAATTAAGAAGTTTAATAGAACTATTAAAATACTTTATCCCTTTCATAAATCGCAAATTAAAATTAAGCTTAAAACAAAGTTATAAAAATCATGCTCAAGCTTCCATCATTGTCTTTCTCAACAGCTGAACTCTACGCTATCGCAAAAATGGAATCGATAACAACCAGAATTGATAAACTTAGCTAACGTTATATTGCAACTCGCATATTGTCAGAAAACATTCTAATATCTTGTGGATGAGCGAGTATCATACTTTTTATTCAAAAGTTTTTCTTTTTCGGTACTTTTTATTCAAAAGTTCTTCTTTTTTGGCATATCTTTGTTCTGGCGATTTTGTTCCTTTTGCGAGTGAATGTCAAGAATTTCGTCGAACCTTTTTATGTACGTCCTTTAAGAGCAAGCTTCCGCGAAGCTGCTTTAGTAAACGGACGAATTTCTTCCGGAGTTCTTATGTATGATCCGGATGTTGAAGGCTGAGATGTTGTTGGTGACTGAGGTGCTGTTGGCAGCTTAGATAGTGTTGGCTGCTTAGGTCATGTTCGCGGCTGAGGTAGTGTTAACAGCTGAGGCGATGCGATCAGTGAACTTTGGCTTTCATTATTAATTTGATTTCCAGGTATTAGTTTTCGGCAATGCGAATGGAAAGCTAATTATTGTGTTTCATCAGGAGTTAGGTCGCCATCAACTCGAGTTAAAAGAATACTTTGAGTTTTTGGAGAAAATGTTTGTCTTAAAGTTTATCTGTCCATATTTTCAACCAAATCAACTTTTTTAGGTCGGTCAGTGACATAAGACGAAAGATAATCATCGTCGGTGAAAAATTCGTAGTTAAACGCAAGCGCAAGCGGTTTTGTAGTATGCTTTCAAAGGTCCAAAAACTGTCCCACCTATGGGTTGAGTTTTATGGGAAGTGTGCGGAGATATGGTGAGAAGGTGAATTCCATATTCATATGCAAAATTATGCTTATATGGCTGCCATGATTGTCCATGACAATTGGGATTCTAAAGATTGGGATTCTAAAGAGGGCTTAGTAAATTTTTTAAAATGATTAAAAAAAATTTATATTATTAAAGGCAGTCATCCAACACGAAAGAAAAGTGTTTCCACTTGTGCTTGGAGGTGCTCCTTTGAGCATACGGTCTTGCCAATATTTCCGAGGGAATATTACAAAGGGTGGAATATGATTTCCGATGGCATTTTTGGCACAGCAAGCAGAAACAAGTTCACCGCGTTCACCGGATGTTATTTTTCCGCTTGTTTTAAGCCCTTACAAGCAATTTGTTTTGAGGTCCAAAGTTATACTTTGTCATCAGAGTTCTCAAATTCTTGTTTTAAGCCCTTACAAGCAATTTTTTTTTAGGTCCAAATTTATACTTTGTCATCAAAGTTGTCAAATTTTCAAAAAACTGGGCAATTTTGTGCCTGTTAACCCTAGAACCCTACCCAGGGTGCTGTATCACCCTGTGCTTAATTTAATTGATAGTATTTTTTAAACAAGTGGGAGCAACGGTTCGTTATTTTTTCTATTCTCTTTTAAGTTTCTATAAGTTCTTGTGATTTTCTATTTAATTATTTAATAAAGTGAATAACAATTTTTTTTTAAATGTTAAAAGACTTGTATTTAAAGAAATATCTCGAAATAAAAACCAAGGTGACACGGCACCCAGGGTAGGAAAACTTCACTACAAATATGGGTAGGGTTCTAGGGTTAAAGCTCGTTGACCTGCTCAAGCAAATGGCTTCAGGCACACGTAAGGAAAGCGTCGAATTTCTCCTCATAAACCCGTAATACCAATCGAAGCTTGCTACAAATCAGCTGCAATAACGTGCGATTTTGGAAGTTCTTATCAGTAAAATAATGATTAAAGCCAGAAAACTAAAAATAGCTACATGAGCCATTTTAAAAAATATTAAAAAAACAATGGCAAACTTACAATTTCATATTATATCTTTTTTTTAAGCTAGTTATTTTATTACACAGTTTCAGAGAAATTAATTTTCAAACTCAAAATTTAAAAAAAAACAAACTAATATTTTTTTCTTCGAAGTGTTTTTTTTTAAGTTTACATTATTAAGTACAATTTTTGTTTTAAGAATTCAATGCTTTTATAAATTTGGAATTAAAACCTGAAAACCAGATGGTCGTAGGACTTATACTTTTGAAGATATAAGCAAATACCAAAACCAACTTCATTATTTGACTTTTAGAATATAGCTTAAATCTAGATGTTCCTTAAACCTTTTTTATTTGAATGGTTATTCATTGTGATAAGATGTTAAAAATATCCGACCGATCAAAACTTGTTTTGATTTCGGCCATGCATTTTGTTTAATTATTTTTTTTTTTTTCAAAAAAGAATTGCTGTCTTTTTTACGATGAGTGTAAATTAATGTCATATCAATTATGCGTTTTTACATTTTATATCTGAGCAAAGCACTGTGCAGTGCCATAGCAAAATCTGAGCGAAACGTGGAGGCTTAGAGAAAGTATGATCCACAGGCTTTTACACCACTTGCTCGATCATTTTATTATGACGTCAAACACCAAGCTCATAGCTAGCTCTGATGGAGAAAAGAGACACAATTTATGCGCTCTGAGGTGCCTGATCTTGAAAAGAATAAAAAACAACTAATGAAATAAAAATGGAGTATCATACGGGATTTATCACGTGGTTTCAAATTGTGTTTAGGTAAACGGTTATTTGTTAAAATGAAAACTTTTAAGTGTTCGAAACGTGTATTACTACTTTCCTATATTGAAGGGGGAAGAACATTTGAGGCTCTGTAAATAATATTAAAAGAGAATTATCAGGTTTTTGAGGACAATTTGTGTTTCATAATATCAGATATTAAAAAGAACATTATTCCGTCGTTTAATAAACGATGGAGTCTGGCGTCATGGAGAAAGGAATTATTTTTATCTAAGAACAGCAATTGGTTAGATTCTGAATATGTTGTTTCTTTGCCAAACTTGGAAAACGCAACAACCGATTCCACGCAATTTTCTACATTTGGAAAACGCGGAAGACCAAACCTATCTTCTAGAGGTTCATCAGAATGCGGCAAAAGAAGAAAAAACACCATGCTAGTTAAGGAATATGGATTTGATCAAACATCTGATGCGTTATGTTCAAGCGTTACATTCAATGGGAGAAGGTACAGAAGCAAAACTTGTGGAAGCTTTAAGGATTATTAATAAAGACAAAAAGCCATTAATCTCGAGTTTTATGGATAACGCAAGCCATAAAGATGTGCTAAAGGAAGGGGAAGCACTCAGCGTACTAGTTGATTTGGATTTAACAAAATCACAATATTTGTACTTAAATAAGTTAACTCCTGAACGAAGCTACCCCATATTTCCACCTCTTATAAATTACAAGAATTTAAAGTTTAAACAGACCTGCTCCCCACGATCTTCTGCAATAGAAGTAACAAACACGTATGCAAAGATTCGCGATCTACAATATTTATTGGATCCTACTTCAGATAGAATACTGACCATAGATTCCGTGTATAACTTCGAATATAAAAATCTTCTTTTATATTGTAAATGGGGATGCGATGTCTCTTCTGGCCAAAGTCAATACAAGCAGAAACTTTTAGAGGAATCCGAAATTACATCGGACTCAAATTTGTTTATTAGTTCTTTGGTGCCTATCAGACTAATTGACGAGATAACTTGCTAAATTGCTTGGCAAAACCCGGCTCCTTCATCTGTTCGTTATTGTCGGCCTATACTAATAGAATTCTGCAAAAAAAACTCTGGAGAAAACTAAAACTTTGCGGCCATTTACAAACAATAAAAATGGTACAGAAATAAAAGTGAAACATCAACTGTTCCTAACAATGATTGATCGAAAAGTGGCTCAGGCATTAACTGATACACCTTCTGCTTCATACACGTCGATATGTGGAGCTACTCCACTGCAAATGAACGACTTGGATAAAGTTTCAGCTGGGCCTGGAAATGAAAACTCATATCAATACGGACTGTCTACATTACATGCCTGGATTTGTTGTATGGAAATTATATTGCATGCATATTTCCTACAACTTGCCTTTCCAAACATGGTCAGCCACAAGCCCACAACCGAAGAAAAAAAAACGGCTAAAACAAGAGAAGAAGACTTTAGTTCAGAAACGTTTCCGTGAGCAGCTAAGGTTGATCATCGACAAGCCAAAGCAAGTTAGTAGTAATACCAATGATGGTAACACAGCAAGAAGATTTTTCCATAATGCAAGCTAATCCGCGGAAATCACAGTAGTTGATGAAAATTTGATTAAGCGTCTATACGTAATTCTTCAAGCTCTCTCTTCAGGTGTTATGATAAATGCTGAAAGTTTTGGTAGTTACGCCATAGAAACTACCCGAATCTATCTGAATAAATATAGATGGTATACTATAACTATATGCCATCATCAATACACAAAATCTTAATTCACGGAGAAAATATCATACATCTCTGAAGATGCGCAAAAGTTCCGAAATAAGGAATATACAAAATTTCGACTTGATCATGCCAGAAAATGTTCTCGAACGGCTACAAATGGGGATGTATTTCATACTCTTTTGTACACTTCTGACCCATATAAATCTAGCATTAGAAAACCATATAACACAAATGTCCAGGAACTTGATAAAGACACTCTTCAGCTTTTACAAGTTATAGAATTTATTTCAGAAACGGACGAGTCTCCACAAGTACAATAATATCCACAAATTTTTTGTTCAAACATAAATGTAGACATTATTCCAGGTTTTTTTTTTAATATGTTCAATGAACATATTATGTAGTTATTATTATTATTATTATTGTTTTAACATATATAAATGTTTATATAGTATTATTCCCCCTGTTAAGCAATTTTTGTCTTGCCTCAACACAACCTACAAATTTTAGCTTTTTGTCACACCTTATTTGCAATCACCCTTTACAATAAATTGTTCCATGGAGTTTTTATAGATTTTTAGTTTGTTTTTCTAAATATGCAAGTATTACATATTATCGTTATTCTTATATTAAAAGCAATTTATTAAAACAATACTCTCCTTTGTATTTGTGCAAAATTTCAATACTCTATCTTTAAACACAGATCAGAAACATCCAATTATTTTCCGCTGTGCGCTGTGGTATAACTTGGTGGCTTTTTCCAGGTATGTAACAAGCAATCTTCTTCATTTGCAGAAAATATTCTTGACTGCGTATAATCAGGGATGTAACATATATCTGCTTTGTTCGCTTTCTGACGTTTTCGATAATATCTTTTAAACATCATGATAGGTATATTCCAAAAAGATTTTTATCTTTTAAAACACTCTGAACGGAATTTCCCAGTTTTTCAGCATCTACTGGGAAACGTTTTTAGCACCCTCTTACAATCGTCTGTAATAATAAAAGTACACAACCAAATTATAAAAATTTAAAAAAAATGTCTTTATTCTGGGAGGCTTGATCCTGGGAATAAGTGTCTTTTAATTAAATGGGATCGAGTATTCCCTCGGGTAGTTTTTTACTTATTCATAAACAATTTAGGGAAAACACATTACATTTTATTGACCGATATGCACAAACACTTATTAAAAAAAATGACTTTCCAAATTAAATACACTCAAAACACTTCACTTCACAATAAGTGTATACATAGCTAAAAAATACACAAAGAACTTAAAAAAAATAGGTTTACAGCTGTAAATACAAAATACAGTGAAGGAAATTCCCATAAACACACATGCTTTTTACGCAATTTTTGTTTGCTGCATGCAACTTAACCATACATTTTTATGAAATAAGAAAATGTACTCAAAGTTGTTAAGAAAAATAAAAATTTATTCACTTTTAACAAAATTAAATAAAAATTATTAACAAAAAAACAAAAATTCACAAGAAAAAAGGGGGAAATTCCCATAAAAACACCTAGGTTTTTATTAAAAATAACTGTGAATTAGTGATCAGAAATTTGTAATTAATTAAATCAATATTTTGTAGAGCCACCAGTTGCTCTTACGACCGATATCATTCGCCTCGGCATTGATTCCACAAGCTTTTACAGTTCCGCGGTTGTATTGTAATCGCGCCCCATTGTTCGATTATTGCGTTTCGAAGCTCTTGAACGTTGTTAAATTGGCGCCCGTTGGCATAAACACGCCTGGCTAGTATTCCCCAGATATTTTCTATGGGATTTAAATCGGGACTTCGAGACGGCCAATCGAGCAACGTTATTTGTTTCTCCTCAAACCAGTCTCTCATCCTTCGAGAGAATTGGATAGAAGCGTTATCCTGCTGGAATATGAGGTCAGTTCCGCATAACTCTTCAGCTCTCTCAACCATAACTTCTTCTAACAAACTCAGCATAACTTTCTGAGTTTATCCTTCCAGGCACAAATGTAATATCCGTCTTTCCATTTGCAGAAAAAGCTGACCAAACCATTACGCTGCCGCCACCGAAGTTTCGACTCATTCTCACTTCTGTTTGAAGATGTTTGTCATGCCAATATGACTGAAATCCATCTGAATCATCCAAATTGAACTTTTTTCATAACTAAACACAACTTTTCTCCACTCTTCGGTCCACCTTTTGTGACTTTCAGCAAAATGCACCCTTGCTGACTTAGGGGCTGCATCTAAAGGTGGCTTCTTGGATCTTTTTTTGTAAAAAAGGTAGGAGTTGGCTTTAAAAATTTGTCTAACGCGTCGGGTTGAAACAGACAAGTCAAGTTTCGCCTTAATTTGTGAAGCAAACAGCTTGTTTCTAATGGCTTCACGCGATATCATTCGAACTTGACGTGTTGGCAATTTTTCCATAACTTTCACCTAACCTTAAAAAGTTATGAATAACTGTATTGGATCTCCCTATTTTTCTAGCAATTTCACGATCAGAAAGGCCACAATCTTTGTATGCAGTGTTTTTAGACCTTTCCTCCCCACTTAAAATTCTTCCACGCGGCATGATGAGATTCTGTAAGAAAAATTCTGCTTCAACAATTTTAAAGGCACACAAAATGATTTCCTACCACTTTCAATCAAAAATTCAAACAACTTTATGAAATAACCACTTTTAATTAGACTGTTTTTATTTCACAAACAAAGAAGAATAATGTTCCAAGGTGATACAAAAAAAGGTTGAAAAAATAACGGTTGCCTTCATATTGGTTTGACAGATAATTTTGGATCCAAAAGTAAAAAGTGCTGCTAAGTTTGCAGTCGGTGCAATGAGTTAGGTATGGAAAGTTACAGTGCTTTTATGGGAATTTCCTCTACTGTATGTATTTATTTGAGGTTCAAGTTCCTTCGTGCAACTGTCGAAATGATGTCAGAGGTAATTTTCAATTTCAAATACAGTAATACCACTTTTTTATTCCAAGATAACAATTCTCGTTGTGAATCAAGTTTGCCAGGGAATCAAGAGTCCACTATAGATATAGGTTGAATTTACAAACATTTTGCAAAGAAATTCATCAAAATTAGAATTTCAAATATAGGTGAGTGTCCTGCAGTTTTTCTAATTTTGTGAAAATTGTTTTTGTTTTTTTCATTTTATTTCAATTGAGATTAACCAACTTAATATGAGGCCAATATATTTTGACACAAAACTTCCTGAAAACTGTCTCTATCTAAAGAGAACGACAACTAGGAGTAATCTTTTTCGAAGCGATTTTGTATCCTTTTTTCAACCTTTTTCAACCTTTTTCTTCCATCCCCCTGATTTGGTTGGTTTTTCCTTCTTAATCTCCATTTTAGGTTGATTT
This sequence comes from Chrysotoxum bicinctum, assembly GCA_911387755.1. Classification (NCBI taxonomy): domain Eukaryota; kingdom Metazoa; phylum Arthropoda; class Insecta; order Diptera; family Syrphidae; genus Chrysotoxum; species Chrysotoxum bicinctum. The sequence goes on along the minus strand of OU426988.1, from coordinate 72,179,342 downwards.
TTCCTTCTTTTTTTTAGAAAAAACAAAAGGATTTTTCAGAAAAAAAGACATCCAGCATTTAGTAGCTGTGATTCAGTTCTAGTGATTTTGAAATGTATTCAACCAAATATAAAGTGGAAATGGTGCTTAAATGGAATTGATCCTGAACGAGAGAAACAAAAACAACTTTAAGCCAAAAACATCCTTCGATTACCAATACTACGTATGTACATATATGTATATATTTTCTTTAAAAAATATACGTGCATACATATGTATGTTCATATCCCATTTCAAATAAAATTTCCTGAAAATGACCTGCCGCACTGTGGTCCAAAAAGGAAAATTTCGTGGCAAAAATACTAATTTCGTTGTTTTATTTTTAAAGTTTTGTTTTTTATTTCTAATAGAAATATAAACGGAGCTTCAAAAACAGCAAACAAAAAAAATTTCCGCTAACTAGTTTGACTTATAGAGCTTTTCAAAGTTGGTCAATTTCGTTCTAGAGTTAAAAAACAAAAAACAGAAAAAACTAACTTCTTTGTTTTCGTATTTGAAATTTTGGCATATTAAATGTAAAATATTAATTTTCTATAGTTTACTCTAGTTGTATTATTTGTGCGTAAATCAAAATTTAAAAAAAAAATAAAAAAATATTTAATATTTTTAATAAATAAAACAAAAAACACTCTTTTTTAGCAGATTTTTTCGGTTTGAATAGAGCTACAAAAAAATACTCGCGAGTTCGCGCGGAAAATTGACCATGATAGTTTACCCTAACTATTTCTTAAACCATATGCAAAATTGTAGCTTCAACTATTTGCAACCTTCAGAGAAATTGTAATTTGTTTACAAAAAAGTCGTGTTCCCAGTGCTGACCTTTTGGTCTTAAAAGCAAATTCCCTTATGGAAAATTTCAATTATTTTATTAATTAAAATAGTTAATAACGTGAAATTTTCTTTTTAATTAAAAATCGTTTTATTGCTTTCTTGATTCTGACAAAAAAACCGCCCACTTCTACGCCCCTTTTTATACAAATGCTAATTATTATTAAAAAAAAAATATAAAATATTGTACACAAACTATTGATTACTTTATTGAACATTAAATTTTTTAATCCGCCCACTTTAACGACCCTCTTTGAATAAATTCCCCTTAACTTAAATTATTGTAAATATTTATTGATCTTAATCTAATATGTAGTACCTAAACATAGATTAACTTGTCAAAAGAAAAGGATTAATAGCTTTATTGCCTACTCCATATACAAAGTTGAAAGAATAAAATAAAAGAAACTCCAAAGATTATACGCATCATTTAAAAAAAAATGGATTGACTGTTTTAGAGTTAAAGCAATATTTCTCTCAAAATATGAAGAATTTTTGAATGGAACATTTACAATCCAATGTAATTAAATTGAAGACAGTGACGTGCCAAGTACATCAAGAGGAATATACCAAAAGGAGGAAACTATTGGAAACTACGGGCCATATTTCGACTGAAAATGTTTCCACAGCTCTGAGTATAAAATATAAAAAGGAACACGAAAAGATAAAAGCGGATATCACAAAAGCAGTTTTTAATGCAAGCCCATTGCGAGTGCAACGGATAAAGGAGAGTATTCCCACACCTCAAAGGGATCCAATAAAATACGATGGTCCCACTGCGCTAGCCTTGTTCTTGAATTTGATGAGAAAATCATTAAGAAGCCATAACGTTGATGTGTTTCCGAGCTACAATTTATTAATGGAAGCTAAAATACAAGCAACTCCATCAAATTTGATAGTAACAGAAACTTCTGTTGAAGTGAATCTCCAAGATTTGGTGGACCATACAGCAAAGAGGATTTTAAATAGCCTAGTCAATCAGGATCTTCTTTTACTTCCAACAAATCTTACTTTGATGAGCAAATGGGGATGCGATGGATCTTCCGGACAAAGTGCATATGTAACTATAAGCAAACAATAGTTTCAGAAGATGGCAAGCTAATATCTGATGCGAACATGTTCATGGCATCACTAGTTCCACTTCCTATAAAAGGTGAATCAACCGAATATTGGAAAAATCCAAGGCCGTCATCAGTTCACTTTTGCAGACCGATTCTTTTTAAATATGCAAAGGAGTCAAGTGATATTATCTAGACAACTGTCAGAAATATAAGGAACCAAATAGAAAATTTGCGGCCAACTATAGTGACTGTTGCTGAAGAAAAAAATGTGATGGTTCGACATGAGTTTTTTCTAACCATGATAGACGGGAAAGTGTTAAATGAACTAACATATACAAAATCAACATTGTCATGTCCAATTTGCAAAAGGACACAAAAAAATTTTCCAAAAGAAGACGATTCAGCCGAAGCAGATGAGAGGAACTACGAATTTGGAATTTCACCATTACACGCTAGAACAAGATGTATGGAGTTCGTTCTTAAACTAGCTTATGGACTATACTAAGAAGATGAGACAACCGACAAGAAGGAAGCCGAAAGAAGAAGAAAAGCGGATACTCAAAAGGAATTTAGGGAACAACTCGGGTTAATCATTGATACGTCAAAACAAGGATTCGGTAACACAAATGATGGAAACACTTCACGAAGATTTTTTGAAAATTCAGAAGTTACGTCAGCTATAACCCGAGTAGACAAGGATCTTATAAAGAAACTGCAAGTTATTTTAAATGCGCTGTCATCTAAAGAATCTATTAATGTAGATAAATTCAACGAGTATACCAAAACCACTTCGGATCCTTTAAAGGCCAAATACAGCTACAAACTCCTGACACCAACTCTGCACAAAATTTTGGACCATGGAGGGGAACTTATAAGACATCAAATTTTGCCAATCGGGGAGCTTTCAGAAGAAGCACAGGAATCAAGGAATAAGGACTACAAGCGATATCAATACTCAAATACATGCAAAGTCTCACGGAAACGACAAAATGAAGATTTATTTAATATGCTAGCTATATCATCAGATCCACTTGTTTCATCTTTAAGACACGTTAGATCAAAAAAAGAGCTGAAAAAGAGTTGCTGCCCAGAACTAATAGGTCTATTAATTGTTGAAAATGATAACTATGCCGATGAATTTTTTTTCTGAAAATTAGATCTATAGTAGTTAATTGTAAACAAATATTTATAAAGTATTCTATTTTATTTTGTTAATATAAATTTTATATTTTATTTGATTCTTTTTTGATTTTTTTTCGTCCGTTTACTTATTTCCTACACTTTTTCATATAAAATATATAAGTCAAACAGTTTATAGAATAAACTGATGCCCCACAACATGAAAAAATACTGTGTTATAATACTCTTTAAAAAATATTTCTGAAATTGGTGCGTTAACTTTAAGCATCCACTGTTGTTATGAATTCACTTGAATAGTCAAAAACTTTTATTTTACAAAGTTTTAAAAACTTAGGACTGTTTTTAAAACGTTTACTTTCAGACTTTATTCTGTTAACTCCTTTTTCTAAGAAAATCTTACATCAACCAATTATTCTGAAACACCCTGTACAGTAATTTTCTTAAAATTCACAATTTATATAGCCTTGGAAATTACCTTTAAGGGAAAAAAAATTGTCGCGATAGCTTCACGTGTTCAAAAGTTATGATTTTTGCAACGAAAAAAGTCATTTTGGACCACAGTGTGCCGCACCAATGAACCAAGTAGCTGGAGTGTCAATGTGCTCATACTCTTACAGGTGCTTTCTCGTTCACAGTTGCGTGTCCTGTTTCGTGTTTTTGGCTATTTTCATGGCTGGCCTTAAGTAATTCATAAATAGAACGACTCTTTACCGAATCATAAATCAATCAAGTATATATCCGTAATTCAAGCAACAAAATATTTATTAACGGATGTCAATATTTATACAAGGAAACCATATCATAAACGTCAAACATTTCCTCAAATATGTTAACAAGCTAATAGTACGAGGAGTATGTGTGTGAGGTCGTTAGCACTTAATAAATTTCAAACGTGTTACATATAAATCAGATAATCACCTTATCCCTACTTGACGTGGAAATTATTACTTTTCGAGTGGGTGGGATATAATCATTTAGGGACAGAAGCGCCTATTTAAAGACCAAATGCGATTATGTAGATACTCTATTCACTAACATTGAGTTGGCGAAGGTTTAGGGATCGTACGTCCCGCGCTGTTGTGCGTTAGGATTTTAGCTATTTGCCTTTGTTATATGATTATAAGCGATACAAGCAGATTAATGGAATATATGCCAAAAGTCATAGGGAGCGCAAGAGAAATTAACCTTAGGACATGTCCAATTATGATGCTTGATTGGTTATTTATTAATGATTCCAGGATAAATGGTCATAGGTGAAATAAGATTAAATGCAAATTAATGGAACTACATTTTAGCATTAAATATCAAATATTAAACATTTTGTGTTTCCAACTTAGGATGGGAAAATTTAAGTAAACTGAAAAATGTTCACAAGTATTCTGCAACGCGACATCCATGTTTTTACTTAATTTGACGTACTCGATGTGCTTCAAAAATGCATTTAAGTTGACCCCAGAATAGTGGCAAAGCTTGGCGAAAATCAACAAAATCACCAACTAACGGAAACATCACATCGCTTTTTATTGTTTTCTAAATCCTGCATCGTTTGTTTTTATGTCTACTTTTATGTGCCATCGTACATTCATTCATAACTATCAATTTGAGTTCCTGCAAGACTTTGCACCTTGAAGTATCATTGAATTGCATATTCAACTGCAACTTGAATGAGCTGTTTGTCAAATGTCAAAGAAATATCAAAAATTACCGCGATTATGCTCTTTTTTTACTTTTTCAATGATTATAAGTGAAACAAAAATATAATAACGGATATTTCGAATTTGAACGTGTTTCGGGAAATTTTGCCAGCTTAAAATTTGTCTAACATAAAAACTCTATTTGAGGATTTAAGAACATTTTAACACAAGAATGTCTAAATTTTATAATGGAAGGGAAATATAGAGTCGGGTAAAGCATTCCACATTCGTGTAGTGCGGTAAGGAAATAATCTCTGCATTTAATATTACATCTAAAGTTGGGCTCAAGGGTAAACTAATAATCACTTCCTGAAGTCCGAGTATTATTATTAAATTGTTTAAGGGGAGAGGTGCAACTGGCCATTTCACTAGAACACTGTTTACAAAAATAACGGTAAAATAATGAAAGACAAAAAACATTCCGGCGGTGCTCGAGAGCTTCATGTTTTTGTTATACTTCTATCACCTATCTGGCTATAATGCTCGTTTTTGGATTCTATCGAAAGATTTGGAGGAATATTATGCCTTACATCCAGATCAAAAGGGTCGAAACATTTCTTGCAATGTCCGAAGAAACCTTCATACTAAGAAGCGTTTTTGGTGACATCGAATATGTAGTCATTCCATACAAGGTGGTCTGTGATACTTTTGCCTAGAACTGAAAGCTGTTCGGTTTCCTCAAAAGGCAGTGCTGGTCATGTATAGCCGCAGTGGATTAGAAGATTCAGTCAAAAGATCAGTGATGAATATGAGAAAGAGAGTGGAACAGAAAACGGAGCCCTGTGGCACACCAGCATTTATTTTGTGAATTTCAGTCTTATAGCCGTCCAATACAATTTATATCGAGCGGTTCCATTCATAAATACCAAATGCACGCAATTTCGACAAAAGCAAATGCTGTTTTCCATCACTCGAAAAAAGACCAGTAGAGAATGACGGATGGAAAAGCTAACGCAATGGTTTTGCCAGCGTTGAGGGACATGTCTTCAGAATAATTGGAGATCGAGACTCTTCAGTACTCTTGCAACTGTACGAGTGCGAAAGATTTGTCCAATAAAATCATTGACTCTCTCAATTACAGGAGGAATCATGACACTACCTGACAGCGTCCAATTGACACCAAACTGTGCTGCAAGCAAATTTGCTTTTTCTTGTGAGCTGACATAAGAAGTGTCATTTAAAACGAGCGTAGGAACCGAAGTCAAAGTAGTTTTTCATACATTGGTTTGGCGGGTTGACCTACAACGTCAGGAATTGGAGGAGGCTCGTGAACGAGCATACCTTTCTTAATGGTGTTTCCTGACAAGAATAGCGCAGCAACGATCAATTGTGTACATTGAAATCACTCGTACCAACGGGTGCGAAAGATAAGAAACTATTCTTTGAATATAGTCGGTCAGCACAATGAATGCGTTACAAGTCGAGTTCAAATCCAAGCTTGGGCTGCAATAAATAATGAATATATGAATGATGCGCTTATGGACTGTGAATTTAAACACATGAAATTGAAATTTATATTTAAACAAATACCATTCTAGGGTTGAAGCTGATAAGCAACATCATTACGTACATATATAGCGAGGCCATGGTGAGGGAAGAATAGAAGCACTAAACTATAACCAGGCAGGCTGAATAACGTGTGATCAGAATTTTCACGCACATGGTAGACATTCTACGTGAAGCGGACAACGAAAAAAGTGGTGGGCCTTGGAATTCACACATCTTTGTGGTACTCGTACCTATTTATAATTTTATCTTTTCTTAACATAATTGGCACAGGATTTTGAGTTTTGAAGTCTGGTGCTGGAGCTATTGGCTTTTAAAAATTCAGCATGCTATGCATAAGGGATAAGGGTTAATAAGACAAATGTGTTTGTGAAATTTAAACCGAAAATTGATTTTTTTATAGTAAACCCGAATGCACGAATTAAGGGAAACCCTGCATCAGAACTGCAAGAGAGAAAAATGACCTGTATATGTAGGATAGTATGATACCATACGTTATATGACCTTGGTCAAAATCGTTAGAGCCGTTAATGAAAAAGTCAATAATCAAAAAAGCAGCAGTTCTATGACAGGTGCTGTTTATAACGTTTTTTTCCAAAAATTTTTGTTGAGCAAAATGTATTCCCTGCCCATAATAGAATACCTAATTTTGTTTACCAAAATCGTAAGAGCCGTTTTCGAGATAAATACTGCATTACGGTTGTATGGGTGGTACCGTTAGTTTTGGAGCTAAGGTTTTGGAGAGAATTACCGAAGACAAGTAAGTATCGAGTTTGAAGAAAATACCTCCAGTAGCTTAGGCTTCAACATGAGGTACAGACATACAGACAGACAGACGCGATTGCCGGACCAACTTTTTTTTGTGTTATCTATCATAATAATGTCAACATTGCATAGCATTTAAAAAAGTTTAAAAAAGTTAAATTCAATTCCATTTTTGTCCAATGAAACTAGTGTTTAGTAGCATAATTTTTATTACAGCTTCGCAACGATGCTTCATTGAGTCTACAAGCACCTCGCATCTTTGCGGTATTATTAATTTATTTATTTATTTTATTTATTTATTTATATCAATTCTGTACATTTAAGCTTTAGGCTTTTGATCATTATACAGGATTTACCAAAGGTTTAACAAAAATAAGCTTCTTAACTTCTAATGATAATAAGTATCTTAATCTAGAGAGCAAAGGATAGGATAAAGGAGTTGGGAAGAAAAAGGGATTTCAGTTGCCTTTTAAATTGACCCATTACGATTATTCTTCGCATACTATGAGAGAGCTGATTCCTTAAGCGAATAGCATGAACAAAAAACTGACGACTGCTTATTAAATACCTGTGTCTAGGAGTTATAAGCAATAAAGACCTCTGAGAACGTGCGAACCTAAGTTTTTCAAAGAGATAATTCGGTGTTTTATTTTGGTTAATTTTAAATAAAGCATTAAGTGTTCTATATTCCAAGAGAGTTTGTAAAGGACAGTCTGCAATCTGTCTGGAATAGTTCGAGATGTAATCAAATCTTCTTATGTTGAGTATATATGTATCTTGCCCAGTTATTATATACGCCACATTTAACTTTCTTATTGATTCCGAGTCAAGATTTGAAAAAATTTTACACCCATACAATATTAAAGGTAGAACATAGGACCGAACTAGTTTTAACTTAACATTTGTTGGTAGATATTGTCTATTCGGACTAAGACCTCGAAGGATACCATATATTTTTGAGACAATATGGTTCACATGATTATCCCAGCTAAGGCGAACATTGAAATGTATACCCAGATTTTTAAATGTTTTTACAAATTCAACAGGAGTATTGTTAACATATAATAAAGGTGTAGACATAACATATCAGCTAGATATCTTTGCATTTTAAGTGCTTTAGTTTTTAATGGGTTTAAATTTAGTTGATTTTGCTGAGACCAGGTAAAAATTGAGTTTAGGTCGTTGCTTAGGGCTGCTAAACTATAGATTATTCATCAATTTTCGAAAATGTATTATAAATTTGGACATCATCCGCATATAAATGATGTTTACAATTAATAATACAATTAGAAATATCATTTATAAATAGTGTGAACAAAAGAGGGCCTAAAACAGATCCTTGAGGAACTCCTGACCGAACGGGCAAACTCAAAGATGCCCTATTTTCGTAATGTACGGCTTGTCTACAGTTTGAAAGATATGAAGTCAGAGGGCTGCACATAGACTCTTCAAAACCAAATTGACTCTTTAGTTTATATGATAAAATTTGGTGATTTACTGAATCAAAAGCTTTTAAGAAGTGTAGAAATACTGCTATAGTCACCATTATCATCATCGAAACCCGAGCGAACATCATTTCATCACTAACTTAAAGTACCGCTGTAGTGCAACAGTGTTTGCTTCTAAATCCTGATAGGTGTTTTGTCATTAACATAGAGTTATCTAGATAGGTTTTCATCTGAGTTTTTTTTTCTTAAAAAAGGCAGGATTGCAATTGGTCTAAATTCAGTATTCGCAGGTGACGAAGACTTTGGTAAGGGTATAATTTTTGCATTTTTCCAGTGGTCGGGAAATTTGCTAAATGTAATCATACTATTAAAAATATAGGTTACCTTTTTATATATTACAGGCAGAAGAATTTTAAGAAATAACGGATGGATACCATCCAATCCCGAAAGTTCTCAGTGTACTAAAAGAAGAGATGTTAAATACAGAATAATCGGTTGAATTGATTTTATTTGATTCGAAGATTTGATAAATTTGTTGTTTAGCTCGTTTAAGTCTACACTGAGATAATATTTAGTGTTTAAATTATTAACTCCAATTTCACGAATGGTTCTCCAAAATTTTTGAAATAAATTGTTTTGGATTTGCATCGGGTTTGCAGATCATTTATTTTGCCGCAGAAGTTGGTTTCCATTTCCGTCATTCTGGTGAGAATTCTTTCTTCAGTAGCAGAAATTTGAGACAGTTTGCATTTAAATCCTCCGTAAATACGGTGAATCTCTTCTTAATTCGCAGCCACAATTCAGCTAAGTCGATGTTGTTGCTTTTAGATGGAGTGCTTGAGTGTGCACCCTGATCACCTCTGTTACGTCGACTCGTAGACATTTTGTTATTGATCACATGATAAGTTGATTGAAAATAATAAGAAATAACTAAAATTTTGATGTTAGAACACTTTTTTTTTAATGCCTGAGTTAATAAATAATGCAGTAAGTAAAACTTAAAACGTTTACAGAACCTTATATTAAGGATTACTAAAAGGAATTAACAAAAGACTTGGAGCAAAAGTTTAAGCGACTATTCTCTTGAGAACATCAAGTAATTCTAATTACCCAGGTCTTCTCATGCCTTATGTCCACCCAAAGATTCTCAATAGGATTGAGGTGAAGGAACTGAACAGGCCACTCCATAATCTCAATCTTTTGGTCCTGAAACCATTGCTTAGCTGTTCTACTGACATGCTCTAGGTCATTATCCTACTGAAATGCCCATTTAAGCGGCATTTCGGCATGATGCTTTGCAAAATTTCGGCGTATACTCTCTATCCAATATATTGGACCAACTCCATAGCATGGGAAGCATCCCCATACCATGATAATAGATCCGCCATGTCTGAGCGTTTTGATGGTGTATCTAGGATCATATTCGGTATTTGGTGGGTTGTCTTACATACTACCGAGATCCTTTACCACCATAAATAATAATTTTACTTTCGTCAGTCCAAAGAATATGATCTCGCATAAACCTAATTGTCTTAGTTATGTAGGTTTTTTTTTAGAAGTGGTACTTTCCGTGGAGTGCGAGCATTTAAATTGCGTTCTCTTAATCATTTTCTTACTGCGTTGACACCGCACGGTTTATTAAGTTCAACCACTATTTCGGTAGCAGTAGGATGCCTTCTTGAAAACTGAATAACACGTTTGATGGGGAAAGGCATTAGCACTTGTTTACGACCGCGTTCTTCAAGTTTTATGGCGTTTCTTACCATTTTCGCTGAACAACCCACAAGATTATGAATTTTCTAATAAGTTTCTTCGTCCAAAATAAGCTTTACGACTTAAGGAACAAATAAAATATAAAATAGAAGTAAAGGACTTACTTTTTATTAGTTGCAAAAAAAGCACAATTTTCAAACAGAACCTGAAAATCGCTGCTATTACTTTGGTCGCCTAAGATGCTGAAAGGCACCAGACAAAGTGACATTTAACAAGAGAAGAGAAAATTTACCGTTATTAAAATATCAATTCAAACAGTTATCCTAATTACTATAAGTGCCACTGTACAGTAGAAGTTATATAAAGTGGCAGTGTTCTAAAGATATGAAAAAATTATAATTTTTAACTGCTTACGCTGCTATTATGCTGCTATATTGCTCTGCACTGTATACTTCAAAACTTTTGTCTTGAACTCTACATAGTTTGAACTTTGAACACAGTATTTGTCCCGAAAGAGAAAATGAAATGACTGCCGTTTTGGAATAAATTTTATTTAAGAGATTCATGAATCATGATAAGAAACAATAAAAATGTATATGGCCTTGAATAATGTTTTTTTTGTAATAAAATGAAAGACTTCTACAAACCACAAAATCATTCACCAAAAAGCATCTTCGTTGATCGTAAAAACAATGGTCAGTATAAAATTAATAGTCATCTAGTGTTCTATATGAACTACTTGCACGTTAAAACAATGTTAATGAGTAATGACCATCAATGCAGAGAACAAAAAACACATATAATTTATTCCTTCTCTATAATGAGCATCTATGTATATAGGTTTGTATAATTAATAACATACAAAACAAACAAATTCAAGTAACATAATATGATCATAACTTCTCAACACAACCGTTCTCCAAAGAACTCTCTGTAATCCTCCCGTTAATTAAACTTTATGAGGCATGAGTATTGTATTATCCAATGGCACAATAGCCGTATTTTTAAATTGCAAACTCCAGAATATTATGTACTACCTAATAACTATGTAAGTCGATCTGATTTTTCGTAGCCAGTGAGTAGGTATTATGTCAACTAAAAACAAGCAAATAACAAAAGATGTTTTGACTCAATTTACGTCATCAACTCATAGAAGATATATCCATCCTCGAAAAACACTTTCCTTAATTCTCAGTGGTTTCCATGTTTTAAGAAAAACAAAACATCAATACAAAACTGATGACACAGAAATCCCCATAAACAGGCTCATCCACTGAAAACTCGTACCTCTACCTTATTGTATTTCGATCTCCAATATTTTCAAAAACTTGACAAAAGATTAAAATTCATCAGATTGTTACGCCCACGTAAGCAATCCAACGATTTAATCAATGAAAAATAAAGAAACTAAGAAGCTATCATATTATGAATAATTGCAAAAATATCTTAGACAAATAAGTAAGTGGGTATCCGAGCACCAATAATAATCAACTGGCAAGGACAATACTGACAAGTAAGATGCTGATGCCATTTTTATTTTTATAAGAATAAGGCGCTGAATTTGAAAGACTACATTAAACAAATAAATTCTCCCTTTCCAGTACAATAATATTCAGAATCTTATTAATTTTTGTTACTCAAACGAAAGCAAAATTCTTTCAATCGATAAGTACGCTTTTTGTTCTCGTCAACAGCGAGGAAAACCTTATACGAGTTTAAGGGAAGGAACCATCTCTGGCGCCTATTATAGAATAAAAATTCTACAAACATCTCAAATTATAGGGCTAAGTAATGTCTTAAAATTTATGATGTTCATTCAAAGTGGTTTACGTCCCTTTAAAAAAAAAATTAAAAAATCAATGATAGTCCAGTCAAATAGTACAATTGAAGCGTACGTTACATAGGAATTAATTGAAATTTAGAAGAAAAATCTTTCTAAGTTTCTTCCACGATTTCCTAAAGGAGAAACTCCAACGCTGTCATAAATTTAATACATTTTTTGAAGATACAAAATTTTAAGGTAAAAGAGGCCAAGGGCAAAAGTTCCAATCACTATAATGAAATACGTTTATTTTTTTTTTTTTTTTTTTTTTTTTTTCAAAAATTGGAATCTTAAATATAAACTTTGTGACATAACAATTCGTAGAAAAACAAACCCAAGTGTCTTTATAACTCTTTACCATTCCTGCTTGTGGATGTTGTCAGAAGAAATAAAGGAGACCTACAATTCTCTACCTAGCGACTCTAACGTTACAGAACGTTATCATTTCAAAAATAATAAAATGCACGACTGGATCGCATGAACTTGCTCTTACGTAAAAGTACTTTGGAATTTAAGATACATTTTATAAATATAAAACATGGACTTAATGAGATAATAATGTTCAAATGCATAAAATTGCCGTCTGATTTCTAGAAAAGTATGAATTTATGTAAACAAACTTTTCGTTTTATTATTAAATACATTTTTTATATAAGACATTTCTTTAAAATTTTTTAAGAAAAAAATATGGGATGCTAATTTTAAGTATTTAAAAGGTAATATTGATTTTAGGAAATAATTTCAAAAAATAATTGTTCATAGGTTTTGAAGATATTGATTTTTCAAAAAAAAATTATTTTTTTTTTTTAAAAAACCCAACAAATATTTTTTCGAATATTTTTATAAACAATATTATTTTAAACTTAAGAAGAATCCTGCTGAAAATTTTTGGTTAAAATCCTAAGAGCCGTTAATGAGAAAGTCTAAAATCGAAAAAACGGTTCTATGACAGGTGCCGTTAATAACATTTTGCCCCAAAAATTTGTTTGACCAAAATGTAGTCCATGTCCATAATATCACACCTAATTTTTTTTATCAAAATCGTTAGAGCCGTTTTCGAGATAAATAATATTTTGCATTACGGGTGTATGGGGGTACCGTTAGTTTTGGAGCTAAAAAAAAATTTCAATTTCTCCTCTAGGGAATCACCGAAGACCCTTAAGTACCGAGTTTGAAGAAAATACCTCCAGTAGTTTAGGTTGTAGTTCGAGGTACAGACATATGTACAGACATACAGACAGACAGACGGAATTGCCGGACCCACTTTTTTCGTCTTCGCTACGAGTATTATCGTAATGTCAACTTTGATCAAAATCTCGAGTTCGTTTTTTTTTCCAAATGCAGAACTTGCCCCATAGTACCTATATCGCAAGTAAAAATTTAGGTTATGAAATGGAAAACAATTATGACAGAATACATACAATTTTCTTTTGATTTCATATATGTACTCGTATGTATGTATGTACAGTATATACTTATTATCCTTAAATTATTCTGATAGAGCTACAGACAGTGCCAAAAGCTAAAATAACTATACCAAATGTTGACATTTCACTAGGTTTTCCCGCCTTGGAATCGGTGCTTGATCCAGAATAGAATGGTGGTTCCCATTATCTACCACGTCAGCCGTATAACTGTGAATAGGTAGTTTCTTTTTTCTTAGCCCAAGGCGGATAAAAACGTATTTGGTTTAGTGAACTGTGTCCCATTGGACCAAAGATATAGGTCAAGCCAGAATACTATATACTTAACTTGTCAGTACAGAAAACATAGGACGGTTGCATCTTACTCTCTTTTTACTTATTCATCATCATCATCGGCTCGAACTTTTTACTTATACGTTTTACTCTTTTTACTTACTACTGTGTTAATATTTACCAAAAATAATCAAAACTAGATTACTCTGGTTACATTGGCTCGTATAAACCTGGTCGTTCTTTGAAGCTCACATGGTATCTATATTTTAAATTATAAATCACAGCAAAGGGGAGAGAAATATGCCTAGCGTTACTGTATGTTCATTTAAAAGAAAATGCAACCAATAATCATATTGAGTTACTGTACTGTTATTGGAAGTTGACTAAGATATTTATTGTGTTGAAAGACTTACACATGCTTAAAATGGTGTCTTATGCACACATAAGGCTAGCCGCGCACTAGCAACTTTTAGTTGCGAAACTGCTTGGTTTGAGCAACTAAAAAGTTTGTGTTTGGACACAAACTAAACGATTGCCTAAAATAAGTTCGCCATTTTATTGAACATATAATTATCTGCAAATTAACGGACATTCAACCAAACAGTTCATCTGTTTTCTATAAGTAACCAAACAGTTTCGCAACTAAAAGTTGCTAGTGCGCGGCTAGCCTAAGACACACATCTAGTCATTGACTTATTATATATGGACTGCTAGTTGTGTATAATTCTCATACAAAATTTGCAACCAAAATGGTCCAACGGATACAATCGAAACTAGCCCTCGTGCCGACACTAGTGGCAAAAATAAACAACATATTTAACGCCATCTTTTGTTCTACTAGTGCCAACAGAAATGTTTACTCATAGAAACTAAGGACATCTATTGACATTGCTTTGAAGAAACGGTGCTAGTCTATGGTTAGAGAGATAATCGGCTGAGAATAGTGCTAAGGGATCTCGAAAAAAAATCCCCTTTAAAATATTTTATGAATCATTTTGGTTTACTTAATGATTTTATGTCCGCGCAGGTGCATATAATTATATGTTACACAAAATAGCGAACTCATTTTAGGCAATCGTTTAGTTTGTGTCAAAACACAAACTTTTTAGTTGCTCGAACCAAGCAGTTGAGAAACTAAAAATTTTATGGCAAGGTAGTGTAAGCTATAGATAATATAAAGAAAAAAAACAAGACATAATTTAAAATTTACAAACCCAAGGATAAAAAGAGACGGACTTATAACACTGCCGTCACTAAGATCCGTATCGTTTTATTTTCAAAGGAAGATCCAGATCCGGATCCAGATAGATTTGTGAATAATAAAAAGCACCTAAAGAAAGTTTTTTGTAAATTTGATACAAATTGTAGGATTGGTTTTTCTCTAAAGTGAGTTGTTAATTTAAATCAAAATTAGGATATATTTGCATAACTAATTTTTTTGCAAATATTTTCGCTCTAGCCGAAAAGATCTTAGCTTATCTCTTGATTTCTAGTGTAAAAATTAAAATTATTTGTAAAAGTGAAACTAATTGCTTTAATAAAAGTATTTTTACAAACAATAATAATATTTGTTAATAGATAATACAAGTAAATGCAACGAAAACTGTGTTGCAGTATATATTTATACGTTGAAAACAAAAATGAAAAAGGGAAATTTAAAAAGGGAAATTTTCAGATTTGGCAATTGGACTATTTGCACATTAGCCCCTTTAGCACTGGTTCCATTTCATAGTACTCAAATTTTCCGTCAGTGTCGGCACGAGGGCTAGTGTCGTTTGGTAATCCGTTGGACCATTCTGTAATCAGCTACTAGCAGTCCATATCTAGTATGTCAATGCATCTAGTATAAGCACCATGGTATGAATACCATAGTATTCTCGATACCATGCTAGGTGTCGCACTGCAGACCTAAGTATAGTACTATAGTTTGACAGCTTGTCAGAAGAATGGCGCTGTTTTCGCTAAGGAGAAGACTACTACGCAAAAAGCCCTAATCAGGGTTCTGACTTTACTTCGATCGAAGTACATAGATCTACTTCGATTTTGAGAAAAAAAATTTAATCTACTTCTCTACTTCTATTTTTTATGATCTACTTCTGTTTGAAATTCTTAACCAACATATTTAAAGACAGCGCTGATCACTCTGTATTACATAAAAATCAAGTTTAAAAATCGTTTTTAGGTAAGCATCGTGGAAGATTTAATGTTTTCGAGATCACTTATAGAAAAATGTAAAGATGTTTATGAGCCACATTTTGAATTGATAAAATTCATACAAAATACAAGTTCGTTGATGGAAAATTTACTTTGAGATAGCTACATACATATATTTATTTACTTTTTTTTTCAAGTCTGAAGTCTGAACCTAATTTTATATGTTATGTTTATATACATACATAATTCAATTTCCTAAAACTACTTCGAAAATTTTGAATCTACTTCAGTTTTTTTCCATGTTTACTTCGAAAATTTATAAGCTAAGTTCGAACCCTGGCCCTAATATAAGGTTTTTTTCAGTTTAAGTTCAGAATAGAGTTCCGAAAAGAGTCCGAGCATATCGAGAATGTTCTGAACATCCTACGAACCAAGCGTGCTCTGAGCGCTCTTAGTTGTTTTTAAAACACAGCTGAACACTTAGCTGCCACAATTTTTTTTTTAATTTCCATCTATCAAATACTTGTGTTTAGCATTTAACTTAGTTACTTTATTGAACTCTGAACACGCTCAGAACATACTCAGAATGAAAAAAAAAGACAGGCTTATTCGAAGCTCTTAACACTCTGAACTAAAAACAAAAACATTTTATTTTTTGACAACTCAGGCTCTACTCTGAACTAAAAAAGAAAAACGCCTATACACTTATACCACGTTCATACCATTTTGCTCGGCTGGTATGACCGTGGTATACCCTGACAGACATGCGGTTCATTTGTATACTATGGTGGCTATACTAGTTGTGTGTAGCGTTATCACTGCTGGATAAAAAGTCGAAGTAGATTTGAAGAAAAAAGTGAAGTAACTTAAGAAAAATTGAAGGAGATTTCAAAATGACTTTTAACTTGCATTTAGAAAAAAATTGAACTAAAAATTGTTATCACTTGAAATTACAACACGAAAAAGTAGTGATTCAGTCTGTCTGCAAAATTTTGATAAGATTCGTGGACACATGTAAAATTCCTCATTTGTTTATTTATATTGCGTTGACACAAATTTTGTTCATGAAAATTCTGGGGTGATGTACTACCTAGAGTGAAACAGAGAAAAAGAAGTAGTTTTGGGCTTTTTTTTTTAAATTGAAGCAGGTTGAAACGAAGATTTTTAAAAGGAAGTAGATTTCAGTATTTTGCTGATGGTGCGAAGTAGGAAGTAGATTTTAAAATATTTTGAAAAAAAAGAAGTATAGATCTACTTCAATTGAAGTAAAGTGGTACCACTGGTTGTGTGTCACAGGCATTAAGTAGGGACAGTCAGGATGGCACAAACGAAATGCATACTACGGCTGTTCTTGTTTTGAAGTAATTTTAGATAATTCCAAACATTTAATGAGCTTAAAACTAGTTTGTAAGATTGATATACAGAGAGTCCGGTTATTCGTATGCCATACTTTGGGATGTGATTCTTGGTCATATTCTAAGAAAAAAATTGTTCTGCAGTAAAGTCTGATTTTCAACTTTGACATCACTTTTTGACGATTTAAGAAAAGGCTAAATTTGGTGTACCCTGACCCATGTTAAGGTCGATTTCTCTGTCAGTACTAGTAGTAGGTAACCTTCAAAACTACGTTTAAATTGTGCTGATGTGTTTTTAGGGTTGCCAGATATTTAATTTTAAATTGTGTTCAATTTTTCTTGCCCGAGCAAAATTTTGACTTTGAGGTCAATTTCTTTCAAAAAATGCGTGATAAACATAGAGTTTTCTTATTTTTGCCCAATGAACAAAACAATAATAAAAAAAACTCATTAATACGTGCATCAAAAACCAATACATTTTATGATACTTGAGAAAATCTAAAACGGGTAAAATTAACAAAAAAAAAATGATTTTTTGCCCTGAGATGTAAAGGGTATAATAGTATATAAGACAATAATTTGTGTAGTTTTAAGTAATTTCTTTTTTTATGTACACACAAATACAGTCATAATAAGTGCTCAAAGTGCCCTCCTGCATTTTGAATGCATGCTAGAGCCCCTTTTTGGATTTCATTTTGAATGTTTATTCTCGTTAACTCTTGCCTTACTTTTAGTGATCCTTCGGAAATACGTTATTCTAATTCAGTTAAAGTTGTTATTTAAGATAAGTAAACGATGTTTTTCATTCGTCCCCATACAAATACATATGTATATCCAGTACAGTGAGATCGGGAGATTTTGCAGGCCAGTGAATTGGTGCATTTCTGCCTATCCATCGCTCACTGTATTCTTCATCCACCCAATCCTTAACTTTACGCCCATAGTGGGCCAGAGCACGATCTTGTTGGAAATATGATGAAGTTAGTTTAAGAAGTGGAACATCTTCCAATAGCTCTGGTAGATTATTTTGTAAAAACTCCAGATAGTTAGTAGAATTAAGTCAGGATGGTAATTTGAAAGGCCCGATTAATTTATTTCCAAATACACCTGCCCACGAATTGACACTAAATCTGTGCTAAAACGAGCTTTGCCATTTTGAATGTGGATTGCTTGAAACCCATGTGTGGAGATTATGGAAATTCGTAATATCATCTCTTGTGAATTGAGATTGGTCTGTCCAAAGAATTCTGTTAAAAAACTGGTTGTCATCCAAGCTTCTCTCTAGCAAAGTAGCAACCAGTTACAAAATTCGAGTCACTTTTCAAAATCATCGGGAAGCAGTTCTTGCAAAGGTGTATATGGTGATATGGATACATATCGATACCTTCCCGTAAGAATGTATTAAGCAACATTTTTAAAATTGTTCAGGAAACGAAAAAAACGCCTCATTTAGTTATTTTTGTGTGTATTTTATTGGACGAAACAGATTTGTTTCCCGTAAGAGTGTATTAAGCGACATTTTTAAATTTGTTTCGTCCAATAAAATACACAAAAAAATAACTAAATGAGACGTTTTTTTCGTTTCCTGAACAATTTTAAAAATTTCGCTTAATACATTCTAACAGTTCGCGTACACTAAAACCGAATCATCGGCCGATATCGGGTCGGAGCTATTCGGACGACTGTCTCGGACGTTCGACTGCATACACTCCTTCCGATCTCGGATGGTGCCGGCCGGTCTGGGGTCTGACTGTGAACTTTGGATATGAAAGTAAAAAATTTTTTTAATTTAAGATTTTTTCTTTATGTCTCCAACAGTCAGTTCCATCTCCGATGAAATTTCGGCCCATTGTCGTTTAGCAATGTCTCAAAAAGTTGCCCTATTATAAATGGGATTAATTAATTTTCTAGTATCCATATTTTATTTTTACTTGCGATATACATAGGTATTGGCATGTTTTGCATTTGGAAAAAAAAAACGAACTTTAGATTTTGATCAAAGTTGACATACTACTAAATACTTAAAATTGGCATGCAAATTTTATTTTCGAAAAATTTTAAAGAAATTTGTTATATAAAAAATTATTTTAATAATAAAAGGATTTTTAAACTTTGTTTGCATAAATTCATACTTTTCTGAAAATCAGACTGCAATTTCATGCATTTGAAGATTTTTACCTCATTAAATCCATGTTTTATATTTATAAAATGTATCTTAAATTCCAAAGTAATTTTAAATAAGAGCAAGTTCGTGCGATCCAGTCGTGCATTTTATTTTTGCATGAATTTCATCGCAAGAATCAACCGGACAACTGCCGAAAAATCCAAACATGTTGGGATATGCCGGTTGATCGCTTATTATCGGGCGTCATCGGACGATGTCGCTTTCAGTGGTGTACGCGCTCTCTTTCCTTTCTATACGTTTGGTTCGATCGGCCGATTTCGGCTGACAACGCCCGAGTATACTTCGGCCGATGACGGATTAGGTGTACGCGAGCCGTTACGGGAACGTATCGATATTTTCTCCATACAGTATACTGGAAATTCTGTATTTGGAAACATTAAACTGTAGAGCCAAGCGTCTTATGCTGATGAAAGGATCAATTTTAACAGCTGCCAGTATTCTTTCATCCACCGACACTCTTCTTTTGCTTGCAGATTCCGCATTAGGTCTTGCAGTTGAAACTGATCCAGTTTCTCGAAGCGTAAAAACCCGATTTTGTACCTATTTTAGATTTTCTCAAGTATCATAAAATTTGTTGGTTTTTGGGTACACTTATTAATGAGTTTTTTTTATTATTGTTTTATTCATCAGATAAAAATAAGAAAACTTTATGTTTATTACACATTTTTTGAAAAAAAATTGACCTCAAAGTCAAAATTTTGCTCGGGCAAGAAAAATTGAAAACCATTTAAAATTTAATATCTGGCAAACCTAAAAATATATCAGCTCAATTTAAACTTAGTTTTAAAGGTTAGTATTTCTTCTTAAAAAAAGTTCAAAACAAGGTCCTTACCACTAGCACTAACAGAGAAATTGACCTTAACATGGGTCAGGGTACACCAAAGTTAGCCTTTTTTTTTTAAATCGTCAAAAAGTAATGTCAAAGTTGAAAATCAGACTTTACTGTAGAACAATTTTTTTCTTAGAATATGACCAAGAATCACATCTCAAAGTATGGCACACGAATCATTGGACACCCTGTATAAAAAAAAAATTAATTGATATACATAGGTATGACAGCTACCCATTCTAAATGATCTTTAACAAAAAAAGTTTTAGTGCCGGGACTCCGTCTCTTATAATCCCGTTTCTTACTATCCCGCTTTTTGAATCAAAACCAGTTGCTTTACTTTAAAAAATCGCGTGATAGAAAATCGGATAGTAAAAAAAAAACTTTTAAGAAATGAAAAAGAGTTATTTTGAAAAGCATTCTACTAAAACAAATATGTATAACATTAAGCAAAATAAAGTATTAATTTGTAGGAAAATAGTAAACAGTAAACAAAATATTTTTTTTTATAAACTGATAAGTACAGGAGTATGTTCACATTTTGATTCAACTGTATATTGTTTCACTTTTTTGTACAGTGATTTAAAATAAGTAAAAGGTAATTTTAATTTAATCTTAGAGTTTAGAGTTCAAAAACAAATGCGTACAGTCGAGATCAAAAATCAGCTGATGCATTTTCTTTTAGTCTGGTTATTCTTTTTATTATACAATAATCAAATATAAATATAAAAAACCAGCTTGGCGGGATTATACGGGATAATTCGGGATTTTAACAGATCAGGATTTTGAATAAGCGGGATTTTAAAACTCGGGATTTAAAAACTTTTTTTTGGGATTTTTGAAAAATGGGATCTGAAAAAGCGGGATTACGATATACTCCCTAAGTGTAAACATCAATGTTTGTCCGAGTGCCGAATTTTTGCATAACGCAACCGTAATATCAAGATTTTTTTTTTTTTTTTTTTAATATCGAAAACATTTTTGTTAAGAAATTATACCTGTGTTTAATTGGTATATATACCTAATAACAATTAAATTCAATGAAAATCATAAATGAATGGTAACTTTATTTTCTCTATTATTTTAATGACTTTGGATATATTCAAATCAAGCCACGTATCTATTTTACCCACAATTTGTTCATTTCACTTTTACTTTAAACCAAAAAAGTCTTAAAATAAATGAATGTAGCTTTATATTGATGTACATTACTATCATGCGGCTGAAAATAAAAGACAATCTCCGTTTACCCCCAAAATACTTAAGTATCTGTATTTTTGGACTATGTCCTACAACAATCTGTAGAAATACATAATGGCCGACTAAGGCGCCAGTTATACACATGAACACATGCATAATGTACCAGGCACGAGGCGTGACTTTTTCGATAGCGGAAGCACTGAACATAAAACCAAAACTGAAAGACCTTTGAGATCCAAACTTTTGAATTCCACTTAATGATAGATACTACACATAAAATAATATACATAAATAATATATTACAGTAAAATCTAATTAAAAAAAAAAGAGCTTGATGCCTTGCGCAAAGATTTATCCTTTTTCTTTTAAGGCAAAATTATCTAAGTACGATTTGGTGAGAACTAAGCTACGAGTAGAGCCTTTCTTGTCCGCACATTTATTTCTAAAAAAATATTTAATTCTCTTAAAACATGAATATGATCTCTCTACAGATGTCATTATTGCGGGATATTAAAAATCTTAAGATTCCTTGAAGTTTTTTTTTGATTTAAAATTCTCATACCTAATTGAAAATAACCTTTAGTTATATTTTTGCTGGAATGTCAAGAAACCTGAGATATGAATATTAGAAATACTATTTTTGACCACTTTTTTGTTATAATAACAAAAAATAAACAGAAAACAGGTGGATTGCATTTATCGCCACGAAAATAATTAAAAAACTACCACCTTTTAAATTCACATTTGTTTGTTTTTTGATAGTTATGAATTGCACCTAAATTTGCACACACATTACCTATATTAAAATAAAACTTTTCTACCCCTTTTGTCCATGAAATTAAACTCATTATCAGTCTGAGACAATAAGCAACTCAATAGATACATCTTTGTTTTTCTATCTCTCTTGTAGGAAATTCTCGTAATGCATTCACTCAACTCATTCTTCACACATTGGGCAAACGGCAAGAAACGAGACAAAATTATTTTGACTTTGGTTTGAAATCCAAGTTAAGTATGCGAAATAATGGAATGCCCAGCTGTTGTGCATTCTATATATTGTTTGAGAATCATTGTTGTTTGAGCATTTTGTGAATATTGGTGAGTGATGTTGTAGGTATATTTTCAGTTGACTTGGAGTGGAAGGGTATTTTGAAATTGAGTTAAGGAGGCGATAATAAGGAATGCATAGTTGTTAAGCATTTTAGCAAGAACTTTCATGAGATTGAGCATTATAAATAATGGAGTGATGTTGAGCATTCTCAGTTGGTTTGCAGTGTGGCATTTTAAGTTGTAATAACCAGAGAGATCTTGATTTCCTTTAGTAATTTTAGTAAAAGATGATAATGTTGTCATAATGATGTTGGAATGTAGTTTACAGAGTAAATGAAGATTCATTAATAGATACAAATAATATAATAAAAATATTAATACAATTTGGAATTTTGAATTTAATTCTTTGTTAGGTACGATTTTTTCAAATGCTTCAACGGAAGCACTCATTCCACTCAATATATGGACGCTTCGTCCCTGATATGTACGTATAGCTATCATTGAAACTTATCATTGACTTTTTAATGTGAACAAGACGGTGTTCGCATTTTGGAAATACATAGTTGAGTTTAAGTTTTATTTAATAAGTTAAATATTGTTAGAAAAACAACGCACCACTAGACTCCGCTACGTATCGTAGTTTGTTTCATTTCACTTATGGGGGTGGCCGTGGCACGATGGTTGTGTGCTCGCCTGTCAACGTCATGATCACAGGTTCGATCCCTGCCGTCGTCTATGTCGTTTTAATTTAGGGATGGGAAAAACCGGCCGGTTAAAACCGAAACCGGTTATTTTGTTTCAATTAACCGGTTTTCACCGGAGATTTTTTTACCTCGGTTAAAACCGGTGTTTTTTCTAAAATCTAATAACCGGGAAACCGGTTATTTACTTTGGTACCACAAAAACAAAAAAGTGTAGAAAACGTCTTTTAAACAAGATCTCCTTAGTTTCATAAGAACTGGACTTGTGTTCAACATGCGACGTTATTCACCACTTCCACCTTTTCTTTTATAGAGTTATTTAGTGTAGGTGTAGAGGTAGCAATGTGAAGTCGTTTTAAACTAAAACTACACACTTTCGCAAAATTGCGTTGTATTGTTCTGTATATTATTGTGTAAATGTTACTCTTTTTTTTGAATTTTTAAAATTAAGTCATATGAGGTAACCGACAAAGTGATGAAAGTCTTATAAAACAATAAAAGGAACACATTTATTATTTATTAATTTTCAAAATGAAATGTCGGCTATTTCCTCGTTAAATAAAAAAGAATTTTCCGAAAAAAAATAAAATTTTGTGTTAACTACCTATGCTTGTTTTTTTTTTTAAACTCATATTTTATTTCATTTCAAGTAACACAACACTTTAACTAGAGAATTTTCTTTTCTGAAAAAAGCTTATCTACAATATCTACATACATGTTTGTATGTTTTATATGTACATAATATAGTTTATTTGATATGAACGCATTTTAAGACTTCAAAGAATTTGTACATAAAAAACCGAAAACCGGCTATTGAAAAAAACCGGTTATTTTGTCCGGTTAAAACCGTCAGGTTAAATCGAGAGGGAAAATAACCGGAAAAACCGAAAACCGGTTAATTTTGAATAACCGCCATCCCTATTTTAATTCCATTAAAACCTTCTAAAAATTGTCATCAATGGGTTGCTGGTTTACTCATTGCATGTTGTTCAGGCATAACACTAACAACATGTAATTGAGTTCAACTAGTATGCCCAACAAGGATGAACACGAATAAAATAATGTGAATTATAAACGACATAGAAATAAGACACGGCAATTCTCCGCTTTATCTCAGCCGCCATCCCTGGAGATAAAAATATCTGAGACAACCACCAACAGTCTCAGAACATCGTGCCACACATCTTTCCTATCTTTCTTTCTCTTCATTAACTTCACGCCCGCGTTGTGTTGAAACATTTAAAGGGCAATCATAATCCCTTGAGCGCGGGTAGATTATAAAAAAAAAAAAAAAAAAAAAGAGATGTTTCCACCTATATTCAAACAGAGATGTTATATGATACGAAATAGACTGCCCTAACACGAAAACGATTTTTAGTCTCTGTTGCTCTTCTGGCTTCCTTCAGATTGCTTGGATGCGCGATTTTAAACTTTCTTCAGGAGGAAAACAGTGATCTCTTCAGATTCTTCACTTACGAGTAACTTAGTTAAGCGAAGTTCACTGAGACTGAGAAAATGTAATGTTTGTATATATTTGAGAAATAAAGAAAACCAGAAAGACGAAAGCACGATAAGATTGCAATTTTCTCAACCTCAGCAATTGTGTTTACCCCCGCCACTACATCATATGTGCATCTTTCTCCAGCATACTTAAAAATCGTAAGGACTGCTTTTAAAATATGCAATATCATCTTGCCCGTTGGCGAGAATTGTATGTGGTGGTAGGTTTGGAAGAAACTGCTGAGTACGGTAAAATTTCAGAGTTATCGTTGTTTCTTCTTGGTTAATTTGCTTTTTGTTGGGGTATGTTTTATTTTCCATTTAGCATTCGCGCAGTTAACTTCGATTAACTAAGTAGAGTAAAGAGTGCGGATAGGTGACCCCTTCTCTCTTGAACAAAATTAACTTTTCTAAAAATCGCTGAGTTTAAAAGCGTGCATGCAATCGAAAGACAGCCAAAAGAGAAACAAAGATTAAAAATCGCTTTCGTGTATATGTATTACGAACTAAAGAAAGTTTATTTATGAATGAATAATACAAAAATATCTATTAGATTATTAAGTATATTAGTAGCAAAGAGTGCTCAGATCGGAAAATGAATGCTCGTCTCATTTATAAAAACGAACATAACATATTTTACAGCTGGTCCTGTTCGTGTGGGTGGGCTTGTTAGCGTTCTTGATGACCCACTGTTCGGATCTTCTTGGCTCAGGTCACAACAATATGTATACAGTCAACGTAAGATTGCATCGTTTAATAGCAGTCAAACACAAACTACAACTATTTACTCGGAGCATTAACATTATCAAATTTGTTTGACAAGCACAGCATGATAAATATTTGATAAATGAAAAATATTTGCGTTCGCATTCCTGAAACATAACTTTTCATTAGAATTTTAACAATTGAGTTGGTCTCAGAGCAAAGATGAAATTTTAGATAAAGAAATTTACTTGGTTATATTACTCCAAGTCGGCAGAAAACTTATATTAAAATAATAAAATACACCTAAATTCAAGCTATTTCTTATAAAACTCATTTTGATATATTTTCTTAGGATGTGTAGTATGTGTACGTTTCGAGAACTTCATAGAAAATTGGTTTTTCTTCAGTCAGTATGTGTGTTTGACAGATAAGGGACAAATAAAATTTTGACGTGTCGGGAATATTTCATTGCAAATGTCAACCGATTGCCCTGAAAGATGCATTTTACCGAACAAAAAATAATAAACAACATATTTCGGATTTTTGAAATGTCAAATCTGAAAATGCATTTTTTCGGAACATAAAATAAAATGGAATCATCTTTACTAACGTGAAGGGGATTTGTTTAATATTGAATAAACCTGCAATGAAATTTTACATCCATTGTTTTGTCTTTTGTCTTTTTGACATATTGGGTGAGATGAAGAAATACGAGTATTGTGGGAATGAAGATATTTAGTTTTAACTATTAATGCAAAGTACTAAAATCGATATTTCAATCCATTGACACTTTTTGAGGCGCCTCAAAGTTTCCAATATGTTCCCAATATTCAGCAATATTCCCAATGTAAACAGGGTTTTAAATACAATCTTCCGTAAAGTAACATGTTAGACGGAACATGTACACATGCTACACAGTACACAGTAATAGAAAGCAACTATCTTCAGCCAAGAACAGGATTGCATGTCGAAAAAAAGAAATTGATCATTATATTACCAATCCGTTGAGATATCATGACTAATTGAGTCATTTTCACAAATCCCGAAAGTCTAAGGATTATAATGCGATGAGTTCAAAGTTGTATGAAAAATATTTGTAAAGAATTATTTAATTCATGTTTTTTCACTTATGACCTTGTTCTCAACCCCAAAAGAGGTCAACAGAAAGTTGGAAACGTAGAAGTTTTCTATATCCTGTTACTTAATTTCAATGAACCTACTATGATGTAATTCAACCTTTACAGTAATTTAAAATAGAGCTTACATATGGTTACGTTTATGTGTATTTATACAGGGTGGCACACGGTAAACGAATTGATTTGAATTGGTGATAACTTTCATTCTACCGGTCGAAGATTGTTAAATGTGGTGTAATTTTAAAGAAGGGACCGGGAAATTTTGTCAAAGTCTCGCCCGATCCTTCGAATGCATCGTGCCTTCCGTTCACATTTCAATATCACTGCTCATGGTCGAGTTCCCATGTGAAATCAAGTGCTTACGTGGGTTAATGCCTTCCAGAGTACTGGAAATGACTGCTTTAGGTCCAAGAACTGTAGCCACATGATTTTAGGGCCAGACAACTAGCTGGCGAACGTTGTCGCGAGACGCTATCGTTTTCTTCTCTGACAAGGAACATTTTCATTTCATTGGATGCATTAATAAGCTAAATATGCGCTACTGGAGTGAGAAAAACTAGGGAGCTCTACCAGAGGTGCCTACACCCCGACAGAGTGACAGTGTGCTGTGGAGTATAAAGAATGGGGATCATCGGTCATCGAGCGGCAACTGTGACTTCTTCAAGTTACCTGACCATAATTCAGAATTATATATTGCCCAAATTGGTACAGATGGAGCTAGAAGACTGGTTTAAGCAGAATGGAGCCACAGTCTAATCAGTCAGATATTTCATGAACTTTTTGCGATACAGATTCTCCTGGTGTCTCATCTCTCCAAGAAACGATTTAATGTTGCCAGCATGCTCATCGGATTTGGCCCCCCTCTGATTTTTTTCCAGTATGGATACCTAAAATCTCTTGCTTATTACGATCGTCCCAGAACTCTGGAAGTCCTCAAACGAAACATTCGAGCCTACATCCTGCAAATTCTTGTAGAAATGGTTAAAAGAACGTACATGAATACTTTAAAAAAAGCTAAGACTGTGTTTGGAATGTATAAAGATACCTATATCAGCAAAAAAATTGACATTTTCAAACAGTTTGCATTTTATTGATTTGCTTACATCCGTCTGCCGTTTGCCACCCTGTATAATAACATACATACATAATAAGGGATAACATAAGAGATCAAAGTGACTAAGGAAGAAGCTTTGTATAACTTTTACCGACTGACAGTATATGTATACTTTATCTGCTAATGCTGACAAGCAGGTTTTTTCCTTAAAATGTAAGGCATACATACATATATATATACATGGTATATTACAAGTCTTGAAATAGTGTATGTTATTCATAGAATCAAAAATTTCAAACATTTGTTTTGTAAATTTAATGCAGTCATGATACGAATACGAAATAAAAAGAGACAATCTACAAGTAGTGTGATTAAGGGAAAGTGAAAGCACTTTCACAGTAGGTGGGAGTTTTAGAAGGAATTTGGATTAATAGGGTTTGGGTATTTGAATTTAAAATTCCATTCGTATTTTATTTTAAATCCCAAATAGAACGGTTAATGGATATTTAAGACATTATTTTCGACACAATATTTTCAGTTAATGAAATTGTATCGAAATATTCCATACCAATAAAATTGGAATCAGATACTTTTCAAAAGTAATACTTTAAGCTACACACTTCCATGTCCATATTTGTCCTCCGTGACGTAAAGAGACAACTAGGCTTTCCAAGCGAATAATTTCTGTGCAAATTATTTTCACTTAAGAAGTTTAATCAAAATTGTTAGACCCTTTTTAAGTAACATGGGAAAAAAGAAACAAAATCCTTGTATGATAGCAACTCCTTTTAGATATACTAAAAGAAATCGAATCGATTTTTTAGTTTAGTCATGCTAAACAACAATATCATACCGGATACTCAGTTCGGTTTTAAGGCGGGACATAATATAATTCATGCCACTTCTAAACTGGTCTGTGATATCTAATGGAATATAACTTAAAGGCAGTGGTGCTTGGCTGAGTGATTTACGACACCGTAAGTTTAGAGGGTCTCTATCTTGAGCTAGCCAGAATCCACATAAGCAAACCACTATTGTAATACTTTAAGACATGTTCAATGGTAGAAAGCTTGTTGTCAAAAGTGGCAATGTTACTTCTACCACAATTTTCAATATTGAAAATGGTCTACAGCTCGCCGATTCTATTCAGTATTTAGGTACACTAGCGATCTGATCGGTAGTCTAACTCAGGCAACTCCATATGCCAACGATCTAATAGCTATAGCGTACAGAACAGCTCCAAAGATCAAGGTCATCACAATTATTTTGCAGCCTTTCTTCGACAAGATTCAGCGATATTGCGTTTTTGCGATGACTGGAAATTGAACATAAAACTTCTGAAATCTGAAACTTTTCTGTAAAGGACTCCTTTGTCTGGAGATTCCAGGGATACGAGAAAGAACTGGTTCAGTAGGACCGAAGTGATAAGGTGAAACTTGAGAACCAGTTCTGTTGGTTGTCTAATTATAGAGAAAGTTGACTATGAGGCCTATGTCTTGGCCGACTTAAATAGGTTTAAGATAACTATTATGTAGGGGTAGTCAGGGTGGCACCATTTTTTTTTTACACACATGTTCAAATTAATTAATCTTAGTCTCGTTTGTAATTTTTTTTTAAATAATCAAAAATAAAATAAAGAATCCGATTTTTATAACATATGTACACATACGTATGTATATCCTAGAGAAAAATAAAATCGATAAATTTTAGTATACAAATAGTTTCTAGGCTGGAAGATATTAGGATCAAGATATATTTTAACTTAGAGCGCCCGCATAGGGCCAGTAAGTTAGTTGAAAGTAATTTCATAAGTAGGCTAGTTTTTATTAATTTTAGTCTAGCTTTATGATGGTTATAAGATTTTTGTTAATAAAAAATGAAATTGAAAAAAAATGTATCTGAAAAATATTTATAGCAAAAATGTCGTGTTATAAAATTTTGTTGAATAGTTGAAATTTTTGTTCAGTTTTTGAAGTAGAGGTATTTTATAATATAATACATACCACCACTAGAAAGCATTCATAAATATATAAAATAGAATAAAGGGTGAGGGAGAATACTTTACACCTCATTATAATTTGGGAATGTCCAAAATCAGGCAATCTAACTTTTTTAGGTAGCCCTTCATCCAAAATCGGGCATCGTTGCTCAAGATGATTCTTCGCGCTGATACTCGTTGGTTTCCAAAGCTACAGAAGCCAACGAGCAAAAACGTTCCTTTGTTTATATGGTCACTTTACTTAACATGGTTGTTAATGTCTGCAAAAATACGAACTGGTAGCAAGAACTTACTCTTAAGGTATGTCCACACCAAAGAAACATTTCAGGAAAAATTGTTTAAAAAATGTTTCTGAAATGTTTCCTATTTGTATAAAAATCATTTCAGAAACATTCCAGAAACATTTGAGAAATGCTTCTGATATGTTTTTTTTGGTGTGGACGCTTTGAGAAACATTTCTGAAATGTTGAGTAGTCTGTAATTTTTTTTCTCGCCTGTGTTGATTTTTAAGCGCATGAATTTTTATTTCTACGTAATCTTTTTCACTATTTATACAATTTCCAAAAAAAAAAACATCGACTTTTTTTATTTTATTTTTAAAATTTTCTTTAAGTATATCCCATAAAACTTTTTTCGTTTCATAAACGTTGATCAATTGGATAACATCCTCGTTGCTCCACACTTTTTAAATTCACACACCAGCCGTGTTTTATTGATTAGTGAATACGCTACATCGCAAAGTTTAACATGGAAAACAACAACAAACGATTAGTGAATAAAAATAAGCTAGTAATTGAAAAGAACATTTTAGTGAAGATGGAGTTTCGGATGTTGAAATGTAGGAGGTGCTTAGGTGGTGTCCGAAAAAATATATGTTGGCATGCTTGAAGGTGTGTTCGTTGGTATTTGTTTTGTCATACTTTGCCTTTACTAGCTCCGCAATTTACAGAACAAATTTTTTTCAAATGCAAAATTTTAATTCATACCATAATTCCGGTTTTACACTACTGCCATTAATTTTGTCACAAAATATTGAATGGTATGTTTTAACAATACATTGGCATTTGTTCAGAAATGTCGTGTAACGGCTGTAACGCTGAATTTATTTGCACGAAAATTTTGTTGAATTAATACGATAATAAAGCTGTTTTAGTATAAAATTAGGTTAAGACAACGATTTTGCAAAATTTGAATCGAATACAGCATCATACTTTCTTTACCCTTTTATTAAAGTTAAACTCATCGAATACCTATTTTATTTTTTTAGTATCGTACTAACTTTATGACTCTTTGACATTTACAAACTTCAAAATAGGTCTGTTTACTTAGTTTTTTGCACAAACTGTCATTTACTACGTTTATATGCAGTATCGAAAGATCGAGTTGGAAAAGGGTCGGATTTTTGACCCAGGTTTTTCGTCATTTGAGTTGAGAGCTCGAATTGGAGTTGAGTTGAAATGGTGTTGAGCGATTCTGAAACATTTTGTTAAGCCAACTCTTCGACCCAGGTTTTTCGTCTCATATTTCGACTCGACACCGCTGAGCGAGTGAGATCGAGTCCAACGAAGCTCATTTCAACTCAATACCCGTTTACAAAGGGTCGAAGCGAGCTTCAAGCTCGCTTCAATACCTCATATAAACGTAGTAATTGTGTTAGGTGAAGAAGAAGCAATTTATTAAAACGAATTGTCTTAGTTGGATATTAGTTAGAGAATGTTTAAAGTTAAGATTAAGTAAGAAAACTACTATAAAGTTAGGAAATATATAAAAAGTATTATGTTATTACCCCTTGGCATAATGGTTAGTGCGTTGGACTGTCATGCGGAAGGTCTCGAGTTCGATTCTCAGCCGCTGCAAGAAAGTTTTTTTCATGGGTGTACTGCCTCTTGCGGGGAATTGACAAATCCTCCAAGAGTATCTCTTGTCATGGAAAGTGCTGCTCCTCAGCCGTTCGGAATCGGCAAATTGTAGGTACTCTGCGTTCCCTGGTAACACGCACACTGGAATGGTTGAGAGTTGTAAGTCACTAGGTCCAAGTTCACTCCGAGCTGTTGCACCACCAAATTTATTTATTTATTATTATGCTATTACTTTAATATAATAGGCTGTTTAAAATCTCCAACACTCAAAAGAATTCAGTATAAAGCAAATAAAATAGTTTTTTTTACAAATGTAAAAATTTAGAAATACAATAGAAGCAATAGGGATACGAAAACATTTTGAGTAGATTGTAGAAAAAAGAAATATTTTCACACTTTTATAAGGGTTAATGCAAAATTTAATAGTGAGAAAATCCCAAAATAAACTCGATCTGCATTATCATGAATATTTCAACTCCAGATTAAGAACGAGATACAAATTTTTCAAACACATCCGTGTAAGTTAATTCAACAAGTAGGAAGGTTTTGGCACATAATACACTGAAACCAACTTTGGGAGATTATTAAGAGTGAGTAAAAGAGTGAATAAAGCGTTTTTTTTGGTGCTTGTATTACTGCGCTAGATATAGATTACCAATAAAACACGCCTACTACTACCTTTGTAAATGCTTGGGAAACAATGAAAATTTTCCATTCAGAATAGGATATGTTTCTGAAATGTTTCAAAAATGTTTCTTTGGTGTGGACACACCTTCATGTTCGACTTAGAACTTAGAATACTTTTAAAAGGCAAAAAACAGTATGTCATTTGATTTCTTACTCGAAAATGAATTCATGCAAGTACACAAACTTTAAGTTGTAACAGCAATTTTTCAAAGAAGTAAAGTTTTGTTTATACAATTTAAAAATTTATTTATACAAAATTTAATTTAACCAGGTTATGATAATGAGATAGTTCTACGGTAGGAATTGTTTATAATGTCTTAATTTTAAATTTTCGTTCATTCAATGATGCATCGTAAATATTGTGCGATAGAAAAATAAAAAAAAATATAAAAAATGTTTATTTTTATTTTGATGGTAAATCCCATGATTGAATTATTTTTTAATTTATTTTTATTGTTTTTTTTTTTAAATAAAAAACCTGTTAGGAGATTAATTAAAAAGAAACTATCTACCAATATTTAAG
This sequence comes from Chrysotoxum bicinctum, assembly GCA_911387755.1. Classification (NCBI taxonomy): domain Eukaryota; kingdom Metazoa; phylum Arthropoda; class Insecta; order Diptera; family Syrphidae; genus Chrysotoxum; species Chrysotoxum bicinctum. Next base: position 72,146,692 of record OU426988.1, on the reverse strand, counting down.
AACATCCGCGGAACATGTACTGCAATATTTAACAAAACTTTTTTCCATCAAAACCGTTAGATAAATTTTCGAGATAACTAAAATTGTGTTAAATTGTTATAAGTTAACAAGGAACTCATATTTCCAGAGTTAAACTAAATTTCTAATTGCTTTTTTAGGCATTCGCCTTTAAAAAAAAGGTCCCACTCTAACTTACATTCTCTATCCTTTCTTACATAATTTACGTACTTAAAATATTGATTTGAGAAGTTAGAGGTATACAGTATGAAAGATAGAATAAAATATGATTGAAAATGTTTGCGAATTAAAATTTTTGAGTTCAGAAAACAAGGAGAAAAAACGCCGAAATAATGTGCTAGCATGCTTAATTGGTTATCAGTTCTTAAATATTTTTATTTCACAAAATTTTAATGTGGCCTCGAAATTACTCTATCGTGTCATATTGCTAAAATATAAGAAATCGTCGTCGTTCTATGAAAACTCCCTAAGTCCATTTTTACTTGCGATATAGGTACTATAGGGCAAGTTCTGCATTTGGAAAAAAAATCGAACTCGAGATTTTGATCAAAGTTGACATTACGATGATAGCGAAGACGAAAAAAGTGGGTCTGACAATTCCGTCTGTCTGTCTGTATGTCTGTATGTCTGTATGTCTGTATGTCTGTATGTCTGTACCTCGAACTACAGCCTAAACTACCGGACGTATTTTCTTCAAACTCGGTAGTTAAGGGTCTTCGGTGATTCCCTAGAGGAAAAATTGAAATTTTTTTTTTAGCTCCAAAACTAAGGGTACCCCCCATACACCCGTAATGCAAAATCTTATTTATCTCGAAAACGGCTCTAACGATTTTGATAAAAAAAATTATGTGTGATATTATGGACATAGACTATATTTTGGTGAAAAAAAAATTTGGGGGGAAATGTTATTAGGGGTACCTGTCATAGAACGGTTTTTTTGATTTTCGAATTTCTCACCAACGGCTCTAACGATTTTAACCAAAATTTTTATGCAGGAGCTGCTTTGCATTTGAAAAAATTTAAACTAAAAATTTTTTCGAAAAAATAGTTTTTGGATTTTTAAAAAAATAATACAATTTTTTTTTTGAAAATTCAATATCTTGAAAACCGATACACGATTAAATTTTTAAATTACGTTTTAAAATGTATTTTATTAAATACTAACAATTTACATATCAATTTTTTTTATAAAAATTTTAAGGAAAATTTAGTACACAAAAAACATGTTTCAGTGTGTCTGTATGTCTGTACCTCGAACTACAGCCTAAACCCTTGGACCTATTTCTTTCAATCTCGGTAGTTAAGGGTCTTCGGTGATTCCCTAGAGGAGAAATTGAAATTTTTTTTTTAGCTCCAAAACTAAGGGTACCCCCCATACACCCGTAATGCAAAATCTTATTTATCTCGAAAACGGCTCTAACGATTTTGATAAAAAAAATTTAGTGTGATATTATGGACATGGACTATATTTTGGTGAAAAAAAAATTTGGGGGGAAATGTTATTAGGGGTACCTGTCATAGAACGGTTTTTTTGATTTTCGAATTTCTCACCAACGGCTCTAACGATTTTAACCAAAATTTTTATGCAGGAGCTGCTTTGCATTTGAAAAAATTTAAACTAAAAATTTTTTCGAAAAAATAGTTTTTGGATTTTTAAAAAAATAATACAATTTTTTTTTTGAAAATTCAATATCTTGAAAACCGATACACGATTAAATTTTTAAATTACGTTTTAAAATGTATTTTATTAAATACTAACAATTTGCATATCAATTTTTTTTATAAAAATTTTAAGGAAAATTTAGTACACAAAAAAACATGTTTCAGTGTGTCTGTATGTCTGTACCTCTCACTACAGCCTAAACCCTTGGACCTATTTCTTTCAAACTCGGTAGTTAAGGGTCTTCGGTGATTCCCTAGAGGAGAAATTGAAATTTTTTTTTTAGCTCCAAAAATAAGGGTACCCCCCATACACCCGTAATGCAAAATCTTATTTATCTCGAAAACGGCTCTAACGATTTTGATAAAAAAAATTAAGTGTGATATTATGGACATGGACGACATTTTGGTCAAAAAAAATTTTGGGGCAAAATGTTATTAGGGGTACCTGCCATAGACCCGTTTTTTTGATTTTCGACTTTCTCATTAACGGCTCTAAGGATTTTAACCCAAAATTTTTAGCAGGAGTCCCCTTAAGTTTAAAATCATATTGTATATAAAAATATTCAAAAAAATATTTATTGGGTTTTAAAAAAAAAAAAAAAAATTTTTTAAATCAATATCTTCAAAACCTATGAACGATTTTTTTTTGAAATTATTTCCTAAAACCAATATTATTAAATACTTAAAATTCGCATCCCACATTTTTTTCTTGAAAAATTTTAGAGAAATTTCTTATATAAAAAATTTATTTAATAATAAAACGATTTTTTAAGGTTTATTTGCATAAATTCATACTTTTCCGGAAACCAGACGGCAATTTTGTGCATTTGAACATTATTATCTCATTAAATCCATGTTTTATATTTATAAAATGTATCTTAAATTCGAAAGTACTTTTACATAAGAGCAAGTTCGTGCGATCCAGTCGTGCATTTTATTTGTTTTTTGAGATATTTGCATTTAAACTTGGAAATTAATATAAAAAAATACAACAATTATCAGAATAGCACGATCTCAGGCTTCAATTGTAGAATGGGTTTGGCGTAGCCATTGTGTAATAATTTTTTTTGCAAATGGTTTATCCGAAATGAATTAAATAAGAATTGAATCACATTTTTTTTTAAATGGACTTAGGGAGTTTTCATAGAACGACGACGAAATTATGTTTTTTTTTTTGGATTTCTAAAAAATCTTAGCTTTTTCTGATATACCTACTCAGTGAAAAATGACCAATTCTGACCAAAATAATTTCAAAACTTGTTTTTTACATTTTAAGACTAAAACACTCTTCACGCGAGAGTGACTAACTACCACCGAAAACTAGACAGAGTTTTCACCACTCTAATTCAAATTAATGTTATGATTTTAATTGGTAAAATAAATGAAATTTGAGATAATAAATTGGACGTAAAGAATTACAATCTGATTGTTCTTACGAACTGTCAAACTCTATTCGCGTTACAATTACTCGAACAATCAATGGATGAATTGTTCGTTCTTCAATCGCACTCGAATCTCAAAATCATTCTTGTTTTTTGTTGATTGGTGATCGATCAAAGAATGTTCGTTCATTCGTCAGTCGTTGGGTCACTCTCATGTGAATAATCCTTAAGTGTCGGTACGTTTTTTCAAATAAAATTATACATATATGTATATACAGGGTGTCCCACAGTCACCGCCCCAAACGAAAACCATAGATTCCTGAGGTCATTTTAAGTCGAAAAACTTAAGAGGTCATTTTCTCGTTTTCGTCCCGTTTTCGAGTTATAACGGTTTTTATGGTTTTTGCTCTCTGTTCACTTAACTGGCTTTATCTTTGCCAAACTACGTCCGATTCGTAAGATTTTTTTTATAACCAATCAAGAATTTATTACAGTTTTAGTTTGTCAAAGAACTTTTTTTCTGCAGGCAACCGTTTCTCCGCAATTTTGCATCAAACCCAATTTTTTTCGTTTTTTAAGCTGTTTTTTTCACTTTGATATCATTTTTTTTCAAAAAAAAAAACACGTTAATGAGTATTAATTTTTTTCGTTAATTATTAAAGCCCAGTTCATTTTCTTAAAAAAAAAATATTTTTTTTCCTTAAAAAGAATACTAAATGTAATTAACAACAAATAAACAAACTGAGTGAATTTAAAAAAAAAATAATTTTTAAATACAAAATTAACTTTTTCTGAGTTATTGTGGTTAAGAAAAGGACAAATAGATAAAGTTGTCCCATTTCAGCGTATATTAATAACATTTCAAGATATTCTTGATTAGTGTAATCCATTGTTCGCTAATAATTGACAAAAAACTACAACTTGAATAACAAATCCAAAATGGAGTATAAAGTGAAAGAACACGACGCGGACACTAGTTCACGCGAGAAAGACATTTACAACTTTCAAATCATAATGCAAATCTTTACTGTTTACATTAGTTAACGGTCTTACTAATTAACTTTATCTATTTGTCCTTTTCTTAACCACAATAGCTCAGAAAAAGTTAATTTTGTATTTAAAAATTATTTTTTTTTTTAATTCACTGTTTGTTTATTTTTTGTTAATTACATTTAGTATTCTTTTTTAAGGAAAAAAAAAATTTTTTTTTTCAGAAAATAAACTGGGCTTTAATAATTAACGAAAAAAATTAATACTCATTAACGTGTTTTTTTGAAAAAAATGATATCAAAGTGAAAAAAACAACTTAAAAAACGAAAAAACTGGATTTGATGCAAAATTGCGGAGAAACGGTTGCCCGCAGAAAAAAAAGTTCTGAGACAAACTAAAACTGTAATAAATTCTTGATTGGTTATAAAAAAAATCTTACGAATCGGACGTAGTTTAGCAAAGATAATGCCAGTTAAGGGAAAAGAGAGCAAAAATCATAAAAACCGTTATTACTCGAAAACGGGACGGTAACGAGAAAATTACCTCATAAGTTTTTCGACTTAAAATGACCTCAGGAATCCATGGTTTTCGTTTGGGGCGGTGACTGTGGGACACCCTGTATACATACATAAGTGCTTGTATATATTTAATAACAAAAACTTAAAACGTGCTGTTCCTAAGTGTTTATTTATTTATTGAACCCATTTTAATTTCTTTTTGAATTAAATGGAGTTACAAAGTATTCCTTAGATTTTTAAGGGGATATAAAGCAAGTACAAAAGAAGTTTTGGTTTAAGGTTTTTAAATTGATAAACTCCCTAATACTGTCATTGAAAAGAAAAAAGCGCTCAGTTTTAAAAAAAATCGAATTAGAATTTCATTATAAGATGTTATTTTATTAACATGAAACATTTAAATTTAGCCAATTTGTTGTTATCTTATGTACGAGTACATACTTTCATTTTTATGTTTATATTTTAATATTTAAAATTCCTTTTATTATCCTCTTAACCGAAGAAAAAAAAATAAACATGACTCACATTTTTTTCTACTTATACAAGTGCGTGCTTTTCTGGTTGACTTTGATGACAGTCTCGAATCGTCACATTCATTAGTCACCATTTTCTCTTAACATTTTTGTTCGATTGTCAAGACCTTCTCGTATGATTATCTTCTAAAAGAATCCCCTTTCCAGACATTATATTCGCATCATTATTATGCCTCAGTCTGTGCTGCTAAAACTTCCTTGTGCCATAAAAAAATTCTTGATTCAGCTCGAAAAAAAATATTATTATACAAACCTAACCTACCTTCGATTCATTAATATGCTTAGCTCTCATAACAGTAACAAGCTAACAAGACACAATATTATCATTGAGTGAATCGATTTGTGGTGAGTCGTGAACTTGATGTGTTTTTGTCATAACCACCTTAATAAAAATATCGTTTCAATTCTATTCCCAAAATAAGTCTGAAAACAAGGACTATAAAAAGCAAGCAAGCTAAAATCCTTCGTTCGCAATTGCATTCATATTCAAGGACATTATTTCTAGGGAATTTGAAATAAAACTGAACAATCGAGGTTAATAAATGTATATGTGTTTATTTGGCTGAAAGAAGGTGTGTTTCGCATTAAAGAAGCTGCTTATACCATATTTGGATTTGATTGAGTCACAATGGGATTTGCATTGATCGACTTGTTTTACAGCTTTGACGTGTCGAACCGTTAAAAATTTGAGATGATGTAAGGGGGACTAGGGCTTAGATATGTAAAAATGTGTGTATAAAAGGTGGTTCAACCATAATGCACGATGTTAATAATTGTGAGTCACACCTTAACGTCTAGTTTTTTGCCCAACTTAATTTGACATTTCTTTGTTTATTTATTTGACAAATTCAACCATGGAGAGGTACACAATTGAACAGTGCATTAATCAATCAGTAGAATTGTGCGCGAATTTCATCAAAACGGGTCTGTAGGAAATGTGAAAACACCTGTGCATGCTCGCTCAGTTCGTTCTGCGTAAAACTATTACAAGGTTCAATTGACTCAAGAGCTGTAGCCTACTGACTATTTTAAGCGTTGTCAATACCGCATATGGGCAAATGAGAATCCACGGGTGAATGTTGAAAAGCGGATTCATCCACAAAGAGTAACTGTTTGATGCGGTTTATGGCCCGTACTTCTTCGAAATTGAAGTCGGTCAAGCAGTTAGCGTGATGTCCGTCAAGTTAGCACTACCACTTCAAAATTTTCAAAATGTAATAATTGGATTAATTGTCTTAAATTTGTCGTAAATTTGTCGTGAAACGAAAAAATTTGTCGCGCTTGTATTTTAAAAAATAACCCCTGGTAATGCTAACTTGACAGTCAAGTTAGCACTACCACCCCTCAAAATAGGGTAAAATGAACTCGAAAAAGAAAAAGGTAAGTGTAAATAATTGTCGTGAATTTGTCGTAAATATGTTGTAAAATCAAAAATTTTGTAGCGCAATTTTTTTAAAAAATAAACCCTAGTAATGCTAACTTGACAGTCAAGTTAGCACTACCACCTCCCAAAATAGGTTAAAATGAACTCGCAAAAGAAAAAGGACAGCGTAAATAATTGTCGTAAATTTGTCGTAAATATATCGTAAAAGAAAAAAAAATCTTGCATCATTTTTTCTCAAAAAATGCCATGAAAATGCAAAAGTCCATAAAAAAGCATTTTTTCATTAAACCTAGCACTACCATACAAAACTATACAAAAACTATCTGTTAAAAGTATTTTTTTACTCTGAAATTTGTTTAAACAATTGTCGTAAGACGTCTTTGAATAATTTCCATCATAAAATAATTTGTCGCGCCCTTCTTGCCCAAAAAAATGCCCTAAATATGACAAAAGTCCTTAATATTGCATTTTTTCATAAAAGTTAGCACTACTATACCAAAACTATCTGTTAAAAGTATTTTTTTACTCTGAAATTTGTTTAAACAATTGTCGTAAGACGTCTTTGAATAAGTTCCGTCATAAAATAATTTGTCGCGCCCTTCTTGCCCAAAAAAATGCCCTAAATATGACAAAAGTCCTTAAAATAGCATTTTTTCATAAAAGTTAGCACTACTATACCAAAACTATCTGTTAAAAGTATTTTTTTACTCTGAAATTTGTTTAAACAATTGTCGTAAGACGTCTTTGAATAAGTTCCGTCATAAAATAATTTGTCGCACCCTTCTTGCCCAAAAAAATGCCCTAAATATGACAAAAGTCCTTAAAATAGCATTTTTTCATAAAAGTTAGCACTACTATACCAAAACTATCTGTTAAAAGTATTTTTTTACTCTGAAATTTGTTTAAACAATTGTCGTAAGACGTCTTTGAATAAGTTCCGTCATAAAATAATTTGTCGTCTTACGACAATTCCTTAAACAAATTGCAGAGTAAAAAAATAGTTATAACTTATAAGAGATAATTTGGTATAGTAGTGCTAGGTTTTATGAAAAAATGCTATTTTATGGACTTTTGCATTTTCATGGCATTTTTTTGAGAAAAAATGATGCGAACATTTTTTTCTTTTACGATATATTTACGACAAATTTACGACAATTATTTACGCTGTCTTTTTTCTTTTTTGAGTTCATTTCATCCTATTCTGAGGGGTGGTAGATCTAACTTGACTGTCAAGTTAGCATTACCAGGGGTACCGCTACAAAATTTTTGGTCTTACAGTACAGCATATTTACGACAAATTTACGACAATTATTAGCACTGTCCATTTTCTTTTCCGCGTTCATTTTACATTATTTTGAAGGGTGGTAGTGCTAACTCGACTGTCAAGTTAGCATTACCAGGGGTTATTTTTTAAAAAAAAAATAGGGCTACAAAATTTTTGATTTTACAACATATTTACGACAAATTCACGACAATTATTAACACTGTCTTTTTTCCTTTTGAGTTCATTTTACTCTATTTTGAGGGGTGGTAGTGCTAACTTGACTGTCTAGTTAGCATTACCAGAGGTTATTTTTTAGAAAACAAGCGCGACAAATTTTTTCGTTTAACGAAAAATTTATGACAAATACAAGACAATTAATCCAATTATTACATTTTTCAAATTTTGAAGTGGTAGTGCTAACTTGACGGACATACTTCCATAATAGGGCGACGAAATTTGTTTGAGAATGGCATAAGCTTATTGCAAATAATTGTAAATTTTCTGTTTAAGTCACACGAATACACTTAGTTGTTCAAATTAATTTGGACGTACTTAGTTTCGAAAAATTATTTTTAAACACTTGTAAATGTGGTCTAAGAATTGTCTTACTTTAATATTTCCTAGTTTTGTGACCTTAAACTTATATGTTATAACTGAGATGTTTCTGATATTTAAAACCTTTCATTTTCAAAATTTATTAAAAATGTCGCACATGAATCGAAAATTTTGACTTGAAGCTTGAAACCCACGTTACTTATTGTCTAACTTACACTGGTCAACTTTGATTAAATTAACATTTTATTTTAATTTAAAATAACATATTTAGCACTAGTTATACGCTCTTCTAACACTTTTCAATGCAGCCGACTTAAGAAATTTTATAAATAACACTGCTTATATATTACAAGTTCAAAGCAGTCAAACTTATAAAACTTCTTCTCTCAGGAAGTTTTTTATTAAATCTTGTTATACTTTTTTTCAAATGCATTAGAGTTACATACTTCGTAAATATAAAAGACGCAAATAAAAATATCACCAGGTTTAATTCCTTTGTTTTATTTTTGAATACCAATTCAATTGTTTGATGAAAAAAAATCAAAATAACTGATATGACCAAATATAAAACCGTTGCTTGATGTAGGTATTTATTTTTATAAGTTACAAAGATAATTTTTAAAATGTTTGGGATTTTATTTTTAAAGACATTTTTTTTGTGTTCGTTGAACTTTTGCCGAAATTTCAAATCATTTTCACACAATACCGGTGAACTACCCAGATACGAGTATTTATATCTTCTTTTTCTGAAACACTCATTTGGTAGGTATCATAAAATCATTTTATTGTCTTAATTGGACCGGCAATAGCCAGTTGTAAAAAAAAAATATACAGCGGATTTTTGACATGTGCCCAATGGATATTTTGATACATATCTCCTTTTGCGGGAACAAAAGACAGTCTTAAGGGAGCAGTTGAACAAATAAGTGAATTAGTTATTTAATAAGTTTAAACTTCCGGGTGCAACAAATTAATAAACCGAACCGGATGTGTGTATTTTATAAAATTTGTAAGTGATCTAGAGCACATAGTGCAAAGAGAGGTAAATACGATTTTGTTTTTGTTTTAAATGTTTTTAAATCTTATCGAAAATAAAAAATATATTTATATCGATAAGGCAATCATGAAGTGTTTTTTTTACACACTTTTTATTCCGTTTAAGCATGATGAACAGTATAATTTTAACAGCTTTCAAATGTCTCGAAAATTCTTGTTTACATAAATTAATCTTTATTTTGACATTTTTGAAATCAATTTTAATCTATATATGTACATATGTATTGATAAAAGTTGTTGTTTTGTATAATTATTTTCAAAATTCAACTATTATAAGGTTGAAATAGGGTTAACATAAAAATGGTTTCCCATTTTAAAAATTCTTCTTAAGTTTAAAAGTTTATATTAACTAGCTTACCTATTTAAGGTGTTGCTATAGTTCGTTGTGGATCAGGGTCTCAACCAACAAGCTTCTCCAACCAACTAGCTGTCTCTAGTGTGGGAGGGTTGAGGTCCCTCCCAAATGTGTGTGCCACTGAGTCAAGGTCCCTGGGATTGGATTCCAAGACATTCCTTTGGGTCCATTCACTCTGCATGACCCAGCCATCTCAGTCGTCGGACATTATTCGTTTGACAAAGTCAGTGTTGCCGTACAGGCCTTACAGTTTGTGGTTATATCTTATCCACAAAAATCACCAGGACAATTTTTATCCGGTCTTCTGCTGGGGGTCTGTATCTGTAAGTTGTTTTTTCCCTTCCAAACCTCATTCTTTCTATGGCATATCTGTATTTCCTCAATCAAGCGCTTCTCATGCTCCAACTTTTTTTCTGAGAAGCCGATATATCTGACTCCTATTTTGCTCGTAGAGCTTGCGAGCAGCTCTGGTCGTTCTACGTAGCCCCACTTTGTATGCCTCTTCTTAAGTAGAAAGTGCTTACCTGCACTCATTTACGTCAGGGATTTCCTATTCGTAGTTTAGTAAAATTCAGCACGTCAGAAGCGGTATCTTAGATGGCTGCTCGGCAATGTTGCCACTGGTTATCAATACTTGATGCCGATGGCATAGAACTTCTTTAAAGGTTGTTAGAAATTTCATTGGAAAAGATCCTGCTACTAGAACTTGTCGCCCCACAGCAAAGTCGACCAACCTAAATCCGTTGTCGAAGATGGTTTCGTTCAAAGTGTATCTTCCGACAAAAGATATATTTTCTTCCTAGCTTGGTGTTAAAATCTCCTTGGAAAATTTTAATGTCATAGTTAGGAAACTGTCATATATTTTGTCTAGAAGCACGTAGAATATGTCCTTGGTGTCTTCGTCTTTTTCCTATGTGGGACCATGCACGTACATATATGAGGCTTATGTTGGCGAATTTAGCCTTGATACGGATTGTCGTGACGCGCTTGTTCACATAGTTAAAATTGAAATTTTTTCCTCAAGATTAGTTCCAACAACGAACACACGTCATATAGACGCTGCTTTTGTTCCCTATAGCAGTCGCCGTAGCAAACATAGTCTCCACGGGCCATCGCATCCGCTGGCCTATTAACAGACCTAGCTTCAAGGTATCCTCATTAATACAACATATGACATCTTCAACTAATCCCAGAGATCTGTTAAGTGATAACTGAGCATCATCGGCGGCGTAAAGATCTATCTTGCTGTAGGAAACACAATTGAAAATATCATTTATATACATGAGGAAGATCGAAGGACCCAATATGGATCCTTGCGGAACCCCAGTACACAAGGAGAAAATGAGACATTTTACCGCCAGAAACCACAGATTCTTTTGCTTCTGCCGCAAAGGTAGTTTTCGATTAACTTAGCAGCTGAGTATGAAAATTTGAAATTTGTCGAGACTTTCGATACAAAATTGTATGACTAAGTGAATCGGACGCCTTAGAAAAATCTAGCATAACGAGCAAACTAAGCTTATCCTCCTCCAATGACTTATGTAGGGAATTAATTTGTTTAAGAAGAACGGTCGTACAATTATGTCTTGGCCGGAAACCCGACTGATGTTCATGAAGAAGTTTGTGTTTATGTTTATGTTTTCTCAGCAACTTTGGAAAGTAAAGGCAAGATACTTAAGGTACGAAATGCATATGGATTAGAGTTGCCATTTTTAGGTATGGGAATATGACTTTCGCCCTTTCGCCCTTTTCCACAAAATTGGAAACGTCTTATTCTAAGAGAACATAAGTCACTCTGTTTCTATTCTAACTGGTAGCGCCCAGATACTTTTTTTTTGTACTAGTATAAGTGCTTCTGCATCTGGCGGCGTTTCCTTTTGAGTATTTGAGTATTGAAAAATATGCATATGGGACATTTTTTCTAGGCCAAAAATACTTAAGTGTATTCTTAGTTGTTTGCAATGGTCCGTGAGGAGACCCCTATTATTCGTAGGTTGTTCCTACTTGAGCTGATGCAATTCATGAAACTGTCTTGATAATGGTTCCCAATTAATGCTTTAGCCTACATCAGCCTGGGGAGTTATTTTCAGTTTGTGGATCTTCTCCTCCTCCTCTGTGTTGATTTCATTTTTAAGCATATTTTCCCCTATTCCGTAGTAGTGCTCTTGCCCCATTTAAGGTGTCGTTGTACCTATATTTGCTATAGACTCTGATGCTTCCTCATTTTCCTGCAGTAGAAGTGTAGTGCTCAGCTAACTTTTTTTCATACAAATAATAATCCCTCGAGATTATTGACATGCAGAAGGAATTCGATTTTATTTCTAATAGTTTCGAACATGACGCATTGATAAGTATACATAATTGATTTGAAAAAATGTATGTAGAAAATACAAGGTGGCGCAAAAATTACCTTTGGCTGTTATTTGTAAGGGTGGGTGAATGTTGTTACATTAAGAAACTCAAATAAGCTTTTTTCAGTTTTAAATTTAATTTTATTGAAAATTTTAAATGTTAAAAAAGGATCTTTTTCCTGGTGATATTTTTTACCCATGGGTAATAATAATAATAATAGTAATAAATTAATAATAATCAGGTACTTTTAAATAAAGTTTAAATAAAGTGCGAAGCTTAGACAGAATCCTATCAAGAAACAATTTAATTTTCTTATAAACAAATTCCTAAGATTTATAATAGAAGCTGTTAAGGACGACATATACAGTGTTGGACAAAACTAAAGCACTAAAAAATATCATATTGGAAACATACGAATAAAAAGTGAAAACACTCGTGATACTTTTATAATTTTTATTTTTTCATAATCACAACATATTATTCTATATTTTACAGCTTTAAATTTGATTTTAAATCTTAACATATTTCTAAAAAGTAAAAAAAATTAGAAAGTCATTAAAAAGTAGCGCGACAAAACTAAAGCACATGTACCATATTTCTGTTTACAGTTATCGAATTTTACCGCTTACTTCTTATGCTACTACCTTCAATTATTATTTTGTAAAGCATATTCTAGGCAAGACAAAAAAAGTTAATCTCGGATCTTTGCACCATGCTAACGGTCAAAGCTAATGAACAATTTATAATTTAAATAAAAATTGTTAAAATGGCGTGGAATAAATATTCCAATAAATTAAAAGAAAAAATAGTGTCCGACTTTCAAAGCGGTGAATCAATTACATTTATTAGCAATAAATATGGTATAAGCCAAACGGTTATTTCTCGGATAATAGCTCGATTTCGTGCTCGGAGTAGTGTTCAAACAGTGCATTGCGATAAAAGAATAATGAGGTTAATCAGAAAGGAATCTTATATTACCTCTAAAAACATAAAAAAAAGAACTAGACTTATAAATCTCTTGCAGAACGATCCAGCGAAGAGCGTTTAAAAGAGACTTGAAAGCTCGTCGTGCTGTAAAAAAGCCATTTATTTCTCTTAAAAATAGACGTGCAAGACTAGAATTTGCCAAAACGCACCCTAGCTGGACTAGGGAAAAATGGAAAACGGTTCCATTCTCGGATGAATCGTAATTTAATTTAAAAGGATCGGACAGATTTCGTACGGTACGAAGCCCGAAAGGTGAACGCCTCAATCCTCGATTCACCAAGGCAACTGTGATGCACTGTGGGGGGAACATTATTGTCTGGGGATGTTTTTCCTGTCAAGGGATCCGGACACTTCATAAAATAAGTGGTATAATGGATCATTTCATGTACCAGGAAAGCCTTCAAATCGTCATGCTTCCCCATGCGGAGGAGAATATGCCGTTGCGATGGATCTTCCAACATGACAACGATTCGAAACATACCGTTAAATTGGTGAAAGATTGGCTTGATGAAGGTTATTTTACGGTTATAAAGTGGCCAGCGCAATCCCCTGGATCTATGGGAAATGGTAGATCAGAGGATTGATCGAACAAAATGTAACAATTTTGACTCGCTACTTGACAACAAGCACAAACTGCCTGTGAAAACATCCCCATACAAATAATTGACAATCTTATTGCATCCATGCCTCGTCGATGTGATGCAATTATCAAAAATAATGTTTACAACACCAAATAGTAACATTAAGGCTAGGCGCGCACTGGCAACTGTGATCGAAATCAAATAGTTTAATCACCAGTTGAAAGAGAACCGCACACTAGCAACTCTTTACTCACGCTCACACTCTTTTCTCTCTTGTTCTTATAGACAACAGCTCAACTGTTGTAAAGGCAATCTTTTAGTTTGTTTCAAAACACAAACTTTTTAGTTTCGAGAATCGAGTTGCTCTAAGTGCGCGGTGTCCCATATAAGCCCATATGTTTCATTTTAGCAACTAAACAGTTGCGAAACTAAAAATTGAATGTGCGCGCCTAGCCTAAAACTTTTTTTTTATTTATTTTGTATAAGAAATCAAAAATGTGCTTTAGTCCATCTACTTTTTAATGAGTTTTGAACTATTTTTATTTTTTTAGAAATATGTTAATATTTAAAATCAAATTAAAAGCTTTAAAATATAGAATAATATGTTGTGATTAAGAAAAAATAAAAAATATAAAAGTATCACGAGTGTTTTCACTTTTTATTCGTATGTTTCCAATGTGATATTTTTTAGTGCTTTAGTTTTGTCCAACACTGTACATATTCATGAACAAATCGTAGGATAGCTCTTTCAGCTGAACTTATTTTTTTTATATATATTTTACGCGCACTAAAGGGATTTTGACTACCCTTAAAATGTGAATTATACTCGAGCTTTGAATATAGGCTAGATTACAGCCAGATCAGAAGGCGTTTCTGGCAACGTCGAATATGTGATATGATTGCGCACAAAAAGTATGTAATGCATATCGATACCGAGAACTGAAAGCTGTTCTGTTTCCTCAACAAAAGTGCCGCCTATTGATATCGGAGTGGGGGAGTAAATTTGCAAATCAAGTGGGTTTAACTTGCTTTAAACTTACACTTTGCAGGGAAAAAAGTTCAAATAATATTGGATTATGGTCTCTACCGACAGTCTGCTTATTTGTGCAGATATGTTCCGTGTTGAAACCTCTGAATACGTGTGTAAGGCAGCAGCCACAGAAAAAATTGGATCCCATGTCCGAACTGAAAGATCTCGGTTTTTAAGTCCTCTCGAGATATTCCGAAGCTCGGAAAAAGAGTTAACCACCCTCATAATGGTCCATCTGGTTGGAAGAATGCCCCCAAAAGTCTTCCTAGAGTTTCTTCGGATGGAAATAATGGACTTCAAAGCATAATAGCGCTGCATTATCTAAATCATTGTTCCATGATCACCCTGGAAGAATTAAATTTGAGAATTGAATTAAATTTAAGACATGAAGTATGTATTTGCTTATTACTTACACTGATGACTTAGAACATCATAAGTATGAAAATTTTACATCTCAAAAAGTATCAATTTTGGCTAGTTTAAGAAATGTGGAGGCAAGAGGCAGAGCTCAAAAAAAGAACCAAAATGCCTCTATATTGTCAAGAAAGTAGCCCCGTTCAAAACTTCACCCTCTTGTAGATTATAAATAGAAACTACTTACTGTTCTTATTTTTATTTAAAAAAAAGGCTACTTCTATTTTTGTTTGATAGCCCGTCTGTCTTTTATACCGCAGCAGATTTTTTTAATAGACTAATTCAAATAAAATAAATATAATCCCCAAGTTAAGTGAACTTACTGAACCTTTATTTGACACAATATCCCAATTGCCAAATGAGTAAATGTCTCTCATAATATTCTAGGCACACACGAATCCTTTTTATAACCACTAACTTTATTTGGATAACTATGATTTAGACATTATTATTAATAAACGTTTTGATTGGTTTCTTTTTCTCTTAACTTGAAATATTCTTATTGAATCTATAAAAGTAAGAGCAGTATCTAATTTTATATCTATGGCCAGCAGTTTAATTGTGTTATGTCATTTATTTATAGGATTTTTATCAATAAAATCCCTTAGGTTACAATTTATTTATATCATATTAGGAAAGTTTTGTTTTCAGATTTATCAAGCTTTTGCTGAGGAAAACACAAATGAAGGAAAACAAAATTTATATCTTCTGTCGAAATCAATACCTCACACGTGGAAATACAGATTTTGCTTTGAATGTTCATTGAAGTGCCAAATAAAATCTATTCCTAAATCAGGAGATAATAGTGATTTATTTAGGAACCATGTTTTTTTTTCAATAAAACTTCTTTTACGGCGTTGGGGGCGAAAATGTTCTATATGTATATAGTTGTTAGTGACATGTCAAAATGACATGTTCTCAGTCGAGGACAGCGACATGTTCTTACAATTATTGTTCGAACCGTTTTCGAGGTTATTTAAAACACTTCAAAGACATCTTTTTTCGCCAAAAAAGAATGTTCTTTAAATAAAAAAAAAAACTACAAAAAAAAAAAAACAATTAAAAACATAATTTCATTAGTTCATTCTTTAATGAACTATGTGGCCGAACAATTTCACAATGAAAAGCCACTTCTTTTTGTAAAAAAAATACAAACAAATATATTTTTCTTATGATTTTATTTATTAAAACATTAGACACTTAATCTTACACATCACTGAATACTTCTTATATACTATTTACCTTAAACACGCACTAAAATTTATAAAATAATTTATGCTAAATGTAAATATAAAAACACTTGTAAATAAACTTTCTGTTGTCAAATATAAATCAGAACTGCCATATGTGCAAAATTTTAAGTTCAGTGTCAAACTAAAATTAGCATTGCCATACCATTAGGACCATTAGAACACAATAAATGCTATATAATAAGAAAAACGAGTTGTGATCGTAATGGAACCTCATCGTCGTTGTGGTAAAATCAATTTCAAACTATGAAAGCTACAGTGGCGGAAAACTAAATAGCACTATTATATGCTTCCATTATGTACATAACTCATACATATTTTCCACTAAATTAAAACTGATTTAAATTTTATTTGTTAGCAACCACATATGACATCCCTGAGCACATAACATTTTTTTATCATTTAAGTGAAGCACAAATCAATATAACGTCGTTTTAGTTGTGCAGCCTGTGAAATCACATGCATAAATAAATAGCACCAGTTGTGTTTTTTTTTTTTTCAAATAAAATAATTTTAACCATTTTTACTTGTGACTTATAGGTACTATAAGGCAAGTTATGCATTCGTAAAAAAAAAACGAACTCGAGATTTTGATCAAAGTTGACATTACGATGATAGCGAAGACTAAATAAAATGCACGACTGGGTCGCACGAACTTGCTCCTATGTAATCGACTGGGAATTTTAAAAACGAATGTTATTAGAGAAAATTGTTCATAAGGATAAAATTAATTTTTAAATTCTTTTAGTAGTAACAGAATGCTATGCAAATATGAATTTATGCAAGAACAAAAATTATAAGTCCTTGTAGTGGTTTCTTTAAAAGAAGCTTTTATATACAAACTTTTTAAAAGCTTTTTAAGAAAAAATTTTGGTACGCTAATTTAAAGTTTTTATTATTGTTCGAATAAAAATTAAATTTACGAAAAGAAATATTGACCCGTTTCGGAGATATTGAATTTTCAAAAAAAAAGAAAAAAATAGATTTTTTTTTCAAAAATTAAAAAAATATTTATTTTAAAGTTTTGAAATGCAATGTGTTTTAGACTTTTTAGAAGCTTCTCTATAAAAATTTCCATTAAGATCCGTTATGTGGATAATGAGAAATTCAAAATTCGAAAAAATAGTTCTATGGTAGGTACAAGCTGTAATATCTTAATTTCAAAATTTTTTTTATTAAATTAAAGATCGTAAAAATTAATTGAAAGAAAAAAAATTTTATCAAAATTCTAGGTGCCGTTTTCGAAAAAAATACGATTTTGGAAAACCATTTTTTTTAATTTTTTAGCATTTGTATGGTAGGTACCTTTATTTTTAGGTAAAATAAAAAAAATTTGTTTCATATTTTGTAGATCATATTGAGAAACTTTTATTTGTCAAGATTAAAAAAAATCTAGCATGGGGTTTTCGAAATATTGAGTTTTGAAAAAAAAATTTTGAAGTTTTTTTTAAAAATCCAAAAAAAAAATTTTTGAAAATTTGAGTACACAATTCTATTTCTGTTTTTGGGGAGCTTTAGCAAAAAAAAATGATCAAAATCGGTTGAACCGTTTTTGAGAAAATCAAAAACAAAAAAAAATAGTTCCATGGGGGGTACCCTCAATAACCATTTTTCGGAAATTTTTTTCAACCAATACCTAGATTTTATTAAATGAAATTTTTCTGTATCTTTATTTTTAAAATCTGTTGAACAGTTTTTGAGAAAAAAAAATGTTTATAAAATTTCGAAAAAAAATCGTACGGGGGGTACCGTTATTTTTGGTCTTAAAAAAAAAAAGAAAAAAACGTGTGGGGGGGGAAAAATTAAAAGTGATATGTACCAAGTTTAAAGAAAATCGGCCGAGTCGTTTAGCCTGTAGTCGAACAGACAGACAGACAGACAGACAGACAGAATTGCGAGACCCACTTTTTTAGTCTTCGCTATCATCGTAATGTCAACTTTGATCAAAATCTCGAGTTCGATTTTTTTTACGAATGCATAATTGCCTTATAGTACCTATAAGTCGCAAGTCAAAAGTGGGTCTCGCAATTCTGTCTGTTTGTCTGTCTGTCTGTTCGACTACAGCCTAAACGGCTCGGCCGATTTTTGTCAAACTTGGTAGATATGTTTTTTAATTTTTTCCCCCCACACGTTTTTTTCTTTTTTTTAAGGCCAAAAATAACGATACCTGCCACACAAATTTTTTTCAAAATTTTATAAATATTTTTTTTTTCTCAAAAACTGTTCGACAAATTTTAAAAATAAAAATACAAAAAAATTTCTTTTAGTTAAAGCTAGGTAATGGTTAAAAATTTTTTTTCGAAAAATGGTTATTGAGGGTACCCCCCATGGAACCATTTTTTTTGTTTTTGATTTTCTCAAAAACGGTACCACCGATTTCGATATTTTTTTTTTGATAAAGCTCCCCAAAAACATTAATACAATTGTGTAGATACTCGTACTCAAATTTTCAAAAAAAAATTTTTTGGATTTTTAAAAAAAACTTCAAATTTTTTTTTTTCAAAACTCAATATTTCGAAAACCCTATGCTTTATTGTTTTGAAACTTGACAAATAAAAGTTTCTAAATATAATATACAAGATGTAATAAAAAAAATGTATGTTACCTAAAAATAAAGGTACCTATCATACAAATGCTAAAAATTAAAAAAACGGTTTTCAAAAATTTTATTTTTCTCGAAAACGGCGCCTAGAATTTTTTATAAATATTGTTTTTTCCAATCAATTTTTACGATCTTTAATTTAATAAAAAAAACATTGAAATTAAGATATTACAATAAAGTTTATCCTTAAGTGGGCTTTAGGTCAATTTTTGTTTTGTTTTTTATGTTGTGACGTTTCGGATGTGGTTACACCCTTCTTCCCTTGCTATCAACTTTCAAAATATATTTGTTAAAATTCTTAACAAAATAACTGAAAATTCAAAATATAATGTTAAAAATACAAAACACTTTATTGACACAATATCACCAATTATTTTAGAAGAAAACGATATACTAGTTTCTTTTGACGTAGTTTCTCTGTTTACAAATATACCAGTACATGGCTATAGAAACTGTTGATAAAAGTTGGAATATTATCAAAGAAAATACACAAATTAAAAAGAAACAATTTTTAGAACTTCTACATTTTTGCATAGTTGATAATAATTATTTACAATTTAATAAAACAACTTATCAGCAAAAACAAGGCGTACCTATATGGGAAGTCCTTTATCCCCAATTTCGGCAGATATAGTTATGGAAACTTTACTTGATAACGTTTTAAAAAAACTATCGTATACACCAAAAGCTATTAAGAAATATGTAGATGACTTATTTTTAATCATCAAATCAACTGAACTTAATTCAACTTTAACAGCATTAAATTCCTTTCATCCTAAAATTAAATTTACATTTGAAGTTGAAAAACAAGGAATGCTCCCATATCTTGATGTTAAAGTTATAAGAAAAAATACAAATCTAATTTTTGATTGGTACAAAAAGCCAACATCTTCAGGCCGTTTGATAAATTTCAATTCTCAACAACCCAAACTAGAAATTATTAATACAGCACAAAATTTCATAAATAGAGTTCTAGATACTAGTGATATTATATTTCGACAAAAAAACATTTGAATAATAAAAGATACAATGTACTCTAATTCATTTCCAAAAGAAATAACTAAATCACTTATTAACAACTATTTCAATGGTGTCAGACGATCAACTCAAAATATAAATGAACCACAAAGAATATATAAAAGTGCTTTATACGTTCCAAATTTTTCAAACCGTTTGTTGAAAGCACCAATTAGAGATAAAGAAAAAACTAGAATAGCCTTTAAATCAACAAATACTCTTAGAAATTCAGTTTTCTCAAAATTAAAAGATAAATTAGAAAAGGAAGAAAAATCAAATATAGTATAGATACAAGATTAAATGTATAGGTGATGGCTCAACATCATGCCCATCAATCTATGTATAGGAACCTCAATGCAAAAACTTCGAAATCGTATATCAGGTCATAAATCTGATATAAATAGTGGTAGTACACAAAAGACTGCACTAGCTCTCCATTGCATAGAAGAAAATCATCGTCCTGACTTCAAAAATATAACAATTTTACAATCAGAACAGAATTATAATAAAAGAATGTTACTAGAAATGTTACATATTAGAAACACCCAAAATAGTATTAATAGACGTTCAGATTGTGATAGACTTAGTAATATTTACGGTCAGTTTATTAATTATCAAACCATATCTACGTAAACAAAACTCAACGATTAAATATATTATACATATATACTTTAAAATATTTGAATTTATTTTCAAAATAAATTATTTGAATTTGAAAATTCAAATAATTAAACATCATTTTGTTTAAAATAAATTTTCAAACAAATTAAAAAATAAAAAACAAAAGAGATACTCGTAAGATATATAAAACAAAAAGAAAAAGATTTAAAACGTCTTTTAAACTTTAAAAAAAAAAAACACGGAAACCAAAAAAGAACAAACAAATAAAAAAATATTTGTAATTTTTAAAGTTGTAAGTATACTCTTTTAGAATTTTGATGTATTTAATATATATGTATAATAGACTGGGCCAAAAAAATTGAATATTTTTTTTTTTGAAAGATATATCGAGAATATCATTCAGAATGACAAAAAAAAAAATTTCGTAAAAGTTTGAGCCCTTAATTTCAATTTTAAGAGGGCTATCATCGCTAATTTTGATTTTTAGTCATAATTTCATGTTTTGCGTCAGAACTGACAAAACATTGAAGTAAAAAAAATTCATTTTGACTTACTTTTATATAAAATTAAATTCCCTACAAAAAAGGTCTGATTGAAAATTTTCGTCAGACAAGCCGTTTTTGAGTAATTAAGCTTAATAAATTGTTATTTTTCTTCGATTTTACTTTTTTAATTTGGAATTTTGTAACTAACGAAAAATAACAATTTATTAAGCTTAATTACTCAAAAACGGCTTGTCTGACGAAAATTTTCAATCAGACCTTTTTTGTAGGGAATTTAATTTTATATAAAAGTAAGTCAAAATGAATTTTTTTTACTTCAATGTTTTGTCAGTTCTGACGCAAAACATGAAATTATGACTAAAAATCAAAATTAGCGATGATAGCCCTCTTAAAATTGATATTAAGGGCTCAAACTTTTACGAAATTTTTTTTTGTCATTCTGAATGATATTCTCGATATATCTTTCAAAAAAAAAATAGTCAATTTTTTTGGCCCAGTCTAATGTATATATGTTTTAAAATATTTTTCAATTAATAAATAGGTCTGAAGAAGGGTGTATTACATCCGAAACGTCACAACATAAAAAACAAAACAAAAATTGACCTAAAGCCCACTTAAGGATAAACTTTATTGAATTAAATAAAAGGTCACGAAGAAAGAAAGTATTTAAGATATTACAGCTTGTACCTACCATAGAACCATTTTTTCGAATTTTGAAGTTTTCATTATCCACATAACGGATCTTAATGAAATTTTTTTAAAGACAAGCTTCTTAAAAGTCTAAAACACATTGCATTTAAAAAGTTTAAAATAAATATTTTTTGAATTTTTGAAAAAAAAAATCTATCATTTCTTTTTTTTTTGAAAATTCGATACCTCCGAAACGGCTCAATATTTTTTTTGTAAATTTTATTTTTATTCGAACAATAATAAAAACTATAAATTGGCGTACCAAAATTTTTTCTTAAAAACCTTTTAAAAAGTTTGTACATAAAAGCTTTTTTTTTAAGAAACCACTACAACGACTTATGATTTTTGTTCTTGCATAAATTTTGCATAAATTCATATTTGCAAAGCATTCTGTTTTTGCCTCTTACTACTAAAAGAATTTAAAACAATAATTTTATCCTTATGAACAGTTTTCTCTAATAACATTCGTTTTTAAAATTCGTAGCCTATTACATAGGAGCAAGTTCGTGCGACCCAGTCAATTCTTTATTTGAATTAATAGTACGGTCGATATAATTTAATGTTTGTAGATTATTTCATGCAATTTATTCTCACGAATAAATGCTTCAATGTTGGTTTCCAGTGCGTCAATCGAAGCGGGCTTGTCGCTATAGAAAATAGTCTATAGAGGCGTTAAATCGCACGATCTAGGCGGCACATTGACCGGCCCCAAACGTGAAATAAACTGTTCACCGAACTCACCACTCAATTGGTCCATTGTTACGCGGGCTGTGTGGCATGCATAGCTGGGCACCGTTAATCAAAAAGTTAACTTCGTTAATCGTTAATCCGCTAATAAAAAAGTTAGCTTCGTTAAACGTTAAAACGTTAAATTTCGGAAGAATTAACGCAAGTTAACGTTAATCGTTAATCCGTTAACATGTGATAAAAATTGTACTTAGCACCGGCGCTAAGTAATGCCGGTCATCCACTAGGCGATCAACGCACAAATTTCGAACTCAACGCATTCAACTCTAATGTACGGTGCCTTCAATTCTGTTCAACCAACGGGTTGGATCTAGTTGTTGGCCGTTGCTCAACGAATTGCGCAACAAGTGTACGGGTAGTGTACGAGCTCGTGTTGCTCCTTGAAAATGTTTGATCAACACGTTGAGCTACATTTTCAATATAATGTTTTGCACATTTTTTGTTCAACGCGTTGTTTAACTTTTTAATTTTCTTTTGATTTCTTGACGTAATATTGTGTTGCGTTGCGTTGGCTGCAGTGAAATGTGTCTACGTGGTTGAACTATTGCGTTGCCATGAACTTGCAGTTGTTGCAACTTGCAAACTGTAGTTTATTTTGGTTTTTCGTCGTGGAAGGTGTTAAAAAATCAGAGTGGACCACGGAATTAATTTTGCAAATGATTTCAGCAATTGAGGAAAAGCCCAATATATGGGACATTAAGAGCCCCTCTTATAAAAATCGAGAGGCCAGGGAATTGGCTTGGTCTCAAATTTCCTCGAAAATGCAATTGCCTAAACTTTGAATTCGAATTCACGGGCGCGGTGTGATCAATCGATTTTAATTTCTCATATATTTCATTGAAAAAATAATTTTCTTCGCGACTCAAGAAAAAATCATCTACGCAGAATCGTCTTGGCTGTTTTTTCTTCCTTTGTTCATTTTCTAATATTATTAATGCGGCAGCCACTTTTTTTTTTCTTAGAGGAAATCATACTCATACGGAACAAATTTAAGAATATTTTAAAGCAAAGGCGTGCGTCGACAATAAATGTATGTACCGAACTGAAGTCAAAATTATTTCAGGTTTGACGTTTGAGTTTTTTGTTTATCGTGGTGCGTTCAATGCGTTCCCCAACGAGTGATCCTTGGTTAAGTGTACGAAGGTATCAACTCGTTCATCAACCGGTTGAGCAACCATATCGAAAACGCAGTTGATCAACTCGAAAAACTTTTTTTTCTGTCAAAATCGAACAAGTTTATCAACTAGTGCATGAGGTTATTCAACATTTGAGTAAGTTGTTCAACTAGGTGTACGGAGCTATTCAACACTGGAATAAGTTTTGAAAGTTGATCAACTAGGTGTGCGGGGTTAATCACCATATGGGAAAGCTGGTCAATTATGTGTACGGGGTTCCACACGCATTTTGTCCAACTTTAGTTGCTCAACGTGAATTACGTAAGTTGCTGCACTAGTGTAAGAGGTTGTAAATTCGTTTATCCAACGAAAGAGTTGAATAAAAAGTTGAACGAAGTTGGTTGAACTTATCGTGCACATATTGGACGACCGGCATAATGAAATGATCAAATGATCTTCGCAGTTTTCTCACTCGCACGCGCCGTCAAAATATAATACGTACCTAGCTGATTTTGTTTCACCCGTGGCACGTGCCGCACGGCACTTGTCTCATACTTGTCTGAACCTATTTTTCGCGCCGCGCGGTAAATAGTAGGCATTGGATTAACGATTAACGGACTTAACGTGGATTAACGGATTTAACGTGTCCGTTAACATTTTTAAAAGTTAACTTAAAAGTTAATCCGTTAATCAAAATTTTAACTTCGTTAATTAACGATTAACGGATTAACGAGTTAATGCCCAGCTATGGTGGCATGTGACACCATCCTGTTGAAACCAAATGTCATGCAAGTCAAGGTCTTCCATTTTGCGCAAAAAAAAGCAAAAAAAGCGATTCAAATAAAAATTTCATGCATTTTTCAGAATTTTTTTTAAATTTCCGATAGCTCTTAAAAAATCACTCGTTATATTGGAATTTTGAGTTCTGTAAAGTCACGTGTGACTGAAATTCATAGACGCTAGCTGGAAATGAAAGGCCTAAAGATCAAAAGCAAAACAATTTTATTATAAATTTCAATTAAAAAAAAATATTTTTAAAAATGCACTGTATTTAAAGATTTAAACAATTTTTTTTTGACAATTTCATTAAGCAATCTTTAAAAAAAAATTGCCCGAAGTTTCTAGAATTACTATATCAAAGGGCACGGTAGTGCCCAGCCAAGTTCTGGCACTACACCCTTTTTACAGGAGCAAACTCAGCCGATTTTTGACCCCTCCCTATCTTCAGTATCAATGAAGTCAGAAACTTAAAATTCCGAATATTTGCTAAGCTAGTCCGGCACATGCGCCTCACAAAATTTCAATTTTCTAGCATAAGCAGTTCCTGAGATATAAGGCCTCAAAAATCACAAAAACCGTAACTGACTGACTGACAGATCATCAAAATTATGGAGCACTTCCCGACATCGTAGAATCTTGTAATTTTGCACAACGGTAGGTCTTGTCATGCAAGCAGAGGAAAAACTCGAAAATTTGAAGTTTTCCATTCAGGGGGCGTGGTATCTGACCACTTTCTCCGAATTGGTGTTGGTTGAATGGAGCACTTCCGACTGCTGTAAAACGATGAAATTTGGTAACCTGGTAGGGCTTAAATTGCATACAAAGAAAAAAATATAAAATTTGAAGTTTTCCATTCAAATTATATGGCACACTTCCAATTGCAGTAGAACAATGTGTAAAGATGGTGAAGGGTCGGGGTGTCCTACCGAAATACTTTAGAGATCTAGAATCAAATCGCTTAGCAACGAATGCTTCAGCTCGAACCTCTGGCAAAACTGCACTCGAGGTTTTGACCTACAAATCAAAGTATTCAAAGTATTTTCCCTTTTTCCTTTCAGCTCGCAAGCTCCTCAAGAATAAAAAGAAAAGACCTTCTGTTTTGATGTCTAAGGCGAAGACAAATTTATTTTGAAAATATTGTTCCTATTTATACTTACAAATTGGTTATCGGAATCGATCCATACTTCGATTTTTGACCTCACAAATAATCGATATTAAAATCATCACAATTCGTACGTATGGGCTAAGGGTGAACGACCAGCTATCTTAAGTGGCACAAATCGTTCGGCTACAATGCTTAGTTGACATATTTTGTCAACCTAAACAAATGACCGTTGATCGCGCACCATCAACCCATTCACATAATACCATGCACTTTGTATATTTATGCCGTTCGTGCCATTAGGGAAATATGATACTGTTTTTTCTTGGTTGGTCATCGACAACGAGTCGGATATGTTTATTTCATGTATATCTTTTATTACCCTGGCGTAGAAGGCAAATTAATACATTGCATTGGATTTTGATCGTTATGTTTGGCTTAAGGCAATGCATTTCATATTGTGGGAATTGAGTGTCAAATATCGAAGTATGGTTCTGTATGGAAAAGATAATTAAGTGGTCGCTAGTGCGATCCCTTCACACCACCCTTCCTGGGGAAAAAGGAGAAATCATGACACTTCTTGATTTCTTCTTTTACGCGCCACTTGTACAATGGGGATTTTATTTCATTTGTTCTTATGTATATATGATACTTTATTTCTGTATTTTTTTTTTCTTTTGTGTTTTTTTTTTTTTGTTACATTAAACGGTGAATATATATTTTCTTGAAATTAGTTATCAACATGGAATATGAAAATAGCTATAGCTATGAAAATAGCTACGTCAATTTAAATTGTTTCAAATAGTTACATTTTAAAGATATACTCGTAGCACAGTGTGTACATATATATTTTCATATTAAATAGCTTATCAATAATTTTTAAAGATAATGAATTTTTTTTTTTTTTGTTATTGCTTCTCAACATTTACGTTTAGCTTTATACATTCGGGATATTTTGTTTTTATTTTAAATTGCTTATGAATAGTTACGTTTAGCTATATACATTTATACATATATTTAGTTTTTATTTTAAAATGCTTATCAATAGTTTTTAGCTTTATACATTCAGAATATTTAGTTTTTATTTAAATTTCTTATCAATAGTTATGTAAATCGTAAGTCTATGCGCGTCTAATTTTATTTTTAATTTAAACCTATAACAACAAAACTACACTTGTTGTTATGATTGCATATTTATATATACATGTACTAGTACTACTAAACGCCTCTTTCTTTCCCCTCTTTTTTTTGAGATAAATTCTATACAATATTGTTTACAAGTTATGTGTTTTATTTATTTACAGAGTTCATTAAATCAATGTTAAATATATATAAAACGGTTTTAATCTATTTTTATGAACCGTTATTTTCTTGTTTTCATATTTTATATCGCAGTTCACACCTTTTTGAGACAAAACTTCATATGGACCTATGTAGATTGGATCAAGTTTCTTTCTATTTTCATTTCTAAGTAAAACTAGACTTCCTATTTCAAAATTTGAGCTTTTTGTTCGTTCTTCTAGATCAAATCTGTTCTTCCTTGCTATCTTTTTGCCTATCAGATTTTCCCGAGCATCTTTATGAGCGATTTGTAATTTATGTTTTAAATCAATCACATAATCGTCATAGTTGTACACAGGTTCTACCTGTTTAACTAAATTTGATGGTAGGTTACACTGTTTTCCGAATATTAGCTCGAAAGGTGTATATCCGGTTTCTGAGTGTACTGATGTATTATAACAGAAAACGTAGTAAGGTAGCCATGTGCTCCAATCGGTATGTTTTTCTGAAACGTAACTTCTTAGATATGCTCCTAAAACTTTGTGAGAATTTTCTAAAGCTCCTATACTCTCATGATGGTAGGCTGTAGATTGTAGTTGTTCTATTCTCAATAGCTTACAAATACCCTTGAAAACCTGGTTTATAAATTCAGTTCCCTGATCAGATGCTATTGTATGTGGTGTTCCGTATCTTAGAATAAAACCCTCTACTAAAGCTTTAGCTACGGTACTTGACTCTTTATTAGGGAGTGGTATAGCTTCGATAAATTTGGTCAACTCATCTTGAATGGTGAGAATATATTTAGATCCGTCTTCCGATTCTTCTAAAGGTCCTACTAGGTCTAAAAAGAGTTTGTCGAAACCTGATTCTGCTGTCGATGTAATAGTCATTGGTTGCTTCTTTGGTTGAATATATTTGTTTCGTTGACAAATTGGACAATGCTTTACAAATGTCGTCACATCGTTTTGCATACCTGTCCAAAAGTATTTTTTCTTTATATTTTGTAACATGCGGTTTATTCCTGCATGTCCGCTGGTTGGAAGTATGTGATAATCATTAAGTATTAGTTTCTTCTTACAAGGATCAGTTATTTCAATATTTTTATCTATAATGTGCACTTTAATATTACTTTCTTTAAATATTTCTCCTAATTTCATTTTTAATTCATTAATATTGCTCTGTTTGCGGCCGCATGCGAGCTTCTTTATTTCATTTTTAGTAATATATATTTTTTTAATACAATTTGATCCGCAGAGTTTCTGCACATCCCTCGACAATATTTTGCCAAATATTGTCGATTGGGTTATAGTGCTGTCCTTGGACTTTTTTAGGAGTAAACAATTCCCTTCTGGGATATACGCCAAAACCTTGTTTGGGCCAATAATTATGTCTGTATCCTTGAAACTAACTAAATCTTCCTCGAAGTTGTCAACAATCTTCAACTCTATTATTTTGAGTCCATTTTCTGGTAATTTTAAAAGTTCAGTTATGCGTTGTTCGTCGGTTTTCGTGTTATAAGTGCGTGCTTTTCTTTTCTTCTCTTTACTTTTTTTTTTGTTTTTAAATAAATACAATTTAATTTAAGAAAAAAGAATTAAGGAATATTAACAACGATAATTACACTGCAAGTTTGTTTTCAAAAATTATTAATACGTTTATATTCGGTTCTTGGTTCTTGTTTTCGTTATTTTAATTAAGAACATAGACTTTAATTCATGAATACATCAATACATTAACATATAAATATAAAATTCTATCAAAGTATATATATATGTATATATATATGTGTTTATATATATTTAATTAAATTACTTAGAAAACTTAGTGTTCACTTGCATTTTATTCTTCTATTTTTCTTTTTATAGTATGGTTCATCTAAATTGAGCTATAATTAAAATAATATTGATGTTTCTGATTGAAAAAAAATTAATTTAATTTAATCAAGCGAACTAGGTACATAATTTTACTTTTTTTTGAGAAATTATAAAAAGTTTTATAATTGCATTTGCTGTCATATTTGCACTATATTTTATTTTATTATTGTTTCCTGTTGTATTTCTATTCCAGTTTTATTGCAAAGTGTGGGATTTGGTATGATTTATTTTATTCTATTGCTTTTTATTTTGTTTCCTTTCTTTTTTATCGGATGTTGTTGTGCTGCATTCTAATAGTCGGGTTAGTAAGCAAATTGGTAGTTTTTAGGTCTTCCAATTATTCTGGTGACTGTTACTCGGTTCCGCTGTCTGGGTTGGCATCATTTCGAGTAAACACTTACGTTGTATTGCTGCAGCACTTTGAATATCTGCTAAACTAGGTGCGTTTTTACTGGAAGAGACATTTTTCTTGTTGAAAACACCCGCATGAGCTTGTGCAATTGCCATTTGGTAAGAATACAGCAAGGGTTTGAACTGCATCATATGCCGGGGATTCGAGCCAGCCAAAGCTCTTAATATATTCTGTTGAAATACTTGCATTGCAGCGGCTGTAGCAACAGGTGAACCGTTGCCTAAACTTCCACGGTTGTAAGTGGCAAGTAATGTTGGTTGGTTCCAATTCAGTAATCTACTGAACTGGCAAGATCGCCATGTAAAGATGGTGAAGGGTCGGGGTGTCCTACCGAAATACTTTAGAGATCTAGAATCAAATCGCTTAGCAACGAATGCTTCAGCTCGAACCTCTGGCAAAACTGCACTCGAGGTTTTGACCTACAAATCAAAGTATTCAAAGTATTTTCCCTTTTTCCTTTCAGCTCGCAAGCTCCTCAAGAATAAAAAGAAAAGACCTTCTGTTTTGATGTCTAAGGCGAAGACAAATTTATTTTGAAAATATTGTTCCTATTTATACTTACAAATTGGTTATCGGAATCGATCCATACTTCGATTTTTGACCTCACAAATAATCGATATTAAAATCATCACAATTCGTACGTATGGGCTAAGGGTGAACGACCAGCTATCTTAAGTGGCACAAATCGTTCGGCTACAATGCTTAGTTGACATATTTTGTCAACCTAAACAAATGACCGTTGATCGCGCACCATCAACCCATTCACATAATACCATGCACTTTGTATATTTATGCCGTTCGTGCCATTAGGGAAATATGATACTGTTTTTTCTTGGTTGGTCATCGACAACGAGTCGGATATGTTTATTTCATGTATATCTTTTATTACCCTGGCGTAGAAGGCAAATTAATACATTGCATTGGATTTTGATCGTTATGTTTGGCTTAAGGCAATGCATTTCATATTGTGGGAATTGAGTGTCAAATATCGAAGTATGGTTCTGTATGGAAAAGATAATTAAGTGGTCGCTAGTGCGATCCCTTCACAAATGAAACCTGGTAGAACGGTAGGGCTCAAATTGCATATAAAGGACCAAAAATAAAAATTGAGGTTTTCCATTCAGGGGGCGTGGTATTCACCCAGTTTCTGAGAAAATGTTTAATTTATATTGAGCACTTCCAATTACCGTAGAATGATGAAATTTGATAGAGTGGTAAAGCTTAATGTACATTCAAAGCGAAAAATAGAAAATCTAAGATTTTTTATTCGAAGTGTCTTTTTATTGTCATTTTGAAACTATACATGCATTTTGAAAATTCATGACTTTTCTTAGAACTAGAGTGCTCGATTTGGTACTCTATGTTATGTTTATGTGAACGTGAATAAAAAAAGAAAACATTTGCATACCTGAAAAAATTATTAGCTTACATAAAAGAAATCTTAAGTGTCATGTGAACTATATAATCAAACCACTAATTAGGCTATTAATTGGTGGGCTACCTTCATTTAAAAAAAAGGAGTTGAAATTGCAACAAAAACATCATCGCATCCTCAACAATTATTGCTTTTTTATGACTTTCAGCGGATGTAGGAGCTAGTATTTATAATTTAAGTTAGGTATGTTAATGTTAGGTATCTTGCCAGGATAAGAAGAAACAATTGAAGCGCAAATCAAGACAACCAATAACAAAAAGAAAATTATACCAAAAGAAATAGGAAGCTATAAACTAAGTTGATTTTAGTAGGTAGAGTACACCCTTCTATCTTTCCGTATCTTTCAAGATTTTGACATGGCAAAATATTAAAATCTTTAAAAAAAGGAGTGAGATAAGACCAAAAACATAAATGTTACACAAAGGTTTTTTTATAGAAGAACTTGGCTCTTTTTTTAACATTTATGTTTTTGGTCAGATTAAATTTTCAAAAACTAGATTTAAAAAGAAGTTTAATTTAAAATTTTTAAAATTGAATTAAGATCAAAAACGACCATGTCTGAACAATTTGTGAAATTCGAAATTTAGTTTTTTTTTTATTTCTTATCTTAAGAATTTTTTTGTTTATACGTCTTGAAATTATAATAAATTATTTATTTGCAATGATTAAATTCTGTTTATCAATTGGAAGAATTGGGAAAATCGTTTATAATTTATTGTTAACAAAGATTTGGTTCGCGTAATATTTTTATATTTCGAATCAGACAGTAAGACAGTGGTAATTAAAACTGAAGAACTATAAAAGTATTCAAAGAAAGATTTAACTTTGAAATACAGATATACATATAGAGATATTTTATCAATGAAAAATTTCGTCTGCAGAATTATTATTTTGCTGATTTGCCAATAAAAATTGTTTAACTTGCACTTTTTTTTTTGAGGTTAGGATTTTCATGCATTAGTATTTGACAGATCACGCGGGATTTCAGACATGGTGTCAAAGAGAAAGATGCTCAGTATGCTTTGACATTTCATCATGAATAGACTTACTAACGAGCAACGCTTGCAAATCATTGAATTTTATTACCAAAATCAGTGTTCGGTTCCAAATGTGTTTCGCGCTTTACGTCCGATTTATGGTCTACATAATCGACCAAGTGAGCAAACAATTAATGCGATTGTGACCAAGTTTCGCACTCAGTTTACTTTATTGGACATTAAACCAACCACACGAATGCGTACAGTGCGTACAGAAGAGAATATTGCGTCTGTTTCTGAGAGTGTTGCTGAAGACCGTGAAATGTCGATTCGTCGCCGTTCGCAGCAATTGGGTTTGTGTTATTCGACCACATGGAAGATTTTAGGCAAAGATCTTGGTGTAAAACCGTATAAAATACAGCTCGTGCAAGAACTGAAGCCGAACGATCTGCCACAACGTCGAATTTTCAGTGAATGGGCCCTAGAAA